>CM067340.1:15427500-16677500 GCA_034376525.1 Nicotiana benthamiana
AATACTTGTATGCAAAAACGTATTATGGCTTTTAAATATGATGAAGATCATAGTCATACTGCTACGTTTATAAGTAGTACAATTGTTGAAGTTGTTGAATTTTATATTCTAAACCAAAAAGTTTTGTGTATGTCTTTTGATAATGCTTCAAACAATAATGCCGCAGTTTCAATTTTAAAATTGCATTAGCAACCACCTAAGTGTATCCAGTATAACCTTAAACCTAGATTCATGCCAGACAAAATTGTTACTAGATGGAATTATACATATATATTTTTAAAATGTTGCTAAAAATATAGATTTTCTATAACTGAAGTTGCTAATGCACATTGTACTGATCCTAGGCGTATGTTAACAAGTGATACTATGGAGGTCATTAATGATGTTGTTAAATTTTTACATAAATTTTATACTGCTACTGTTGTGTTTTCTGGCGCATATTACCCCACTATGACTATGGCTTTAGTACATATAGCTGAAACTTCTTTGCTACTATCTGAATTTAAGAAGAAAGAAAAATATATGGATGTTGTTGAAAAAATGCAAGAAAAATTCAAAAAATATTTCTTCCAATTCCTCCGATGTACTTAAATGATGTAGTTTTAAATCCTTCTATTAAAATGTCTGATTGTCACCAATTAATGAATGCTTTATATAATATATGGAGATTGGAGAAACTGAAACCCCAAATTTATATGATTCTATGAACAAGCTAAATGAATATTTACAACAACTATATAATTATTATGCAAATAAATGTGATAATACTGCTCGTGCTTCTGGCAATGTTAATCCTGTTATGCAATGTAGCAGTTCTGCTAAAGTGGATGATGAAGGCCTTGATTGTTTTAATATTTTTTCTACATTTTCTAACACTCAAACCAGTAGCAGGAATATTGATGAGCTTCAATTCTACTTGCAGAAGCAAAAGGAGCCTCGCACAAAGGACTTTTCACCGTTGGGATGGTTGCATGAAAATGAAAAGCAATTTCCTGTTCTTTTCGCTATGGCTCGGGACGTGCTGAATGTGCCAATTTCTACTGTTGCATCGGAGAGTGCATTTAGCCAAGCAAGACAACAACTTGGAGACACCCGCCACTCATTGGGAAGCAATTCTTTGGAAGTTTTAGTATGTTTCAGAGATTGGATTAGATCGGAACGAAGAAATCAAGGAAAGGAAGATGTTGATAACCCATAAGACGAGGAACTTGGAGATATATTAACCCATGGAAACCCATCCGAATTTAACTCCCCAGAAGAAGGTCAATCGGTTCATATTGATTATGATGAACTTGCTAGGGCGACGCAAAACATTTGAAATTACTAGTTTACTTGTTAGAAAAAATATACATTTCATTTTCTACTTTTTCAATCTGAAATTAAGAAATAAAGTAGCACTTGCAATAACTGCAATTTTTCCCCATCTTATTTGTATTCATTCAATCATTACAAAGTATTAATATAATTATAACTTAATAGTTATACTACACATAATTCAAAAAAAAATTAAAAGTACACTAAACCCGGCCCGGGCCCCATTCAACCTGTAACCCGTATGGTTCAATTTTAACCCGAACTAACCCAGCCCGCTACGAACCCGTCACTATGCAACCCGGACCGGCCCAGCTCGAAACCCGGACGGGTCGAAAAATTCCGTACCCAGACCGGCCCGGTAGACCCATTTGTCACCCTTGCTTTAGACCAAAACTTTCCTGAGCCACGCTGGATACCAACTTGGTACTATCACACTGGAAAACATTAGCCGAAACTCGTGGCTTGGATTATTTAGCGTGATCACTAGAGTATGCACCGATGGTTATTCATTTCTTGGAAAATGTCATACTACCTGACGATCTTGTGAGGAATAGAGATTGGGGAGTGATTGAGTAAGAAGAGGAAGAAAGATAAGTAGGTTTTTGCTTTGGGAATTTAGGGGGAAAGGAGGACAGTGTGCGTGGGGTCTTTTGAGAAGGGAGGAAGAGTTTTCTTTTTGTTGTTTTCATATTTTAGGGGAGAGAGGGGAATAAGGGGAGGGGGAGTGGGAGTGGGCGATTATTAGTAGAAAAAAATAACAACTAATGAAAAGAAAAGAAAAATAAATAAATAAACTTTAACTAAACCTAAAAACAACGCCCAATGCACGGTCGGTCTGCAGTCAATGCGTGGTCGAGCACGTGGGGCAGTAAGGATATGAAAATACGTGGTCCAAGCACGGTCACAGTGCGCCGCAAACGTTGCAACAACTTGGGCACGAAATGCAGAGTCAGAGCGCAGTCTTGGATAATTGTTTTCTTATTTGCCACTTTTTACCTATCTTTGGGTTGATCCCTTCACTAAGTGGGATTATACTGGGTTGTTGTTGTTGTTGTTGGGTTGATCCCTTCACCCCGAGTCATTCCAACACGCACAATTTCATCCCTACACATCAATAGACTTGTCAATGCTTTCATAGTTCAAAATCAAATAAGAAAAATAAGCACAAAGAAAAATATTAGGTTGCCTCCTGAGAAGCGCCTGATTTAACGTCGTGACACGACGGATTACAACAAACCAAGGGTTGCCTCCTAGGAAGCGCCTGAATTAACAGCGCGGCACATCCAGGCTTTCATTATTGCACTTTGCTCACGTATTGGGGTTCTTCCAAGGATATCACAACTTTCTCCGCTTTTTCTTCAACCAGTCCAAGGTAGCGTTTCAACCTTTGCCCATTCACTTTAAACTTATTCATTCCATCTTCACACTCAATTTCTACTGCTCCATTAGAGAATACTTGCATAATTCTAGATGGTCCTGACTATCTAGACTTCATCTTACTCGGAAACAATCTTAATTTGGAGTTGTATAACAATACGAGATCTCCAGGTTTGAAGCTCCGATCTAGAATGTGCTTAGCTTGCATCATTTTCATCTTTTCTTTGTACAATCGTGCATTCTCAAATGCATAGAACCGGAATTCATTGGGTTTATGTAGCTCAGTGACTCTACTTGTGCTGCGATTTTCATATCCTAATTCAACTGCCTCAGTGCCCATTTGGCTTTATGCTCAAGCTCCACCAGAAGATGGAATTCTTTTCCAAACACCAACTCGTATGGATACATACCATTTAGAGTTTTAAATGTTGTGCGGTACGCCCATAATGCATCATCCAACTTCTTTGCCGAATCAGTTCTTGTAGCATTCACTGTTTTGGTCAGGACAGTTTTGATTGTTCTATTAGACACTTCAACTTGCCCGCTCGTCTGTGGGTGGTAAGGTGTGGCAAACTTATGGTGAACTCCAAACTTTTCTAACAGCCTGTGAATGCTCTATTCGCAAAAATAGGTTCCACCATCACTGATTATAGCTCTCTGAGTGCCAAAACGTGTGAAAATATTTTTCTTTAGAAAGCCTGTCACTCCTTTGGCATCATTTGTTGGAAGAGCCACAATTTCAACTCATTTGGAGACATAGTCAAATGTTACCAATCTGTATTTGTTACCATACGAGCTGACAAATGGCCCCATAAAATCAATCCCCCACATGTCAAATACTTCCACCTTCTAAATTCTAGTCATTAGCCTTTCATGAAAGTGAGATATGTTGCATGTCCTTTAGCACTCATCACAACTTTTCATCCAAGCATGGGAATCCTTGAATAAAGTCGTCCAACAAACCCGAATCCAACACCTTCGCTACTGTCCGAATTCCTCCAAATGTGCTCACCATATGGGGAAGGATGGAAAGCCAGCAAAACAGAAGGTTGATCTTTCTCGAGGATACACCTCCGGATCATGTTATCTACACATATTTTAAAAAGTAGAGGCATCCCAGTAATAAGACCGACAATTGCGAAAGAACATTTTCTTTTGAATCGAACAGAGTTCATAAGGTACAATACCGCGCTAAATAATTAGCAATATCAGCATACCATGGCGTCTCCTTCTTTGCCACTGCTAGTAATTTCCATCTGGTAATGTCTCAGTTATATCTTTAACCTCTACCTATTTTTCAGTTTCCTCCAACCTTGAAAGGTGGTCTGCCACTTGGTTATCAATCCCTTTTTCTAGTCACGAATCTCATCAAATTCTTGTAGCAAAAGAACCCAGCAAATCAAGCGTGGCTTTGACCCCTTCTTTGTTATCAAGTACATAAGTGTCGCATAGTCAATATACACAATAACTTTTGAACCAATCAAATATGACCTGAATTTGTCGAATGCAAACATCACAACCAACATCTCATTTTCAGTCACGGTATAATTGAGTTGTGCATCGCTTAGCATTCTATTTGCATAGTAAATTGGGTGCATCAAATTGTCTGTGCGCTACCCAAGTCTGCTCATATATCTTAGTCAATTGCGTCGCACATGAACTCAAATAGTTGCTCCCAATTGGGTGCAACGATGATGAGTGCAGTAATGACTCTTATTCAGCTCCTAAAATGCAAACCTACAATCATTAGAGAACACAAAGGGATGATCCTTTTCAAGGAGTTTACGTAATGGGTTAGCAACTTTAGAGAAATCTTTTATGAACTGCCTATAGAATCCGGCATGTCCAAGGAAACTTCTCACTGCCTAGACTGAAGTGGGCAGTGACAACTTCTCAATCATATCAACCTTGGCATGGTCGACCTCAATTACTTTACTGGATACTCGATGCCCCAACATTATCCCTTCTTATACCATAAAATGGCACTTCTCCTAGTTTAGCACTAAATTTGTCTCCACGCACCTTTTTAGCACTCTTCTTAAATTGTGAAGACAGTATTAAAATGAATCCCCCATCACAGAGAAATCATCCATAAAGACTTCTATAATATCTTCAACCATATCAGTGAAAGTGGATAATATACACTTCTGAAATGTAGTTGGTGCACTGCAAAGGCCAAACAGCATTCTCCGAAAGAAAAAGATGCCATACAGACAAGTAAATGATGTTTTCTCTCTGTCTTCAAGGGCTATTGAATTTTGATTGTATCCCGAAAATCTATCTAAGAAGCATAAATGAAACCGCCCAGCCAACCTATCTAACATTTGGTCAATGAATGGCAAGAGGAAATGGTCTTTCATTGTGTTTAGGTTTCGATAATCCATAGAAGTTCGCCAACATGTGACTATACGAGTCCAGATTAACTTGATATTCTCATTTTGCACGACTGTTGTTCCTCCCTTCTTCGACATACAATGAATACGGCTGACCTAGTTAATGTTAGATCTAGGGAAGATGATTCTCGCATCTATCCACTTGATCACTTCTTTCTTTACCACCCCTTTCATATTCAGATTCATCCTTCTTTGATGTTATTTGGAAGTTTTGTGCCCTTTTTCCATGATAATCTTGTGCATACTAAAATCCGGGCTGATACCTTAATGTCTGCCATGGTCCAACTAATAACAATCTTACATTCCTGTAACACCTGTAGGAGTTGCTCTACCTGCACAGCTAACAAATCGGATGATAGGTAAAGTAGAATCAGGACCTAAGAAAGCATACCTAAGGTGGGTTGGAAGCGGTTTCAGGTCCAATTGTGGTAGCTCCCTCTATCGATGGGTTCGCATATGGTGTTGTTATTTCTTGTAAGTGTAGGGGCTCGAACTGGGCTCCCTTGTCCAGAACCCTTGACATTCAAGATCCATGACCCACTCTGCCAACTCTTCACCATCCACATTTTCCAAATTCATCAAGCACGCTTCCAATGGATCTCTGACATTAAGGGTCTTATCCTCCTCTTGTAGTATTACATCAACGGCCTCCACTTGCGAGAAATTTGCAAATTTACTGGGTCTCCTCATAGATTGTTAAACACTGAATGTTATTTTTATTATTCAACCTCATTTTTAACTCGCCAATATCACTATCGATCAATGCTCTCGTAGTGGCTAAGAACAGACTCCCCAAAATTATTGGTGTTTTTCATCCACTTAAAAGTCAAGAATAACAAAGTCAGCAGGAAATACAAACTTCCGCACTTGGGCAAGCACATTATCCAGAATTCCTGTCGGTCTTTTGACTGCGTGATCAACCCGTTGCAGCAACATTAAGGTTGGTCTAACTCTGCCAACACCTAATCTTATGTAGATTTCTAAAGGGATCAAGTTGATACTAGCTCCCAAGTTACACAATGATTTAGCAAAAGCATAACTTCCAATTGTGCATGGGATAGTAAAACTACCGGGATCAAACAATTTTTGAGCCATAGTTCTGGTCACTACCGCGCTGCAGGTCTGAGTCGGAGTTACAGTAGACAGGTCCTGAAAGTCAAATTTTTGAGACGTTAGATCCTTCATCATTTTTTCATAGCCTGGTATTTCCCCCAATGCATCTATCAACGGAATATTCAATTGAATTTGTCTGAGAATTTCCATGAATTTCCTGTATTGATCATCTTTCTGTTGTTTGACCAACCTCTAAGGGAATGGTGCAGGAATTAGCTTTTGCCCACTGCTTGGTGTCTTTTCTTTATTAGGAACCTTTTCCACCACCTGTTCTAGGAGTTGTTCAATTTCCTTCTCCTTGCCTTTGTCAACTTGTGCATGTTCAATTACAACTTCTGTGAGCTCCGTTGACTCGTCGGTCTATAATATCACTGGATTAATTGGCATTGTGTCTCTCCTAGATTAAGAAACTTCTTGCTCTCTGCCTAAATCCCTTCCATTCCTGAGACTCATTGCCATTAACTAATTTGGGTTCTACTCCTTTGGATTCATGTTTGTGTCTGTAGGCAACGTTCTTTGTGGGTGATTGTTCAAGGCCATAGATAGTTGTCCCAATTGAGTTTCAATGCCTTTAATAGTCGAATCATGTACGACGAACTTTTCTTGCATCTTTCCATTTGTGCCAATGTGTTGTTGTTGCATGCCCCTGATTTCTATCATATTATTGTCCTAATGATGATTAGGCAGTTGGTAAGACAACTATTGTTGGTACTACTGATTATATCCCTGCTGCCTTTGATAAGCCACGACATGGCCTTGTGGCCGTGTGCCCCCTGGATTGGTATTATGTTGTTGATGGGTTGGTCTGCTACTGGTTTTGAGGTCCCCATTGTTGTCCACCTTGCCTCTGAAGCCCGGGTTATCATTATCTCCGCTCCACAAGCAAACATATGAATGATTTATGCAGGGAGTGCATAGGCCTCCATTTGTCGTATCAATAATGTGCATTTGTTTTGTATCGATATCATCAATTTTCTTTGTCAACAATGGGTCATTGTAGTGGCTATGTTTTCTGCATTTGTATCATTTGGGCCAAGAACAACAAAATGCAATATTGGAGTGAGTGTCTTATCTCTCATCATCCAGCCTGAATTTTGAGGCATCTTGTCAAGAAGAATCTTACACTCTATGAATGTTTTGCTCAAGAATGCACCCTCGTCTGAAGCATCTATATTGGCTTTCAGACCGTTAGCCAAACCCATATAGAATATCTGTCCCAACATCTGATCCGGGATGCCATGGTGTGGACACTTCACCAGCATACCCTTAAACCTCTCTTGGGTTTCTTGCAAAGTCTCAGTCGGTTTCTGCTTGAATTTCAATATCTCATTAATTTGCCTCGCAGTTTTTTTTTGGTGGATAGAACTTGTTTAAGAACTACTTGACTAGTTCATCCAAAGTAGAAATGGAGTTTATTAGGAGCAAATTCAACCAAGTTTGAGCTTCCCCAATCATTGAGAATGGGAACAATACTAATTTGATTGCTTCAGGAGTCACATGCGGTTGTCTTTGAGTGACACAAATTGATAGAAAGTTCTTTGGATGTTGTTGTGGGTCTTCGATGTACGACCCGGAGAACAACCCCTTATTCTACAGTAGGTGCATCATGTTGTTTGTAATCTAAAACGTTTTCGCTTGTATCTGAGGGACTGCAATTGATGTAGCCAGGTTATCATCTATTGGTTGCGCCCAATCATAAAGAGCAGCTTCCCGAACAAGAGGTGCTACCACTCTATTGTTCCCATTGATGTTCTCGATGCTGTCTATTTCAGTTTCAAGTTGGTCATGTTGTTTTAGTTTTTTCACTTCTTGTTAGACCCATTCAATTCCATGAATGATTTATCAGGATCTAAGAAACCTTCAAAAAGTTCTCCAATTCACAAGGAGCTTCTAGGCATGTACCTGAGTCACAAAAGAGTTCAAACGTACGAATTTCAATGGAAATATTTTATCACCACAGGAAATTGATCTAAAATAAAAATCCTAGCAATTCTTCCAAGTTTCAATAAATAACACCATTAGCTCTCCGACAACAACGCCAAAATTTGATCATGCCCAACTAAACCTTATAAAAAAGACTAAGCGTTTGCTGTAAATATAATACGGTTCAAGATTCTGGAGTCGAATCCCACAGGGAACTAACCTATTTACTACACTTTTAGTAATGCAAGATCTTATTTGATAATAAACAGAAATTATTTAACTAAGGACATATGACAATAAAAACTATCAATAAGCAAGAATGAAGTTGAATTCATTGGTAAAAGGATCTATGGTTATTGATTTTCCCAATTGTCAGATTAATTGCTGACACATTAGCTATAATCATGTTGTAACACTCTATAAAGATGATGATTTTTTGTTTAGCGTAAATATCTCTCAATCAATTACGATAATTTACTAGAAGCATTCTCTCGAACTACTCTAGTTGACAATTTGTACAACTCATAAGTATCATACCAAAGCTTCGTTATCTTTAACCCCGCTTTTAAATTCAAGTAATTAATCTCTTAACTTATCTGATAGTGGTGTTGTTCAACAAAAATCTAATCAAGTGTTCTTTCTCAAGCAACACAAGATAACTAGACACGATAAATCAAGGGCCCTTTCAATTAATCACAAGACAACACATAGTTGAACAATTATAGAGTAAAAATGACTCAATTATATTAAACATAATCAAGACTTCATCCAACAATTGGTTCCATCAACCCTAGATGATGGTTTTAGCTACTCATACTACTAGACAAGATTACAATAAAAGTCATAACCAACAATGGAATTAATAAGAAGAAGATGAAAAACTCGTAGATGATTCTCCATCTTGCTCCTTTTTGTGTTCTTGCCTCCAAAGTTCTTCTAAAAACCAGTCTATCCTCTTTTTTGGGCGAGTTAGGCATCATGTAGGTCGAGGTTAGTCGCCTTTGTGATTACAAAATTGGCCTTGGGCTATTTTTTCTCGAAAGCCCGTGCACTGCCATGGATCAAGTGTTGATTGACCATGCATTTTGCCCAGTATTCTGCCTGACGTGTGTGGCCAGTACACGGCCAATGCGTGGCCGCGAACGTGGAGAAGTTTTTTCCTTCATTTTTTTCTTTCTTCTTTTTACGCGCGCTAACCTTCTATTGGCCTTCAAAGCTCTATAGTATCTTTAAAACACTTTTTAAAGTCCTCATAGCCTGGAATTACTCCTGCAAAGCATAAAGTTCTTAATTAGAGCAGTTTATTATCATTTAACATTCAAATATCAATAAATTGCATCTATTTAGAGTGTAAATGGTAGCTACACTACATAATTATAGCCTACTATCAGATGTCATGCCCCACGCGTCATTATTGCCCGTCTTCCCAATGCAGTATATGTGCTTATGTCGCTTCCATGTTGGTGTAATTGACGGATGTTTGCTTCAATTCTAGTGCCACCCAACCCTATAAATAGATGGAGGGGATTTCATTTCTGAAGATTTTTAGCATCTCTCATTTCGTACGTGTATTGTTCTTCTTTGATCTTCTTCTTTGATTTCCGCTTCCAATTTCTTGCAGCCTCTTCAATCCCAGTACCTAAATTTTTACCCAGTTGATATCTTCTTTTTCTTCAGACTTTGTTGCACACATTTCACTATAGAAATATGTCAAAATCCCCTCATATTCATGACAGAGTCTCTGATGCCACTTCTTCCTCCTGACAATGAGGAATTTATGGTTGAAGAGGAGGAAAGCTTCTCCTTGTGGAGGAGGTGTTCCCTAAGAACCCTTTGGTCAGAAATGACTTCCCAAAATAACCTGCTCACGCTCCTGCTCAAAAGCTTTCTGAGATCGGACCACCTTAGATAGTCGACCTCCGGTGTAAATATCACATTTCTCCTCACATCGAAATTGTTCCGGCCGCGGGCGACATAGTATAGGTTTACCAATCCGGATATTGTTATTTCTACTTGTATCCATTCTTAGTTAGTTATTCTCTTCCTCTACCCCATTATCGAAGGAGTTTTGTCGATTTTAGAATGTCTGCCCGGTGTAGCTCTCCCCTTACTTATACAAAGTTTTTCTGATGCTAGCAAAGTACGCAGAATTGGCCGGCTGTGAGGTCAACATTCGCTATCTGTTTCATCTATTTTCACCCAGCTTCTATAGAGGCATATTGATACATCTACGACATCGTAGGATCAAAGAGTTGGTGGTCATGATGGGTAATAAAGCGAACCGGCGATTCTGGCATAAATACTTCTTCATCAAGACCGAGCACCTGGTGGCGAATATGATCGGGTTTCCCCAGCAATGGAACTACAATCCTAAGTATCTTTTCGTGTGATCGTTATTTTGTTTCTTCCTTTCATTTTTGACTCACTCAAGGTTTCCATTTTTCAGCCAAGAGACTGCGCCTTCTCCCATCTTCGATGTTGAAGATTGGGTGGCTCGCGTGTTACCCCACACCTTCTGGATTCGCGAATGGGCATCCTTTCATAAGCGCTTTGGACCTAAGACCATGTCCAGTAATTGTTATTTCCACCTTCCAACTTATTACCATTCACTATCGCTTTTTGATGTGACCTTCCTTCGGTTCCAGGTCGGTGAGTCTCCAAAAAGGCAAAATCTCCAGTGCTTGTATTTCACCAAGCTATCGCGTCAGCTGAAATGCAATTTGCTTTAGCTAAGTCTGCTCGTGGAGGTCGGACTCAAGTTCCACCAATGAGAGACTCTCCCCCTCAAATTGTTGCTGTGCGGGATGAGATCTCTTCTCAACCTATCTTTTACCTTGTAGACGAGCCATCTAACGGCATGGAGACATCGTCGAGGAAAAGACATAGGTTGGAGACTGTCATACCTCTTTTTTACCACCCGAGGGGGATATAAGGGAGTTTTTCCAATTAAAGTGACATAAATTGAAATGGTATTATTTATTTACATTTCAGAGCCGCCACTTGGAATAATTTATTTTTGGTGTCCCAAGTCACGGGTTTATTTTTAAATCCCAAATCGAAGAACCTAGGGATTGAACTTGGAGGTTCCCTACCATTAGACCAGGCATCCAACATTTTCCATATGCAGAGACGTAACAACTTATTCTCTTCGGCAGCTGCTGATTCTAGCTGTAGAATAGCCGATGCCGGGCTATCCTCAGGATTGACGGTTGGTAGATCGCTTGCGGAGGCCATTTGTGCCTTTGGATTTTGTGAAGGAGGGGACGCTAGACTACCAACAAAACCAACCACCAAAACCTGGTTAGTTTGCACATCCGACAACCTTGTTAGTTTTAGGCACTTAACAGATAGGAAATCGCATGTTTGGACACAGTGGACCTAAACAGTTAAACGTTTCTACCAAGTGTTTTAACGGCAGCATGTTTCATCCCAGCCTTGACTAACCTTTTTCACTCTGTACCTCTTTACTTTATTTCTGCCTCTCTTTAATCACTCTTGATTTTTCATCTCATTTTTTCCGCTCTTTTATTTTTGGCATTCTATTTTTCTCTTTTTGTTTGTCACTCCTTTTTTTCTTGTCGCTCCCTTTTTTCTTTTTCTTTTTTTTCTTGTCGCTATTTTCTTTCTTTTTCACTCAATCAATTTTTTTTTCTCTTTTTTGTTCAAATTATTTTTCACTCAGTTTTATTTTATACCTATGATCGAATCCGATGAGGATTGCCCACATATCATGACTCCGCATGAATCAGATCTTGCGTTGTTCAGGAAGATAAGGAATGGAGTAAATAAAGTAACTCTTTTTTTATTTTTTATAAAACTCAGACCATGAAAGCTTTAAGGCAAAAGAAATATATTTTTGATTTTTGATTTCTTTTGGAATTTTTTAAAAAATATTTTAAAAGAAGAAAGGAAATATTTTATTTTGGATTATTTATTTTGATTTTTTTATTTTTGAAAAAAAGACTTATAAAATTTCTTTTCTTTTGATTGGAACTTTAGGAATTTCAAAAGTAAAAGAAAAATATTTTTATTTGAATTTTCATTAGTTTTCTTTTTTTCTAAACAAGAAAGAAAATATTTTTGAATTTTTTATATTGCCTCTTAATTTTCAACAGAGGGGCTTTTAAAAAGGTATTTTGGATTTCTGAGTATTGTTTTTATTGTTACAAAAGTACTTCTAAAGAAAAAATAAAAATATTTTTGGACTTTAATTTTTTCAAAATTTTATGACATTTACAAAAGAAAGACTTCTAAACAAGAAAAGAATTTTTTTGGATTTTTATTTCTAATTTTTTATGGGAAAAGTACTTCAAAATGAAGGAAACTGTATTTTGGACTTTGATTGTTTTTTTATTTTTTTATTACTTTATTCGTATGAAAGACTTCAGAAAGAAGGAAATGTTATAAAATATTCTATTTTAGGTGAATGTCCATATTTAGAGAGATTCTAGGGTTTACTTCTTTGTGGCTAAGTCATCACCTCCCTATAAATAAAGGGGTTCTATTCCATTGTAAACAATCCCAAAGTATCAATAAGAATACTCCTCTCTCTACTTTTCTCTCTATTGTTCTTGTTCTTGTATTATTGTTCTTGTTCTTATATTATTTCATAACACGTTATCAGCACGAGACTCTACCGTCTCAAGAATCCTCTTGAGAAAATTAAGGTATATCCCTTTTTCCGAATTTGGTTTTAATTATGTCTGATATTATGAAAAGAAAGTTCGTTGCCCTTGAAATTTCGGGCAAGAACTATATGACATGGGTGTTGGATGCTGAAATCCACTTAGATGCTATGGGTCTTGGAGACGCCATTAAAGACAGAGATAAAGTATCTACCCAAGAGTGTGCTAAGGCCTTGATTTTCTTGCGCCATCACCTTGATGAAGGTTTGAAAATTGAATATCTCACAGTCAAAGATCCACTCATCTTGTGGAAAGGCTTAAAGGAGAGATATGACAACCTGAAGTTGGTCACTCTGCCACAAGCACGATATGATTGGGCTCATCTGAGGCTCCAAGACTTTATGTCTGTTTCTGAATATAATTCTGCAATGTTCAGAATTACTTCTAAATTGAAACTCTGTGGAGATAATATCTCTGATTATGATATGCTTGAAAAAACGTTTACAACGTTTCATGCCTCCAATATGGTACTGCAACAACAGTACAGAGAGAAAGGTTTCAAAAAGTACTCTGAACTGATTTCTCTTCTCCTTGTGGCTGAGCGAAACAATGACCTGCTCATGAGAAATCACGAAAATCGACCCACTGGGTCTACACCATTGCCTGAAGCAGATAAGGTGTATTCTCATTATGCCAAGCATGGAAAAGGCTATGGCTTTAATCATGGTCGTGGTCGTAATCGGGGTCACGGCCGTGGACGTAGACAAGGAAGAAATTTGCCTGATGTCCGTCACCCCCCAAAGAGATATAACCACCAAAAGCAGAAACGGGATTATGAGGATCCAAAGGCAAATAGTTCAGAAACTATATGTTATCGTTGCGGTGGAAAAGGGCACTGGTCAAAAGCTTGCCGTGTACCAAGACATTTGGTTGATCTTTATCAAGCATCTCTAAAGAATAAAGGCCCTGAAACAAATTTTGTCTCTGACGACAATTTTGACATCACCCACCTGGATGTGGCAGACTTCTTTGAGCAACCCGAGGGGAAAATAGACCACTTAATCGGTGATGGATCTGTGATGAAGGAAGATGGAATTGTTTGATTTTATTTTACTTATTTGTATTAGTTAGTGAATAAACTAATAGTCATTAGTATCAGCTCGTTAGTTTATGATATAATGTTAGTATTAGTTCTTTAGAATGTTTCAATATGCTTAAATTTCAAAGATATTTTTATTTTCCAGTAGAGTTAATCGATTAACCTAACAGTTAGTCGATTATCTAATATTTCGCATTAAAACTGGACTTTTCCGCAAGCTAAGTTAGTCGACTATCTGATTTAGTTAGTCGACTAACCTGATGACTGTTTACTAAGTTAGTCGACTATCAACTTAGTTAGTCGACTAACTAATATTTCGCATTAAAACTGGACTTTTCCGCAAGGCAAGATAGTCGACTATCTGATTTAGTTAGTCGACTAACCTAATGACTGCTTCCCAAGATAGTCGACTATCAACTAAGTTAATCGACTAACCTCAGCAGATTTTGAAAATATTGTTTAAATGTGAAACAAACGGATTGAATTTGTTTATTCTCATGTTCGTGTATTTCTTTTGTATGTCAAACCATGGGAAAGCAAATATGGATATCTCACAAAGCAAGCTTGGATCAACGTCCAACTGTAAAAATATTTGTTTAGTTGATTCATGTACTACACATACGATACTCAAAGAAAAGAAATATTTCTCTCAACTAAGTATGTGTAAGGCAGATGTTACTACAATCTCTGGTAATAGTAAATTGATGAAGGCTCCGGAAGAGCAACTATAACTCTGCCTAGAGGAACAATGTTTATCATAGAGAATGCAATGTTCTCCTCCAAGTCTAAGAGAAACTTGTTGAGTTTTAAAGATATACGCCGGAATGGCTATCATATTGAGACAATAGATGAGAATAATCTTGAATATCTCATCATTACAAAGAATGTCTCTGGCCAAAAGAGGGTTATTGAGAAATTCCCGTCTTTATCTTGTGGCCTGTATTGGACAAAAATTAGTGCAATTGAGGCACATTCAACAGTAAACCAAAAGGTTACTGATTCCAATACTTTTGTACTTTGGCATGATCGATTGGGACACCCTGAATCAATCATGATGAGACGGATTATAGAAAGCTCATATGGGCATCCGTTAAAGAATTTCAAGATTCTTTTAAATAATGAATTTTCTTGCACTTCTTGTTATCAAGGCAAGTTAATTATTAGACCATCACCAACAAAGGTTGGGACTGAGTCACCTACGTTTTTGGAACGTATACAATGGGACATTTGTGGACCTATTCACCCACCTAGTGGGTCCTTTAGATATTTTATGGTCTTAATAGACGCATCCTGTAGATGGTCTCATGTGTGTCTGTTGTCATCACGCAACCTTGCGTTTGCAAAACTAATGGCACAAATAATTCGACTACGAGCACAATTTCCTGATAATCAATCAAGTCTATTAGCTGGATTATGCTGCTGAGTTTTCATCCCAAGCATTTAATGATTATTGCTTATCAATTGGGATAAAAGTGGAACATTCTGTAGCTCATGTTCACATTCAAAACGGTCTTGCAGAATCTTTAATTAAACGCCTGCAGTTGATTGCAAGACCATTACTCATGAAAACGAGGCTGCCCACTTCGGTATGGGGTCACGCCATTTTGCATGCAGCAATGCTAATTCGTCTCAGACCGACGAATTATCACAAATATTCCCCGTTGCAATTGGTTTTGGGTCATGAACCCAATATATCCTATTTAAGAATCTTTGGATGCGCAGTATATGTGCCTATAGCACCGCCATACCGCACCAAAATGGGTCCGCAAAGAAGGTTAGGAATATATGTTGGGTTTGAATCGCCCTCCATTATTCGCTACCTCGAAACATTGACAGGGGATTTGTTCACTGCACGATTTGCAGACTGTCAATTTGATGAGACACTTTTCCCAAAATTAGGGGGAGAAGTTGGTGAAACCAAACGGGAAATTTTGTGGAAAAATGCATCATTATCTCATCTTGATCCACATACCTCTATTTGTGAAAAAGAGGTGCAAAAGATTATCCATTTGCAAAGAATAGCAAATCAAATGCCTGACGCATTTACGGACTTGAAAAGGATAACAAAATCCCACATCCCCGCAGAGAATGTTCCAATCCATATTGATGTCCCTGTTGGACAATCATCTAGTGTCATATCCAATGAGTCGAATGCACCCCTGAAGCGTGGCAGGCCAATAGGTTCCAAAGATCGAAATCCTAGAAAGAGGAAAGCAAACGATCAAAATGACACTACGAAAGAATCTCATGAGGAAATTCATGATTTAATAAATTCTGAGATTCATGAAGAATCCATTGAGCCCGAGACTCAAGAAAATTAGGAACTATCAATAAATCCAATCGATATTGAGGCAAATTTTAATCGAGTGGATATAGTGGTTGGTAATGTCTTTGCTTTTAATGTCGCATCTAGCATTATGCAAGAAAGTGAGGATCTTGAACCTCAATCTGTTGGAGAATGTCGAAAAAGACATGATTGGCCAAAATGGCAAGAAGCAATCCAATCAGAATTGAATTCACTGGCAAAACGTGAAGTTTTTGGCCCTATAGTTGAAACACCTAATGGTGTTAAGCCTGTTGGCTATAAATGGGTCTTTGTACGCAAGAGAAATGAGAAAAACGAGGTACAAAGATATAAGGCACGCCTTGTTGCACAAGGATTTTCTCAAAGGCCTGGTGTCGATTATGAAGAGACATATTCGCCTGTAATGGATGCCATATTTTTTTGTTATCTCATTAGTTTTGTTGTCCTTGAAAAACTTGACATGCATTTAATGGATGTGGTTACTGCCTATCTTTATGTCTCACTGGATAATGAGATATACATGAAAATTCCCGATGGACTCAAAATGCCAAACGCTCATAATTCAAAGTCCCGGAAAATGTTTTCAATCAAATTGCAAAGATCCTTGTATGGTCTAGGACGAATGTGGTATAATCGTCTTAGTGAGTATTTATTAAAAGAAGACTATATAAATGATGCCATTTGCCCGTGTGTTTTTATAAAGAAAACAACATCGGAATTTGTTGTACTTGCCGTATATGTCGATGACATAAACCTTATTGGAACCCCCATAGAACTTCAAAAGGCAATTGATTATCTAAAGAATGAATTCGAGATGAAAGATCTCGGAAAGACAAAATTATGTCTTGGTTTGCAAATTGAATATTTGGCAAACGGAATTTTTGTTCATCAATCTACCTATATAGAAAAGGTACTGAAACGGTTTTACATGGATGGAGCATATCCTTTAAGTACTCCGATGGTTGTTCGATCACTTGATGTGAATAAAGATCCATTCCGACCGCAAGAAAGGAATGAAGAGCTACTTGGTCCTGAAGTACCATATCTTAGTGCAATTGGCGCACTAATGTATCTTGCAAATACTACAAGGCCTGACATAACCTTTTCAATTAATGTCTTAGCAAGGTATAGCTCGGCTCCCACAAGGAGACATTGGAATGGGATCAAACATATATTGTGGTACCTAAAAGGGACTACCGATATGGGCTTATTTTATAGCAATAATTGCAGTCCTGATCTTGTTGGTTATACTGATGCTGGATATTTATCCGACCCACACAAGGCTCGATCTCAAACGGGTTATGTGTTTGCCTGTGGAGGCACCGCCATATCTTGGCGATCGACTAAGCAATCAATTGTGGCTACTTCATCTAATCATGCCGAGATAATCGCTATTCATGAAGCAAGTCGGGAGTGTGTGTGGTTGAGGTCTATAATATATCATATTCAAGACAAATGTGGTTTGAAGTGTAACAAACTACCCACGACTTTGTATGAAGACAATGCAGCATGTATAGCTCAATTGAAGGGAGGATTCATAAAAGGAGATAGAACAAAGCATATTTCACCAAAGTTATTTTTCACACATGATCTTCAAAAGAATGGTGATATCAATGTGCAACAGATTCGTTCAAGCGATAATATGGCTGATTTGTTCACAAAATCTCTACCAACGTCAACCTTCAAGAAGCTGGTTCACAAGATCGGAATGCGAAGACTCAAGGATATGAATTGATGCTCTTTTCAGGGGGAGTTAATGCGTGTTGCACTCTTTTTCCCTTACAAGGTTTTGTCCCAATGGGTTTTCCTTGCAAGGTTTTTAACGAGGCAACCAATAGGCGCATATTCAAACATGTGTACTCTTTTTCCTTTTCTTTAATATTTTCCCATTGGGTTTTGTTTTAGTTAAGGTTTTAACGAGGCACATTATTGAATAGACATTCAAGCGGGATGTTATAAAATATTCTATTTTAGGTGAATGTCCATATTTAGAGAGATTCTAAGGTTTACTTCTTGGTGGCTAAGTCACCACCTCCCTATAAATAAAGGGGTTTTATTCCATTGTAAACCATCCCAAAGTATCAATAAGAATACTCATCTCTCTACTTTCCTCTCTATTGTTCTTGTTCTTGTATTATTGTTCTTGTTCTTATATTATTTCATAATAGGAAATTAGTTTTTTGAGTTTTAAAAACTTTTTTGTTGAATTTTCTAAGGAAATATTTCTAAAGAAAGAAATGAACAAAAATATTTTTGGGGATTTTTGAAAATTAGGGTCAGAACCGATGAGGTTTGCCTACGTATCCCACATCCGGTGAGAATCAGACTCGCGTAGTTTGGTCAGTGTTGACGAAACAAAGGAAATGTGATTTATTTTGAACTGACTTTTCTTTTTCTACTTTTCTTTTCTTCTTTTTTTGATTTTAATTCCCTATTCTAAAAGTCGGTCAACATGCAAGCCGAAGCAAATAAATGCGCAAGTAGCACGTAAGATCCATCAGGATAGTCTTTTTGATTTAGGTACACCTATCCTAGATGGACCCAACCCCTGTGTTGAGTCCCCAAGGTCAAATGCACGTGATGCAAACTAATGTTCATACTAAGGATCCGGCATGAGGTTATATTATTCTAAGTTTAAACCCGGGGTTATGTTCTAGACCTGGTTTACCCGAGCGAACAACTTGAGCTGAAGAGGGGGCAAAGTACTGGGAGCACGAAAGTCTACATGGCCTTATTGCTGGCCCAACTTTGTTCTATTTGGTATAACTTCTAACAGAAAAATTGGGTCACGCGAACGTGTGCACCATTTTTTAGAAGACTTTGAATGGCGACGTAGGGAGACAGTTTAATACAGTTCTAGTAATATTCAAGTGGTAAATAAATGACAATTAGCACATTAGGTCCACAAAATATTGTAATATTAACAATAAACAAAGCCAAGTACAAATCACATTAACAAGCTCGAACTTAAACCTTGAACATGAAGGTTGTAGGTTAGTTATCCCTAACAGAGTCGCCGGAGCTGTCACTCCTCCTTTTTACCGCCTGAGAGGATATAAGGAAATTTTTTCAATTAAAGTTACATAAATCGAAATGGAATTATTTATATAAATTTCGAAGTCACCACTTTGAATAATTTATTTTTGGTGTCCCAAGTCCGGTTTATTTTTAAATCCTAAATCGAGGAAATTTTAGACTTTATCTAAAAGTTTGCGAACCGAAAATTCTAGATAAGGAATTTTGTTCACCCGAAAGAAGGTGTTAGGCATTTTCGGATTCCGTGATTCTAGCACGGTCGCTTAACATATACTTGGCTTAAATTGTTTAACTACTTATTTTAGGACCTATGTGCATTTATCCCTTTAAACCGCTTTTAGTTGCTTTACTATTCGTAATTTTGCACCCATTTTCCTGTTCTCAAATCAAAGAACAATTTATCATATTTGAAATGGTGGTTGGTTTTGTGGACTTGATTATTTCAATCACTTGGTCTCGACCCGATTTCTTTGACAAAGATCTCAACTGCAACTGCTTATTCCCTAAGGACTGATTTCATTTCATGCCCTGGAGAACCTTTGGTTTTTCCAGACTTTGCCATAACAATTGGTCAGTGAGACTCACCTTTTTCGACATTATTTTGCCTCTGTAGGCCTTTCTCTTCTTACTCTTTTTTTTTCAATTTTTTACTTCGGAGCATTGGGGAAATTTTGGCTCCTCAAACTTGCGGCAATGGCTAGTCACCTGGGACTTAATCTTTTTCAATTTTGTTTCGTCTTCGTAGGTCTTTCATTTCTGGATTCATTCTTCCAACTTAAATTTCAGAGCATTTAGGGTACCTTGGCTTCTTCAAATCTTTGCCGAGACGGTTTGCCACGTGGGAGTCAACCTTTTCAACTTTATTTGACTTTATAGGCACTTCAATTTCATTTTCTCCTTCCAAGATTTTTGAGTTAGAAGCATCGGCCTCCATGACCAGTCAAGGTTGACTTGATGCCCATGATGAGGCCGGGTGCCTTTTGTGCATTAGCTTGTATCAAATGAAAATCCTGTAAATTAGTCTTACTATCCTTTCTCTGTCTTAGTTTTTGGAACTGAGTTAGAGCGAACGGGATTCAAAGAAAACAAACAATGGAATGAAGAATGATTTTAAAATAAGAAGTTTCCCTTTCGGGGAAAGCAAAGGACTTATATGGAGTACATGCGGACTTCAATGAACATGACATGTTTTTTAGACTGAATGCCCTATCTGTGAAAACCGTTCGACTCTAAGAAATTCATCACAACGTTTGCCTCAAAATCGAAAATTTTGCTAGGACTTTGTCGATGCCGATGGATGTGAGGATCCACTTTTCAATCAGCGGCGCCCCTTGCGGGTTTTCACGAGCTGACCTATCTCATTTATTTTCTTACCATAGCTTTATAGTGCTTTTTCGAGTTTTCACTAACAAGACTCTCTCATTTCCAATTTCTCTACTTATTTTCGCCTCACGGTGCCCGTGTGGGTTTTCACCAATAAGACTCTCTCTTTTTTTTATTGCATCAGACCAAGTGGTCGTATTCTCTGATCCTTGAACATTCTCACCGATTGATCGGAAGGACTTTATAGGATTTGGGTGAAAATAATTTGGATTGAATTAAAACTTTGAAACCATTCAGGCGGGATCATCCCCGAATCATTATAACATCTACCCCGGTTTCACTTTTAGGGAATTTAGATTTTTATTTTAGTGTGACTGAACCCCAGAGAGAGGCTGCCTACATATCCTTTCAAAATCAAGTGGGGCGTAATTCATGGAACTTTGTTTTTTATTTTGTATTGTTTTTCTGTTTTGTTTTGTTTTATCTTTCTTTTTCCTTTCCTTTTTTTTCATTTTCTTTTTGTCTCTTCTTCCATCTTTTTTATGTATCTTCCTTTTTTTCATTCTTCATTTTATATTTCAATTAATTTTTTTCAATAACACTCTCAGGTTCCAAAGAGGGTAATCAAAGAAAAGTAACTAGATCAAAGGGTTTGCAATGAGTTGATAGTGTTTGGATAGTAAGAAAAAAGCCTTCTTCATCTCAATCGAAGAACATTAATTCTATATAAAGGATCCAATATAGTATCTTTTGAATTCATTTGCATTGACAGTTGTTTCAAAGACGTTTCCTTTGATGTTTCCCAAGTGCAAAGCTCTCTTTTGGCAATACTCTCGTTACTATATATGGACTTTTCCAATCTGGAACCAATTTTTCTTTAGTTGTTCCGACTCTTGTTTTATTTCCTTAAGCTTATCTTCATAGTGATATGATTCTTGATTTATTATTTGAGGTTTGATAGCATTTCAGGATCTAGGCTTGAAGTCCGCAAGCATGTCATGTTATTGAAATATGCATTTAACAGAACTAAAAAAGAGAATAAGAAGAGAGACAAAATTAAGAAAAGAGACATTCGTGGTTTTTTTTAGTTTTAATGATTTTTTTGTTTTTTTTTTCAATTTTTTGCAGATAGAAAGGTTTACATTAGAAAGTAAGACAATAAAGTAAAACATTTAGATCACACCCTAAGATAATCTGGATGCAAAAAGGATAGCGAGACTGGCTACTACGACTCTCGTCTGATAGGGAACTTTTATGCTTCGCGACCATTTTTGTTCTGTCTGGTAATGGCCTTATGTGCTAGATCAAATTTCTCATCTTCACAAATCATTCTGACTATTGACCCGATGTTTTTGGTAGGAAACAAATTATTCATCACATCAAGAGCTTCTTCATCCCAAAAAAACAATTCTTTGAGATTCAATCAAGTCTTCAACTACCCTTTTAAGGGTCCAAAAGTCATATGTACTGTGTCTCACGTCTTCAGAGTGGTATTCACATAAAGCATCAGCTCCGTGCGAGGGGGAGTCGGGGTTCAGCCAGTTCGGGGCCACTAGTTGCAGCAGACCTAGCCTGATTAGCTTTTGGAACAAACTCGAGTATGAATTACCAATAGGGGTGACCTGATTCCTTTTGAAAGGATCTCTTGGGTGAAGATTGTACTGGGGAACATTTGATTGGGATTATATGGAGCTTGGCAAGCATGGGCATTTCTGGGAGGTGGAGCTCGATTTTGTGTAGCCGCGTGTAAGGTTTCACGTTCATCACCGCATAGGGGGGCAGTGCCGCAACATAAGCAGCATCTTGAAGGGGATAATAGTATGGTGGGACCATAGGAGGCACATATGATTGGCTAAATGACCTGCGGGCCCCTCTCGATCTTGAAACCATCATGGCTCCCTCTTCAACCCCATTTCTGTTCATCAAACCCTCCGAATTTCTGAGCAACATGTGATGTGGCCTTAAAAGTAGCATGGCTCAAGATTCGACCTGTTTTTAAATTGTTTTCAACCATTTCCCCAATTTTGATAGACTCAACGAATAGCTTACTCATACGGACATCATGTTCTGGAAGTAGTCCGCCTCTTAGGCCTATAAAAAGACCACGACCATTTCAATTTCGTCCATGGAAGTCTTTATCCTAATAGTCTACTCACACCATTTGACAGCATATTCGTGAAAGCTTTCCGAATATTTCTTTTTGAAGCTAGACAAAAAATTTCTCTCCGAAGCTATGTCCACATTGCACTGCAACTGTCAGACAAAATCCCGGACTAGGTTATTGCATATGTGCCAATGGGAGATGTCTTCGTCCATATACCACTCTAATGTAATTCCGGTTAAGCTCATTCCAAAATAGGCCATCAAAATTTCTTCCTTTCCGCCCGCCCCTCTTAGCTGGTTGCAATATCTTTTCAAATAGGCGGTCGAGTCACCATGCTCGTCATATCTTTCAAATTATGGCATCTTGAAGCGAGCTGGCAAGTGTACATGGTGAAATATATAGAGGTCAGAGTATGAGATACTTTTTTGGCCACTTAGACGTTGCATGTTTTTCAGGCTTTGTTCCAGAATCTTCATCTTCTGAGCCTTTTCCTCTTTCTTAGTATTTTTAACAACTTTTTCTTGCTCCACTAAGAGATCATATTACAGAGGTTGAGTGAAAGGATATGGGGAAACATATGCTATTTCTGATTGAAACCGTGGATCCTGAAAGGCGAACATTGGAGGCTTAACATACAGCCGTGGTATAGTTGGTTGTGCTCGGATGCATACTGGTGCCACAGAGAACAATATTGGAGGTGCCTAGGAAACTGGCGCCTGGGGACGAACCACAAAAGGCATGCCAAGAACATTGGACGACATTGGAGAGTGCCTGCATGGGATGAGCATGTTGGACATAGAGGCATTGGTAACCTCACCTGACCTGGGGATCAACTTAGGGAACCCAGGGATCGCACTTGGCGTTTCCCTCCATTAGATCAGGCATCCCAAATTTCTAATATGCAGAGACGTAGCATCTTATTCTCTTCAGTAGCTGCTGATTCTAGCTGCAGAATAGCTGATGTTGGGCTAATTGGTAGATTGCTTGTGGAGGCCATTTGTGCCTTTTGATTTTGTGAAGGAGGAGGCTAGACTACCAACAAAACCAACCACCAAAACTCGTATAGTTTGCACATCCAACAACCTTGTTAGTTTTGAGACACTTAACAGATAGGAAATGGCACGTTTGGATGCAATACACCTAAACAATTAAACATTTCTACCAAGTGTTTGAAGGGTTGCATGTTTCATCCTGGCCTTATCATACCCTTTTCACTCTGCATCTCTTTTCTTCATTTCTGCCTCTCTTTAATCACTCTTGATTTTTCATCTCGTTTTTGCTGCTCTTTTATTTTTGGCACTCTCCTTTTCTCTTTTTGTTTGTCATTATTTTATTTCTTGTTTCTCCCGTTTTCCTTTTTCTTTTTCTTTTATTTTTCTTGTCGCTCTTTTCTTTCTTTTTCACTCAATCAATTTCTCTCTCTATCTCTCTATCTCTCTCTCTTCAAATTATTTTTCACTCAGTTTTATTTTATAGCTATGATTTAATCCGATAAGGATTGCCTACGTACCATGACGCACATAAATCAGATCTTGCGTAGTTCGGAAAGATTAGGAATGGAGTAAATAAATTAAGTAAATAAACTAACTCTTTTTTTATTTTTTATAGAACTCAGACCATGAAAGCTTTAAGGCAAAAGAAAAATATCTTTGATTTTTTTATTTCTTTTGGAATTTTCTAAAAAATGCTTTAAAAAAAGAAAGGAAATTTTTTGTTTTGGATTTTTTATTTTGATTTTTCTTTTATTGTTTGAAAGAAAGACTTCTAACAATTCTTTTTCTTTTGATTAGAACTTTGGAAATTTCAAAAGTAAAAGGAAAATATTTTTGTTTGAATTTTCATTTATTTTCTCTTTTTCTAAACAAGAAAGAAAATATTTTGAATTTTAGATGCTGCCTCTTAATTTTGAAAACAGAGGCTTTTAAGAAAATATTTTGAATTTCTGAATTTTGTTTATTATTACAAAATTACTTCTAAAGAAAAACTAAAAATATTTTTGGAATTTAATTTTTTAAATTTTTATAACATTCACGAAGGAAAGACTTCTAAACAGGAAAAGAATACTTTTGGATTTTTGTTTCTGCTTTTTTGAGTTTAAAAACGTTTTCTTTTTTCTTTTTGGAATTTTTGAAAATTGGGATCGGAACAAATGAGGTTTGCCTACGTATCCCATATCCAGTGAGAATCAAACTCGCGTAGTTCGGTCAGTTTTGATATGACAAGGGAAATGTGACTTATTTTGAAATTACTTTTCTTTTTCTACTCTTTTCTTCTTCTTTTTTTTTAATTTTCTTTCCCTATTCTAGAAGCCGTTCAACATGCAAGCCGAAGCAAATAAATGCGCAAGTAGCACGTAAGTTCCATTAGGATGGTCCTTTTAATTTGGGTACACTTATCCTAGACTGACCCAATTCCTGTGTTGAGTCCCCAAGGTCAAATAAACATGATGCAAACAAACGTTCCTATTAGCGATCCAGCATGACGTTATGTTGTTCTAATGTTTAAACCTGGGGTCGTATTGTAGACCTGACTTACCCGAGCAAACAACTCAAGCCGAAGAGGGAGCAACATATCGGGAGCACGAAAGTCTACCCGACCTTGTTGCTAGACACGCTTCTTTCTATTTGGTATAACTTCTAACAGAAAAAGTGGGTCATGCAAACGTGTGCACCATTTTTTAGAAGACACAAAATGGAGGCGTAGAGAGACAGTTTAATATAGTTCCAGTAATATCTAAGAAGTAAATAAATGACAATTAACACATTAGGTCCAGAAAATACAATAATATCAATAATAAATAAAGGCAAGTAAAAATCACATTAATAAGCTCGAATTCTTGAACCTTGAACCAAAAGTTTTGGGTTAGTTATCCCCAGCAGATTCGCCAGAGCTGTCACAACTCCTTTTCACCACCCGAGGGGATATAAGGGATTGTTTATTTAAATTTCAGCGTCGCCACTTGGAATGATTTATTTTTTAGTGTCACAAGTCACCGGTTTATTTTAAATCTCAAATCGAGGAAATTTTTGACTTTATTAAAAGTCTGCGAACCAGAAATTCTTGATAAATACTTCTGTTAACCCGGGAGAAAGTGTAAGGTATTCCTGATTACGTAGTTCTTGCACGGTCACTTAGCAATTTATACTTGGCTTAAAATGTTTGACTACCCATTTAAGGACATATGTGCATTTATCCCTTTAAACCACTTTTAGTTGCTCTTTTGTTTTTGTTTTTGTTTTTATTTTTTGTTCTTGTTTTTGTTTTTGTTTTTCATTTCCTTCACCCTCGATTGGAAACAGCCTCTCTGCCCTCTCGGGCAGGGTAAGGCTCGTCTACATATTACCCTCCCCAGACCCTACTTTGTGGGACTATACTGGGTAGTTGTTGTTGTTGTTGTTGATTCACGCGTATGTGTACTCAATTCATTTGGCGTGTCAAAAATCATGTCACGCGTATGTGCCATAATTAATCACGCTTTATTAATATTAAGAAAGTTTGGTCGAAGTTGCGTGAATGCATACCTCGATTTATTTTTAGAAAAATTGTAATTATGTTACGCGAACATATACATAATCACAATAATAGATTAAGTCACGCTTAAAACAAACAATGATGTTCATGATTTTCCTAATCTAATTTGAGATTAGTGTGAAGGTCAAGGTTACAGAAATCATTGTAGAAAGGATATAGATTAGTTATGGAATGAACTAGCTTATGAATTTTATTAACTGTTGGCCCACTAGACTTTGAGTTATCTAGGTCGAAACGGCCCAAAATAATCCTCATACTTCAGCCACATTGCATTGTCCAGTTGCTAATTTAAAACAAAAGGCTTCAACTTGCTCTCGAATAAACTATTTACAAACTAAGTGCATAAAGATTTAACTATTTCATCTAATGCCATAACATGACACTCTAAATTAGCATACACAAGAACAAAGCAGGATATGACAAGGATTTTAAGACTTCAAATCAATATTGAGAATTCACCCCTAGGAGATGCACGTCCTAGTTGGAGTCATTAAAATTTTATACGTTAGGAGACGTACTTCCTAGTAGGGGTCTTTCAACATACACCCGTAGGAGACGCACTTTCTAAATTAAGAGTTCACTCATAGGAGATGCATTTCCTAATTTGAGTCATTGAGAATTCATTCATAGGAGACGCACTTCCTAGATTGAGAGTTCACTCATAGAGGTGCACTTCCTAGTAGTCATTAAAATTTTACTCGTTAGGAGACGCACTTCCTAGTAGGGGTATTTTATGATACACCTGTAGGAGACACACTTCCTAAATTAAGAGTTCACTCATAGGAGATGCATTTCCTAATTTGAGTCATTGAGAATTCATTCATAGGAGACGCACTTCCTAGATTGAGATTTCATTCATAGGAGACGCACTTCCTAGTTTGAGTCATTGAAGTTTCACCCCTAGGAGATGCACTTCTTAGTCTGGGTCTTTCAGGATACACCTGTAGGAGATGCACTTCTTAGATTGAGAGTTCATTCATAGGAGACGCACTTCCTAATTTGAGTCATTGAAGTTTCACCCCTAGGATACGCACTTCTTAGTCAAGGTCTTTCAGGATACATTGTAGGAGATGCACTTCCTAGATTGAGAGTTTATTCATAGGAGACGCACTTCCTAGTTTGAATCATTGAAGTTTCACCCCTAGGAAACGCATTTCCTAAGTTAATTTTCACCCATTAGAGACGCACTTCCTAAATTGATAGTTTATTCATAGGAGACGCACTTCCTAGTCTGAATCCTTGAAGTTTTACTTATAGGAGACGCACTTCCTAGCTTTGGTCATTTAAATTCATTCATAGGAGACACACTTCCTAGTTTGAGTAATTGTAGTTTTACCCATAGGAGACGCACTTCTTGAATTAAGAGTTCTTTCATAGGAGGCGCACTTCCTAGTTTGAGTCATTTAAGTTCGACCCTAGGAGACGCATTTCCTAGTCTGGTTCATTGAAGTTTTACCTGTAGGAGACGCACTTCCTAATCAAGGTCTTCCAAGTTATTCTTTTAGGAGACGCACGTACTAAACTGAGAGTTCATTCATAGGAGATGCACTTCCTAGTTTTAGTCACTAAAGTTTTCACCCCTAAGAGACGCACTTCCTAGTCTTGGTCATTTAAATTCACCCCTAGGAGACGCACTTCCTAGTTTGGTTCATTCAGGTTTTATTTTAGCAAACGTATTTGCTAGTCAAAGTCTTGGTTTACTCATAGGAGACACACATTCTAGTCTAGTCTTTAGTTTACTCTCATCATTGCATCAATAGTATAAATGGTATACAATTTTGCTGACTTCTCACAAATCTTCCTTGTGCAAACTGGGGCAGAAAATTTTGTCTGTTATGTTTGTTTTAGTTGCAAGACTCTCCTAAATAATGTGAAGTAACTTTAACTAGCAAACCCCAGCAGAGACAACCGACAGTTAGAATTGGCATTTAATTTGGAATCCTCATGACCCTTCTGGAAAATGGGACTTATTTAAAGGTTGGAGGTAATTATGAATAGCAAAGAGCATAAAGTGACTTGCATATTGAAATAGGATTCAGTTAAGAGTTGCCAGGACCCTCATGGAAAATGGGAGTCACTTTAAAACTCAAATAGTTACGGGTAACATGGTCAGGTATAATATTTCCCCAACAAGAGTCGTTAGGACCTGGGTGGATAATGGAATTTAATTGTAGAAGCTTTCAGGACCCTCCTGAATAATGGGATGTAGCTCTAAATACTAATCCTCAGCAAACATGATTTGTTATCTAATTAAGAGTTGTCAGGACTCTCTTGATAATGGGATATAGCTTTAATTACTGGTCCCCAGTAGATATAACTTAGATAACAAGACATAGTGGAAAATAATACCTTTGTAGAACATGGCCTAATCTTAAAGTTGTCGTTAATTAAGAGTTGTCAGGACCCTCCTGGATAATGGGACTTAGCTTTTAGAGATATTTGATAACATGATTTGGTTAACACTCACAGATGCGTCCAGCACCAAACTGGGGCAGAAAAATTACTTTTGTTTTGTTTGTTTTTTTGTAATCAGGTTTAAAGGCAGCAATTTTAGTTTATTTCAAGTTTTGATAATCAGGTGTCCACCTGGAGAACAAGGGAATACATTTCAAGTTTTAGTTTTGGTAATCAGGCGCCCACCTGGAGAACAAAGGAATACATTTCAAGTTTTGGTAATCAGGTGCCCACCTGGATAACAAGGGAATACATTTCAAGTTTTGATAATCAGGCGCCCCACCTGGAGAACAAGGGAATACAATTCGAGTTCAGCAATCAAGCATCCACCTGGGAAAAAAGGAAAACATCTCAGATTACAATTCAAGTCAGCAACAAAAGAAGCTCGCGGCAAGAATGCAAGTCAACAGTCCGGGATGAAAGATGTGAACGTCTCAAGGCATTGTTGAGGTCGCAAGCACTACATGTCCGGTCTTAATTTGAAAATCTGAAGAAGAACGAGCCAGCACCTGCAGCTAACATGCCTCAAGTTGAAATCTAAAGTCTGAATGAAGAACCACTCAAGATTCGAGATCAAGTTTCAGAAGACTTATAGATAGGAATCTTGTAACTCATAGTTGACAGATTTAGCTAGTCTTGTTCATTCTTTTGATTTTGATGTAATAAAAGGTCCGCGGATCGGAACCTCTATGGAACAACACCTCAACCAGATCTTCACCTCGGCATACTCCATCATCTCACTCACTTCTGAACTACACTGACCTGATTCATTTATAGCCAAGGATATGTAGGCAACCTCTGAAGCAAGGTTCGGTCAAATCTTACAAAAATGCTTCTCACGAAATATTCAAACGGGCAAAAATTGCTCGTATCCACTCACTTTATCTTTGCATGAAAACCCTTCAGGTTTCCGAGCGAAGAGGGGCATCTGTGAGCACATGATTTTTTTCCTACGTGAGAATAACTCCTTAAAAATAGACCAAAAATAATTTTATTAATTTTAGGAATGTTTTCTTTGTTTATTTGCATTGCATGTGTTTTTAAACCTTTTAAATCATAGAAAAATCCTGAAAATTGTCATTTTTACATATTTATCTTTTAGTCTTTAAAATTAGCATTTTTCTTAGTTTAAAGTTAATTAGTTGTTTTAATATTAAAAATATATAAAGATTTTTATTTTCTACAAGAATAGATTAATTTAGAATTTTTATTTATTTTCTGTGATTTTAAAAAAAATAGAATAAAGATTTCATTGCAATGGGGTTTTAAATTAAGCAATTGGTGTCATTTTTAAAGTCAGAACCAGCCCAAACCACAATTTCTCTACCCAAACCCATACAACCCAAGCCTATTCCCTTACTCTTATCTTAATTAAATAATAAAACGTAGATCTATACATATACACAAAAAAATAATAATGGGGATGCATCAAAAGAAGGAGTAGTAGCGCCGCAATACAGAACCCCCTGGTCGTCTTCTTCGGGAGTCGGGACACCCAGCATAGCTTCTTTTTCTCCGATTGAAAATCCGGCAGCCCCCTCTCATTTTCTGGCTGGGTCATTCTTCTTCCTCAGTACACCACAAGCAACCGATCTTCTCCACCTCTCAACCATGAAGCCACCATCGAAGCTTTCTCATCCATTTACTCGAACGTATTAGTCACAGAACTGAAGAAGCTTTCAAACATCCAGTTGTTTTATGTTTCATCCTAAAAATATGAAAAACAACTGAGTAGTTGATGTTTTAAAAACTCACCAGCAAACCACCCCTTGAATCTCTGTTCTAGTTCGAAACATGCCAAGAGTAGTCGATGTGAGTCGGAAAATCAGGTTTCGTTAGAGGTCGTCATTGAGGTTCCGCTCGTCGTTCTCTATTCGTTTTCAGATCTACTCATTTCCGACGGAGCCAATTTATTGTAAGTCATTTGGATAACTGTTACATCTACTTCTTTCATTATTCTCTACGTCAGTTTTAGACCTTGCATCAGGTATATGATACTACAATGACTTTTTAGGTAGTCTATTCTGTTGAAATGAGATTCACGGCTACTACAATGATTGTTTATGTCGTCTATTCTGTTGAAATGAGATTCACTGCTGATTGTTGCATTTTGAAATTTCAACAGATTGCCTTGTCTTCTTCCTCCTTTGATAATGTGTAATTGAACTCTCTCAAAGGAAATGACTTAAAATAATTAAGACTTGCTATTTAGTTCAAAGGAGTCACCGGTCATTTCTTTTAAAAATTGTGCTTATGCCAGTAATTAGGCGAATTTGCTATTGTCATTAGATATCAAGGCTGTAAACTAGTAAGTTTTGGAGAGTCATTCATTAATTTGTTGACATGATCCCGTTGTTTATGTAGTTGTTTTCATAGTTTTGCATTTGCTCATTTAGGTATCTATTCGTATGTTTGCTTGAATTGGTTATAGCTGAACACGATGTTGTCACAATATAGATATTGGGTTATTATTTATCAACTGAACTACGTCAAATTAGACTAAAGGGGCTCGGGTGTACATTTCATGTGACCCGACTCCAATTTCGAACAAGGTTAAATAAAGCGTGTTTGAACCACGGGGGCATTTCATGTAGCATGGCTTGCGACGTGCTTTAAATAACCTTGAAATAATTCCTTAAATAAATAAAAGCACTTAAAATTTAAAATTGGCACATAGGTACAAATGCATTAAAATCAAATAATTAAGCCAAATATAACAGTTATGCGACCGTGGTAGAACCACGAAATTTGGGAGTGCCTAACACCTTCTCCCGGGTTAACAGAATTCCTTACCAGGATTTCTGGCTCGCAAACTATATTACAGAGTCAAACCTTCCTCGATTTGGGATTTTAAATTGGTGACTTGGGACACCGTTAATTATCCCAAGTGGCGACTCTAAAATTATTAAATAAATGGATCCCGTTTCGATTGTCCTTTAATTGAAAAAACTCCCTTACACTACGCCCTTCGCAGAATGTAGTGTAAAAAGGAGGTGCGACAGACTCAACTCATCAAGGAAGCTCTTTCTATTACATTGGCCAATGTGGAACCCAAACTCATACTCCTCAACTCTTCATAAACAAACCTCACTATTAGATTGTAGCACTCAGAATGCAGATTATGGGAAACACACCCATCTCTCTCAAAGGAAGGACACAAGCCCGGCTCTAAGTACTGTAAGCTTTCCCCTTATGTGCGTCACAATTAATGTAAGCTTACCCAACTTAAGATCATATAGGGCTTTTGTGGGAATGTAATGAAGGCTTTTGGTTCAGGGTAGGATATATTGGTCTAAGATGGTTTCACCTTCCCTTAAGCACTTTATTTGCTTCATTTTGGCACACATTTTCTTGACTTTTTGAATCATTTACTTATTTAGGGGTTAGATAGGCACACTTTCACTCTTTCTTGTACATTTCAATTCTTTTTCTCCTTTCCAACCTTTCCATGCCTTTCATCTTTTGTTTTCCTCTACATTGTTCACTTTCTTTTTGACTTTTTGTCCTTTCTTTCTTTTATTTTCTCTTTTCACCTTTCATTTTCTTCATTTTGTACCTTTTATCACTTTTGCATTTCTCGTCTCACCTCACAAACTTATGCTTTTGCCTTGTGCTAAGGAAAGATAGGGTGAAGAGAGAGGGTCATTCAGAACGAATAAAGGCTTTTTATCAAGGTTATTGAAAGTAAGGGCTATGCCTCAAAGTGGTTGACTAGGGATATAATCATTTGAAGGATATAGATGTTTTCAAGTCTCAATTAGGATCAAGAAGATCCTAAAATCACTTCTTAAGTCAAGGTTCACTTAGGATTTCGCCTAGACAAACATTTAGGGCAAGTTCCAGAATCATTGGCATGAGACTTGGACTTGCAAATTAATACCTCACCTCACAAGCTATAGGATTGCTAAAGAAACAGAGTCAGGGGCCCATAACAACCTTAGCTACAAATTGAGCAACACAAATGGTTTCGAGAAACCACTCGATTGTTTAGCCAACATAAGAGTCTTAAGGTCACAACTATCACCATTCTATATACAAAAATTTGTTTTTAACATTAAGGTCAAAGATAAATATGTTAGGACCAAGTGAAGCTTTGCCTGAGACACCATTGCTCACGAACTACTATTTACACACAAAAAATGAAAAGAAAAACAAACTCAACCCCTTGCCATCCATCATTGGGAAGAGTCACCCGATTCACACAAAATCCACCTTTGGAAAGAACTGTGGCATTAAGAAAATCAAAGGATTATTAATGACATAAAATTGAAAAATAAGAAGCTACTAATCAAAAAAAAAGTTACTAAATGAAATAAGAAGCTATACTATTAAGGAAATTGCAAAGTAAGATATAAAGTAAAATGCTGAAAGTAAACTAATATGTACAAAAGGGGGTTTAGATGAATATACATAAAATGGAATGAATGTATACATGAGTGTAATTTTATATATAGACCAAAATAGAACAATAACAAAAAGTAAAATAAAAAGTAAAGTTATATACATACCAAAAGTGAAAAATATACAGAAAGAAAGAAAATAGTATTATAATTACAAAATAGGGCCTATTCCCTCAAATGAAAGCTAGTATTGTCCTTAATGCTAACTTGCAAAAAATAAGCTAAAACGAGATATAGAGAGTAAAAGAAACTCCTTGTGGATCCTCTGTCTGCATGGGGTCCTATGGTAGCATGGGATCCTGTGACTGGATGGGGTCCTGTGGCTGGGCACCTGGAACATCTGTCTCGGGGGCCTGTGGCTGGCCAGAAGCAACACCCTCCATATCCTCAAGCTCGATCTCTACATCATCCACTTGGGGCATCACTCTCCTCCTCTTTGGAGCTCTCTTAATCCCATGCTCAGGAACCTGCTCTGTCTGAGTTGTTGGAGGTTTCTCATGCAATAATAGCTCCAAAGGCAAATGGTCAGCTGCCTTCATCTTCTCTATTTCACCCCTCAACTCCTTAACCGACTCCTTTGAGGCCTGTGTGTTCTTCAACTTCTTTATGCTTTTGCTCAGCCAGCTCCTTAAGTGTTTTTCCTTAACCATCAAGAGCATCCATTATCAGCTTTTGGTTATCAGGAGCTTCTTCTGGTTGTCCATATGCTCTTTGAGGGTCTCCTGTACTGAAACTAGCACATGTGGCTGTGGGGGCATTGACTGAACTGCCACAGAACTAGAAAGTATAGACAACTTAGAAGTTGCTACATGCACCTAGTTGTTAATACTGGAGAGTGTTTGGCTCAATTTTTGGGCAGTCAATTGGTAAGCTATGGAGGATGGAATATCTGTAGGAGTGGAAGTAGATGGTCTGGGGGGAAAACTCTGGTGTTCCAGTGGGAGGATGACAAGAAGTGACAACTACTATTGGCTCTTCAGACTAGCCAGTAGAAGTAGTGGCTTTTCCCTTGGATTCTTTGTCTTTGGGGTTGTGCTCAGCCTTGAGGCTGTACCATGAAAAGGTTATCTTGAGTTTCACTTTCACGTCAAATTTTCTTTTCTCCACCTCCTAATCCTCCAAATACATTGTAAGGAAGTTCGGAAAGGGATATGATCTATCACACTCATTTACTAACCTGGTGATCACTATAGACATAACATTCCCAACATTGATATGGTACCTCGCCATAATAGCTGCCACTAGTATCGCCCAGGAGACCGGCATGGTGTTTTCATGGGTAGTGGGATCCAGCCTTGTAACGATCCGACCAGTCGCTTTAAGCTTTTGCGCTTTGATCGTTAGTTCTCGGGCACGACTTTCCCCTTGTAATGTGTTATGGCTGATATGGATTGTTGGTTTTGATTTCAAGAAAAATCAAAATAAATTTGGAAGGACAGTTTCTGTTGAAACCTTGAAATTTGAAAGGTTTGACCAAGAGTTGAATTATTTATATATGAGCTCAGATCGGAATTTTATGATCTAGTTAGCTTTGTAAAGAAATTTATGACTTAGAAGTGTGATCGGAATTTGGTTTTGGAGGGCTGGTGTGGAATTTGGCTTGAATTGATGAAGTTAGTATTTTGGCGACTTCCGGTGAGATTTTGATCCGAGAGTCAGAATTGAATTCTGAGAGTTGCAGTAGCTTCATTATGTCATTTGGGATGCGTGTGCAAATTTCAGATCATTCGGACATCGTTTGGTCGAGTTTTTGATCGAAAGTGTATTTCGGAAGTTTTTGGAAACTTAGGCTTGAATTCGATGAGTTTTGAGTAATTTGATGTTGTTGGAGGTGTTTTGATGATTGGAACAATTTTGATTGGTGTTATGGATTATGCGCGTATTCTTGGTTGAGGTCCCGAGGGCCTCGGGTGATATTCGGGTGGTCAATCGGACCATTTCATGCTTTGAGGACTTCAAAAAAATTACAGGTTCCAGTTCTGTTATTTTTTCATCACGATCGCGATGGTTCTACCGCGTACGCATAGAGGCCTTGGAGGGAGCAGTTCAATCATTCTTTGCGATTGCACAGATGGAGATACGATCGCATAGTAGATGGAACTTTCTTATCGCAAACGCGTAGTGCTGGTCACGCTCGCATAGAGTAAAGTGGACCTAAGGTATTTTATTAGAAATTGTTCATCACGAATGCGGAGTGTGGTCCGCGATCGCATAGTGTAAAGTTAGCAGTGCATTGAATTCACATGGGGTACGTTGCATTCACATAGTCTTAATTTTGTGGGCTGAACATTTGTGTTTTGTGATCACGAAGGTCTTACTGCAATCGCATAGAGAAAAAATATGCTTGGGCAGAATGTTTTTAAAGTCATCTTGTTCGCGGATGTGGGTCTATTTTCACCCATGGTTGCCCGTTTTTAGAGGTTTTTTAAGGAAATTAAAGAGGAATCAACTTGAGGTAAGAATCGTGGTCTTAAAACTAGATACATGGAAACTAGGGATTGTAGTTGAAGAAATTCATGGAAACTAAGCCTAAAGTTGAAGAACTAGGGCTTAGGATTTTGAGATTTTAAATTGGAATTTGAGGGGTCATTTGGACTCCAATTTTGGTGTTCTTTATATTCATAGACTCGTGGCGGGATAAGGAACCTATTGTTGTAAAAAAATTTGAGTTTTTAGAAGTGGGCCCAGGGTTCAGGTTTTGGTAATTTCAGGATTTATGGTCGTTATTGATTGTTTTCGCTTGGGTGTTGTTCCTTTAGCATATTGTGATGTATTCGCTCTAATTTTGTATAGATTCGATGCGCGTGGAGACCGACTTAAGGGGCAAAAGTGTCTCGAGCTAGAGATTAATCGGTTCGAGGTGAGTAATGATTTTAAACGGTGTTTTGAGGGTTTGAGACCACATCATAGTGCTATATTGCAGTGACTTGCATGCCGGATAGCGAGCGTGGGGTAGAGCACCGTTGGGGATTCCGACTTGGTCCGTTCCGATTGATTATTTTACCGTGTATTTGACTGAAATTATTTTTTATCATCATGACTTGGGCTGATTGCTATATTTGGGCTTCGTGCCAGCTATTTGAACCCCTTCGGGGATGATTGTTGATATTTCCTCACTATTGTGATTTTATACTTGAACTCAGTCATGTATTTTCCACTGTTTTCAAAAACTCAACCAAGTTTACTTTGCTTTAACACTTGAAATGATATTTCCAATAATATTTTTGGGTTGAGCATCATGTTTTACTGTTACCCGAGAGGCTTATGTTATTTTTGACTGAGTAAGGCCGAGGGCCTGTGTTGTGAGAATACTTTTGGATCGGGCTGCATGCCGCAGCAGCAAGATACTGATACTGATACTGATATGAGGCCGAGGGCCCAGATTTGACGCCACGAGACGACTTGATATTGTGCTTGGGCTGTAAGGGGCCCCTCCAGAGTTTGCACACCCCCAGTGAGCATCGTCGATGATACATGGATCGGGCTGTACGCCGCAGCGGTACATGGATCGGGCTGCATTTCATAGTGATACCGGTATTGTTTTATGTGTTTACTCATTTATTTGTCTGTCATTTCTATTGTTTTGCTATTTCATGTGATATCTACCTAATTGCCTGGCATTTTCTGTTGAGTGAGTGTTGCACCCGAGGGGCGGATCTTTGTGCTTATCTGCATAAATTATTTGCATTCATTTGCATAACTACTTGAAAAGGGCATTTTCAAAAGAGGTTTAAACTGGGTTAAGACATTTTCTAAAGATTTCACAGCTTTATTGCTTTTCTCAAGGGGTTTTATACTGCTTCTATACAACATGATGATTTGACTTACGTGATTCTCTTACTGCTTAGTTATTATTTACCTTTATTACTCACTGAGTTGGAGTACTCACTTTACTCCCTGCACCTCGTGTGCAGATGCAGGTATTTGTTCACCCGGTAGCGGGTTTTAGGCTGATCGGAGGCTAAGTTATCGGAGCTTAGCATGGTGACTTCTAGCATTCGCAGCACCGCATTTCTTCCTTGATTATCAGCCCTGTTTTTGTATATTTTAGACTCCGTAGTTGTATTCATTTATTGATAGATGCTCGTGCTTTGTGACACCCCGGTTTGGGTTGTGTTGGGTGATACTTCCATTAATTAATATCATTAAATCAGATTTAATCTACTTATGAACTATTTAACTGCTTAAAAGAGGTGTTATGTAATGGTCTAATTGGCCTTGTCTTCATGAAAGGTGACATCACAACCGAAGCGGGGTTTATGTTGTGACAAGTTGGTAGCAGAGCCTAGGTTACTAGGTCTCACGAGTCATAAGCAGGCTTAGTAGAGTCTTGCGGATCAGTACGAAGACGTCTGTATTTATCCTCGAGAGGTTAAGAAACCTTTAGGAAAACTTCACATTCTTGAATTTTTATCGTGCATCTTTGATTTAGCTTGAAAGGTAACTCTTGAAATTCCTTCCACGCATTCGCATGCACGCATGATCACTTAGTATCAGATGTACCGTAACGACTTTTGATTCCCCAATCGAGGGGCGAGATGTGATCTTTGTGAGTCTGATGTTGGGCCAGTCTGAAGTACTTGAGGCCGGATCTTTGCCTATGGATTGAGCACCAAGGTGCTGACTATGTGAGTAAATGTTTTGAACTTATATGTTCGGTGTTGTCCCTATTAGTAGAAGTGACGGCTGGATAGCCAATGGATAAGTGTGTTAGTACTGTAAGGTGTATCTTTATGACTTGGAAGTGACGGGAAGGTCTGCTAGATGATAGATGAACTATTAAGTATTTGATTCCATTGTGATTCGAGGTATAGCCTCGAGTTATGGGCGTACAGAGGATATGTTCATGTTTTCGGTTGTGGGTGAAGTAAATTCTATGTTGCGGTATGAGTTCAGACTCAGGGAGACTAAGTGAATGCAGATAGTTTATGAAGGTGGAAGGTATACATAAATATTATATTGAGGTGATGCAATTGGGTTATCTCCTATGGAGTGTTCTGAAGTGGTGTGATCCCTATGTGTATTTTAGAAGACATCGTGTGTAATTGAAAGTACGTGTTGATATTTGAAATTTCTGGTTGCTTAAGAGAGTGGGCTTGATTGTGCGGGGATGAATGTGAGACTTGCAGAAGATTTACAGTACTAGATGATCTGTGTTTCACAACTTATAAACGATTTGAGTTTAATCTCACTAAGGTATTGTGGAATCAAAAGAGTAAAAGTGTTATGATCTATTGAGTATATCTTGATCTATGGCTTCAAGCCAAGTGGGGGATTCTGCTATGAGAAGCTGATTGCACAGTTAGGTGCTATGTTGGTTCTAGTTTGGGGCGTGCGAGTGAATTAGCTATGGCTAGAGTAAAGGAAAATGTTGTCAAAAGGTTATATTATGATTCATATGAGAATCACGGAATGTCTTAAGTTGTTGTTGGTAAAGAATGCTCGGTGCATAGAGCAGGTAAATGCTTGGTTATAGTGGGAGTGAGGATTTCATTCTGCAATGCGAGACTGGTAGTGAGGCATGGGTGGTTCTGTTTTCTTGATCAGGCTAATTGCAGTGTAAATAGAGTGAATGACTCGAGAAGGTTTTTAACGTGTTCAAGATTCTACATACAATAATTGGGTATCTTAAAGTTGTATATGTAATTAGAAACCGAGTTTTCATTGGAAGATTTCAAGACTCGTGGTGTTTCTATGTTAATTATGGGATTCTATGTATTAGGACCAGGAAGATAAAGGTAATAGGTTTAGCTTTGGAGGAAGTTCTTTAGAGTAAGGTGTTTTGGAATGTAGTGCTTTTGGGAATAATTAAGAGAGTATTCAGCGACTTATGAGCCTTAGACAGTATGGTTTTATGCGTGGGTCTTGTGTGGTGAGTCAGGGGTGAGAAATTATGGTGCTACAGTAAGGGGAAATATCAAGTTGAAGGTGAATCATAAGTAAACTTAGATAGCTGGAGTAGCTTGATAGTAGACCAGACCGGTATGGTAAGGATACGATTAATTCCTTGTGTGTGTTCGTGGTGATGAGTTTTTACAAGTATTTTGCAGGAATGCTCTTAGGTTTCCACGGCTTTCTTAGCTTAGTCGAGTTAGAAGGATTCGGTCCTGGAAGGCTTGATTAGTGCAAGGGGAACTCGAAGAGTTCTTGATGGTTTTTACCGTGATTTGGAGATGTATATCTTCTATAGGCATTCAGAGCATGGGATGTATAGTGATTTTCTTCTAGATGGGACCAAATGGAAAGTTTTAAACTAGTTGAGTACGTAAGTATTTGTGGCTCGGAAGAGAGATGAAGTTCTCATTACTACCCAAGGGTGGTATGGTATATGTGGTATGTTGTGGGGGATTGAGAGTTGTGTGTAAGGTTATGGTTCAATTATGAATAGAAAGTCATAAAATTCTTAGGCAGCCCGGGCAGTTTTAGGTGATTGGAGAAATGATCTTCATATGATTAAGGGAATGGTATTGCGAATCGTAGTGATTTGACGAGGGTATATGTTTCAAAAAAGGCAATGTGATTGAGTTGATAGTACTTTCCTAGTACCTCGGTGCTTTCTTGTTAGATCGACTGCTGATATTTGAGTTTTCTTGAGGGCACATGGGAATTTCATAATATCCTTCCTGAAATGATTAGGAACCTGAGGTGTGATATGTATTCGAACAGCTAAGGAGGAATTGTCTTTCTTATTTGGGCTTTTGTGATGAGTGTTAGTGCTGAGGCTCCTCATATTGATTCAGTTTCGGTGGTGAAAGATTATTTAGATGTGTTTCTTGTGGTCGGGCATGTCGCCGGGCAAGGTTGTTGATTTCGGTATTTATTTGGTGCCTTACATCGTATCGTATGGCCGGTAGGAGTTATAGTAGTGGAAAGAGCAGCTTCATGCTTCCTTGACAATGAGTTTGTTAGCAGGCTAATGTGGATGCGTGCTCTAGCTTGAGTCGGCTTGGTTGGCCCCAAATTGTACTGTTGAGGGATAGGTTGATATGATTGTTATTGAGCTTACTAGAGATCTGGGAGATCTAAGAGTGGTATTTCTGTGTTGCGAGACATTATGATTTATTGGTTATGGGCACATATGGTGCGGTTCTATTGGGGTTCATAGTGGAAGTCAAGCGAGAGAAGTAATTGGGTGTTTCTCGATAGATGGCGTATCGGTTATGTTCTATCGGGTCTACGTGATATATGTTACTTGTTTCACTGTGGGTGTAGTGGTTTGCTTTGGTTCCAAGCATCAAATTCTGCACGGTTGTCCATTCGAGCATAGTGACTTAAGGTGTTTCATATGGAATAGTGTTTGGATAGGGTCGTGCAATTACGGCGAAGTTATGTGGATATATGACCTTGCGGGTTAGATTCGTGTGTTTTATTTCTATGATGTGAGACGAGTTCTCGATGTGTGTTGTGATGATACTGTAAAGCTTGAGGTACAACTCTTTCGTTTGAGTCAGCTTCATGATGTGAGTATGTTTGGATTATTGCTTATTCGTGCGCGTAGTGATGCAAGTTGTGGCTTAGGCCCGTAGTGATGTGTCATGTCACTAGGGTGGTGTGTTTGGTTAGAAGAGATCATTGGGATTATTAATGAATACAAATGGATTCGATTTCAACATGTTTGATGGGTAACTATCGAGGTTCAGTTCAAAAATGTGATCTGGTAATTGCCAGAGGAGAAATGGCCTCATGAATAGTTGGTCTAAGAAATAGATATGGTTTATTGCGTGTTTTATGTAGCGTTGGCAGTATATAAAAGTGTTGGAATGACACTTTAGTTGATAAGAGTTTTTCGATATGTATTTAGATGTTGTCTGCAAATGCTGTAAATAGAAGTTATTGCTGCGGGCATTAAAGTTATGTGGTTGATCACATAATTGAACCCGAGGTTGAAGGTATGGGTCATTACAGCTGGTTTGGGCTTATTCAGAATATAAATATGAGATTTTGAAAGCATTGCGGATTTTAGACGCAGAAATGTGGTTATATGGTTTATGGACTAGGATGGATTGTGAAATTTCAGAATATTATGTTATTGGACCTATATGAGATAGGGTGACATAGGATCACCCCCGAGTATATGCATGGTAAAATTATTCAGCTATTGGTTGGCTTCTAGAACAACTCTGGGTACGTTCGAGAACAAACTTGTGTTTAAGTGGGGGAGGATGTAACGATCTGATCGGTCAATTTGAGCTTTTGTGCTTTGATCACCAGTTCTTAGGCACAACTATCCCCGTGTAATGTGTTATGGCTGATATGGATCGTTGGTTTTGCTATCAGGAAAAATCGGAATGAATTTAGAATGACAGTTTCAGTTTAAAGCTTGAAATTTGAAAGGTTTGACCAAGAGTTGACTTATCTGTATATGAGCTCGGATCAGAATTTTTATGATATGGTTAGCTTCGTTAGGTGATTTATGACTTAGGAGTGTGATCAGAATTTGGTTTTGGAGGGACAGTGTGGAATTTGGCTTGAATTGATGAAGTTAGTATTTTGGCGAATTTTGTTTGATAGGTGAGATTTTGATCCGAGAGTCGGAATGGAATTGTGAGAGATGCAATAGCTTCAATATGTCATTTGGGATGCGTGTTGAAAATTTCAGATCATTCGGACGTCGTTTGGTCGAGTTTTCGATCGAAAGTGTATTTCGGAAGTTTTTGGAAACCTAGGCTTGAATTCGATGAGTTTTGAGTAATTTGGTGTTGTTGGAGGTGTTTTGATGATTGAAAAAAGTTTGAATGGTGTTATGGTTTATGCGGGTATGTTTGGTTGAGGTCCTGAGGGCCTCGGTGATATTCGGGTGGTTAATGGGACCATTTCTTGCTTTGAGGACTTCAGAAAAATTGCAGGTTCCGGTTCTGATATTTTGTTCATCGCTGTCGCATAGAGGCCTTGGAGGGAGCAGTGCAATTGTTCTTCGCGATCGCACAGATGGAGATGCGATCACATAGTGGATGGAATTTGCTGATCGCGAACGCGTAGGGCTGGTCGCGTTCGCATAGAGTAAAGTGGACCTGAGGTAATGGATTGGAAATTGTTCGTCGCGAACGCGGAGTGTGGTCTGCGATCACATAATGTAAGTTGTCAGTGCATTATGTTCGCATGGGGTTCCTTGCGTTCGCATAGTGCTAATTCTGAGGGCTGAACATTTGTGCTTCGCGATCGCGAAGGTCTTCCTGCGATCGCTTAGAGGAAAAATATGCCTGGGCAGAATGTTTTTAAAGTCATCTTGTTCGAGAAGATGGGTCTATTTTCACCCATGGTTGCCCTTTTTTGGAGGTTTTTGAAGGAAATTAAAGAGGAATTCAAAAGGAATTGACTTAAAGTAAGAATCGTGGTCTTAAAACTCGATTATATTGTGAAATCCACCTAGAAATTCATGGAAACTAAGCCTAAAGTTGAAGAACTAGGGCTTGGAATTTTGAGATTGAAAATTGGAATTTGAGGGGTCATTTGGACTTCGATTTTGGTAGTCTTTATATGCATAGACTGGTGGAGAGATAAGGAAACCATTGATGTAAAAAATTTTGATTTTTTAAAAGTGGGTACGGGGCTCGGGTTTTGGTAATTTCGGGATTTATGGTCATTATTGATTGTTTTCGCTTGGGTTTTGTTCCCTTAGCATATTGTGATGTATTTGCTCTGATTTTGGATAGATTCGACACGCATGGAGATCGTCTTGAGGGGAAAAGGCGCCGCGAGCTAGAGATTTTTCAATTTCGAAGTGAATAATGATTGTAGATGATGTTATGAGGGTTTGAGACTCCGGATTGCACATCATAATGCTATATTGAGGTGACTTGCACGCCGGATAGCGAGCGTGGGATGATTGTTGATATTTCCTCACTATTTTGATTTTATACTTGAACTCAGTTATGTATTTTCCACTGTTTTCAAAAACTCAACCAAGTTTACTTTGCTTTAACACTTGAAATGATATTTTCAACAATATTTTTGGGCTGAGCATCATGTTTTACTTTTTCCCGGGGGGCTTATGTGATTTTTGACTGAGTAAGGCCAAGGGCCTGTGTGTGAGGATACTTTTGGATCGGGTTGCACGTCGCAACAATGAGATACCGATACTAATACGAGGCTGAGGGCCTAGATTTGACGCCACGATATGGCTTGATACTGTGCCTGGGTCGTAAGGGGCCCCTCCCGGAGTCTGCACACCCCCAATGAGCGCCATCTATGATAAATGGATCGGGCTGCACGCCGCAGCAGTACATGGAATGGGTTGCACACGGCAGCATTACTAGTACTATTTTATGTGTTTACTTATTTATTTGTCTGCCATTATCTGTTGTTGTGCTATTTCATGTAATATCTACCTGATTGCCTGGCATTTTATATTGAGTGAGTGTTGCGCCCGAGGGGCAGATCTTTGTGCTTATCTGCACAAATTATTTGCATTCATTTGCATAACTGCTTGAAAAAGGCATTTTCAATAGAGGTTTAAACTGGGTTAAGACGTTTTCTAAAGATTTCACAGCTTCATTACTTTTCTCAGGGGGTTTTATACTACTTCTATACAGCATGATGATTTGCCTTACGTGATTCTCTTACTGCTCAGTTATTATTTATGTTTATTACTCACTGAGTTGGAGTACTCACTTTACTCCTTGCACCTCGTGTGCAGATGTAGGTATTTGTTCACCCGGTAGCGACTTTTGGGCTGATCGGAGGCTAAGTTATCGGATTTTAGCTAGGTGACTACCAGCATTCGCAGCACCGCATTTCTTCCTTTGATTATCAGTCCTATTTTGTATATTTCAGACTCCGTAGTTGTATTCATATATTCATACATGCTCGTTACTTGTGACACCCTGGTGTTGGCTGTGTTGGGTTGTACTTTCGTTAATTAGTATCATTAAATCATATTTAATCTGCTTATGAACTATTTAACTGCTTAAAAGCGGTGTTCATTAATGGTCTGGATGGCCTTGTCTTCATGAGAGGCGCCATCACAACTGGAGCGGGGTTTGGATTGTGACAAGCCTGTTGCATACAAAAGTCTACAACCCTTTCTCCTCTAAGATTAGGCTTTTCCTCAAGATAGAAATCCCTGTTGTCAACCATGCTAGGGTGGTGCCCGGGAGAGCCAGATATGATGCCAACCACGGACGGGCTGCCTCATTAAGTGCCACTTTCTCCAAGTATAATGCTTCATCTTCCTCATTTAAAGCCCATGTATTCTTTTGTGTCTTCCTATCAGACTTCACTTTCAAGTTTCACATTGTAGTCACTTTGGTATCCTTCTTGATATGGGAGACATTTAGAACTCTTTGACTAAGTGCTCGTTTTCCTCTGACTTTATGTTGATGAAGAAATCCCACCCCACTCGTTCATTGAATTGTTGTTTCACATTAGGGTTGTGCAACAGGAGATCCCTATCTATGAACTGGTGCTCATGAATAAGCGACATTAGAGGCCACTGTTCTCGGAATTTGTGATAAGCCAGCTCACTGACGAACCGATCTTGCCACATCCCCTCCATCTTTATATGGTACCTCATCATCGACGGGATACTCTGTAGGTGATGAAGTTGTACGTGAGGCAGAGGCTGCACTATCACAAATCTCTGTTAAGCCATCAAATAACTTAGAAGAAATATAAACTGAAGCACGAGCAACTGGAGAGTCTGGAGATGTAGGTAAATCTCTCGACCTATGTCTCTCAGAGAAGTCGACCACATACTCTGGCACTGAATTAGACTCTGATGCCTCTCGGAAGGGTGCATACTCACTTCCCTCAGAATGGTAGGCAGCTCTATCTGTAGCTTTGATGAGTTTTATGGCTTCCCCAATTGCTTTCCTAACCTGTGGGATCAATTTGATCATTCATCGTCCCCTACCTCGGGAGGACTCCCCTCTTCTTTTTTGTTTTTCAACACCTTCTCTATATTTAACCATTGTCTGCTAGTATAATCAGTAGAACATGTTAATATCAATACTAGAAGAAGCAATGCAGAATAACAGTTGAAATAGTAGACTACGGACCACGAAAAATGCATCACTACTATGAAGACTGCACCATAAACCGTGAAAAATGCACCACCGTCGCAGTGGTGTAAGACACAGACTACCCACTCTCTGATGCAATAGCACAGGGAAATACGGAAAAAGGGAGCGTGGTCGCGGTAAGGCACCGCAGATAGCGAAAAATCAACCGCGACCGCAAACCCTCAAAGTTACCTCTCTGAACTTTATCATCACGATTCACGAAAAATCCGTCATGGTGGCGAAGAGGTGCCGGACTTAACATTCTCATGTCATACAAATGACTACGGACCATGGTAAATCAACTGCGGTCACAGTAAGCAATATAGGGATAAAATGGACCTAGGGTTTCTAGTTTTCAAACATTTTAGCATCAACAAGACATTAGCAATCCCCCTAGCTAGTTAATAACCATTTCTAGCCAATTTAAGCCCAATTTTAATTAACACTAAAGAACCCTAAGGCAAAATTTAAAAGAAAAAGGAACAAGAAGAAGTATTAACTATCAATTTAAAAAAAATTAAGGACGAAACTAAAGACAAAGGGTTGATTGAAATTACCAAATGTGAAATGTGAAACAAATGCAACTCAGTTCTTGTGTTCGTGCAAGCTAGGGCGTGTGTGCACAGTAGTCTATGATGTATGAGAATGCAAAGAGCAAAACGTGTAAAAGGGGCCCTGACGTTCTATTTATTGACAAGTTCTGGGATCCACACATTTATACCTACCGCGGCCTTGGTAAATGCACCGCATACTGCGGTTGTGAAGTTTAAAAGAGTTGTTGCTTGAAGACCATCGCAGATTGCGAAACATGCTCTGCGACAGCCATAAGTTACTGCACCGTGAAAAATGCTCTACGGCCACGATTGAAACTTTAGAGAACCTCCATTTCAGACCTTTTAGTACTATTGACCGCAATCAATTTCTACGACCATGAAAGGCCACCACGACCGGCAAAAATGGAACGCGGTCAAAACTTCAGAGGGTGCCAAATTTATCCAGATTAGTCTTGCATTGTGTTAAACATCTCTATATACATCTCACAACCAGTTAGCTCAAAAATATCCTACACTAAGAAGAAAATTAAAGAACAACAAAAAGAATAACATATGGGTTGCCTCCCAAGAAGCGCTTGAGTTAACGTCGTGGCACGATGGAGGTTACCATCAATCACTTGAGATAGATTAGTGCCACCATATGGATGTCATCAAACATGATAATATAGTGCTCGACTTTGTGCCCATTAACTCTGAAGATCTCACCATTTTTGTTTTTCAAATCAAGACCACCAAATGGGGTCACAAGCACCAACTCAAAATATCCACTCTATTTTGATTTAAGCTTTCCCGAAAAAAGTCGTAACGGGGAGTTGAACAAGAAAACCAAGTCACCCACTTTGAACTCTTTGTCATGATTATACTTGTCATGAATTTACTTCATATTTTCCTTATACAAGGACAAACTAGAGTAGGCATGAAACCGAAACTCATCAAGCTCATTAAGTTGCTCCACCCGAATATTTGTTGCCACATCCCATTCAAGATTTAACTTCCTCAAATCCCACATAGCCTTGTGCTCTAACTCAAAAAGTAGATGGCAAGCTTTCCATAACACCAATCGATACAAAGACATACCAATCGGAGTCTTGTAAGCATTCCTATAAGCCGAAAAGGCATCATCCAATTTATTTGACGAAATCCTATTTGCTTTGACCCTCTTTGACAATATACTCTTGATCTCCCTGTTTGAGACTTCAAATTGTCCACTATCTTGAGAATGTTAGTGGGTAGAAATCTTGTGATTGACACCATACTTTGCAAGCAAAGTGTCAAATGCCTTATTGCAAAAAATAAGACCTGCTATCACTAATGATTGCTCTAAGAGTGCCAAACCGAGTAAAGAAACGTTTCTTGAGAAAGGCCACAACACTCCAGGCCTCATTGTTGGGAAAAGCCATGGCATCAGCCTACTTTGAAACATAATCAACGGCCACAAGAATGTACGTGTTGCCACAAGAACATACAAATGGACCCATGAAACCAATACCGCACACATCAAAGATGTTAACCTCGAGAATAGTGGTGAGAGGCATCTCATCCATCTTTGAAGTCCCACCCGCTCTTTGACATTCATCACAGCTCTTCACAAGATTACTTGAATCCTTGTAGAATGTATGCCAGTAAAAACCACAACTAAGCACTTTTGATGGTGCGCCCCACCATGATGACCACCGTAGGGAGAGGAATGAAAAGCATCCAGAATACTCAATTTCTCCTCCTCCGAAACACATCTCCGGATCACACCATCATTATAGATTTTGAAAAAGACTCATCCCAGTATTAGTCCAAGCTATCCTATTTGAGCTTTTTCCTTTGGTTAGAAGAGAGCTCACACGGAAGAATACCGGTCACAAGAAAATTGGCAACATCTGCAAACCAAGGCATGATATTCACTAATACAAGAGGAGTTGCTCATGAAGGAATGAATGATTAATTTTGAGGCCATCACGAGGCCTCCCCTCCTTCTCCAAGAAGGACAAGTGGTCGGCCACTTGGTTTTCACACCCTTTTCAGTCCACAATCTCAAGATCAAATTCTTGAAGCAAAAATACCCATCTCATCAACTGAGCTTTGGAATCCTTCTTTATCATCAAGTAGCGGAGTGTTGCATGGTCAATATGAACTATCATTTTGGCACCCATGAGATAAGGCCTAAACTTTTCCATTGCGAACATAATTGCTAATAATTTTTTTTCGTCAACGTGTAGTTCACTTGAGCATTATTCATTGTTTTGCTTGCATAATACACTGGGTGAAACATCTTATTCACTCTTTGACCCAAAACCGCTCCTATTGCAGTATCGTTTCCATCACATATGAGCTCAAAAGCTAAGCTTCAATTGGGTGCGGTAATAATGGGAGTGGTTGTCAATTTGTACTTGGTAAGCTATTGGAAAAGCTTGCATACATCCCTCATTAAACACTAACTTGGCATCCTTCTCCAATAGCTTGCACAAATGATTCACTACCATAGAAAAGTCTTTGATGAATCTTTGGTAGAACCCCGCATGTCCAAGAAAACTCCTAACCCCCTTGACTGAGGTAGGAGAAATAAGCCTTGAAATCACGTCAATTTTGGCCTTGTCCACCTCTATGCCGTGCTTCGAGATCTTATGCCCAAGGACAATCCCCTCCTCGACCATAAAATGGCATTTTTTTCTAGTTAAGCACAAGATTGGTCTCTTTACACCGGGACAACACCTTGTCAAGATTCTTCAAACATTCATCAAAAAAGTCACCCACGACACTAAAATCATCCATGAACACTTCCAAGATGTCCTCCACCATGTCGGTAAATATGTCCATCATACACTACTTGAATGCAGCTGGTGCATTGCACAAACCAAATGGCATCCTAGAAAAGGCAAAGGTGCCATATAGACATGTGTGGGTTGTTTTCTCTTGAGAACATAGAAACTCCCCCAAATGGCATCTACATGCATGTTAGTAAGACAAGAGGAAAGAATAACTGGCAAAGGTGAACTAGAGCCTAAGAATTCATACATGAGGTGTGGAGGCAAAGGCTTCAACTCCAAAATGGCAGGTTCCTCAATTGAGAGCTTTGTTGGGGGAGTCTTTCTATTCTCAAGATCTAGAGAGAGATTACGGGGCTCATAAGAATAAGACCCTTTACCATGTAAAGAATTGGCACACTCCACCTTCCTTCATTCTCATTGACATCAAAGTTCAACAATGCCGCTTCTAGAGGATCCTCCATATTGATCATGGCGCTAGTATCATCAACGATCACCTTCGTGACAAGATCCACAAAAGAGCACACTTCCTTACTATTTGGTTGCTTCATTGATTTTTACACATGAAAGACCACTTTTTCATCACCTGCCTGGAAGGTGAGTTCCCCTGCTTCCACATCAACCAATGCCTTCCCAGTGGAAAGGAAGGGTTTTCCCAAAATTATAGGCACCTCGTAATCGACCTCGCAGTCGAGAATCACAAAATCAGCAACCAAAATAAATTTTTCCACTCGACAAGAACATCATCAATAATACAAAGAGGCGTCTTCATCATTCTATCCTCCATTTTCAATCTCATTGAAGTCTCCCTTGGTTGCCCGATACCCAAAGTTTTGAACGCGGAGTAAGGCAATAAATTGGTACTTGCTCCCAAGTCATATAGTGCCTTTGCAAAGTTTGCGCTCCCAATGGTGCATGGGATGGTGAAAGCATCGGGATCTTCTAGCTTTGGAGCCATCAAGTGCACAATTGCACTAACTTCGTAAGTCATCTTTATGGTCTCTCAATCCATGAAATATCTTCTTTGTCACCAAGTCCTTCATGAACTTGGCGTAACCCGACATTTGTTCAAGATCCTACACCAATGGGACATTGATTGATAAGCCCTTCATCATGTCAATAAATTTCTTAAACTGATTCTCATTTTTTTTCTTCGCAAGCCTTTGAGGGTAAGGTGGAAGAGGCCTTTTCAAGTGAGCCTTATCCTTTGGCACTACCATTTCCAGTGTGTCCATTACATGTTCCCTAGACGGCTTCATGTATTCTTGAGTTTCCACCACATTATCCTGGATATCAATCCTAATTTCCTCATTCAAGTTCTCATCATTCATATTCTCAACAACTAAAGGGATATAATCCTATTGCAACTCAACTTCATCACCCAAAGTTTCCTTTTGTTTGGAGGCATTCACATCACTACCTCGATCGCTTCTTGTAGTTACCACCATCGCATGCCCAGTAATTTTTCCACCCTTACGGTTCACTACCATATCACTAGGTAGAGCTCTCTTAGGGCGAGTATTCAAGGATTGTGATATTTGGCCAAGTTGAACCTCCAAGTTTCTGATTGAAGTATTGTGGGATGACAACTAGGCATCAGAGTCGACATTCTTTTTCATCATCTGTTCAAACATCATTTCAATCCTCCCCATTTCTTTGTTTGATAATCTAGGACCTTGGGATGTAAATGGGGGTGGTTTGTTTGGTTGTTAATACATCAGGGGCCTTTGAAATCCTTGCCCCCGATATCCTTGATTTGTTCCAACCACGATGATTGTTGTTTCTGCCCCAATTATTGTTGTTGCCACTCCAGTTGCCCTGGTTTTTTTGATTGCCCCAATTCTGATTTTGGTTGTTGTTCCCCCAGTTTCTATTCTCTTGTTGTTGTTGATTTCCCCAATTGCCTTGAGATCTCCATTGTTGTTGGTTAGAAGCATTGCCCTGTTGGCCTTGATAATTGTTCACGTAATGGACTTCCTCATTCTACTCATCATACCCCTCATCTTGGTTGAACCCACCACTATCTTGGTCATATTGATCCGGACTCTCTTCGCTTTGTTGACCTCTTTGTCTCCTTTTGTTGATCAACATGTTAACACCCTCTATAGTATTTACTTGTCATGGTGCTTAAACCTGCTATAATTGTGCCTTTGCTAACTGGTTCATTGTTGTTGTTAACTCCAATATTGCTTAACCATGATCGTGGAGCTCTTTATGCAAGTGAACAACCATGGGATCACCCTGTGGCACGTTAGCTCTAGTTTGCCAAGCTAATCAGGTGTCCTCCATCTTGTCCAATATCTCACAAGCCTGATCATATAGTGGTTCACGAAATTTCCCCCAGCAAGTTGGTTCACTATACACTGATTTGTTGTGTTAATACCACGGTAGATTGTCTATTACATCATTGACTCGGTCATACCATTGTTTGGACATTCTTTTAACATAGTCCGGTATCTCTCCCATATTTTATTAAGTGGTTCGGTGGGCTCTTGTTTGAATGCCAAGATCTCATCCCTCAAAGTCGACATGTGGTGCGGCAAGAAAAACTTTGCTATGAACTTGTTCGCCAACTCATCCCATGTATGGATGGTATAGTTGGGAAGTCTCTACAGTCAGTCCAATGCTTTCTCGAGTGAGAAAGGGAATAACCTCAACCGCAATGCATCCTATGACATATTCATTTGCTTGTTACCCAACAGTGTCAACGATGCCTTTAAGATATTTGTACGAATTCTAATGGGGAGCGCCTGTGAAGTACCCTCACTACTCCAATAATGTCAACATTATATTTGTAATTTGAAAATTTCCCACCCGGATCCGGGGTGTGACAATTTCACTGGCGTATCCTTAGTTTAGAATCATCGAAGGTACAGCTCTTAGAGGTGGTGGTGGAGGGTCTGTAATATTATCATTAGTTTTTCGGCCTCTTCGTTGTCCTTGAGGTACTAGAGGTACCTCATCCTCACTATTATCATCAACCTCCTTCGCCGGTGGAAGATCTCCAAGAGGAGCATTGTTTGCCATTTTTATTTGTACCTGAATTGGTGACACACACAAGTTAGTATCACATAAGAAGAAAAAAAACAAGACACAAAAACTATTTATATAGATAGCAAAAACCATTTAGCTCCCCGAAAATGGCGCCAAAAAGTGATCGGGTCCAACCCTACACCATTATAGAACAATAAGAGCAGCTGATGCAGCTTTTACCCGAGAAGGTCGGGATCGAATCCACATGGAACTAATATAATGTTGGGAGTTGGATTTTGATCTAATCTAGCAATGTGTAGTGTTTTTGATTGCACTTTCAATCATTCTTTTTTGTTTGTTACTTCTAATTTTTGTACTAATGATGCACGGAATTGAACTAAGTAGATATTTTTGTAGGGTTTTCTAAATGGGCAAAAGGTACTAGGGAAGTGATTTACTCCTAGTCAAGTATCTAACAGGATCTAAAACTTAGGACAATAATGTTATAGTTGGGATCGTGATATGGCCAATGCATGAAGCTACTCGCTCTACATTTCTCGATGTTAAGAAACTTTGCCTTAAATGGCTTTCTCAAGCCCAATTTGGGTGTTAAATTTGTGCAAGCAATGTTGGCTCAAGTAGGGTATTACTATCTCTAGGTTTAACCCTTAAATTAGGGCTATCAATATCTTGAACACATCCTAACTTGTGGCCTGAATTTCCTAGACTTAAACTTTCTTTCTCAAGAAGAGCCTAAGTCAAAAAGGCACAAATTAGTGTTTTCAACCACTAATTCAACATAGAAAGACTAAATCAGTCTAAATATCAATCACTCATAAACATCAAAGCCGTAAAACAAAAGACCCATTAAATAACCACACAAGAGTTGAGCCACAACCCTAGGCTAATGGGTTTAGCTACTCATAATTGAAGAAGAAATCATATATTGAGATAAAGAATAATCCATAAATGTTAATTATACGATATGAAACTAAGATTGATTGCTAAACTAGCTATAAAATTACTCAAAATAGGTAAAAGTCATTGTTCACGTGCTAAGCTACAGATGAGATGACCTAAAAATCTGAAAAAGTAGTATTTATACACAACTAAATTTCAGACAAAAATGGCCCTGACAGAGATACCGCGGTAAATGGACCAACGTAGCAGTGAGGCTACTACGCCTGTGGTAAATGAATCACGGACCACGGTCTTCAGCTTTTTCTCAGACTCCAGGCTCTCTGAATCTCTTCTTTGCGGACTGCCAAAAAAGGACCATTGCCGCGATAAGGGTACCACGGTCATATAAAATCACCATGGACCGTGGTGATTAAAAATCCTCAGATATCATCTCTTTGATTATTTCCACCATAGACCACGATAATAGGATCGGGGTCGTAGTGGACCTTCTGCAGTTGTAATGGATTTTTCAATGTAGCACTGCATTTACTTGGCTTTGAACTTGTGTAGGTTTCACTCCTTTTTGAGCTGGTTATGACATCCTTTTCTTATTTTGACCAAACACTACAAACAAGCACAACAAGTTAGCTTTTGGAATATTTATACATATTTTATTCCAAAACTCAACGAAAAAGGGGCATAGAATAGACTAGAATCCTAGTAATCAAAGACGTCGGCGCTCAAGGTGGCGAGATTGGAGGAATGAATCATGGGTTTGGAGGCGAAGCTATCTGAATTAAATGAGCAAGTTGATACCCTAAGGGCTAAGAAGATACATCAGCAGGCACAACCGTCTACATCTCGTACTTTTGCCGATCCCTTGCGTGTCGCGGGAGTTGTACGAAATGTAGGTCCATGCTGAGGCTCAAATTAAAGTGTACAAATCTTTGTCGTTTGCCGAGAAGGTCTTCAAGGCAGAGCTTGAGGTCATTCGTGTCAAGGCACGTGCCGCTCGTGAAGCTTGTGGTTACCACCTGGTACACCCGGCGGGGATGATAATGATATGTCGCGAATAGGCTTGCCTCTGATCCTTGGTATCATAACGAGTATGCTAGTGTGAACGATGTGGCTTGAAGCTTTTGTACTTAGTTAAAGTTGTAATTCCACAATTGAAATGGAACGATTGCCTTTTTGCTACATATTTTTGGACTCTATTTCTCTTTTTTCTTCTTTTTTTATTTGTTATGCAGAGAAGTCCCTGACTTTTCGGCCTTTTGCACGTAGTGTTTTAGCGTAGTCAAACGTAAAGTAATTCTAGTGATGCAGTAATTCGAGCAAGGTCGAATGTAGAGTAATTTGATCGAGGCTGAATGTAGAGTAATTCAAACGAGGTCAAATGTAGAATAATTCAAGCGAAGTCGAATGTAGAATAATTTGCGCAAGGTCGAATGTAGAATAATTCGAGTGAGGTGGAATATAGAATAATTCAAGCAAGATCAAATGTAAAGTAATTCGAACAAGGTCGAACGTAAAGTGTATAATGACTTGGTGGAGTTGCACAAAGATGTTGCTTTATTTATTTCATTCATTGGAGAATATTACATGTTTCTTCTTGTTTCATTCATACATTGGAGAAGTTCTAGTATACCTAGTCCTTTCATCGTTCAGCCTGGAAAAGTAGTCGATATGCGGGGTGATGAATTATACTCGAACTTCGAGACGTTCCCTTCGTCGCCTCATTACAAACCTCCCTGATAAAACCCAATTAGGATAAAACTCGTGTGAGGGAAAAAGAGTACGACTTGGAGGGCGTTCGTTCTCAGAAGTTGAAGTATTTGAGGTGGCGATGTTCCTATTGTCTGGTAGTAGATTTCCCTCCATTGTTTCTAGTTGGAATGATCTTTTGTTTGATGCTGCCGTTATTTTGTACGGCCCATCCCAATTGGTTCCTAGTTTACCTTCTCTTGGGTTTTTGCTCTCATGTAGTTTGTCTTTGAGTACTTAGTCCCCGACTTTGAGTGGTCGAACTTTTACTTTTTGTTGTAATATTGTTTTGCTTGTTGTTTTTGGGCTATCATTCTTATGTAAGCCATGTCTCTTCACTCCTCCGCTTCATCGAGGTCTTGTTTCATGTTCTCATCATTTCTCGGTTCGCTCTCATTGGAGTATCTCAAACTTGGTTCTTCGATCTTGACTGGTATCATTGCATCAATCCCATCGACTAGTGAATATGGCATTTTTCATGTGCTTATTTTTGGCGTGGTGTGATATGCCCATAGCCCTTCTGGTAGAAATTCTAGCCATAGTCCTTTGGTGTCATTAAGATTTTTCTTCAAGATGTTTAGTATTGGTTTATTGGAGGAATCAGCTTGACCGTTTCCATCGGGGTGATATAGCGTGGAGAGCATTCACTTGATGTGCCATTTCTTGAGGACTTCGACGATCGTTTTCCCGGTAAACTGGAATCCATTGTCACAATTGATTTTTTGGGAGATATCGATGCGGTATATGATGTTCCTCCATATGAATGTGATAACATCATGTTTGCGTACCTGGGCGAATGCACCACTTCTACCCATTTGGAAAAGTAGTCAGTTAAAACCAAAAGGAAACACATATTACTTCATCCCGCTGGGAATGGTCCCATGATGTCCATTCCCCATTTGATGAATGTCCATGGCGATGTGACTGAGTGAAGGTTGTTCACCCGCTTGGCGTATCATAGGAGCGTATTTCCGGCAGAGCTCGCACTTCTTCACAAAGTCGGCAGCTTCCTTCTTCATGGTAGACCAATAATAACCTACTCATATTAGGCATCTGACGAGGGCTCAGTTGCCGGTATGGGCACCATAGTGGCCTTAGTGTAATTCCTCGAGGACGTGTGTTGTTTGGTTCAGACCTAGGTATTTCGCTAAGGGGTATCTAAACGTTCTTTTGTATAGGTCGTGATTTATGAAGTTGTACCTGACTGCCTACATTCGAAGCTTTTTGGCTTCCTATTTGTCTGATGGGAGTACTCCCTTCTACAAATATGTTATAATACGGTTGCGCTAGTCCCAAGTCAAGTTTATAGAGTGTACCTCAAGTTAATCAATTGACGAGAGGAGGAGGGTAACCATGTTTTCTTTTGTAATGTTCTCGGTAGTTGTTGCTAAATTGGCGAGGCCATCTACCTCGATATTTTATGCTCGAGGTATCTGGTCGAGTTGACATTTGCCGAATTCTGGTATTAGTTTATGAATTTCTTCCTATTACTTTTGTAGCCACTGCTCTTTGATTTGGAAAGTTCCTGTGACTTTGTTGACAACGATTTATGAGTCGCATCTGAGGAAGACTCTTCGTGCTCTGTATTTTAGAGCCAGATTTAGTCCTGCAATTATGGCCTACTCGGCCTAATAGTTAGTCATATCGGGACACCATATGGATTGGTGGATGACTTCGCATGTTGGACCTCGAGTATGAGTCCCACGCCATATCTAACGCATTAGAAGCACCATCGGTGTATTAGACCCATAGTTTTGTTAACATTGGAGGGGTACGAGAAGTTTCCTCATCGAACTCGGGCATTATTTTGGCACTAAAATTGACGAGTACCTGCAATTTTATCGTTGTTCTTGGTTGATATGTTACATCGCGCTCGCTAAATTCTATGGCCCACTTGGACAATCTCCCCAACAGTTCGGGTTTATGCAGGATGCTCCCTAGGGGGAAGGTCATGATCACCGATGTGAGTGACACTGAAAATAGGGTCTAAGCTTTCGTAAAGCTATAACCATTACCAAGGCCACTTTTTCGAGGTGTGGTACTTTGTTCCAGTGTCGACCAGGGTTTTACTAATGTAATAGATTATAGATTGCGTACCTTTGTTTTCCCAGACTAGTACTGCACTTACTGCGACCTTTGATACAACCAAGTATATCAGAAGGCACACGTAGGGTTCTGCTTTGGCGAGTAGCGGGGGTGAGGACAAGTATGCCTTTAGTTCTCTTAAGGCCTCGATGCATTCTGAATTCTAGTGGAGTCCATTTTCCTATTTAAGCATATTGAAGAATTGTGGCATCTGTCAGAGGATCGTAAGATGAACCTCGACAAGGCAGCTACACAGCATGTCAGTTTTGGTACTTGTTTCTTGCTAGTCAATACTTCGGGTATGCACTCGATGGCTTTGATCTAGTTGGGGTTGACTTTGATACCACTTTGTGACACCAGAAAGCCGAGGAACTTGCCCAAGGTTACACCGAAGGCACACTTTTTGGGGTTCAGCTTCATACCGTACCGCCTTACTATATTGAAGGTTTCCTTCAGGTGATCGATGTGGTCTTCCTTTCCTTTTGATTTAACCAACATATCATATACGTAAACTTCCATTTATCAGCCGATTTGGTCATTGAATATCTTGGTGAACAACATTTGATAAGTCGTCCCTGTATTTTTCAACCCGAATAGCATAACTCTGTAACAGTATGTCCCTTGATGGGTGATTAAAGTAGTATTTTCCTGCTCCTCCTCCTCCTCCATGAGAATTTGGTTATAACCTGAGTAGGGATTCAAGAAGCTCAACAACTCGTGCCATGTCATTATGTCGATGAGTTGATCGATGTGAGGCAATAGAAAGGAGTCTTTCGAGAAGGCCTTGTTTAGGTCCGTGGAATCCACCCACATCTGCCACTTTTCATTTTTTCTTTTTCTCCATGACTATGTTGGCGACCCATTAGGGGTATTTCGACTCTCGGATGGAGACGTTAGCGAGTATTCTATCCACCTCATCGCTGATGGACTTGTTGATTGCGGCATTAAATTTTCTTCTTACTTGTCGTACTAGAGGGTAGAGTGGATTGACGTTCAACTTGTGTGTGGCAACGTCTTTCAGGATACCTGGCATATCTGCGTGGGAGAAAGCAAACAGATCAGTATTGTCAATTAGAAACTTATGAAATTTACCTGGTTTTGAGAGTTTATGGCATATGTAAGCCCTTTTGTTGTTGTTGATGTTGTCTAGTTGAACATGGTCAAGATCTTCTACCATTGACCATGCGTCTTCCACGATGTCAAGGTCCTTGATGACGTCTTTTTGTTTGTCGAGTTCGGGCCCTGACATTGGTAATTTCCATGCTTACGAGTCTATTCCCTTTAACTTTTGAGTGTATGTACAACCTTAGGCGATGTGGTTGCATTCTTGGGTTATGCGTTGTTCACCTCGGATGCTGAATATCCCCCACGGAGTAAGGAACTTGATTACTTGATACAGGCTGGATGGGATGGCTCTCATGGTGTGTATCCATGGTCGTCGTATGATAGCATTGTAAGTTGTGTCCTAGTTCATGAAATGGAACTTTGTTTCTAGGGTGATGCCCCCGCCCAGAACAGGAAATATTATCTCTCCTAAGGTTCACTCAGTTGCATTGTTAAAACCTATTTGTGTTATGCAATGTAGTACTATCTTGTCCTCAAGTCTCATTTGTGCAAGAACTCGAGGGTGAATAATACATGCACTGCTTCCGTATTCTACCATTATTCTTTTTACATCAATATTTGAAATATGTAAACTAATGACAAGAGCATCGAAGTGAGGAAATTTCAAACCATGGGTATCTGAATTATCGAAGATACTATCTTCAAAGTCATCATACTGTTCGTAGGTGATTGACTGCTTCAGTTTATGTGTGGTGGTAAATTTCACGGGTTGATTGATGTTTCATCGGCCCCGCTGAAGATCATTTGGATGGTGCGGGCGGGGTATGGTGGCTTTAGAGGGCCTTGGTGTTATTATCGTCCGCGACCGAAGCTGGCTCATCCTCAGTTGCTCATTAATCCCTCAAGTGTCCTTGGTGAATCATGTTCGCCACTACTTGCCACAGGGTTATGCAGTCTTCGATCTTGTGGCCCCATTCCAGATGAAACTCACAGAGGACGTTTGATTTTCTGTTACTTAGGTCGTACTTCATCTTTTGTGGCCATTTTACCTTCGAGCCGAGTTTCTCCAGTATGAACAATATTTCTGAAAGAGAAACACGAAAATTGTGAGCAAATAAGAGTGGAGGTATACCTCTTTCGTTTTGTTGAGTCCATGTATGTGGCTTGGAGGGCTATTCAGTATGGAGAGAAGAGGGGGGATGACCGCTCTGACATATGGTTGGTGCCTGTCCCGATTGAAACGTGGTCCTGAATGGTCTCTTTGGCCATCATTATCGTGGTCTTTTCGATTCCGTTTGGACTGATGTTAAACCATTGGGTTGGAGCGTTGATGTCATCCTCGTTTGTTCTTACCTCGGTGCAATAGGCGTTGTGAATTTCTTCCCAAGTGGTGGGAGGGAATTTCATAAGTCTGCTCAACAACTTTCCGGTCGCCCTTGACCCATTCCTGTTCAACCCATTCTGGAAAGCTGCCACCGCCATCCCTTCTAATACATTTGGAAAGTTCATTCTTACTCTGTTAAATCTAGCAAGGAAGTCCATGAGTCTTACGCTAGGTGATTATCTGACATCGAATATATCATTCACCCTGGCCTCTCCTTCTTGGCGGCGGCATGGGTGGCGACGAACTTGTCGGCCTTTTCTTCGAACGTTTTTATTGATTGTGCTGGTAATTGTGAGTACCATGTTAAGGCTCCCCCTGTTAGGGTTTCTTCAAACTTCTTCAGCAACACCTACGGTACCTGCTCTTTTGAGAGGTTGTTGCCTTTCACTGTTGTGACGTAATGAATGATATGATCTTCGAGGTCTGTTGTGACGTCGTATATCTTTAAATATGGTGGCATTTTTAAGTTCTTGGGTATGGCATGAGGGCTTGCCTCTCATTATATGGTTGTTCGACGAACCATAGGATTTATGCCCGTCACTAGAGGGGGGTGAATAGTGCGGCACGAGAATATTGATAAATATTGCGGAATTAAAATTGCAGGAGTAAAGTAAATGCGGTAATTAAAATAGTAAGTAAAGAACACATCGAATTTATACTGTTCACCACAACGTGTGGTTAGTCCAGTCCCCGAGAGACTCTCTCGAGTTTCCACTAACTCCGTTAAGCTTACGGGTGCCTAACAAACCGTTACACTTGCTCGTAGATGTACACTCTGTTAGATAATACGCTTAACGCTAGAGGAGGGGGGTGAATAGCGTTATAATAGAAATTAGCGTAAACTTGCGGAATTTAAAAATTGTAGGAAGTAAATAAGTGCGATAAATAATAAAATACGCACCGATGTATTCTGGTTCACCACAACACGTGGCTAATCCAGTCCCCGAGAGACTCTCTCGAGATTTTCCACTAACTTGTCAAGCTTACGGGTGCTCAACAAACCTTTACAACTTAAGGACACACGCCTTAACACTTTTGCTCGGAGATACAACACTCCAAGACTTCAACCAAGGAAACACAAGTTCCTTACAACAAGAGAATCACAATTCTCTTACAAGTGTACAAAACACTAAACACTCAAACAATACACTCATTAATGAGTAGATATGAGTAAAAGAAGTAAGCTCAAGATCACAACAACTATGGACAAGACTTTGGCTCTCAAAAGCTTTATGAAATGAATATAAAATGATAAAGAATAGTATGCAAGCTTATAGCAATAGAATGATCAGTTGTTGTATGTTATTGTGTTTAAAACACTGAAATGAAGTTGTATTTATAGTTGAAAAACTTGGCATTACTGTTGCCTAATTGCCAATTAAGAGTTGCTGATTTTACTGTGTGACAATCGATTGTCAAGAAGTCACAATCGATTGTTTGCCAATCGTTCCAGAAATCAATCCCAGATTTTACGCTTAACAATCGATTGTCCAAGATCAACAATCGATTATTGGTAACGTTCAAAAAATCATTTTCAGATTTTACGCAAAACAATCGATTATACAAAATCAATAATCGATTATTCAGCAACGTTCAAAAAATCCTTTCCAGATTTTAATTTCAACAATCGATTGTACAAAATCAACAATCGATTGTATCAGCAACGTTCAAAAAATCTTTTCCAGATCTTAATTTCAACAATCAATTGTACAAAATCAACAATCGATTACCTGACGGTATTTGAAAACTTTACGACAACTGTCAGCTTCACAATCGATTGTGCAATGTTAACAATCGATTATTTATCAGACTTTGAAAATCATTTTAGACACTGCCTCGTGACAATCGATTGTTATATACTCACAATCGATTATTTAATAACTTTGAAAAAAGTCTGGAAGACACTGCCTCAACACAATCGATTGTCATATGTTCACAATCGATTATTTTGTGACTTTGAAAAATCTGATGGACACTGTCTTTTCACAATCGATTGTCATTAGCTTCACAATCAATTATTTTGAGTTTTGAAAAACTTTGATGTACACTGCCTCATCACAATCGATTGTCATGCAGGTTTGAAAAACCTGATGCTCACTGCCTTAACACAATCGATTGTCATTTAGTTCACAATCAATTGTCATGCAGTCTTGGCTTAACATAATCGATTATCATAAGTACATAATCGATTATCTTAGTCCAGATTTTAGAGGCATGTTTAAAAATCATTTTGACTAAAGTAAATATGCATGATTTAAAATCATTTAGCATTAAATTAAATATGCATGATTTTGTAAAAATAATTTTACGAGAGAAGCCATGTCATGAGTCAAGTTGTCGGATCAAGATCACAATTAAGAACGACTCATTTAAACTATAAAACTTTGTATTGTGCTTGAATCTCGTAATCCACCAATTGTGTGTTTGTACTTGAACTTCGTCATATATCAATTTGCGCTTGTTTGTCATTCATCAAAACCTACACATAAGAACACACGTTTTAGTATAAAGTCTTGAGAACGTGTTTCCAACACACTCTACAAGACTTCAACTTGCTCGAGGATACCGCACCTCAAGACTTCACCTTGCTCGTGGATACCGCACCACAAGACTTCACACACTAAGATTGAGGGTACTTGGCAAACCCGACAATCAATGAGAAGATATGGTCTTCTCAAACACCTTTCTCTTTTACAACAAGAACTCTCTAAAAAGAGTAGATAAAGAGATACAAGATTAGCTCTATGAACAACTCAAAGTTGTCTCTCAAATGGCTCAACAAAAGCTCTATAATGATGCACAAATAATATCAATATGTATATGAATAATGAGAGGTGTTGTGTGTCTAAAATCAGCTCAAAAGACCTCTATTTATAGGTGTTATAAGTTGTATGTCCGTTGCTTAATTGACAATCAATAATGCTGATTTTATGCAAGGATAATCGATTATCAGATTTGCATAATCGATTATCAGCTTACCGTTACAAAATCGGAAGCTAATTTTGTGCTAGAATAATCGATTATTGGATTTGCATAATCGATTATCTGCCTGTCGTTCAAAAACTTTGGCAATGGATACAAGATAATCGATTATGCTCTTTTAAATAATCGATTATTCTGCCTTGCGGAATTTCCAGTTTAATCTGAAAATTCAGCATAATCGATTATCAGCATATGGATAATTGATTATCTGGCTATGCTGTCCAGAATTGAAAACTTACTTCAAAAACCATTTTGGTTAAAATGAAGACGTTAAAATCATTTTGTTTGAAGTATATTAAAAATGTTTATGATATATATGATTTAATAAAATGATTTTATGCATATTAATGATGACCTATGTTGAGCCAAAAGACGAGATAACTTAAACGTTGCTCTTACATTGGTTCTACCTAGCGACCTATGCCTTGGGTGTTCGGTCTTGAACTTTTGAGCTCGTCTTGGCTTTTCCATGCAATCCATTCATCAATATGCTTCTCGGCATTCAATCTTGATTGTTTGCTAATGCATCTTCATTGTTTGTCATACAATAACATTGTTTAACAAGTTGACTTCATTGTTTGTCATTCATCAAAACCTATACCTGAAAATCATGCTAGTACAACCAAAGCGCACATATCATGGATAGAATGATTTTCTACACCGACGTCCCGTTTTGGTAGCAATTTTGGGGCACCCGGTATCTTATCAACCTTTCTTGATGTTCCCTCATGTGATCGCGAAGCGTTTTATTCTCGTTCTCCATTTTTTAGAATGGATGCAAGTGCGTTGTTACCTGCATCAACAGCAGTGTGAGTGCTACCCATTTGGGGAGTAAGTTGTTCTGCGGCAGTTGTTGTGGTGTTCGTTTGTACAGTATTTCTATTCGTCCTTTGAATGGGTTTGTCGAGTATGTTGTTTAGAGTACTTGTCAGCCATGTCTCCAGTAGTTTTTTGCTAGTGGCGCTTCCTCGGTTGTGGACGTAGAGGCTCCTCTTTCGCGTGAAGCGGTTACACTTCCATGAGGGGGAGGTAGGTCGCTCCGCCTGGCTGTAGCAATTGACATCAAATTCTCCTCGCCTTCTATGTCAACCTCGTTGATGGTGTTCAAGAGGTTGGCAGTGACGTCCACTACTGCTTTCAGTCTTTCATCTTATTTTCATGCCACTGTTAGTTCGTGCAAATGAGAAAAAGATGGATGTTGTTAGTTTTTTTATCTAGAATGAACTAAAATTTTAACTAGAAACTCCCCACAGACAGCGTCAAATTATTTTGCCAAAAAGTATTAAGCTTTATGTTAAACTAATTAATGAGGAAATAGAGGGATAATCCTAGTTAAACAAAACAAATCTTACATCTAAAACTGGGGTATGTCAGCGATGTAGGACCATGTTCAATGATGACAAATATCGAGTATGTGTTTAATGATTGTCAATGAATGAAGTAATAGAAGTATGCAATGAATGTAGATCATGGCAATAAATGTAATAAGAGGGAATTTATCACCCAAATAATTGGTGACTTAGATGATTCTCCTTTCCTGATAGCAACGTGGGATGATAGATAATGAAGATAGATCAGGAATCTTTTGATCTTGTGAATGAACACGTGAATTGAACAATGTAATCGGTGAACAAGACAAGCTTTTTAAATATTGTCTATAGTCAACCCTTTACGATGTGCTCTTATCAAAAAGTGAAGATCTCCTTTTTGTTCTTTATCTCTTCCTATTTAGTAGGGGATATCCTTGAGAAAACTTAAAAAAGTACAACTGAAAGAATATACAATAGAATATTCCTTCTTTCTATTCTAACTTATCCTACTGTTACTTTCATACACCCGTTGCTTGACCTTTGTGCTAATCTTTCTTAAGACGACTCATTGCCCTTATGTCGTGGTCGGTTTAATCCTCGACCACGCCCATTTGTAGTTATTAAGTCTAGTCCAAATTTTGACCAATATAACAAGATCTATCTATTTAAGAGTTTTCACTTTCTTTTTTGTTTCCAAGATGATTTTCCTTTAACTATATTAGTTATCTATTTCACAAAAGATTTATCTCATTTCCCACACATTCCATTTGGCTACAGAAAATCCACTAGTACTTGTTGACATTTGCGTCCTACTAATAACTAATTGTTCATCCCTCTCACACTCTCGATGCTAATTGATTGCATTTTGATTACGTAGAGTCCTGGCTGATAATGGGACGAAGTCGAGAAAATAGACCATATTTGTTGGAGTTTCTTTGCCACTATGAATACATTCAGAATATAAAAGTAATGTTGTTGTTAGAGGGCATGAGTAAGGCTGGCATATGGAAGGTTAGGCCCGGGGCCGGCCTAGGCTCGCGAGCCCATATGGGTAGTGGGCCTAAACGGGCCTAACTGTTTAAACCCAGGACCAGGTGGGGTGGGCTCCTAAGTGGGCCGGTTCACTGAAAAAGCACGTGCGGAGAAGGACTGTTTGGGCTCGGGACTGGCTGCTAAATGAGCCGGTTCAATCGGTCCTAAACAGACCCAACGACTGTTTTTTTTTTTTAAATGTCATTCCCAAAATTTTTTTTAGCCATTACTAAAGTTTAAAAAATAGTCGCTGGCCTACAAAAACAATCATTTGTTATTTCTAAAATAGCTATTTAATCCCACCCCACCCCCACCCCCCCAAACTTCGTTTTAAGCCCTAATTTTTTATAATTACACTTTTTTCCTATTTTTAACTATAAATATCTACTCATTCTTTTATTTTTCTCACAAAATCATCAATCTCTCTTATTTCTCAAACTCAAATTAAAATATTCAAGTCTTCAAGTCTCAGCTCATCTCTCATTTCTCAAACTCAAATTCTTAACTCAAGTTAAATCATGCTTGGTAATTCCAAAGTGCGCACATTTGTTTAGGAACACTTTAATGTGGTAAAACAAAACAAATAAGTTTACATAATACAAAGCAGGAACTGTAATTGTCTTTTCTCATCGTCCAAAGTTGGAAGGCACAGTCAGTTTAAAAAGGCATATAAAAAATTCTCTTGCGCGTTCTCCAAACATTCGTATTTAAGATTTTAAATTGATTTGAGACAATTTACATTATTTTAAAATTATTAGACATATTATGCTAAACATTTTAGTTTTCAAATTAACTTGAAGTATTATATCGAAGGCATTGAACTATAATTTGAAGTATTAAATGCAAACTTTAATTTGCAGTTTGATATCGAAAACATCTATATATATAGTGTGTGTGTGTGCGTGTGTGTATACATACTTTAATTTGAATTATTAAATGTGCACTTTAATATATATATATATATATATATATATAGGACCGGCCCACGAGGCCCAATTAGGTCCAGCCTCTTAACTATTAGCAGTTACTGGAACGATTTGATGCAACCAGCAAGCATCAAGTTGCTTGACACTAACATACTTGGCCGCACCCCAATTCTCGACAGAGAATTACGATATATCAACCACAGGCGTAGTCGCCAGTTAGGCTCACTATTATTTTGGTGAAGAGCGGCGGAGGAGTTCTGACCAAACAAAATGCTTCAGTTACAAACTAGTCTGCGAAAGACAAAGTACACGAATATTCTGTCCAAACAAGAAAAGCGGTAAAAGGGGAAACACTTTCCATTTAAATACATTATCTGCAGAGTCTCTCCTGGACATTGCTTCAGAGGAATATCCCGTATTCAGAGCTCTGTATTATCATTGTCAGTCTGGCACCAAAGCTACCAATTGCTTAAAGGTGTTGCATGTCCTGTTGGACACTATTTGCTCAAAATCTCTAACCGTATTGTCTTTCTTCTTGGAGCTTTGATGAGGCTGTGACATAAATCAAGCAGCTCAATGTTACACATATTAGATGTAGAAGGCAACTTAAAGAAAGGCAAAAAAATGGAAAACGAGAATAAACCTAAAACCGATAAAACTTCTTATATTGCCAGCTCTGAACTCTTGCTGATTTCATTTGTCGTCATCATCATCGTTGTCATGATTCCATGGCAATAGAGCTGAGTGCCCATTTATGCAATATGAGCATCCTCAGCAATGCAGGAGGCTCCATAAAACTGAGACTGGTAGATGGATTCGGAAAATATTGCAAGCTGAACAATCTACTCCAACAGGTCTCAGTTGTTCATGCCTGCACCCCACGATTTGCAACATTTTGCCGCTCAGCATCCCCCTCAAGATGCTGAATTGTATGTCGCAGAATGCAGGCATGGCCCGTGCCCCTCACCGGGGCCGGGCTAATCCAAAACCATCAGGTTGCAGTTGATGAGGCTGGAATACCATGAACAGGAGGAGCAATCAAATGATGAAGCAAACCATAAAGTGGAAGAAGAAAAGACAGAGAGCCAAACACGACTGATGGATAATTATATGATCTCGTGTGAAAGAAAGAGACCCTCTCTACAAGCTAAAGTTCCTCTTCCTCGTACACACACCAATATAAGATAATATAGCTTTAACAAGAGGAGCTATCATTGGATCCACTTTTTGTATCTGCATCACTAAATCCTTCGAACATATTAACCAAGCACTTAAATCAGCATGCTCTTTACCGGAAATCTTTCCTCAAACTTACTAAACTTTGCTTCAAGCTTAACCTATTATCATCTCTAGCACTCTTGAGTGAGGGGTAGTGTGAACACGTTAGGTCGAAACACAACTTATGAGACAGTTTTTTACCGCATGAAGTATGAGTTGGTGCAATTTTCTCTTAAATCTGCCCAAGTCCTCGGAGTCTAGCAAATAACAAGCCCAAATGATTGAAATGGAAAGAAATTTTTTTTCCCATACCTGTGAAAAGGGTTGGTGAACCTGCTCGTGAGGATGGATAAAAGTCATTCCAGGACGCTGACAAGGATACTGCGTTGAATGCAAATATATAGCTGCGCTTGAGCGTGCACTAACATGATTGTGACCAAAAGGGGGAGGCATCATGCTCTCTGTTGGACCATAACCAATGCCAGGAGTCGCTGATGCTGCCCAAGGCCCAGGTAAATGTTGAGGAAGTGGACGAGGTTGGTTTTCAGCCGAAATGGGAGACCGAAGTGCTGCACCAAGCTGGGGAAACTCAGTGTTGTAGTTTATTGCAGGAGCGTACATGGGCTGAATTGTATATGGGCCACCAGTAAATCCAAACCCGGGATCAAACCTTTGCATGTATCTGCAAAATAAACGTCAACTGCCCCATTAGACTCACAGACTAAGTTGCAGGAAAAACGACATGAGCATCGAAATGAAAAGACTCACAAGCACAACAACAACAACAACAACAAAAAAACCAGTATGTTCCCAACAACGAGCACAAAAAGACAATTTGTAAAATTGAGGGAGACAGGACAAAAGTTGGAGGTGTTATATTTGATGCACATAATTCCATACAGCTTAAAGAGGAACATGGCAAGTAGAACTAAAAGATTTTGCAAGAAATGCCAACACACATTCTCCTATAAAGAATTCTAGCAGCATCAAATATAAATAGGACGTCACCCAAAATAGTTTAAACATCCTAAGAAGCAGTATACAATGGAGAAGGAAGAAACAAGAGGAGCATAGGAATAAAGGTAACTGGATAGCAGCTCCTAACCACCATTGCTTTAAAATCATAGCAGCTTATCTCAAATCAGGATCTCCCACCTCTTCTTCCTCTATGTTCTCCTCCTCGTCCTCCTCCTACCAAGTTCTTCTGTCCCTCTTCGAGTTCTTTCAATTCTTCAAGAGTCTATCATAGCTGTTGATAGGACTGTCTCCAGGGCTTACATCTTTATTCCAGTATTATGTAGCAGGAACATAGGAATAAAGGTAACTGAATAGCAGCTCCAGACCACCATAGCTTTAAAATCATAGCAGTTTATCTCAAATCAGGATCTCCGCCCTCTTCTCCCTCTGTATGTTCTCCTCCTCCTCCTCCTCCTACCAGGTTCTTCTGTCCCTCTTCGAGTTCTTTCGATTCTTCAAGAGTCTATATCATAGCTGTTTATAGGACTGTCTCCAGGGCTTACGTCTTTATTCCAGTATTATGTAGCAGCCCCATAGTCTTCTTAAACAATTTGTTTGGCCTTTTTGGCTTCTATATGGTGCCCAGAAACAGATATAGTCCATTTTCTTATGGGAGGCAGAAGAGATACTCATTTAGAGTAGAGTGTTCCAGGAGAATGCACATGTCCACGTCCTATCTTCCAATATTTGTTCTTCAGATTCAGTATTTCTTCTTCACAGCAAGCAGATAAAAAAAATTTCCACTGTCCAGAGGATCATGATGTGTATTATGACAACTTCACTACATTCAAATCCAGATAGGATCACTTCGGCAATGATTTGTCATCAAATGTAATTGGACAGGCCAGGAAAGACAGTTTTTTGGACTAATCATATCCTGTGTTTGAAGCAACAGACAAAAAAAAAAAGAAGAGAAAAAAAACCTACACGAAAAGAAAAAGGGAACATAGGTGGTACAACTTCAAAAGTCAGCATGTAATAAAAGAAGAACCATAGATCCCCACATATACTACGAATCACTCTGTGTAACACCAATCATTCTAGAACAGCCAGTCCACAAACAAGCATTTCCCCAGATTGGTCAGTGAACATCAATAGGAATAAGCATTTGTAGAAAAAACCTATTTGAACATTTCATATACGGAATACATGGCAAAGAAATGCACGAATACTTTCCAGAATAAAGTGATGGTACTTACATCTCATAGAATAAAGGAGTGCTTTTACGACAATATAAAACAATCTGCTCAATCCATGTTAAAAGAGATACCACATGACTGAACCACCAACACATACACAAAACAGAAACTGAAGAAAAGGGGAGTACTTTAAAGTATATTCACAAAATAGCAGAGGATGGAGAAAGACCTGTCATAACTCCTGTCATAATCTGGGTCCTTCCGGTCAATTTCCCGATCGCGAAAGATAGCCACCTTATTATTAGATTTAGATCTACCAACTGGCTCCTTTTCTGCCCTACTTCTAGCTGATCTACTGCTACTTGTTGAAGAATCAATCAGGCACCGCCCAGTATTCAAATCAGAACCGCCAGCTAGACTAGCTTTTTCTTCTAGCTGTGGTATGCCTATTGGACCATACTGGAATGTATCCTGTGACCTTGATTCAGTTTCAGGTTTTACATTGGAGCTCCCACTTAAACTATTAGAGTTAAAGATACGTGCTCGAGCCCTATTATATTCCTCCTTTCTTTCCTCAACACTTTTGGCAGAATTTCCCTTTGATGAATTTGAATTTGAAGAACCTGCAAACTGTGAACCTTTCTGTGGCCTCTGCTTAATGGCAACCTTAACAACGCCAGTATCTCCTTGAGGCAAATTCACCGGGATGTCAGCCAAGCGAATCAAAGGCATCCGACATTCAGAAGTCTTGCGCACAATAATTCTGGAACCCGAGCCATCCGGTAGACTATTGTCCAACAAAACCATTGATTGTAGTGAATAGTGCTGTGCCACACGGTGAGCAGCCAGTCGCAAATAGGAAGTAGGCAGCTGCTGGAATTCCATCTGCTGTCGGCCAGGGTCCCTGATGAACTTTTCAACATCCTGCTCCATCCTCAGAACTGAGAAAAGGTAATGAAAAATCACTACGTGCATGATAAAGAAAACCGATCCAACTAACAGAAAACCTCCCTCTCCCCCCAAAAAAAGAGATAAAATGAGAGGGAAAAAGAAAATGCAAACAGTGACATTTAAGGAGACTAGTTATCCCAAAATGGAAACACGGGAAGAAGCAAGATAGTTGAAAAAATAAGGCACATAGAATAGAAAAGAGCACCCAAAGGTAAGTAAAGAATTAAACAATGAAAATTGTATAAGTGCATCATATTAGTATGTGATGACCAAGAGCCTATGTCAGCATAACAGCTAAAGACTACATAACTGAGAATATATAATAGAGAACATGGTGTCTCTTGATAGAAAAAAGTTCAAGTTTCTCCTTTTCTTTTTTCCTTTTCTAGTAAGGTGGAAAAGGTTCAAGTTATCCTTCATTCAGCCAAAACGGATAATTATTCCTTCAAAAACTTGCCCTTTTATGCTTTTAGATTACATATAATGGTTCTATTTTCTCCCCTTCTTTAAGATAAGCAAAGACTTTCAATGATGCATATCAGCACTAAGAGTGCTGGAGTTGCACGTGGCTGCTGATGTAAGAGCGAGCTGCTCAGGCAATTGCAGAGATCTAGAAGAGGCGCCACAATATGTGGACGTCATCGAACACCAAAAAGTTATTCAAATTTGTACCTTTGCTTTACTACACATTCCTATTTCCCTCACACATTCCAGAATTTGGTTCCCTACAGGTACCCGCCAGATGCAAGGGGGGATGGTCTTGCATAATGGTTTAGCCTCTTTCTCATGCTTACTGATCCAGCATTGCATCAACTTAGTGAGAATCTTAGGCATTGTCCATTAGAGCTTAATTAACATCAAAGACATATTCCAAATTTACTGGCTGGAAAAGCAAACCAAAACGAGAAAATTGACGTCCTCAGATTCTTCTTCACATAAAGGGAATCTGCGGGAAATAGACAAGCCTTCTTTCAGCAAGGTGTTTGGAATTAAATAGGCCCTAACCAAGCAATCTGCAACCTTAAATAATGCCTGAGATTTCCAATTTCTTTTCTAGGAGAGCGAGAAGGAGGTACCCTGCAAGGTGATAGCTTTTATAGCAGGATTTCACTGTAGACTACCCCTTTGTGTCCTGTGCAGCCAATATAGACTGGAGTTTGCGTTAGTCAAGGAGATGACTCTAACTGCAACAATAGACTTATCCCCCTCCCCCTCCCCACCCCAAAAAACAAAAAAATACAGTAGTATAGTCATTCTTTCAACATCCCAACCATTGCAATTCCTTCTGAAGGTTACATCCCAACCTTGATTAGATATATAAACTCTGCAATTATGGCCTTATGTCTCCTGTAAAACGGAGCATCTCAGGGTGCTCTTCTAGAATTTTAGCAGGGCATGTCCTAACCAAGCATCTACCTAGAATAGGAAATTTCTACTGTCCCTGGTTTTGTATAGGGTGTACTCTAAAAGGTCTCCCGAAGCCTTTGATATGCTTCCATCCTCCTAACACTACAGGGGTTAGTTACAGGATTAATGACAGAGTGACCTTGCACCATATTTTGCTCTGACCAGTGGATTCCCTATAGCATAATCCAGCCACAGAGAAGTCCTTGAATCACTTATTCAGCATGACTTTCTTTGACATTCTGCTTGGTTATCCCATTACTAGAATAAAAAAGGAAGGACAGAAGGACTCACCTCATCCCAGGCCCCTTTTTGAAGGAAAGAATCTTATCGGTGTCCCATACATTTGACTAACATTCCATCTGTAGAGATACACAAATAAATCCAGTTGATCCATTTTTCTTCAAATCCCAAGTCTTTCAAAAGCCAGTTAACATGATCAGATACTTTTCCAATGTCGACCTTACACAGTTACAGTTTTATTCAGTGTCCCGGCATTATTCTACTATGATTGCCCTTGATGAAAGCTAACTGAGTGTCAGGTAAAAGCTTCCTAGTTCCCTTCTTAGCCTCTTTGCAAGGATTTTGGTAGAAGCTACCAGCCAAGCTTACTGCCCAGTGTTCTTTCAATTCCTTGGATCCACTCTTCTTTGTATAAGAAAAAGTAAAGCTCCACTCTTCATTGAAATAAATGCAACATGAGACAGTTGGATCCACTCTTCTTTGTATAAGAAAAAGTAAAGCTCCACTCTTCATTGAAATAAATGCAACATGAGACAGTTAAAAAGAGCACTTCCCAAAGCTTTAACCTGGGTGGAAGGAATCGATAGCTCGCTCCATCATATCCCAACGTTCAAATAAAATGATATGGCAGACACCAAGGTCAGGTGTCTTGTCTTCTGTGTGTTCTTGACTTCTTTCACCACTGCAAAGTCTTTGGATCCATTCTTTCTCATCACAATTATCTTCGCTTTGCCGTCAAAAGAGACCAATAATGACAAGAAATGTTTTCAGGTTTTAGCAATCCGACATATGCATGCAATCTGAACTTGTAGTCATCCAAAGGGGTAATCAGGGGAAGAATCTTCTTCACTCCAACATGAAACTTGGTCCCACGGAGATGAAAGTTTCACAGCTTATCAGTTAACTCCAAGCAACCAATGCCTTGATCTTCTTTTTTCAATAAAAGTATCACCTTACCTTCTAAATAAAGTAAGAGTGGCTTTCGATCCTCGTTGCACACACCTCAACTATTCCACCTAGTACATACTACCTCCCACCAAGGCTTAGGCTGATGGAAAAAGTTCACCTGGTGGTTTTTTTGTGAACCATGGTCTCCCATGATTTTACACTTTTCATAGACCGCCACACTCTTAGATGCAGCCAATACTCTAATCTCGTAAATACACTACTTTTCAGTTACTCTAATTTTTTTATGAAGTAACATCAATTCCTTTAGTTCCTAATTGTCCTCAATGCCTCAATTCCCTTTTCTTTCTACTATCATAAATAAAGATGTAACCATAAAAATTATTGTGGTAGCACGCCAGACAAGCAAAAGTACAAAATTTGTATCCTTCATACTAACTACCAGAGAGAATCAAAGTGAATGCACTTCACAGAGGATAGCACTACCAGACACTGACAATAAAAAAGAATCTAGTCAATCTACCAAATAAACCGCAGTCACTTCAGGTTCTTACCAAAATGGGTGATTTAACCAACTGATGTATAGCAGCTCTATTGTCATCTCAAAAAAGTCTTACGATAATATTGCGACACTGCATTCATTGGGGATTCATATAACAGACCCCAACTAATTTAGAATTCAGATGTAGTTAACTGATTGACACAACTAATAACAATGTGACAGTGAGTATACGACCACAGAAATAATCACAAATCAAAACAAGGCACATCAGAAAAACAAAAAAAAAATCAACTAACAAACCCTAAATATAACGCAAATTAGCACAATAATCAGATTTTCTTAAAAAATGGGAATACCGACCGGAAAGCCGCTCTCTAGGGTTTTGTAAAGCCTCACGAAGAAACTGATCGACGGTGTTAACCATATCCTCCGACACACCACCCGAACCAGCACGGGCCAAAGACGAAGACGAGGAATCAAGCAGCTCAGATTGATTACTATTATTATTGACAGAAGAATCAGAATCCTTTTTCGAAGAAGAAAGTATAAGCCGCCGCATACTAGCGTCCACGTCAGCTACCTCCCATGACTCCGGCGGGGCTCCGAGATCATCCGGAATAGCCACAGAGCCCTCCATAGGGTTCGATTTTTTAGCTCAAAAAAAAATCAAAAAATTCAACAAAAAGAACTAGGGTTTGTTCATGAAACGAATCATCGAATCCAACCTAGATTTGAAAATTTGGAATTTTCATAGAGATTCAGAGAATCGAATCTAAATTAGAGGAGAAAACAAGACAAAACGGTTCTAGGGTTTCGAGAGAATGTGTGAGCGGAGAGAGAGAGAGATAGAGGGTTTGACGAATTATAAATTGTTTTTTTTTGCGTTGCTTCGAGGGCATACTAATTCATGGCGCGTAAAATGCACGCACATAAATGGAGAGTGGGGTTTACAAAGGCATTTGTTCTTTCGGAAATATGCTGATCTTTTGGGGAATGTGATATTTTTGCGAAAAACCAAAAGGAGTGGATGGAATCGGACTGCGGGGTCGGAAAAAAGAATAGGGACTAATGTGGTGGCAATTACAAGTATTGCTATATATATATATATATATATATATATATATATATATATATATATATATATATATATATATATATATATATATATATATATATATAAAATAATGTGTCGTATTTTAAATATAATATTTATTTTTATTATTATTCAAATTTATATTATTTTAAATTTATTATTTTTAATAATAAAAATTATTAATTTATGCATCGATCGATGTAGTATTATCATAATATTATCTTCTTTTTTTCTTGCATTTTGTCTTTTTTTATTATAAATTATATTATTTTATCATTTACCACTTCTTTTTTATAGAATAATTATGCCAAAAAATATAGTTTATTAAAATATTATATTCATTCCAAACAAACTGTAAGAAAGGTGACATCTTAGCATCTGGCGCAGTATTTGGAAACTAGTTCTGACATGTAAGACCATGGTGACATATACTATTAAAATTTGGCGAGTTAAACTTTTTAGGTTCCTATCGTGAATTTTATATATTTTTAAATTAAAGGTTCAAAATTAATTTTTATATTTATAATTGTAGTGATGTTTTACATAATACTGGGATCAGTTTAGTCCAATACTACATGTTACATTCTTTGTTGCTGTTAATTTTAATATAGATATCCAAATTAATTATAAAAAAATAACAATAATGACAAAATGATAATAGAGATTTTAACACAGGCTTGGAAATTTTGAAAAAGTAAACCAAAGAAGAAAATTTTTTAAAAAAAAAGACTAATTAATAAAAACGCGAGAGGAGACACAAGACATATTCATCCCTCTTTGACAGATCGAGCTATAAATAAATAAATAAGACGACAACGCAAACATGAAATTTGTACCTCCGCTCAATTCTAGAAAAAGAATAGGAAAAAATAACATACATGTTATAAACTAAAGTAAAGACAAGAACAATTGTGCAAGAACAATAGCAATAGAGAGAAGAGTAGAGAGAGTTCTTCTTATTGAGAGTTAGGAGTGAATTACAATGGTAGAGAGCACCTCTATTTATAGGGAGGAGGAAGATCTTGCTACCAATAATAGGACTCTAAAATCTCTCTAATTAAATACATTAAAGACATTCACCTTAAATAGAAGTGTAAGAATCTTCTATTTCATAACACTCCCCCTTGAATGTCTATTCAATGATGTGCCTCGTTAAAACCTTAAAACAAAACCCAATAGGAAAAATTAAAGTAAGGAAAGAGTACACATGTTTGAATATGCGCCTATTGGTTGCCTCGTTAAAAACCTTGCAAGGAAAACCCAATTGGGACAAAACCTTGTAAGGGAAAAAGAGTGCAACGCGCATTAACTCCCCCTAATAAGAACATCAATTTATATCCTTGAGCATTTGCATTCCAATCTTGTGCATCATCTTCAAAACGATCTTTGGTAGATATTTGATAAATAAATCAACCATGTTGACTTGAATAAATATTCCGCACCTTGAAATCATCACTCTTGATAGATATGAACATCTTCATATAATGTCGTGGAATATCTCTTCAATATCTCCATAGATGCATTCTCAATGCCATCATGCTTATAGTTATAGCAAGATACATATGTACACAAATTGTACTTAGGATGTGGTACTTCAGGACCAAGAATTGCATATGCTTCAAGCAACTTAAATCTTTCAAGTTAAGTCATATAAGCCATATAATAGACTTTAGATGCATATCAAGTTTTCCATGTCATGCTAAACAAATAAGATATCGAAAACTGACTATACATACCTTTGACTTTATACTTTCAAGCATTTGAACTATAGGTTCAAAACTACATGTCTTTCATATGGAATCAATTCTTCTTGAATTGTATCTCTTCCATTTAGTTACTTTCTTTGAGTCAGCAAATGCGTATAGCATGCTTTGCAATATGTTGCAATTGCATTATCCCTTTTATGAACTTCAGGTTCATACCATGATATTCGGGGATATACATATACAAATGAAAATTCATCCCATGTAACACTTTCTCAAGTGTTTATCATGTCTCCCCCTCATGTTAGTAAAGCTAACATGTTTCCTCAACTTTGGGAAATCATCTTTGTGCATTATGTCAATATACACAGCACCTTAATAATAAGATGAAATTATTTGGTTCCTGACCCTGAACCACTTGTGGGGAGAATATACTCTCGTATACAACTTATATCAAACTGATATATATATAACTTAGTTCTCATAAGAAACAGTTTAGCTATTAAGTGGCAGCACTCAATAATTATCTTGCTAAACCAACTTTAATATAAACCAACTTATCAAGATGAACTGTCTTGAGTAGAGAATCTGGAAACTATGCTCGAAGTTAGATTACTGAGCGATTTACCTCGCAAGCACTGCCAGGCTGCGGGTTAATAACAATGGCGCATGTAACCATATCATAGATGCATCTTATGTGGTATACATGGCAGGTGAATGGGCCCATGCTCACCTTTCATATTTCCAGAATTTATGGGCTTCAACCCGAACTCTTTAGTTGGTCAGTTCATTAATGAGAACAAGTGATACAAGAGTATTCGTAAAGAACTTTCTAGTTCTTTAATATTCACCTATGTGAATTTGCACATCATACTTAAAATGAGATGGCTAACATGAATGCCAACTGAATAAATTATCAATATTGGTAAACTTCAAATTTACACCATGACATGTGCACTTATCAATAAACTTCGGGTTTATTATGACATGGGTTTTATACCAATAGATATCCACTTTATTGTGTCATTCTTTCGTTTGTGTAGTACAAACTGGAGAACAAAGCGGGTAGCTTTTCATATACAAATTACCCCGCTACAAGTTGTAGTAATAGGAGAATCAAAGCCTTCCTTTATTTATAGTCTCAATATAATCAATCGCTTTCGCGTGTACTTTGGAAACTGAATAAGTTTCTTTGAGACTTACTACAGCACAATACTCAATTGTGTTTCTCCAACATAGTAATAATTGGCTCTTCGAGAGCTCTCAATTAATTTTGTACTACCACAGACTGAGGTTCGAGATCCTCACATTCTTGCATTCCGTATTTTCAAGAGTCTCAGGCTCAATAGATTCTTCGTGAATCTCGGAATTAATCAAATCATGAGCGTCCTCATGTGATTCTTTCATAGTGTCTTTTAGATCGTTCTTTTTCCTCTTTCTAGGATTTCGATCTTTGGAACCTAATGGTCTGCCACGCTTCTGGCATGCATTTGACTCATTGGATATGACACTAGATATTTGTCCAATAGGGACTTCAATACGGATCGGAACATTTTCCGCGTGAATGTGGGATTTCGTTATCCTCTTCAAGTCCGTAAATGCTTCAGGCATTTGATTTGCTATTCTTTGCAAATGGATAATCTTTTGTACCTCTTTCTTTCAAATAGAGGTATGTGGATCAAGATGAGATAATGATACATTTTTCCACAAAATTTCCTATTTGGTTTCACCGACTTCTCCCCCTAATTTTGGGAAAAGTGTCTCATCAAATTGACAGTCTGCAAATAGTGCAGTGAACAAATCTCCTGTCAATGTTTCGAGGTAGCGAATAATGGAGGACGATTCATACTCAACATATATTCCTAACCTTCTTTGCAAACCCATTTTGGTGCGGGATGGCGGTGCTACAGGCACCTATACTGCGCATCCAAAGCTTCTTAAATGGGATATATTGGGTTCATGACCCAAAACCAATTGCAATAGGGAATATTTGTGTCAATTCGTCAGTCAGAGACGAACTAGCATTGCTGCATGCAACATGGCGTGACCCCAAACCGAAGTGGGCAGCCGACGAACTAGCATTGCTTCATGCAAAATGGCGTGACCCCAAACCGAAGTGGGCAGCCGACAAACTAGTATTGTTGCATGCAAAATGGCGTGAACCCAAGTCGAAGCGGGCAGCCGACAAACTAGCATTGTTGCATTCAAAATGGCGTGAACCCAAACCGAAGTGGGCAGCCTCGTTTTCATGAAGAATTCAAGATTATTCTCATCTATTGTCTCAATATGATATCCATTTTGAATGATATCTTTAAAACTCAACAAGTTCCTTTTAGACTTGGAGGAGAACACTTTGATTGATATCATTAAAACTCAACAAGTCCTTCTTAGACTTGGGGGAGAACATTGCATTCTCTATGATTAACGTCATGCCTTTGGGCAGAGTTACAATTGCTCTTCCGGAGCCTTCAATCAATTTACTACTTCCATAGATTGTAGTAATGTTTGCCTTACACAATTACTCTTCTTTTCTTTGAGTATTGTATGTGTAGTACATGAATCAACTAGGCAAATACTTTTACACTTGGACGTTGGTCCAAGTTCGCTTTGTGAGATATCCATATTTGCTATCCCATAGTTTAACATACAAAAGAAATACACGAACATAAGAATAAACAAGTTCAATTCTTTTGTGTCACATAATATTTTCAAAATCTGCTACTAATAGTTGGCTAACAAAATCAGATATGTTATCCATAATCAATTCCTTTGCAGTTTGAAAATTTCAGCGTTTTTCATAAGACAATCGATTATTAAACACACACAATCGATTGTTGGAACATAGACAATCGATTGTTAGACATACACAATCGATTATTTGTTATTTTTGAAAAACTTCAGATCACACTGTTTAAGACAATCGATTGTTAGATATAGACAATCGATTGTTGGTCATTTTTGAAAAATTCCGGACCTCACTGTATCTGACAATCGATTGTCAAATATAGACAATCGATTGTTGGTCATTTTTGAAAAATTCTGGACCTCACTGGATAAGACAATCGATTGTCAAATATAGACAATCGATTGTTGATCACTTTTTGAAAAATTCGTTATAAAGACAATCGATTGTTGATCATTGACAATCGATTGTTTTGCAGTTTTATGCGACATGAGATAACCGACTAGTTTTTCAGGTTAGTCTATTACCTCTACTGGAAAGTAAAGATATTATTGATATTTGAGCATATTGAGAACTAATACAAATATCATATCATGAACTAGCTAATACGAGCTAATACTAATGACTATTAGTTTATTCATTAACTAATACAAATAAATCAAACAGCTCCATCTTCTTTCATCACCGATCCATCATCGATTAGGTGGTCTATCTTCCCATCGGGTTGCTTAAAGAAGTCTGCCACATTCAAGTTGTCGTCAGAGACAAAATTCGTTATGGGGCGTTTACTCTTTCGAGATGCTTTAATAAAGGTCAACCAAATGTCTTGGTATACGGCAAGACTTAGACCAGTGCCCGTTTTCACCGCAACGATAATATATAGTTTATAAACTATTTGCTTTTGGATTCTTATCGTATCGTGCTTGTGGCAGAGTGACCAACTTCATGTTGTCATCTCTCTTCTTTAAGCCTTTCCACAAGATGGGTGAATCCTTGATGTTGAGATATTCAATCTTCAAACTTTCATCAAGGTGATGGCGCAAGAAAATCAAGGCCTTCATACAGTTTCAAACCTTCATTAAGGTAATGGCGCAAGAAAATCAAGGCCTTAGCATAGTTTCAAACCTTCATCAAGGTGATGGCGCAAGAAAATCAAGGCCTTAGCATAGCTTTGGGTGGATGCACTTTTTCTGTCTTTAATGGCGTCTCCAAGACCCATAGCATCTAAGTGGATCTCATCATCCAACACCCATGTCATATAGTTCTTGCCCGAAATTTCGAGGGCAACGAACTTTCTTTTCATATGACACAATTACATCAAGAGCGTGTTCATACTTACGGGCTCTTATTACGATTATCACATTCACTTCAGGGAATGGATCAAAATCATGTGCTTTACGCAAGCTGCTACCACATTCTCTAAAGGGAATGGAGCAAATTCAATTGGACGGAATTCTTTGTCACGTCCACATTCATTGATACCTTCATGGTAATTAGTCTTCTTTCAGACTTATCATATACTGCTTCCACATTCTCTAAAGGGAATGGAGCAAATTCAATGGGGCGGAATTCTTTGTCACGTCCACAATCATACATGAATTTAATCATGGCAGGACATAGAGATTTTACCTCTTCGTGTGGTTATAATTTCTCACAAACTCCATTAGAGTTATAATCAAACTTTGTATATAAAATTTATAAAATTCCAAGAATTTGAAAAGGAAAAGTAAATTACTTACCTTTAAGGTATACCAAATCTATTTTCAATGTTTTCTCCTTTCTTTCTTTCCTTTCTTTCTTTCTCTTTTCAATCTTTTTTTTTTCGTTCTTTTCTCCTTTGTCTCATTGTTCTGTTTCCGTTTCTTTTCCTTTTTTCGTTTGTCCCTTTTTTTTTCTTTCTTTTTCTTTTCCTTCTTTCTTCATTCTTTCTTTGAAGCAAAACCTTGCACAAATAAAAGTTAAGACAATCGAAAATTAAATTAGGAAGAGGGAAATACCTCAGATTTCTCGAGAATGGTTCTTGAGACGGTAGAGTCTCGTGCTGATAACGTGTTATAAACTAAAGTAAAGACAAGAACAATTATGCAAGAACAATAGCAATAGAGAGAAGAGTAGAGAGAGTTCTTCTTATTGAGAGTTAGGAGTGAATTACAATGGTAGAGAGCACCTCTATTTATAGGGAGGAGGAAGATCTTGCTACCAATAATATGACTCTAAAATCTCTCTAATTAAATACATTAAAGACATTCACCTTAAATAGAAGTGTAAGAATCTTCTATTTCATAACAATACACATGATTTTGCTTGTTAAGGTACACACAATAATTATTGTACTGTAGGACTTTTTTAACTTGGATGCATACATATATATTAAAGTTATTTTGAATAAAGATACATGATTTAGAGAGGGAATATAAATTTATATGAACTCCTACCCCGTCCTCCCTATAGATACACCCATGTACACGTTTTGGCTATTTTAGGTGAAATACATAAGTTGGCATCCGAACAATAAATTAAATCGTCATGTATTTTTTGTGGGCAATAATAATATTACACACGTAACCTTTCTAAACGTGTATCTAGTATATACTTTATTTGACTAGGTCCAAGCATGTGCAAAACAAAATGTCAGAAGTGTGTGAAAAGTATAATCAAACATTCTTTGACTTAAATCAATGGTCAGTAATATATACTCAACGGTCATTTTTAATTAAATAAAAGGACCCTCAACCCATTTCTTATAAAATTGGACCCACTTTTCCCCCTTTTTTCTTCCTCGCTGAAAGCTCGACATTTGCAGAAATATTTTATTATTGACTTCTTCTTATGCGATTTTTATTGCCGATATAACCATCTTCTTCTGTTTCTTCTTTCTTTGGTTCGACGTTGTAATTTCTAGGGTTCAAATTTAGGATTAGAAAAATGCAAAATCTAAGAAAATTTTGTCATTGTGGTGAAGAGGTTGTGGTAACACAGTCATGGAATTTTAATAATTATGGTTGTTGATTTTACGGATGCAAATTTATGAGGTAAATATTAATTGTACTATTCTAATCGATTATTTTCTTTAATAATTTTTCTCTTCGATTTTCAAAGGTACAGTGGCTCGGGATGTAATTCCTTCGTATGGTTTGATTCCCCAGCTCTAGAGCACTTGAAAATTGTGATCTTGGTACTGCTTAAGAAGAAGAGGGTGTTCAATACATTATTGAAGAAAAATATAATCAAATAAATTGGAGGAGATTGTGTGTATTGATTTTAATTGTAATTATATTGAGGTTGATTGTGTTTGGCAATTCTAAAGATTGTTATGTAATGTAAAAAAATGAATGAAGATTTTTGGTAGATTTTGTATGCCTTCATTACAAATTAATGAAAGTCTTTGCAACTGTTAATATTGTTTAGTTTGTGGTTATTGCTATGTATGCTGCAAATGAAGATAATACACTTTGGCTAATCATTTAAATAGCGGTTGAAATTGCTGCCTAAAAATACAACTCAAATGCTTAAATACTTACGTGGTAAAATGATGATAAAGAAGTAAAATATGGTAATACTAAAGAGTTGAACAACTATCAGAAATTTTCAGTTTAAATCACCATAGAGTAAAGGTGTTCATTATGGTTACTTAATAATAGCAGCCACACCGAAAAAAAATAAGTACATCCTGTCTTAAGCAATACTAAACATCAAATAACAACCATAACAGTTTGGGTGCAAATCAAGTGTTCCGAAATAACTTAGCAGTACAACATTCAATACACAATTACATATAGTTGTTCTTGGATGGCTGCGATGATGAACTTGCTTGACTTGGGCTGGAATAGGATGTAACAGTTCTTTCAAGTTGTCTTCTAGTAATGATTGGTCTATCATTTCATTTTACTCCAGCTGTTGGCTTGTAGGCACATTCATGAATATCTGTTGAGGCCCATTTTTTACCCGCATAAGAAATCGCTCTTGGTTTACCTCCACCAGACTATCGAAAAATTAAAGTATTTAGTAAAGTAGTTTAACAAAACAAGCCATAAACTTAAGTTTGAAGTACTTACAGAAAAACTCGTGAACTCATTACTTGATTGAAACAGTCCAATTCCAAAAGTTCTAATTTCTCTTCGACTATCTCTATCGGTTCATCTTCCTCTTCTAGGAGCAAAAGTAGTTAAATCTGAAGGTGTATTACTTTCACTTCCTCTATCAGTTCCTTTTCCTCTTCCAGCAGCAGCAGGGCTAAAAACAGTTGAATCTGAAGGTGTTAGAGAATGTGTATTACTTCCTCTATCTCTACCAGTTTCTCTTCCTCTGCCAGCAGCAGGGGCAGTATTAGCTGGAGCAATTGTTGCCATTCCTCTGCCTCCCCTGCTTTCTCTGTAAGAAGTATTTACAAGAGTATAATCTACATGCCTTGGTTTCTTGGGACAGCTCCATAGTCAATACAGTTTGAACATGTCATCTTCATACCCCTTATTGACGGTTTTCCAGACTTAGAATGTTTAGTTTATTCTCTTCTTCTTTTCTTCTTTGGTCTGCCAGGTATCTTTTTAATTGGTGGGGTTCAATTGGTGGATTGGTATATGTTGATCACAGCTACATGTTTGGCACATGCTGAAAAAATATTGAATATGCCTTAAGATAAAATGACTTTGTAGTACTAGCGGGACATGTAGTTAATAGGCTCAATGTCCTTGAAGTGCTTTGCAACAATCGCATAAGCACAAGGGATACCCTTTAGTATCCATGACCTGCACGTGCAAGTCTAAGTTTGCATATTCACACAAATATTGAACACCAATCTTAATAAGGTATCCTAAATCGCATAGTCAAATTCACCATTCTATTTGATTGTACACCTTATAGACCGGTCATGTTATCCTGGTATACTTTCCTAGCAATTGGAGATATATCACATATCCATGTATCTGCAAACTCCCTTATATTTTCTATTCTCTCCATCATCTTCACTCTTATTTCCTCCAATATTGTGATAGTTGTTGTATGTCTACCAACAAGTATCCAAGCATTAAAGGTCTTACACATATTGTTGTCAATTATATCACACTTTTTCCCATAATAAAATATGCTTTGCACTAGATTTTCTCAATATACCTCGTGAAGCTTTAACATATTCCATTCCCAAGCATATTCCAACTGTCCAAGTGGAAATTCAATTATGAACACATGATGCTCTTGCATGCCTTTATTGTTGGAAACACGTTCTCAATGCAATATACTAAAACGTGTGTTCTTTTGTATAGGTTTTGATGAATGACAAACGAAGCGAAAATTGATATATGACGAAGTCCAAGAAACAAGCACACAATTGATATACAACGAGATTCAAGCTCAAGACAAAGTTTTATAGTTTAATTGAGTCATTCTTAATTGTGATCTTGATCCTACAACTTGACTCGTAACATGGCTTCTCTTATAAAACTATTTTCCAAAATCATGCATATTTAATTTAATGTCAAATGATTTTAAATCATGCATATTTACAGTAGTCAAAATAATTTTTAGACATGCCTTAAAAATCTGGACTAAGATAATCGATTATGTACTTATGATAATCGATTGTTTTAAGCCAAGACTGCATGACAATCGATTGTGAACTAATGACAATCGATTGTGAGTAAGACAGTGAGCATCAGGTTTTTCAAACCTGCATGACAATCGATTGTGAACTAATGACAATCGATTGTAACTGAGGCAGTATCCATCAAAGTTTTTCAAAACTCAGAATAATCGATTATGAACTAATGGTAATCGATTATGTTGAGACAGTGTCTTCCAGTGATTTTCAAATTTATTAAATAATCGATTGTTACATTGGACAATCGATTGTCAAAGAGACAGTGTCTAAAATGTTTTTCAAAAACTGATAAGTAATCGATTGTTGACTTTGTGCAATCGATTGTGAAGCTGACCATTGTCGTAAAGTTTTCAAATACCATCAGGTAATCGATTATTGATTCTGTATAATCGATTGCTTTGATTGAAATCCGGAAAAGATTTTTTGAACGTTGTTGGGTAATCGATTATTGATTTTGTATAATCGATTGTTTTGATTAAAATCCGGAAAAGATTTTTTGAACGTTGCTGAGTAATCGATTGTTGATTCTGGACAATCGATTGTTTGTGGTAAAATCTGGAAAGGATTTTTTGAACGTTGCCAGTAATCGATTATGGATTGTAAGTAATCGATTATCAAGCGTAAAATCTGGGATTGAATTTTGATCTGACTGGTAGACAATCGATTGTTGGGGTTTGACAATCGATTATCAGTGAGTAAAATCAGCAACTCTTAATTGGCAATTAGGCAACGGTAATGCCAAGTTTTTCAACTATAAATACAGCTTCATTTCAGTGTTTTAAACACAACAACATACTATAACTTATCATTACATTGTTATAAGCTTGCATACTTTTGTTTATCATTTTATATTCAATTTCATAAAGCTTTTGAGAGCCATATTCTTGTCCAAAGTTGTTGTGATCTAGAGCTTACTTCTTTTACTCATATCTACTCATTAAGGAGTATTTTTTTGAGTGTTTAGTGTTTTATACACTTGTAAGAGAATTGTGATTCTCTTGTCGTAAGGAACTTGTGTTTCCTTGGTTGAAGTCTTGGAGTGTTGTATCTCTGAGCAAAGGTGTTTAGGCTTGTGTCCTTAAGTTGTAAAGGTTTGTTGAGCACCCGTAAGCTTAACAAGTTAGTGAAAAATCTTGAGAGAGTCTCTCGGGGACTGGACTAGCCACGTGTTGTGGTGAACCAGAATATATCGGTGCGTTCTTTCCTTTTTGTTTATTTAACGCACTTATTTATTTCTTGCAAATTTTAATTTCCGCAAGTTTACGCTAAATTTTATTATAACGCTATTCACCCCCCCCCCCTCTAGCGTTAAGCGTATTTTCTAACAATTGGTATCAGAGCCATACTCTCTGAAGACTTAACAGTTCGAGAGAACCATCCATGGCGTCTACTCGTGACTCTTTTGCAGGAATTGATGAAGGACATTGCTCCACACGACCACCTCTATTCAACGGTACAAATTACACGTACTGGAAGGAGAGGATGAAGATCTTAGTTCAGTCCAATAGCTTTCACCTTTGGAAGGTGATAATGAAGGTAAACCAAATTCCAACAAAGAATGTGGAAAACGAATGGGTTCCCAAGTCCGGGGATGAGTATGACGCGGATGACATCCGAAAGGTTCAAAATAATGCTAAAGCAATTAATTTATTATATTGTGCTGTTAATGCTGACGATTACAGGAAAATATTGTGTTGCACAACGGCAAAGGAGATGTGGGACAAGCTAGAAGTTACATACGAAGGTACGGACCAGGTAAGGGAGGCAAAAATTAATTTCCTAACCCATTCTTATGAATTATTTCACATGAAGGAAGGTGAAAAGGTGGACGAAATGTTTGAGCGATTTTCAATAATCGTAAATGACCTACATGCTCTCAAGAAAACATTCACGGATAGAGAGCTCGTTCGAAAATTCTTAGAAGTCTCACACCGGCATGGAGATCAAAGACCGATGCAATTCAAGAATCCATTGGCGTTTCAAACGTCACCATCGACGCACTAAGAGGTAACCTTAAGATCTATGAATCTACTATTCTTAACCCTTTTGTTGATGATCAAAGGAGGCAAAGAATAGCTCTAAAGGCGAGCACAAGCCAACCGCAAATTGATGAGGAAGGAGACAACGAGTTTGGACTCGTTATCAAAAGATTTCAAAAGTTCATGCGCAAGGAGTATGAACGCAAGGGCAAAAAGCAAGGCGAACAAATCAAGTGCTATGAATGTGGTGAAACCTGGCACATCAAATCAAATTGCCCAAACATCAAAAAGGAGAAGAAACCTTTTAAAAAGCAACGTGCATACATTTCTTGGGGAGGCGACTCCGGAGATGAGTCAAGCGAAGGAGAAGAAGACGAAGCAGCAAATCTTTGCCTTATGGCACAAGAAGACAACAAAGATGAGGTATGTCAAATCTCGTCTAAAAACTTCTTTACTCTTGAAGAATGCGAACTGCTTTTGATGAATTATATGCTGAGTTTATTAAGGCTTCAAAAACTGTTAAGGGCATAAAAGAAAATGCTTCATTAAAAGAAAAGGATTTTCAAAAACAGCTTTCTTTGAAAGAAAAGGATTTAGAAAAACTGATTTTAGAAAATGAAAAGCTGAAAGAGGAAAACAAGTTTTTTGGAAAAAGAAGCGCCGATAAGCCCGAAAGTTCTACTAAAAATTGTTCTTCTTGCTTGCATCTCAAAAATGAGGTAGATAGACTCAAAGGTACCTTAGATAAGTTTAATTCTTCCCACAAGAATTTGAATGAGGTCCTTGTAAATTTGAAATCAACCAAGCATGGCATAGGATTTAAGAATGAGGTTAAAGAAAAGGTTGAAGCCAAACCCCAACCACCTAAGGCTCAACCTAGGACTAATAAAACAAATGCTTATCCTAGAAATAGCAATCCTAGAACCAATATGCATGCTAGACAAAATGTTGAACATTTTAGGAGACCTAGAAATGACTTACCACCTAGAAATAGTTACCCTAGAAATGATGCATATTTTAGGCCAAATGTTGAACCCTTGAGAAGACCTAGAAATGGCCTTCAACCGAGAAACAATCACTCTAGAAATGCTGCCCATCCTAGAGCTCATAGTAGGAGAAATAATTCTCATGAAATGCGAAATAGTCATAGTGTTCAAAATAGAGTAAGAAATTTTCATCCGTCTAGTTACTATGAACCTAGAAGGATGCATAACCCAAATGTGACTTGTCATTATTGTAGACGTATTGGTCATATTGCTCCTGCATGCTTTACACGTCATAGACATATTACTCAATCGCATCATTATAATATGCCTAACCCCCAAGGACCCAAGATGGCATGGGTACCTAAAGAACATTAATTTGTTTTGTAGGTGTGCTTGAAAGGATCACGTGTACTATGGTACCTTGATAGTGGATGCTCCAAGCATATGACGGGAGATGAATCCAAATTCCTTCAATTAGAGCACAAAGAAGGAGGAAGTGTTATCTTCGGTGATAACAATAAAGGAAAGATCATCGGCATCGGCTCGGTCGGTAAGGATGAAAAATCCTCTATTAAGCATATATTACTTATTAAAGGATTAAAGCATACTCTCTTGAGCATAAGCCAATTGTGTGACAAGGGAAATCTTGCTTTATTTGATTCGGATGAATGCTTAGTGTTCAGACGTAGTGATTTCAAAATTATCCTCCGTGGTTTTAGAATGGATAATATTTATATGGTTTATCTTGTTAATTCCTCACCCGATTATGTTGATTGTCTAATGAGTAAAGAGGATGATACTTGGCTATGGCATCGTAGAGTAGCACATATCAATATGCATCTTTTGAACAAATTGATTTCTCAAAACTTAGTTGTTGGTCTTCCCAATTTAAAATTTGAAAATGACTCTATTTGTGACTCGTGTCAAAAGGGGAAGCAAACAAAAGCATCTTTCAAATCTAAAAATATTGTTTCAACTTCTAGACCATTGCAATTGCTTCATATGGATTTATTTGGTCCCTCTCGCTTTGAAAGTCTAGGAAGAAATAGATATGCTTTTGTGATTGTTGATGATTACTCGAGATTTACTTGGACTTTATTTCTTGCCAATAAAAGTGATGCTTTTCAAAATTTTAAATATTTTCTTAAGCGTGTTCAAAATGAGAAAGAAACAACCGTCACTTCAATTAGAAGTGATCATGGGGGAGAGTTGATCACAATCTCTTTGCGGACTTTTGTGACGAACTCGGAATCGAGCATACCTTTTCCGCTCCACGTACACCACAACAAAATGGGGTGGTGGAAAGGAAAAATAGGTGTCTTGAAGAGATGGCTAAAACCATGCTCGACGAAGCTAAGATACCCAAACATTTTTGGGCGGACGCCGTGAGTACCGCTTGCTATGTTCTAAATAGAGTAGTAATTCGGCCGATACTCATGAAAACCCCCTATGAACTTTATAAGGGTAGAAAACCAAATATTTCCCATTTTAGAGTTTTTGGTTGCAAATGTTTTGTTCATAATAATGGCAAAGACCAATTGGGTAAATTTGATGCTAAGTCGGATGAAGGTATTTTCATTGGATATTCCTCACGTAGTAAAGCATATAGGGTCTTTAATAAAAGAACCCAAATTGTGGAGGAATCCCCTCATGTTGTACTTTCCAAAAATAATGCTCGCTTGGCGAGAAAGGATTCCGGTTTTGATCTTGCAGGTATCTTAGATAGCTTGAAAGACAAAATACAAGAGGAACAACCAACGGAAGAAGCGCCACAATTGAAAAAAGAAATGAATATGCCTAACGAGTGGAGGACAATCAAAGATCACCCTCTCGAACAGGTAATTGGCAACGTTAGAGACAAGGTAAGTACCCGAAACTCTCTCAAAAATACCTTAGAACATACTGCTTTTGTTTCTCAAATTGAACCCAAAACCATCTCAGAAGCAATTGGGGATGAATTTTGGACCTTGGCAATGCAAGAGGAGCTTAACCAATTCGAACGCAATGACGTTTGGGATTTGGTGCCAAGACCCGAAGGTCATACCATAATTGGTACGAAATGGGTTTTTCGCAATAAACTAGATGAAAATGGTATAATCACTAGAAACAAAGCTAGGCTTGTAGCAAAAGGCTATAATCAAGAAGAAGGTATTGACTATGAGGAAACATATGCTCCCGTAGCTAGATTAGAAGCTATTCGCTTATTGCTTGCATTTGCCTCTTCTATGAATTTCAATTTATATCAAATGGATGTGAAAAGTGCTTTTCTAAACGGTTTTATTCAAGAAGAAGTTTTTGTTGAACAACCCCCCGGTTTTGAAAACATTAAATCTCCCGATCATGTTTTCAAGCTCAAAAAGGCTCTTTATGGTTTAAAACAAGCTCCTCGAGCTTGGTATGAAAGATTAAGTAAGTTTCTTTTGGAAAATGATTTCATTAGGGGGAAAGTTGACACAACTCTCTTTGTTAAGCATAAAAACAATGATATTTTGTTAGTTCAAATATATGTAGATGATATTATATTTGGTGCTACTAACAATGTTTTATGCAAGGAATTTTCCGATTTAATGACAAGCGAATTTGAGATGTCTATGATGGGTGAGTTAACATTCTTTTTGGGATTACAAGTAAAGCAAATGAAAGAAGGTACATTCATTTGTCAAGCCAAATATTGCAAAGAATTGCTGAAACGATTTGAGATGAACAATGCAAAAGAAATGGCTACTCCCATGAGCACATCTAATCATCTAGACAAAGATGAGAAAGGTAAGGAAGTCGACACCAAAAAGTATCGAGGTATGATTGGCTCTCTTCTTTATCTTACTGCTAGTCGTCCGGACATCATGTTTAGCGTGTGCTTATGCGCTCGTTATCAATCGTGTCCGAAGGAGTCTCACCTTACTGCGGTAAAACGGATTTTAAGGTATCTTGTTGGTACTACAAATGTGGGTCTATGGTACCCCAAAGGCTCTTCATGCCAACTTGTTGGCTACTCCGATTCCGATTTTGCTAGATGCAAATTGGACCGCAAGAGCACTAGTGGCACTTGCCATTTGCTCAGTAGCTCTCTCGTTTCTTGGTTTAGCAAGAAACAAGTAAGTGTTGCGTTATCCACAACCGAGGATGAATATGTAGCCGCGGGGAGTTGTTGCGCTCAAATCCTATGGATGAAACAACAACTCTTGGACTATGGCCTAAGTCTGGATCATATCCCTCTTAGATGTGATAATACTAGTGCCATATGCTTGACGAAGAACCCCGTTCTTCATTCGCGAACGAAACACATTGAAATTAGACATCATTTTATTAGAGATCACGTTATCAAAGGCGATGTCGAAATTGAATTTGTTGAAACCAAAAACCAATTGGCAGACATCTTTACAAAGCCTTTAGAGAAAGAGTCATCCTTCTGAATTCGCAGTGAACTCGGGATCCTTGACTCCACGTTGATCTAAGTCATGCATTGCATTTTTTTTGTTACATGATTTCTAACTTGAGCGTCGGAGACGTCTAACGATTTTTGCAGGTATCGCCCCAAAGGAAAGGGGAATTATAAAGCTTGACGTACAACAATCGGTTTCCGTCATCTAAAAATCGATTATTTCATATCAATAATCGATTATGTTGCTATTATTCGGGTTGATGTTGCTGTAATTTCATCTTTGGCATCTTATTATTATGTTATTTTTGCTAATGGCAAAAGGGGGAAGATAACGGGTATGATGCACTCTCAAATTATAAGCTTAAATTGAGGGGGAATTCTCAAATTGAGGGGGAACAAATTGCATACTTGTTGCATGTATATACTTGTCTTGAATCACCAATATAAATTGCCTGTCTTGCATATCCCGCTTAATGTTTGCCATTATCAAAAAAGGAGAAATTGTTGGAAACACGTTCTCAATGCAATATACTAAAACGTGTGTTCTTTTGTATAGGTTTTGATGAATGACAAACGAAGCGAAAATTGATATATGACGAAGTTCAAGAAACAAGCGCACAATTGATATACAACGAGATTCAAGCCCAAGACAAAGTTTTATAGTTTAATTGAGTCATTCTTAATTGTGATCTTGATCCTACAACTTGACTCGTAACATGGCTTCTCTCATAAAACTATTTTCCAAAATCATGCATATTTAATTTAATGTCAAATGATTTTAAATCATGCATATTTACAGTAGTCAAAATATTTTTTAGACATGCCTTAAAAATCTGGACTAAGATAATCGATTATGTACTTATGATAATCGATTGTTTTAAGCCAAGACTGCATGACAATCGATTGTGAACTAATGACAATCGATTGTGAGTAAGACAGTGAGCATCAGGTTTTTCAAACCTGTATGACAATCGATTGTGAACTAATGACAATCGATTGTAACTGAGGCAGTGTCCATCAAAGTTTTTCAAAACTCAGAATAATCGATTATGAACTAATGGTAATCGATTATGTTGAGACAGTGTCTTCCAGTGATTTTCAAATTTATTAAATAATCGATTGTTACATTGGACAATCGATTGTCAAAGAGACAGTGTCTAAAATGTTTTTCAAAAACTGATAAGTAATTGATTGTTCACTTTGTGCAATCGATTGTGAAGCTGACCGTTGTCGTAAAGTTTTCAAATACCGTCAGGTAATCGATTATTGATTCTGTATAATCGATTATTTTGATTGAAATCCGGAAAATATTTTTTGAACGTTGTTGGGTAATCGATTATTGATTTTGTATAATCGATTGTTTTGATTAAAATCCGGAAAAGATTTTTTGAACGTTGCTGAGTAATCGATTGATGATTCTGGACAATGTGGTAAAATCTGGAAAGGATTTTTTGAACGTTGCCAGTAATCGATTATGGATTGTAAGTAATCGATTATCAAGCGTAAAATCTGGGATTGAATTTTGATCTGACTGGCAGACAATCGATTGTTGGGGTTTGACAATCGATTATCAGTGAGTAAAATCAGCAACTCTTAATTGGCAATTAGGCAACGGTAATGCCAAGTTTTTCAACTATAAATACAGCTTCATTTCAGTGTTTTAAACACAACAACATACTACAACTGATCATTACATTGCTATAAGCTTGCATTCTTTTGTTTATCATTTTATATTCAATTTCATAAAGCTTTTGAGAGCCATATTCTTGTCCAAAGTTGTTGTGATCTAGAGCTTACTTCTTTTACTCATATCTACTCATTAAGAAGTATTTTGTTTGAGTGTTTAGTGTTTTATACACTTGTAAGAGAATTGTGATTCTCTTGTTGTAAGGAACTTGTGTTTCCTTGGTTGAAGTCTTGGAGTGTTGTATCTCCGAGCAAAGGTGTTAAGGCTTGTGTCCTTAAGTTGTAAAGGTTTGTTGAGCACCCGTAAGCTTAACAAGTTAGTGGAAAATCTCGAGAGAGTCTCTCGGGGACTGGACTAGCCATGTGTTGTGGTGAACCAGAATATATCGGTGCGTTCTTTCCTTTTTGTTTATTTAACGCACTTATTTATTTCCTGCAAATTTTAATTTCCGCAAGTTTACGCTAAATTTTATTATAACGCTATTCACCCCCCCTCTAGCGTTAAGTGTATTTTCTAACATTTATAAGTTATTTCTCCTCTCTAATCCTCTCTAGTATTTGGACTAGTTTACTAATATGTGTCTAGTACACCATCTATTTTCACTTTACGACAACACTTTTGATATAACTTTAAGCAATTCTTGTAACATAATATGAATATATTAGTTGCTAACAAAAATAGAAATAAGAAAAATTAAATATTAACATCACTAAAAATCACCTTTTGCATATTAGACATAATAATGAGATCTTTTCCATCTTGAAGTCTTAAGTCACGAGTCACATTTCAGAAATCATGTCCAAGTGAAACTGTTCTCACACTCTACAATGGCTTAAGCAATAAGGAACATCTGATTCTTTCTATCCTTTGATACTACTAAAAGCAGTTGACCCTTGTAAATGCATTTTAAAAGCAATCATCAAGGCCAATTATCTTTATACAACCTTTAGTCCATGCCCTTTTCATAGCATAGAAGCACACATAAAATGACCGGAAGACAAGCTTGCCTTCACCTTGATCCCCTACCTTCACAATACAAGTACCTGGATTTCCCTATAAAAGAATATCTCTATAATCATAAAATTTCTTGAACTCGGCATGCACGTCACCTATTATCTCTTTTATAATTTATGCTCTAGCTCTATAGACAATATACCTACAAACATACATGTCCAGTTCTTTCTTAATGAATTTCTTTAACTCTCAAAACTTTCATATTTGGCTGAAACACAATTTTATCCCTATAATGCTTTGCAAGGTATCTAGAGTCAAAACTTGTTTTTGTTTGTTTTATAACACTTGTGGACATGACAATACTTTATTATTTTAAAATTATTTTAATTTTCCATCTTTACGAGTAGCAAACAACTATGGACATTTTGGGTGCATGCATCTTACCCTCATCTTACCAGGTTTACTAATATACTTATCAATTTGAACTGTTTTCTAAATCGCATATTTAGTAACAACAACCTAAAATCATCAACACTCTAAAAAATCAGCACCAACGCCCAGGTTATTTTCTTGAGAGTTGGATCAAATATAAGGTATTTTTTCTCCTCTTGATAGTCATTCTCTTCTTATGTTATTCATCAAATTCTTCTTCAGCATATGAAGGAAAGCTTTCAGTATCAGAAGACCCAAAATAAGGTTCATATGTCCCTATTAAGCATGTTTACCTATTTTGTTTGCTACCCATCCTTAATTCATCAAAGCCAATATCATCTCCTTCTTCATCTATGTTAATATCACCCCTATCTTTTGGTCTTTCACTCTTTTCCTCATATATTTTTTCAGTTCATCCCTACACTACGTAAATTCTTCATGAACATCATATCATAATTATTATCATTAGGAACATGTAAGTCTACTCCATCGCTCTAATCACTATCAGGATTATCAAAGTTTGAGTCATTATCATAACTATCCTCACCCTTATCATCTTCATCTGATTCATTATCAACTTCACTCTCTTAAAGGTGCAGGAGCAGGATCATGAGCATGTGCAAGAGTATGAGCAGGGACAAGGTCACTTTCTTCTTCTTCTAAGATGATTGTGTTCTTAAAAGCTCCAATATTACTCTCACCAACCCCTTTACTAGCCTCATTCATGTCAACAACATTTAAAGAGACAACATGAGTCACATAAATATCTAAGGTGTCTCCACCTTTCAATTTATTACAAATATCTTGTATATCCTTGTCTGTAAGAATAATTACCAATTTATCTATCCTATCTATTGTACAAATATACATCTTAACCACGTTTTTAAATTTTATTAATTTAGTATAGATCATCAATTCAATAAAAGACAATAATCCATATATACATTTAAAGTCAATGTTTGACTACCCCCTCCACTCCGCCCAAATATAACAAGCAAAGTTACCCACATGAGTGTAATCAATTTAAAAGATATTTTTCTACAAACAAAAAGGGACAAACAACACTGCCACATATAACAACTGAAAATAAATAAATAGAAAAATACAAAAGTAGAGACAAAGACAAGAACATATTATATTGTTGTTCAAAGCATGAGTATTGCAATAATCACATAAACCCTAACTTTACACACGGTTTACAAACACAATGTAAATCTCTTTATAAGAAAATCTATGTAAAAGGCAACAATACGACAACTTTACACTAATATCGATAATGGCAAAAGATTCTCTTTTTAAAAGGTCTGAAAATTCTAAAGCAAATAGAAACTTTTTTAAAGAAATGAGAGTTAGTTGGGGGTAAATTAGTTTTAACCCTTTCTACCGATTGGGTCGGGTAGGGTCGGGTTGGTCGGTTGGGTAATAAATATAAAGAGTCAAAAATAGTGGGTCAAGTTTAATAATTGCCAAATGGCTAAGGTCAAACGCGTGAATTATACAAATAAACTTTTTATGGAGCCTGATCAAAGAAGGTGTGTACTAGATACACTTTAGAAATATTATGTGTGTAATAGTATTATCATACATAAAAAGTGTGTAAAGGAGATTTGGACCGTAAGTTAGGTGCCAACATATGTATTTTGTCTATATCTTGTACGTTTTTTCTTTTATCATTAGGTAATTTGTTAAATTTTATATATATATATATATATATAGGGAGAGAGAGATGGTCGTTTGGGTCATAAATATAATGGATTAAAAATAGTGGGTCAAGTTTAATAATTGTCAAATGGCTAAAGTCAAATGCATAAATTATACAAATAAACTTTGTATGGAACATGGTCAAAGAATGTGTGTACTAGAATACACTTTAGAAAGGTTGCATATGTAATATTGTTATCGTCCAAAAAAAGTATGTAAGAGGAATTTGGACCATAAATTAAGTTAATGTGTGTGTATGTATTTTTGGTAGCACAAAGTTTAAGAAAAAAATAAAAAAACTATATTAACCATTAGAAATGAGAAAATGAAACCAATTATGTAAGGTTAATATTAATTCAAATGAACTGAAAAGTGACATCACTATTGTAAGAGCTGTGTAATGAACTCTATGCATCCTTTCGGTTATTGTAGCCACTTAGTTGTATCTGTAGCTCTTGAAACTTTTTAGACTAGTCAAATCAAAAAGGAAAATATAAATTGCACTTAATTACTTAAAATGAGATGTTGAGATTAACCTAAGGACATTAATTTCTTTACGATTACATGTATATCTCAAGATGTTAGAGGAATAAAGAAAATACTTTTTTCTTGAATTTAGCCCTCCATTATATCTTCAAGAATGAAATGAGACAGATAATTTAAGGCATGGAATGAAACAAATGTATATATATATATATATATATATATATATATATATATATATATAAAATTAGAATTAGCTACAAATTACATTGTTGATCTGTAGCTAAATCGTTTGTAGATAATAGAATTTCTTGTTAATCTGTTACTAAATAGGATAAGTGATGGGTTTTTTATTTAGCTACAACAGTTGTCCATCGGTAATTCCTAATTTTTTTAGTAGAGATAATTCTTAGTTATTGATGTATTATCTAATTAATTATGCTTTCTTTGCAATGTGAATTATTCTTTTTGCGTCTCCCTTTCATGGATTTGCTGTAGATTTTTCATTTCATTTCCTTTTAGATTCGTGGGTTTCTCTAAAAAAATATGTTACATTTGACCCATTTTTGTATTTTGTGTTGCAAAATAAGGATGAAAATGTGAGAATAACAAGTAGTATGCCAGTTGGACAGTGAGGTTGTTACCATTGGTTATGGTAGTAAGTTAGTTGGCACTAACCGATTGGAGTTAAGTTAGTAGAGGTTAGATAACAATGTATATATAAATGTAATGTACATTTTATTTGTTATCAATCAATATGCTAGAAAGTTCTTCTCCAATTATTTTCTCTCTAAAACATATCTTCTCTCAGCCTAGCTTCTGCTATCTTACCTTCATTAATGGAGGTTGAGTTGGAGTTCAATTCAACTCTATTCACATAGTATCAGAGTAATCGATATTGGTTGCATCTTAGTTGAATAATCGTGAATTGTGTTCTAAAAATCTCGCTCAAATTCAATAATGGGGGACGAGAAGATTGACCACACACACTCGTTAATCGTTATTTTTACATCTGATACTTTGGGCTCAGTCTTGATTCTGATTCATCTCACAGACTCTGAAAACTATGGGCCATGGCATAGGACTATGTGAATTACACTTCAAGCTAAATGAAAATTAGGGTTGGTAACTAGTACATTTAAGAAGAATAACTTTAAGAATAAATTACATGAGGAATGGGAGACATGCAATGCGACTGTTCTCTCTTTGATCATGAACACTGTATCGACAAACTTTGTTAGTGGAATTGCTTATGCATTTGATGCGCACCTATTTTGGTAAGACCTGAAGGAGAGATCTGATAAGGTTAATTGAGTTCAAATTTTCCACTGCACCGTGAGATTGCAATAATTACACAAGAACTGATTATGTTGACACCTATTCCATAATGTTGAAGGAATTAAGGTCAGAGTATGATGTTTTAGTTCCCACACCAGGCTGTGATTGTATTAAATCAAAGGATTACATTGAATAGTTTTATCGCCAAAGATTGCTTCAATTTCTCAATGGCCTAAATGAGACCTATAAACAAGCGAGAAGGCAAATTGTGATGAAGTATGTCGAGTTAACCTTGAACCAAGCTTATGCTTTGATAATTGAGGATAAGAGCCAAAGATCAAGTCCATATCCGACCTTAGACTATGAAAGTTTTATGAGGTCAAGGTTACAAAGGAAAGAAGACCTTCATGAAATATGACATTGTAAAATGAGTGGACATTTGAAGGAAGACTGCTACAAATAGGTAGGTTATCCTGCATATTTTAATGCTAAGAGAAGGGTTGTGGCTAACTGTGCAACTGGAACCTTTGAGCATGAAGAATTACCACGCATAGGTGGAGGAAAATTGAACAATGATGGTCCTGCGGGAGGGAACTTCTATATTAAAGATCAATACAGGTAGATTTTGGATATGTTGAACAAAGACACATCAGTACCACAAATGAACATGACAGGCATTGCTACTGTACTAGTGACTAGTTGTCCCAGTAAAAAATGGATAGTTGACTCTGGTGCTCATCATATAGTTGCTTCCTTAGATGTATTGCACTTTAAGACTGAGTTGAAAACTGGTTGATACCAAGTTCACTTACCCACTGGTGAGAAGACAAACATCTCTCATATTGGTAGTGCAACATTCCTTTAGGAAATGGAAGTTAAAAATGTGATATATGTACCCGACTTTAAATTTAATTTGTTGCATATGTCAAAGTTCACAAAGGAACTTAGTTGTTATGTTCATTTCTATCCTAATATCGGCATATTTCAGGACCTTTTGGAGTGGCAGGGTAAAGGGATTGGTAAGGAGAAATGAGACTTGTATGTGGTGAAGGATAAGCACATAATTAGAGTCCCGAGGGAAGCATCAGTTGCAGCAGTTCAAAAGCCATAAGTTGATGGAAATCTTTGGCATAAGAGACTTGTCACACTTCTGTTAGTACAATGAAAATTATAGAGTTTTTACAGCATAAGAAACTAGATTTGGATGTGAATAAGGATTGTTCTATTTGTCCCTTGGCTAAGCAGAGTATACTCGTTTTTCCTAGAAGTGTCTCAAGAAGTACTAGTGCTTTTGCACATAGATGTTTGGGAATCATATAATTTCCCTACACATGATAGGAAGCATTATTTTCTAACAGTTATGAATGATCATTCTAGATATACTTGGGTTCATTTACTGCAATTGAAGAGTTATGTAATTATGGTATTGCAAAGGTTTCTTTCCATGTTAAAAACATAGTTCGGCATAGCAATTAAAATTGTTAAAACTGATAATAGAGGAGAGTTTTTTAGTAAACAGCGCAATGAGTTATTTGAATTCTATTGTATTACACATCAAAGTAGTTGTGCATACACTCCCCAACAAAATGGGGTAGTCGAAAGAAAGCATAGACATATACTAGATACAACAAGAGCCTTAAATTTCTAGGCTTATGTGCTTATTAAGTATTGGGACGAATGTATCACTACTATTGCGTACATTATGAATATGCTCCCTTCTGTAACTCTACGTGGCAAAAAACTTATAAGCTTCTATATCTTCAAAGGCCTTCATTTAAGCACCTGCAAGTCTTTGGATGTTTATGTTATGCAACTACCACAATCCATGTTAACAAGTTCTCAGCCAGAGCCGAACTTGCAGGCTGCAGTACACCTTGGATACTCAGACACACAGAAGGGATACAAACTTCTAGATCATACAACTAATTAATTCTTTATATACAAGGAAGTTTTATTCAAAGAGCATTTATTTCCTTTTGCTAAGTCTTCATCCTCACACCCTTTCATGGCTCATGTTAAGGGAAGTTTATCATTTTAGCATGAACCATTGCAACTACAGATCTTGTACTTGAAACTAAAGCCAATGCAGGTTACAAAGTTGATCATGTCCTGCATGCTGCACCTGAACAAGAAATTAAGCCTCCACAAGCTAAGCATGGTGAACATTAATTTAGAATTTGATCATGCATTGGCTGATGAGACGGAAGCTGCGGCAGTTGAATCTTTGGATAATGAACATACAGAAGCTGCACATGAACATAAAGAAATGGAATCAGTAAGGATGCAACATCAACCTTTAGAAATTAGAGGTCAAGAGCTAAGAAGTTCTAGAAGAAGCACCGTGGAACCTATATGGTTACAAGATTATGTCATAAAGAAGAAGGCATATGGTGTGACATTGTACCCTTTTTAAGAATACCTAGCTTACAATCACCTTTTAAAGAAATGTAAGAGCTTTATGGAAAAAGTCTTAGCACTCACAGAACCTCAGAGCTTTACAGAAGCCTCAAAAGACAAGAGAGGGATTGAGGCAATGCATCAGTATGTCAAAGTATTGAAGGTGTCACAACTCAAAATCCGACCCGGTCGTGATGGCGCCTATCGTGGAACTAGGCTGGCCACTTTTTCCAGTTTCTCATTATACCAAAATTATTAACTTATGAAAATATCAATTTAAATAGAAATTCAATAATAAAAGATAGAAGTGTCAAAAACAGCAGAAAGAAATACAATCCTTTCAAAAATCGAGTGTCACTAGTCATGAGCAAACTAATACAACTGTCTGAATTTCAGATCTAGGATAGTCTGAAAACATCCAAAAAGTAAACTTAGAGGAAGACATGGAAGGAGAGGCGGAATTGTGGTCACCATGCATCTACGTCACAATCTCCACAGAAGTTCTCAACTGGCAAGATTAGCAACCGCTACCATGACTGGATACACCTGGATTTGCATACAACGTGCAGGAGGTAACGTGAGTACACCAACTCAGTAAGTAACAAGTCCAAACTATGGACTGATGGTAGTTACAAACCAAACGCCATACGTGTTGCAACAGATAATTGTACAGAAAAGTAGGCATGCTTACAGTTCAAGTATTTTCTCATAAATAACCCAACACAGTATGAACAATACAGAGTATAAATCTCAGAAAAACTCTAAGTAACAATGCACAGATAGCATGATTAATGTCACGTATGATACCTCCACTCACATTGCTCAACCACTCAGTATTGTATACGTCCCATGGAATGATCCAGGCCGCATTTCTCGCAGTGCATGCCCACACACCTATTACATGGTATTGCGTCCCCTTAATAACAATCATAGAACATATAGTTAAGGGTTTCGAACCGTGGAAACCAAGTTTGGAAGAGTTACTTACCTCAAGCCAAGCCAAATCCTAGCCTACGATGCCTTTTCCTCTCGATTTGGCCTTCAAATGCCCCGAATCTAACCAAAATCAGTATGTAACCATCAAAATATTCTAAGGGAACAAAGCTCACTCGAAAACAATCAAATTACGATGCAAAATCCAAAATTTACCAAACCCGACCCCCGTGTCCATGTCTCAAAATTCGACAAATTTTACATCAATAGAACCCTTATTCCGCCACAAGTTCATTCATACAAAAAAAATACCAAAATCAGACCTCAAATGACCCATCGAATCACCACTCAAATCTCTCAAATTAATTAAGCCCTAACCCCCAATTTTACCACTTATTTTCCCTTAAAAATTCGTGCTAACGATGATAAAAATTACCATAATAACGAGCTTAGGACCCAAGGACCTTAACTTAATGAATCCCTCTGAAAATCTCCCTTGAAGTTGCTCCCAAAAACTTCACCCTGAATGAAATAATGAGAAAAATAACCAAAAATCACGAAGGAGTCTTTTATACATTCTAACGCAGGATTGCGCACCTGCAGTTAATTTCCGCATCTGCGCTACTGTTTCTGGGGTCAAGCGCACCGCTTCTACGGTTTCCACTTAGGTCCCCTTCTGCACCTGCGACCTAGACTCCGCATCTGCGGGCCTGCAAGTACGGCTCACCTCCTGCCTCTATGGCTTCCACTCTCTTCGCCTGTGGCCGCATCTGTGGCTTCAAATCCCTTTTTGCGAGTCTGCATCTGCAGTCCCCTATCCGCAAGTGCGGTTATGACAGCAATAGAACACTTTAGCTCCCAAACCCAACCCCTAATATCCTGTTAACCACCTGAAATCACCTCGAGGCCCCGGTACCTCAACCAAAAGCATGAACAAGTCATATATCACGATTCAAACTTATACCATTCTTCAAAACACCTAAAACAAACAACGAATTAACCAAATACCATCAAGTTCAAGCCTAAGGTGTTGAAACACGTACTGAAGTCGCTAAACTAAACGTGGGTTCATATTTGTAGGTTTTGATAAATGACAAACCGACGTGAACGGAACATTGACATATGCCGAAGTCCAAGCTCAAGAGAAACAAAGATCAAGATTAAGTAAAGCAACAAAGTTATACATGAGTCGTTCTATAATTGTGATCTTGATCCGACAATTGATTCAAGACTTGGCTTCTCTCGTAAAATCATTTTTATCAAACCATGCATCTTTATTTTAAAGCAAAATGATTTTCAAACATTTCATTTTAACCAAAATGAATTCTAAACATGTCTTTCAAATCTGGACAAACAAAATCGGTTATGTACTTTATGATAATCGATTATGTTAAAGCAGTGTACACCAGATTTTACAAAGCTGTAAGATAATCGATTATGTACCTTATGATAATCGATTATGTTAAGGCAGTGTACACCAGATTTTACAAAGCTGCAAGATAACCGATTATGTACCTTATGATAATCGATTATGTTAAGACAGTGTTCACCAGATTTTTCAAAGCTACAAGATAATCGATTATGTGCCTTAGACTAATCGATTATGTTGAGACAGTGAGCATCAGATTTTACAAAGTAGAAAAATAATCGATTATGGCTTTTCTGGTAATCGATTATATTAAAGACCATTGCCAAAGTATTTTCAAACACTGAAAAATAATCGATTATGTACAATCAGTCAATCGATTATGTTAAGCATAAAATCGGGGATTGATTTTTGAACGTTGTCAGGTAATCGATTATACGATTTGGATAATCGATTATTCTGCTAAAAATCTGGGATTGATTTTTAAACGATTAGCAGATAATCGATTATGCAGAATCAGATAATCGATTATCCTAGCATAAAATCAGCAATTTATGATTGGCAATTAAGCAACGGTCTTGGGTGTTTTGAGCACTATAAATACAACTCAAATTCACTCTTCTAAGCACAACAACTGATTACATTCTTGCTAAAGCTTACATACTCTCTTTGCAATCATTTTATATTCATTTCATAACTTTTTGAGAGCCAAACTCTTGACGAAATTGTTGTGTTCTTGAGCGTATTGTTTTTACTCATATCTACTCTATTAAGAGAGTCTTGTCTTGAGTGCTAAGTGTTTGTACACACTTGAAGGGATATTCTAATCCCTTGTTGTAAGAAGGAAAAGTAGTTCCTTGGTTTGAAGTCTTGAGGTGCGGTATCCTCGAGCAGGTTGAAGTCTTGTAGAGTGTATATCTACGAGCAAGTGTAACGGTTTGTTAGGCACCCGTAAGCTTAACGAAGTTAGTGTAAAACTCGAGAGAGTCTCTCGGGGACTGGACTAACCACACGTTGTGGTGAACCAGGTTAAAATTCGGTGTGTTCTCTCCTTATCTTTTTAATTACTGCACTTACGTTATTCCTGCAATTTTTAATTCCGCAAATTTACATTGCTTTTTATTATAACGCTATTCACCCCCTCTCTAGCGTTAAGCGTATATTCTAACAATTAGTATCAGAGCCATACTCTCTGAAAGACTTAACAGTTTGAGAGAAACTTTCCATGGCTTCTACTTGTAGTGTTTATGCAGGACTAGGTGAAGGACAATGCTTCACATGGCCACCACTTTTCGATGGCACCAACTACACTTACTGGAAGGAGAGAATGAGGATTTTTATACAATCAAACAACTTCCAATTGTGTAAAATTATCAAAAATGGAGAACTACAACCTACCAAAAAGGTTGGAGAAGAACTCGTTCCAAAAACAGAAGACGAATACGACGCCGATGATATCAAAAAAGTAGAGAACAACGCAAAGGCAATCAACATGATGTATTGTGCAGTGAACCCCGATGACTATCGAAAAATATCATGTTGCACCACTGCCAAGCGAATGTGGGACAAATTAGAAATCACCTACGAAGGTACGGACCAGGTAAGGGAAGCTAAAATTGATTTCCTAACCCACGAATATGAACTGTTTCGCATGAAGGAATACGAGAAGATAGATGACATGTTCGAACGATTTTCAAAAATCGTCAATGACCTGCATGCCCTCAAAAAGACATTCACGGATAAGGAGCTTGTCCGGAAAATTCTACGAAGCCTCACTCCGGAATGGCGTTCCAAAGCCGACGCTATCCAAGAATCAATCGGCATCACAAACGTCACCATCGACGGACTACGAGGTAATCTTAAAACTTATGAATCAACTATTCTTAACTCTCCTTTGGATGATCAAAGGAAAAGAAAGATTGCGCTCAAAGCATCAGCTACTCAACCTCAAAACGATGAGGAATCAAGTGATGAAGATGTCGAGCTTGGACTCGTTATTAAGAAATTTCACAAGTTCATGCGAAAGAAGTATGAACGAAAAGGTAAGCAACAAGGAGACCAATTGAAGTGCTATGGATGCGGAGAAATCGGGCATATCAAATCAAATTGTCCAAACATCAAAAAGGAGAAGAAACCATTCAAGAAACAAAGAGCATACATCTCTTGGGGAGGCGACTCCGGAGACGAATCAAGTGATGGAGAAGGAAACGAGACCGCAAACTTGTGTCTTATGGCACACGAAGAAACGCAAAATGAGGTGTGTACTACTTCTAAGAACTACTTCACTTTAGAAGAAATGCAAGATGCATTTGATGAGTTGTATAAAGAGTTTATTAGCGCTTCTAAATCTATAAAAGATTTAAGAAAACAATTTTCTTCAAAAGAAAAGGATTTTGAAAAACTTACTCTTGAAAATGAGAAATTAAAAGAGGAAAACAAGTTTTATGGCAAAAGAAGCGCCGATAAACCCGAAAGCTCAAATAAGGATTGTACTTCTTGCAAATCTCTAAAGGAAGAAGTAGAAAGTCTTAGAAGCACTTTGCACAAATTCAATTCTTCACACAAAAAATCTCAATGAAGTGCTTGTAAATTTGAAATCCACTAAGCACGGTATAGGCTTCAAAAACGAGCCAAAAGAAAAAGTTGAGTCCATTCCTAAACCTCCTAAGACTCAACTTAGGCCAAACAAAATAAATGTCATCGCTCAACCTAGAAATTTTAATCCTAGAATTGCAACTCATCCTAGAACAAATGCTAGAAGAAATATTGGAATGTATAGACCACCTAGACAAGATTTTCGAAAATCACATCAAAACTATTTTCCTAAAAATAGAGTGGATGCTAGAAGAAATGTTGGCATGTATAGACCACCTAGACAAGATTTTCGAAAACTACATCAAAACTATGTTCCTAAAAATAGAGTGAATAAATTTAGACCCCCAAATTACTATCATCCTAGAAGAATGCACAATCCGAATGTCATTTGTCATTATTGCAATAAAATTGGACATATTGCTCCCGCATGCTTCACTAGACATAGACATTTCACTGCAGGACAATCACACCAATATGTTGCACCTAAAGGACCTAAAATGGCTTGGGTACCAAAATCTCATTAATTTGTTTTGTAGGTGTGTTTGAAGGGATCAAGTGCACTTTGGTATCTTGATAGTGGATGCTCCAAACATATGACCGGGGATGCATCAAAATTCCTTCAACTAAAACCCAAGGAAGGAGGAAATGTCATTTTTGGAGACAATAACAAAGGAAAGATTATCGGCATTGGATCGGTCGGTAAGGACGAATCCTCCTCCATTAAGCATATTTTGCTTGTTAAAGGTCTTAAACATAATCTCTTGAGCATAAGTCAATTATGTGATAAGGGAAATCTTGTATTGTTTGACTCCGAAGAATGCTTAGTTATCCGTCGTAGTGATTTTAAAATTATTCTTCGTGGTATTAGAATGGATAATATCTATATGGTTGATCTTGAAAATTCTTCATCAAGTTATGTGAATTGTATTTTGAGTAAATAAGACGACATGTGGTTATGGCATCATAGAGTAGCTCATGTAAATATGAATATTTTAAACAAACTAGTTTCACAAGAATTAGTAATTGGTCTTCCAAACATGAAATTTGAAAAAGATTCTACTTGTGATTCATGTCAAAAAGGGAAACAAACAAAAGCCTCTTTTAAATCCAAAAATGTTGTTTCAACCACTAGACCCTTACAACTTCTTCACATGGATCTTTTTGGACCATCTCGTGTTGAAAGTCTTGGTGGAAATCTTTATGCTTTTGTAATTGTTGATGACTACTCTAGATTCACATGGACGTTATTTCTTGCTCATAAAAGTGATGCCTTTCATGCTTTCAAAAGTTTTCTTAAACGTGTTCAAAATGAAAAGAACACAACCATCACTTCCATAAGAAGTGATCATGGGGGAAGTTCGATCACAATCTCGTCGCGGATTTTTGTGACGAACTCGGTATTGAACATACCTTTTCGGCTCCACGTACACCACAACAAAATGGAGTGGTACAACGTAAAAATTGATGTCTCGAAGAGATGACTAGAACCATGCTCAATGAGGCCGAAATTCCCAAATATTTTTGGGCGGATGCCGTGAGTACCGCAAGCTATGTTTTAAACAGAGCTATCATTAGACCGATACTCATGAAAACTCCCTATGAACTCTATAAGGGAAGGAAACCAAATCTTTCCCATCTCAGAGTCTTCGGTTGTAAATGTTTTATTCACAACAACGGAAAAGATAACTTGGGAAAATTTGATGTGAAATCTGATGAAGGAATTTTTCTTGGTTACTCATCACGCAGCAAAACATATAGAGTGTTTAATAATCAAACCAAAACTGTTGAGGAATATCCTCATGTAGTATTTTGTGAAAATGATGCTCGCTTGGCGAGAAAGGATTCTTGTGTTGATCTTGCAGATGCTTTAAAGAAAATCAATCTTCAAGACGAGGTACAAAAGGAGGATCCAAAGGAAGTTCAAGATGAAGTCATGGAACAACCTTCGGAAGAAGTACCACCACAAGAAGAAGAATCGATGATGCCTAAGGCTTGGAGGACGTCTAAAGACCATCCTCTTGACAAGGTAATTGGCAACATCGAGAAAGGGGTAAGTACACGAAACCTTCTTAAAGATACTGTAGGACATATGGCTTTTGTTTCACAAATAGAACCTAAAACCATTTCTGAAGCAATTGGGGATGAGCATTGGACCTTGGCAATGCAAGAGGAGCTTAACCAATTCAAACGTAATGATGTTTGGGAATTGGTGCCAAGGCCCGATAATCACACCATAATTGGTACGAAATGGGTTTTTCGGAATAAATTAGATGAAAATGGTATAATCGCTAGAAACAAAGCTAGGCTAGTTGCTAAGGGATATAATCAAGAAGAAGACATTGACTATGAAGAAACCTATGCACCCGTTGCACGCCTAGAAGCCATTCGTTTATTACTTGCTTTTTCATCATCTATGAATTTCAAATTATTTCAAATGGATGTCAAAAGTGCCTTCTTCAATGGGTTTATTCAAGAGGAAGTGTATGTTGAACAACCCCCGGGTTTTGAAGATTTTACATCTCCCGACCATGTCTTCAAGCTTAAGAAATGGTCTTAAACATGCTCCTCGAGCTTGGTATGAACGTCTAAGTAAATTTCTCTTAGACAATGAGTTTGAAAGGGGGAAAGTTGACACCACACTTTTTATCAAAAATAAAAATAATGACATTCTATTAGTTCAAATTTATGTCGATGATATTATTTTTGGTGCTACTAATGATTTTCTATGCGAGGAATTCTCTAAGTTAATGACTAGCGAATTTGAAATGTCAATGATGGGTGAGCTAAACTTCTTCTTGGGGCTACAAGTGAAACAAATGAAAGAGGGAACTTTCATTTGCCAATCCAAATACTGCAAGGAGTTGCTAAATCGTTTTGAAATGAGCAACGCCAAAGCAATGGCCACCCCCATGAGTACATCCGACCATCTTGACAAAGATGAGAAAGGTAAGGAAGTAGACACCAAAAAGTATCGAGGTATGATCGGATCTCTTCTCTATCTTACTGCTAGTAGACCGGACATCATGTTTAGCGTGTGTTTATGCGCTCGATATCAATCATGTCCGAAGGAGTCACATTTAACTGCGGTAAAACGGATTATGAAGTATCTTGTTGGAACAATAAATGTGGGACTATGGTATCCCAAAGATTCTTCATGCCAACTTGTTGGCTATTCCGATTCCGATTTTGCAGGTTGCAAATTGGACCGCAAGAGCACTAGTGGCAGTTGCCATTTGCTCGGTAGCTCCTTAGTTTCTTGGTTTAGCAAGAAGCAAGTTAGTGTTGCGTTGTCCACAACCGAGGCTGAATATGTAGCCGCGGGTAGTTGTTGTGCTCAAATCCTTTGGATGAAACAACAACTCTCGGACTATGGCCTTAGTATCGATCATGTTCCTCTTCGATGTGACAATACTAGCGCCATAAGCTTGACGAAGAATCCTATTCTTCACTCAAGAACGAAACACATAGAAATTAGACATCACTTTATAAGAGATCACGTTCTCAAGGGCGATGTCGAAATTGAATTTGTTGAAACCAAAAATCAATTGGCCGACATCTTCACAAAGCCTTTAGAGAAAGAGTCCTTCTTCCAAATTCGTAGTGAACTCGGGATTCTTGACTCCACGTTGATCTAATTCATGCATTGCATTTTTATGCTTTAATGATTACTAACTTGAGCGTCGGAGGCGCCTAATTCTATTTTGCAGGTATCGCCCCAAAGACAGGGGGAATTATCAGACACTGGTGCAGAATAATGATTTCTCTAAGGTCAATAATCGATTATTCCCCATTTACGTTTTATGTTTATTATGCTGGAAAATTGACATAACGATTATACAACACTACAATCGATTATCTAACAGTTTTGTCTTTGCAGGATTTTAGCTGTTAAATATAAAAATCGATTATCACATATCCCTAATCGATTATGCTGACATTTATTTTCAGGTGTTAAGTCACTGTGGTTATCATAGTTATAGTTAGTTGGTACTAACCGATTGGAGTTAAGTTAGTAGATGTTAGATAATTTTATATATATATATATATATATATATATATATATATATATATATATGTATATATATATATATATATATGTATATATATATATATATATATATATATATATATATATATATATATGTATATATATATATATATATGTATATATATATATATATGTATATATATATATATATGTATATATCAGAGCCATGGAAGATCATATTTAGGTTATGAAAGTTATTATTTAACACTTAACTTTTTGAGTTCTTATGTCTTGGTTTAATAAACCAAAATTTATTAAAAATATGATTAAGGAACAAGTAGATTTTCCTGTCCAACAAGATTTATTAAATACTTGGGTGATTCCTAAAGTAAATATAGAGGCTATTTATAAATTGAGAACTTTTGAAAAATTTGCTGGAAAAACTACTGTGAAAACTACAGAATTAAGTTTTACTATGGACAAAGATAGTGGAGTTTTCCATCTATTATCTCAAAATGACATAGATTATTACAAATCTAAAGATTTCAATTATTTACATATTGGTTTAGTTCAAGTTGCTTTTAAGCCATTAACATTGAAAGGCTTACCTGAATGTTTTGTTGCTGCATTACGAGATGGTAGAAATTTAAATTGGAAAAATTCTTTGATTGGTTCTATACAATCAACCTTGGCTTATGGTGCAATCTATTTTAATGCTTATCCGAATTTAAATATTGCTCTAACTGATGTGAATATATTACAATCATTAATTTTGAATATTAAGATTAATGGATATGATTATTTACCCGGAACAGAAGTTATGTGTATTTGTACTAGAATTGTTTATAGACCTCTTTATACTTTATCTCCTAGATGTAAAATTGCTGAACAAAATCATGAGACTGTTTTGTTTGAAAATAATTTTTCTAAATCAAAAATTATTACTCGTAGATTAATTAAGTGGGAAGAAATAAATTTTCCTACTGAATGGATTATTGAAGAAGCTGCAGTACCTCGTGAGATTACTAGTGAGGAGATTTCTGATATCAGACAAAGTAAAGATGGTAGTGTAACTTTGAGTTTTAAAACCCAGGATATCCTAAGACTAACAGATTCCTCTTCAAGATTAACCCGATCTGTATCTTCTTATATTTCTCCAGTAGATTATATTGTAGATATTCCATCAAGGGCTTCAACTTCTCAAATTAGAGATACAAATTTTGATAAAATTATTTTAGATAATAATAATATTGCTAAAGGTGAAGATCGTTTAAGTGATCCTACAGATTCTGACATGAATTTTCCAACTGGTTTACATGGATAGAAAAAAATTGATTTTAGTCCAGGTTCTCTGGCACGAAAAAAGATTTCTTTAGAATTTTATAGTCCAAAATGGGAAGAATTTAGGAATTGGTTTTCTCTTCATTTAATAAAGATGAGACAGAGTATTTTTCTAAAGAATTTTACAAAGCGTTAGAAGGAAATAATATTTCATTGCCATTTGTCCCATGGTTCATGATTAAATATGTGGGATATCATTTGTCAGTCATTGAACATGAGTATCATTTGTCTAATGGAGATATAATGATTTCTTCTTTACCTCCAACTCAGTCTTTTGATATCAATAGAGATGGTAAAACTATTAATTTTACTGCTTTTGCAAAATTATTTGAAAACAAAGTTGCTGTAACTACTTGTGAACATGTCAATTTGATTCTTAAACAGCAGAATTATGCTAATTATTATTTGAATGTATTAGGAGAGCATGTCATGGCATTGCATAAGAATTTAGATAATTATTTAAAACAAACACAGATTTTACAAGAAAAAATAGAAGCTTTTCATAAACCAAAACAAGAATTAAAAATTGTCAAAAATACTTTACAACCTCCTCCGGAAATAAAAAGTTTCAAAACTGATTCTACTGAAGAAATTGAAGAGCTTTTAAAAGAGAAACTAAAGAATATTGTTTTTGATTCCAATATTACTGGAATTGATTTACAGCCTCAACCTGTTTTATCTACAAAACAAGAAAATTTTATTACGCAGAATGTTTCAGAAAATGATTTTGTTAATAAAATTAATACAAAATGGGCTGATAAGCCTATTCAAAGGATGTTTTATTACAATAGACCAACTCCGATGGATGTTTTAAATGAAGAAAGAGATCAGATTTTTAATAATAGTTACAGTAGCAAGGAAATTTATGAATGGAATATTGATGGTTTTAATGATAAACAAATTTTTACTACTGTGCATAGAATGTTGATGTATAGTAATATTTGTAAGATTAATAAAAATCAAGATCGTGATATTGCTGCTATGATTGTTGCTGGTTTCACTGGCCAACTTAAAGGTTGGTGGGATAATTTTTTAAATCAAGAACAAAAGAATACTATCATGAATACTACTAGTGTTATTAAAATTGAAGGGCAATTAGCCTATGAGACTACTGATCAAACAAGTACTTCTCAAGTACAACAAAATGCTGTTTATACTTTGATTACTACTATGGTTGAACATTTTTGTGGTAGATGGACTGATGAAGCAGAAACTATTAGAACAACATTACAAAATTTACGTTGTAGACAACTATCTGATTTTAGATGGTATAAAGATGTATTCTTAAGTCGTGTTATGGAATTGCATGATTGTAGTCATGAGCATTGGAAGTCTAAATTTATTGATGGTTTACCTTCGATTTTTGCGGAAAGAGTGAGAAAACATTTACGTGGTTCGCATAATAAAATTCCTTATGATTCCTTGACTTATGGGAAAATTATTAGTGTTTGTACTCAGGAAGGCTTAGCTGTTTGTAATGATATAAAGATGAATTATCATATCAAAAAGAATAGATTAAATGAAAGGAAGCAATTAGGAGAATTTTGTGATCAATTTGCTTTTGATATTCTTGGTTCTTCAAAAAAGAAAAAGAAGTTTTCTAAATTTTCTAAAGATGACAAGAAAAGAAAGTATAAGAAAAAGTTTACTTCTCGTGATAAGTCCTCTTGGGATAAGAAAGAAAAGAAAGTTTACAAAAAGAAGGGTAAGAAAGATTATAAAAGAAGGATTAGATGTCATAAATGTGGTAAATTTGGGCATTATGCGAATGAGTGCAAAACTCAAGAAAAGATTAAGAGTTTGGATCTGGATGAAAAAATAAAAGATTCTTTGTGTAAGATTTTATTAAATTCTGATTCTGATTCTAATTCTGAAATATCTGATTATTCTTCTACTGATTATAGTTCGGATGATTTAAGAATTCTTCATAATGAAGAATTATATTCTGATTCTGATAGATCTTCTTTAGAAGATATTTGTGCTTGCAAGAAAGATGATAGTCTATATGATTTAATTTCAAATTTTCAGGATTTGAATGTGAATATGATTAATGATGAAAAAATTATGAAGATTTTAAAGAAAATAGATGATAAAGACTTAAGAAATAAAATTCTGGATACAATTTTAAATGATGATTTTGATATTGACAACCAAAACAATATATCTTCTAATACTCCTATCTTGAAGCAACCTGATTATTATTCAACTGCCAAGTTAAAAAGGATTTTGGTCCAAAGAAATTTTTCAGAAAAAGAAACTACTATTTCTGATTTAAAACAAGAACTTGTTATTTTAAAAGAAGAAATTATTTATTTGAAAAATCAGTCAAAAATTCATGATAGAAGAATTTCTAGCCTAGAAGATAATAGGACTTTTGATTTACAAGCAAACAAGGTTGAGAATTCTAAAGCAAATGAAACTGAGATTTCTGAGACTGAGATTTCTAAAAAAAGTAATACTGAGAAAATTCGCCAAGATCATACAAAAGATTCTTTTTTGACAAATATCGTCAGTGAAGATAGAAATGAATTTTTACAAAAAATGAGTATTATTACATCTCAAAAGTTTTATACTAAAATTACTTTACAAATTGATTACAATTTTAGAAAGGAATTCATTGCCTTATTTGACAGTGGAGCAGATGTAAATTGTGTTCAGGAAGGACTTATACCTTCAAGATATTTTCATAAAACAACTCATTGTTTAAGATCTGCTAATGGTAGTCAAATGAAATTGAATTATAAATTACCAAAAGCTTGTTTATGTAACAATGGTATTTGTTTACCTCAAAGTTTTATGATTGTGGAAGATATTTCTTGTCCAATTATTTTAGGGGTCCCATTCATGCATGCGATATTTCCTTTGAAAAGGTGGGATCATACTAAAATAATAGGAACTTATAATGATAAAGATTTTCAATTAGATTTTATCACTAAACCATTTACTAAGTCTATAAATCAAATTGTTGAAAAATTAATTTTAAAAAATCAACAAGTCAATTTTATAAAACAAGAAATTTCTTTATTAGAAATAGATATTTTACTAAAAAATTCAAAATTACAAGGAAAAGTGAATTTATTAAAAAACCAGTTTATTACTAATATTTGTAATGATCATCCCAGTGCTTTTTGGGATAGAAAAAAGCATGTTGTGACATTACCTTATGAAGATTGTTTTGATGAGAATAATATTCCTACTAAGGCAAGACCTTGTCAAATGAATTCTGCATATTTGGATTTGTGTAAAAAAGAGATTGATAATTTATTGAAAAAGAATTTGATTAGACAATCTAGTTCTGCTTGGTCATGTACTGCTTTTTATGTTAATAAACATGCAGAACAAGAAAGAGGTGTACCTAGATTAGTTATTAATTATAAACCTCTTAATAAAGTTTTGAAATGGATTAGGTATCCTATCCCTAATAAAAAAGATTTATTGAATAGGTTACATGATGCAATCATTTTTTCTAAATTTGATTTAAAATCGGGATATTGGCAAATTCAGATTGCTGAACAAGACAGATATAAAACTGCTTTTAATGTTCCAATAGGACAATTTGAATGGAATGTTATGCCTTTTGGATTGAAGAATGCGCCTTCAGAATTTCAAAAGATTATGAATAATATATTTATTCCTTTTACAGATTTCATTATTGTTTACATAGATGATATTTTAGTATTTTCCAAAAATATTGAATTACATTTCAAACATTTAGAATTATTTCAAAAAATAGTTATTCAAAATGGATTAGTTATTTCTAAACCAAAAATGTGTCTTTTTCAAAGTAACATTAGATTTCTTGGTCATAATATTGGAAAAGGAACAATTACGCCTATTAATAGGACGATTGAATTCGGATAAAAATTTCCTGATATTATTACTAATAAGACTCAATTACAAAGATTTTTGGGTAGTTTAAATTATATTTCTCCGTTCATAAAAGACTTATCAAAAGATACTGCTATTTTATATGAAAGGCTAAAAAAAGAACCCTCCTGCTTGGAATGATTCTCACACTGATGCTGTTAAGAAAATAAAATCCAAAATAAAAGAACTCCCTTGTTTAACTTTGGCTAACCCAAATTGGGAAAAAACTGTTGAAACTGATGCTTCAGATATTGGATATGCGGGTATTTTGACTCAATTTTCTCCTGTTGAAAAAAGAGATTATGTTATACAATTTTATTCAGGAAAATGGAATGATAGTCAAAGAAATTATGCAACAGTAGCAAAAGAGATTTTAGCTATTGTTAAGAGTGTTTTAAAATTTCACACGTATAATCAGAAATTTGTAATCAAAACAGATTGTCAAGCTGCTAAGTTCTTATTTAATAAGGATTTTAAGCACAATGTTTCTAAACAGATGTTTGCTAGATGGCAAGCACTATTGGCTCCTTTTGATTTTGAAATTGTTTATAAAAAAGGAATTGATAACAGTTTACCAGATTTTCTTACCCGAGAATATCTTACTAATGATTAATTTTCAGTTTTGTAGGATGAGGCCAAATTGGCCAAGACCTTCCTCTGGAAGGGGAAGAGGAGCAAATCAGAATAGATTTCAGACCCTAGGGCATATTCCAGCCCAGAAAAGATTTCTTGAAGAAGGATCATCTTCATCATCAAATATAAGACCTTCTTTTGCAGATTACCAGAAATATCTAGATTTTATTGCCAGCAATGCTGGAACTGCTGGGGGTAGCAATGCTACTATTCAACCCACCTCTATTGAGGATCATAAAGATTTTGAAACCCCTAATGAAGACTCTTATGCAGTTATAATTGGGAAAACTGACAATGAGATTTTTGATATAAATCCTATAAAAGAGATTATAATTTATGTTGATAACAAAGATTTTCAATGGAAACACAATCCTTGGATTGTTATGAAAAGGTATTTAAACAATGCATTATTTCCAATGCAAACTTACAAGAATAGATTGCACTATGAAATAATTTTAACATCTACTGGATCAGTAGAAATTTCTCATAACAATACTAGTAACTCTAATAAATCATATTTTTCTTTTTCCAAAATGATTATTAAGAAAATTATTTTACCAGACGAATGGGGACTAAGTACTTTAAAAGATTGCCAGTATATACATCCAATTCAAAAGATGTCAATTAATTATAATTATTGGGATTATGTGGAGGCATTTTCAAAGACTTTATTTTATGAAAATGATGATCATAAGCACTCTTGGTTTATAAAAATTTGTGCTCAAGTTTTTAAAAGTACCCAGATTTCAAGTTGGTTCATTAAATGGTGGTCCTTTTTCGGGCCTTCCCAAGGAATATTACCAGTACAGTTTAAAGAGTTATATCATCAATGGGTAGAGATTTCGCCAAGGATTATGGATTTGGACAAAGAGGACAGATTATACCCAAAGACTCCGATTATGAATTTTTTTATGGAATTTTCTGTTCCTTGGATTTACAAATGGACCATTGAATTAGGGAAAGATTCAGATGAAGTACCTTGTTTATTTAGAAGACATTATACAAAATTTTGGCCTAAGCTAATCTCAAAAGGATCTGATGGAAAGATGGTTGGGCAAGAGCTATTGGATACTATTAAAACTACAATTACCAAATATGACAAAGAAATCTCAGATGATGCAGAAATGGAAGAAAGTCATTTTAGAAAAATTACTAAGAAGATTCAAATAAAGAAAGGAGGAACATTATCTAAAGAAGAGCTAATTGCAGCTTACATGGAACAGATTAAAAAAGATATTCAGAAGCAAATTACTGATGATGATGTTTTAATGGGGGATAATTTTGAAGATTCTCAAAGTGTAAATAGTATAACTTCAGAAGATTTACCGGATCTACTCAAGAAAGCTGAAGAAGAGATTTTGAAAATCAAAAAAGCCACTTAAGTTTCTAGAAGGGGCTATTATGTAATTTTATTCAGTTTACTGTAGGATTATTGACTTTTATGTCGGTTACTGTGCACTTTTACTGTGCACAATATTTTCTATAAATAGGGTAGATTTCATTTAGAGGAGGTAGGTTTTTCCAGAACTCCTCTCTCTCTTTCTAAGATTTTCCTCTCCCTTCTCTCTAAAATTTCCCTTTGTAATACTACTTGTAATAGCTATTGTGAATAAATAAATCAAGAAGTTCTGGTAATCAGGTACTTTCCATTTCTTTAGTTATATTATATTTTCTATATTATAATTGTGTTTTATTTGTTTATTTGCCCAATGATGGGCTAAATTCATAAGTGTTAAATAATAACTGATATAGCTTAAGTATGATCGGAAAAGGTAATGACTCTTAATGAATAGCTTGCCTTGAAGGGGTAAAGGTTGTGGTATGGGTGTTAGTTTAAATAATTTTATAGCAAACTAAGCTTAAATCATGGCGTTGGTAAGCCCTAAGAGGGGTGTTCCCGGCATGGTTAGTGAGGGATTATATCGGGTATAAACCTTGTGATTCCGTTGGTAAGTCCTGTATGGCTGGTTAAATCGCCTATGGATGTTCCCGGTCGGGTTTATAACGAATAGTTCCGTGGTTTGCATAAAACAAATTAAACTATATAAATCCCATACTTCCTAAAAGGTCCTACGGCCCTAAAAAGGTCCTGCTTAAAATATATATATATATATATGCAATATAATGTACATTTGTTTTGTAATCCATTAATATGCTAGAAAGTTCTGCTCCAATTATTCTCTCTAAAATTCATTTTCTCTCAGCCTAGCTTCTGCTATCTCATGTCCATTAATGGAGATTGAGTAGTTCAATTCAGATATACTCACATAAAGTAGACCACATACTAAATCTAAGGTATTATTGTGAGCAACAACTTCAATATGTTTTTAAAGAGAAAAACAATTTGATCGTGAAACTATTGGTTGGTATAAATATTTATTGACTTGAAGCCTAAATTGCCTAAGATGATTGCGGTTAGAATGAACAAACAAATCTGTCAACTAAGAAAATACTGGTAATTTTAGGATTATTTATGACTAACACTAAGTAATAAAGAGTTGGCCTATTCTGTTTCCCCCTATTGAAGTCCTCCAATTGACAGTGTATAAGAAGAAATCTCCATTCCCATTGTGAGCACGTGATTTTTCCCTATATGAATTACTCCATAAAACATCAAAAAATAATTTTTCCGAACTTTTGCAATTTTATAGGATTTTTGTTAATTATTTGCACTTTTTGTGCATATTTAATTTTTATTAAAAATTAAAATACCAAAAAATATCATGCATTGCATTTAGCGTTTGTGTTCATATTTTAGGATTAGATAATTGATTAATTAATTAATTGCTTTATTGAAAATAAAAATTACAAAAATGTCTCATATTTACATTCTTAGCTTTTAATTTTGGATTATTAAGTTTTTTTATTTAAAATTAGGATCAATTAATTTTTATAAATATTATAGTTAGATAATTAGCTTAACTTTACAATTTAAATTAATTTACGAGTTTAGTTTGAATTTTTAATTAATTACATAAAGAAAAGAAAATGGAAAAGCTTGGTCTTAAATTCGAAATTGGGCCATGTAATGAGTCTGCCCAAACCATGTAATTCCCATTCTTCATTTAAACTAGGCCATCTCCTTACCCATCTCAAACTGGATCGACCCGACCCAACACCCAAGATCCGGATCTTTATTCTTCTTAAATTAACCCTAAATCCAAAAGACCCTAAGAGAACAGAAAGGACAACCCTTTAGAGATTAGTCGCAACTGTGCAAGACACCCCATCCCCCCCCCCCCCCCCCCCCGAAAAAAACTTCATCTTCTTCAATGGTTGGACACAAAAAACCCTAGAATCCTAAGACCCTTCAACCATTTTTTTGGGACCTTGGAGCCACATATCACCAAAGAAGAGACTCCCCTCATATGAACTTCGTTTTCTATGTCACACACCACCCCAAACCCGCCGACAACTCCAAAGAAACAACCTCACTGCCGATCTTTCTTCTTCAACTTCCAACATCCGGAGACCCCTCATCTTCATGAAAAGAAAACAGACAAAACCCTAGAGTCTAGGTGAAGAAGCTCCAGCAGTAGAGAACCGAAAAAACCCCTAGCCCCTACCGTTCTTCTTCAGCTTCGAAACCTCCATTGACACTTGCTCTCTTCAATAACCGACAAACCAGACCACACTTCGACTCCTCTCTCATCAAACCGACGACCTTACTTAAGTCGCGACAACAAAACACACACACATAGCCTTCACCATCCACTCGTCGAAACTCACACAGACAGACACACAGAACACACACATACACTAAGCCATTTTGTTCTTCTACTCAAAGGGGAGGTCATGAGTTCTGCTCGTTGTCCTGTTCACATCCTCATCTTTTTAAGGCTGTCCAGTCACGCTCAGATCTGGGAAACAGTTTGCAGCACTTAGAGGTTGCCCGTTTGAGGATCGTTGTATCGAGTACTGGTCGCCATGGGTTCTTTGCTTCAGTCCGTATTACTGCTGGATTTTATTAATTGAAAGGAATTTTAGGTTCATTTCTCACTTTCATGCATTTAATAGTTTATAACTATTTTTGACTTACATGTGTTTATATGGAAATTGTAATCTGGATCTGTTTTCATAGTGTTCAAGTATTGTAGTTGTTTTCAGTAAGTCTGTCTTTTATGTGCTAAATTAAGATGCAACATTGATGACAAAACAATGATGCTTTAGCTCAATTTTTCCATGCCATTTGACATGTTTAATATGTCATCTTCTCTGAATCATTCAGTCACACGTACGGTATGATTTATTGAATAGCTTTTACATGTTTGGATTTGTAATTTGTTTATCTATGAGCACAAGACATTTAATTTATTGTTATTAATTTTGTTCTCGATAGTTGAATGTAAAATCTAATGAGTTTCTATTTCTTGTAGTAAGGAATCAAGTTTTATGTGTGAGATGTGTGAGCACGTGATTTTTCCCTACATGAGAACAACTCCTAAAAAATAGACCAAAATTAATATTTATTAATTTTAAGAATTTTTCTTTGTTTATTTGCATTTCATGTGTTTTTAACATTTTTAAATCATAGAAAAATCCTAAAAAATTGTCATTTTTACATATATATCTTAGTCTTTAAATTAGCATTTTTCTTTAGTTTTAAGTTAAGTAGTTGTTTTAATGTTAAAAATAAATAAAGAGTTTTAATTTCTACAAAAAATAGATTAGTTTAGAATTTTTAATTTCTTTGATTATTAATTTAGAAAAAAATAAAAAAATAAAATACGAAAGAAAAGAGAATAATGATTTAATTGCAATGAGATTTTAATTTAAGCAATTACTCCATTTTTAAAACCAAACTAGCGCAAACCATAATTTTCCTACCCAAACACACATAACCTAAATCTATTCCGTAACCCATAATCGTAGGCTCATACCGCTAACCTTTCCTACCCTATAACCTAAAATATAGACACCTTACACTCTATTACACAAATCAGCCGCAGCTGAAGCTGATCTGATCCTCTCCGGGAAAAAAAAAAGAAGCAAAACAGCCCCTGAAATCTCCATTGAAATAAGCCAAATAGAGCTCCAAAAATACAGCTGGAAAGGGCACAAAAGCAGTCCTAAAAGCCTACCAGCCCTCTTTCAAGCCAAACAAAACAGTCCCAAAATCGTTGCGTTTCAGCTATAAGGAAAGTGCCTCGTTTTCTTTTCACTTCAGGGTGTTGACGAGCTTTTAGGCTACCAAAGAAGTTGTTATAAGGTCTATTTGAAGGTAGTTGAGTTCAATGTCGAGGTTCTCTGGTTGGCGCATCCTGTCCGCTATATTTGAGTTTTAATTTACCAAATCCAAGCTCAAATTCAAGTAAAGGCCCGATCTCTGCTTACTGTTATTTCGTTAGCTTTGAATGTCATCTTCTTGCTCATGTTCTACTGTGATTGTTTGTTGGAACTCATGTTGGAATTCATTATTTTTGTGTGTTTGGATTGAATGTAGAAAGGCATTATTTTGATTCCTTTGAGATACAAGAATATAGAACTTTGTGATTCCTTTAAGCTAAATTTTAATCGTATTATGATGGGTGCATGTTGGTAAATTTTGTGTAAATTGGGTACTGTGTGAATCACTGATTTCATGTTTAATTTTGAATTGATTAAGCATTTTTTTATGGTTAAACTCTTTGATGGCCGATTAATTTGGACAAGCATAAATTTGGAATTTTGCCAAATGGGCCTTCTTGTTTCTACTTCTTGGAACGATTAGGCCATTGGGCCAATTTTATTTAAGAAAGCTAGTTTGTATGTTAAAATTGGTAGATATCGAAATAACTTATGAATATCTGTAGATTGCTTTAAGATGAGTGTAATATTTTTTAAAGAAATTGAGGTGTGCCATTTACGGACAAGTCCATAAACAATGGCCCTCACGTTAATACCAACTAGTGTAGAAAATAATAAAGTGCATAGTTGCTTCAAGCACGCTGTTTAAAAATTATTTTCTTAAACTCGAGTGTGCATTTATGTGACCCAAATCTAAATTTCAACAATGTTAGATAAAATGTATCGTGGACCGCGGGTGCATTTATGTGACATAGTTCACGACGTATTTTAGATGGCGTTAAATCATTCCTAAAAATAACTATTTAAAAGCGGTGAATAATTTAAAATTGCACTATAGGATGACATGCTTTAAAATCAGATATTAAGCCATTTATGATAGTTTAAGCGACCATGCTAGAACCACGGAATCCGAGGGTGCCTAACACCTTCCCTCGGGTTAACAGAATTCCTCACTCAAGAATTTCTGGTTCGCAGACTCCAAAAGGGAGTCAAAATTTTCCTCGTTTCGGGATTCAAGATCAACCGGTGACTTGGGACACCAAAATCCATGCTATCCCAAGTGGCGATTCTGAATAAAATTGAATAAATAATCCCTTTTCGAATAATGTCACTTAAATTGGAAAAACTCCCTTATACGTTTTATCCTTCGGGGTAGCCGTGTAAAAAGGAGGTGTGAGCATGTGATTTTTTACCCCGTTGAGATGACTCCTACATGATTCTCAAGTTTAGGATTTTTCCTCTTAAATATTAGGATTTAATTACGCGTATCAGTGTGTTTAATGCATGCATAAAAAGTCATTAAAAAAATACCGAATTGCACAAGCATTTATGATTTAATTTCATAGCTTTGTTAGATTAATTGATAATTAAGGTTATTTTTGCAAAATATAAAAATTACAAAAATCAAGTAGTTATTCCGGCATTTTAATTGTTTTGCATTTTTGTGGTTAATTTTCATTGTTGCATTTTTATTTATTTTATCCTAATAGGTAGTTATTAGGTTAATTTAGCTTAATTAGAATTTTTAAAATACAATTAGGAATTAAAATAAATAAGAAACAAAACAAAAAATAGGATTTTTAAATAAATCACCCAGGCTGGCCACCATTAGGCCAAATTTGGGTGGCCCAAATCAATTAATCCTTTTAAAAAACCCAATACCCAGCCCAATAGTTGGTCTCCCACCCGGTCCTTAAGAGATGCCCCAAAACAACACAGCTTTGAGGCAATTCATCTCAGCCATTGATTATAACTGATCCAACGGCCCTGAAACTACCCCCAAAGTCACATATATATGTCCAAACACCCTTTGTATACTTTGAGATCAAAAGAACTTCTTCCTCGTATCTACACTCCGGTGTATCACCACCTCGTCACCACCGTCTATCACCCCTCAACCACCCCGCCACCGAAAATCGCCTCACGCAGCGGCTGGTCACCACGGCCTAAGAATTATACCACTAGACCATCTCGACCCCATCTTTCCCTTCCCACCGTTGGTTTCCTTCAAACAAACCCCCACAACTTTTCGAATATTTGACAGAAAGGTCGCCGGCACCGTCGTCTTCGCGACACCAACCCAAAATAAGACCCCTGAACCGCCTTCCCTCCCTCTTCTCAACCATCTAAACCCTGTCCTTTGAATCCTAATGGATCGTCTCAAATATCAAATCAAATTTAACCTCAAACCCTAAAACTCACCGGAATCCCCTAAAATTGGTCCTAGGTGACGTCGCAGATCCCTATCCACAACCCCGCCAGCCACAACCCTCAAATACAACTGGGCGTGACTGCAAATCTAATCTAAAACCCCACTATGTCTCAGAACTAGTTGACCCCCCGGGAAACCTTTTTTCCCCTCTCCAATATGAGAGGCAAAGACCTCAGGAGGCCAAAGGACCTCTCAGAAGAGGTCAAAGATTTGGAAATTTGAAAACCCTGTTTCTAGGGTTACAACGCTAAGAAAGCTAAGTTCCCTTGCTTTATTCGTTTTTATCGCTGTAATCTCGCATGTTTTCTGTTCTACTTGCTTTTGTTTTGATTTTCATTCGTCTATGTTTATTCATTCTGAGTAATCATATGTTCATCCTTGCCCTCCTTTTCTTTTATTGTTGCATATTCAAGTTCATTAGTTTATCTTTTCATCTCTGAGGTGCCATGAATAGTTGTTTCCATCCAGAGTTACAGTTCATCCTTCTTTTCTTTTTTTAGTGCTTTATATTTCTGATTTTCCAATAACTGTTATATGTTCTCTATTTTTATTTTTGTGTGAAAATCCTGGTTAGGTATTTCCATCTAGAGTCATATATTCGCCCTTTTTCTCTTTTCTATTTGATTTTCCTTATTTTCATTTGTTCCATCTGTTCATCTTTGAAATGTCATGAATATTCACCTCCTTGTTTATTTGTATTTAAGTCTGGATAACTTGTCTTGAATGGTCTGCTTAACATTTGAAGTCGTAGCCTATTCTTATGGACATTGTTTGGACTATTGTACTGAGCTCAGAATTAGTCATATTTGGTTAGTGCCCTGCATTTTTGAAATTTGTGTTGTTTAGTTTTGTATTGTTTGCATGAATATAAAGGTTGCATTGTTTAAATCCTGACCCTTGGACCTTTGTCTTGCATAAATCTGCAATTAAATAGATTGGCCATGGCCACCCTTTCAGAGTTCGATCCTAGTTGATATTGATAATTTAGTGTATGAATTGAAAATAGTTAACTAGGGTAAATTTTGACCAAATAGATGAGAACCAAGGTGTAAAACTCTTAGGCTAGTAATTAGGAAAAGGGACAGGGGTATTAAGGGCATTTGAATATAGAGAATCTTGTAACAAACTCCTAAAACATTCTAGTGAGGGGTCTAAGTATAATTTCTTCCTCAAAACTTGAGGCACAAGTCAGAAAACCACTGACCATTTAGGCAATATTGAAAAATGGATAAGAGACTAAAAGGAAAACAAAGAAATGGATGTTGCCCTAAGGTTTCAATTATAAAAGAGGACAATCTGATCATTTGAGAGAGACTTTTGGATATTTCTTCAAGAAGATTTTTGAAAGGATAAGGGATTTTTCTTCAGGATTTTAGAGAGTTAGAATAGATAAAAATACACTTTAGACTTTCATACATTATTCGGAAAATCCTTTTCGAGTTTTTTCTTCTGATTGAACTTTCCTTAATAATCAATACAAGTTCTGAGCTGCTGTAGAGATCTATTGTCACTATTTCTTCTCAAAATTTCCTGAGATTCCTGGGTTTTACTGGTTGTGTGGCTGCTGTGCTTGCTTGCTACTCTCTTAACCTTACCCATAGGATCTTCTTTTTTCTGCTGAAATTCCAAGTATCCATCCTCGTCAAAATTTGAGAAGTAATAGCTATGTACATTCGAGATTGTAGCTGATAATGAAGACAGTAATATTTCTGTATCAATTTCATATTATGACTGTTATTTACTTTTCAGTAGCATTTCTGGTATTGTAATGAACATGAATGTGTAATAATGCTGAACTGTATCAGGACTATAACTTTAATTTGTCTAAGTTTCAGTAGATTTTAAAATAGTTTGGTCCAAAACTTACTTAGTGTTTGCAATTTGTGTTGTAGTAGAGACTCGACAACTGTATATGAATATACTTTGAATGAAGAGTATTTCAGATTTTCTTTAAATACTAGAATTGAAATTCGAGTTATAGCCTATTAATGTGAAATCATTCTCAGCATCTTCTTTTAAAATACCTTTAGCATACTTCAGAATGATCACTTGTATAATTTTCGCAACTGTGGTATAATCGATAAAAATGTTGCTATTATTTTTCCTATGATTTACTCATAGTCCAATGTTTCTGGACGTGATCGGAAGGCCCAACTGCTAGCAGTTGTGACATAAAGAATATACACTTCCCGAGATTTCTATAATTGAAGCCCAAGTTGCATAACCATCCATGAATGAGGCTGTAAATGTAAGTGCTAAGTATCTTTAAATGCATTACTCATGTATGAAACTATAAGGACATTTTTAGATACAAGCATAATAGAAAACTATAGCAAGCTTTAGGTTGCCTTTATAAACTAAAGTGAGCCACACTAATTTAATCAAACACTACGTGAGGCTCCTGAACTTAATAAAATACATAGAAAGTTAGAAGTGTTGTTTAGCGAATTTCACGGTCTTCCACGAATTTCCAAACGCGTAGTTGCTATAGGCACGAATTTATTAATAAAATATCTTCCTAAACTCGAGTGCGCATTTATGTGACCTTAATCCAAGTCTCAGCGATATTAAAATATGTCGAGGACACGAGGACATTTATGTGACGTGGTTCGGACATGTTTTAATAACGTTGCAAATATCTTTAAAATTAGTAAAGCGGTTAATAAATTTTTTTAAATGCGTTATAAAATGAATATGTACAGAAATAAGAGTTCTAGCCAGTTACGATAGTTTAAGCGACCATGCTAGAACCACGGGATTCAGGGGTGCCTAACACCTTCCCTCGGGTCAACAGAATTCCTTACTCAAGAATTTCTGGTTCGAAGACTCCAATTGGGCAGTCGAAAATTTTTCCTTGATTTGTGATTCAAAATAAACTGTTGACTTGGGACACCAAAAGCCAAACCTATCCCAAGTGGCGACTCTTAATTAATAAATAATCCCATTTCGAATAATGTCACTTTAATTGGAGAAACTCCCTTATACGTTTATCTTTCGGGGTAGCCGTGTAAAAAAGGAGGTGTGACAGCTCTGACGACTCTGCCGGGGACAGAAGCCAGAATCTCTGGTTCAAGTTCAAAAATTCGAGCTTAGAATAACTGTTATATTTGGCTTTTTCTGATTTCATTGTTCTGTGCTAAGTGCTTAATGCTTTTACCGCTTTGATATTATCTGAACTCTACATATAATTTGCTACGAAACCCTTCACTTCTCACCTCCAGGGATGTGCTTACTGGTTGAGACTCCCTATTCTGTTAGTGTCATAACCTAAAATAAGAAAGAGGCCATACAAGTTACTAAGCCGGATGGCCTTTTGGTTCCCGGTACGTAGCCCCCCCCCCCCCCCCCCCCCCCCCGACTCGAGTTGTCCGCTCGGGTGCACAGTCTAGACAGTATACCAAGGTTCTGAACTTAGTATAACAAAACCTTATGTCGAATCCCTAGTAGGAACATTTAGTAGCATCATGCATTTGACTTAGGGGGCTCAAGACAGTGTTTGGGTCCGTCTAGGATAGGTTACCTGAAACAAAAGACCATCCTGATGCATTTTACATGCTACTTGTGCATTTATTTGCTTTGGATTCGCATGTTGACCGGCTTGTGAATAAGGAGAATAAATTAAGAAAACAGCAGTGCTAGAGTAACCGCTTGTTTCGCAAAACCAATATGCTGCCGGATGTTTCAAAAAAAAAGGAAAGAAATTGGGAAAGTTTTTCAATAATATTTTTGGGTTTTCGATAAATTATTTTGCCGGGTCCAACCCTTCTATTGCAAAAAAATGCCAAAATAAGAAAAAACGGATGTCCGATTTTATTCACTTGTTTTGAATTAAATCATGTGGTGCCATTACTGCCGGTAATAGCCGAATATTACTGCAAGGGATGCCGGAAGGCTGATCTTGCACAAATGGCCACCTCTGAGTGTTATTTTGACTGGTAAGCAAGCATAGCCCGAAAAGCCTTTCTCCGAAGTGTTGCAAGGCCGTATTCACAAAGCCGGTCCTTGTTTTTTTAAATAAATTTCATAAAATTCCAGTTTAATATTTTTGAGAATACTAATTCACCTTAATAAATGTACATAATGAGCACGATAATGAACAAAATTCCCTTGGAGTTGCGACTATGGTGGAATGATCTCGGGGAAGCAAGGCAGAAAAGGGTCAATGCACGCTTGGGAGTCCTCACTGGTTTATTAAAAATTAATCCCAGGGAGACATCATAAAGGCCTTAATCACATTTTGGGACTCGGTCCACAATGTCTTCCACTTCTCGGACTTTGAGCTCACCCCGACTTTTGAGGAAATGACCGGATATATCGGGACCCATACAATCCTTTTGAGACACCAATACTTGATTGCACCATGAGCTCTCGCTGTGCACAAATTCTTGGATTCCTTGAAAATCAGCAGAAAAGTTCACAATCCTGACTTATCGGCTAGCTTTTGCACCCCGCAATTTATATATCAGAGGTATGGTCACATTGGAGGATTCAACAACCCCGAAAGTCTTATTTTTAGCAAGGGAAATCGGCTCAAGTGGGAGGAGCATTGATGTTTTACGTTCATGGTATCTTTCTTGGGTTTTCTAGTATTCCCGTGAAAGGATGGGAACATCGGCATACAAATATCAGAAATCGTTAGCACTTTGATGACCAAGGCTAAAAGTAGCCTCGCTCCAATGATCTTGTCCGACATCTTCCGTGCTCTCACTGTCTGTAAAGCGGGAGGAGACTTCTTCGAGGGATGTAACTTGCTGCTGCAAATATGGATGATCGAGCATATATGCCACCGGCCTCGATTCATGAATTACGGGTTGCCAACAAAGAGCTGCATAAAAGAATTTGGCAACAAGGTTGATGGGTTTAAACTACCTGAGGGTGTCGCAGAATGGGTGTCGCATCTCCAGGTCATCACTGCAAATCAAATAGAATGGACATTCGATTGGCTCTCTGTGGACGAAGTTGTGTATGTGCCCGCCATCAGACCTCATTTCATTCTGACGGGCCTCCGAAGCATCCAGCCCTATACGCCGTATAGAGTACTAAAAAAACTGGGTAGATGCCAAATTATCCCCAGGGACGAGGATATTAGCTGTTATGTGGTGGAAATAAGCCCAAATGGTCAATTCCCTGAAGCCGTTGTACGCTAGATCTGGAGTGAATGCCAATATTTGATAGCCGATACTCGAGTGTGTGACATATACAAAGGAGAGGTCGCACCGTGGTATGTTGCTTGGTACAAAAGAGACAAAGCACCTGGGAGGCCGGCTAAGAGACCACATCTCCAAGAATTCACTAAGACATCACAAGAGTAGTGGGATTGGTTAGCCAAAGAAAACGAATATAGGGCTACTATAGGAAGGCTGGAAAAGCAAATCCAAGAGTTGCAATTTGAAAACAGTTTGCAAGCTGCAGCCAATGAGGGAGAAAAGAAGGTGTTGACCAAAGAAAACGAAGCCCTGCGAGCTCAAATCCAGAAAATGAAGGCAGCCACATAAAATCCTCCTAGAAGTGCAAAAGATGAAAAACTCATAGAAAACTTACGGCGGAAAGTAACCGAATACGGGTTCAACGTGAATAAGGAGGAGGGTGAGCTATCTAGGGTTCAGAAGCAATTAATTAAAAGTGCAGAGGAACGAGCCCGCATACTGGAGAAATTAAAAGAAGGAAATGCAATGAGATCTTTGGTTTAAAACAGAGGGTCATTATTGCTGAAAACAAAATGGCCAAACAAGCCGGGGACTTCAAAGACGAAATGAGAACATTGCTATGCAGTAATAACAGGATTAGAAAAGGATTTGCGGCAATACCAAAAGCTGAATCAAGTAGCAGAACGAACTCTAGAAGCAAAGGCCGAGCAAATTGGACGTCTATTACAAGAAAAATGGGTTATCAGGGAAAGGGTGCGCGCGATCGTAGAATATATTACCACAAAGTGCAACATCTGTGAGGACATGATGAAATCTATGTTCTTTGCTACTGCCATGACATTTATTCGTCAAGTAATGGAAAATCTCCACTACCTCCAAGGAAGCTTAGCACGCAAGCCTGCGGCAAGGCCGGACGATGCCCCGTAAGCTCCAAAAACATTTTGAAATTTTAATGTACTCATAAATTTGTATTTTCTTAAAAGAGTCTGTCTGTATGTTCTTCCACGCACCTTTCGAGTCTGTAAGTTTATTGAGTCCCAGTTTGGTGGTTGCCTTTCATCTTGTTAGCTTTTGTAATCAAAGTTTATGTCTTTATAAAAATTGAAAACCCCAAAATATTCTGTTATCTACATAACATTTTTTCATGAACTACGCTCGGTCTGATTCATGCGGCGTCATGATACGTAGGCAATTTTCATAGGATTTGACCGTAGTATTTAGAAGAGGAAGCTAATAGGAAATAAGAAGCGAAAAACAAAAGAAGATTCAGAATAAATGCCGGGATGACGCATGCGACTATTGCAAACATATAGAAACTTGTTAATCGCGTAGGTGCATCATATCCAATGAGCAATTTCCTGTTTGTTATCTATCCCAACATAACAGTTTGAAAGTCCAATTTCTAGTCCAGGTTTTAAAGAACAGTGATTGGTTTGTGGTAAGATGGCCTCGCACAGATACTTTACTAGATCAAAAGGAAGCGCAGAGATGTCATCCGAAATGACTCTACCAGCAGTCCTTATCCCAGAGGATAACCCAATTACGGGGATCCCATCCTCAGAATCTGCGGCGCTTGAAGAGAATAGGATCCTTCAACTCAGAGTTATGGAGATGTGGGACTCTTGGACAAATGGAAAAGAACCTCAATGTGCTATCCTCGGATTTCCTGAGCTTTTCCCAAGGTCGGGGGTACCTCCACCATCCCCATCAGTCACCCAAATATACTCTTGGGGCAGCCCACCATGTCAACCAACTTTGTCGGAGCGCCCTCTGAACCCCGTCCTCCGATGTTCACATCTTGTCCAGTTCCTAACATTTTTATGGCTCCTCTGTGCGCAGCCACCACACAGCCTACGGTGCCGAGGCCCATGTTTGACCTCACAGATTTCACATTTCAGACTCCCAACTACCAAACCGAGCCTCCCCCATACCCCACATACAACTACCCTCAACCAGCATACGAACTCACACCTGTGCAAGACAAAACCCCTAAAACACTCGAACAAGATGAAATAACAAGAATGATGAAAATTCTTGAATAGAGTCTGAAAAACATGCAATGATTAAGTGGGAAGACGATTGTGTATTACTCGGACCTATGCATGTTCCCACATGTACATCTTCCCCTGGGAATCAAGGCGCCGAAGTTTGAAAAGTACGATGGCCACGGCGACCTCATCGCTCATTTGAAAAAGTATTGCAATCAACTGCGTTGGGCAGGTGGAAAAGAATAACTCTTGATGGCATATTTTTGGGAGAGCTTAGTGGGCATCACTTCTCAATGGTACATGGACCAGGATATCACTCGATGGCATATCTGGGATGACCTCGCCCGAGATTTCGTAAGGCAATTCCAGTACAACATTGACATTGCCTCGGATAGGAACTCCTTGGCCAACTTTATAAAGAAACCTTCAGAAAGCTTCAGAGAATATGCCGTTAAATGGTGCGAACAAGCGTTAAGAGTAAAGCCACCCATGGACGAGACAGAGATGGTCACTATTTTCGTGCAAGCACAAGAGGCAGATTATTTTCGAAATATGATGTCAGCAATGGGCAAACCTTTTGCGGAAGCAATTAAGATTGGCGAGATGGTAGAAAATGGCCTAAGGATAGGAAGATTTCTGAGTCAGTCTGCTATAAGAGCAACATCCCAGGCCATACAAGGCGGGGCAGGAGGGAATAGGGATCACAAGAAACAAAAAGAAAGAGGAAGTGTCGATGGTAGCCTCCGGAATGAGAAGACATAATGCTCACAGACTTGTATTCTCAGAAAGGGCCTCTCAACATTACTATCCCCACCAAGACATGCATTATGTTCCTCAACCATATGCAGTCATGAATGCCCAGCCCTTTTCCCGACCACAACAACAGGGCAACAGAAACCAAGCCCCGAGAAATCAGCCTCCTCAAAATCACTATAATCCCCGTTCTCCACAAAATAATTACCGTCCCAGGGAACCACCCATGAGACAATACTTTACTCCAATAGGGGAATCTTATGCCATATTATTCCCAAAATTGGTCCACATGGGTCTCCTGCAGCCCGGGCCCCCGAACAGGCAAAACCCCGAGTCACCTTCCTATCAAAGGGGCGTACGCTGTGCTTATCATTCGGGGGCATAAGGACATGACACCAAAAACTGCTGGACTTTGAAACGAGCGGTGGAGGACTTAATAGAAAAGAAAATAGTGCAAAGAGATGAAGAGGTCTCAAACATAACCAATAACCCGTCGCCGGCTCACAACAACGGGCCAGTCATCAGAATGATTTGTGAGGAGAAAGAATTTGACCCTGCTTTAAAAGCCATAATAGCCACTGCTGATGCAGACCGAAAGCCGAAGGTCACCTCCAAGAAGGTCGAAGAAAAGGAAATAAGTGAGGCCAAGATTCCAAAAGCAGAGAAGAAGTCTGAAATCAAACTTGAGACGACACCAACCAAGGAAACCATACTTTACATCCCACGGGGGCGTCAAGAAAAACAGCCCACTTTGAGTCCCCCAAGAAGGTTTGAGTTGAACAAAACAATGTATGTACCCGAAGGAGCATATGGGGTACGGGGACCGATTAAACCACCAAGGCTGAATAAGCCTGTGGTAATCGGTCGTGCACCAGAGAAGCCAATAACAAACACTTCTGCAGGACCGTGGAGTTACTAAGAAACCATAGTCACATACAAGGGCAAATAGATCATGGGGGAAACTCAAAAGGGCCATCCCACAGAAATATTCAGACATGGAAGAAGTGAACGTTGCTACCAAACGACGATTTCCACCTAAGAGGCCAGTGAGTGCTGAAGAGGCAGAAGCCTTTTTTCAAAAGATGAAAATGCTAGAATATGAGGTGGTGGACCAGCTCCGAAAGTATCCCGAGCAGGTCTCTTTACTATCATTGCTGATGAAATCTCCAGAGCACTAGAAGGTGTTGGACAAAACCCTGAATGAAGCTTATCTACTGGCTGGAACCTCTGTGGAGCAACTAGAGAAAATGGAAAAAGGTTCTTTGCCATTATAACTTACGTTCAGCAAGAATCAATTACCTCCAGAGGGAGCTTCCCACAACAAAGCCTTGCACCTCACCGTCAAATGCGAGGGCTATTATGTTAAAAGAGTTATGATAGACAGATGTTATGGGGTAGATATATGCCCACTATCAACATTGCAAAGGATGGAGATTAGGACAGAGAGGATCCGTCCCAACAACGTGTGTGTCCGAGCCTTTGATGGAATCAAGAGAGACACCATAGGGGAAATTGACTTAGTGATAACTATTGGTCCGGTCGAATTTGAAGTGACATTTCAAGTATTGGACATGGACACATTCTATAACTATCTCCTAGGAAGACCTTGGATCCACACAGCAGGAGCGATGCCTTACTGCACCAAATGCTGAAGTTTAAACATGAAAACCAGGAGATTGTAGTCCACGGAGAAGACGAACAGACAATTTACCGGGACCCTTCTGTTCCCTGCCTTGAAGCCAAAGAGGGAAGTGAGCATATAGTTTTCCAACCTTTTGAAATTGTGGTAGCGATCAACACAAAGAAGGCAAGCTACTTCCCCAGCCTTTCCTCTCAAATGCTTCAATAATGGTGGCAAGGGAAATGACACACCAAGGTTTTATCCCATGCAAAGGACTTGGAAGCTCTCTACGAGGCATAACTGAGCCAGTCGCTTTGCCTGCCGTAGAAAAGTTCTTTGGGCTAGGCTTTTATCCAACATCAGGAGATATCACCTAGGCCAACCATAGGAAAAGTCGTGCATGTGCTTTACCACAACCCTTACCCCACTTGTACAAAACATTTATAAACTAAAATACAGTGAGGAAGAGGAAGAGGAAGAAGAGACCTTCACAGGAGAAGAAATTGAGGAGATATGTGGAGCCATGAGAGAATTATTGTATGAAGCCAACATGGTCCAGCTGGGAGAAGGCTCAAGCACTGTCGAAGTGCTCTAATGGGACCGGATGCCAAGCTGCAAAACTGGAAGTCCACGCCTTTCCCAGTCAGGCGGGAGGCCCGGTAGTCCCGCCTTGCTACCTTTTCTTGCATCACGAGCTATTTCAGGGTGTAGCTCGATTGTTTTTCTTTAGCATTTTGTCCTTTAAATTCCAGTTGTAAACCCTGTTATTTTACAATTTCAAAGAAATGAAATCAATATTTCATCGTTTGCACTTCTCTGTCTTTCTCTAATTTTTGTCTTTCTTTTATTTTTGATTTTTTTCTTTCAGTCCCAATAATGCGGCTTTAAATAAAATGACATGCTCGCGGACTTCATGCCACGACCCAAACATGCTGCCTATTTGTGAAATAATGAACCAAGAACCAGAATATGATGAAAAAGAGGCCTTTAGGGAAGTCAACCAAGAGTTGGAACATTTTGAAAACAAACCTAGGCCGAACTTAAATGATACCGAACCGGTTAACTTGGGCGATCCAGGTGAAATCAAGGAAACTAAAATAAGCATCCATGTGAATAAAGAAATACGGGATTCATTGTGTCAACTTCTCCTTGAATTCAAAGATGCATTTGCTTGGTCTTACGATGATATGCCTGGGTTGAGTGTTGATCTGGTGGTTCATTAGTTGCCCACGTATCCCGAGTGCCCTCCGGTCCAACAAAAACAAAGAAAGTTCAAACCTGATATCAGCGCTAATATCAAAGAAAAGATCACAAAATAGCTAGAGAGGGGGGTAATCCGAGTGGTTTGATACACCACATGGTTGGCCAATGTGGTCCCGGTACCGAAGAAAGGCGGAAAAACTCGAGTGTGTGTGGACTACAAAGATTTAAACAAGGCAAGTCCCAAGGACAACTTTCCTCTACCCAACATCCACATCCTTGTCGATAACTATGCCAAACACGAGATTCAGTCCTTTGTAGATTGCTACGCAGGATACCTCGAAGTGTTGATGGATGAGGAAGATGCTGAGAAAACTGCCTTCACCACCCCTTGGGGAACTTATTGTTACAGAGTTATGCCTTTTGGATTGAAAAATGATGGGGCAATATACATGAGGGCCATGACCACCATTTTTCACAACATGATGCATCAAGAAATAGAAGTATATGTGGATGATGTGATTATCAAGTCCAAGACTCAGGGCGATAATGTAAAGGACTTAAGGAAGTTCTTCTAAAAGCTCTGCAAGTATGATTTGAAATTGAATCCAGCCAAGTGTGCATTTGGGGTCCCATCAGGCAAACTTCCGGGATTCATTGTCAGCCGAAGAGGTATCGAGTTGGATCCGACCAAGATAAAATCCATTTGAGAGCTACCTCCTCCAAAGACCAAGAAGGATGTGATGTGTTTATTGGGAAGATTGAATTACATCAGTTGATTCATCACCCAGTTGACTTCTACATGCGAGCCCATATTCAAGCTATTGAATAAAGATGCAACAGTCAAATGGACTGTCGAGTGTCAAGAGGCTTTTGACAAATCAAACACTATTTATCCAACCCACCAGTTTTAGTTCCACCGGAACCGGGAAGGCCACTATTTCTCTATCTGACAGCCCTGGAAAGCTAATTTGGTTGTATTCTCGGGCAGCATGACGCCACGGGAAAGAAAGAGCAAGCCATCTATTATCTGAGCAAGAAGTTCACCAGTTACGAGGCCAAGTACACGCTGCTAGAAAGAACTTGTTGCGCCTTGACATGGGTGACCCAGAAGTTAAGGCATTATCAGCAAGCTCATACCACCTACCTCATAACCAGGTTGGACCCACTGAGGTATATATTCCAAAAACCGATGCCCACAGGGCGATTGGCCAAATGAAAAATATTACTCACCGAGTTTGACATAGTTTATGAAGGCTCAAGCATTGGCAGATCATCTGGCCGAAAATCCCGTTGATAACGAATATCAGCCTTTAGATACCTATTTCCCCGATGAAGAAGTGAATTCGGTGGAAGTAACATCTGAAGACATCCCCGCTTGGAAAATGTTCTTCGACGGAGCAGTAAACGCAAAAGGCGTAGGGATTGGGGCAATTTTAATCTCACCCACAGGTCAACATTATCCGGCTACAGCCAGACTCCAATTTTTTTGCACCAATAATACAGCTGAATATGAGGCTTGCATCGTGGGCATGAACATGGCCATTGACCAAGAAGTTAAGGAATTGTTAATCATAGAAGATTCAGATTTGATCATTCGTTAGGCTCAAGGAGAAAGGGAAACAAGAGACATTAAACTCATTCCATACAGACAACATGTGGAAGACCTCATCAAACGGTTCAAGTCGGTACAATTCAGGTATATTCCACGTTGCCACAATGAGTTAGCAGACGCACTCGCAACCTTGGTCTCCTTGTTGCCTTACCCTGGAAACACCTATTTTGATCTTTTGCAAATCCAAATAAAGAAAGGCATGGGTATTGTAATGTGACTGAAGTAGAGTCCAACACACAACCCTGGTATTATGACATCAAGAGATTCCTGAAAACACAGGAGTATACCGAGCAAGCCACCGGGGAGCAAAAGAAAACCATCCGGCGGCAAGCAAGCAATTTCTTCTTGAGTGGTAGTACTTTGTACAAAAGGACTCCAGATATTAACTTGCTGAGATGTGCTGACACCAAGGAAGCCAGGAAAATTATGCACGAAGTACACGCGGGAGTGTGTGGGCCTCATATGAATGGGTACGTACTGGCAAAGAAGATACTCTAAGCCAGGTATTACTGGATGACCATGGAGAAAGATTGCTTCGGCTTTGTTCAAAAATGTCATCAATGTCAGGTGCACGGTGATTTGATTCATGCACCGTTAACTGAATAACATCCTATGTCAGCACCCTGGCCATTTGCTGCCTGGGGCATGGATGTCATTGGGCCGATTGAGCCAAAAGCTTCAAATGGACACCGATTCATATTGGTTGCTATTGATTACTTCACACAATGGGTTGAAGCCATCACTCTTAAGTCTGTTACAAGAGAGCGGTGGAGGATTTTGGGCATGCCAACATCATTTGTCGTTTTGGGATTCCCAAAACCATCATTATATGCAACACAGCTAATCTAAATAGTTGTCTGATGGGAGAAATATGTGAACAATTCAAGGTAACGCATAGAAACTCCACCCCTTGCCGGCCCAAAGCTAATGGTGCCGTCGAAGCAGCTAACAAGAACATCAAGAAGATCTTGAGGAAAATGATTCAAAGTTCAAGGCAATGGCATGAAAAGTTGCCTTTTGCATTGCTGGATATTGTACCACAGTACGCACATCAGTTGGAGCAACTCCTTATTTGCTGGTCTATGGGACTGAAGCTGTCATACCTGTAGAGGTAGAAATCCCTTTGCTCCAAGTAATTGTCGAAGCAGAAATTGAAGATAGCGAATGGGTTAATACTCGTTGGAGCAGTTGTCATTAATTGATGAAAAACGAATGTCTGTGGTGTGTCACGGGCAGTTGAACCAACAAATAATGGCCCCCGCTTACTACAAGAAAGTGCGCCGTAGAAATTTCGAAGTCGGGCAGCTGGTATTGAGGCGTATACTTCCTCACCATCAGGAAGCCAAAGGAAAGTCGCTCCAAACTGGAAAGGTCCGTACATTATCAGAAAGATACTGCCTAAATGAGCATTGTACCTGTGCGACGTTGAGGGAGACGAGCCCGAGGCAGCAGTAAAGGCAGATGCAGTAACAAGGTATTACGTTTGAACTCCCTGCAGCAATGACCCCGGTTGATTGAAATGATGAAGGAATTTCTTTCTCGCTACTATAAACAATATCAATCCCTCGCAAACCCTTTGAGCCAGTTATGTTTCTTTGATCACCCTATTTGGAACCCGAAATGCTGTTCAAAAAAAAAGAAAGAAGAATAAACACAAACAAATTAGTTTAGGAAAAACTTCCTGAACTACGTCTTACTCGATTCCGAAAGGATACGTAGGCAGTCTCTCCCTGAGGTTCAGTCATATAAAAATAAAAACCCCATTTCCCCAAGAAAACCAAAACTGGGGCAGAAATGTATTTGTTCGATTAAAAATCCGCCCCAATGGTTCCAAAGTTGTAGATTCCCGTCCAATTTCCTTTACTCAAGAAGCTTAGTCCAAGCCCTTCAGATCAGTTGACCAAAACAGGGACGTGAAAAACACCTTTGTTGGGATTCGACACAACTCAAATTTTTGAGAGAAATAAAATAAGAGAGTCTTATCGGTGAATATCTTTGGGCACCATAAGGCGACAGTGAGCAGAGAAAAACAAAATAAGAGAGTCCGTTTGGCAAAAACTCGCAAAGAGCTTTATCGGACGACGGGAGAAGAGAAATGGGAGAGGTCGATTGGCGAAAACCCGAAAAGGGCATTGTCGGCCGAAAAGAGGAAATATTGCCGCTCAAGTCTGAATAAGTTTCCTAGGTTTTGAAAGATTTGAAATCAGAAAGCAGAAATGGATCTGGGCCGGGTATTCAGTCCAAGAAGCATGTCGATCTGGGCCGGGGTATTGAGTCCAAGGAGCATGTCGTTGCCATTTAAAGCCGGCACATACTCCCAGATAAGTCCCCATTTTCATGGAAAAGAGACATGCGCCTCTAAACTTAGGTTTTGTTTTGTTATCTTCCCATTTCTTTCCCCTTTAACTTTGATATTCTGAACATTCCGCAAAAAGGGGTAGCGAGGCCGGTCTCACGGGTTTTTCTCCTGGCAAGAACTAAAAGGGATGTCTGATATGAACATTAGCATATAGCCAACACTGGCTGATCATGACAAAAGCAGGAAAGTAGAAAGAGAAGAAATTCAATGTTAAAAAGTCCATAAAGGTGAATCGAAATCGGAAGGGTTAAGCCCAAGCAGGATAATGGTCCCTACCAAAGATCCCAAAGGCAAACTCTGGAATGGAAATCAGGACAAAAATCATAAACAAAGGCCTGGAGAACAAAAGCCAACCCGAAATGAGGACCCCACGGCCAACCTATGAGGCAAAGATCGAAGTCAAGGGTTTCTAGTCCAATATAAATGAGTATTGAAATCAAGCAGAACAAGGCCGCAAATCCAATCACTGTTTAAACTAACAGCTTGTTTTGTTTTTGAATTGAAGTAGACGCAGGTGTAACCTAGAAAAACAAAAGGAACACGAGGTAAACATAACCAAAGGAATGGCGCAAGGACCAAGAATGGTGTTGCCTCAATAACAAATGGGATGTTTTTCGTTCCTTTAAACTCATAGCATGGGCTTCCAATCCCTAGCTTCTCCTTGTGCAGCTTGTGGATTTCCTCGGCATAACTCAAGGACTACATTCCACCCCCCTCCAACATATACCAAGAAATTTCTTTCCTTCGCTCCCCGGCATAACCCGAGAAATTTCTCTTTACATCCCCAGAACAACCTGAGGACCCCTTTTCCCACCTTTCACTCCCCAGTGTAGTCCCGAAAGCTAGAGCTGTTCTATCCTTAGTACAATTTAAGGGTCTTTCTTCCCCTCTCTATCCTAGCATATTCAAAAGGATCTCTGTGGCCCTTCACTTCCTTGTAATTCCCTAGCATAACCTAGGAAAATTTCACTCAATCCCGGCATAACCTGCGAATTCCCCTAGCATAACCTAGGAATTCTTCTTTCAATCCCAGCATAACCCGTGGATTCCCCTAGCATAACCTAGGAATTTTCACTCAATCCCGGCATAACCCGCGGATCCCCCTGGCATAACCCAGGAATTCTTCCATTTATCCCGGCATAACCCGTGGATCTCCTTACATAACCTAGGAGTCTTCTTTCAATCGGCATAACCCGTGGACCTCCCTAGCATAACCTAGGAATTTTTCACTCAATCCCGATATAACCCGCGTATCTCCCTGGAAAAACCCAGGAATTCTTCCATTTATTCCGGCTTAACCCGTGGATCTCATTAGCATAACCTATGAGTCTTCTTTCAATCCCGGCATAACCCGTGGATCTCCCTAGCATAACCTAGGAATTTTTCACTCAATCCCGGCATAACCCGCGGATCCCCCTGGCATAACCCAGGAATTCTTCCACTTATCCCGGCATAACCCGAGGATCTCCTTAGCATAACCTAGGAGTCTTCTTTCAATCGTGGTATAACCCGTGGGTCCCCCTAGCATAACCTAGGAATTTTTCACTCAATCCTGGCATAACCCGCGGATCCCCCTGGCATAACCCAGGAATTCTTCCATTTATCCCGGCATAACCCGTGGATCTCCCTAGCATAACCTATGAGTTTTCTTTCAATCCCGGCATAACCCATAGATCTCCCAAGCATAACCTATGAGCTTTTCCTTCAAATCCTGGCATAACCCAGGAACTCTTCATTCAATCCCGGCATAACCCACGGAGTCTCCTGGCATAACCCAGGAATTCCCCATTCAATCCCGGCATAACTCGTGGTTTTCCTTCCATCCTCAGCAGGGACTTTTCATTCCATCCCGTCATAACTCGCGGATCTTTTCTCTTACTCCCAGCGGGAAATTTCCCACTCTTATCCCGGCATAACCCGTGGATCCTCCTCCTATCCCTCGAAGGGACCCTTTCTCCTGCCCAGCATAACCTGGAAATCAGTCCAAAGGATACGCAATATTGATTTCTTTTGTTTTTAGAAAATAACTTAAATTTGTGCTGTAAATAACTCACCAAATTTTCCCAGTGAAAATTGGGGTAGAAAATTTTGTTCGCTTGCTTGTTTTGATGTCCGAATAGGTTATTCCTCAAGGCACAGAATTTGAGGTGACCCGAAGTGGGAGCCTCAATACAATATATGAAAAGAAAGAAAAGAACAAAAAAGAAATGAATTCAAAATGATGAAGCGGACAGAGACACGGATTGCCCAAGTTTGATTGAAAACTCAAGACCCACATGTCCTGTTTTGTTTCAAAATTAAGGAATAAGCCGGCAAGCTGCAACTAATAAGCATCGGGATTCAGGTTAAAGTCTGTCACAAGAGCTAGCCAAGACTCGAGATCAAGTTTCAAGAGACTCATGGATAGGAATTTTGTAACCCGTAGATGATAAGACCTAGCCAGCTTAGCTGTTATTTTTCTCTTGTAATAAAGAGTCGGTAAGTGGTAGCAGCAACAACAGTGAAATCACAACCCACGATAGTCCCAGCTACCAAAACTTCCAGAACTATATTGACCTGATTCCTTTATCGCCGATGATATGTAGGCAACCATTCAAGCGAGGTTTGGTCAGAAAATTTTCAAAGTGCTTCACACGGAGTATTCAGTCAGATGAAAATCGCTCATGTTTGCTCACTTGTCTTTGCACAAAAACTCTTCATTTTTCCGAGAAAAGAGGGGCAGCTGTAAGCATAAGATTTTTTACCCCGTTGAGATGACTCCTACACGATTCTCATGTTTAGGATTTTTCCACTTAAATACTTATTTTTAGGATTTAATTGCGCGTATCAGTGTGATTTCATTAATGCATGTATAAAAAATCATAAAAAAATACCGAATTACACAAGCATTTAGGATTTAATTTCATAGCTTTGTTAGATTAATTGATAATTATGGTTATTCTTGCAAAATATAAAAATCACAAAAATCAAGTAGTTATTCTGGCATTTTAATTGTTTTGCATTTTTGTGGTTAATTTTTAATGTTGCATTTTTGTTTATTTTCGCCCAATAGGTAGTTATAGGATTATTTTAGCTAAATTAGAATTATTAAAATATAATTAGGTATTAAAATAAATAAGAAATAAAAAAGGGATTTTTTAATAAATCACCCAGGCTGGCCACCATTGGGCAAAATTTGGGTGGCCCAAATATATTAATCCTTTTAAAAACACCCAAGACCCAACCCAATAGTTGGTCTCCGACACAGTCCACAAGAGATGCCCCAAAACGACACCGATTTGGGGCAATTCATCTCAGCCATTGATTATAACTGATCTAACGGCCCTGAAACTACCCCCAAAATCACATATATATGTCCAAACACCCTTTGTTTACTCAGAGACCAAAAGACCTTCTTCCTCGTGTCTACACTCCAGTGTATCACCACCTCGTCACCACCTCTTCACCACCGTCTACCACCCCTCAACCACCCTAACGCCGCCGTAAGAAATCGCCTCACGGCGGTGGCCGGTCACCAAACGGCCTCAGAATTACACCACTAGACCATCTCGACCCCCTCTTTCCCTTCCCACTGTTGGTTTCCTTCAAACAACCCCATAACGTTTCGAATATTTGATAGAAGATTTGCTGGCACCGCCGTCTCCGCCGACACCAACCCAAACCGACCCAAAATAACACCCTTAAGCTGCCTTCCCTCCCTCTTCCCAACCATCTAAACCCTGTCCTTCGAATCCTAACGGATCATCTCAAATATCAAATAGAATTTCACCTCAAACCCTAAAACTCACCGGAATCCCCTGAAATTGGCCCTAGGTGACCATCGCACATCCCTATCTACAACCCCGCCACCCACAACCCTCAAATACAACTAGGCGTGACTGAAAGTCCAATCTAAAACCCCACTATGTCTCAGAACCAGTTGACCTCCCCGAAACCCTTTTTCCCCTCTCCAATATGAGAGGCAAAGACCTTCGGAGGCCAAAGGACCTCTCAGAAGAGGTCAAAGATCTGGAAATTTAAAAACCCTGTTTCTAGGGTTGCAACGCAAGAAACCTAAGTTCCTTTGTTTTATTCGTTTTTATCGCTGTAATCTCGCATGTTTTCTGTTCTGCTTGCTTTTGTTTTGATTTTCATTCGTCTAAGTTTATTCGTTCTGAGTAATCATATGGTCATCATTGCCCTCTTTTTCTTTTATTGTTGCATGTTCAAGTTCATTAGTTTATCTTTTCATCTCTGAGGTGGCATGAATAGTTGTTTCCATCCATAGTGACATGTTCATCCTTCTTTTCTTTTTTTTAATGCTTTATATTCCTGATTTTCTAGTAGCTGTTGTTCTCTATTTTTATTTTTGTGTTGAAATCCTGGTTAGGTATTTCCATGTAGAGTCATATACTCGCCCTTTTTCTCTTTTCTATTTGATTTTCCTTATTTTCATTTGTTCTATCTGTTCATCTTTGAAATATCCTGAATATTCGCCTCTTTGCTTATTTGTGTTTAAGTCTGGATAACTTGTCGTGAATGGCCTGCTTAACATTTGAAGTCATAGCCTATTCTTGTTGACATTGTTTGTACTATTGTACTGAGCTCAGAATTAGTCATATTTGAATAGTGCCCTACATTTCTGAAATTTGTGTTGTTCAGTTTTGTATTGTTTGCCTGGGTATAAAGGTTGCATTGTTTAAATCTTGACCCTTGGACCTTTGTCTTGCATAAATCTGCAATTAAATAGATTGGCAATGGCCACCCTTTCAGAGTTTGATCCTAGTTGATATTGATAATCTTAGTTTATGAATTGAAAATAGTTAATAGGGTAAATTTTGACCAAATAGATGAGAACCAAGGTTTAAAACTCTCAGGCCAGTAATTAGGAAAAGGGATAGGGGTATTAAGGGCATTTGAATATATGGAATCTTGTAACAAACTCCTAGAAAATTCTAGTGAGGGGTCTAATTATAATTTTCGCCTCAAAAGTTGAGGCACAAGTCCGAAAACCAAGGACCATTTAGGCAAAACTAAAAAATGGATAAGGGACTAAAAGGAAAACAAAGAAATTGATGTTGCCGTAAGGTTTCAATTATAAAAGAGGACAATCTGATCATTTGAGAGAGACTTTTGGATATTTCTTCGAGCAGATTTTTGAAAGGATTAGGGATTTTTCCAAATGCTTTAAAAGAGTTAGAATAGATAAAAATACACATTAGACTTTCATACATTATTCGGAAAATCCTTTTCAAGCTGTTTCTTCTTATTGAACTTTCCTTAATAATCAATACAAGTTCCGAGCTGGTGTAGAGATCTATTGTCACTATTTACTTCTCAAAATTTCCTGAGATTCCTCGGTTTTAGTGGTTGTGTGGCTGCTGTGCTTGCTTGCTACTCTCTTAACATTACTAATAGGATCTTCTTTTTTCTGCTGAAATTCCAAGTATCCATCCTCACTCAAAATCTGAGAAGTAATAGCTATGTACATTCGAGATTGTAGTTGATAATGAAGACAATAATATTTCCGTATCAATTTCATATTATGACTGTTATTTACTTTTCAGTAGCATTTTTGGTATTGTAATGAACATGAATGTGTAATAATGCTGGACTGTATCAGGACTACAACTTTAATTTGTCTAAGTTTCAATATATTTAAAAATAGTTTGTCCAAAACTTACTTAGTGTTCGCAATTTGTGTTGTAGTAGAGACTCGACAACTGTATATGAATATACACTCAATGATGAGTATTTCAGATTCTCTTTAAATAGTAGAATGTATATCCGAGTTATAACCTATTAATGTGAAATCATTCTCAGCATCTTCTTTTAAAATACCTTCAGTATACTTCAGAATGATCACTTGTATAATTTTTGCGACTGTGGTATAATCGATAAAAAGGTTGCTATTATTTTTCCTACGATGGACTCATAGTCCAATGTTTCTGGACTTCATCGGAAGGCCCAACTGCTAGCAGTTGTGACATAAAGAATATACAATTCCCGGGCTTGCTATAAACGAAGCCCAAGTTGCATAACCAGCCATGAATGAGGCTGTAAATGTAAGTGCTAAGTATCTTTAAATGCATTACTCATGTATGAAATTATTAGGATATTTTGAGATACAAGCATAATAGAAAACTATAGAAAGCTTTAGGTTGCCTTTATAAAATAAAGTGAGCCACGCTAACTTAATCAAACACCACGCGAGGCTCCTGAACTTAATAAAATACATAGAAAGTTGGAAGTGCTGTTTAGCGAATTTCACGGCCTTCCACGAATTTCCAAACGCGTAGTTGCAATAGGCACGAATTTATTAATAAAATATCTTAATAAAGTCGGTGCACATTTATGTGACCCAAATCTAAGTCTCAGCGATATTAAAATATGTCGAAGACCTGGGTGCATTTATGTGACGTGGTTCGGAACGTATTTTAATAACGTTGCAAATATCTCTAAAATGAATAAAGCGATTAATAATTCTTTTTTAAAATTTGCATTATATGACGAATATGTACATAAATAAGAGTTTTATCCAATTATGATAGTTTAAGCGACCATGCTAGAACCACGGGATCCAGGGGTGCCTAACACCTTCCCTCGGGTCAATAGAATTCCTTACTCAAGAATTTCTTGTTCGCAGACTCCAATTGGGCAGTCGAAATTTTTTTCCTGATTTGGGATTCAAAATAAACCGGTGACTCGGGACACCAAAAGACGAACCTATCCTAAGTGGTGACTTTTAATTAAAAAATAATCCCATTTCAAATAATATCACTTTAATTGAAAAAACTCCCTTGTACATTTATCCTTCGGGTTAGCCGTATAAAAAAGGAGGTGTGACAAAATGATTGAATTTAGCTTTTCTGTCAGTGTGCGATTTTGCATATATAATGCCATAATGTATTGAAGCAATTCAAATTGCTTACAGTCCTATCCACAACAGTGTACATTATTGCTTTTTGGTAACCCATCTCTTACAAATCAACTATCACAATACTTGCACGTTCAAAGTTCAATGACAATGTTCTTGCTTTTGTGCTTAAAAAAGATTATGTTAATTTCATGTTAATTCTCTTTTAATTATTCGGGTCGTTACGAGCACATTATGGAAATAATAACTTATAAACTATTATAACTACGGGTACGGTTCTCGTGACGTAGTTGTGGCACCTAATTTCAAATTAGTTTTAATTCTGAACATCCGTAGTTTGCTTTAAGTTGAGTGCAATTCATTGGAATAGGGGCATGCCGCGCCAAATAAAATCTAAAATGCATGGCCCTATTTTAATTATTTCTTTCAAATCTTTAGAATTTGAGGCGCGCCATTTAGCAAATTTTCCATGATACTCGCAAAAGTAAAAATGCGCAGTTGCTTTAAGTGCATTATTTTGATAATTTTACCTTCCTAAATTCGGGTGCACATTTATGCGGCCCAAATCCAAATCTCGACAATGTTAGAAAAAATATGTTGAGGAACGCAGGTGCATTTATTTGACATGGTTCAAGACGTTTTTAATAACATTGCAACTTTCCTTAAAAATAATTAAATAAAGCGGTCTTATGTAAAAAATGCACACATGTTTGAAAGTGTTCTAAAATCAGGTAATAAGCCGATAATAACAGTTGAGCAACCGTACTAAAACCACGAAACCCGGAAATGCCGAACACCTTCTCCCGGGTTAATTCCTTACCCGAATTTCTGTGTTCGCAGACAGTAAAACAGAGTCAATCTTTCCTCGATTCGGGATTCTAAACCGGTGACTTGGGACACCATAAACTTTCCCAAGTGGCGACTCTGATTTTTAATTAAATAATCCCATTTAATTTGTCATTTAAATTGAAAAAACTCCGTTATACATCCCTTCACAGGGGTGTAGGAAAAAAATGTGTGATAACTCTGGCGATTCTGCTAGGGATCGAACCCATAATCACTGGTTTCAGGGTTCAAGAATTCGAGCTTAGAATAATTGATGTATTTGGCTTTGTATATTATTTGATTTTATTACATGTTTGAGCCTAATGTGCTAAATATTTCTTTTTTCCGCTTTGATATTATCTGAACTATATATATAAACTGCTATGAACCCATATCTTCTCTCTCCTGAGGAGTGCACGCTGGTCGTGACTTCTTTCTATTAGTGTCATATCCCAAATAGAACGAGGTTCAGACAAGTTGCAAAGCCGGATGACCTTTTGGTTACCGGTGTGCAGCCCCCTGGCTCGAGTTGTCTGCTCGGGTAAGCTAGGTGTAGAATGAATAAACCCTGGTTTTTAAACCTAGAATAACAAAAACCTCATGCAGGATCCCTAGTAGGAACACTTGTTTGCATCATATGTATTTGACTTAGGGGACTTAACATAGGGGTTGGGCCCGTCTAGGATATGTATACTCAAAATAACAGACCATCTTGATGCATTTTATGTGCTACAAGTTGCATTTATACAAGGGTAAATCAAATAGGAATCAAAAAACGTTTTATGTTATCTTTTTTATTGCTTGTTTCGGAATCTGGCATCAGAATATCAAATGAAAATTTAAAATATTTTTCTATAGTTTATTCTTTAGATTTCCTTCCTAAAAAAAGAATCAAAAATATTTTTCTCTTGTAGGGATTTTTTCTTAGTAATTTCCCACAGAGTATTTGTTTCAAAAAGAAAAAAAGGAGCAAAATATATGCTCGTTAAGCTTGAGTTTGGAATAGATTATAGAACATTAAATCTAGAAAATTCAAAAGAAAAGGAGTTTCTTCTCTTATTTCTCTTTTCTCATCAGAGTAGTCATTAAGGTAATAAAAAGGAAAAAATGAGAATGTTAGCTTGTTTACTTTATTCACGATCTTCTAGAACTATGAAAGATCTTATTCATGTGGCGTCATGATACGTAGGCGACCTACATAGGGTTCGATCAAATTATTTTTATTATTAAAAGAAAAAAAGAAAAAAGGTGAAATTATGGGACGCGAGAAATGAGTGGAAAGAAAAGAACGATAATCTGAAAGAAAAAAAGGGAAGGAAAATGAGCAAGCTAAGAAATGCGAGAAAAGAAAAGAAAAGAAAAGAGAAGATTCAAATGGACAAGTTGGGATGATGCCAAGTTACCTTGTGACCCTCGAAGCCATTCTTGAACTGTTAATTGGTGCTAGGTGTATTGCACAAAATATGATATTTGTTGCTGTTAAATGCCCTAACGCTAACATGATGACTTCACTTTGTTCCTCTTTGTTCTTCTCATTATAGCAGAAGATTGGTTGGTTTGTAGTCCCAAAGGTAACTCATCCATACAACACAAGGTCAAAGGGCAAGGTAGCCATGGCTAGGAAAAACTTGGGCACAAGAATTGTTGACCACGTCAAGGAACTTTGCGGAGTCGGAGTATGAATTGAAAGAGGAGGTCCAAAGGGTGAAACAGAATATGGCAGAAATGTATCAGTCTTGGATCAAGTGGCATCATCCACCTTTATTCCCTGCTAACTACACTGAAAACCCCGCAACTACCTCAACACTATCACAAATTCAGATTCCCATTGCTGCTGATATCTCCCTACAACCTTTTCATACTCTACCTGCCAAAACCACCTTGTATCCCGCTCATTTGGACACTCATGCTCTAGTAGCTCCTCCTCAAGCTATTTTTCCTCGATCCTCTAGCGAGGCTGTTTTCAAAGTCCCCGATGCCCAACACTATGCTCCAGAACCAACTTTCAAAGTCTCGAATCCGTTCTCTCACGCCATTCATTTTAAATCTCCTGGTGAAACTGAAAAGCCTACTAAGATAACGGGGCAAGATGAGATATCCAGGAAGGTAAAAATCTTAGAGCATTCTTTAAGAAACATGCAAGGGATAGGGATCCAGATGAGCGTGTCTTACAAAGACTTGTGTTTTTTTCCTGACGTCCAACTGCCTGTTGGGTTTAAGATGCCAAAGTTTTATTTGTATGACGGGCACGGAGATCCTGTGGCCCATTTGAGAGGTTACTGCAGTAAGATGAGAGGCGTCGGTGGGAAAGATAAATTATTGATGTCATATTTTAGTCACAGTCTGGATAGGGCAGCTCTAGAGTGGTTCACCCGCCAAGATGTTAGAAAATGGTACACATGGGATGATATGTCTCAGGCTTTTGCCTGGCACTTTCAGTACAACAGAGAAATTGTCCCAGATCACATGTCCCTTACCAAGATGGAAAAGAAGACTAATGAAAGCTTTAGGGAGTACGGGCTCAGATGAGAGAGCAAACTGGCAAAGTCAATCCCCCGATGAAAGAAAAAGAGATGGTCGACTACTTTCTTCAAGATCAAGAACTAACTTACTTTGGGCATTTGATCATGGTTGTGGGTATTCCTTTTAATGATGTGGTAAAAATGGGAGAAATGGTAGAAGATAGACTGAAGTCGAGCATGATAATGAGTTATTCTACTTTAAAAGCTACAACACAAGAAGTTCAGAACGACACATGAAGCTTGGTGGGTCAGAAGGAACACGATGATGTTGCCATGGTTATTTTAGAGTCACGACATGGAACAAAGGGTCCGCCTCACCAATATACCCAGTCTCAACTCCAACCCTAAACCTATCCTCGAGCTCCATGTAATCCACCTCAGTATTATCATCCAAACCATGTTCGGTCATTTGTCTAACCACCAAGTCACTCCCTATGGCGAGCGCCAGCACCGCATAATGCATGCTTGCCTTCACAACTTTTTTTAGCACCCAAAAACCGTAGGAAAGAGGGGCAAGGAAGAGAAATAAGGTAAAGAAATAGTTTCACACCAACTGGAGTTCTACACAAGCTTGTTTGAAAAGCTAAAGCATTCTAGCCTGATTGAGCCGCTCCTCGGCTATACTCCAGACCCATATGTAAAAGGCTTTGATCCTACTGTCCGATGCATGTACCACTCTAATGTCCAAGGGCATAACATTGAAGATTGCCGTTATTTGAAAAGGGAAATAGAAAGAATGATTCAAGAAGGGGTAATTGTGATCGATGACGGTGACAGGGAGTACGAGAATCCTCTTGAGAACTTGTTGACTTAAGTTGATGATATTGAAATTGGTAACGGTCTTCGCAATATTGATGCAGAACTCAGTGGATAAGATGTCGTGCTTGGTAATTGGAAAGACGCTCCAATTCTTAGTCAGCCGGAGAGGAGTTTTGGTGGTTTATTTTGTTGCCATTTCTGTTGTTCGGGTTATTTTTAGGGTTGTAATCCAGATATTGTCTTGTGACTCAAACCCTTTTATCCTTTTATTTTGCCTAGTTTGTTTAGTAGCTCATTTAGTGCTGTCTAGGCTTGTTCTAAGGTTGTAACCCCGATTTAGTTTGCTTGTTTTGTTGTTCAAACCTTTTCACCATCTGCCTAATGCAATTTTCCATTATCTGTCATTTCTAGTTATTTTAGTCTAGTTCTCTTTTCCTTTTATTGTTCTTTTCCTATTGACTCTGATGACATGACATGCATGCGTAATTCTCGTCCTGGTCTTAAAAGTTAGTTTAGTCATGAAGCATTGAAACAATTTTGAAGATGATATGGATATTTGAGGGAAAGAAGTAAAGGCATTTTGAGATCACTTCAGGCCCGAATTGTGAAACTGGAGCAGATAGAACATAAAGGAACACTAGTGAAATGCAACATGCCGCATAAAATTGAAGCCAATGGCAATTTTGCCCAAATTGGCAGGGGTCGTTCGTGGTAATGAGATTGAGAGTGTTGTCCCATGGTGCTTTGTATTTAACAGATCTACAAGGCGAATGTGTGGATATGGTTATCCGGTCTGGCACAATCAAAGAGTTTACGAATATTTTTCTTGGTTTGTTTAATTGTATTGTTTGCACTTGGCATGTTTTGGAGATCGGAATGACAAAGGCATTTTTATTTATCCTTTGTTACCCCTTTGAGCATTATTTATTTTCTTTCATACCCTTCTTTCGGAATCAGTAGCAAAGATCAGAAACACGAGCGTGAAATATAAGTAAAAAAACAAAGAGAAAAGGAAGAGAATGAAAAGAGAAAGAAAAAAAGAAAGGACAAGAGAAAGAAAAAGAAAAGAAAAACAAAAAAAACAACAAGAACAACATAAAGAGAAGAAAGGAAAAGAAAAAAAGAAGAAGAAAAGAAAAGAAAATAAAAAAACAGAGTAATTTCTATGACATGAACTACGTTTGACCTGATTCTTTTTAAGGATACGTAGGCAGCATCACGGTTTGGTCCCATCCAAATAAAAATCCAAAAGTCCTAGGCAAAGAAACTGGGGCAGAAGTTGTGGCCATGTAAAAGATCTGATTCCACAAATTGTAAGTTTGAACCCATTCAAGTTGTTTTGACCCTTCGTGGTACCCTTTCTTGCTAACCTTAGCCAAAAGCCCACATTACGGTCTAAAGAAAGACCTTTCGACCAGTCTTCAAGAGATGCCAGGTCGAACAAGTAGATGTGATTCATATGAGGGACAACACTCTGTATTGAACAAAAAAAAGAAAAATGAGAGAGTATTATTGGTGAAAACCTTCACAGGAACCATAAGGCGACGGTAAGTTGAGAGAAAGAACAAAATGAGAGAGGCTTGATGGTGAAAACCCTTCGGACACTACAAGTCTAATAAGGATCGTGAAACAAATAGGATAATCAGAGCATTTAAGCCTAGTTTCACAGCGGACAAGTATAATAAGAGTTGAATATCAAACTTTCTTAACAGAATAGGCCACATATGCATGTCATGGTCATTAGGGCTGTTATCCACATCTGATAAGGTTTCTACTTTGTAGTTTTCTTGTTAGGAATCATCCCTTTCCATTGTCCTTTACTCCATTCCTTTTGTCTTGTTTACTTCATTTTCTAAGTCTGTTCGGTCTGAACAAAAGAGAAATGACTTCAAAATTTGCCACCAGCTTTCCAATTGCACAAACTGGATCTGGCTGGCAAATCAAAGTGGCATAAGTCAGGAAAGAACAACGTGCACACTGAGTTGGTAACAATCAACATGTTTTGGGATTCATGTGAAATATAATGCTTTGGCATATATCAATTCATGAACAGTGCAACAGATAAAGGATGTTTGGTGAATAAATCAAAAGTATTCTCTGTGACGAGGTTGACAGAGAAAGTGTTCAACCAAATGACAAGTAAGGTCTTCCAAGAGGAAATAAAAATTATCATGGCAAGTGAAGGAGCAATAGACCTCAAGGCCAAGGCCAGTGGTTTAAGTCGAGAAAGAACAAAGTACACACTGAGTGGGTGGCTATTGACGTGCTTTGGGATTCATGTGAAACACAAAGGTTTGGTAAATGTCAGTTCATGAGCAATGCACCAGATAGAGGGTATTGGTCTGAATGGAGAAGAGGTATTTTCTGTGATGAGGGTGGCAGAGAAAGTGTTAGTCAATAAGCAAGCCATTTCTTCCCAGGTGAAATCAAAATTATCATGGCAAGTGAAGGAGCAATTGCCCTCAAATTCAAGGCCTCAAATAAACCACCATGTTTAAACTCACAAGTTTTCTTATTCTGAAATAGGGATGAAGGCTATGTTCATATCAAAGTTCAAAAGCTTGAATATTTCAGATATAATGCCCCAATACTGCTTACGCAAAGGCTATTGAGAGGATCACACAACACTCATAGGAAAAACACTACCTAGTCTGGGTTATCAAGTTATATTTTGTTGTAGGAGACACACTTCCTAAACTGAGTATTTACACATAGGAGACACAATTCGTAAATTGATAGTTCATTCATAGGAGACACACTTCCTAGTTTGAGTCATTTAAGTTACACTTGTGGGAGACACACTTCTTAAAATGAGATTTCACCCCTAAGAGACGCATTTCCTAGTTTGAGTCACTTAAGTTCGGCTCTAGGTGATGCACTTCCTAGTCTGGTTCATTGAAGTTTTACCTATAGGAGACACGCTTCCTAATCAAGGTCTTTCAAGTTATTCTTTTAGGAGATGCATTTCCTAAATTGAGAGTTCATTCATAGGAGACACACTTTCTAGTTTTAGTCACTAATGTTTTCACCCTTAGGAGCCGCACTTCCTAGTCTTGGTCATTTGAATTCACCCCTAGGAGACACACTTCCCAATTTGGTTTATTCAGGTTTTATTTTAGCAGACGCATTTGCTAGTCAAAGTTTCTTGGTTTTACTAGTAGGAGACGCACATCCTAATCCAGTCTTTAGTTTACTCTCATCGTCGCATCTGTAGTATAAGTGGTTTATAATATTGCTAACAACTCGCGAATCTTCCTAGTGCAAATTGGGTAGAAAATTTTGTTTGTTTTGTTTGTTTTAATTTCAGGACCCTCCTGGAAAATGAGACCTAGTTTAAAATTCAAAACAATCATGAGTAGCACAATCTAAAATAAATGTAACCCCGAAGGAATGTAAGTTGACTTCAAAGTTTGCATATTTAAGATAGGATTCAATTAGGAGTTTTCTGGACCCTCCTGAATAATATGACCTAGCTTTAAGATTTTCATTAGATAACAATATTTATCATAAGTTCTGCTGTAGGGTAGTATAATTCAGCCGTAAAGAATGGTCACTCTTAGAATGAAATTTGACTTTAGATTTTCAGGACCCTCATGGGTAATGGGATGTAGCTTTAATACTCTCTTAGATAACAAGATATAGCGAAAGTAATACCTTTAGAAGATATAACTTAGTTTTAAAATTGTCGTTAAATTAAGATTTGTCAGGAACATCATGGATAATGAGATCTAGCTTTCAAATTCTTAGAATACTTGGTAACATGATTCAGTTTAACACTCACATATGTGCCGAGCTACCAAACTAGGACAAAATTTTTTCTTTGTTTTGTCTATTTTTGTTGAAATCAGGTACCACCTGGAGAACAAGGGAAGTACATCTCAAATTTTTGGCAATCAGGAACGCACCTAGACAACAAGGGAATACAACTCAAGTTTTGACAATAAGGCGTCCACCTTGAGAACAAGGGAATACAGTTTAGATTTTTTGCAATCAGGCGCCCTCCTGGAGAACAAGGGGATATAGTTCAGGTTTTTTGCAATCAGGCACCCACTTGGAGAACAAGGGGATACAATTTAAATTTTGGCAGTCAGGAGCCTACCTAGAGAACAAGTGAATACAATTCAAGCTTTAGCAATCAAGAGCCCACCTAGAGAATAAGGGAATATAGTTCAAGTTTTGGTAATCAGGAACCCACCTGGAGAACAGGGGAATATAATTCAAGTTTTGGTAATCAGGCACCCACCTGGAGAACAAGGGAACACAATTCGAGTTTTGGCAGTAAGGCACTCACCTGGAGAACAAGGGAATACAATTTAAGTTATTGGCAGTCAGGCGCCCACCTGGTGAACAATGGAATACATTTCATGTTTTTCGCAATCAGCCACCTACCTGGAGAACAAGGGAGTACAGTTCAAGTTTTAGCAATCAGGCGTACACTTGGAGAACAAGGGAATACAGTTCAAGTTTTTGGTAGTCAGGCACCCACCTGGAGAACAAGGGGATATAATTCAAGTTTTAGAAATCAGGCACCTACCTAGAGAACAAGGGAATACAGTTAAAGTTTTGACAATTAGGCACCCACCTAGAGAACAAGGTAAGACAGTTCAAGTTTCAATGGAAGACATTTCAAGTTTCAAGGGAAAATAATTCAAGTTTCAGAGGAAAGGAATACAATTCAAATATTGGTAATCAGGTGCCCACCTAGAAAATAAAGGGAAGGCAACAATATTCAAAGGAAGACATCTTAACTTCAGCAAGCAGGCACCCACTTGAAAAATAAAGGAAAATAATTCAAGTTTTGAAGGAAGATAGCATAGATTTCAAGGAAAACAGTCCAAGTTTCGAAGGAAGATAGTTCAAGTATTGGCAATCAGACGCCTACTTGGAGAATAAGGAAATTCACTTCAGAACGCAATTCAAGTCAACAACAAAAGAAGCTCGCAGTGAGAACGCGATTCCGTAGTCCAAGATGATCAACTAAAGTTAGTCACGATAAAAAAAAAGAGAAAGGCAAGAAGTGAATCCATATGCAGAAGTTGAAGAAAGATATGAACTTCTCAAGACATGGTTGAGGTCACAAGCACTACATGTCCGTTCTTAATTCGAAAAGCTAAAGAAGAACGAGCTAGCACCTGCAGCTAACAAGCGTCAAGGTTGAAATCTAAAGTCTGCATGAAGAACCACTCAAGACTCAAGATTAAGATTTAGAAGACATATAGATAGGAATATCGTAACTCGTAGTTGACATGCTTAGCTAGTCTTTTTCATTTCTTCCGATTTTGATGTAATAACAGGATCGCGGACCGGAACCTCGGCGGAACGGCACCTCGACCGAATCTTCACCTCGGCATACTCTATCATCTCACTTACTTTTGAACTACACTGACCTGATTCCTTTACAGCCAAGGAAATATAGGCAACCTCAGAAGTAAGGTTCGGTCAAATCTTTCAAAAATGCTTCCCACGGAGTATTCAAACGGGCAAAAATCGCTCGTATCCGCTCACTTTATCTTTGCACGAAAACTCTTCGTGTTTCCGAGTAAGGAGGGAAGCTGTGAGCACTTGATCTTTGCCCTATATGAATTACTCTCATAAAACATCAGAAAATAGTTTTTCCTAGCTTTTGTTTTGATAGGATTTTTTTGTTGGATTTTAGTTAATTATTTACACTTTTTGCGCATATTTAATTTTCATTAAAATTCAAAATTCCAAAAAATATCATGCATTGAATTTAGATTTTGTGTTCACATTTAGGATTAGATAATTAATTAATTACTTTATTGAAAATGAAATTATAAAAATGGCTTATTTTTATATTCTTAGCTTTTAATTTTGGATTATTAAGTTTTCTCTTTAAATTTAGGATCAATTAATTTTTATAAATATTGTCGTTAGATAATTAGCTTAATTTTATCATTTAAATTAATTTACGAATTTAATTTAGTTTTTTAATGTATTATAAAAAAAGAAAATAAAACAAAAAGAAAAGGAAATGGAAAAGCTTTGTCTTATATTCGAAATTGGGCCATGTAATGAGTGAGTCTAAACCCTCAATACCCATTCTTCACTTAAACTTGCCCATTTCCTTACGCAGCCCAAATCGGGTCAACCCGACCCAACACCCAAGACCCGAATCCTTATTCTTCTTAAAAGCCCTAAATCCAAAAGACCCTAAGAGAACAAGAAGGACACCCCTTTAGCGATTAGCCGCAATAGTGCAAGACCCCCCCCCCCCCCCCAGAAAAAACTTCATCTTTTTCAATGTTTGGACACAAAAAATCCTAGAATCCTAAGACCCTCCAGCCATGTTTTTGAGACCTTGGAGCTGCATAACACCAAAGAAGACAACCCCCCCCCCCCCCCCCCCACCTAAACTTCGTTTTCTTTGTCACACACCACCCCAAGCCCGCCGGCAACTCCAAAGAAACAACCTCACTGCTGATCTTTCTTCTTCAACTTCCAACAGCCAGAGACCCCTCATTTTCATGAAAGAAAAATGGACAAAACCCTAGAGTCTAGGTGAAGAAGCTTAAGCCATAGAGAACCGAAAAAGTCCCTAGCCCCTACCCTTCTCCTTCAGCTTCGAAACCTCTATTGCCTTCTGCTCTCTTCAACAACCGACGAACCATACCACACTTTGACTCCTCCTCTCATCAAACCAACGACCTTACTTCAGTCGCAATACCAAAACACACACTCACAGAGCCTTCACCATCCACTCGCCGAAACTCACACGGACAGACACACACAACACATACATACATTGAGCTGTTTTGTTCTTCTACTCAAAGGAGAGGTCCTGAGTTCTGCTCGTTGTCCTGTTCACATTCCCATCTTTTGAGGCTGTCCGGTCAAGCTCAAATCTGGGAAACAGTTTGTAGCTCTTAGAGGTTGCCGGTTTGAGGATCGTCGTATCGAGTTTCGTTCGCCATGGTTCTTCGCTTCAGTCCGTGTAACTGCTGGATTTTATTAACTGAAAGAAATTTCAGGTTCATTTCTCACTTTCATGTATTTAATGGGTCATAAGTGATTTTGATTTACATGTTTTTATGTGGAATTAGTAATCTGGATCTATTTTTCAAGTATTGCAGTTGTTTTCAGTATGTCCGTCTTTTATGTGATAAATTAAGATGCAACGTTAGTGACAAAAACACTGATGCTTTACCTCAATTTTTTCACGCTATTTGACATGTTTTATATGTCATATTCTCTTAATCATTCAGTCACAAGTATATATGGTTTAGTGAATAGCTTTGACATGTTTGGATTTGTAATTTGTTTATCTTATGAGCACGTGTCATTAATCTATTGTTATTAATTTTGTTCTCGATAGTTGAATGTAAAATCTAGTGGGTTTCTATTTCTTGTAGTAAGGAATCAAGTTTTACGTGTAGGATGTCTGAATTTAGTTGTTCTTTATGTGTGGGATTTTGCATTCATGATGCCATAATGTATTGAAGTAATTCAAGTTGCTTACAGTCCTATCCACAGCAGTGTACATTATTGTTTTCTGTTACCCATCTCATACAAATCAACTATCACAATACTTGCACGTTCAGAGTTCATTGACCGTGTTCTTGCTTTTGTGCTTAAAAAGATTATGTTAATTTCTTCGGGTAGTTAGAAGCATACTTACACTACAAAAAAAAAACTCAATTACCAATAAAAAAAAATATTGGTAAATTGATCAAATTGGTTGGTATATTGACTTACTAACCGATTACCAACGGAAATTGCCTGTTGCTAAAAGGCTCGATGGTAAATTTTTACCAATCATATTGAATTGGTTGGTAAACTTACCAACTAAAAATTAGTTAGTAAACACCAAATAAATTTGTTGGCAATTTTTGAATCTTGAGTCCAAGATTTTCGTTGGTAAATTTACTAACAAAAATTCAGTTGGAAGTTCGTTAGTAAATTTACTAACATATAGAAATTGAGTTAGTAAAATTGATTTTTGATTAATTAAATTGTGTTTGTAACTGGTTGGTAAATATAGTAACAAGAAAAATTCCATTAGTATTATGTTAGCAACTATACTAATGGATACCAATTTGGTTGGTAAATCCGATAGTATATTTTTAAAAATACATTAGCAATCAGTTGGTAATTTTGTCTATAGAAAAATTCTATTTAGTAAATTGTAGGCAATTTACAATTTCATATTCGTTATCAAATATGGTTATAATAATTGTATTAATATTCATTTAAAGCTTTAAAAGATCCCAATAAAACGAAAACAAAATAAAAAAACATTTTAAAACTTTATAAATAATAATATCTATCATGAAGTTGAAAGCAGAATCCAAGATGTGTCTAACATAAAAGAAGCTAACATAAATCTAAATGTGACTCGTGTCATTTGGCGACGAGTTGCAGAATCAAAGATGTGTCTAACATAAAAGAAGCTAACATAAATCTAAATGCGACTCGTGTCATTTGGCGACGAGTCGTGTTTACGAGAAGGCGGTGTAGGTAAGCCACCTATGAGGACCGACAGACGGTTTTGGAGTAGTTGATCAACTTGCTCGCGCACCTCTTGCTGCATTTCGTGTCTCATTTCTTCACGCATTTCTTCTCTCATTTCTTGTCTAATCTCTTCTCTGATCTTAGATCTCATCTCATGCTTCATCTCTTCCTTAATTTCTTGCAAACGATGTCCTACACATTCACTCACCCGAGTATTGAAGTCTAGATCTTGAGGTGGAGATATCGAGCTGGAGGAAGCACCAACATGCCCATAGAAAGGAGCTTGAGAACCAAGACCATAAATGCGCGTCTTCTTAACACCGACTTCCTCCAAATATATTTGTGAGAAATCAACTTCGGGAGGCTCACTGGACCCATCTTCAGGCTGAGATGCAGATAGAATTTTAGACATTATGGCGTCCTGGACAAAAAGAAAATGATATAAGCTCTATAATAATAACTTTGACAGAGAAAACAACAAGAACAACAGTCATAAAAGGTAACAAAACTGAAAACTCAAATGTCAATAAATGAGCTAAACTCAATTAATTCCCAGTCGATAGAAAAAGTTGAGCATCAGAATTCATTCTCTAAGAAGGTTCTGATAAGTGGAGATTTTGTAGTCATTTGAACTGGAAGACAACCAATTGGAGGCAATCCAGTCAGTACAATCATATGGCATCCAAACTAGAGGTTCAGTTAAATGATGCATATGTACCACATTTAGAAAATGTGTATTCATTCTATTTTGGTTACTGTATTTCCTATACTTCATCCGAATCATGTCTATAACCTTATGAGCTGAAGGAGAACATCAACCACATTTTACACAATGCAGAAACAACCTACAGAGTTTGAGATCAACAGAAAACCACTACTTGAGGAGCATAGAAGCAAGCCTATATGGTCCTGCTGTATAGTTGCATCTGATAATACTCATATCTGCAGGTACAATTGTGTTTAACTCTGCAAGTGTAGTTTCCATCACTGGTATTAGCACTTATGTGCTCAATCTGATGAAACTGTACCAATTGCACCAATTATTCATCCATACATGCCTCCAGGAATACAAAAATACTACTGAAACAACATAGCAATCTCACCAAATACTACTTTGAATTACAGCTACTAAAAAGTGGTTTGAAGGAACCTAAGAAACATACTGCAGTGCACTACCAGCATTCAACCTTCATGGAGCCTTTCAAGATGGGTATCTGTACAACATTATCCAGTCAACCTTTATGGCTGACATGAAGAACAGCATGAGAAGTTCACTGGACTAATTTGAGAAGTCGCATTTGGACTAATTAGAATTTGTCCTTGTTTAGACATATCTGAAATTTGACGAATAAAACAATAAGTAACGATACAACATGTCAATGTTATAGAATATATACATATATATATATATACATATGTATATATATATATATATATATATATATATAATATTTCAATAGACATTGATTGCTGAAAGCAGCACAAACATAAAAATTAGATATAAGTTTCGCTGGTTGACAATTAAGAGTTAAAAAAATTTAATAAAACTTTGCTAATGCTATTTCGGGTGCTACAGCACATCAAATCACACTGTGAAGCAAATTCAAATATTAAGAAAATTGAAAACAAATATGAAATTCATAAGTTTAGCAATTGAAGACATGTTACAACTCTGGTTAAAAAAAACAACTGTATTGTAATTAACAGCTATTTTGCTAATTCTGATAACGTACTATATTAATAACTTCACAACAGTAATCTTCTTCTACATAGTAAATTCTATATCGATATAAAAATCATACCTTTCTTATGGAGTAAAATTTCGAGAGAAGATGCTATAGAACAATTCCAGAAATAAAATATACGTAATATGGTTGTGTTTATCAGATTCTGTCACTTGTTGTTGGTCTAGCGTATCCCTTTTCAAATGATTTTATAATATCATGGGATGATAATAATGTGTAAGATTGTGGATGGAGAAGTTAAGGAGATGGTTGGAAAGTGTATATGGTTGTGCAGGAGTGGCAGAAGGTGGGGGTTAATGGGAGAGGTTTGCGAGACAGTTTGTTCTGTGGCAAGTTTTCATTGACAAATTCAGAATTGGATATATGTGCGCAGGATAAAAAATACTTACCACTTACCCGCCGAATATTGAATTGTGGAATTGAGAAGCTTCCAAACAATAACTTGTGAGAGACTGTTGTGAGATTATATCAGTTCGGAAAGATAATGGAAAGGATTAGCCATATTATAATCGTGGGTACAGAGAAGAAGCTAAAATGGCACTAGTTCTATGTAATTTTAGGAGAGTGAAGATGGTAGGCGGTACCCTCTATGCGCACCTAAAATTTGTGTAATTTAAAAAAGGGGGTAATTAATTAGGCGGTGCACTCGATGTAATTTTCTTTGAGAATTATTACTTTAATTTGGTGTTTCATTAATTTTATATATATATATATATATATATATATAGTGGCAAAATATTTTTTTTCCTTATTCTTATTTTCTGTCTTTTAATTTGTTTGCTTAGCCTTATTTAAAAAATCTTAATTGTTAGAAATTTAAAATCCATAAAATCTTTGAGTTTCGTTATTTTATTTTTGATTCTTAATTAAACTATATTAATACTAACTAATCACATGAATTATACATGTATCGTTTGGTTATTATATTATCATACAAATTAATAAATTTTAATTGCACCAAACTATTTGTATAAAATAATAAAATTTTAATTGCACTCATGTTTGAATTATTAAATATAAACTAGGTCCAAACATAATTTATAGCTAATTATTTAATGTTCGAACATGCAATGAAATTATTTCTAATTTAATATTAGAACTAGTATTATTATCCACGCCGATATGCGCGTACACTACCATGTCAAATATTAGAATTGTTTAGGTTATATATAAATAATCTTAAAATTGAAATAACTTCTTGATAAAATTAAATATAGATAATCATTGGATATTAATTAATTAAAAACACAACGTGAAAAAAGATTAATTGTTTCTCAAATCTCATATTTAATTATTATTATATTTTATTTTTTAGTACCATTCTCGCCAGTGTCATAGATCCTAAAAATAATGAGAATCGAATAATAGCTCATATTTATCACAAAAAAATCGAAGGTTTTAGACTATGAAGGACTCTTATATATACGACTTGAATCTTTTACTACTACTTAAACTCTTATTGGTGTCACAACCCATTTCCATAATAGGTCATGATGGCGCCCATCAACCTTGCCGGACAAGCCAAGTGCGGAAAATATTTCCAAGTTTATCAAAAATTATAATTTTTAAGAAAAGATAAAGGATCCCAATGGGGTTTTAGAAACCAAATACAGTAAGAAATGTAGGAAGCATATAATGATACAGCCCAAAGCTAGTCTACTAATGTGTGTGCCAGAACCTTGTTGCACAAGCAACAGGAACTAGTAAAATATACACAAAAGAATACTATACTATCCTACTGTCTGAATCAGGATAGACAGAAAACATATTAAAAATTAAAAAAGACTATTCTTCGGCTGCAGATCGTCATGAAGGGGAAGCAACTCACCATAGAAGTCCCAGATGGCCCACTGATGCGCACCCAAGTGATAACCAGATCCACCTGCCTCATATCCTCTACATTTAAGTACAGAAGTGTAGCATGAGTACATAAGTAACATGTACCCAGTAAGTATCCCGTCTAATCTTGAAAAAGTAGAGACGAGAGGTCGACTTGATACTTACTAAGGTCAAATAATATATGAAATATTTTATAAGCATAGAAAGCTATTAGTATCAGCAGTTTATGGCAAGATGCATATGTCATGTTCTTACAATGATTTACTATTTCTATTTTTGTGTATAATAATGAACAATGTGAGTATGAGTTTTCACAGAATAATCATCCGCACGTTATGCCGGGGCGACTGCCCGAACCAATTGAAATAAATTGTGCACTTGCCGAGGGTCGACGGCCGCCTATAGATGCATCTATTCATACCGAGGCGATCGGCTCGATCCACAAATATCAAGCAAATATCATTTATATATACACACGAAGGCACATAAATATCCAATTATGACATACAAGAGTTCAACAAGTATACAAATTTACTTTTATCCTCTTTCAAGTCCCTAGTATATCCTAGGCGATATCATTGACATAGAGATTTCATAAATTAGGCATGATGTCGTGGGTCCTAAACTACCCGGATAATTAATATAGTAGTAGCTAAGCACCAACTCTCGTCACGTAGTGCGCACGTATCCCCCGCATTTAGCAACAATTATTCATTTATAAATCCTATGGGGACATTTCCCTCTTACAAGGTTAGGAAAGAGACTCATGTCCTCGCTCCGAATTGAAGCGCACTTCCAACATCAAGAATAAGCCAAAACCCTTAACACGAAGTCGAACGAGCACAAACTAGTTAAACAATGTAAGAACTAGTCAATAAAGGCTCAGAAGTAACCCAGAATATATGTATACATACTGAAAGAAAAATAGAGACAGAGAATTGAATATCACTGATTAAAGCGTATATATACTTTAAATTGAATTTAAGAAATAAGTAAATATAGTACTCAAAAATATTATTGATAATTTCAAAATAATAAATGTATTCAGAGAAATCGAAGAAAAGTCTAAAAGATATATAATTTTTTGGTTCTTAATTATGGAGATAAAATGATTTTTAATTTATGATTTTGTTAAAATGTATTATTTGATGTACTCGAACAATTCAAAATAATTTTTAATTTATGATTTTGTTAAAATGTATGATTTGATGTACTCGAACAATTCAGATCGATCATACTTTCGTTTATTCTTTAATTAATAATGTAAGTATCATAAGTAATATTAATAATTAATTTCAATCTATTAATAAATTACAAACCAAAATCTTGAACTATTAATAAAGTTTTCCAACCGATTAAGTATTAGTTGGCAAGTTTACTAATAGAAACCATTCGGTTGGTAATTTACAAACGCGTTTTAAATTAGTTGCTAAAATTAGCAACAAAATCTTTCTGTTGGTAAATAATTGGTTGGTAATTCGTTACTAATCTGTTAATAAATAATACTTCATTTTTTACACCATATTTAACAACGGATATGTACTCCATTGGTAATATTACCAACGAAAAATATTTGTTGGTAACATTTGAGTTGGTAATCCATTAGTACGCAGTTGCTATATTAGCCACCTATTTTTCCCGCCATATTTACCAACTAAATTATTTAGTTAGTAACATTTTGGTTGGCAATTCGTTAGCAATCTGTTACTAAATTATGAAAAATAAATTAGTTACCATTTGGTTAGCAATTTGTTGCTAATACACCAACAAATTCAGGGCGTTGGTAAAATCCGTAAGCAATTGAGGTTTTTTTTGTAGTGTTAGGAAATAATCACTTATAAACTATCATAGCTATGGGTACAGTTCCCTTGACGTAGTTGTGTTACCTAATTTAAAATTAGCTTTAATTGTAAATATTCGTAGTTTGCTTTTAAATTGAGTGCAATTCATTGGAATTGGGGTGTGCCGTGCCAAATAAAATCTAAAATGCATGGCCCTCATTTGATTATTTCTTTCAAATCCTTATATTTTGAGGAGTGCCATTTAGAAAATTTTCCACGGCCCTCGCAAAAGTAAAAATGCGTAGTTGCTTTAGGTGTGTTATTTTAATAATTTACCTTCCTAAACTCGGGCGCGTATTTATGTGACCCAGATCCAAATCTCAACAATGTTAGAAAAAATATGTTGAGGACTGCGAGTGCATTTATGTGATGTGGTTCAAGACGTGTTTTAATAACATTGCGATTTTCCTTAAAAATAATTAAATAAAGCGATCTAAAAGAAAAAAATGCACATAGGTTTGATAGTGTTCTAACATCAGATAATAAGTCGATAATAACAGTTGAGTGACCATGCTAAAACCCCGGAACCCGAGAATGCCTAACACCTTCTCCCGGGTTAACAAAATTTCTTACCTGAATTTCTGTGTTTGCGGACTGTAAAACAGAGTCAATCTTTCCTTGATTCGGGATTCTAAATCGGTAACTTGGGACACCCTAAACTATCTCAAGTGACGACTCTGATTTTTAGTTAAATAATCCTGTTTCAATTATCACATAAATTGAAAAAATCCCTTATACATCCCTTCGCGGGAATGTAGAAAAAAAGAGATGTGACACCCATTTGAGAGCGATATATTCTCTCTGGCTATGGGAAATCTTGGAATTATCACTTTTGATGTCTTTGGAATAATCAATCTCGTAATATGAGTGATAATGTAGCCAACATAATATACCAAACTGAAATAAGATAAAGTATGCAAGGCATTCTATTCGTTATTCTGTATTCGATAATAATACTGAGCATCGTTTATTTGTTTGATTTTTGTAGAGGTGTTCCTTGTAACACTCTGTAAATTTGGATTAGGTGTGAACGTATTAAATAAATATTAGTATGACATTTTAGATGTGTGAAGTCCAATCGTGTAACAACCCGTCTGGTCGTTTTGCCTTTTTAACCCCGTTCCCATAAATAAAACTTTATGTGCTTGCTTTAGCCAATTTATGACCTACGAAGATGGTGGGTTCGAGTTTTAGAAGAGATTGAATTGAAAGATACATATTTAACTCTTTAGGATATGTTTAGAAGGCTAAGTTTGATTTCGGTCAATACTTTGAGCAAACAGACCCGGATTGGTAATTTGACGGACCCGGAGGGTCGGTGAAAAAATATGGGACCTGGGCATATGACCGAAAATAAATTCTGAGATCTCTAGCCAGATAAATAAATTTTTATTAGAAATTATTAATTTGAAGCTTTAATGATTTAAAGAAATGAATTAATGATTGATTTCCTAGGTATTAGGCTCGTATTTTGATTTCAAAGCTCGATACAGGTCAGAAATATTTTTTAATTCTAGCCTGTAAAATTTGGTGTCAATCCGAGTATTAGGCTCGTATTAGGCTCGTATTTTGGTTTTAGGGGTGATTTTTAGATTTAGCGTATTTTAGGGTGTTCTGAAGGTTCGAGTAGGTCAGTCTCATAATTTTAGACTTGGAGGTATGTTTGGGTGGGGCTTGATCCCCGAGCGTCAATCAGACGAGGCTTGAGTGAAGTGGAAATTTTGAGAAAGGGCTGAAGGTTGCTGCTTCTGTCATAACCACAGATGCGGTTGTTGGACTGCAGGTCTGAGACCGTAGATACGGTCCTTGTGCCTCAAAAGCGGCTCAGCTGAGCTAGCCCAGAAATCGCAAAAGCGTCTCTCAAGCCGCAAATGTGTCTTGGCGACCGCAGATGCGGTCCCAGCTCTTTGGCCCATTTTTGCAGATGCGGAAATTGTTGAGGTAGCGAGGTTCATTTAATTCGGGCTCCAAGCCATTTTCATCAATGTTTCACTCTTTCTATGGAAATTTGGGAGCTTGGAAGAGAATGTTTCCACTTAGCATCAAGAGGTAAGTTTATCCCACCCATTCGTCGTTTAATACTTGTATTTTAGGTAGATTAAACACTAGAACTTAAGAAAAATTATCAGGTTAGAGCTAAGCCTAGGGTTTTGGCAAAAGAAGGATTTGACCACTAAATTTAGTGTAAAATGAACTAGAAATCATATATTATTGATCCTTAGGACATAGAGAACGATTTTCTTCGAAAAATCTCGAATCCGTGGGCCCGAGGTTAGAATTTAGGAAAACTTGTGTTAACGGTTGGTTAATTCTTAAATAGCTAGAATTTGATCTTGTGAGTCTATATTAATTAGTTTTTACTTCATTTAACTAGTTTGGGATTGTTCAGCTCCGAATTGAGGACTTGGACTCGTTCTTGTTATTGGCAGTGCACATTGGAGCGAGGTAAGTCTCTTTTCTAACCTTGTAAGAGGGAATTGTCCCCATAGGTGTAATAATTGAATAAATTGCCACTATATGCAGGGGCTACGTATGCACTAGGGGACGAGAGTCCGTGCATAGCTACTATTATGCTAAGTCCGAGTAGTCTAGGACCCAGAAGCATGCTCTATGTGATTTACTTGTAACTTGATGCTTAAATTCGGACTCGTATAAACCATATTGATTAAATTAAATGAGACTAGTGGTAGGAATCTTACTTTCCTTGTCCTTTTAAAAGAGAAACTCAACATACCTATGAATAACTGTTCTAGAGTTATATACTATTGTCTGCTGTTGCTGTGTTTAATTATGCTGACCGCGCCGCCTGTTCGATTCACTAGCGGGGTAATACATACATCTATGGGTCGAACCATCTGACCCTCAGCAGTGCACAATTTATTTTTATGTTGGATTGGGTCGTACGTCCCTCGGTATTACTTATGCATGTCCCTACTTAGTGTTTTTCCCTGTAGACTGGACTTCATATCTGCTTGATATATATATATATATATATATATATATATATATATCCAGGATAATATTTGGAAATGAACTGTTATTCTACGCTTGTAAATGCTTAATAACTTGTGAAATCCATGCTTATTATGAACTCTTCTCATTTTATTTGACCCTAGTAGGTATCACGTCGACCTCTCGTCTCAACTTCTTCGAGATTAGACGGGATACTTACTGGGTATATATATTTTTTGTACTAATGCTACACTTTTGTACTTAATTGTACAAGGTCTGAGGCAGGTGTATCTGACTATCCGTCTGGTGCACATCATTGAGCGGATTCGAAACTTCTATGGTGGGCTGCTTCTCTTCCGCCATTCAACAGCCTGAAGAAGTCTTCCTTATATCTTTATTTTTGGTGTCTATTCTGTTCCAGACAGTAGGAAAGTGTGATTTTTTAGTATTCTACTAGTTGCTCATAGCTTGTGACACCAGGTCTTGGTACATACATTAGTATACTATATTATTTTGGAGTCGTATGGGTATTATGATTTTTGTTCATTGTTTCTGATTTATTTCAATCTTGAAGAATCATTTCAACTAATTTTGAGAAAGGGTGAATGATAGTTTAGTTAGTATTTTTTTCCGTTGGCTTACCTAGCAATGTCATTGGGCACCATCATAACCTGTTATGAATTGGGTTGTGAGAACATGGTATCAGAGAACTAGGTTCATGTAGGTCTCACAAGTCATGGGCAATTCTAATAGAGTCTTGTAGATCGGTACAGAAATTTCCATATTTATCTTCTAGAGGATATAAGATATTAGGAAAGACTACATTGTATTCACTTCCTATCGTGCACTGGTTGGTATACTAAATTTCTCTATTCTATTCTCTCACAGATAGTAAGGACAAGCACGACTGATGTCCTGGACCCGAGAGAATCTATTTCCCCTGTTGCTAGAGGCTGAGGTAGAGGTGGGGGAGGTCACCAGCCCGTGGTAGGGGACGAGGGCATCCCATAACTATTCCAGTAGCACCGGCAACAGATCCAAAAGGAGATCCTATCATTGAGGAGCAGGGCAAGGTGCCCGCGGCTGAGCCCACCTTGGCAGAATTTATGACGACACCAAGATTTCAGGAGGTCATGGGACGTATGCTACGGTTCATGGATTCTATGTCTCATGTTAGTTTATTTCCAACAAATCCAACTATCTCACATGCAGGAGGGGGAGCACAGACCCCTACTGCCCAGGTTCCTGGTCATGCAGCTGCGGTATATCAGACTTCGGGTGCACTACCCACGGATGGGGGCTTAACCAGTTGCTGCAATGGAACCCCATCCCAGGATAGATGCGGACTAGGCTTTACCTTCTAGTCTATAGGGGCGAACATCATGAGGAGGCCCAGGACTTCATTGACAGGTATAGGGACAATCTGCACAACATGAGGATATTGGAGTTGCATGGAGTCGACTTCACTACTTTTCAGCTTGAAGGCAGGGCCCGTAGATGATGGCAGTCCTATGTTCTTTGCAGTCCAGCAGGTTCTCCTCCCATCACTTGGGGTTAATTCGCGCAGTTATTCTTGGATAGGTACATACCACTCGCTGAGAAGGAAGAGCTATGGTATGAGTTTGAGTATTTTGAGCAGGGTCAGATGTCTATGACCGATTGTGAGGCGAGGTTTTCTGAGTTGTCTCGCCATACACTCATGATACTTCCCACAGATACAGAGAGAGTGCAAAGGTTTTTTGCAGAGTTGCACCTTGGTATTCGATCTGGTATGGCCCGAGAGGTAGAGATGGGTACAGAGTATCAGCTCGTGGTTGAGATTTATCACGGGATTGAAATCACTAGAGGGGTAGAGAGTAGATGCAGCAAGATAAGAGGCTAGATTTTCGGGAGAGTTCAGAAGTGCCCCATCTAGGGGTAGAGGTCACTTTGGGAGGGGTCAGTCTAGCAGACCCTCACATCCAACACTACCACCCCCTTCCCGAGGTGCTCCAATGAGGCCTTACTTAAGTGCGATGCCGGAGAGTTCTTACCACCCACCAACTATTCAGGGTTCCTCCGACGGGATTCTAGTTATCAGGGTTCTTCCAGTGCTCCTTTTAGTGCTGCGCCAGAGAGTTTGTATCGCCTACCAGCCATCTAGGGCTCTTCCGGTGGGTATTCGTGTCAACAGGCTCAAACTTTAGGGCAGCAGGCTATGGTACCAAGAGTATGCTATGAGTGTGAGGATCCGGGTAACGTGAAGAGGACCTGCCCCAGACATTGGGGCAAGGAAGTGCAGCAGGGTTAGCAACCCATGATATCAGCACCAGCTGCCCAAACACCTAGAGATGAATGGCAGGTTGGTAGAGACTGTCCTTTAGAGTGGCAGGCAGGCAAGGAGAGGTCAGCCACTTACTACTTAGTTAGGTGGAGGCTAGCCATCCGGCACTCCAGCCAGATTCTATGCTTTTCCGCCTAGGCCAGATGCATTTGCCTTGAACACTGTCATCACATGTATTATTTCTGTTGGTGGTAGAGATTCTTCATTATTTTTTGATCCAGGGTCTACTTATTCACATGTATCATCCTTATTTGCTCATTTTCTGGTTGTTTCACCTGATCCTTTGGGAATTCTTGTTCATGTATCCACTCTTGTGGGTGATTCTGTAGTCGTGGACCGGCTCTATCGGTCCTGTGTGGTCACATTCTGTGGTTTTGAGACTTGAGAAAACCTCATGTTGCTTGATATGATCGATTTTGAGGTCATCCTTGGCATGGACTGGTTATCTCCATATCACGTCGTCCTAGATTGCCATGCTAAGAATGTTTCACTAGTGATGCCAGGGTTTCCAAGGTTGGAGTGGAAGGGCTCTACAGTTGATACACCTAGTCAGGTTATTTCTTTCCTGAAGTCTTGGCATATGGTCGAGAAAGGGGTGTTTGGATTATTTAGATTATGTTTGAGATGCAACCGCAGAGTCTCCGACGATTGATTCAGTCCCAGTAGTTAGAGAGTTTGCTAATGTTTTTCCTTCTAATCTTCCTGGCATGCCTCCGGATCATGATATTGATTTCTATATTGATTTGGCTCCAAGCACTCAGCCTATATCTATTCCACCATACCGTATGGCTCCTATGGAGTTGAAGGAGTTGAAGGAGTAGCTTGAGGAGTTGTTGGCGAAGGGGTTTGTTAGGCGCAGTGTGTTGCCTTGGGGTGCACCAGTGTTATTTGTGAAGAAGACGGATTAGACTATGCAGATGTGCATTGATTACTGCCAGTTGAATAAATCACTATCAAGAACAAGTATATATTGCCTCGCATCGATGATTTTTTCGACCAGTTGCAGGGTGCGAGGGTGTCCTCTAAAATTGACTTGAGGTCAGGGTGTCATCAGCTGAAGATTCGGGACTCAAATGTACCAAAGATTGCATTTTGGACTAGATACGACCATTATGAGTTTTTGGTAATGTCCTTTGGCTTGACTAATGCCCCAGCAACATTTATGGATTTGATGAATAGAGTATTCATGCCTTATATTGATTTCTTCATCATCTTCTTTATTGATGACATCTTGATATACTCACATAGATGGGGGAGCACGAGCAACACATGAGAGTAGTGCTTCAGACCTTGCGAGAGCAGAAACTATATGCTAAGTTCTCCAAGTGTGAGTTTTGGCTAGAGTTAGTTGAATTCTTGGGACATATTGTATCAGGAGAGGGTATTAAGGTGGATCCCAAGAAGATTGAGGCAGTTCAGAGTTGGCCATGTCCTACTTCAGTGACCGAGATCAGGAGTTTCATGGGGCTAGCAGGTTATTACAGGTGATTCATACAAGGCTTTTCATCTATTGCATCACCTTTGACTAGATTGACCCAAAATGGTGCTCCTTTCTATTGGTCCGATGATTACGAGGAGAGCTTCCAAAAGCTCAAGACATCCTTGACTACAACACCAGTTATTGTACTACCTTCCGGCTCGGGGGTGTATACGGTGTATTGCAACACTTCACGTGTTTGGGATGTGTATTGATGTAGGAGGGGTGAGTTACTGCATATGCTTTGCGTCAACTGAAGATTCATGAGAAGAATTATCATGTGCACGATCTAGAGTTGGCTGCGATTGTTCGTGCCCTTAAGATATAGAGTCATCATCTGTATGGGGTGTCATGTGAGGTTTATACTGCCCACCATAGCTTACAACATTTGTTCAAGCAGAGGGATCTTATATTGAGGCAATGCAGGTGGCTTGAGTTACTAAAGGATTATGACATTACCATTCTTTATCATCCAGGCAATGAAACTGTAGTCTCGGATGCCTTGAGCAGAAAGGTGGAGAGTATGGGTAGTCTGGCATTCATTCCAGCCGAGAAGAGGCCATTAGCTTTGGACATTCATTCCTTGGCCAACAGACTTGTGAGGTAGACCTTTTAGAGCCCAGCCGAGATTTAGCGTGTGTGGTTGCTTAGTCTTCATTATTGGGGCAGATCAAGGCTCGGCAGTTTGACGATCCATATTTGGCGGTTATTAGAGAGACGGTACTTCAAGGAGGCACCAAGGAGGTTTCTATTGGCGAGGATGGTGATTTACGGCTCCAGGGTAGTCTATGTGTTCCTAATTTTGATGGCCTAAGGGGGAGGATCCTAGAGGAGGCCCACGGTTCGCAGTATTCCATTCATACGGTTGCCACAAAAATGTATCGTGACTTGAGGAAGCATTACTGGTGGCAGAGAATGAAGAAAGACATAGTGGAGTATGTATCTAGATGTTTGAATTGCCAGCAGGTCAAGTATGAGCACTAAAGGCCAAGTGGCCTACTTCAGCAGATGCCTTTACCAGAGTGGAAGTGGTAGCGCATTACCACGGATTTCGTTGTTGGGTTGACGCGTACTTTGTGGAAGTTTGATTCAGAATGGGTCATTGTGGATAGGTTGACCAGGTCGGCTCACTTCATTCCAGTAGCAACTACTTATACAGCAGAGAGGTATACTCAGATTTATATTTGGGGAGATAGTTTGGTTGCATGGTGTGCCTGTTTCTATCATATCAGACAAATTCCCTCAGTTCACTTCCCATTTATGGAGAGCTGTTCAGAGTGAGTTGGGGACCCGTGTAGAGCTCAGCACAATGTTCCATCCTCATATCGACGGGCACTCGGCGTTCAGATTTTAAAGGATATGCTTAGGGCATGTGTGATTGACTTTGGAGGGCCGTGGGATCAGTTCTTGCCTTTAGCGGAGTTTGCGTACAACAAAAACTATAAGTCCAGCATAGAGATGGTTCCATATGAGGCTTTATATGGTCTCCGCTATCGTTTTCCTATCGGATAGTTCGATCCTGATGAGGCTAAGTTGTACGGTACAGACTTTATACAGGATGCCTTGGATAAGGTAAAGTTGATTCAGGAGAGGCTTCATACAGCTCAGTCCAGACACAAGAGTTACACAGATCAGAAGGCCTGTGATGTATCATTCATGGTTGGCGAGAAGGTTCTCTTGAAAGTCTCGCCAATGAAGGGCATTATGAGGTTCGGGAAGAAGTGCAGTTGAGCCTAAAGTTTATTGGCCCCTTTGAGGTGTTGAGGAGAGTTGTGGAGCTTGCGTTACCCCTTGCTTATCGGGAGTTCTTCCAGTTTTTCATGTGTCGATACTTCGGAGGTATCAACATTTCCCATGTGTTGCACTTCAGTACTATTCAGCTGGATGAGAGCTTGGGTTATGAGGAGGATCCAGTTGCCATTATTGATAGGCAGGATTGCCAGTTGATATCCAAGAGGATTTCTGCGGTAAAAGTCCAGTGGAGGGGCCAACCAGTCGAGGAGGCGACCTAGGAGTCCGAGGAGGACATGTGAAGCAGATATCCCAATTTATTCAGCAACTCAGGTACTTTTCGATGCTCGTTCAAGGACAAACGTTACTTTAAGAGGTGGAGAATGTAACTACCCTCCTGGTCGTTTTGCCTTTTTGAACCCTGTTCCCTTAAATGAAACTTCCCGTGCTTGCTTTAGCTAATTTACGACCTGCGGGGATAGTGGGTTTGGGATTTAGAAGAGTTTGGATTGAAAGATACACATTTATCTATTTAGGATTTTCTTAAAAGGCTAGGTTTGACTTTGGTCAATATTTTAAGCAAACAGATTCGTGATTTGACGATCCCGAAGGGCCCGTGGGAAAATATGGGACCTGGGCATATGCTCAGAATCGAATTCCTAGGTCCTTAGCCCAAGTAATAAAGTTTTATTAGAAATTGTTAATTTGAAATTTTAAAGATTTCCTAGGTATCGAGCTCGTATTTTGATTCCTAAACTTTATACAGGTTCAAAATATCATTCAAAACTAGCTTGTAAAATTTGGTATCAATCCAAGTAGTTTTAGGGCATTTTGGCCAGTTGGAGGAAAATTTAGAACTTAAAGTTCATAAGTTTGATTCATTTGGTTTTAGGGTGTGATTTCTAGATTTAGCGTTGTTTAGGGTGTTTCGAAGGTTCGAGTAGGTCCGTCTCGTGATTTCAGACATAGCGGTATGTTTGGGCAGGTCCTGGGAGCCCCAAGCGTAAATCGGACGAGGCTCGAGTGAAGTGGAAATTTTGAGAAAGGGCTGAACGTTGCTGCTTCTGTCATAACCGCACCTGCGGTTGTTGGACTGCAGGCGCTAGCCCGCAGATACGTGACCGTAGATGCGAAAATCGCTAAGGTAGTGAGGTTCATTTAATTTGGACTCCAAGCCATTTTTATCACTTTTTCACTCTTTCTTTGGACTTTTTCACTCTTTCTTTGGCGATTTTGGGAGCTTGGAAGAGAAGGTTTCCACTTAGCATCAAGAGTTAAGTTTATTCCACCCATTCTTAGTTTCATACTTGTATTTTAGGTAGATTAAATACTAGAACTTAAAAAAATCAAAGGGTTAGAGCTAAACCTAGGGTTTTGGAAAAAGAGGGATTTGACCACAAAATTTAGTGTGAAGTGAACTAGAAATCATATATTATTGATCCTTAGGACATAGAGAACATTTCTTTTTCTCGAAAAATTTTGGAATTCAGGCATGTGGACCCGGGGTTGGAATTTAGGAAAACTTGTGTTAGTGGTTGAGAAATTTTTTAAATAGCTAGAATTCGATCTTGTGAGTCTATGTTAATTAGTTCTTACTTCATTTAACTAGTTTGGGATTGTTTGGCTCCGAATTGAGGACTTGACTCATTCATGGTATTGGAAATACACTTTGGAGCGAGGTGAGTCTATTTTCTAGCCTTGTAAGAGGGAATTATCCCTATAGGTGTAATAATCGAATAAATTGCCACTATATACGGGGGCTATGTACGCACTAGGTGACGAGAGTCCTTGCGTAGCTACTATTATGCTAAGTCCAGGTAGTCTAGGACCCATATGCATGCTCCATGTGATTTACTTGTAACTTGATGCTTAAATTCGGACTCGTATAAACCATGTTGATTAAATTAAATGAGACTAGTGGTAGGAATGTTACTTTGCTTGGCCTTTTGAAAGAGAAGCTGAACATACCTGTGAATAACTGCTCTAGAGTTATATACTATCGTCTGCCTGTTTCTGTGTTTAATTATGTTGATCACGTTGCATGGTTGATTCGCGAGCGGGGTTATAGATACATCTATGGTTCGAGCCGTTCGAGCCTCGGCAGTGCTTAATTTATTTTTACGTTGGATCGGGCGTACATCCCTCGGTATTACTTGCGCATGTCCCTGCTTGGTGTTTTTCTCTGTGGACTGGACTTCATATCTACTTGATATATTTATGCATATTTATGTATATTAATACCCACGATAATATTTGGAAAGGAACTATTATTCTACGCTTGTAAATGCTTAATAACTTGTGAAATCCATGCTTATTATGAACTCTTCTCATTTTATTTGACCCTAGTAGGTATCATGTCGACCTCTCGTCTCTACTTCTTTGAGATTAGATGGGATACTTACTAGGTACATATTATTTATGTACTCATACTACACTTCTGTACTTAATTGTACAGGGTCCGAGGTAAGTGTATCTGGCTATCCGTCTGATGCGCATTACTGAGCTGATTCAAGACTTCTACGATGAAATACTTCCCTTCCATGCCATTCAGTAGCCTGAAGAAGTCTTCCTTATGTATTTCTTTTTGCTGTCTATTCTATTTCGGACAGTGGGATAGTGTGATCTTTTGTATATTCTACTAGTTGCTCACAGCTTGTGACACCAGGTCTTGGCACACACATTAGTAGACTGTATTATTTTGGCGTTGAATGAGTATTATAATTTTTTGTTCATTGTTTTTGATTTATTTCAATCTTAAAGAATCATTTCAACTACTTTGGGATAAGGGTGACTGATAGTTAGTTAGTATTTTTCCACGTTGGCTTGCCCAACAATGTCACTGGGCACCATCATGACCTGTTATGGAATTGAGTCGTGACAAATAGGGATGAGTATGGGTGAAAATAGTTTTTTTTTTGTAATCAAGACAGAGAGTGAGGTGCATAAGATTTGATAAAAATTGACTAAGTTTATGGAGGAAATGTCTTCCATCCTTATTTAGTGAAATTATTCTAGGAATTTGAGTAAACGTAAAACATTAAAGTCGTCTCCCTTTGAAACACCTTTCCTATGATATATTGTGGAGCCTGAATGTATCTCTGTACAAAACATTATATGTATTTTACTAAACAATATGCAGTATGTGCGCCCAGCTGATCCCGTGTGCAATCGCTCACTTGTGGCAGTGTTACTACCCTTGCTGCGCGTTCAAATGCACATTCGGCATTCAGCTGCATGGCAGCGCACATCGGGGGTCATTTCAAAAGCTCTACTTCGCCCCCACACCTCAAAACACTAAACTTGCTCTAGAAAGAAAAGCTCTCAAGAACCTAACTTCCTCCAAGGTCCCTCCACCATTCATGATAAGATCTAATGGCGATTTTAAGTTAATTTCAATTCTCCAACACCTTATTAATATGGGTACCCTTCAAATCATTAAATATTCAATTGGAACATCAATATTGGAAAAAAAAACTCTAGAACTCAAATTCAAGAGGATTGAATGTCAAAAAGATAATATCTTCACCCTTAATTGATTATAGTATTGGATTAATGATTATAGACTCTATTTCATGAGATATGAGTTGATGGGCTTGACAGAAAAGCATGAACTGTTATAGTTTTGGGTAGTTGACTGTTGATTATTGGTTAAGGGTATTGTTTATTTTATAGATAATGAGTAATGATATTGATTATAACAATTTGAGATTTTAAATTTTATATAGGAGCAAGAGAATGTGTTGTTGGGTTTAGGAATACCACTATTGAGGGATATAAGGCTTTTCGCCCATAAGGTGTTTGATAAAATTTTTAAGCTACCAAAATATAGCCTTAATGCTAGTATTGGTTCCTCTTAATATTATATTGCCATATATTACTGTTGAAGAAGGCTACGGATATTGTGATATGCTTAAAAAGGCCAACGTCAAGGTATGTGAGGCTAACTCTCTATGTTTGAAAATATTTATAATTCTCCCTACGTCTCATTCTTTTTGACTATTACGAATTTTCTCAGAAAGTAATTATGCCCCAGTTCCATGAATAGTTATAGAACTTCTATTCTCTAAATGGAATAGTTTCATAATTCGTTCAATATCCCACGAGTCTCAATTATGACAAATCATTTTATTATGAGTACATGTCTCAGCTTACATCTATTCAGCATTTGAGTATCATTTAACTTAGTATGGTTCAGTATTTCAGTATCACATATTGTAGTATGATTCTCTGTTATTGATTCCAGATCCTTCAATACTAAACACCTGTATTTGGGCCCTAAGCTATAGTTTATGCTTTATGCATAGTTGGGACTGAAGCCGTAGTTCATGATTTATGCATATTTGGGCATGAGGCATAGTTTATGCTTTATGCATATTTGGGCATAAGGCCGTAGGTATGTATACGTATACTTGGGTTTGAGGCCATAGCTAATGCACATATATATTGGGCTTGAGGCCGTAGTTTATTTATTCAGATAAACTAATGGTTCATCATTCAGAAAAGGGAGTATTCATATCCTTACTTCCTTGTTCGATTATTAGTTAAATTCTCAGTTATTAGTTATCAGTTGAGTTTCAGTTTCAGTATCTACAATTCTCTCTTTTAGTTATTTTACATACCAGTGCAATTTAAATGTACTAACGTCCCTTTTGTCCAGGGCCTGTATCTCGCAAAAGCTAACGATTTTCAGGTTGACGATTCTGCTTGCTAGGACATCTCGTATCAGCTATTGGTGAGCCCCAAATTTCAGGGCATTATCCCTTTTTTTAAGTCTTTACGATATTTCAGTTAGTAAGGTATGCGAGAGACCTTGTCTTGGCATTAGCATTTCAATATCCTTTACAGGCTTCGTATACTGTAGCCCAGTCAATCAGATATTAACATGCTTTTATGTGTAAGCCTTGTTGGCTACTCGTTTAGCCTAAAAGACTTTTCATTACTTTTAACATTTATGATATTTCAGTCAGACATTTTAGTAGAACAACATATTGCATATTTATATTCAACTTACAGTACATGTTGGTTTAGTTATCCAATTGATTTTCTCGGTCACATACAATTAGGCACCGAGTACCGTATTATGCCCAAATGATGATTCGGGGCGTGACATCCCTTATAGACGGATCTTTTGTATGCTTAAGAAGGCGTTTATTGGACATGATTCAAGAGTGAGTTTTGATATGCTTAAGACTTTCACATAATCTATTTTGTAGATTATGTAGAAAGTGATCGCACGAAAAAAAAGAGGACATTTTTTGTTTAAATGAATTGTTTTTAATTATTCCAAAATATCTTTGTTTATATAATAATATAATAACATATAAAAAAATAGTAAAATCGAGTTATTTTTTCTATGACAAATTTGTACCGGAAAAAGATCAGTCAAGTACCTTTACCTCAAGCAATATTCATTGACCTTTTAGATTCATGCCATGTGGACTATAAAATAATTATGGCTGAAATACATTTATATTTTATACCAATCAGGAAACTGAAAATGGCAAAAATTACACTTACGTGTTAGTAACCAACTCACACCTCTTACTTTTTTTTTTCCTTTTAATATGTTTCTTGCTTTTTGCAAAATAAAGCACCATAACTTCAACCTACGAAATGTCAAATATTTTCTGAAAGTTCATATAACTGTTGCATCATTTAAATATTTCATAGCTTGAGTTAGAGGTGTGCATTCAAATCGATTTATCAATAAATCGAATTGATTATTTGTTATTGATTTATCGATTTTAATTTTGTCATCTCCGGTTATCGGTTGATCGATAAACTGATAAGATGTACTTAAATTTTTTTTAACCTTATTCTATAATACCCTTTCCTTTACCCTAAGTCCCTAACCCTATTATTTCATCTAGCACATTTAAGGAATGATTATATTTAAAGCTCAAGGGAATGAAGTTCAAATTAATGGAAAATAGAATTAGTCGTGATGATATTTTTATTTTTTATACCATTGGAGTGTTGATGGCATACATTTGATCCCTTACTTTAGTTTTGTTGTATGTGCTTGTTGATATAATTTTTATGTTATAAACGATGTTCGTCTTTTTTAGCTATTTTTGTCCATATTAGTTAGGCGTTTATAACGATATACTTTTTGTGGAATCCCGTAAATTTTCTTATTGGTGTAACCGATAATCCAATCAATAAGCCTCATAAATCGATAAATCGAAATTGAAAAAATCGAAACCTTGTTGAAATGATAACAATAAATATATGTACAAATCAATAATCGATAAGTAATTATCACTAAGAATCAAAATCGAATCGATAAATCGAATACATACCCCTTGAGCACAAGTAATTGCAACAATGATCGCTTGAAACTTTGGCGATATTGCAATATATTTCGGGGAATTGTATTAGTTAAAAAAAAAGTTGAGTACTGCTTTTTGATAGGGATAGTAATGTTTCTTCTGAAAAGTATTTTACATTTCTTACTTGAGTACAAGTTGTAGTTCTTTATTTTGTTAAAAGTAAGAAACAAGTAAAAAGAAAAAAGAAGAAGTAAGAAACGTGGGTTAGTTTTGAATAAGTGTCGTTAGTATTTCTGTCAGTTTTCATTTTTATAGGTATAAAGTGTAAATGGATCTCAGCAATAAATTATTTATTGTCCATATGGCATAAATTTAAAAGGTTATTGAATACTACTTGGACAATAGTACTTGATTGGATCTTTTTTCATCTGAACCATCCATCTATTTTTATGTTGTTAGTAACCCTAGTCTTTCCGGTAATTACAATTACTTTTTTTATTGCTTCGTATCAAAAAATTATTTAGATTTACTGGCATTAGACGCAGATCCAAGATTTAAATTGTATAATTTAGATTTATAATTTTACTTTGGGACAATTCTTATTATTTAATAGAGTTGACTGTTGATTATTGGTTAAGGGTATTGTTTATTTTATAGATAATGAGTAATGATGTTGACTATAACAATTTGAGATTTTAAAATTAATATAGGAGCAAGAGAATGTGTTGTTGGGTTTAGGAATACCACTATTGAGGGATATAAGGCTTTTCGCCCATAAGGTATTTGATAAAATTCTTAAGCTACCAAAATATAGCCTTAATGCTAGTATTGGTTCCTCTTGATATTATATTGCCATATATTACCGTTGAAAAAGGCTACGGATATTGTGATATATTACCCCTAATTGTCTATTCTGTATATGATGCTCTACTTGATTTCTTTCCTTCAATATTTTCTACCCATTACCGTTGGTTGATTGCCCTTTAATTAAAGAGAGTACTTGCATTGATTGGATTTTGATTAGTACTTGGTTCCATAGTTACTATACAATTGTAATTCTTTCCTTATTTTACATGGTTTCGAACTATTATATATACATACCCTCTCATTAACACAAACACGAACACTTTAGTTCTGAACTCAAATTTACACTCAAAAACAATCTCTCTTGCATTACTACTTCTCTTGCTGGCATGTTTAGCTGACTGAAAGCATAAGCTGTTTTTCAAAAGTCCTATTACCTTCCTTTACTAAATTTTGCTCTTTTGAGCTGGTATGTTCTAGTTAAGATTTCAGTATCAACAACAACATGGTTAATTAATGTTCTTGCATTCTTATCTGCGTATTGCTTGTATCTAATTCAGTACTTTTATTAAGCATGTTTTAGTTTCCTTTATCCTATTCTGAATCAATGTATTATGAATCCTAAATCTCTCCCCCAATGTGTTTGATAATTATGGTTTGTTGGGGCATGACATCATCGAATATTGTTGAACATGACTCAAACTTGGTCCTTCTAGGATCATAACCTCTATGCTCCCATACATGTTGTGTGTTCCGGTTAATTTATAAGCACGACAACACCTCTATTGTTGTGAATGTCCTGAATTGACTCATGGCTAAGTGTATAGGCCCTTGCAATGGATTCCCAATCCCCAGCTTTTATGGTGTAAAATTATCAAACTCTTTAAAGTATTAATGATCGTCTCCCATCCCCCCTTCCTTTTTTCTTTGTTCCCTCAGCTTTTAAAACTCAGTTTCTGCACTTTCACTCTCTCTTAGACTTAAGTCCTGCCCCTCCCCCCACCCTCTTGTGAGTCTTGCCTTGGTGCCCATGAGCTCCCTCTAAACTTGGACACATGAGGGCTAGCATTTTCACACTACACTTATCCCCACTATGGTGATGTAATTTGGGTGTGAGCGCTACCTGGATTCTTATTGAGACTCTTAGGGAACTCTGACACACTCAAGTTTTAGAAAGGCTTTGAAGCAATGGCATCTTAAGGCAGTATTCCATAGTTCAGAGAGGAACCAAAAATTGGACCTCGTCTAGTTGTATTTTTATGTATTTTGATGTAATTCAATATTCCTGGTTTGTAATAATTTGTAATAAACGTTTGGGGGATGGCTATTGAAAAAAAAAGTTGGGTAATTATGCATGTCAAGGGTAGAAACCATGCCTATAGGACTATTTTGAATTTCTGCATATTCAAACTATAATTAGAAACCATGTATAGAGTTTTTTAATGTTGCAAACTGCATTTAGAAGCCATGTTTATATGACTTCTTGTTCAATTTCATATCTAGATAACCTCCCTATAGGGGCCATCTAAAATTCTGCACATTTGTCACCGTGTATATCATGTTTTAGGGCCCAATTGATTATAATCCAGTAGCATGCTGAAATTAGTAAAATGTAGAAATCATGCCTATATGGGTCCATAAGTATAATCATGTTCGTTTCTACTCACATGCAATGTAGGATCTAAAATCAGTAAAAGCATAGAAATCATGCCTATAGGGACTCATAAATGAACTTGATTCGCTTCATTCACAGTCAATGTTAGATATCAATCTCCTAGGGATCAAAATCGGTAAAAGTAGATACTATCACCTGCAGAATCTATAACCAGCCTAATTTAATTTTGTCCATTCTGAACGTCTTTGTCAATAATCTAATTCCCTTGCTTAACAAGGTTTAGAGAAACTGCCTATAGAATTTCAAACAATTAATTTCTAGTCCTATTTCTGAACTAAGTAGATACCATGTCTATAGGACCCGTCTAACCACTTAGCCAAGCCTTAGCAAATATAAATAAAATGGGACTCACCTCTGTTATTTGTTTAAGTGCTACAATCAGCAGGTAGGCCCGATTCTGTTTCATAATTGAGTCATGTAATAAGTCAAGCCTGCTGCCATACAACAATCTCCTCTTCCCTCAAGTATATCTTTTAGAATCAGACTTTACCAGTTTGTTTAAGTCGTGATATTGCATTGTTTTTGTTGAAAAAGGTGTATTTACGCCTTATGTGTCTACGTGTTTCCCCTTTAATGTGCAGTCTTTATATGTTTTGTATGTCGCCTTAGAATTTTTATCTTTGAAAATTTAAATAAGCCTAATATCCCTTCCTTTAAAGATTAGTGGTCCTAAGTGCCTCCGGGACTAATAGGAATGGGACAGGTAATAGCATGCAATAAGTAATCGAGACCAATCTGCGCTTTAATACCTTAACGGGGTAGGAAGGGTAGATATGAATATGATGACCATGCGATAATATAATGTGTAGCCCCTCATTAAGGAGTGATTACCTGACATTGTGTGGGATGATCCATATTTTTAATAAACCTAGAAACCCATTCCTTTATTCTTTATTCTCTTTTAGCATTGTAATTCCTTATTAAAAAATAAGCTCTTTTAATTGTTCTTTCAAACTTTATCTACTTTCAAACCATTATATATAGAAATCCCCTCTTATTTGGGCCTTACTATTATATGCTAATTGCACCCCAATTCACAATAAATGTTTGGTCGGGAACCACACTAGTAGATCCTGAGGGGTGCCTAACACCTTCCCCTTAGGATAATTTCAAGCCCTTACTCAATCTCTGGTTATTCAAACAAACTTAGAATTGAATCTCTATTAGTGTCCTAAATCACCTTAATTATTAGGTGACGACTCTTCAAATGCAAACCCAGTTCCCAAAAGGAACGAGTTGCCCATCCAAATGTCATAAACACAATTTCGCGAGAAAAAAAGGGGTGTGACATTACCAACATAATTATGTTTTGTGATTCTAGCGGAGTACAGTGCAATATGTTCCAAGAGTATCATATGAATTTTTTCCCTACTCCAGGTATGTTAAGGCTAATCGTTTCCTTCATTTTAGCATGATATCATAATTACACAAGTTTGATAATGAGGCATAGAGAAAAATTCGTATTCCGGTATTTACATATATTTTGCTATTCTCGCAGATTGCATATATTTTCCTAGTTTTGTAAGTCACCATATTCCTCTTATCGGGACTGCATATTCAGTTGAGTGTTTCCTTCATTTGGTCAAAAGAGCAGAGAGTTTACATAAATACAATATTAAAAGTATTTTCATTACCATTGAGCTATAATTGATAGGCAAGCATCTATTGGGAAACCTCTGATCAGATGGCAATTTTACACCGAACCAGTTGTGGCCGAGTGCCTATGAGCGAGCCTAGTTGGTCGAGATACAGAGCCCAGTATGGATGAGCGCCTATGAGCGAACCTACAATGGTAGAGCAGTTTATATATATATATATATATATATATATATATATATATATATATATATATATATATATATATATATATATACCGAGCCTTATAGCGCCGGACAACTATTTTACTTACTATATTGAGAGAGTTAAGTTGGTATCAACAGATGAGCATATCTTCAAATTTTCTTTGACCCCCAGTTGTTTTCAGTTATTATATTATCGGTTTAGTTTCAGCTTCAATATATTTCCTTACTTACTCGAACATTATTTTATACTGACGTCCCTTTCTGGGGGCGCTGCATTTCATGCGTGCAGGTTTAGACATATATACGGGTAGACCTCCTTAGTAGGTGTTGTCCAAGTTTGGCTTTATTGGTAAGCTCCCCTTTTTTTGGAGTTGTCGAGTCTAGAAGTATGGTGAATATCTTGTGTATATATGTAGATAAGTTATGAGTAGGTCAGGGCCCCGTTATGATCACAATACATCTATCAGTGGAGGCTTGTAGACATATCATGTCAGTTAGTGCAAAATGTTAGGCTTGTAGGCCATGTACGTATATTTTGTTGGCATGTGAGTTGTAGTAATTATGAAGGCCTTTCCGGCCCAGATTTATGTTGACGTTAGTTAGCGTTAGTCTCCATTTAGTTTTATATTTTGTATCACACATTATCTTTTAATGTGTTCCATAGCCAAAGTATGACATTACATGTTCAGAGTCTCTTAGTCGCAAGTGGTACGCAAGTATAGTTGAGGCACTAGGTGTTGGTATCGACCTCGGGCTCGGGGTGTGACAATATTATACCCCACGTAGAGTGTTGAGGCATTGTTCTCAATTGACGTAACTAGCTCAATAGATTAAGCATTCTATTAAGATGATAGAGGTCATTGTCTTCTATGTAGGGAAGCTCCCCATCAATATATTCTCCATCATTGTCGACCACCACGATTTCTATGACTGACTCGGGCGCGGCGCTCATCACCATAATATTTGGGGATGGCTCGGCACCTCATTTTTTGCTTTTTTATTTTTTTCCCAGCAGCGGAGGAGCATCATATTTTTTGTAGCTTGTTCTTCGGCCGGGGACTCCGAGAAGAAGCACTTGTACCAGAAGAAGGCCCAGAGACACCTACTGGGGTAAAAGCCTTCTGTAATAGTATCGACGCGTCAGTAGAATTAGCCAAAACATCTTCCTCGGGGACGACAACTAAGCCTTGGGGTTGACCTGAATTCAACAAGAGAAAAAGATTAATCCGCTTTCTTATACGAAAGGAAAAAACAAGATGAATTCGATCTACCATAGATTTTTTTCCTACCACCTATATTTAAGGGCTAGTTCTTTCCGTGAATGGATCTCGGGCGTGTAACAGCCAAAATCTTTTGGAACCACTGGTCCAATCATTCAACCTCCGGTGGAGTCCACTGATGCTGAAATAAGTAAAAAAGATCAATAAAAGCATGGGGTGATTTTTATATAGAAGAAAATACAAATGATGAACTTACGAGTACTGTTCCACAATTCGCTGGAATGATGTCCCTAGTGGCAAACGCAACAAATCGTTCCATCCACCCACAGTCATTGTCATCATCCATACTAGTTAGCAAAGCATGGTGACCAAGTTTGCTGAAGTTTATCATTCCCCCATAAAAAATCTTGGGGGAATAAAAGTTTATTCATCGAGCCAGGGTTAACTCCTCACCCGTCTCCTGGCATAGACACCAAAGACGATTATCCTCCATACAGAAGGAGACTCACTTAAGCCAGACATACCTGGTAACAGATGCAGAACTCCATGATAATAGAGTCAAGCTCCCCGCTCAAAGAGAATTGTTCCAAAGTGAAGGGATACGTTTAATACTTATTATTTTTTACATATTTTAATAATTTTTAGGTCAAAACATAATTTATGAATAAAAGTTATTGGTTCAGATGAACCCGTCGCATCAACACTATATGCCCCTAGTTGGGATCTAATCTCATCCTTTTCTTTTTTCTTTTTTGAAAACGTGGACTTGTATCATAACACGAATATCCATTTATACATGTTTAGGTTAAGAAAATTTCATTATTGTGAATCCAACGGTGGTATTAAACTACAACATGTAAAATACCTGGAAAAGATCACATAATAGTATTTTTCTTTGAATAACTTTCTCCATTTGATGTTTACGATTCCAAGGGTAACCGATATGTGTTGATCTATATATGTCCATGTATTTGCAAGTGCTATCTAGTTTACTGGTTATCCGTATAATAATATAGATAAATTTATACATAATTTATAAATAAGTGAATTTATTTGATTCTAAAATGATAACTAAATTTAAAAAAATACAAGACTTAGTGTTGAAATCGAGATAAGACAGTAGAAATCTTGAGCCTGGAAGCAGAGCTTCCGGAGGCATAAGAACAATGTAAATAAATAAAAACATGTTATTGAGCTTTTGATAGAATATAGTATATGCTTGTCAAACCATTTATGTCCTTACCATTATGGTAGAGTTCACTATTTATAACCGCACGTAGGAAACAAGGTCCTAGAATCAAGCCCCTATTAAATGACAATTATGAGGGCCTTTGAAGAATGTGTAACGGTAGGCAGTGAATGACATATTCTCTGTATCAGACTGTGCACTTAATAATATAAATATTTTTCATTAAAAGCTATCAGGTAGCTGGTAGTTATTTCACATTTATGAATATCATTCTCTCTGGTGACGAACGAGATCGTGCCTTTGGACCACACTGTCTTCTGCCTTCATCTCCACGTGTCGATTTCTCATGCTATCATTAAATATGAACATATTTTATCTTATACAAATAGTCCCCCTACTTTTCGGTGGCATAACTTTGTGTCACCTGGAATTTTGTAGAGATATCTTTCTTGGCGGGAAATTCTATGCCCCCTCTGAAAAATTTCTGATGGTTGATTAGACGCACGTCTCTTCACATTTAATGTCCCGAACACACTTCATCCCACGATTCAACACCACTTTTGCCGGTTATTGAGGTAATTATAGCCACAACTTTAGCTTCCTATCCTTTACTTATACACATCAAACTTCTTCATATACACTTCATAATTTTCTAAACTAACTTAAACTCTCTTAACTCCACTTGAACTTTTCTTCAACTTTCTCTAATCTTTTTCTTCAGCAAAACCCTTTTCTCTCTTCTGATAACAATGGCGTCTTCTCCCAGAAACCTTAGTTCCTCAAAAGAACAAAGGAAAATATAATGATGCTCCCCCTACAGTGAACACCATTATCCCCAGAACTCTTGTAACAACTAAAGACTTCGAAAACAAGTATCCTTCCGTTAACCCTCGCATGTGGACTGTTGACATGTATCCTTCTTCTATCCTCCTTACTAACATTCCCGCTATGAAGGAAAACTTCCATTTTCATGATTTGAACATCATTGCTCCTGACCTGACGGAGCGGATAACCTTGCTCAAAAAGGGTTTCACGTATTTTTACGTACCCCTTCACTTTGGTACAATTCTCTTTGAGCGGGGAGCTTGACTCTATTATCATGGAGTTCTGCATCTGTTACCAGGTATGTCTGGCTTAAGTGAGTCTCCTTCTGTGTGGAGGATAATCGTCTTTGGTGTCTATGCCAGGAGATGGGTGAGGAGTTAACCCTGGCTCGATGAATAAACTTTTATTCCCCCAAGATTTTTTATGGGGGATTGATAAACTTCAGCAAACTTGGTCACCATGCCTTGCTAACTAGTATGGATGATGAGAATGACTGTGGGTGGATGGAACGATTTGTTGCGTTTGCCAATAGGGACATCATTCCAGCAAATTGTGGAACAATACTCGTAAGTTCATCGTTTGTATTTTCTTCTAGTTAAAAATCACCCCATGCTTTTATTGATCTTTTTTACTTATTTCAGCAAATTGGTGGACTCCACCTGAGGTTAAATGATTGGACCAGTGGTTCCAAAAGATTTTGGCTGTTACTACGCCAGAGATCCATTCACGAAAAGAACTAGCCCTTAAATATGGGTGGTAGGAAAAAATTTATGGTAGATCGAATTCATCTTGTTTTTTCCTTTCGTATAAGAAAGCGGATTAATCTTTTTCTCTTGTTGAATTCAGGTCAACCCCAAGGCTTAGTTGTCGTCCCCGAGGAAGACATTTTGGCTAATTCTACGGACGCGTTTTAACCCGAGTAGGTGTCTCTGAGCCTTCTTCTGGTACAAGTGCTTCTTCTCGGAGTCCCCGGCCGAAGAACAAGCTACAAAAAATATGATGCTCCTCCGCTGCTGGGGAAAAAATAAAAAAGCAAAAAATGAGGTGCCCGACCCAAATATTATGGTGATGAGCGCCGCGCCCGAGTCGGTCATAGAAATCGTGGTGGTCGACAATGATGGAGAATATATTGATGGGGAGCTTCCCTACATAGAAGACAATGACCTTTATCATCTTAATAGAATGCTTAATCTATTGAGCTAGTTACGTCAATTGAGAACAATGCCTCGACACTCTATGTGGGGTATAATATTGTCACACCCCAAGCCCGAGGTCGATACCAACACCTAGTGTCTCAACTATACTTCCGTACCACTTGTGACTGAGAGACTCTGAACATGTAATGTCATACTTTGGCTACGGACCACATTACAAGATAATGTGTGATACAAAATATAAAACTAAGTGGAGACTAACGCTAACTAACATCACCATAAATCTGGGCCGGCAAGGCCTTCATAATTAATACAACTCACATGCCAACAAAATATACGTACATGGCCTACAAGCCCAACATTTTGCACTAACTGACATGATATGTCTACAAGCCTCTACTGATAGATGTATTGTGATCATAACAGGGCCCTGACCTACTCATAACATATCCACATATATACACAAGATATTCACCACACAGCTAGACTCGACAACTCCGAAAAGGGGAGCTTACCAATAAAGCCAAACTTGGACAACACCTACTGAGGAGGTCTACCCGTATATCTCTCTAAACCTGCACGCATGAAATGCAGCGCCCCCTGAAAGGGACGTCAGTACAAAATAATGTACGAGTAAGTAAGGCAATATATTGAAGTTGAAACTAAACCGATAATATAATAACTGAAAACAACTGGGGGTCAAAGAAAATTTGAAGATATGCTCATCTGTTGATACCAACTTAACTCTCTCAATAAAGTAAGTAAAATAGTTGTCCGGCGCTATAAGGCTCGGTATATATATATATATATATATATATATATATATATATATATATATATATATATATATATATATATAAATCGCTCTACCATAGTAGGTTCGCTCATAGGCGCTCATCCATACTGGGCTCTGTATATCCACCAACTAGGCTCGCTCATAGACACTCGGCCACAACTGGCTCGTTGTATAAATTACCATTTGATAAGAGGTTTTACATATATATATATATATATATATATATATATATATATATATATATATATATATATATATATATATATATATATAAACTGCTCTACCATAGTAGGTTCACTCATAGGCGCTCATCCATACTGGTCTCTGTATCTCGACCAACTAGGCTCGCTCACAGGCACTCGGCCACAACTGGCTCGGTGTATAAATTACCATCTGATCAGAAGTTGCCCATCAATTATAGCTCAATGGTAATGAAAATACTTTTAATACTGTATTATGTAAACTCTCTGCTCTTTTGACCGAAAGAAGGAAAGACTCAACTGAATATGCAGTCCCGATAAGCGGAATATGTTAGAAACATGTTCTCAATGCAATGTACTAAAACGTGTGTTCTTTTGTATACGTTTTGATGAATGACAAACGAAGCGAAAATTGATATATGATAAAGTTCAAGAAACAAGCGTAGAATTGATATACAATGAGATTCAAGCTCAAGACAAAGTTTTATAGTTTAATTGAGTCATTCTTAATTGTGATCTTGATCCTACAACTTGACTCGTAACATGGCTTCTCTCATAAAACTATTTTCCAAAATCATGCATATTTAATTTATTGTCAAATGATTTTAAATCATGCACATTTACAGTAGTCAAAATAATTTTTAGACATGCCTTAAAAATCTGGACTAAGATAATCGATTATGTACTTATGATAATCGATTGTTTTAAGCCAAGACTGCATGACAATCGATTCTGAACTAATGACAATCGATTGTGAGTAAGACAGTGAGCATCAGGTTTTTCAAACCTGCATGACAATCTATTGTGAACTAATGACAATCGATTGTAACTGAGGCAGTGTCCATCAAAGTTTTTCAAAACTCAGAATAATCGATTATGAACTAATGGTAATCGATTATGTTGATACAGTGTCTTCCAGTGATTTTCAAATTTATTAAATAATCGATTGTTACATTGGACAATCGATTGTCAAAGAGACAGTGTCTAAAATGTTTTTCAAAAACTGATAAGTAATCGATTGTTGACTTTGTGCAATCGATTGTGAAGCTGACCGTTGTCGTAAAGTTTTCAAATACCGTCAGGTAATCGATTATTGATTCTGTATAATCGATTGTTTTGATTAAAATCCGGAAAAGATTTTTTGAACGTTATTGGATAATCGATTATTGATTTTGTATAATCGATTGTTTTGATTAAAATCCGGAAAAGATTTTTTGAACGTTGCTGAGTAATCGATTGTTGATTCTGGACAATCGATTGTTTGTGGTAAAATCTGGAAAGGATTTTTTGAACGTTGCCAGTAATCGATTATGGATTGTATGTAATCGATTATCAAGCGTAAAATCTGGGATTGAATTTTGATCTGACTGGCAGACAATCGATTGTTGGGGTTTGACAATCGATTGTCAGTGAGTAAAATCAGCAACTCTTAATTGGCAATTAGGCAACGGTAATGCCAAGTCTTTCAACTATAAATACAGCTTCATTCAGTGTTTTAAACACAACAACATACTACAACTGATCATTACATTGCTATGAGCTTGAAAGTAGATAAAGTTTGAAAGAACAATTAAAAGAGTTTATTTTTTTAATAAGGAATTACAATGCTAAAAGAGAATAAAGAATAAAGGAATGGGTTTCTAGGTTTATTAAAAATATGGATCACCCCACACAATGTCAGTAATCACTCCTTAGTGAGGGGCTACACATTATATTATCGCATGGTCATCATATTCATATCTTCCCTTCCCACCCCGTTAAGGTATTCATCCCCCCTCTAGCGTTAAGCGTATTTTCTAACAATTGGTATCAGAGCCATACTCTCTGAAGACTTAAAAGTTTGAGAGAACCATCCATGGCTTCTACTCGTGACTCTTTTGCAGGAATTGATGAAGGACATTGCTCCACACGACCACTTCTATTCAACGGTACGAATTACACGTACTGGAAGGAGAGGATGAAGATCTTCGTTCAGTCCAACAGCTTTCACCTTTGGAAGGTGATAATGAAGGGAAACCAAATTCCAACAAAGAAGGTGGAAAACGAATGGGTTCCCAAGTCCGAGGATGAGTATGATGCGGATGACATCCGAAAGGTTCAAAATAATGCTAAAGCAATTAATTTATTATATTGTGCTGTTAATGCTGACGATTACAGGAAAATATCGTGTTGCACAACGGCAAAGGAGATGTGGGACAAGCTAGAAGTTACGTACGAAGGTACGGACCAGGTAAGTGAAGCAAAAATTGATTTCCTAACCCATTCTTATGAATTATTTCACATGAAGGAAGGTGAAAAGGTGGACGAAATGTTTGAGCGATTTTCAATAATCGTAAATGACCTACATGCTCTCAAGAAAACATTCACGGATAGAGAGCTCGTTCGAAAAATTCTTAGAATTCTCACACCGGCATGGAGATCAAAGGCCGATGCAATTCAAGAATCCATTGGCGTTTCAAACGTCACCATCGACGCACTAAGAGGTAACCTTAAGACCTATGAATATACTATTCTTAACCCTTTTGTTGATGATCAAAGGAGGCAAAGAATAGCTCTAAAGGCGAGCACAAGCCAACCGCAAATTGATGAGGAAGGAGACAACGAGTTTGGACTCGTTATCAAAAGATTTCAAAAGTTCATGCGCAAGGAGTATGAACACAAGGGCAAAAAGCAAGGCGAAAAAATCAAGTGCTATGAATGTGGTGAAACCGGGCACATCAAATCAAATTGCCCAAACATCAAAAAGGAGAAGAAACCTTTTAAAAAGCAACGTGCATACATTTCTTGGGGAGGCGACTCCAGAGATGAGTCAAGCGAAGGAGAAGAAGACGAAGCAGCAAATCTTTGCCTTATGGCACAAGAAGACAACAAAGATGAGGTATGTCAAATTTCGTCTAAAAACTTCTTTACTCTTGAAGAAATGCGAACTGCTTTTGATGAATTATATGCTGAGTTTATTAAGGCTTCAAAAACTGTTAAGGGCATAAAAGAAAATGCTTCATTAAAAGAAAAGGATTTTCAAAAACAGCTTTCTTTGAAAGAAAAGGATTTAGAAAAACTGGTTTTAGAAAATGAAAAGCTGAAAGAGGAAAACAAGTTTTTTGAAAAAGACGCGCCGATAAGCCCGAAAGTTCTACTAAAAATTGTTCTTCTTGCTTGCATCTCAAAAATGAGGTAGATAGACTCAAAGGTACCTTAGATAAGTTTAATTCTTCCCACAAGAATTTGAATGAGGTCCTTGTAAATTTGAAATCAACCAAGCATGGCATAGGATTTAAGAATGAGGTTAAAGAAAAGGTTGAAGCCAAACCCCAACCACCTAAGGCTCAACCTAGGACTAATAAAACAAATGCTTATCCTAGAAATAGCAATCCTAGAACAAATACGCCTAGACAAAATGTTGAACATTTTAGGAGACCTAGAAATGACTTACCACCTAGAAATAGTTACCCTAGAAATGATGCATATTTTAGGCCAAATGTTGAACCTTTGAGAAGACCTAGAAATGGCCTTCAACCGAGAAACAATCACTCTAGAAATGCTGCCCATCCTAGAGCTCATAGTAGGAGAAATAATTCTCATGAAATGCTAAATAGTCATAGTGTTCAAAATAGAGTAAGAAATTTTCATCGGTCTAGTTACTATGAACCTAGAAGGATGCATAACCCAAATGTGACTTGTCATTATTGTAGACGTATTGGTCATATTGCTCCTGCATGCTTTACACGTCATAGACATATTACTCAATCGCATCATTATAATATGTCTAACCCCCAAGGACCCAAGATGGCATGGGTACCTAAAGAACATTAATTTGTTTTGTAGGTGTGCTTGAAGGGATCAAGTGTACTATGGTACCTTGATAGTGGATGCTCCAAGCATATGACGGTAGATGAATCCAAATTCCTTCAATTAGAGCACAAAGAAGGAGGAAGTGTTATCTTCGGTGATAACAATAAAGGAAAGATCATCGGCATCGGCTCGGTCGGTAAGGATGAAAATTCCTCTATTAAGCATATATTACTTGTTAAAGGATTAAAGCATAATCTCTTGAGCATAAGCCAATTGTGTGACAAGGGAAATCTTGCTTTATTTGATTCGGATGAATGCTTAGTGTTCAGACGTAGTGATTTCAAAATTATCCTCCGTGGTTTTAGAGTGGAAAATATTTATATGGTTGATCTTGCTAATTCCTCACCCGATTATGTTGATTGTCTAATGAGTAAAGAGGATGATACTTGGCTATGGCTCGTAGAGTAGCACATATCAATATGCATCTTTTGAACAAATTGATTTCTCAAAACTTAGTTGTTGGTCTTCCCAATTTAAAATTTGAAAATGACTCTATTTGTGACTCGTGTCAAAAGGGGAAGCAAACAAAAGCATCTTTCAAATCTAAGAACATTGTTTCAACTTCTAGACCATTGCAATTGCTTCATATGGATTTATTTGGTCCCTCTCGCATTGAAAGTCTAGGAAGAAATAAATATGCTTTTGTGATTGTTGATGATTACTCGAGATTTACTTGGACTTTATTTCTTGCCAATAAAAGTGATGCTTTTCAAAATTTTAAATATTTTCTTAAGCGTGTTCAAAATGAGAAAGAAACAACCGTCACTTCAATTAGAAGTGATCATGGGGGAGAGTTTGATCACAATCTCTTTGCGGACTTTTGTGACGAACTCGGAATCGAGCATACCTTTTCCGCTCCACGTACACCACAACCAAATGGGGTGGTGGAAAGGAAAAATAGGTGTCTTGAAGAGATGGCTAGAACCATGCTCGACGAAGCTAAGATACCCAAACATTTTTGGGCGGACGCCGTGAGTACCGCTTGCTATGTTCTAAATAGAGTAGTAATTCGGCCGATACTCATGAAAACCCCCTATGAACTTTATAAGGGTAGAAAACCAAATATTTCCTATTTTAGACTGTTTGGTTGCAAATGTTTTGTTCATAACAATGGCAAAGACCAATTGGGTAAATTTGATGCTAAGTCGGATGAAGGTATTTTCATTGGATATTCCTCACGTAGTAAAGCATATATGGTCTTTAATAAAAGGACCCAAATTGTGGAGGAATCCCCTCATGTTTTATTTTTTCGAAAATAATGCTCGCTTGACGAGAAATGATTCCGGTTTTGATCATGCATGTATCTTAGATAGCTTCAAAGACAAAATACAAGAGGAACCACCCAAGGAAAATAAAGATGAAACTGAGGAACAACCAACGGAAGAAGCGCCACAATTGGAAAAAGAAACAAAAGTGCCAAATGAGTGGAGGACGATCAAAGATCACCCTCTTGAACAGGTTTGGCAACGTTGGAGACAAGGTAAGTACCCGAAACTCTCTCAAAAATACCTTAGAACATACTGCTTTTGTTTCTCAAATTGAACCCAAAACCATCTCAGAAGCAATTGGGGATGAATTTTGGACCTTGGCAATGCAAGAGGAGCTTAACCAATTCGAACGCAATGACGTTTCGGATTTGGTGCCAAGACCCGAAGGTCATACCATAATTGGTACGAAATGGGTTTTTCGCAATAAACTAGATGAAAATGGTATAATCACTAGAAAGAAAGCTAGGCTTGTAGCAAAAGGCTATAATCAAGAAGAGGGTATTGACTATGAGGAAACATATGCTCCCGTAGCTAGATTAGAAGCTATTCGCTTATTGCTTGCATTTGCCTCTTCTATGAATTTCAATTTATATCAAATGGATGTGAAAAGTGCTTTTCTAAACGGTTTTATTCAAGAAGAAGTTTATGTTGAACAACCCCCCGGTTTTGAAAATTTTAAATCTCCCGATCATGTTTTCAAACTCAAAAAGGCTCTTTATGGTTTAAAACAAGCTCCCCGAGCTTGGTATGAAAGATTGAGTAAGTTTCTTTTGGAAAATGATTTCATTAGGGGGAAAGTTGACACAAATCTCTTTGTTAAGCATAAAAACAATGATATTTTGTTAGTTCAAATATATGTAGATGATATTATATTTGGTGCTACTAACAATGTTTTATGCAAGGAATTTTCCGATTTAATGACAAGCGAATTTGAGATGTCTATGATGGGTGAGTTAACATTCTTTTTTGGATTACAAGTAAAGCAAATGAAAGAAGGTACATTCATTTGTCAAACCAAATATTGCAAAGAATTGCTGAAACGATTTGAGATGAACAATGCAAAAGAAATGGCAACTCCCATGAGCACATCCGATCATCTAGACAAAGATGAGAAAGGTAAGGAAGTCGACACCAAAAAGTATCGAGGTATGATTGCCTCTCTTCTTTATCTTACTGCTAGTCGTCCGGACATCATGTTTAGCGTGTGCTTATGCGCTCGTTATCAATCGTGTCCGAAGGAGTCTCACCTTACTGCGGTAAAACGGATTTTAAGGTATCTTGTTGGTACTACAAATGTGGGTTTATGGTACCCCAAAGGCTCTTCATGCCAACTTGTTGGCTATTCCGATTCCGATTTTGCTGGATGCAAATTGGACCGCAAGAGCACTAGTGGCACTTGCCATTTGCTCGGTAGCTCTCTCGTTTCTTGGTTTAGCAAGAAACAAGTAAGTGTTGCGTTGTCCACAACCGAGGCTGAATATGTAGCCGCGGGGAGTTGTTGCGCTCAAATCCTATGGATGAAACAACAACTCTTGGACTATGGCCTAAGTCTTAATCATATCCCTCTTAGATGTGATAATACTAGTGCCATATGCTTGACGAAGAACCCCGTTCTTCATTCGCAAACGAAACACATTGAAATTAGGCATCATTTTATTAGAGATCACGTTCTCAAAGGCGATGTCGAAATTGAATTTGTTGAAACCAAAACCAATTGGCAGACATCTTTACAAAGCCTTTAGAGAAAGAGTCCTTCTTCCAAATTCGCAGTGAACTCGGGATCCTTGACTCCACGTTGATCTAAGTCATGCATTGAATTTTTTTTACATGATTTCTAACTTGAGCGTCGGAGACGTCTAATTCTTTTTTGCAGGTATCGCCCTAAAAGTAGGGGGAATTATAAAGCATGACGCGCAAGAATCGAGTCTTCTTCAGAAAAATCTGTTTCCCTCATCTAATAATCGATTAACTCGTATCAATAATCGATTGTAATGCTATCATTTGAGCTATTATACTCTCTTTAAATAATCACACCTTCTTTCCAATAAATAAACAAGGTTTATTTCATCTTTGGCATCTTATTATTATTTTTGCTAATGGCAAAAGGGGGAAGATAACGGGTATGATGCACTCTCAAGTTATAAGCTTAAATTGAGGGGGAATTCTCAAATTGAGGGGGAACGAATTGCAAACTTGTTGCATGTATATACTTGTCTTGAATCGTCAATATAAATTGCTTGTCTTGCATATCCCGCTTAATGTTTGCCATTATCAAAAAGGGGGAAATTGTTGGAAACACGTTCTCAATGCAATGTACTAAAACGTGTGTTCTTTTGTATAGGTTTTGATGAATGACAAACGAAGCGAAAATTGATATATGACGAAGTTCAAGAAACAAGCGCACAATTGATATACAACGAGATTCAAGCTCAAGACAAAGTTTTATAGTTTAATTGAGTCATTCTTAATTGTGATCTTGATCCTACAACTTGACTCGTAACACGGCTTCTCTCATATAACTATTTTCCAAAATCATGCATATTTAATTTAATGTCAAATGATTTTAAATCATGCATATTTACAGTAGTCAAAATAATTTTTAGACATGCCTTAAAAATCTGGACTAAGATAATCGATTATGTACTTATGATAATCGATTGTTTTAAGCCAAGACTGCATGACAATCGATTGTGAACTAATGACAACCGATTGTGAGTAAGACAGTGAGCATTAGGTTTTTCAAACCTGCATGACAATCGATTGTAACTGAGGCAGTGTCCATCAAAGTTTTTCAAAACTCAGAATAATCGATTATGAACTAATGGTAATCGATTATGTTGAGACAGTGTCTTCCAGTGATTTTCAAATTTATTAAATAATCGATTGTTACATTGGACAATCGATTGTCAAAGAGACAGTGTCTAAAATGTTTTTCAAAAACTGATAAGTAATCGATTGTTGACTTTGTGCAATCGATTGTGAAGCTGACCGTTGTCGTAAAGTTTTCAAATACCGTCAGGTAATCGATTATTGATTATGTATAATCGATTGTTTTGATTAAAATCCGGAAAAGATTTTTGAACGTTATTGGGTAATCGATTATTGATTTTGCATAATCGATTGTTTTGATTAAAATCCGGAAAAGATTTTTTTGAACGTTGCTGAGTAATCGATTGTTGATTCTGGACAATTGATTGTTTGTGGTAAAATCTGGAAAGGATTTTTTGAACGTTGCTAGTAATCGATAACGGATTGTAAGTAATCGATTATCAAGCGTAAAATCTGGGATTGAATTTTGATCTGACTGGCAGACAATCGACTGTTGGGGTTTGACAATCGATTGTCAGTGAGTAAAATCAGCAACTCTTAATTGGCAATTAGGCAACGGTAATGCCAAGTCTTTCAACTATAAATACAGCTTCATTTCAGTGTTTTAAACACAACAACATACTACAACTGATCATTACATTGCTATGAGCTTGCATACTTTTGTTTATCATTTTATATTCAATTTCATAAAGCTTTTGAGAGCCATATTCTTGTCCAAAGTTGTTGTGATCTAGAGCTTAATTCTTTTACTCATATCTACTCATTAAGGAGTATTTTGTTTGAGTGTTTAGTGTTTTATACACTTGTATGAGAATTGTGATTCTCTTGTTGTAAGGAACTTGTGTTTCCTTGGTTGAAGTCTTGGAGTGTTGTATCTCCGAGCAAAGGTGTTAAGGCTTGTGTCCTTAAGTTGTAAAGGTTTGTTGAAAACCCGTAAGCTTAACAAGTTAGTGGAAAATCTCGAGAGAGTCTCTCGGGGACTGGACTAGCCACGTGTTGTGGTGAACCAGAATATATCGGTGCGTTCTTTCCTTTTTGTTTATTTAACGCACTTATTTATTTCCTGCAAATTTTAATTTCCGCAAGTTTACGCTAAATTTTATTATAACGCTATTCACCCCCATCTAGCGTTAAGCGTATTTTCTAACAGAACTAGGAAAATATATGCAATCTGCGAGAATAGCAAAATATATGTAAATACCGGAATACGAATTTTTCTCTATGCCTAGTTATCAAACTTGTGTAATTATGATATCATGCTAAAATGAAGGAACGATTAGCCTTAACATACCTGGAGTAGGGAAAAAATTCACATGATACTCTTGGAACAGATTTCACTGTACTCCGCTAGAATCACAAAACTTAATTACGTTGGTAATGTCACACCCCTTTTTTTCTCGCGAAATTGGGTTTATGACATTTGGAGGGGCAACTCGTTCCTTTTGGGAACTGGGTTTGCATTTGAAGAGTCGTCACCTAATAATTAAGGTGCATTAGGACACTAATAAAGATTCAATTCTAAGTTTGTTTGAATAACCAGAGATTGAGTAAGGGCTTGAAATTATCCCAAGGGGAAGGTGTTAGGCACCCCTCAGGATCTACTAGTGTGGTTCACGACCAAACATTTATTGTGAATTAGGGTGCAATTAGCATATAATAGTAAGGCCCAAATAAGAGGGGATTTCAATATATAATGGTTTGAAAGTAGATAAAGTTTGAAACAATTAAAAGAGCTTATTTTTTTAATAAGGAATTACAATGCTAAAAGAGTATAAAGAATAAAGGAATGGGTTTCTAGGTTTATTAAAAATATGGATCACCCCACACAATGTCAGTAATCACTCCTTAGTGAGGGGCTACACATTATATTATCGCATGGTCATCATATTCATATCTTCCCTTCCCACCCCGTTAAGGTATTAAAGCGCAGATTGGTCTCGATTACTTATTGCATGCTATTACCTGTCCCATTCCTATTAGTCCCGGAGGCACTTAGGACCACTAATCCTTAGAGGAAGGGATATTAGGCTTATTTAAATTTTCAAAGGTAAAAATTCTAAGGCCACATACAAAACATATAAAGACTGCACATTAAAGGGGAAACACGTAGACACATAAGGCGTAAATACACCTTTTTCAAGAAAAACAATGCAATATCACGACTTAAACTAACGGGTAAAGTCTGATTCTAAAAAATATACTTGAGGGAAGAGGAGATTGTTGTATGCAGCATGCTTGACTTATTACATGACTCAATTATGAAACAGAATCGGGCCTACCTACTGATTGTAGCACTTAAACAAATAACAGAGGTGAGTCCCATTTTATTTATATTTGCTAAGGCTTGGCTAAGTGGTTAGACGGGTCCTATAGGCATGGTATCTACTTAGTTCAGAAATAGGACTAGAAATGAATTGTTTGAAATTCTATAGGCAGTTTCTCTAAACCTTGTTAAGCAAGGGAATTAGATTATTGACAAAGAGGTTCAGAATGGACAAAATTAATTAGGCTGGTTAAAGATTCTGCAGGTGAATAGTGTCTACTTTTATCGATTTTGATCCCTAGGAGATTCGTATCTAACATTGACTATGAATGAAAATCAAGTTCATTTAAGAGTCCCTATAGGCATGATTTCTATTCTTTTACTGATTTTAGATCCTACATTGCATGTGATTAGTAACGAACAGGATTATACTTATGGACCCCTATAGCATGATTTCTACATTTTACTAATTTCAGCATGATACTGGGTTATAATCAATTGGGCCCTAAAACATGATATCTACGGTGACAAATGTGCAGAATTTTAGATGGCCCCTATAGGCATGTTATCTAGATATGAAATTGAACAAGAAGTCCTATAAACATGGTTTCTAAATGCAGTTTGCAACATTAAAAAACTCTATACATGGTTTCTAAATATAGTTTGAATATGCAGAAATTCAAAATAGTCCTATAGGCATGGTTTCTACCCTTGAAATGCATAAATACCCAACCTTTGTTTTTTCAATAGCCATCCCCCATACGTTTATTACAAATTATTACAAACCAGGAATATTGAATTACATCAAAATACATAAAAATACTACTAGAGGAGGTCCAATTTTTGGTTCCTCCATGAATTATGGAATACTGCCTTAAGATGCCATTGCTTCAAAGCCTTTCTAAAACTTGAGTGTGTCAGAGTTCCCTAAGAGTCTCAATAGGAATCCAGGTAGTGCTCACACCCAAATTACATCACCATAGTGGGGATAAGTGTAGTGTGAAAATGCCAGCCCTCATGTGTCCAAGTTTAGAGGGAGCTCATGGGTCCCAAGGCAAGGCTCACAAGAGGGTGGGGGAAGGGGCAGGACTTAAGTCTAAGAGAGAGTGAAAGGGCAGAAACTGAGTTTTAAAAGCTGAGGGAACAAAGAAAAAGGAAGGGGGGGGGGATGGTAGACAACCATTAATACTTTAAAGAGTTTGATAATTTTACACCATAAGAGCAGGGGATTGGGAATCCATTGCAAGGGCCTATACACTTAGCCATGAGTCAATTCAGGACATTCACAACTCCCGTCCGTGGTAGGAATCGATCCAAGGGCTACTTTCAAGCTCTACTAAGAGAATTCTGAATTCCCGGCTATGGAGGTGTTGTCATGCTTATAAATCAACCGGAACACATAACATGTAAGGGAGCATAGAGGTTATGATCCTAGAAGGACCAAGTTTGAGTCATGTTCAACAATATTCGATGATGTCATGCCCCAAACAAACCACAATTATCAAACACATTGGGGGAGAAATTTAGGATTCATAATACATTGATTCAGAATAGGATAAAGGAAACTAGAACATGCTAAATAAAAGTACTGAATTAGATACAAACAATACGCAGATAAGAATGCAAGAACATTAAGTAACCATGTTGTTGTTGATACAGATATCTTAACTAGAACATACCAGTTCAAAGGAGCAAAATGTAGTAAAGGAAGGTAATAGGACTTTTGAAAAACAGCTTTTGCTTTCAGTCAGCTAAACATGCCAGCAAGAGAAGTAGTAATGCAAGAGAGAGTGTTTTTGAGTGTAAATGTGAGTTCAGAACTAAAGTGTTCGTGTTTGTGTTAATGAGTGGGTATGTATATATAGTAGTTCGAAACCATGTAAAATAAGGAAAGAATTACAATTGTATAGTAATTATGGAACCAAGTACTAATCAAAATCCAATAAATGCAAGTACCCTCTTTAATTAAAGGGCAATCAACCAACGGTAATGGGTAGAAAATGTTTAAGGAAAGAAATCAAGTAGAGCATCATATATAGAATAGACAATTAGGGGTAAGTACATAGGGTTTCAATTAAGGAAACAAGAATCAGTAAAATACTCGGTTAACTAAATATGGTAAGAAAACAATATCAAAAATCAACACATGGTAAATCAGGGAATCAAGGATTTGAAATTACTGATTTAAGGAGGGCAACATGGGTTCCCATGAATAAGCCAATAAACCAAATTAAAATAAGAGGTCTAAAGAGAATTTTTCTAATCAAGCCACGAAACAAGGAGCTCAGAGTCAATCAAAGAGAGAGATAATGAGTCATGTTGTAGCATATAAATAGAGTGAGACATGAATAGCCAAACATAGCAAGCAAAGAGGCAAGTCTTGACCAGTCAAGACGAATACAAGCCCATAGAGCTAATGTAAGTTACGCTTAAGAAACTCAGTAGAAGCACATTTGAAGCGAGATAGTCACAAAAACTTAAACAAGAATAGGCCAGTCATAAAATCAAACAAAGAAACCTAGAAAAATTGGGGCTTTCAACATAGGCAAGTTAAAGAGAAGATAGAACCCTAGAATCAGGAGAATCACACAAAGGGACCAAGAGATTTTGAGAAAGAACTTCTGCACTTAAACGAATAGTGTCAGACCCAAACCATAAGATTTTCCATAATAGAAGGGTTTTAAAAAGAGGATAAATAGAAAGATTGGACAAAAACTTCTAACGACCCGACTAGTTGTTTTGAGCTTTTGCACTTTGATCGCCAGTTCTCAGGCATGATTTGGTCCGTGGTGTATTATGACTTATGTAAATCGTTGGTTTTGGTTTCAGGTTAATCAAAATGAATTTGTAAGAAGAATTCTCAGTTTAAAGCTTCAAATTTGAAAGGTTTGACCAAGATTTGACTTGTATTATCTTATCTCGGATTAAACTTTTTATGATTTGGTTAGCTGTGTTAGGTGATTTGGGACTTAGGAGCGTGATCGGAATGCATTGTGGAAGTTCGTGGAAGGTTTAGTCTTGAATTAACGAAATTGAGATTTCGGCATTTTTCGGTTGATAGGCGAGATTTTTGTATAGGGGTCGGAATAGAACTCCAGAAGTTTCATTAGATTTTTCGTATCATTTATACGTGTGTGCACAATTTCAGGTCATTTGGACGTGGTTTGGTTGGGGTTTTGATCAAAAATATAATTTGGAAGTTCTTGAAATAAGCTTGAATCCAATGCAAATTTGGTGGTTTAATGTTGTTTTGAGCATTTCTGAAGGTTGGAACAAGTTTTAATAATGATATGGGATATGTTGTCATATTTGGTTGAGGTTCCAAGGGCCTCGGGTGTGTTTCGGAGTGGTTTTGGATCATTTCGGACTATTTTGAAATAGCTGAAGCTGCTATCTGGTATTGTTCTTTGCGTCCACGAGGTCCCCTCGCGTTCGCGAAGAAGGATTTGGTTTCTGGGATTTTGTTCTTCGCGTTCGCGAAGAAGAAGAAATTCTGTTGCGCAGGTCTTACTTCAGAGGTTTGTGTATCTCAATCTACAATAAATTTGGAGATGATTCAAAAACAGAAGTTGTAGCTCTTTGAATGTAGTTTCCTGAAACATATTTTAATAGTTATTTGGACATTTGAAGCAGAAGTTATGGCTATTATCCTAGAGGCTGTCCGAGAAGAGTTTGGAAAATGAGTTTTGGAAATTTTGTTCTTCACGAACGTGAGAGGGGGACCGCGAACGCGAAGAACAAATCATTGGGCAGCAGAATAAAGCTCAAACTCATATCTGTCTTCCATTTTTGGACCATGGGAGCTCGGGTGAGGTGATTTTTCTAGAGATTTTAAAGAAAAACATCGGGGTAAGTTTTTTTAACTCAATTTTGGTTAGATTTCCCGAATCCATTGTTATTTTTAACATGTAATTGTGATTTCAAGTTGGAAAAAGTTTGAAAATCCTCTTGGATATATTTGAGGATTTGAGGGTCGAAATGTTATCAGAAATTAGTAATTTTGGTAGGGTTAGACTTTTGGTTGAATGGGTTATCGAATTTTATGAGTTTCGACAGATTTTGAGATGTGGGCCCCACGGGAAATTTTAAGTTAAATTTCAAATTTTGTTAGAAAATTAGTATTTTCATATGGAATTAATTCCTATAATTAGTATTGACCAAATTGAATTAACTGCGACTAGATTCAACGCGCGTGGAGGCCGATTTGGGGGGCAAAGGCGTCGCGAGCTAGAGATTTAGTAAGATCGAGGTGAGTAATGATTGTAAATGATATCCTGAGGGTTTGAAAATCCAAATGTGCACATCGTAGTTCTATATTGAGGTGAGACACGCGCCTGATGATGAGCGTGCGGTCATTTACTATTGGGGATTGTTACTTTGTCCGTCCCAATTGATGCTTTACCGCGTATTTGATTGAAACTTATGTGCTATCATCATTATTTGGACTGATTGCCATGATTGGGCTAGGGCTTTGTTCCAACTATTTGAAGCTTCCGGGGATATTTATCACTATTTCCTCACTGTTTGACTTACTACTTGAACTCAATCATACCGTTTTCCACTGCTTTACAACTCAGCCACTTTTAATCTGTTTTGAAACTAAAATGATATATTAAATGATATTTTGGGATGATAACTACTGTTTTACTAATGCCCGATGGGCTTATGTGATTTCTGGACTGAGTATGGGCGAGGGCCAGATGTGAGGATATTATGGGATAGGGCTGCGCGCCGCATCAGAGTTTTACCGATATATGAGGCCGAGGGACTAGATTTGATGCCATGAGATGGCTTGATTCCTCCCGGAGTCTGCACATCCCCAGTGAGCACCGTCGATAAGATATATGGATCGGGTTGCACGCCGCAACAGTGCTGGTGCTGTTCTATGCGTTTACTATATTTCATTTGTCTGCCATTATCTGTTTGTTGGGCTACTTCATGTGATACCTACCTGATTGCCTGACATTATATGTTAATTGAGTGTTTGTGCCCGAGGGACTGATTTCTGTGCTTACTACACTATGTGTTTTGCATTGTTGAAAAAGTCATTTTCAAAAGAGGTTTAAACTGACCTAAGATGGTTTCTAAAGATTTCACAGCTTCACTACTTTCCTTAAAGGGTTTTACACTGCTCTATAAAGCATGATGGTTTGTCTTACGTGACTTCTTACTGCTCAGTTATTATTTACCTTTATTACTCACTGAGTTGGAGTACTAACTTTACTCCCTGCACCTCGTGTGAAGATGCAGGTATTTGTTCCCTCGGTAGCGGGTTTTCAGCTGATCGGAGGCCAAGTTATCGGAGTTTAGTAAGGTGACTGCCAATGTTCTCAACATTGCATTTCATCCTTTTGTTTATCAATTCTATTTTGTTTACTTCAGGCCTTGTAGTTGTATTTATACTCTAATAGATGCTCGTGACTTGTGACACCCCGGTTTGGGTTGTATTTGGGTTGTATTCTGCACTTACTAAAGAAATCTTTTGCTTGAACTGTGTTATTTAATTATGCTAGAACTGTTTACAAATATTAACTATTCTGAAAAGGTGAAATGGGTTAGGTGGCTAGACTTGTCTTCACGAGAGGCGCCATCACGACCGGATCAGGGTTTGGGTTGTGACAAAACTCATGCAAACAAACATTTATTTAATAAACAGTTAAAAGAAATTAGGGGTTTTAACATGCAAACTCAGGCAAAAGGATTATACGAGCAAACACAGCAAAACATATCATAAATCAAAGAAAGGTTTCAAAATAAATTAACAAAACCTTAATCAGAAGGATAAGGAGTTTTGAAAGCGGAGTTTTAAAAGAAACTTTGAGAAGAATGCTTAAAAGTTCAGAATAGACATAGGTCTGAAACAAATCTAAGAGAAATCGAGAGAAGAAGGTTAGGTTTCAAAGGAACCCCAAGTGGTCAGAAAGGCTTTGAAAACCATCAATCTAAGAAGGAGAGTTAAGAGTTAGATCGAATAGCCCTGGATATCCGGAGAATGGTCAGAGACGACCGAAGAACAACCATAAACTGAAAAATGACCAAGGTTTGGACCAAGCTCTTTCAAGACCTAGCCTTGAAACCATAATAATCGAACGCGTAGAAGCCATGGGAGGTGGATACAGGCCTCCTATGACCTTGGAAGCCATGGATTTGGGAGTTTTCTAGGGTTGTAGTTGATGTCGGCGACTAGAGTTGGAGAGAGTCCTAGAGAGAATTGGGAGAGAAGGGAATTCAGGTGTTACAACCCATATCCACATGAGTTAGTTCATGCAATACTTTAGTTAACATAAATCCAAGAAGGAATTATCCTTGAGATGATAAGAAGTTAATCCTATTGATCTTAAGTGATACAAGGCTGTATAAGGGTGATTAACAAGTATTAGAAGTTAAATGAATCAAGGATGTTGTAACTCGTATTTTCGGGTAAACTTATAGGTGATTAATATACCCAAGAGGTCATGTTTTAAGGTATTTGAATCATATAATATCTGTTTAATAGTCTTGAAGTCAAACGAGTTATGAAACAAAAGTCGACAAAAGTTGTCGCAACTTAGCTTCATGGTTGTACTTAAACTTTATGTCAAATGTTATTAAGCTTTTCTCCCAATTTACTTAGAATTATGGAGTGATATTACCACCAAATTGAATATCTATGAGTCTAGTTTCTAACACATTAAACTTTTGTCGATACGATCTCAGAGTAGAGAGATATTCGCATTTTTGCGAGACTGCGCCAAGCACCTCTCTATGGGGACCACTTAAGGCGGTTTAAGACATTTGGATTTATATATACCTATAACCCGTTTTAAGTCGTTTATTTTCACTATTTTCAGACCTTAGAACCCTAGGAACACCTTCTCAAGGTTCTCTCAAGATTCAAGACCCGAACAAAGGGCAAACAACACAAATCAAGTGTCGGGAATCTCGTGGCGCTAGCAAGTCTCTTGTTCTTCTTGTTGTTGCTCATTTTATGTTGTTTCAGCTCGTATGGGAGGTTGTTTTAAAGGTTTTATGTTCTGTAAATACTTCTGCAAAATCATAATATTAACCTTAGGCGATTTCAAGCCTTCTAATGTGATTCTAGTTCCGAAAAACACTAAGTGGTTGCTAGTTTCGCTTCCTTGTTGTTGTGGCAGCATTGGAGGGATATTTCATGGAGAATTAAGGTCAAATTGGAGTTTTACTTTCTGTATAAAGGCTTGGTAGAACTTGTGAAATATATATCGAAAGGCTTGGTAGTAATGTTATCGGTTGGTGGACTGTTTTGGGAGGTTCAATATGATTAACATTTATGTTGTTTGGGATGTTTTATTATTGTTTCACTTGTGGGAGGTCATATAAATAGGGGAGGTGCTGTCCGTTTCATCACAAAATAGGTTGTGGCCGGTGCATAATAGTTATGATGCTTCAATGACAACGATGGTATCGTCTCTCTTATTGTAGACCAAGGAGTTTTTACAATTGCATAGCTTGAGATTGGGGTAGTATATACAAGGTATGTGAGGCTATCCCTTTCCTTCTTTTGCATGACTCCATTTCGTACTTAATGTAATGAACGAGCTTCCAAAAATACTCTACTCCTTGAAGCTAGCAGTACTTACATTGCTTCCCCTCTTATGGAACGATTGATGTGATGTTGCTTCTCTTATTCTTATGTTATAAATGTTGTTGGTACTTCCTGATTCTTATAACGTTCATAGTTAGGAGTTATTCCTAATAACGTGTACAAAGGATACCGACCTAACGTCACTCCGAAAAGTCTAGAACGTGTTTTCATGAGTCAAGCGTGCATTATATATATGTATCTATTTTACTCTACCGAGCTGTGTTGTAGTCGGCCGGGTACGACACCTATTGTGCAACCACTGATCAGTTGGGTTTTACCGAGCTCCACGTGGCCGGGTACGATTCTAACGAGCCTTATGATGGCCGGGTATATTTTTTACCGAGTCTATTACGGCCGGGTACGATATGATGATGATGATGCCCACAGAGGCGTATGTTTTAACAGTTTATGTATTCATACATATGTATCATGCATTTCATGTCAGTAGCCCTCAGAGGTACTCAGATGTTACAGGTTGTCTATTCTCTATCCCTGCTAATATTACTGTTCGTATTTATGGTTCCCTGCCTTACATACTCAGTACTTTATTCATACTGACGTCCTTTTGTTTGTGGACGCTGCATGTCGTGCCGCAGGTCCTGATAGACAGGCATGTGCAACTCCCCTACCACAGTAGGTTGTCTAGGTCAGTAGTGATTGGCGAGATCCCTTCTCCGGACTTTCCGTGGTCTTGGTATGCATTTTTGTTATAGAGATATGGGTATGTCGGGGCCCTGTTCCGGCTATGTTGCAGAATTTATGTTCCTTTAGAGGCTCATAGATAGGTGTCAACTCATGTATAGTTGGTATGCCTTGTCGGCTGGTTTTTGTTGTATAGTCTTTCATGGTATCGTGGTAGCTCGTACCTTATATATAGTTTATTGATTGTCTGGACACCCCATGTTATGTATGTTTATGCCATCATCTTTTATCATTAGTTGTCCGTGATCCATGGATACCATTAATATTGATCTCGTTGACCCTAACAGATAATAAAGAAGGTTAGGTAAAATGTATGTTGGTGCGCGGCAAGTATGGCCGGGTGTAAGTCATGGCCCTCCAGTTTGGGTCATGACATCAAGGGCGGTTGAAATGAAAGAATGGGTAGCATTTTGGGGGTTGTTAGATTTAAAAAGGAAAGGAATTATGAGGGACGCTGATCTTTTAGATCAACGGCCGGGATTTTAGTAGGTCTTTGGGTGGGTAGGTGGATCTGGGATTTGGGTCAGGTATTTTAATTCGAAATTAGGCTAGGATTAGGCTTTGATTTGGTTACAATTGAAATACAAATGGGGCTATCATTTAAATAGCCAGTTTTCCCTTTTTAATTTTATAAAAATAAAAAATTAATTTTTGAAACAAATTACAAGCGTAAAAAGGATTTATAATCTATAATTCTTAATTTTAAAATACTGGGGGTTAATTTTTTATAAATATAAACGCAATAAAATCTTAAAAGAGACTAATATTGCAATTATATGTAATTTAGCTTAAAAATACCAAATAAATTTGTAAAAAATATGAAAAAATTATTTTAGTTATATTTCAACATGAATATGAGAATTAAATAAATGAATCACCAAAATGATAATTTTGAGAATAATTATTGGATTTTTATGGATAAAATAGGGTAATAAATTGATCTAAAAATATTATAAAAAAAAAGAAACATTTGGACATATTAATATATGCATATATATGTTATTTTGAAAGTATTTTGCATATTAAAATATACAGAAAAAATTAGGTATCAACAGCTGCTCCTCTTCACCTGGGAAGGATGAAAGAGTTGTAGGGTAAAGATATGATGGCCAATTTCTTCCGAGCGAGATGGTTTGAAGAAGTTTTAGGCCATGCCCTGGCTTCTATGATACCTACATATAATTGGTTTTACAGGAATCAGGTTGGATATAGTTCAAAATCCGTCCGCAGAGTATGCCGGTGGAGATTTTTCAAGAAAGGAAGCAAAATCTAGGACGAGGAAATGGTTACGGTTTGACATGGTCGCGGGAACTGGAGCGGTATAGATCTTGTTGAGACGATCATTGCTCGTTGATTTACCTGCAAATAAGCAATACAAGAATATATTGTGTGTAAATTTAAACATGATGCAATTTCCCGTCGGACCATGAGGATTGTCTCCGGACGGTTATAATGATATCCTTAGACCATGATGTCCTTGGGCATGAAGCGCATAATAAAGGATCGCAAGCCATGAAATGATGCTATCGGTCTAAGAGGATGATCCCTCCGAACCATGATGCCTTTGAATAATGATATGGAAAAGATTAAAAGGGGAATCCTCATGCCATGACATGGTATTCTTGGGCTACGATAATGGTGCCTCCGAACAATGATGCTTTTGGATAATTTGGCGGTCTTTCAGCCCATAAACTACAATATTTGATGATCACTCAGCCCATGCAATGTAGTATTTGGCGACCTTTCAGCCCTGAAAATATAAAGGTGGCGATCATTCAGCTACACAAATGTAGATGTGGCGATATTTCATCCATGCAAATGTAGAGGTGGTGATCTTTCAGCCATGCACATGTAGAGGTGGTGATCTTTCAGCCATGCACATGTAGAGGTGGCGATCATTCAGCCATGAAAATGTAGAGGTGGCGATCTTTTAGCCATGAAAATGTAGAGGTGGCGATCTTTCAGCCATGAAAATGTAGAGGTGGCGATCTTTCAGCCATGCAAATTATAGTGGAAATATTTCAGCCATGCAAATGTAGTTGTGGCGTTCTTTCAGCCATACAAATGTAGCGGTGGTGGGGATCTTTTAGCCTATGAAAATGTAAATAAGGTGGCAATCTTTCAGCCATGCAGATATAGAGGTGGCGATCTTTCAGCCATGCAAATGTAGGTGTGGCAATCTTTCAGCCATGCAAATATAGCGGTGGTGGCAATCTCTCAGCCTATGCAAATGTAAATGAGGTGGCGATCTTTCAGCCATGCTGATGTAGAGGTGGCGATATTTTATCGATGCAAAAGTAGAGGTGGAGATCTTCAGCCATGCAAAATGTAGCGGTGGCGGCGATCTCTCAGCCTATGTAAATGTAAATAAGGTAGCAATTTTTCAGCCATGCAGATGCAGATGGAGACAGTGTTTTGTCTCGAAAGACAGAATGGTAGCCTTATGCAATGCAGAAAAATACAGATGGAGGCAATATTTTTGCCTCGGAAGGCAGAATGATAGCCTTATGATAGAAATAAAAGGGAAAATGATGATAGAGCTTTCTTAGCTGATAGTAGATTGTGGTATCGTGACTACTGGGTATTGTGACATACGGAATATCCCAGACGTGCGTGGATAGCAAGTGTTGGTAAATGCAATAGTTCTGAGAATTGTATTTCTAAACAATGTTTGTCTCGTGAGTATATAGCATGCCTGATGCTTTCGTAATATCAGTACCTACATCTGAAGAAAAATTGTGAGTTTTTTAGGGGGGTAGGTTAGTTCTTATCCCCGCTGAGTTCACTTGAACTGTTCGGCTTTAATCTGGTGATACAGTATATATCATTGGGGTAATGTTGCTAAACAAGGCGATTTCGATAATAAACATACATGAATTTGTAAAAAATATTTTACATAAGTATACAATTAAGAAATAACTTTTAGATGAACCGACGATGTTGACGTGGCTCAAGACATTGCGACCTCTCTCTCTACAAAGTTTTAAGGGTCCTCCTCAAAATTCTACCCCAATTTAATGGATTGATGCTTTTTGACAGTAGCTTGTGATGATCGGCTAAAATTACTTCGAAATTTTGAGGGTCATACTCAAAATTATACCCCAGTTTCCAATTGGGGGGTGGGGGTGGGAATGAAAATTTTATTGAATACATACAATATATACTACTTATACACAATATATACTAATTACCAAACACAATATATACTATACTAATAACATAGTACATACAATATATACTACTTATATACAAAATATACACTACTTATACACAATATATACTAATTACCAAACACAATATATACTACACTAATAACATAGTACACCATATAAAATATATTCTACAATATACTAATGACTATTATACAAGATATTGAATTTAAAAAAAAAAATTTCGGAACCGCCAGACCCGCCAGAACCGGAATCGCCAGAACCGGAACCGCATGGTACCTGTAACCATCACGGGCCGGTTCCACCTTCAGAACTGCTAGAACTGGAACCGCCAGAATCGGAACCGCCAGAACCGGAACCGCAGACCCAAATAGACCCAGAACCGGAACCGGATACATCCTTAAATTATGACCGAATCCATAAGGCTGCATGCGTATCCCCTCTTAAACGGGAATCAGGTAAATCATAGTTCAATTATATCATATAGGAAATCGTAATTACATGTAGTAATGTTTGATTGCATCTGAGTTGATTGGCTTCGCCAAACTTCTTCGTCTATTTCTATAAGTAGGAGGGATCCTCCTGTTAGAACCCGATGAACCATGTATGGACCCTGCCAGTAGGGAGAGAACTTCCCTTTGACCTCATCTTAATGCGGAAAAATTTTCTTTAACAGCAGCTGCCCCGGTGTGAACTATCTCGGCTTGACTCTTTTGTTGAAGGCTCTGGACATTCTATTCTGATAAAGTTGATCATGGTAAACTGCGTTCATTCTTTTCCCATCTATGAGAGATAGCTGCTTCGACCCATTTGATGAAATAGTCGGTTGCTACTAAGATAAACCTGTGCCCATTGGAAGCGGCAAGCTCGATTGGTCCAATAACATCCATTCCCCAAGTGGCGAAAGGCCATGGTGAGCTTGTTGCATTAAGCTCTTTTGGAGGTACCTTTATCATGAATGGATGTATCTGATAGTGGCATTTTTGTACATACTAGATGCATTCCGTCTCAATAGTCATCAAAAAGTAACCAGCTCGGAGTATCTTCTTTGCTAAGACAAAACTGTTCATATGTGGACCGCAATTCCCGGCATGGATTTCTTCTAGTAGCTTGGATGCTTCCTTTGCGTTGACATACCTCAATTATCCCAAATCAGGAGTCCCTATATATAGGATTCCTCCGCTATGGAAGAAATTATTGGATAACCTCTGAAGCGTGCGCTTCTGAATAGGATTTGAAAGCTCTGGGTATTCTCCCTTTGCTAAATATTCCTTGATATCATGAAACTAAGGCTTTCCGTCTGCCTCTTCTTCAACATGGGAAAAATAAGCTGGCTGATCATGGATCTTTACTGGAATGGGATCAATGAAGTTATTGTCTAGATGTTGTATCATAGATGATAGGGTAGCCAATGCATCGGCAAATTCATTCTGGTGTCAGGAACATGTTGGAATTTCGTCTTCGTAAACCTCTTTCTCAATTCTTGTACATGAAGCAGATATGAGAGTATCTAAGAGTTTTTGGTTGCCCATTCTTCTCGGACCTGATGTATTAATAGGTACGGATCTCCGATCACTAGCAAATCTTGAATGTTCATGTCAATGGCCATCTTGAGCCCTAGGATGCAGGCTTTGTATTCGTCCATATTGTTGGTGCAGAGGAACCTGAGTTTGGCAGGCACCGGATAATGTTGACCGGTTTATGATACTAGGACGACTCCTATGCCAACTCCTTCGAAATTTGCTACTCCATCGAAAAACATTCTCCAACCGTCATAGGATTCTGCAACGTCTTCTCCTATGAATGGTACCTCTTCGTCAGGAAAGTAAATTTTCAGGGGTTTATATTCTCCATCCATGGGATTTTTAGCAAGGTGATCTGCAAGTGCTTGTCCCTTGATTGCCTTCTAAGTTTCATATACAATGTTGAACTCGCTCAACAGGATTTGCCACTTGGATAGATTGCCAGTGTGCATAAGCTTCTGAAAGATGTACTTCGACGGATCCATCCTTGATATGAGATATGTAGTATAGGCACATAAGTAATGCCTCGATTTCTAAGCCACCCAAGTAAGAGCACAACATGTCCGCTCTAATATAGAATATCGGGCTTTGTACGAGGTGAACTTCTTATTGTGATAGTAAATAGCCCGTTCCTTTCTCCCCGTTTCATCATGCTGCCCCAAGATGCAATTGAAGGCACCATCTAGTACTACGATGTAGAGTAGTAGAGGTCTACCTAGCACGAGCGGGACCAAGACTAGTGGTGTTGATAGGTATTCCTTGATTCTGTCGAATGCTTAATGGAAGTCATCAGTCCATTTGGCAGTGTTGTCCTTCTTCAACATCTTAAAGATTGGTTCACATATAACTATTGATTGTGGTATGAACCGGCTGATGTAGTTAAGTCTTCCCAGGAAACTCATTATGTCCTTCTTGTTTTTTGGTGGTAGTAGTTCCTGAATGGTATTGACCTTTGATGGATCCAGTTATATTCCTCGGCGACTCATTATAAACCCAAGCAGCTTCCGGCGGGAACCCCAAATGCACATTTTGCAGGATTCGCTTTCATGTTGTACCTGCACAATCTATTGAAAAACCTCAAATTTTCCATGTGATTAGTGGCCTTCTTGGATTTGATGATGATGTCATCTACGTACACCTCAATCTCCTTGTGTATCATATCATGAAAAATTGTAGTCATGGCCCTCATGTAGGTGGCCCCTGCTAACCCAAATGGCATCATTTTGTAACCGTACATTCCCCACGACGTAATGAAATCCATTTTCTCAGCAGCTTCTTCATCCATCCAGATCTTTTGATAACTAGCAAAATAATCCACAAATGATTGCAACTTATGCTTGGCACAAATTGTCGATTAAGATGTGTATGTTTGGTAAAGGGAAGCGTCTTTCGGACTGGCCTGGTTGAGATCCTAGTAGTCGACACAGACTCTGACCTTCCCTTCCTTCTTTGGTACTGGCACAATGTTGGCTAACCATGTCAGGTATTCTTCTACCCTGAGAACCTTGGCTTTGACCTGCTTGGTGACTTCTTCCTTGATTTTCAAACTCATATCAGGCTTGAACTTCCTGAGCTTCTGCTTTACCGGTAGACATGTCGGATCAGTTGGTAGTTTTTGAGATACAATAGACGTACTCAGACCCGTTATGTCGTCATATGACCAGGTGAATATGTCCTCATATTCTCTTATAAAATCTGTGTATTCCTTCTTTTCTGATAGCGATAAGTGCACACTGATTCGTGTTTCTTTGACGTTCTCTATGTCTTCCAGGTTAACAATCTCAGTTTCGTCTAGGTTGGACTTAGGTTTGTTTCCAAAATTCTCAACTTCTTTAACAATCTCTTCCAGTGTTTCATCTTCTTCTGAATCTATGTCCGTTTATTGCGTTGTCTCATTGCATGTCACAATCATTGGTTCGTAACGATAAATAATAGTAATGCTTTATAGTAAACTAATCAGAAAAAATAATAAAAATGCTGGTTTATAAGAGAAAAATCAGAATGCTTTGATAAATTCCATAACTGTTTTGAACATTGAAGATCTTATTGCGGAAATAAAAAATGCGAAATGAAAAATTAACTAGTAAAAATAAAAGATAGTGCATGATGCTTGTTCAGCCTTGCTACCCCGAAGCTCGCCGGGCTCTAGTGGTTCTGATGGTCCAGTTGTTGAGGTATGTTCCTCTACTTACGACTTGTATAGAAGGACCTTCCTCCCCATCCTCCTCTAACACAACACAACAATCCATGTCATCGTCTTCCAAAAACACGTTCTTCACTGTAGTAAGTGCCTCCACCTCGTCTGTCCCATAAATAATGTCGGCCTGTTGGAAAATATGCTCCAAAGGTGGTATTGGCTGTTCCAGTGGGTAGTAAGGACCGCGCCATGGTGGCAACCAATTGTTGAATTCTTTCCAGGTATACTCATATCCCAGACAGAAAGTGGTACCATGTTTCTTGATCTTTATCGACTTAGTGGTTCCTTGGAGGTTTTTTCCAAGCCCCTTGCCAAGTTGGTACCCACTTGAGTTCAATATACTCTCGGTCTTACTATCCCACCATTTATCTTTGTTAATAGCATTGACTCGCTCGATGTGGTAATAGGTCTCCCCACCTAACTTTCTTCTACCTCCTATAGTCGGAATGGTCTGGCGACTGTATATAGGATTGCTACCGTTGTTGTGAATGATCACCTCCTGGTGATTCCACTCAAACTTTACCGCTTGATTTAGTGTTGGTGCTACGACTCCAACAGCATGAATCCACGGCCGTCCTAACAGCAGATTGTAATATGCTGGCACGTCTATCACTTGAAAATCAACATCGAACCAAGTAGGCCCCATTTGCAAACATAGACTAATCTCCCCAATGGTAGACCTTTGGGAGCCATCGAAAGCTTTCACATTGATGGCTCCGTATTTTATCTCGTGCAGTCCTTTACCCAACGTCCTGATTTTTACCAAAGGCGAATGTTGAGGCTGGACCCTCCATCAATTAGGATACTAGTGATAAAATAGTCTTCGCATTGCACCGTGATGTGCAATGACTTGTTGTGTCCCAACCCTTCAGGTGGCACCTCATCTTCATGAAAAGTGATATTGTGACTTTCCAATGCCTGTCCTACCATGTTATCCATTTCTCTGCCAGTGATGTTGCTTGACACATATGCTTCACTCAGCACCCTCAACAGGGCATTCTTGTGTACCTCAGAATTTTGTTGCAAAGCAAGGATGGAAATTTGTGCCGGTGTTTTGTTCAGCTGGTCGATGACAGAGTATTCCTTAGCCTGTATTTTTCTCAAGAGATCATCTGGCTCGGTATCGATAATGGGTGCCGGTTAGAGGCCTACTGGCTTGACTCATCTAGATGTTCTGGGGGTCTAAACTCTACTAGTTCTTGTCATACCCTGTGTTGCAATAGCCTCTCTTAACCCATCCTTGCCTTTCCTTCTTGCTTTAGTTGTATAGTCCCGTAGCGTAGCCTTTGTATGGAATGGCATCATGGTCGTCATCGCCACTGGAATAGGCGTGGATGCCGAACGAAGCATGTGCCTTGGGCGGTGAAATTGCAGCTTCAAACGGTGTGGGTGCATTTATTGGAGATACAAATTCGACCTCAATTGATGCTGGTGTCTTTTTAGAGGACATTGCTTCAAACTCAAGTGGCATAAACATATTTACCTTGGCATCCTCAGAGGGCTGAATCTAGACCACGATCGAATTAAGAGTAACTATTGATTTCTTTGGGTCGTCACCTTTTATGATCAAACCGATTAATCTCCCGGGATCTTAATCATCCTCTATTTCGATCATGTGAACGCCTCCAACCTTGTGGTCCGACAGAGGATTATTATGAACATTTGGAACATGTTCCTTTGCCAAGATAATCTTGTTATCAATTAAAGTCTGTATCTTGTCTTTTTAGAGAATGACATTCGTCAACGGTGTGTCCTTTCATGCCGGAATGGTATGCACAGGATTTGTTTGGATTTACCCACTGTGAGCACGCGATTTTTGCCTCGCCTGAAATGTTTCTATAAATTCATTAAATTAGAATTTGTATGTTATTATTTGAATTATTAGGAATTAATTGTGTGACTTTGTGTTTATTTGCATCTTTCTTTTATTATTTGAATTTTAGGGTTTATTTGCGTGATTTTGTGTTTGTTTGAATTTTAGAAATTAATTGCATAATTTTGTGTTTATTTGTATGTTGCACGTTTTAATTAATATAATTCATACAAAATATAAAAATTACATGTTTGCATTTATGATTTCATTTTTACATTTTTAGGTTATTAATTAGTTAATATAAAAAAAATTTGTTCAATTTTCTTTTAAAATTTAGAATTTAGGTTAATTAGTTTATTTTTGTAGAAGTTAAATTTCCTTTTTTATTTTCATTTTTATTTATTCAAAATTTGAAAAAAATAACAAAAACATAAATATATATAAAAAAGAGAATAATTGTATATTATTTGGGTCTTTGAAAGACCAAGTTATGGGCCAATTCTTGCAACAAATCTGGCCCAAAAAACTGCCAAACCCAACGCCTTGACCGGTCCAGAAGCCCCAGAAACAAAACGACACTGTTTTACGCCGTAGAATCTAAGCCGTTGATTAATCTTCATCGAACGGTCAAGATGAAAGGGGTGTCACACTATATAACTGTCGCACACACCCCTACCATTGAAACAGCGTACCATATCCTAAACGAAACCTAATTCTGCCAGTGTAACACCGCCCTGCCTGCACCGTATCCCCACCGTCCGCCGCCGGCTGGAAATCGCCGCTGCCGGCGGCGTAACCCCAAGTCCACCCAAATTTATACCACTTAACCTCCTTCTTCTCCTATTACCAACCCCCCTAAAATAACCTCTCAAAACCCAGCCAAACTCGTCAAATTTTCTTCCAAAGAAGCGGCTGCTCCGCCATCCATAGCGGCGCCGGCTCCAATTGCTTCCAATTTGATACCCCACACTCCCCTTTGCCTCCCTACCCAAAAACAAATCCTTTTTCATTCGAATAAACCCTAGGCTCTTCGAATTTCAAATATGAGTTTGACCTAATTTTGAGTCGATTTTTTTAAAAGGCCGCTTGAGTTTCAAAAATGGAGTTGCATGTTTGTTTTGGCTAAAAACAAACATGTAACTCCGTTTGGATATTTAAATTAGAATCAGCAGACTAGTTGAAGAGCAAACCAGTAAGTCTACATTTATTTTCATTTTTATCTTTTATTTTTACTTATTTGTTAATAATTTTATCTTGCTTTAAGTTTTGGCTATTAGTTTAATTGGAAATATTGACTAGTTTTGCTCATAATTAAGTTTGGATTTTGGTGACCATTTATTCTGTTTGCATTTTTGTTATTTTATATTTCTGGTCATCCCATAGGTTTAGACTCTAACCATGTTTTGAATTACCCATTTCTTTAGCTTAATGGCCATGTCTGATTTAGTCCTAATTCCTAAACCTTCACATTTATTGTTCAGCTTAGTTTAATGTTCAACAAATAATTGGTAGTAGTTTGAATAGGAATCAATTTTTCAATTTTGGTTGTTTCAAATGGTAGAAGGGCATGGTAGTTACATCTTTGCATGTCTTCTTTTAATCATATTCAGCATTTATCTTGAATCTTGGTCCAATAGTGTTTTGAATTCTAAGTAGGATTTTTGGTTATTCCTGATTAATGGTTCAAGTTTAATCATGGTTTGATTATAGTTGATAGTTAGCAATTAGTTAATTTTAGGACTTAGCTTAGTAAAATAGTAATTCTAGCACATTAAAGGGGTAATATAGGGTTTTAGTTGGTTCTGGTAATTTTAGGATTAAAATAAGGGTAGTATAGGTATCCTATAAATAAGAAACAGTGCTAGAATCTTTTAGACCCTTCTAGAAGGGGGCTTTAGTCTAAAAATTAGTAGTTTAGTGTAGTAACTTGGGAAACAAGTAAGAAAATAAAGGACCAAGTAGGTAAAATCTGAAAAATTGAAAGATGGACTAGTATTTAAAATGAAATAAAGGGGTTGCCCTAGACTTTGGCTATAAAAGGCACCCCAATTCATTCAAAAAAGGAGGTTACATAGTCTGAAAATATTCTAAAAAATTCCAGATATTTTGGAGTCTAAAAAATATCAAAAAATTCCAGCAAATTTCCAGAAAATCCAAAGCTTATTCAAAGTTATCAAGTCCCTGAAATTCAGTAGTGTAGTACTGTTCCACTAGGTATCTTCTTCCTGGAAATAATCCAAATCTCAACTATCCCAGTAGGAACTCAATTATATCAAATAGAAAAATGGCCTGAAAAACACACATTTAAAGAGCTGAGTTTCCAACATTAGTCCTGGGTTCAATTTGGGTTGACTAGGTCATTGTTCCAGCCATTTGGAGTAGAGTGCTGATTGAATATGGTGTTACAACTCTCCTGGGTTCCTGTTTAGTTGTTTGAGGTTCATTTGATATATTGAAGTGGTTTTTACTGTTTGATTTTGGGTTTAAAACTCTCCTTGGTGTTTAATAGCATCTCTGGGTTTATTAACCACTCATAAGCTGTGGATTCTTGTGAACATGATAATGTTTGAGTGTTGCTGACTTTCAGTTTTGTTTTTGCACAAATTCCATTTTCCATCTCCAATGATGTATGAAGTTTGGACTTAATGAATACTCCAGTTAAAGATATGTATTATGTTTTCTTTTTATCAGCTTGTATTGCTTTTGTATTGTTTATCATAGTTAAGACAAGGTCTTGTAAAATTGGACATTTAAACTGATTTTCCTTGTAAATAGTTATAGGACCATTCCTGGACTGTTAAACATTTGTTTTGTTTTGATTCCATGAATAAATATTGATAGTAGCATAATCCTATTAAGAGTTAGAGTAGTTAGCAATGTTACCTGTAATTCCAATATAACTAGTAAGGTGACAGGGTTAGGTTAATGGATGCGATTATATTATGATTAAATCCAGAGTAGACGAATGATTATAGTGGGTCTATTTAGCATTATTCCTATGAATCGTTAATTATAAAATTGTGATCATATGTGAGCCTGAAGGTGGGCTCTAATTTTGCCTCTACTTGGTATTATTTATCACTTACATGGTATGATATAAAATCTGGAACTTGTCTGCGTGTTCATTAGACTTCACTAGCCTGGTTTCCCATTTATCTCAATTCTGGCTCACATTGAGGCCCAAATACAATAATACATGCTGGCTAGCTTCAGCTGAAAGCATAAATAAGTGAAATTGGAATTGTCGAATTACATAGTACATTGGAACAAAGTGAACTTAATCCTTATTTAAATATGGACCCGAATTTTTGAAAGCCCGGACCCCAATAACAATTAGCCAAATCTTTTGGAGGAGAATTTTAGTTTGCTCTAGGATTGACCTTTTAAATAAAAATGAGATGCGCCACGCCAAATAAAATCTATAAAATTTCGTGGCCATCTCTAAAATGTTCTTATATTTAGAAATTCGAGACACGCCATTTAGCGAAATTCACGGTTTTTCCCAAAAGATAATAACGCGTTAGTCGCTTTTTGGCGCGTTTTTAATAGTTTTATCTTCCTAATTACAGGTGCGCATTTATGTAGCCGAAATCCAAATCTCAATGGAGTTGAAATATTTCAAAAACAGTGTGCTCATTTATGTGAAATGGTTCGCGACATGTTTTAACGACATTGCAAATTTCCTTAAAAAATATTAAAAGCGATATAAAGTAATTTAAAAATTGCACTCTAGGATGAACATGTGTAAAAATCAGAATTTTAGCCATTTATAATAGTTTAAGAGACCATGCTAGAACCACGGGATCCAAGAATGCCTAACACCTTCCCTCGGGTCAACAGAATTCCTTACTTAGAATTTTTGATTCGCAGACTCCAATTGGGCAGTAAAAATTTTCCTCGATTTGGGATTCAAAACAAACCGGTGACTTGGGACACCAAAAGCCAAACCTATCCCCAGTGGCGACTCTAAATAAATAAATAATACCATTTCGAATAATGTCACTTTAATTGGAAAAACTCCCTTATACGTTTTTATCCTTCGAGGTAGCCGTGTAAAAAATGAGGTGTGACACCCACTGAGAAGGGTTCTCAAGAGTTGCAGCAGGGATATGGGTGACATTACTAGCAGCTTTGAGTCTTTCGTACAACTGGTCAATAGGTTCTGCAGTAGATGTATATTATTTCAGAGGCTTTCGGTCAAAGCTTGGCCGAGGTCTAGGAAAGTTTTAGCATGCAGGAGGGGATTGATAATGGGATGGTTGAGTATTGTAGGCTTGGTAAACATGTGCGAGTTGGGAATATCTAGGTGAAGTAGGCTGATATGTGAGAGGTGGAGGTGATTGATAAGTGGTTGTTCGAGCTTGGTAAGAGGGTGAGGGCACTTAGTAGTTTGGAGTAAGGCTAATATGTGAGTAGAGGCATTGTGTAGGCTTGATATTTGATGGAAGATTTGGTTCTCTGTGCCACCATTAAGGCTCCTACGTCCCTTTTCTTAGACACACCTCCTTGCTGTAAGGCCTTATTTGTAGCTTGCAAGGCCTCAAAGTTCGTAACCATACCGTTTTTGATGCCCTCTTCAATCCTTTCTCCCAGTTTGATGATGTAAGAAAATTTTTGGCCCTCGATCATTATCAGCCTTTCATAATACTGTGGGTCTTGACTCCGGACAAAAAAATTGTTCATTTGTTCTTCCTCTAAGGCATGCCAAACCTTAGAAGCTTCAGACCTTGTGAAATGTTTCTGTAGGCTTCTTATTAGATTCTGAATGTAGAACACATCTGACGCATTCTCCAGGTTTAACCTGAACCCGCCCATAAATTCGGACGCCATGCTTACCCAATTCGACCACTCCTTTGGATCTTGGCTAATATACCAGGACAAAGCATCTTCTTTCAAACTCCTAATAAAAAGCTTCATGCGAATCTTCTAATCTTTTCCTACTCCAACCAGCTTGTCACAGTATGTTCTCAAATGGACCCTTGGATCCCCTATACCATCAAACATCTCAAACTTAGGAGGTTTGTACCCCTCGGGCAGTTTCACATCGGTCTGTATGCAAAGATCTTCATAGTTTAGCCCTTCAATTCCCTTACTTCCTTCAACGCCTTGAATTTAGCTAGTCAATTTATTAAGTTCTTCGGCCAGGTTTCCGATGAGAAGGTCTTTATCATTGGACTTGGGTGTGCTTGAGATGTGTTAGGTGGAGTGTGGCATAGTCTCCACGTAGTTGGGGCTATTATGGTGGGTGTGGCTGTGGTCATTTATGGGGTTCTAGAGTTCTAGGATGAGCAGGGGGTGTTATTTAAGGTATGGCAGGTGTTGCAGCGGTGGCGAGGAGCGGGATGGTTCTTTTGCTGTGGAGGTGTAGGGTTTTGAGCCTTTCGGAATTGATGTCTGGAGTAGTGAGGGGAAATGACGGATTAGCCAGATTCCGAACCTGATCAAGTTCTTCTTGGAATTTCAGTAGCTTTTGTTCGAGATTGGATGCATTTTCTTTAGAAACTTGTGTAACATGACCATGAGTGACCTCTACCCGTTCAGTTGAGTTCTCCTTTCTAGCATTGTTCAAATCTTCCATATTCCCTTTGTTCTTGTTTTTGGCAGGAGTAAGAGGAGGAGTGGGTAGAGGCCCCCTAGATCCCATGGAATAAGATGATGTTTCCCGAGTGCATGAACTAACCTTTGAGGAGGGGAATAAATAAACAAAAAGTAAAAACAAAAAGGTAACAAGTTAGTGAGGATCATAAGGAGATGTTACAAGATTAAACACATAGTGCGAGAATATAAAGCGTGTCCTAATTTGAGAGCCTCGTTATGCTCGAGGTAGGCCTAGCGACAAATTCATTTGGAGAATTCATAATGCTAAATGCCTCATTTTATTGATAGAAAATAAGACGAATCCCAAATCAACACTAAACGGGCAGGGAAATAAAGTCACTAATAGCCATTGGCCTTATTACATGTGATAAAAGGGAGGAAACTCCTATCTATATGATCCCAAAGGGACCTTCCCCGGATTCGGCATCCCTGGATCTATCGAACAGCTTTCCGAAATCGCGAAGTCCCAGCAATAGGTAGGCTCTAGATAGATGTTTGCCTTTGTTTCCTTCAACATTTTGGCAATCTTTGACCCTCTTGAGAAATTTCTTCTCCAACTCCACTATGCCTCGCTCCAAGTATCCCAGTCGCTTGTTTGCACTGACAGTCATGTCCTTCCATTCCTCAATTAACTTTTGATTGGCTTTTTTTATCTCACGGTGCTCATATTTTCACTCCCCAATCATCTAGCACAGTTGGTTGCATTTGGCCTGTGCCTCGACTTTTTCATCTATGATCCTGTAACCTCGAACAAACCTAGGCTGGCCCAGGCCATCATGCTAATCCTCCAACCAGCTTGAATAGTAGGGAGCACAACCAATATGGTATCTATCTGGATCGATGGTATCCCTCCCTATGACGATCTTGCAGTGCCACATATTCTAAGCTTGGCACTTGTAAAGGCTATCATCATCCTGGACGACGGCCCGGAAGTGACTTATCATGTCAACCCTGGGTACAACATGCTTCCTACCTGCTTGCCTCATAACTTGGAGAGGGACATAAGGGTACGTTCCTCTCAGGGCGATCAATTTTAGGAAAGGTGCATCTCTGGATCATGTCATGAACTCCTCAGTCGAAAACTATTCGCACATCCATTGTACCTGGTCCTTAGTCAGATTTTTGAAGAGCTCAACGCATTCCCTAGAATTCTCCGGTTGAGCGAACATATTGGGCATGTAATTCATTCTCTTTGGATGATGAAAAGCGATATGATCATCCCAATCTCTTCGCTGAATTTCTTGTCGGTATTCACCCATTTGGAGATGCTCCATGAGCTAAAGTTGAAGTAGAAAATTGTAGCCTTCAAAGTGTTTGGCTTCATGTTGACACCTCTCTAGGTCTCGGTATATTTCCACAATGATCATAAGCACAATGATGAATGGTTTCCCGATAATCTCTTCCATTAAGGTCTTAGTTACCATAGCAAGTCTGGTGTGTATTCTTGCTTTCTTCATTGGAAACACGATCAATCCTAGGAAACAAAACATGAATACAAAGACCCTTCGGTGAATTTTCCCTAATGATGTGATGGTAAACTCGTCACGATAGGTACAGTAGGATTTCCTGTGACCGTACCTCTCGTACAAATAATCAAAAGGGATGTAGGATTTTTTCAAACATATCAGTTCTGAATTCTTCTTCAAACCCATCATTTTGAGGAAACCCCTACCTTTGCGGTTCTTATGCATTAACAAACTTGGAGCTTCCCATGGTATACCGGCCAATCCTCCTATTTCTTCTAGTAAAGGTGTCATTTCAATGTTCCCAAAGCAGAATACGAACCTCTCATAATCCCAGAACAAAGTAGCAGCTTCTATGATCTTGTTGTTGGGTTGGATTTCCAAGAGAAAAGGTAGGTTTCCTAAATATTTACGAACTAGAGTGAAGATCTTTCCACCAACTTAGCAGTTTTAGGTGGATGTTGGTGACCATGCCGAATTTGGGGACTTCGTGCCTCATATTTCTGCAAGACAAATAAGGTTAGGCCCTTACCCCTACTGGACTCGACTATTTAATACCAACAATGAGCATAAAAGCATTTAGCTCTCCAAATAAATGCACAGAGTGTGACGATGTCCGTTTGGGTTTTAGGGAAACCTAGTGGACTTTGGACAAAGCCATCTTAAAGAGTCATTATGTGAACAACATAACTGACTCGGCTAGATTTGACCATGATGCATGCATATTTAAATAGAGTGAGGTTTCTGTAGAGTTTTAGACTGGTACCCTTGAGCGGACAATTCAAGGGGGAAAGGCACAAACCCATTTACTACACCATTGATCGACTAGTTTTACCGCAAATATGCCTTTTCTGGATTTAGGGGCAATAATATCGGAAGAGCGCAATCACTCATTATAAGCGTTGCTATTGGATTTGTTTGGCACGAGTGGAATATGATGTTGAGCATGATGATGCAATAATTAAAAGCATATTGTCACGTATTTGCACGTTAAGAAAGCAATAAATACAATAGTTTCATAATTTAAAGCAGTAGTAAAGGAAAGAAACAAAAGTCAATTCAGTTGTGCAATTGAAAATGGAGTTTGAATGCTTAAAGGAATTAAACAAGTAATTGCACATAAAGAGGTATAAATTCACAATAATAGTCTAAAATGGTAAAAGCCTTGATAGTCCCCAACAGAGTCGCCATGCTGTCGTGCCCCCTATTCTCGTGAAATCGGGTTTATGATATTTGGAGGGGCAACTCGTTCCTTTTGGGAATTGGGTTTGCATTTGAAGAGTTGCCACCTAATGATTAAGGTGCATTAGGACACCAATAGAGATCTAATTCTAAGTTTGTTTGAATAACCAGAGATTGGGTAAGGGCTTGAAATTATCCTAAGGGGAAGGTGTTAGGCACCCTTCAGGATCCACTAGTGTGGTTCCCGGCCAGACAGTTATTATGAATTGGGGTGCAATTAGCATATAAGTAGATAAGGCTCAAATAAGAGGAGATTTCAATACATAATGGTTTTAAAGTAGACAAAGTTTGAAAGAGCAATTAAAAGAGCTGATTTTTGAATAGGAATTAAAATGCTAAAAAAGAATAAAGAATAAAGAATAAAGAAAGGGATCCTAGGTTTATTAAAATTATGGATCACCCCACACAATGTCTGGTAACCACTCCTCAATAAGGGGCTACACGTGACATTATCACGTGGTTATCATATCCATATCTACCCTTCCCACCCTGTTAAGGTATTAAAGAACGGATTGGTGTCGATTACTTATTTCATGCTATTACCCATCCCATTCCTATCAGTCCCGGAGGCACTTAGGACTATTAATCCTAAAAGGGGGAAAAATTATGCTTGTTTGAAGTTTTAAAGGTAAAATTTTTAAGGAGAAATACAAAACATATAAATACTGCACATTCAAGGGGAAACACGTAGCCACATAAGGCTCAAGTACACCTCCTTCAAGAAAAACAATGCAAAAGAACGACTTAAACAAATGAGTAAGGTCTGGTTCTAAAATATATACTTGAGGGAAGAGGAGATCGCTGTGTGGCAGCATGCCTGGCTTATTACATGACTCAGTTAGGAAACAGAATCGGGCCTACCTGCTGACTGTAGCACTTAAACAAATAATAGAGGCGAGTCCCGTTTTATTTATATTTCCTAAGGCCTGCCTAAGTGTTTAGGCGGGTCCGATAGGCATGATATCTACTTAGTTCAGAAGTAGGACTCAAAATGAATTGTTTGAAATTCTATAGGTAGGCTTACTGAACCTTGTTAAGCAAGGGAAATAGATTATTGAAAAAGAGGTTCAGAATGGACAAAATTAAATTAGGTTGGTTACAGATTCTACAGGTGATATTATCTACTATTATCGATTTTAATACCCAGGAGCATGATATCTTACATTGAATGTGAATGGAGCGAATAAAGTTCATTTATGAGTCTTTATAGGTTGATTTCTATGCATTACTGATTTTAGATCCTATATTGCATATGAGTAAAAAAGAACAGGATTATACTTATGGACCCCTATAGGCATGATTTCTATATGTTACTGATTTCAGCATGCTACTGGGTTGTAATCAACTAGGCCCTAAAACATGATATCTACGGTGACAAAGGTGTAGAATTTTAGATGTCCCTATAGGCAGGTTATCTATGTTAGATAATACGCTTAACGCTAGAGGGGGGGGGGGGTGAATAGCGTTATAATAAAATTTAGCGTAAACTTGCGGAAATTAAAATTTGCAGGAAATAATTAAGTGCGTTAAATAAACAAAAGGAAAGAACGCACCGATGTATTCTGGTTCACCATAACACGTGGCTAGTCCAGTCCCCGAGAGACTCTCTCGAGATTTTCCACTAACTTGTCAAGCTTACGGGTGCTCAACAAACCTTTACAACTTAAGGACACAAGCCTTAACACCTTTGCTCGGAGATACAACACTCCAAGACTTCAACCAAGGAAACACAAGTTCCTTACAACAAGAGAATCACAATTCTCTTACAAGTGTACAAAACACTAAACACTCAAACAAAACACTCCTTAATGAGTAGATATGAGTAAAAGAAGTAGGCTCAAGATTACAACAACTATGGACAAGACTTTGGCTCTCAAAAGCTTTATGAAATGAATATAAAATGATAAACAATAGTATGCAAGCTTATAGCAATATAATGATCAGTTGTTGTGTGTTGTTGTGTTTAAAACACTGAAATGAAGCTGTATTTATAGTTGAAAAACTTTGCATTACCGTTGCCTAATTGCCAATTAAGAGTTGCTGATTTTACTCTGTGACAATCGATTGTCAGGAAGCCACAATCGATTGTTTGCCAATCGTACCAAAAATCAATCCCAGATTTTACGCTTAACAATCGATTGTCCAAGATCAACAATCGATTATTGGCAACGTTCAAAAAATCATTTCCAGATTTTACGTAAAACAATCAATTATACCAAATCAATAGTCGATTATTCAGCAACGTTCAAAAAATCTTTTCCAGATTTTAATATCAACAATCGATTGTACAAAATCAACAATCAATTACCTGACGGTATTTGAAAACTTTACGACAACGGTCAGCTTCACAATCGATTATGCAATGTTAACAATCGATTATTTATCAGACTTTGAAAATCATTTTAGACACTGCCTCGTGACAATCGATTGTTATATACTCACAATCGATTTATTTAATAACTTTGAAAAAGTCTGGAAGACACTGCCTCAACACAATCGATTGTCATATGTTCACAATCGATTATTTTGTGACTTTTAAAAATCTGATGGACACTGTCTCTTCACAATCGATTGTCATTAGCTTCACAATCGATTATTCTGAGTTTTGAAAAACTTTGGTGGACACTGCCTCATCACAATCGATTGTCATAAGGTTCACAATCGATTGTCATGCAGGTTTGAAAAACCTGATGCTAATTGCCTTCACACAATCGATTATCATTAGTTCACAATCAATTGTCATGCAGTCTTGGCTTAACATAATCGATTATCATAAGTACATAATCGATTATCTTAGTCCAGATTTTAGAGGCATATTTAAAAATCATTTTGACTGAAGTAAATATGCATGATTTAAAATCATTTAGTATTAATTAAATATGCATGATTTTGTAAAAATTAGTTTTACGAGAGAAGCCATGTCATGAGTCAAGTTGTCGGATCAAGATCACAATTAAGAACGACTCATTTAAACTATAAAACTTTTTCTTGTGCTTGAATCTCGTTATGCATCAATTATCCGCTTGTACTTGAACTTCGTCATATATCAATTTGCGCTTCGTTTGTCATTCATCAAAACCTACACATAAGAACACACGTTTTAGTATAAAGCCTTGAGAACGCGTTTCCAACAATTTCCCCCTTTTTGATAATGGCAAACTTTAAGCGGGATATGCAACTTTATTCAATTTATAATGACGATTCAAGACAAGTAAAGATATGCAATAAGTATGCGATTAGTTCCCCCTCAATATAGGAATTCCCCCTCAATTTAAGCTTATAAATATTGAGAGTGCATACCCGTTATCTTCCCCCTTTTGCCATTAGCAAAAATAATATAAGAAGATGCCAAAGATGTAAATAAAACTTGTTTATTTATTGGAAAGAAGATTACTTAAAGAGAGCATGATAACTCAAGTAATAGCAGTACAATCAATTATTGATACGAGATAATCGATTATTAGACGACAGAAACCGATTTTTCTGAAGAAGACTTGATTATTGCGCGTCATGCTTTATAATTCCCCCTACCTTTAGGGCGATACCTGCAAAAATTCGTTAGACGTCTCCGACGCTCAAGTTAGAAATCATGTAAGATAAAAAGATGCAATGCATGACTTAGATCAATGTGGAGTCAAGAATCCCGAGTTCACTACGAATTCGGAAGAAGGACTCTTTCTCTAAGGGCTTTGTAAAGATGTCGGCCAATTGGTCTTTGGTTTCAACAAATTCGATTTCGACATCGCCCTTGAGAACGTGATCTCTTATAAAATGATGTCTAATTTCAATGTGTTTTGTTCACGAATGAAGAACGGGGTTCTTCATCAAGCATATGACACTAGTATTATCACATCTAAGAGGGATATGATCAAGACTTAGGCCATAGTCCAAGAGTAGTTGTTTCATCCATAGGATTTGAGCGCTACAACTCCCCGCGGCTACATATTCAGCCTCGGTTGTGGACAACACAACACTTACTTGTTTCTTGCTAAACCAAGAAACGAGAGAGCTACCGAGCAAATGGCAAGTGCCACTAGTGCTCTTGCGGTCCAATTTGCATCCAGCAAAATCGGAGTCGGAATAGCCAACGAGTTGGCATGAAGAACCTTTGGGGTACCATAGACCCACATTTGTTGTACCAACAAGGTACTTCAAAATCTGTTTTACCGCAGTAAGGTGAGACTCCTTCGAACACGATTGATAACGGGCGCATAAGCACACGCTAAACATGATGTCCGGACGACTAGCAGCAAGATAGAGAAGAGAGCCAATCATACCTCGATACTTCTTAGTGTCGATTTCCTTACCTTTCTCATTTTTGTCTAGATGATCGGATGTGCTCATGGGGGTCGCCATTACTTTTGCATTGTTCATTTTAAATCGTTTCAGCAATTCTTTGCAATATTTGGCTTGGCAAATGAACGTACCTTCTTTCATTTGCTTTACTTGTAATCCCAAAAAAATGTTAACTCACCCATCATAGACATCTCAAATTCGCTTGTCATTAAATCAGAAAATTCCTTGCATAAGACATTGTTAGTAGCACCAAATATGATATCATCCACATATATTTGAACTAATAAAATATCATTGTTTTTATGCTTAACGAAAAGGGTGGTGTCAACTTTCCCTCTAATGAAATCATTTTCCAATAGAAATTTACTCAATCTTTCATACCAAGCTCGGGGAGCTTGTTTTAAACCATAAAGAGCCTTTTTGAGTTTGAAAACATGATCGGGAGATTTAAAATCTTCAAAACCGGGGGGTTGTTCAACATAAACTTCTTCTTGAATAACACCATTTAGAAAAGCACTTTTCACATCCATTTGATATAAATTGAAATTCATAGAAGAGGCAAACGCGAGCAATAGACGAATAGCTTCTAATATAGCTACGGGAGCATATGTTTCTTCATAGTCAATACCCTCTTCTTGATTATAGCCTTTTGCTACAAGCCTAGCTTGTTTCTAGTGATTACACCATTTTCATCTAGTTTGTTTCGAAAAACCCATTTCGTACCAATTATGGTATGATTTTCGGGTCTTGGCACCAAATCCCAAACGTCATTCCGTTTGAATTGGTTAAGCTCCTCTTGTATTGCCAAGGTCCAAAATTCATCCCCAATTGCTTCGGAGATGGTTGTTGGTTCAATTTGAGACACAAAAGCAGTATGTCCTAAGGTGTTCTTAATGGAGTTTCGGGTACTTACCTTTTCTCCAATGTCGCCAATTACATGTTCGAGAGGGTGATCTTTGATTGTCCTCCACTCGTTAGGCATTTTCGTTTCATTCTCTAATTGTGGCGCTTCCTCCATTGGTTGTTTCAAAAATTCGTCTTGATTTTCTTTAGGCGTTTCCTCTTGTATTTTGTTTTTCAAGCTATCTAAGATACCTGCAAGATCAAAACCATTATCCTTTCTCGCCAAGCGAGCATTATTTTCAGCAAATACTACATGAGGGGATTCCTCCACAGTTTCGGTTCTTTTATTAAAGACCCTATATGCTTTGCTACGTGAGGAATAACCAATGAAAATTCCCTCATCGGACTTAGCATCAAACTTTCCCAATTGATCTTTGCCATTGTTATGAATAAAACATTTACAACCGAATACTCTAAAATGGGAGATATTTGGTTTCCTTCCCTTGTAGAGTTCATAACGGGTCTTCATGAGTATAGGCCTTATGACTACTCTATTTAAGATGTAGCATGCGGTACTCACGGCATCCGCCCAAAAATGTTTGGGAATCTTAGCCTCTTCGAGCATGGTTCTAGCCATCTCTTCGAGACACCTATTTTTCCTTTCCACCACCCCATTTTGTTGTGGTGTACGTGGAGCGGAAAAGGTATGCTCGATACCGAGTTCGTCACAAAAGTCCGCAAAGAGATTGTGATCAAACTCTCCCCCATGATCACTTCTAATTGAAGTGACGGTTGTTTCCTTCTCGTTTTGAACACGCTTAAGAAAATATTTAAAATTCTGAAAAGCATCACTTTTATTGGCAAGAAATAAAGTCCAAGTAAATCTAGAATAATCATCAACAATCACAAAAGAATAACGATTTCTTCCTAGACTTTCAATGCGAGATGGTCCAAATAAATCCATGTGAAGCAATTGCAATGGTCTAGAAGTTGAAACAATATTTTTGGATTTGAAAGATGCTTTTGTTTGCTTCCCTTTTTGACAATAATCACAAATAGAGTCATTTTCAAATTTCAAATTGGGAAGACCAATAACTAAGTTTTGTGAAATCAATTTGTTCAAAAGATGCATGTTGATATGTGCTACTCTACGATGCCATAACCAAGTATCATCCTCTTTACTCATAAGACAATCAACATATTCGGGTGAGGAATTTGCAAGATCAACCATATAAATATTATCCACTCTAAAACCACGAAGGATAATTTTAAAATCACTACGTCTAAACACTAAGCATTCATCCGAATCAAATAAGGCAAGATTTCCCTTGTCACATAATTGACTTATGCTTAAGAGATTATGCTTTAAACCTTTCACAAGTAATATATGCTTAATAGAGAAATTTTCATCCTTACCGACCGATCCGATGCCAATAATCTTTCCTTTATTGTTATCCCCAAAAATCACACTTCCTCCTTCTTTGTGTTCTAGCTGAAGGAATTTGGATTCGTCTCCCGTCATATGTTTGGAGCATCCACTATCAAGGAACCATAGTACACTTGATCCCTTCAAACACACCTACAAAACAAATTAATGCGTTTTAGGTACCCATGCCATTTTGGGTCCTTGAGGGTTAGGCATATCATAATGATGCGATTGAGTGATATGTCTATGTCGTGTAAAACATGCAGGGGCAATATGACCAATGCGTCTACAATAATGACAAGTCACGTTGGGGTTATGCATCCTTCTAGGTTCATAATAACTTGATGGACGAAGATGAATTACTCTATTTTCATTATGACTATTGCACATTTCATGAGAACCATTTCTCCTACTATTAGTTCTAAAATGAGCAGCGTTTCTAGAGTAATGGTCATGTCTAGGAGGTTCAAAACTCCTTCTAGTGTTTGGCCTAGAATATGCATCATTTCTAGGGTAGTCATTTCTAGGTGGTAAGTCATTTCTAGGTCTTCTAAAATGTTCAACATTTGTTCTAGCATGCATATTTGTTCTAGGATTGCTATTTCTACGATAAGCATTTGTTTTATTAATCCTAGGTTGAGCCATAGGTGGTTGGGGTTTGGCTTCAACCTTTTCTTTAGGCTCATTCTTAAAACCTATGCCATGCTTGGTTGACTTCAAATTAACAAGGACCTCATTCAAGTTTTTGTGGGAAGAATTAAACTTATCTAAGGTACCTTTAAGTCTATCTACCTCATTTTCGAGATGCATGCAAGAAGAGCAATTTTTAATAAAACTTTCGGGCTTGTCGGCGCTTCTTTTTCCGAAAAACTTGTTTTCCTCTTTCAGCTTCTCATTTTCTAAAACCAGTTTTTCTAACTCCTTTTCTTTCAAAGAAAGCTGTTTTTGAAAATCTTTTTCTTTTAGAGAAGCATTTTCTTTTGTGCCCTTGACAGTTTTTTAAGCTTTAAGAAATTCAGTATATAGCTCATCAAAAGCAGTTTGCATTTCTTCAAGAGTAAAGAAGTTTTTAGAAGAGATTTGACATACCTCATCTTGCTTGTCTTCTTGCGCCATCAGACAAAGGTTTGCGGCTTCGTCTTCTTCTTCTTCGCTTGACTCATCTCCGGAGTCTCCTCCCCAAGAAATGTATGCACGTTGCTTCTTAAAAGGTTTCTTCTCCTTTTTGATGTTTGGGCAATTTGATTTGATGTGCCCAGTTTCACCGCATTCATAGCACTTTATTTGCTCGCCTTGCTTTTTGCCCTTTCGTTCATACTCCTTTCGCATGAACTTTTGAAATCTTTTGATAACGAGTCCAAATTCGTTGTCTCCGTCCTCATCAACTTGAGGTTGACTTGTGCTTGCCTTAAGCGCTATTCTTTGCCTCCTTTGATCATCAACAAGAGGGTTAAGTATTGTAGATTCATAAGTCTTAAGGTTACCTCTTAATGCGTCGCTTGTGACATTTGAGACGCCAATGGATTCTTGAATTGCGTCGGCCTTTGATCGCCATGCCGGAGTGAGACTTCTAAGAATTTTTCGAACAAGTTCTCTATCCGTGAATGTCTTCTTGAGGGCATGTAGGTCATTTACGATTATTGAAAATCGTTCGAACATTTCATCCACCTTTTCACCTTCCTTCATGTGAAATAATTCATAAGCATGGGTTAGGAAATCAATTTTAGCTTCCCTTTCCTGGTCCGTACCTTCGTACGTAATTTCCAGCTTGTCCCACATTTCCTTTGCCGTTGTGCAACACGATATTTTCCTGTAATCTTCAGCATTTACAGCACAATATAATAAATTAATTTCGTTAGCATTATTTTGAACCTTTCGGATATCATCCGCGTCATATTCTTCTTCGGACTTGGGAACCCATTCGTTTTCAACGTTTTTGGTTGGAATTTGATTTCCCTTCGTTATCACCTTCCAGAGATAAAAGTTGTTTGCTTGAACGAAAATTTTCATCCTCTCTTTCCAGTACGTGTAGTTTGTACCGTTGAATAGAGGTGGTCGTGTTCCTGCAAAAGAGTCACGAGTAGAAGCCATGGATGGTTCTCTCAAACTGTTAAGTCTTCAGAGAGTTGGGCTCTAGTACCAATTGTTAGATAATACGCTTAACGCTAGAGGGGGGGGGTGAATAGCGTTATAATAAAATTTAGCGTAAACTTGCGGAAATTAAAATTTGCAGGAAATAATTAAGTGCGTTAAATAAACAAAAGGAAAGAACGCACCGATGTATTCTGGTTCACCACAACACGTGGCTAGTCCAGTCCCCGAGAGACTCTCTCGAGATTTTCCACTAACTTGTCAAGCTTACGGGTGCTCAACAAACCTTTACAACTTAAGGACACAAGCCTTAACACCTTTGCTCGGAGATACAACACTCCAAGACTTCAACCAAGGAAACACAAGTTCCTTACAACAAGAGAATCACAATTCTCTTACAAGTGTACAAAACACTAAACACTCAAACAAAACACTCCTTAATGAGTAGATATGAGTAAAAGAAGTAGGCTCAAGATTACAACAACTATGGACAAGACTTTGGCTCTCAAAAGCTTTATGAAATGAATATAAAATGATAAACAATAGTATGCAAGCTTATAGCAATATAATGATCAGTTGTTGTGTGTTGTTGTGTTTAAAACACTGAAATGAAGCTGTATTTATAGTTGAAAAACTTTGCATTACCGTTGCCTAATTGCCAATTAAGAGTTGCTGATTTTACTCTGTGACAATCGATTGTCAGGAAGCCACAATCGATTGTTTGCCAATCGTACCAAAAATCAATCCCAGATTTTACGCTTAACAATCGATTGTCCAAGATCAACAATCGATTATTGGCAACGTTCAAAAAATCATTTCCAGATTTTACGTAAAACAATCAATTATACCAAATCAATAATCAATTATTCAGCAACGTTCAAAAAATCTTTTCCAGATTTTAATATCAACAATCGATTGTACAAAATCAACAATCGATTACCTGACGGTATTTGAAAACTTTACGACAACGGTCAGCTTCACAATCGATTATGCAATGTTAACAATCGATTATTTATCAGACTTTGAAAATCATTTTAGACACTGCCTCGTGACAATCGATTGTTATATACTCACAATCGATTATTTAATAACTTTGAAAAAGTCTGGAAGACACTGCCTCAACACAATCGATTGTCATATGTTCACAATCGATTATTTTGTGACTTTTAAAAATCTGATGGACACTGTCTCTTCACAATCGATTGTCATTAGCTTCACAATCGATTATTCTGAGTTTTGAAAAACTTTGGTGGACACTGCCTCATCACAATCGATTGTCATAAGGTTCACAATCGATTGTCATGCAGGTTTGAAAACCCTGATGCTCACTGCCTTAACACAATCGATTATCATTAGTTCATAATCGATTGTCATGCAGTCTTGGCTTAACATAATCGATTATCATAAGTGCATAATCGATTATCTTAGTCCAGATTTTAGAGGCATGTTTAAAAATCATTTTGACTGAAGTAAATATGCATGATTTAAAATCATTTAGTATTAAATTAAATATGCATGATTTTGTAAAAATTAGTTTTACGAGAGAAGCCATGTCATGAGTCAAGTTGTCGGATCAAGATCACAATTAAGAACGACTCATTTAAACTATAAAACTTTGTCTTGTGCTTGAATCTCGTTATGCATCAATTATCTGCTTGTACTTGAACGTCGTCATAAATCAATTTGCGCTTCGTTTGTCATTCATCAAAACTTACACATAAGAACACACGTTTTAGTATAAAGCCTTGAGAACGTGTTTCCAACAATCTAGATATGAAATTGAACAAGAAGTACTATAGACATGGTTTCTAAATGCAGTCTGCAGCATCAAAAAACCCTATGCATGGTTTCTAAATGTAGTTTGAATATGCTGAAATTCAAAATAGTCCAATAGACATGGTTTCTACCCTTGACGTGCATAAATACCCAACCCTTTCTATTCACTAGCCAACCCTCAAATGTTTGTTACAAATTATTACAAACTAGGAATATTGTTTTACATCAAAATACATAAAAATACAACTAGAGGAGGTTCGATTCTTTGTTCCTCCCTGAGCTATGGAATACTGTCTTAAGAGCCATTACTTCAAAACCTTTCTCAAACTTGAGTGTGTTATAGTTTCTTATGAGCCTCAATAGGACTCCGAGCAGTGATCACACCCAAATTACATCACCAGAATGGGGACAACTGCAGTGTTAAAATGACAGCTCTCATGTGTCCAAGTTTAGAGGGAGCTCTGGTCCCAAGGCAAGGCTCACAGGAGGTGGGGGATGTAGGACTTAAGTCTAAGAGAGAGTGGAAGTGCAGAAACTGAGTTATAAAAGCTGAGGGAACAAAGAAAAAGGAAAGGGGGGATGGGAGAGAGCGATTAATACTTTAAAGAGTTTGATAATTTCACACCAAAGGGGCAGGGGATTGGAAATCCATTGCAAGGGCCTATAAACTTAGGCATGAGTCAATTCAGGGCATGCACAACAATAGGGGTGCTGTCATGATTGTAAATCAACCGGAACACACAACATATAAGGGAGCATAGAGGTTATGATCCTAGGAGGACTAAGTTTGAGTCATGTTCAGCAATATTCGATGCTGTCACGCCCCAAACAAACCATAATTATCAAACACATTGGGGGAGGGATTTAGGATTCATAATACATTGATTCAGAACAGGAGAAAGGAAATTATAACATGCTAAATAAAGTTACTGAATTAGATACAAGCAATAGGTAGACAAGAATGCAAGAACGTTAAGTAACTATGTTGTTGTTGATGATGAAATCTTAACTAGAATATACCAGTTCGCAGGTTCAAAATGTAGTAAAAGAAGGTAACGGGACTTTTGAAATAAGGCTTTGGCTTTCAGCCAGCTAAACATGCCAGCAAGAGAAGTAGTAAAGCAAGAGAGAGTGTTTTTGAGTGTAATGTGAGTTTAGAACTAAAGTGTTCGTGTTTGTGTTAATAAGAGAGTATGTATACATAGTAGTTCGAAACCATGTAAAATAAGGTAAGAATTGCAATTGTATAATAATTATGGAACCAAGTGCTAATCAGAATCCAATCAATGCAAGTACTCTATTTAATTAAGGGGCAATCAACCAACGATAATGGGTAGAAAATGTTTAAGGAAAGACATCAAATAGAGCATCGTGTACAGAATAGATAATTAGGGGTAGGTACATATGGGTTCAATTAAGGAAACAAAAATCAGTAAAATACTCAGTTGACCAATTAAGATAAGAAAATACAATCGAAAATCAGCACATGGTAAACTAGGGAATCAAGGATTCGAAATTGCTAATTTAAGTAGGGTAATATGGGTTCCCATGAATGAGCCAATAAACCAAGTTAAAATAGGAGGGTCGAAAGCCTAGAGAGAAGTTTTCAAATCAAGCCACGAAACAAGGAGCTCAGAGTCAATCGATGAGAGAGTCATGAGTCATATTGTAGCATATAAATAGAGTGAGACATGAGTAGCCAAACATAGCAAGCAAAGAGGCAAGTCTTGACCAGTCAAGACGAACACAAGCCCATAGAGCTAGTGTAAGTTACGCATAAGGAACTCAGTTGAAGCACATTTGAAGCAACATAGTCACAGAAACTCAAACAAGAACAGGCGAGTCAAAAAATCAAACGAAGAAACCTAGAAAAATTAGGGCTTTCAACATAGGCGAGTTAAAGAGTAGATAGAACCCAGAATTTCTACACTTAAAAGAACAGTCTCAAACATAAAACCATAAGATTTCCCATAATATAAGGGTTTTAAAAAGAGGATAAATAGACAGATTGGACAAAAACTCAGGCAAACAAACATTCATTTATTAAACAGTTAAAGGAAATTAGGGGTTTTAACATGCAAAGGCAGGCAGAAGGATAATACGAGCAAACATATCAAAACATATCAAAATCAAAAAAAGGTTTCGAAATAACTTAACAGAACCTTAATAAGAAGGATAAGGAGTTTTGAGAGCAGAGTTTTAAAAAGAAACTTTGAGAAGAATGTTTAAAAGTTCAGAGAAGACATAGGTTTGAACCAAATCTAAGAGAAATCAAGAGAACCTTAAAGGTTAGGGTTTTAAAGGAACCCCAAGTGGTAAGAAAGTCTTTAAAAATCATCGATCTAAGCGGGAGAGTCAGGAGTTAGACTCGAATAGCCCTGGCTGGCCGAAGAAAGTTCAGAGACGATCGGAGAACAACCGTAAACTGAAATCGACCAAGGTCTGGACCAAGCTCTTTCAAGACCTCGCCTTGAAACCATAATAATCGAACGCGTAGAAGCTATGAGAGGTGGATACAGGCCTCCGATCACCTTGGAAGGCAATGGATTTGGGATTTTTTAGGGTTGTAGTTGATTTCGGCGGCTAGGTTTGGAGAGAGTCCTAGAGAGAATTGGGGGAAAAGGGAATTCAAGGGCGGCCGAAATGAAAGAATGGGTAGAATTTTGGGGGTTGTTAGATTAAAAAATGAAAGGAATTATGAGGGTCGTTTTTGGGTCGGGTGTTTTAATTCTATATTGGGCTAGAATTGGGGTTTGATTTGGTATTTTATTTGGTTATAATTGAAATATAAATGGAGCTATCATTTAAATAGCCAGTTTTCCCTTTTTAATTTTATAAAAATAGAAAATTGATTTATGAAACAAATTATAAGCGTAAAAACGATTTATAATCTATAATTCTTTATTTAAAAATACTGGGCTTAATTTTTTATAAATATAAATACAATAAAATCTTCAAAGAGGCTAATATTGTAATTATATGCGATTTAGCTTAAAAAATATCAAATAAATTTGTAAAAAATATATAAAAATTATTTTAGTTATATTTCCACTTGAATATGAGAATCCAATAAATGAATCACCAAAATAATAATTTTGAGAATAATTATTGGGTTTTTCGAGATAAAATATGGTAATAAATTGATCTAAAAATCTTAATAAATAAGGAAAAAATAATGATACATTTGGATATATTAATATATACATACATATATTAATTTGAAAGTATTTTATATTTTAAAATATATCGGGAATGATTGAATATCAACAGCTAAAACCTTAATAATTCTTGCTGGGTTTTTTTTGTTTGTAGGAATCAATTGAATAGAAAATACTAATATCCAGCAAGAACGTGAGCTCTTATGTCTGTTCTTGGTTTTGGAACAATTCCAAAATGAACTTAGTATAGTTTTACTTAGTGTATAAGTGAAAGACTTGATTAGTCGCCTTCCAACGGGAAAGACTTCAACATAAAAGTAAATTTCCGTTCTTCCTGTTCCCGCGGCAGACGTACGCCGTCTCATAGTCACCACTTGTCTGTCGTTTCAAGCTTCCAAAACAAGCAGAAAAACACGTTGTGTGAATGATGAGACCGGCCTAACCTAAAGTCAAGGCTCTTCCCTCTCTTGATGGCGAATCTTGATTGACTGACACTAGGAACCGATTCGGAGAAAGAAGAAGCATGGCATGAGATAGGCGGCGGATCAATTTTCGATAGCGAATTACTTGACTCGATGGATGGAAGGAGAGCCCAAGTCTTGGAAATGGTATCTTCATGACACCTAGCAAGGAGTGACTTAGTCATTCCTTATATGATGGCAGGATGCCACATGGGGTTGGGGTGAGATAATTAATTTTTATTTATTTATTAATTAATTGCGTAATATTCTATAATCCGGTAATTAATTAATTATTCGCATAATTTAAAAATTACCTTAAATTATTTAAAATTTTACTTATTTTTAATATACTTTATATATTATACTACCATGATCATATGGTACCTCGTATGTACTAGTTTATAATTATCGGGTATTATTAATAGTTTATGATCCGTATTTTATCCTACATTGTCCATTTTTAACGAAACTCATTTTCTCTAATTTGTGCATCTTTTATCCTTCATGATAATTATTTATCGGTTGTTATAAATAGCATAAATATGCTAACCACCATATAATATCATCCCCAAGTTTACGTCAATTTACTGAAGGCGAAACTTTAATGTACGAAAGAAAATGCGAGATGTAACAAATATTGTGGAAGATACCATTCCCACTTTCAAGTCGTAGTCAAAGCTTTATACTTTACTAGTCTACTTGATTATTAGTTAGAGGAACTATTCTTATGGCTACCTTCGGGTTTCTCCCCACGGCGTGGTTAATACTATGCCGAGCCTGGACCCCTTCACATTGTAAGCTCCATCCGTGAACAAGGTTGAAATTTCTTATGTCTATTCTGACACTATTACTTCTTCTTTGGTAGCCAAAGGTAAAAGTCCCAGGATGAAATTGGCCAAAAATTGTGACTTAATCGTAGTCATGGGTTATTCTATGTGAAATTTACTCATTTCGATGGCCCAGTTGTCCAGCCTAGCTGGGAGTTCAGTTTTATGAAGAATATTTTGCAGGAGAAAAGTGGTAACCACAACTATCGAGTGACATTGAAAATACGGCTTTACCTTTCAAGCGACGACTACGAGAGCTAATGCCAGTTTTTCCAAATGTGGGTAGCGAGTTTGTGCTCCCGTCAAAATTTTACTTACATAATCAATAGGATATTGTTTAATTCATCTTCTCGGGCTGAAACAACACTTACCACTACCTCCGAGACCACTAAGTAGATCAATAGTTGTTCGCCTTCTTCTGGTTTTGACAGTAATGAAAGACTTGACAAATACCTTTTCAAATCCTTCAAAACTTGCTGATATTTTGCGGTCTATTCAAAGTTATTCTTCTTTTTGAGGAGTGCACAGAAATTATGATATATTTTTGAAGACTGGGAATATAAATATGCTCAGTGCAACCAGTCTCCCTGTCAGCATTTAAACCTTTTTTACAGTTGAAAGCTGGTCCGAAATGTCTTTGATGGCCATAATTTTGTGAGGTTAACCTCGATCCCTCTTTGTGACACAAGGAAACCTAGGAACTTATCGGAGCTAACCCTGAATGCACACTTCTCGGGGTTAAGCTTCATGTTGTGTTTCTTTAAGATGTCAATGGTGTATTGCAAGTGTTTCATGTGGCCACCTATTTGCATTCAAAGACTTAACCAGCATATCATCTATGCAAGCCTTCATAGTTTTCCATATATGTTTCTCAAACATTTTGTTTACAAGCCATTGATAAGTGGCTCGGTGTTCTTGAGCCTGAAAGGCATCACATTATAATAATATGTGCCAAAATTCATTATGAACAAAAAATCCTCTGGGTTCATCTTGATTTGGTTATACCGAGTAAGAATCGAGAAAACTCATTAACTCGTGCTCGGTCTTCGTATAAATCATTTGATTATATTTGGTAGTAGGGAAAAGTCTTTTGGGCACGCCTTTTTCAAAACCTTATAGTTTATGCACACACAAAATTTATTCTTCGGCTTTGGAACTACTACTATGTTAGCTAGCTATTCAGGACCTTTACCTCTCGGATTGAACCGATATCAAGAAAGCGAGTCACCGCTTCTTTGACAAATTTTTTTATGACCTCAACAATAGGATGTTTTTTCTATCTTACTAGAGGGATGTCGAGATCGAGGCTTAGTTTATGCACGTCCACTTCTGGTGGGATACTTGTCATATCCGTACTGACCATGCAAAACAATCGACATTAAATTTAAGAAATTAGATAAATCCATACTTGAGCTCGGGGTGTAGTCCTATCCCCGAGTTGAACTTCTTCTCTAACAATTTTTCAAACAATACGACTTGTTCAAGTTCTTCCTCTATGAATTTTGTTGCACCCATTTCTTGTGATACCTGAAAATATCTTGGTACCTGATAGGATTCCGACGAACCCTCCCCTGGTTGACTTCGTTCGACTGGGGAGAAGGTGACGTTTCCTGTAATTATTATGTCGCATGTTCCTTCCCTTCGCTACTGGAAATTGAGATTGCATTCATCTCCCTTGTTGCCGATTGCTCACCTATTATTTGTTTAGTTCCCTCCGAAGTTGGAATTTCAGCAATCAATGATTTTTTGATGGTACAACCTTTTTCTCGTGCAACTACAGTCTCCCTGGAATAATATTATAGCCCATATCGCCGTCCACCACCTCGAAAAGGGTCGTCTTCATCACCCTCTCATCATTTGTGGGTAGCAAGATCTCTCCTCGGGTTGTCACGCTTGCTAGGTTGAACTCGGCTAGGATTTTTGCAGTCAGAATGATACTTCCAGTAAGCTTGGCTTGCTCCAACACTCTCCAATAGATGATATTGGCCGAATTTCCTGGGTCCACCAAAACACGTTTAATTTTAAAATCTAAGACATTTAAAGATATTACCAATGCATCAATGCGCGACAGCGACACTCCATCTGTGTCTTCCACCTTGATAGTAATATCATCCTCAGCGACTTCCTGGAGTCTCTTACTGTGGGTCACTGGCACATTCATCTTTTTTACCGTAAAAAATGTCACACCATTGATCTTGTTCCCCCTTCCCAAAAGTTATGTTGATCGTCAAGCGCGTGGGATCTTTTCCCGATTTTGAAGGCTCTGTATTATTGCGATTGCAGTCATAGTTGTTTTTAGCTCGGTCGCTTAAAAGTTCTATGAGATTTCCATTTTTCGACATTGTTTCCTCCTCCTCGCGCATATGCCAATAGTCCCTTATCCGGTTATGGGATTCTCGCCACAAATTAGGATCCCTTTTGTGGGTTTAGATCTTATTAATTTCGAAAATCGTGCTTCTTTAATGTTCTTCATAACTGACGTTACCTCCATTATGTTGATATTAAAGTTGTATTCGGAAAGCCTGGGGTAGGAAGAATCTCTAGAACCTAATGTAACCTAATGTCTCCTTGTCCTTTAATGACCTATTATTTCGTCCGCGATTAGTTCTTATCGGTAGAGAATTATCCACCAACCTAAAACCTCTACCGCATCATTCGGCCCATTCATAGGGAAAAACCGCCGCTTGAAGACTGTTGCTCTTTGTTGAAATCATCCTTTAATTTATCCTTATTATTTTTCCTATCCCGACCTTTGGTTGACGCCGGGAAGCCAAGCTAGTCATTTTTAAAATTTATCTTTGACTCATATCGATTGTGAACATCTGCCCATGTTGTTGTCTGGAACTCAAGTAGACTTTCTTTCAACTTTTTGAAGCATCGGAACTTCTTGGATTCAACACTTAAGTAAATGTTTCTGCAGCCTACTCGTTTGGTATGACCGAGAGTAGCACCGTTTCTTTCTAGAATTAGGTCACGAACTCTCGTGATAATTCGATCTCTTCTTATGCAACCCGAAATATATCGGTCTTTCGGACATGTACCTTTCTAGCCCCTCCATTGGCCTAATAAAAGAATCTACGAGCATTTTGAAGGAATCTATGGAATGCTCGGGAAAGAGTGAATACCATGTCAGGGCCCCTTTCGTGAGGATTTTCTCGAATTTCTTTAGTAAAACCGTTTAATCTCGTACGGAGCCAAATCATTTCCCTTAGCCACCATTGTATAGGTGTGATATGCTCATGAGAATTTGAAGTTCCATCATACTTTAGCACGTCTGGCATTTTGAACTGCTGCCAGACATACTTTAGTGTTGCGCTTGGTTTGAATGATAGTTTGGTGTACTTTTTTGAATCCGGTCCATTTAATACTGGTGGTGCGCTCGAAATTTGATCTATTCGAGCATTTATATCCTTCATGAACCGCATGGGTTCGATCTTAAAGGGATCATTCTCATTGTTGTTGCCAGACCTGCTATTGTTTCCCCTGCCTTGTCAAAGCCAAATTCGCCTCTCAGGGTGTTGTTATCGACCCTCTGCGTTATCTGATTTGTGGGCGCACTAAAGGAACTGGACCTCATCCATTCGCGTTGTTGGAAGCACCAGATAATACTTGCCTTAATTCCATCATGACGTGATCCTTCCGCGAGCGATGGCCCATAATGACCTTTTATTGCTCCCTCATGATCCTTACTGTTCCATGCTCATCTTCAGCATCATCAAGAGTTGTCTCTCGAACATGTTATGGATGTTTCACGTCCTGAACCGGCGTGGCCTCATTCCCCTCATTGCAGGTATCACTATTGTTATCTGCATTTTTTTAATGATTTTTTCTAATAACAAAGAATCAAACAAGTTACTAATAGTTGCATGGATCAATTCAATTATACAATTGTCTATGCCCCATGGTAGGCGTCAAACTATTTACCTGCAAAATAGTACAATTGAATTTATATGTGATATACATACAGGTGAATTAATTAAATTCTAAAATGATAAATGAAATAGACAAAAATGCAAGACTTAGCGTTGAAATCGAGATAAAACAGTACAAATCTTGAGCCCGAGAGCAGAGTTTCTGGAGGCAGTAAGAACAATGTAAATAAGCAAACAAATATCATTGAGCTTTTGATAGAATATAATGTATGCTTGTGAGAAAATGTGTGTCCTTACAATGATGGTAGAGCTCACTATTTATAGCTGCACCAAGTTAACAAGGTCCTAGGATCAAGTCCCTCTTAAATGACAATTATGAGGGCCATTGAAGAGTGTGTAACTGTAGGCAGTGAATGCCATATTCTCTGTAATGCACCGAGCACTTATTGCTATAAAATATTCTTCATTGAATGCTACCGGGTAGCAGGCATTTATTTCGCCTTTATGAATATCGTTCTCTCTGATGACAAATAAGATCGTTTTCTTTGGACCTGACTGCCTTCTGTCTTCGGCTCCACATATCACTTTCTCATGCTATCATTAAATATGAACATACTTTTCCCTATACATTCAACAAAAATAATTTTTTTAATTTGACAAATATATTTATCTCGACGACCTACTTTAATAGAATCATCAGTCAACAATTGAATTAAAACCAAGATTATAATTTCATCTTCTATATGTAATTAATTGTACCAAGATGTTTGGATTATAAAATTTATATCGGTATTCAGTCAACTATTGAATTAAAACCAAGATTATAATTTCGTCTTCTATATATAATTAATTGTACCAAGATGTTTGCATTATTAAATTTATATCGGTATTAGCTACTCCCTCTGTTTCAAATTACACGAGGTACTTTCCTTTTTAGTATATTTCAAAATAAATAACACAGTTCTAGTGATGGCGGGCTATAATCTCGTATTTTAGTCGCTTATCCCACTTTAATTACACTTTAATTGAGTTTGAGCTTTAATCGCTAGTGTTTTGCACTAATTTCATATTTTATGCCTTGTAAGAGTGATTTCGTGCTATACAAATGTTATAGAATGAATTCGAGCTATTTGGAGCTTTGAATTCTGAGTAAAAACTCAAGAGATAAAGCCGGGATCGAGTTCGAGGTCAAAAACTGAGTATACATATGAAAAATGAAAGGAAAAAAATGCCCAAGACCAATTGGATGGCCTATCATGGCGTGAAGCTGGTTGTGCATGATGAGGTTACTGCCAATTCAAAAGATAGGAAACAAAACTTGCAAGGAAGTGAATTATTTTTGCAACGATCCGACTGGTCCTTTTTGAGCTCTAGCGTATCGTTTAGCGATCTGAGGCCATGAGAAACTTGACTTCAGGTATTATGACTTGTACGCATGGTCGGAATTGAAATTTGGGAAATTCGAATTTGATTTGGAAAGAAAATTCTCATTTCAAAAGCCTTAAGTTGGAAGAATTAACTAAGATTGGATTCATGAGTAATCTTTATCTTCGAAATATTCCAGAATCCGGGCACATAGACCCGAGGGCAATTTTGTTAACTTTTCAAGCAGAGTCGAGAATTTATCAAAATTGAATTGTTGTGAGTATTATAGCATGGTTTTATGGATTTTCTCATTTATTGACTAGTCTTGGGAGCGTTGAGCATTGATTTGAGTTTATTGAAGGGCATGGAAGCTGGTTATGGAACTTCAGAGCGAGGTAAGTGTCCTTTCTAACCTTGTAAGAGGGAACTAACCCCACAGGTGAACTAAATTATTATGTGCTTCTATTTGTGGGGGGCTACGTGCACACGAGGGGACCAGAGTCCGTACGTAGCTACTAGTTATGGCTATGTCCGGGTAGTTATAGGCTTATATCATGCCTTGTTGATCTTGTTGGTAATTTATGTTATTGTTTGTCCTGAGAAGAAACAAGATTAGGATTGCATTATAATTATGTTAAAAGTAATTTGAATTGAGGAATTTAAGATTTTAAGGGTTCTCATTAAACTTCGTCTTTACAAAGGAATTGAGAAATATTTTAAAAACTTAAGTAATCTTTAAGCAATTGTGTCGCATGTATGTTTCACGAGTGGGATGATTTCCTTAAAAAGTTTCAAGTTGAATTTCCAATATTTCGAAAAGAATCAAGAAAGAGATATGATTTAAATGTTAAATTATATTTGACTGTGTCGCAAGAATGATTCACACGCGGATAAGTTTTTAAATTTATATTTGATAGTGTCGCATGTAAGATTTGCGAGTGGGGAATAGATACATCTATAGTTTGCGTGGTTTCACCCTCGGCAGTGTACAATTTACTTTTATGTTGGATCGAGTCGTACGTCTCGGCATTGCCTTTATCTCTCTCTCTCTCTTTCTCTCTCTCTCTCTCTCTCTCTCTCTCTCTCTCTCTCTCTCTCTCTATATATATATATATATATATATATACACGTACATTATTTTTATGGAATTCATGCATTACATTTTGCTATAAGCTAGTGTATTTGAGGATTTATCCCTAATTTGAATTATGATAACCTCTAGATGATATCCACTATATCTTTATATATATTCTCTGGTTACAGAGTAAACTTGCTAGTTGAGAGCTTGATTAAAATTGTAATCAAGGGAATCTTACCACGTATTATAGGTTTATTTCATATATCCACTTTGTTTCATTTTTATTCACTCCTTCACTGTATTTGATATTATTAGACCACTAGTAATTGTTGAAGTCGACCTCTCGTCACTTCTTCTTTGAAGTTAGTCATACTCCTACTACACTTGTTGTGCATTTTTATTTTACATGCATATGTATGTATAGTGGCCTCATTGGGCGCAATAACATGGTTGATACGAAGACTTAGGTGAGCTGCATATCTCGATATGACCCGCAGCCAGCAGAGTCTCTTTTAGAGTATTGTATTTTCTTTCCTGCCCAATTTGTATCTCGGACAATTGTGGTATTACATTTTATTTCCTAAAAATTGCTCATTCACTTGTGACATCGGGCTCTGGGAGGACAATAGGATATTCAATATGTAAATTTATTGAAGACATCATTATTTACTCAGTGAAGTTCATTATTTATTGTTTAATGTAAGGAAAAGAAATGATTTCAAAAATACTAAAATGAGAATTTTAATTAACTTCTTGGTGTTAGCTTGCCTGACAGTGGTGTCCGGTGCTATCATAACCTTTATTAGATTTTAGATCGTGACCACATGATATTAGAGCACTAGGTTCCCTTAGGTCTCACGAGTCATGAGCGAGTCTAGTAGAGTCTTGAGGATCGGTACCGAGACATCTATACTTATCTTCGAGAGGCTACATGGCTGTTAGGATCACTATCCTTCTTGATTCCTCATTGTGCAATTTTATTCATTTGAGTCTTATGCCTTTATTTCCTTCCTAATCAATCTTATGCGATGCGATGCACTTATTATAAATCAAGAATTGAGGAATTTTAATGGTACTACAGATGTGGTGCGAGATATTTCTCCACGCATAGTTTTTTAGGCTATTGTCATCACCCTTCGGTATGATATTCTGTTGTTTCAACTCATTAGAGGTACTTATGCGAGCTCTGAAGCTATAGACAGGTAGTTATGATGCTCATGAACTGTTTTTGCACAGTATTCATATGATGGCAAGATATTTGCCTGTGCGTTACGGCAGTAAATGACTTGATAAGAGGTCTACTCATAGCATGATTCAAAGATTCAGTATTTTATTTTCGGCGGAGGAAAGGAAATCAAACTATAAATGTTCAGGTTGGGTTGACAGAGTAACAAGACTTGGTGTTTTCAAGTGTGGTGGACTTTTTATATGCGATGTGGTGTCGCCATCCTCGATTGAATGTATTAAGTTCGCTGGTGTTATGATCTTCTTTAATTCGACTTTGGGCGAGGTATTGTGAAATGGTATAGAGAAAGCTGTTGTCAGAGATCGCGATGCGCAATGGTTTAGGATCAAATCGGTATTTCTAATGTTAACGGCTCGAGAAAGATGATCTTCAGAAAGGTTTAAAGTAGTATCGATCTGTTGGTTCAAGTGTGGCAGAGTAGCATGGGTTTAATGGCAGGGTAACTACACGCCTTGAAAAGAGTTTAGAGTGAATTGGCATTTATGGTGCGTAGTGACTAGATCTACGGGCTTAACTTGGAATATTGGCTATTATACGATAGGCGACCGGATGTGACAGAAAAGAGCTTGCTTGATACAAAAATTTTGTATTGCTGTTCGGTAAGAGGTCAAATTGAGTATCAAATCTACTGGAAATTGAGAATGGGATCAGCTCAATTCTGGTTCGACAATTGGACAAAGATGGGAGCATTATATTTCCAAATGCCAGAACAGTTTGCCATAGATGAAGACATTCACAATGTCAATAATATGATTGAAAATAGTATATGGTACGTGGAAAAATTATTTCAAACTCTACCTGAAGAGTGGGCTAACCACATTGTTCAGAATATTAGACCCCCAAAAGAATGTATAGAGTTAGATACACCATTCTGGATGCTTGAAGAAAGGGGACATTTTTCAGTAAAAACAGCATGGGATTACCTACGAAGAAGAGAAATTCCAAGGATAACCTACAAGATGATATGGGTCAAAGGCTTACCTTTCAAGATATCTTTCTTCTTGTGGAAGGTGTGGAAAGAAAAACTGCCACTTGATGATTTCTTGCGTAGAATAGGATACTCCATCGCATCTAAATGTTGGTGTTGTGCTGATCCTAAAGAGGAGTCTTTAGTTCATTTATTCTTCACATCAAATGCAGCTACGACTGTCTGAAGTATTTCCTAACGAGAGCAAGAATTCAATTAGAAGGGTTGTCTTTACATCAAGCAATTACAATATCCTGGACGACTTCAGTTATTCCTAGATTGAAGTCAGTCTTCCAAGCTTTACCTGCATGCATTGTATGGGAGTTATGGAAGAGAAGAAATAGTTTGAAATATGGAGAAGCAGTGTCAGTAAGAAGAGTTATTTACCAAGTTTCATCACTGCTGCAGTCACTAGTACAACTGAAAAAACCAGGACTTCATGTGCCTCACAAGTGGCTCGACTTACTGACAATGATGGAGCAATATACACCTCGACAGAAGTACAATAAAGTGCTATGGGAATTTCCCCCAAGAGGATGGATAAAAGTGAATACTGATGGAGCATGCAGAGTGAATCCAGGGAGAAGTTCAATTGGGTTTTGTTTAAGAGATGAGACAGGTGACGTGATATATGCAGAAGGAAGAGAAATTAAGGAGGGTTCTAATAATGAAGCTGAGGCAACAGCAATAGTAGAGGCAATGAGAATGTGCAAAACAATGAACTTCAACAATGTTTGGCTTCAGACAGATTCAATGATGCTTCAAAAGATAATAGATGGTCAATGGAAACCGCCATGGAATATTATGGATGCGGTGGAGGAAATCAACATACTCAAAGAGGGGTGTAATTTCAAAGTATCTCACATTTTCAGAGAGGGAAACAATTTAGCAGACCACCTTGCAAACCTAGCTCTCGACACTGGTAACATCGAGTGTTTTGAATTTTTGGAACTTGATGTTTTGAGCAGAAGCATTGTAAATGATGATAAGCTACAATGTGCAAAACTGAGAATAAGAGTGGCAAGAAATTAGGGAAGGAAAGGGAAGGAAATAAGGGCATCACGGAGATAAACTTTTTCACTAACTTTTCTTTCCGTTTTGCAGGTAAAAAAAGTTGTACCGTTGTTCTTTATCCTCTCGACATGTCCACTGGTAGTTTTCATTCCAATGGATATAACTTGCATCTGAACAGAGGTACAACCTATGGAAGCGTCATCAAACAAGAAGGCATTGTTATCATATCAAGGATATACAAAAGAATAGAAGAAACATGGAGATTAAAAGTTGGAATATACTTTGAAGAATTCTCGATGGTTTTAAGTCACGGACATCGGGGAGTTCAACTTCAAATGTACAGCTTCATTTTGAATAGTTGTGTGTCACTTTGGCTCTACAAATCAATATGTTGAGCACATGCATACAGAAAACGAGAGCTGGCCTCACTTTTTCAATTTCCATGCGTGTGTTTGCATGATGCCAAACATAAAGCACGCTTCTGTTTGGAATCTCCAGCCAACTTTTTTGCACGCTTCAGTTCTTTATCAAGGTTATATAGAAAACAAGAGCTGGCCTCATCAATTTCCTCGCGTGTTTGCATGATGCCAAACACCAAGCACGTTTCTGTTTGGAATCTCCAGCGAGCTTTTTTGCACGCTTCAGTTCTTTATTAAGCACGCTGGTTTTGCTCGATAATGCAGTTTTGAATAATTCCACAACGCTGCTTGTTTAGGAATTGGAGTCCAAGCAATTTCGAGACAAGAATCAAACAGTTTTTTAGTCATTTCTGCAGACAATTTCATTGGGACAGCAACAGCTCTTTCGGTCAGCTTTAATTATAATTCCCATGGGAATCTTTAGTGAGCCTTTTGTAATTTAAAATTGGATCTTCTGTCTCAACAGACACACCGGAGTTTGAAATGGTGTAGCATTGGAGCACAGTATTCAACAACAAACTTGAAACCTCCGAGGAGCATCAATAATATTGGAATTAAAGCAAACAACTCAGTTTCTGAGGAAGCATGGGAATGTATCGCATGCTATAATGGCGTGCGGTCTCTTTCAGCAATTTGAGAGAATCACATGACCTTCAATTGATGAGTAAAACTCAGCTTTTGATGAAGAATGGGAATATCTCGTATGCTGCTTTGGCGTGCAGTTGTTTCAGCATTTCGAGAGAAGCATGTCTCTCCATTGAAGTGTCGATCCTCTACACTCCATGTCTAAAACATGATCGAAATCACAATTTTGGCTTTATTGCTTTTGGAATAACGACATTATTCGAACAATTCATTGGATAATTTCAGTGTTTCATGCCAAGTAATAATGCGATGCCACTCATTACGACCTCTATGGGTGGTATTAGCACTTTCTGGTCATTCCTTTGAAGAAGGAAAGGTGACATCACATGGGCAGGTCGGCAAAGCAATGGAGCTAATGCCAATTCTGAAGATTGGCATCACTTTTTCAATTTTAGTTTGCATTTTGTGATACCAAGTTTAAGTATATCACTTAACCTTGGTAATAGGAAAAATGTAACTGCCAAATTTCATTTCCTCAGTGCGTAAGACTTCGGACCTTGTATTTGCCTCTATATTTGATTTTTTTAATAATAAAATCCTAGCCCTAGGCACTTGCCTAGCGGTTTGCCCAAAAAAAAGAGAGGTCAAAGATGGGAATGTGGTTAGTTATTCAGATTGTTCATGAAGGGTCAAACAGAAGGATTTTGAGGAGTTTGGTGAGTTAGTTGTGCAAGATCAGGCCAACGATAAAGAAAGAATCTAGGTGGGTTCCAGAGTTATGTAATGGGTGGATCCAAGCTAAGTGGAGAGTCCCACCATTTACGATTTGTTGGAAACACGTTCTCAAGGCTTTATACTAAAACGTGTGTTCTTATGTGTAGGTTTTGATGAATGACAAACCAAGCGCAAATTGATATATGACGAAGTTCAAGTACAAGCGCACAATTGGTGGATAACGAGATTCAAGCACAAGATAAAGTTTTATAGTTTAAATGAGTCGTTCTTAATTGTGATCTTGATCCGACAACTTGACTCATGACATGGCTTCTCTCGTAAAATTATTTTTAGAAAATCATGCATATTTAATTTAATGCTAAATGATTTTAAATCACGCATATTTACTTCAGTCAAAATGATTTTTAAACATGCCTCTAAAATCTGGACTAAGATAATCGATTATGTACTTATGATAATCGATTATGTTAAGCCAAGACTGCATGACAATCGATTGTGAACTAATGACAATCGATTGTGATAAGGCAGTGAACATCAGGTTTTTCAAAACCTGCATGACAATCGATTGTGAACCTTATGACAATCGATTGTGATGAGGCAGTGTCCATCAAAGTTTTTCAAAACTCAGAATAATCGATTGTGAAGCTAATGACAATCGATTGTGAAGAGACATTGTCCTTCAGATTTTTCAAAGTCACAAAATAATCGATTGTGAACTTATGACAATCGATTGTGTTGAGGCAGTGACTTCCAGACTTTTTCAAAATTATTAAATAATCGATTGTGAGTATATAACAATCGATTGTCACGAGGCAGTGTCCAAAATGATTTTCAAAGTCTGATAATAATCGATTGTTAACATTGCACAATCGATTGTGAAGCTGACCGTTGTCGTAAAAATTTCAAATACCGTCAGGTAATCGATTGTTGATTTTGTACAATCGATCATTGATATAGAAATCTGAAAAAGATTTTTTGAACGTTGCTGAATAATCGATTATTGATTTGGTATAATCGATTGTTTTACGTAAAATCTGGAAATGATTTTTTGAACGTTGCCAATAATCGATTGTTGATCTTGGACAATCGATTGTTAAGCGTAAAATCTGGGATTGATTTTTGGTACGATTGGCAAACAATCGATTGTGGCTTCCTGACAATCGATTGTCACAGAGTAAAATCAGCAACTCTTAATTGGCAATTAGGCAACGGTAATGCAAAGTTTTTCAACTATAAATACAGCTTCATTTCAGTGTTTTAAACACAACACACAACAACTGATCATTATATTGCTATAAGCTTGCATACTATTGTTTATCATTTTATATTCATTTCATAAAGCTTTTGAGAGCCAAAGTCTTGTCCATAGTTGTTGTAATCTTGAGCCTACTTCTTTTACTCATATCTACTCATTAAGGAGTGTTTTGTTTGAGTGTTTAGTGTTTTGTACACTTGTAAGAGAATTGTGATTCTCTTGTTGTAAGGAACTTGTGTTTCCTTGGTTGAAGTCTTGGAGTGTTGTATCTCCGAGCAAAGGTGTTAAGGCTTGTGTCCTTAAGTTGTAAAGGTTTGTTGAGCACCCGTAAGCTTGACAAGTTAGTGGAAAATCTCGAGAGAGTCTCTCGGGGACTGGACTAGCCACGTGTTGTGGTGAACCAGAATACATCGGTGCGTTCTTTCCTTTTGTTTATTTAACGCACTTAATTATTTCCTGCAAATTTTAATTTCCGCAAGTTTACGCTAAATTTTATTATAACGCTATTCACCCCCCCCCCCTCTAGCGTTAAGCGTATTATCTAACAATTGGTACTAGAGCCCAACTCTCTGAAGACTTAACAGTTTGAGAGAACCATCCATGGCTTCTACTCGTGACTCTTTTGCAGGAATTGATGAAGGACAATGCTCCACACGACCACCTCTATTCAATGGTACAAACTACACGTACTGGAAGGAGAGGATGAAAATTTTCGTTCAAGCAAACAACTTTCATCTCTGGAAGGTGATAACGAAGGGAAATCAAATTCGAACCAAAAAGGTTGAAAACGAATGGGTTCCCAAGTCCGAAGAAGAATATGACGCGGATGATATCCGAAAGGTTCAAAATAATGCTAAAGCAATTAATTTATTATATTGTGCTGTAAATGCTGACGACTACAGGAAAATATCGTGTTGCACAACGGCAAAGGAAATGTGGGACAAGCTGGAAATTACGTACGAAGGTACGGACCAGGTAAGGGAAGCTAAAATTGATTTCCTAACCCATGCTTATGAATTATTTCACATGAAGGAAGGTGAAAAGGTGGATGAAATGTTCGAACGATTTTCAATAATCGTAAATGACCTACATGCCCTCAAGAAGACATTCACGGACAGAGAACTGGTTCGAAAAATTCTTAGAAGTCTCACTCCGGCATGGCGATCAAAGGCCGACGCAATTCAAGAATCCATTGGCGTCTCAAATGTCACAATCGACACATTAAGAGGTAACCTTAAGACTTATGAATCTACAATACTTAACCCTCTTGTTGATGATCAAAGGAGGCAAAGAATAGCGCTTAAGGCAAGCACAAGCCAACCTCAAGTTGATGAGGACGGAGACAACGAGTTTGGACTCGTTATCAAAAGATTTCAAAAGTTCATGCAAAAGGAGTATGAACGAAAGGGCAAAAATCAAGGCGAGCAAATAAAGTGCTATGAATGCGGTGAAGCCGGGCACATCAAATCAAATTGCCCAAACATCAAAAAGGAGAAGAAACCTTTTAAGAAGCAACGTGCATACATTTCTTGGGGAGGAGACTCCGGAGATGAGTCAAGCGAAGAAGAAGAAGACGAAGCCGCAAACCTTTGTCTTATGGCGCAAGAAGACAAGCAAGATAAGGTATGTCAAATCTCTTCTAAAAACTTCTTTACTCTTGAAGAAATGCGAACTGCTTTTGATGAGCTATATACTGAATTTATTAAAGCTTCAAAAACTGTCAAGAGCATAAAAGAAAATGCTTCTCTAAAAGAAAAAGATTTTCAAAAACAGCTTTCTTTAAAAGAAAAGGATTTAGAAAAACTGGTTTTAGAAAATGAGAAGCTGAAAGAGGAAAACAAGTTTTTCGGAAAAAGAAGCGCTGACAAGCCTGAAAGTTCTATTAAAAATTGCTCTTCTTGCATGCATCTTGAAAATGAGGTAGATAGACTTAAAGGTACCTTAGATAAGTTTAATTCTTCTCACAAAAACTTGAATGAGGTCCTTGTTAATTTGAAGTCAACCAAGCATGGCATAGGTTTTAAGAATGAGCCTAAAGAAAAGGTTTAAGCCAAACCCCAACCACCTAAGGCTCAACCTAGGATTAATAAAACAAATGCTTATCCTAGAAAGAGCAATCCTAGAACAAATATGCATGTTAGACCAAATGTTGAACATTTTAGAAGACCTAGAAATGACTTACCACCTTGAAAAGACTACCCTAGAAATGATGCATATTTTAGGCCAAACACTAGAAGGAGTTTTGAACCTCCTAGAACATCTAGACATGACCATTACTCTAGAAACGCTGCTCATTTTAGAACTAATAGTATGAGAAATGGTTCTCATGAAATGTGCAATAGTCATAATGAAAATAGAGTAATTCATTTTCGTCCATCAAGTTACTATGAACCTAGAAGGATGCATAACCCCAATGTGACTTGTCATTATTGTAGACGCATTGGTCATATTGCCCATGCATGCTTTACACGACATAGACATATCACTCAATCGCATCATTATAATATGCCTAACCCTCAAGGACCCAAAATGGCATGGGTACCTAAAACGCATTAACTTGTTTTGTAGGTATGTTTGAAGGGATCAAGTGTACTATGGTACCTTGATAGTGGATGCTCCAAACATATGACGGGAGACGAATCCAAACTCCTTCAACTAGAACACAAAGAAGGAGGAAGTGTGATTTTTGGGGATAACAATAAAGGAAAGATCATTGGCATCGGATCGGTCGGTAAGGATGAAAATTCCTCTATTAAGCATATATTACTTGTGAAAGGTTTAAAGCATAATCTCTTGAGCATAAGTCAATTATGTGACAAGGGAAATCTTGCCCTATTTGATTCGGATGAATGCTTAGTGTTTAGACGTAGTGATTTCAAAATTATCCTTCGTGGTTTTAGAGTGGATAATATTTATATGGTTGATCTTGCAAATTCATCACCCGAATATGTTGATTGTCTTATGAGTAAAGAGGATGATACTTGGTTATGGTATCGTAGAGTAGCACATATCAACATGCATCTTTTGAACAAATTGATTTCACAAAACTTAGTTATTGGCCTTCCCAATTTGAAATTTGAAAATGACTCTATCTGTGATTCTTGTCAAAAAGGGAAGCAAACAAAAGCATCTTTCAAATCCAAAAATATTGTTTCAACTTCTAGACCATAGCAATTGCTTCACATGGATTTATTTGGACCATCTCGCATTGAAAGTCTAGGAAGAAATCGTTATGCTTTTGTGATTGTTGATGATTATTCTAGATTTACTTGGACTTTATTTCTTGCCAATAAAAGTGATACTTTTCCGAATTTTAAATATTTTCTTAAGCGTGTTCAAAACGAGAAGGAAACAACCGTCACTTCAATTAGAAGTGATCATGGGGGAGAGTTTGATCACAATCTCTTTGCGGACTTTTGTGACGAACTCGGTATCGAGCATACCTTTTCCGCTCCACGTACACCACAACAAAATGGGGTGGTGGAAAGGAAAAATAGGTGTCTCAAAGAGATGGCTAGAACCATGCTCGAAGAGGCTAAGATTCCCAAACATTTTTGGGCGGATGCCGTGAGTACCGCATGCTACATCTTAAATAGAGTAGTCATAAGGCCTATACTCATGAAAACTCCCTTATGAACTCTACAAGGGAAGGAAACCAAATATCTCCCATTTTAGAGTATTCGGTTGTAAATGTTTTATTCATAACAATGGCAAGGATCAATTGGGAAAGTTTGATGCTAAGTCCGATAAGGGAATTTTCATTGGTTATTCCTCACGTAGCAAAGCATATAGGGTTTTTAATAAAAGAACCAAAACTGTGGAGGAATCCCCTCATGTTGTATTTGCCGAAAATAATGCTCGCTTGGCGAGAGAGGATTCCGATTTTGATCTTGCAGGTATTTAAGATAGCTTGAAAGACAAAATACAAGTGGAAACGCCTAAGGAAAATAAAGATGAAATCATGGAACAACCAACGAAGGAAGCGCCACAATTGGAGAATGAAACGAAAATGCCTAACGAGTGGAGGACAATTAAAGATCACCCTCTCGAATAGGTAATTGGCGACGTCGGAGAAAAGGTAAGTACCCGAAACTCCCTTAAGAACACCTTAGGACATACTGCTTTTGTGTCTCAAATTGAACCAACAACCATCTCCGAAGCAATTGGGGATGAATTTTGGACCTTGGCAATGCAAGAGGAGCTTAACCAATTCAAACGGAATGACGTTTGGGATTTGGTGCCAAGACCCGAAAATCATACCATAATTGGTACGAAATGGGTTTTTCGAAACAAACTAGATGAAAATGGTGTAATCACTAGAAACAAAGCTAGGCTTATAGCAAAAGGCTATAATCAAGAAGAGGGTATTGACTATGAAGAAACATATGCTCCCGTAGCTAGATTAGAAGCTATTCGTCTATTGCTCGCTTTTGCCTCTTCTATGAATTTCAATTTATATCAAATGGATGTGAAAAGTGCTTTTCTAAATGGTGTTATACAAGAAGAAGTTTATGTTAAACAACCCTCCGGTTTTGAAGATTTTAAATCTCCCGATCATGTTTTCAAACTCAAAAAGGCTCTCTATGGTTTAAAACAAGCTCCCCGAGCTTGGTATGAAAGATTGAGTAAATTTCTATTGGAAAATGATTTCATTAGGGGCAAAGTTGACACCACCCTTTTTGTTAAGCATAAAAACAATGATATTTTATTAGTTCAAATATATGTGGATGATATCATATTTGGTGCTACTAACAATGTCTTATGCAAGGAATTTTTCGACTTGATGACAAGCGAATTTGAGATGTCTATGATGGGTGAGTTAACATTCTTTTTGGGATTACAAGTAAAGCAAATGTAAGAAGGTACGTTCATTTTCCAAGCCAAATATTGCAAAGAATTGCTGAAACGATTTTAAATGAACAATGCAAAAGCAATGGCAACTCCCATGAGCACATGCGATCATCTAGACAAAGATGAGAAAGGTAAGGAAGTCGACACTAAGAAGTATCGAGGTATGATTGTCTCTCTTCTCTATCTTACTGCTAGTCGTCCGGACATCATGTTTAGCGTGTGTTTATGCGCCCGTTATCAATCGTGTCCGAAGGAGTCTCACCTCACTACGGTAAAACGGATTTTGAAGTACCTTGTTGGTACTACAAATGTGGGTCTATGGTACCCCAAAGGTTCCTCGTGCCAACTCGTTGGCTATTCCGACTCCGATTTTGCTGGATGCAAATTGGACCGCAAGAGCACTAGTGGCACTTGCCATTTGCTCGGTAGCTCTCTCGTTTCTTGGTTTAGCAAGTAACAAGTAAGTGTTGCGTTGTCCACAACCGAGGCTGAATATATAGCCGCGGGGAGTTGTTGCGCTCAAATCCTATGGATGAAACAACAACTCTTGGACTATGGCCTAAATCTTGATCATATTCCGCTTAGATGTGATAATACTAGTGCCATATGCTTGACGAAGAACCCCGTTCTTCATTCGCGAACAAAACACATTGAAATTAGACATCATTTTGTAAAAGATCACGTTCTCAAGGGCGATGTCGAAATCGAATTTGTTGAAACCAAAGACCAATTGGCCGACATCTTTACTAAGCCCTTAGAGAAAGAGTCCTTCTTGTGAACTCGGGATTCTTGACTCTACGTTGATCTAAGTCATGCATTGCATCTTTTTATCTTACATGATTTCTAACTTGAGCGTCGGAGACGTCTAACAAATTTTTGCAGGTATCGCCCTAAAGGTAAGGGGAATTATAAAGCATGACGCGCAATAATCAAGTATTCTTCAGAAAAATCGGTTTTTGTCGTCTAATAATCGATTATCTCGTATCAATAATCGATTGTTCTGCTATTACTTGAGTTATTGTACTCTCTTTAAGTAATCACGTTTTCTTTCCAATAAATAAACAAGTTTTATTTACATTTTTGGCATCTTCTTATATTATTTTTGCTAAGGGCAAAAGGGGGAAGATAACGGGTATGCACTCTAAATATTTATAAGCTTAAATTGAGGGGGAATTCATATATTGAGGGGGAACTAATAGCATACTTATTGCATATCTTTACGTGTCTTGAATCGTCATTATAAATTGTTTAAGTTGCATATCCCGCTTAAAGTTTGCCATTATCAAAAAGGGGGAAATTGTTGGAAACACGTTCTCAAGGCTTTATACTAAAACGTGTGTTCTTATGTGTAGGTTTTGATGAATGACAAACCAAGCGCAAATTGATATATGACGAAGTTCAAGTACAAGCGCACAATTGGTGGATAACGAGATTCAAGCACAAGACAAAGTTTTATAGTTTAAATGAGTCGTTCTTAATTGTGATCTTGATCCGACAACTTGACTCATGACATGGCTTCTCTCGTAAAATTATTTTTACAAAATCATGCATATTTAATTTAATGCTAAATGATTTTAAATCATGCATATTTACTTCAGTCAAAATGATTTTTAAACATGCCTCTAAAATCTGGACTAAGATAATCGATTATGTACTTATGATAATCGATTATGTTAAGCCAAGACTGCATGACAATCGATTGTGAACTAATGACAATCGATTGTGTTAAAGCAGTGAACATCAGGTTTTTCAAAACCTGCATGACAATCGATTGTGAACCTTATGACAATCGATTATGATGAGGCAGTGTCCATCAAAGTTTTTCAAAACTCAGAATAATCGATTGTGAAGCTAATGACAATCGATTGTGCAGAGACAGTGTCTTTCAATTTTTCAAAGTCACAAAATAATTGATTGTGAACTTATGACAATCGATTGTGTTGAGGCAGTGACTTCCAGACTTTTTCAAAATTATTAAATAATCGATTGTGAGTATATAACAATCGATTGTCACGAGGCAGTGTCCAAAATAATTTTCAAAGTCTGATAAATAATCGATTGTTAACATTGCACAATCGATTGTGAAGCTGATCGTTGTCGTAAAATTTTCAAATACCGCCAGGTAATCGATTGTTGATTTTGTACAATCGATTGTTGATATAGAAATCTGAAAAACATTTTTTGAACGTTGCTGAGTAATCGATTATTGATTTGGTATAAGCGATTGTTTTACGTAAAATCTGGAAATGATTTTTTGAACGTTGCCAATAATCGATTGTTGATCTTGGACAATCGATTATTAAGCGTAAAATCTGGGATTGGTTTTTGGAACGATTGGCAAACAATCGATTGTGGCTTCTTGACAATCGATTGTCATAGAGTAAAATCAGCAACTCTTAATTGGCAATTAGGCAACGGTAATGCCAAGTTTTTCAACTATAAATACAGCTTCATTTCAGTGTTTTAAACACAACAACATACAACAACTGATCATTCTATTGCTATAAGCTTGCATATTATTGTTTATCATTTTATATTCATTTCATAAAGCTTTTGAGAGCCAAAGTCTTGTCCATAGTTGTTGTAATCTTAAGCCTACTTCTTTTACTCATATCTACTCATTAAGGAGTGTTTTGTTTGAGTGCTTAGTGTTTTGTACACTTGTAAGAGAATTGTGATTCTCTTGTTGTAAGGAACTTGTGTTTCCTTGGTTGAAGTCTTGGAGTGTTGTATCTCCGAGCAAAGGTGTTAAGGCTTGTGTCCTTAAGTTGTAAAGGTTTGTTGAGCACCCGTAAGCTTGACAAGTTAGTGGAAAATCTCGAGAGAGTCTCTCGGGGACTGGACTAGCCACGTGTTGTGGTGAACCAGAATACATCGGTGCGTTCTTTCCTTTTGTTTATTTAACGCACTTAATTATTTCCTGCAAATTTTAATTTCCGCAAGTTTTACGCTAAATTTCATTATAACGATATTCACCCCCCCCCCCTCTAGCGTTAAGCATATTATCTAACACGATTTGGGTTGCATGATTATCTACTAGTTAAGTTTCCGGTTATCGGTGTATTGGTGGAATATTACGGCTAAGGGAAGAGAACATAAGTGGTAACTTGAGTAAATGATTTGATAAATGTGTGTTATAATTGCCCTTATTGACTCATGTTTAGGCTTTGAGAAGATTCATGATTTAACCTCGTACGAATGTGATTTATAGGGGAAGTGATTCAGTCAGGTACTTCGTCGAGAGAGTGTTCATGTGCTAGAAGAGCCTTGGAGTTGATTATTATTAGGGACTAAGTCAGAGTGGGTGACTCTTAATAACGGTGCTAATTGATCCAAAGGTTAAAGTGTGGCGTCTAGTGATTACGAGTCCATAGTATGGATGAATAGGCATGATGGTGGAAATAATCTATTCCTTCAACGTGTTGAGTTATGCACGTGATTTGTGGCGGTAAGTGTGAGGCTCGACGGCCGCCGAAATTGATTTTATTTGGAGGCGCTTAAGTGTTATGGCTTGTTAAGTGTAGATGGATCCTAGGAGAGTTATGGTGGTCTAGACCACTACTAGAGGATTATCTTTTCTGCAGTCGTGGGAATTCAGTCACGTGTTGCAATGGTTCTCTTGAAATGAGCTAAGTAAAAGGCTTCTATTGATGAAATGTTCACCCTATTAGTGGTTCCGAAGTTATGATGAAATTTTTATGCTTTTGCACCTTGGCATGATTATATGCAGTGAGTAGCATGGGATTTGGAAGTTAAGGATCAAGATTGTGGTTCGATGTTGACAAGAATATCGAGCTCGGATGAGCGAGAAAGGACTCAGATGGTTAGAGTCACCTGGCATTGTTCTTGGCATCACATGAGAATAGTGTCTGGTGTAAGGAGGCTTTACATACTGATTGCTGATTCTTGAATTTGCTTTATAGTGTTCGTATGGCCAATAGTATGAATGTTCAGACTCATTGTCTGGTGCGGAAGGTCGGGGGAGCTTGTCCCATGGAAAGATTGTATAAGTATGACAAGTAGTCACTTAAATGATTAAAGGTGGAGACCAAGCATAGAGATTGTGGTACTATCGTTGATGTGAGAATTTATGCTTGAAGGGCGCTCAGTTCATTTTGTTGTGAACTGAGGATATTTGTTCTGAATTTGGCGGCTATTCTTGTGTGTCATGGGAAAAGGGGTTACCCTAGATTTTTGAAAGGGTATTAGCCTAGTGCAATACGGTCAGAATTGGCTTGAGATCCGTGGATGGATCTAGATATGAATGTGGGCTCAATATCAGGCCGGATGTATTCATTTCAGCATAGCGCTCCTTGTGAAGGGGTATTCTGAGATTGGATGTTATTTTGCCGCCAACTATTTCAAGTAATACTATATTGTCCTATGTGAGTTGTGGAACGGTTTGATGTTATATGTGTTGAGATTCCGCGTAGCGATGGTATTATGTGAGCAGGACGGCTCTCGAGATTCAGATCACATATCACACCTTAGTTGTGCTTGAGTTTTGTAGCATATGGCGCTATCTGTCTTCTCGGGGATGGTGTCACTCCCCCTTTTTTCCCCTCCTGGCGGAATGAGAGGTCCAGGTTTCGACATTCCATCGGGTGGATAACTCATTTCCTTTTGGGAATTGGGTATTTGAAGAGTCTCCACCTAAAGAGTTATGGTGTGTTAGGGCACATAGAGTAATTCACTCTTGGATTGGTTTGAATTACCAGAGATTTAGGATAAGGGCTCGAAATAACCTCGAGGGAAGGTGTTAGGCACCCCTCTTGGTCTATAACTATGGGTACCAGCCAAACTTAGATTCGCAAATTAGTCCACATAAATAAATAGTTAAATCAAATAGGTTGCAAATAAAGCATGTTGGGTAACTCAAGTAATAGGATAAAGGTTTTTGAACAAGTTGTAAACAAATGTTTTAAATAGAAAAAGGAATACTGGTAAAGGAGGAGTCCTAGGTTGGTTATTCTATAGGATCACCCCACACAATGTTCGGTAAACATTCCTCAATGAGGGGCGACACGTGACATTAACGCATAGTCATCATATCCCATGTCTACCCTTCCCACCCCCTTAGTGGTCATTCAAAGTGAGTGTTTGGTCAGTGATCTCTATTGTGTGATGTTACCCGTCCCTTGTTAATGGTCATGGAGGGATTTAGGACCTATACGTATAGGTGGTTCTAGGTAGACCCCTAAGGTTTTAAAGGTGAAAATTCTAAGGCGACAGGCAAAACAATTAGGACTTTTAGCACATAAGATAAAATGGAGCAATTAGAGGCTCAAAGTTCACTCCTCAAATAAGGCACATAAATAGCACGACTCAAGCACAATTAAGGGCTTTTTATTAAACAGTATCCTAAGGCAAGACGTCTACGTGAATATGCAGAAGACAAGCAATTTATTTTTATAAACTCAGTAGTAATGATCCTAGCAGTTGCCTATTGTTTTTTTTAAAGTCTATTAGGATCAAAAAAACATTAAGTCATAGAAACAGTTTCAGAATAACAAGTTAAATACACTACAGGCTTGCCTACACGCGGAATACTGATGACTATATTTTATAGTAAAACATGGCAGATTTTAAAACACACTTTTAAATCCCTATGGGCATGCTGTCTAAGAACAGATAAAGGCATTTTTTAAAAGAACTCGTTTCAGGGAAATATAAACCACTTAATTAAACCAATTAATAAGTGAACTAAATGTTAACCGGATCGGGTAATTTAAACTAAACCTACTGATTTTAAAGACTTGTAGGCATGGAAATATACTTAAGCACTTGTTATAGCAAAATGTGGATTAAATCCTATAGGCATGGCATCTATTTGTGAAGCTGATTTTGATACTTGCAGACATGATTTCTATTACGGAATTATTCGAAATCTGTAGGCATGATTTCTAGCATGGTGAGATAAACATGACAAGATGTAAAATCATATAAGCATGATTTCACTTGGTAAGGCAATCAAATTAAAATGTAAAGTTCTATAAGCATGATTTCTACCCGTATTACCCCACAAACATGTAGCTACCCATTCCTTTCATTAATTACCCCAACATTTGTTTACAAGCTATCATAGACCATATGAATGAATTACATAAGTAAAAAAGAAAAAAAGAAGCTATTTTATAGGGAGACTTCAATTAGGCCCAGATTTCGATAGCCTCCAATAGCCTTAAATGCCTCAATTCCATAAAAAATGTCATAGTTTATGTGCATCAAAGTTCCCTAAGGATCTCAAGGATCCCGGCCAGTGCTTACACCTTGACTTGGTAACCAAAATTAAATAAGTGCAGTGTGGAAGGACAAGCCTCAGTATGCCAGAGTTCAACGGATTCTCAAGAGGATCCCAAGGTAGTATATACTGGAGGGGACAGAACTTATTGACTTAGGAGTAGAGTGAAAGTGCTTGACACAAGTTGAAAGGTTTTAATGGAAAAACTGTATTAAAAGGAAGTTTGTTTGAAAATAATTCAGTAAAACAACATAGACATTTTGAAAAGAGATTTAAGTAGTGAACAAAAGTCCAAACAAAACACCTTTAAGACAGGTTCATACACAGCCAGAAGTCACAAAACCAAAGGAAGTTCAGTAGTCACAAACATGGATCAAGGGAATTAAGATACATAGAACACTTGATTGTAAACACATAATCAAGCAATGGTCTAGGAATTGGTATAGACATGCTCAAAAACAGTTGACCAGACATAGTCACAGAACCATACATAAAGAATAAACTTACATGGTTGATAGGGATTTAGGGATACATGGAGCACATGGTGGTAAACACGTAACATATAGAGATAATTGGTGCAGACATGTTCAGAAACAACAAAAAGGGGTTAATATATTGATCTTAAGGAAGGGGAGTACATAACATGCTAATAATGTAAACATCAACTACAAGTTTCATAGCAAAACCATATATAGAAGCAAACTAGAAACATGATGAACTGAAGCAATAAAAGAACCATATTGTTGTTTGAACTTGAATTGAAACTAGAACATACCAGTAAAGAGGACAATAAGGAAAGTGAAAGAGCGAGAACACAATGGTTAGCCTTGGATTGCAGCCGGCTAACTTAGAATAGTGGCAAGTAGCACAGAGGAGAGCATGATGTTTTAGTGTGTGAGAGCTTTTAAACCAAGAGTGTTCATCTGTTTGTGCCAACAAGAGTGTATTATATATAATATGAAAACAGATATCAAATAAGGTAAAAAATCAAAGTTCATCAGTAATTATAGGGACTCGAAATCAATTAGTCACAAAATCAAGGTAAGTACTCCCTTTAATTGGGGAGTTAACTTCAAATGGTAATAAACATGTAACAAATAAGGAAGAAAATTGTATAAGGCGAAAGACTCATGGGGAACAAAGTAAGTGAGAGAAGCTCTACCTTATCTCTACATTCCAGAGCGTTAGAACGAGCAAAGCTCGGTGCATGCAAGGAAGACCACTGCCGTGACCGATCGATGGCTCGTCGCCGACAGAATTTGGTGCCTACTACTACTCAAATTGTCACTCCTGCACATGGTATCACCAAGGAATTGGAACCTCTTACCATTAGAAATTTCCTTCCGCAGAAATTCCAATCACCATTGAAAGTGCATGCCGAGGATGTTGCGACGGTGAATCCGATTCCGGTGGACAAAGCTGAAGTGCCGAATAGCTCACTGCTCAAAGACTTCAATTCTCTGAAACAAGTGATTCTGCAAAATCACTTTCAACTGCTGCTGAAGTTGTTCGAGGGAATCGAAATGCTCAAATGGGTAAGCCGCTCTCATTTTTACCTCCGATTGAAAGAGATGGTCAGAAGGTTGTTAAAATCAATGTAGAGGATCTGCAATCTCAGGTAGATCACTGGACTAATGCATTAATTGGATATGTAATTGGTGACAATCCTAATGCTAAAATGATGGAGAATTTTGTGATGCGTGTTTGGAATTTTGTGTCCAAACCTCGGATACTGATGCATGCTGAAGGTTACTGCATTTTTCGCTTCAATAGTAAAGAAGATAAAGAGTTGGTTATTCAATCTGGGCCATACTCGTACAGAAACAAACCTATGGTGTTAAAACCATGGGAGGTTGATTTTACTTTTCAAAATGATGTACTCAGCACTGTACCTGTATGGATCCGATTCCCTGGTCTTCCGGTGGGTTACTGGTATGTTGATGTTCTGAGCAAACTGGCTAGTGCAGTGGGTAAGCCATTGTGCACTGATAAATTCACATCACACATTGAGAAGATCTCTTTGGCGCGAGTTTTAGTAGAAGTTGATGCTGCTCATTCCCTACCTGATCAGATTGAAATTGAAACTCCTTTTGGCCTGAAAGCACGACAGATCGAATATGACTGGAAACCTAGTTTTTGCAACCATTGCCTGAAATTTGGCCATGATGCTCTTGACTGCTGGTATAATGCATGCAATAATGTAGAACAGACTAATGGTGAGCAGGAGAAGGGAAGAAGGCAGAGATATAGAATGCCAAAACATGTTAAAGTTACTAAGAAAGAATGGGTTCCTAAGACTGGTACAGATGCAACGGTAAGTATGCCAGATCAACCTAAACATACCAGTGAGACAATGCAGCTGGGAACTAGTACTACTGGGATTACTATTCAACAGCATACCAGTGATATGCAGCTGGGGAATAGTTCTGAGGAACATCATGCACTGTGGCTCTGACAGAAATACACCAGCTATAGGTGAACATATTGGAATCAATGAGGTTATGATTGACAAAGCTAATAAGGGGAAGACTACAATTGACATCCTGGATGCTGGCAGAAGGGGTAAACAGGTGGATCCGGGACCTTCTTGGAGCAATTTTGCTAATGCTTCATGATAATTGTTACTTGGAACATAAGAGGGCTTAATCAAGCCCACAAACAGAAAGAATTGAAAAGCTTTCTGTCTGAAAATAAAGTAGATGTCATAGGTATTCTTGAAACTAGAGTGAAAGAACATAAAACCAAGAGGATATTGGATACGGTTGCTAAGGGATGGAAGGTCCAATGCAACTATGCTAAAGCTATAAATGGTAAGCCTCACATTCAGGTCCTTATTTCTAATGTGACTGAACAGGTTATTCAATGTCTATTAGAAGACCGTCAAAGTAAGATCAGAACACATATGAGCGTCATTTATGCTCATAATACTGCAAGCAGTAGGGAACAACTTTGGAGTGACATAAGGGCAATCAACATTCCCAGTCAGGATTCTTGGGTACTGAGTGGGGATTTCAACACTGTATTATGTTCAGAATATAGAAATTGTTCTCCTATCACTGAAGCTGAAATCAGAGGGTTCAAAGAGGTTATTGCTGCTCTTCAACTTACTCCCCTTCGAGCTAATGGGTGGCATTGTACTTGGACAAATAAGCAAGGTAATGACACTAGAGTCAATAGTAAGATTGACTGGGCTTTGGCAAATTTTCAATGGATTCAACAGTATGGACACCTTGAAGCTGATTTCATGAACCTTTCATCACTCACCTATACTCATCAAATTTGGCAGCTAAACACTTCTACACCCCAAACCTTTCAGATTCTATACTGCAATCATGGAGGATCCTCAGTTTAAATCCATTCTACTGCAAACTTGGGCACAGAATTGTGAAGGTTCACCTATGCAGCTGGTATGGACCAAATTGAAGAACTTGAAGCAGCACTTAAAGGGGATTAATATCCAGATGGCTTCTTACAAACAGAAGCTTATTCATGCTAGGGAGACACTTGACATTGTACAAAGTCAGTTGAAGCTTAATCCACTTTCACAGAATTTGTTCAATGATGAGAAAGTAGCATTACATGAAATTGAGAAATGGAGTAAGGTGGAGGAACAGATTATGAGGCAGAAATCCAAGGCTTGCTGGATTGAATGTGGAGATGCTAATACAAAGTATTTTCATGCTCAATGGAAGATCAAAATTAGCCAGAATAATATTACTTCTATCTATACTGACTCAGGTATAAAACTAACAGATCCATCAGCTGTGGAACAGGAGTTTATTAAGGTGTTCAAATCATTGATGGGAGAATGTGCTGCTGAACTGCCTTGTATCAATACTGCTGTCATGAAGGAAGGGCAATGTCTTACTTTATCACTGCAAAAAATGCTTATTCAAGAGGTAACATTGGAGGAAATTCCAGAAGCTCTTAAGGAGATGCCTAAGGACAAAGCACCAGGTGTGGATGGGTTTCTTGTGGAGTTCTTTCATAGCAACTGGGAGATAGTAAAGGACGATATACTTGCTGCTACTAAGGACTTCTTCTCTACTTGCAATCTGCCCCATATAATCAACAGTACAGCTATTGCACTTGTGCCAAAGGTTAGCACTCCTTCAACTGTAAAAGATTATAGGCCTATTGCTTGCTGTACCACTGTTTATAAAATCATTTCCAAAGTCATTACAAGGAGGATGAAAGCTGTAATTGGTGGTCTAGTTGGACAAGCTCAGTCATCATTTATTGAAGGAAAAAGCATTATTGATAACATACTGCTTAGTCATGAAATTTTCAAGGGATATTCAAGAAAAGGAGTATCCCCCAGATGTGTTCTTACGGTGGACTTGAGAAAGGCCTATGACACTCTTGAATGGGGCTTTCTTAAACAGGTCCTTATTGACCTTGGATTCCCTGCTAAGTTTCTTAACTGGATAATGGCTTGTGTTACTTCTGTTTCCTATTCCTTAGTACTGAATGGTGGCCTAACTAAGCCATTCATTGAAATTAGGGGTATTAGACAGGGTGATCCTATGTCTCCTTATTTGTTTGTGATTGCTATGGAGTATCTGAATAGAATATTGGGCCAATTACACAGAAATGGTGATTTCAACTTTCATCCCAAATGCAGGAAACTAAATTGTGCACATGTTTGTTTTGCTGATGACCTACTTATGTTCTGTCGAGCTGATGTTATTTCTATTTAGATTCTACAAGAGGCTTTCCTTAAGTTCTCTGAAGCTTCTGGTTTGCAAGCCAACATTAGCAAAAGTGCTGTTTATTTGGCTGGTGTGCAGCAGTCTGCCAGAGAAGAAATAATGGAAAAGCTGGGGTTCATAGAGGGTCAGCTTCCTTTCAAGTATTTAGGGATTCCACTTAACTCTAAAAAACTTGCTATCCACCATTACCTACAAAAGTCACTTGCTGGTCAGCCAAAATGCTTTCTTATGCAGGAAGGTGTCAATTGATTAAAGCTGTTGTCTTTGGCATACACACTTACTGGGCGCAAATATTCATATTGCCAAAGAAGGTACTGAAAACCATTGAAGCAATTTGCAGGTCTTTCCTATGGACAGGCAGTGCTACTGTGTCTAAAAGGGCTTTGGTTGCATGGGAAAAGGTCTGTAAACCAATTTCTGCTGGGGGACTCAATATTATTGATATGGCTGTATGGAACAAGGCAGTTGTTACCAAGCTCCTTTGTGATCTGGCCAGGATAAAAGGTTGCATCTGGATCAAGTGGTTACACTGCTATTACATCAAACAGTGTGACATTGATTCTCTGCCTCTGCCTAAGACTGCTTCTTGGGTTGTTAGAAAGATTCTGGACTGCAGGACTGCTGTTATGTAGAACCAGCAGCTGCAAGGAGATCTCTTTAATAGATTGCAATCAATGTGCATACTAGACAAATTCCAAATCCAAAAACTATACCTTGCAATGCTGCCTAGTTATAATAAGGTAGTTTGGAAGAATGTGATGCTGACTACTAATGTGCAACCTAGAAACAAATTCACTTTCTGGCTAGCTGCTCAACACAGGCTGCCTACTATTGACAGATTGCAGAAGTGTGGAATTCAAGTGCCTGCTAACTGTGTTTTCTGCGATCAGCATGCTGAGCATTTTGAACATTTGTTCTTTGATTGTCCAATCACTAATCGATTATGGACCAGAATATGTTGTTGGTTGGGGTACAAAAGAACAGTTGGCAATTGGGAAGCTGAACTTCAATGGATCTGCAACAAAGCTAGGAGCAAAATATGGCACAAAGCAATCACTGCTTCTGCCTTTGTGACTGTTGTTGCACATATTTGGAGGGACAGAAACAGTATTCGTTTTGATGCTAAGGTATTTGTAGAGGACCAGTTTTGTAGAGAGGTAGCACTACTAATTCATGTACGAGGCAGAAACTGTAAAAGATGGCAATATGGATTGCGGCAACTAAACTGTTATCCTTAGCTATAGTCTAATAGTCTCATACTAAGATAGCTTGTTTTAAGTTTGTATTAGCTTAGTGATGTTTGTAAATGAGTAGTAGCTAGTCAATGCTACTACTATAGAGCATACACTGTAAATACCTTGATATCAATGAAATTACAGTTAAACTAAAAAAACGTATAAGGCTGAGCATAAGATAAAGAAATATTTTCAGCATAGTACAAGTACACAACACGTAATAGATGCTAGGTATAGCATATTTCAATCAAGGAGCGGACTTAAAAATCAATTAGTAGCATAATTGACCGCAAAATAAGGTCAGAATATATTCCATAAAGTTAAAAAATTAGTAGATATATCACGCAAAATAAGTGAAAGATCAGTCACAAAGATTCAAGGATCCAAAAATAGAAAATAGCACTAATTTAGCACAACTTTACAAGAACAAGCACAAAGAAAGCAAAAACTAGAACTCTAAGAGGTCGAGTAGGACATGAGTCATATATAAATCAGGAATTCATATAGCGCATAGTTTGAATTAGTAGAACAAGCATGATACAGGCAGGAGAAGTGAAGAATCAGAAACATTGGTGAACAAAGTAGTGCAAAATCACACAATAGGCAGGGATAACCATAATTAGGAACTTTAACAAGAAATCATAGGGAAAAATCATATAATCATAGAAATATATGGATTAACTGAACACGTTATCTAAACCAAACTCAGAAACCCAAGATTCAATCTAAAAGTTAGGGTTTTCATCTTAGGAGAATTGAAAAATGAGTAAAATCATAGAATCAGTCGAATTATGCAATAGGTAGAAGTTTTATACATAAAAAATTACTTTTAACAAAGTTTTAGAAGAAGTTCCGAAAATCCTAATTTGAGAAGAATGTAAAAACACTTTGAAATCGATGATTTTTTAAAGAGTTACAAGGATAGTGTAAAACATCAAAGAAAAAGACTCAAGTCGTTTAAACATCATACAGATATAGGAGTTTTAAGCAAAAATTAGGGTTCCAGAAGAAGCCCAAGTATAGATGAAAGAACCTATCAAAATCTCAAGGATCGTAACAAGTACAACAAGATTTTGCTTGGAATCATACAGAATTGGCTAAGAACATATCAGAGGGCAAACCCTAGATGCAAGTTAGCGTGGTCTGGGCCCTTGAAGACTTTAGAGAAGGTGATCATGGCAATAGATGAGTCATTGGAGGCTTAAGGGTTGGAGGGTGGTCATCGAAGAAAACCGGAGAAGGGAGGTGGCAGTTGAAGGAACGAGGGTTAGGTTGAGGGATTGAGAGAGGAGAGGAAATGAGAGAATACAATGGCGGTGGATTTGACAAAAATGAGATACAGTTAGGGGGTTGTTTAGGGTAAAAAGAGAAAGAACTCATAAGAGTCGTTGATCTATTAGATCAACTACCAGGATTTAACGGGTCTTGGATCGGGTAGGCAGGTTTAGGTCTTGGGTTGGGTGTTTTTAATCTGAAATTCGGTTGGGGTTGGGTTTATTTTAAATAGTCATTTTTCTCCAATATAATTTATAATAAAAAATAAATAATTTCTGAAAAATAATTTTATGAACTAAAATGATTTAAAATAAGTATTTAATATTTTAAAAATATAGAAGATCAATTTGACGCATATAAAAGTAGTTATACATTAAATGGGCTAATAGTGTAATTATATGCAATTTAGTTTAAAAATACCAAATTTAATTATAAAAATAAATAAAAATATTTTAACCATATTTTGGCATAAATATAGAAATTAAATTACTAAATACCCATAAAAATAATTTAAAAAATAATTATTGGGGATTTTATAAATAAAAAGGAAGGAAATAAATCAACTTAAATCCCTAAAATTACGGAAAAAATGATAAAAACCTTGTGCATGATTATATATACATGTACATGCTATTTTGAAGGTAGTTATGCATATCTATAATATACAGAGAAAAATTGGATATCAACAGCTTCCCCTCTTTACCTGCGAAGGATGAAAGAGTTTTCGGGTAAAGAAAGGATGACCATGACCGGACGAGATGTTTTGAAAGACGGAGGTCGGTATCCGATTTTCGAGTTGCCTACATATCCTTGGTTTTACATGAATCAGGCCATGTGTAGTTCTGAATTCATTCAGGGAGTATGCCGATAAAATTATTGCAAGAACGGACATGCGATGCAGAAGCGGCTACGGCATGCGGTTAAGGCTCAGGACAGATGGACGTAACTGGAGCGAGATTGCTCCTGCTAGGATATAGGATTCTTACTAGTTACCTGCAGATAAAAGATGCTACAAATGTATTTACAAAAATTTAAGCATGACACAAATTCCCTTTTGACCTTGAGGGTTGTCTTTATACGGTTAAAGATGACATCCTTAGACTATGACGTCCTAGGACATAAATTGTTTAGTGAGGGATTTGCAGGACATGAAATATTTGTTCTCGATCCATGAAGATGGTGCCACTGAAACATGACACCTTTGAATAATGATGTGCAAATTTGAGAGATCCTCAGGCCATGGCATGATGTCTTCCGGCTATGAGGATGATGCCTTTAGACTATGATGCCTTCGGATAGATTGGAAATATTTTAGCCTATGACAATATTCATGACTTTATCAAGAAAATTATTAGTCTTGCAAAATGGAAGGAAGAGCTTAGCTCGACTAGAAAGCAAATAGATAGTAAAATAGAGCAATATCTGTGCAAAAGGGACAGTGCTTAGTCCCATGTGAATGTGGAGGCAAGGATTAGCCTCATGCAGGTGGGGGTCAAGGATTAGAATCATGCATGTGTGGAGTTAAGGATTAGACTCATGCAAATGTGGAGTCAAGGATTAGACTCATGCAAATGTGGAGTCAAGGATGAGACTCATGCAAATAGGAAGGCAGAGATTAGCCTCATGCGAATAGGGTGGCAGAGATTAGCCTCATGCAATGTGGAGTCAGGGATTGGAATCTTGCAAATGAGGAGGCAAGTATTAGCCTCATGGGGTGAAGGATTAGACTCATGCAAATAGGGAGGCAAGAATTAGCTTCATGCAAGTAAGGAGGCTAGGATTAGCCTCATGCAAATGGATTAGCCTCATGGAGTCAAGGATTAGAGAATTCAAATAGGGAGGCAGGGATTAGCCTCATGGAGTCAAGGATTAGACTCATGCAAATAGGGAGGCTGTATTAGCCTCATTCAAGTAGGGAGGGAAATATTAGCCTCATGCAAGTGGGGAGGCAAGGATTAGCCTCATGGAAGCATAGAGTCAGGGATTAGACTCATACAAATAGGGAGGCAGGGATTGCCTCATGCAAGTAGGGAGGCAAGGATTAGCCTCATACAAGTGGGGAGTCAAGTATTAGCCTCATGGAAGCGTGGAGTCAGGGATTAGACTCATGCAAATAGAGAGACAGGGATTAGCCTCATGCAAGTAAGGATGCAAGGATTAGCCTCATGCAAGTGGGGAGGAAAGGATTAGCCTCATGGAAGTGTGGAGTTAGGGATTAGACTCATGCAAATAGGGAGGCAAGGTTTAGCCTCATGCAAATGTTGAGTCAGGGATTAGACTCATGGAGTGAAGGATTAGACTCATGCAAATGTGGGGAGGCACATATTAGCCTTATGCAAGTAGGAAGTTAAAGATTAGCCTCATGCAAGTAGGGAGGAAAGGATTAGCTCATGCAAATGGGAAGGCAAGGATTAGCCTCATGGAATCAAGGATTAGAATCATGCAAATAGGGGGCAGGGATTAGACTCATGCAAAAAGGGGGCAGGGATTAGCCTCACAAAGAGAGCAAGTAGTAAGTAAAAGTAGCATGTCTTAGCAGAAGATGTATATTCAGTGTCTGGTGGGCGGATGGATAGTGAATTACTTTGTGTATATATTTTTGCAAGTGCTATTGTTATGTCAAACGTATATGCGTTCACAGAGAAGTTGTATGTTTTTGTGGGGGAGGGGGGAGGGGGGTTGGTTCGTGCTTTTGTTCGCTGGACTTGCTTTGCTTCTTTCTGAAATCCCTTCGAGTTCCCCTGGGTGACACCAAACTATTATAGAAGTAGAGATTTTCAAAATATGTAATATTACAAAAATAGAGTTGTTTTAGAAACACATTGATGCATCAAATAATTTTGACGAACTAGTGACTGTGACACATCTCAAAACTTGCAATTTCCTTATGGAATTTTGAGGGTCCTCCTAAAAATTCTGCTCAAGTTTTATAGATGATCATTCGGCTGTTTGCAGCTAATAGGGTTTGCTGAACCTTCTTCAGAATTTTGAGAATTCTTCTCACAAAACTTCCCCCAGTTTCTTAAGTGATGATGCATGTGGGCGTTGGCCGGACTTGTTCCAAAATTTTGAGGATCCTCCTTAAAATTCTGCCCTAGTTTCTGATCTTGGGGAAAATAGAAATTTTATTACAATATGACCGAAAAAATAAGGCTGCCTAAGTAAACCCATTTAAACGGGAATCGGGTCAAGCGTATTTCAATTACATCAAAAAAAGAAATGTAAAGTATCTAAGCATAGTATCTCTTGACTGCGTCTGAATTGATCGATTTTGGCCAAAACTTTCCGTTCATTTTTGCAAGTATGAGTGCTCCTCCTGTCAATACTTTGTGAACCATGTAAGGACCTTGCTAGTTGGGAGAGAATTTTCCTTTGGCCTCATCTTGATATGGGAAGATTTTCTTCCATACCAGCTGCCCTGGTGCAAACTGTCTTGGTTTGACTTTTTTATTGAAAGCTCTAGGCATTTTGTCCTGATAGTGTTGGTCATGACACACTACGTTCATCCTCTTTCCATCGATAATGACCAATTGTTCATAGCGACTTATTATCAACTTTGCATCACTAAGTTCAGCTTCCTATATGATTCTTAAAGAAGGAATTTCCACTTCGGACGGGGTGACAGTCTCGGCACAATAAACCAATATGTAGGGAGCTGCCCCAGTTGATGTACAAACCTTGGTACGGTACCCCAACAGAGCAAAGGGTAGCTTCCCATGCCACTGTTTGTTGTTCTTTACCATTTACCTTAGTATCTTCTTGATGTTTTGGTTGGCGGCTTCTACGACTCCATTCATCTGAGGTATATAGGCTGTGGAATTGTTGTGCTTGATTTTGAAAGCTTCACATATAGAATTCATTAGATCACAGTTGAGATTGGCAGCTTTGTCAGTAATAATACACTAGGGAACTCCGAATCGGCAGACAATACGATCCGTGACACAATCTGCGATGACTTTCTTGGTTACAGCTTTATAAGATGAAACTTCTACCCATTTTGTAAAGTAATCAATGGCGACCAGAATAAACCTGTGTCTGTTTGAAGAAGTGGGCTCAATTGGACCAATAACATCCATTCCCCAGGCGGCGAATGGACAAGGTGAGCTTGTTGCATTGAGCTCGTTTGACGACACTTTTATCATGTCGGCATGCACTTGACAGTAAAAGCATTTGCGGACATACTGAATGCAATCCTTCTCCATAGTCATCCAAAAGTAACCTGCCTTAAGTATCTTCTTAGCCAAGACGAAACCATTCATGTGTGGACCATAGGTCCCAGCATGTATCTCTTCAAGTAACTTAGAAGCCTCTTTTGGGTCGACACATCTCAGTAAACCCAAATCAGGAGTTCATCTTTACAAGTTCCCTCCACTGTGGAAGAAGTGATTTGAAAATCTCTAGAGCGTGCATTTTTTAGTGTAATTTCCATGCTCCGAGTATCCTCCTTTTGATAAGTATTCTTTGATGTCATGGAACCAAGGCTTTCCATTTGCTTCTTCCTCGACATGAGCATAATAAGCTAGCTGATTATGGATCCTCACCGGAATGGGATCAACGTAGTTCTTATCTGGATGTTGTATCATGGATGACAAAGTAGCCAATACGTTGGCAAACTCACTCTGAATTTTGGGCGCATGTCAGAATTCTATCTTTGTGAACCTCTTTTTCAATTCCTACACATGGTGCAGATATGGAAATATCTTTGAATTCTTGGTGGCCCACTCTCCTTGCACCCGGTGCACAAGCAAATCTGAATCATTGACTGTTAGCAACTCCTGAATGTTCATGTTGACTGCCATGTTGAGCCTTAATATGCAGGCTTCATACTCGGCCATGTTGTTGGTGCAGGGGAACCTGAGTTTAGCAGATACCGGATAATACTAACCTGTTTACAATACTAAAACGTCTCCAATGCCTACTCCTTTAAAATTTGCGGCTCCATTAAAGAACATCATCCAACTGTCATATGCTTCGGTAATGTCATCTTCTACGAATGATACTTCTTCATCAAAAAAATACATTTTCAAGGGTTCATATTCTCCTTCCACCAAATTTTCAGCAAGGTGATCTGCTAATGCTTGTCCTTTGACCGCCTTTTGAGTTGCATAGACGATATCGAACTCACTCAATAATATCTGCCATTTAGACAACTTCCCGGTAGACATGGGTTTCTGAAATATGTACTTCAGAGGATCCATCCTGGATATGAGATATGTAGTATAGGCACAAAAGTTATGCCTCAATTTCTGGGTTGTCCAAGTCAAAGACAACAAGTGCGGTCAAGTAGAGAATATCGTGCTTCATAAGGTGTAAACTTCGTTCTCAAGTAATATATGATTGCTCTTTTTTTCTTGTCTCATCATGTTGTCCCAAACTGCATCCAAAGGCTTAATCCAACACAGACATATAGACTAACAAAGGTCGTCCTGGTTCTGCCGGGACCAGAAATGGTGGTGTGGACATGTACTCCTTGATTTTATCAAAAGCTTTTTAACAATCCTTTGTCCAGCTTGTTTGAGTGTCTTTCCTCAGTATCTTGAAGATGGGTTCACATATGACTGTGGACTGTTCTATAAAGCGACTGATATAATTGAGACGTCCTAGGAAGCTCATCACGTCCTTTTTTCTCCTAGGTGGCGGTAACTCCCGAATAGCTTTGACTTTAGTCGGATCCAGTTCAATCCCTCGACGACGACTGACGATGAATCCTAATAATTTTCTCGCAAGAACCCTGAATGCACACTTTGCAGGATTCAGTTTTCAAATTGTACCTCATTAGACTGTCAAAGAACTTTCGCAGGTCCGCTATGTGATCTGCGACCCTCTTGGATTTGATAAAGACGTCATCTGCATACATCTCTATTTCTTTGTGTATCATATCATAGAAGATGATTGTCATAGCTCTCACGTAGGTGGCCCCAACATTCTTCAAACCGAATGGCATCATCTTGTAACAATATACACCCCATGGTGTAATAAAAGTTGTCTTCTCTACATCTTTTTCATCCATCCAAATCTGGTGATATCCCGCGAAGAAATATACAAAGGATTGGGTTTCATGCTTGGTGCAATTATCGATCAGGATGTCTATATTTGGCAGTGGAAAATCATCTTTGGGACTTGCTATGTTTATATCCTGATAGTCAACACATACTCTGACCTTCCCATCTTTATTCGGAACCGGCACAATGTTAGCTAACCAGGTTGAATATTCAACCGCCCTGAAAACCTTGGGTTTGATATACTTGGTAACTTTCTCCTTGATTTTTAGACTCATGTCTGGTTTGAATTTTCTGAGTTTCTACTTGATTGGGACACACTTGGGATTAATAGGCAACTTGTGAGCTACTACGGAAGTGCTCAATCTAGTCATGCCATTATATGACCTGGAAAAAATGTCCTCATACTCTTATTAGGAAATTAATGTACTCTTCCTTCTCTGTTAATGATAAGTGAATACTAATGTGAGTTTCCTTGATGGTCTCGGCGTCTCCCAAATTTACTGCTTTAGTCTCGTCCAGATTGGAATTAGGCTTATTCTAAAAATTTTCAACCTCCCTGATAATTTCCTCGGGTATCTCATCTTCTTACTCTAAGTCACTATTTGCATGTTGTGTTGCCTCATTATATGTCACAGTTACTGGTTCATCAGGAAAAGTAATAATAGTGTTGTGGAAAGAAAAAGTGTAAAGATAGTAGTGAATAATAAAGAGCAAATGCATTTAATTAAAACTTGAGAAATTGTTTGGACAAAGCACGGATCTATGAATCGAGCATATATTTTGAAACAAGATAAAAACAAAACTACAGGAAATTTTAATGCCTAAAATGGCTAGAAGTAAATTCTGCCAAGTTGCCCAGGGACTCGGTGGGGGGATGGTGTGGTGGTCCAGTTTATGAGAACAGCTTCGTTCGCTACAGTTTAAATAGTGAGGCCTTCTTATTCCTCCTCTTTAATTATGGCACCGCATTCCATGTCCTCATTCTCCAAGAACAAACTCTTCAACCCAGCTAGTGTTTCTTCTTCCGCAGTCCTCCATATTGTGTCGGCCTAGTGGAAAGCTTGTTCCGTACGTGGCACTGGCTACTCAAGAGGGTAATATAGTCCACTCCATGGAGGCGACCAATCCCTGTACTCTTGCCATGTGTACTGGTATCCGAACCAAAAGTGGTACCATGATTTTCAGCTATATTCGGTTGGTCATACCTTGGAGGTTCTTTCCTAATAATTTACCGGGTTCATATCCAGAACATGCTAGTATGCTTTCTATCTTGGTACTCCACCAGTTATCTTTCTCGACGATATTGATCTGTTCGATGTGATGATATGTTTCCCCTCCTAGCCTTCTTCTATGTCCAATAGCCGGGATGGTGTCACTGGTGTAGATGGGGTTACTCCCATCTCCGTGGATGATCACCTCCTAGCCATTCAATTCGAATTTCATGGCTTAACATAGTGTGGAAGGCACAGCTCCACCAGCATGGATCCATGGTTGGCCCAACAGAAGATTATATGAGGCTGGTATGTCGTGCACCTAAAATTCAACATCGAACCAAGTTTGCCCCAACTGCAAGTAAAGGTTGATTTCTCCAATCGTGGCCCTCTTGGACCCATTAAAAGCCTTCACATTTATGCCTCCTACCCGTATTTCATGTAAACCTTTGTCTAACATTTTCAGGGTGTCCAATGAGCAAATATCTAGGCTCTAACCTCCAGGACCCTGGCAATGAATTTGTCTTAAAATTGCATTGTGATATGCAATGCTCGATTGTGAATCAAACCCTCGGGCGGTAGCTCATCTTCGTAGAAGATAATCTTATAGTTCTCTAGCACTTGCCCAACCATATTGGCCATTTCTCCATCAGTGATGTTATTGGGCACATAAGCCACACTTAGCACTTTCATTAAGGTGTTCTTGTGTGCCTCTGCATTTTGCAATAATGACAAGATAGATATCTGAGCAGGGAATTTGTTCAGATGGTTAACAGTAGAGTATTCTTTTGCCTGCACTCTCCTCCACAGGTCGTCTAGCTCGGTCTCAATGATAGGTTGCCTAGTAGTGGCCTCCTTACTCGAACCTCCCAGGTGTTCAGGTGTATAGACTCTTCCAGTTCTAGTCATTCCTTGTGCGGCATCATATTCCTCTATCTTTTCTTTCCCTTTCTGCCTAGCCTCGACAACATAATCCCAAAGTATTGCTTTTGAGTTGAACGGGGGTGTGGTTGACACCGTCATAGTAAAAGGTGTGACCACTTCTACTTCAAATGGAGAAGTGGTGGCTACGGATGAAGCTATTTTTACCGCAAATGGAATTGATGCAGTTAACTCAACATTAATAGGTGCCTGAGTCTAAACCACAATAGGAGTAAGTGTGACTATAGCCTTAAAGTCATCGCCTTCTCGAATAAGCCCAATTGACCCCTCAGGGTCCCATTCTTCATTTGTCTTTATCATATGTACACCATCACCTCTATGATCAGGGAGTTGCGGACATTGGGAGCGACTTCCTTTGCTTGTATGACCATGTTGTTAATGACTTCCTTCAATGTTCGGCACTCAACAGTGATATGCCCTTTCATGCAGGAATAGTATGTACAAGTTTTGTTCAAATTGACCCATTGGGATGGATTTTCTAATGCTATAATGGGAACATGAGTGATCTAGCCTGCGACTTTCAAACTTTCATATAGTTGGTCTATGGGCTCAGCAATGGTGGTATATTATCTGGGTTGCTTGTGGTCGAAGTTGGGTCTTGGTCTTCGATAATTTTGGCAAGTTGGTGGTCATTGGAAGTGTGATAGTTGGGAATTATAGGTGTGATGGACAGTGGTTGGTTGAGAATATCTAGGAGATGGGGGAGGATATGCAAGCGGTGATGTTTGGAATGTGAGTGGGGGTGTTTGATATGTGGGTGGAGGTGTTTGGTGTATGGGAGGTGTTTGATGTACAACTGGATATTTTGGGCCCTTATCTACCATTATTGCCCCAACATCTCTCTTCTTTGATATGCCGCCTGATTGTAGTGCCTTATTCTGGGTTGCAGTACCTCAAAATTCGTTACTATCCCACTCTTAATTCCTTTCTCGATCATTTCCTCGAGTTTGATGATATGAGAGAATTTGCGATTTTCGATGACCATCAGTCTCTCATAATGTTGTAGATCTTGTGCCCGACAAAGAATTTATTCATTTGTTTTTCGTCTAAAGAACGCTTGCCCTTTGCTGCTTCTGACCTCCGACGAGTAGCATACTCACAGGAAGTCTCAGTAGGTTTGTTCTTAAGATTCTGAATATAGATGACATCCAGTGCATTCTCTGTGTTAAACCTGAACAGGTCCATGAACTCTGACGCCATGATTACCCAATTAGCCCATTTCTTAGGATTCTGGCTGATATACCAAGACAAACCATACCCAGTAAGGCTCCTCATAAAGAGTTTCATCTAGATCTTTTCATCTTTCCCGAACCCGACAAGCTTGTCACAATAGGTCCTTAGATGAACCCTGGGATTACCTGTACCATCGAACATCTCAAACTTAGGAGGTTTGTATCCCTCTGGCAGTTTGACACCAGGCTTTATGCACATATCTTCATAGTTCAAACCGTATATTCCTCTGTCACCTTCAACACCTTGAACTCAGCTTGTAAACTTATTGAGTTCTTCAGTCATATTCTTAATGAGAAGGTCCTTCGTAGAGGATTCCGGTGCATAGGAGATTGGTTAGGTAGAATAAGGTATAGTTTACAGATATATGGGGTTGCTTTGATGGGTGCCAGGAACTTGGGTGTAGTAATGGTCATTGGTGGAGTTTTGTGGATCAGGAATGGGTTGTATGTTTTGGGGAGTGTGGTCAGTGGTGGTTGGTAGATACTGAATTGGTTGATGAAGATATTGTGGTGGAGTTGGTATTGGCAGTAATTGATATTTGGTGGTGGGTTTGCATATTGATTTAATGCGGTAAGATTTTGTGGCTATTGGTTTTGTGCATTCTGAGGAGGTGTTGGGTGATTTGTGTTTTGTTGGTGTATATCAGGGACATTGAGAGTAAGTGACAGGTTCGCCAAGTTGCAGACCTGCTCAAGTTCTCCTTGCAGTTCTAGTATCTTTTTTTCTAGTCTCAAACCATGTCATTCGGGGCTGGAGTACTACGACCACCTGAAGTCTATGCATTCTCAACATTTTCCTTTCGGATTCCAGTTAAGTCGTCCATCTTTGTCTTTCCTTTTCCTTTTGTGTTGCTTGGAAGAGGAGGAGGTGGAGGGCCTTTGGATCTGGTATGATATGCCGATGAGGCCAGTATGAGTGAAGCAACCTAAGGGGATGGGAATAATCAAAAAATAAAGAAAAAAAACAAAAGGTAACAAGTCACTGAGGATCCTGAAATGTTTGCAGTATTTAAACACATATTGTGGAACTGTAAATTCGCGCCTTAATTTGGGAGCCTCGTTGTTCCCGAGGTAGGTCTAGCGACGAATAGATTTAGAGAACTTTAAATGCCAATAAATGCTTCATTTCATAATTTTGAAAATAGTTGAAACGACACTAAGATAATAATAAACTAAGTCACTATTGGAACATGGCCTTATTACATTTTAGGAAAGTAAGTAAATCTAGCCTATTTGGTCCTAGAAGAACTTTCCCCATATTCAATCTTCCGGACTCCATCGAATAGATCCCCTAGCTCGTGCAATCCCAGCAGCAAGTAGGCTTTGGCCAAATGTCCTCCCTCAGCATTCTAGCAATTTTCAACTCTCTTGATGACTTTGCCTTCTAGCTCCACTATTCCTCGCTCCAGATATTCCAGTTTCCTGTTGGAAGTGACTGCTATCTCCTTCCACTCCTCAATCAACCTCACATTCGTCCCATGTATTTGTCGGTGCTCATTCTCAAAGTCATGGACCCTCTTGCGTAGCGTATTATACTTGACTTGAGCTTCAGCTTCCTCGTCTATGATTATGTTCCCTCGATCGGCCCCTGGTGTCACCATTCCTTTCAGATTGTCCTATAAACATTCCAGGTAGAGAGGCTCGCACCCTGTGTGATACCTGTCTAGCACAATGGTATTCTTCTCCAAAATGATTTTGCAGTGCCACATATGTTGAGCTTGGCACTTGAAACGGACATCGTTCTTGAAAGTCTGCCATAAAATGACTCATCTTGACAACCCTATGAACAACCTATTTCCTGCCTGCTAGCCTCATAACTCGCATAAAGACATATACATATATCCCTCTCAACCCGATCAGCACCAAGTGCGGAGCATCCCTGGACCTGATAATAAACTCTCTGTTGGGAACTATTCAACCATCCACTGTACATGTTCCTCGGTCAGATTGTTGAGTAATTCTACCCATTCTCTGGTGCTTTCCGGCTGAGAAAATCTATCTAGAATGTAATTCATCTTCTTAGGGTGATAGAAGGAAATGTGGTCGTTCCAAGCCCTTCATGGAAATTTTTGACGATAACGACCCTTTTGGAAATGTTCCAACAATCATAACTGCAGCAACAAATTACAACCCTCGAAATGCTTGACCCCTCTTTGACAGCGCTTCAGGGCACTGTAGATGTCGGCTAAAATCATGGGGACTATGGTATATGTCTATCCATTAATCCCTTCCATTAGAGTTGGCGACCATGGGCAACTTAGTGTGGATTCTTCCCTAATTCATTGGGAACACTATCAAGCATAGGAAGCACTTAATAAATACAAATACTCTGCGGTGGATGTGACCTAGAGAAGTGAGAGAGGTATCGTCAAGGTAAGTGCATAAAGACTTTCTAAGGCCATATCTCTCGTACAAGTATTCGAAAGTTATTTAGGAATCCTTTAAGCATACTAGGTCGACATTCTTCTTCAGCCCCATCATCTTAAATAATCCCCTGTCCCTATGGTTTTCTGGTACCAATAGCCCGGGACTGTCCCAAGTTAATCCTATGACCCCTCCTATTTCCTCTAGAAGCGGTGTCATCTCTATGTCACCAAAACAAAACACAACTCTTTTACTATCCTAGAATAAAATGGCAGCTTCGATCAATTTGTTGTTTGGCTCATTATCTAGCAAGGAAGGCAGGTTACAAAGGTACTTTTTCACCTATTTCCTATCACTTGAAGAAATGTCCTCCCACCAATCTAGAAACAATGGTGGGATGTTGCTAACCATACTGAATTTGGGACCTCGTGCCTCATTTTCTAGAAAACAAAAGGGTTAGACCTTACCCCCACCGAACTCGACTACTTGTACATTCATGATCAATATATCGGCATTTAGTTCTCCTAATTAATGCACAGAACGTGATCGTGTCTGTTGGGATTATGGAAAACCCGATAGACTTTGGATAAGGCTTATCTCAACGGATTATTATGCGGATGACATAATCGATCGTGATTAAGTTTGACCATGATACATGAATAATTTAACTAGAGTAATGTTTCTATGAGGTTTCAGACTGGTACCCTCAAGCGGACAACTCAAGGGAGAAGGCACAGAACCGTCGACTGCACCGCTGATCGACTAGTTTTATCGTAAATAAGCCTTTTCGAATTTAAGGGTAGTAAATAGGAAGAACGTAACCACTCATTAAAGAGTTGCTATAGGATTTGAGACGCACGAGTGGAATATGATGCAAAGCATGATTTATGCAACACTCAATAACATGTAGTCAAGTATTTGCACGTAGGAAGAAAAAATAAATACAATAGTTAAATAATTGAAAGACAGTTATAGGGAAAAAACAAATAGACGAATTAGTTTCAGGAATTAAGAACCATAAATGCTAAAAAGAAAAACGACGGTTAAATTCAAATAAGAGAGAAGGGTACGGGATAAGCATGCTTGGACTAATTTGTAAATGACAAGTTCGTTATGGTAAGAGCCTAAATAATATCCCCAGCAGAATCGCCATACTACTGCGCCCCCTTTATTTCCCCTCCTGGCAGAGGGAGAGGTCCGAGTTTCGACATTCTATGGGGTGTGATAACTCATTTCCTTTTAGGAATTGGGTATTTGAAGAGTTGTCACCTAACGTGTTACGGTGCTTTAGGGCACATAGAGTGATTCACTCTTAGATTGGTTTGCATTACCAGAGATTTAGTGTAAGGGCTCGAAATAATCTCAAGGGGGAAGGTGTTCAGCACCCCTCTTGGTCCACAACTGTGGGTCCCTCCTGAACTTATATTCACAAATTAGTCCATATCAATAAATAGTTTAATCAAATAGGTAGCAAGTAAAGCACGTTAGGTAACTCAAGTAATAGGATAAAGATTTTTTAACAAGTTGTAAACAAAGTTTTTAAATAGAACAAGGAATTTTGGTAAAAGAGGAGTCCTAGGTTGGTTAGCCAATAGGATCACCCCACACCATGTCCGGTAAACACTCCTCGATGAGGGGCTACACGTGACATTAGCGCGTAGTCATAATATCACATATCTACCCTTCACATCCCCTTAGTGGCCATTCAAAGCGAGTGTTTGGCCACCGATATCTATTGCATGTTGTTACCCGTTCCTTCTTAATGGTCCTGGAGAGATATAGGACCTCTACCTAAAGGTGGTTCTAGACAGACCCCTAAGATTATAAAGGTGAAAATTCCATGGTGGCAAGAAAAACATTAGGACTTTTAGCACATAAGATAAAAGGGAGAAATTAAAGGCTCAAATTTTCCTCCTCAAATAAGGCACATAAATAGCACGACCCAAGCACAATTAAGGGTTTTTTTAAACAGTATCCTAAGGCAGGATGTCTAGGTGAATATGCAGAAGACAAGAAATTTATTTTTATAAACTCAAGAGTAATGACCCTAGCAGTTGCCTATTGATTTTTTAAAGCCTGTTAGGATTAGAAAAACATTGAGTCATAGAAACAATTTCAGAGTTGCAAGCTTTGAAAACGCCCTACAGGCTTGCCTACATGTAGAATACTGATGACTACATTTTATAGAAAAACATAGTAGATTTTAAAATAGACTTTTAAATCCCTGTGGGCATGCTGTTCAATAGCAGATTAAAGAAGTTTTTAAAAGAACTCGTTTCAGGGAAATATAAACCACTTAATTAAACCAATTCAAAAGTGAACCAAACGTTAATCAGATTGAGTTATTTAAACTAAACCTAGGTGAGATCCATAGGCAGGATTTGATTTTGTCCCCTATAGGCATGATATCTAAGTTTAATACTGATTTTAAAGACATGCAGGCATGGAAACATACATAAGCACTTGTTATTACAAAATCTGGATAAATCCTATAAGCATGGCATCTATTTGTGAAGTTGATTTTAAGACTTGCAGACATGATTTCTATTACGGAATTATTTGAAATCTATAGGCATGATTTCTAGCATGGTAAGATAAACATGATAAGATGTAAAGACTTATAAGCATGATTTCTACTTGGTAAGGCAATCAGATTAAAATGTAAAGTCCTATAAGCATGATTTCTACCCATATTACCTCGTAAACATGTAGCTACCCATTCCTTTCGCTAATTACCCCAATATTTGTATACAAGTTATTACAGACCATATGAATGAATTACATAAGTAAATAAGAAATAAGAAGCTATTTTATATGGAGACTTCGATTAGGCCCAGATTTCCAAAGCCTCCAATAGCCTCAAATGCCTCAATTCCATAAACAATATCATAGTCTAGGTCCATAAACCTTCTCTAAGGATCTCAAAAATCCTGGCAAGTGCTTACACCTAGACTTGGTAACCAAAATTGAATAAGTGCAGTATAGAAGGACAAGCCTCAGTATGCAAGCGTTCAGAGGGTTCTCAAGAGGATCCCAAGGCAATACACATACTGGATGGGGCAGAACTTATTGACTTAGGAGTAAAGTGAAAGTGCTTGACACAAGTTGAAAGGTTTTAATGGAAAAGCTATCTTAAAAGGAAGTTTGTTTGAAAGTAATTCAGTAAAACAACAGAGACGGTTTGAAAAAATATTGGAGTAGTGAACAAAAGTTCAAACACAATACCTTTAAGACAAGTTCATACACAGCCAGGAGGCATAGAACCAAAGCAAGTTCAGTAGTCACAAACGGGGGTCAAGGGATTTGGAATACATAAAACACTTGATTGTAAACACGTAATCAAGTAAATGTCTAGGAATTGGTAAAGACATGCTTAGAAACAACTGACTAGACATAGTCACAGAACCAGACATAAAGAACAAACTTACAAGGGTGATTGGGATTTGGGGATAAATGGAGCACATGGTGGTAAACAAATAACATGTAGAGATAATTGGTGCAGACATGTTCAGAAACAACACAGAGAGGGTAATATACTGATCTTAAGGAAGGGGAGTACATAACATGCTAATAATGTAAACATCAATTACAAGTTTCACAACAAAACCATAAATAGAAGCAAACTAGAAACAACATGAACTAAAGCAATAAAAGAACCATATTGTTGTTGGAACTTGAATTAAAACTAGAACATACCAGTAAAGAGGACTGTAAGCAAAGTGAAAGAGCAGGAGAACACAATGGTTAGCCTTGGCTTGCAGCTGGCTAACTTAGAATAGTAGAAAGTAGCATAGAGGAGAGCAGAAAGTTTATGTAAGGTAAATAGAGAGAGAGAGAGAGAGAGAGAGAGAGAGAGAGAGCTTTTGAACCAAGAGTGTTCGTCTGTTTGTGCTAACAAGAGAGTGTGTATATATAATTTGAAAATAAATAGCAAATAAGGTAAAATTAAAGTTCATTGGTAATTATGGGGACTCAAAATCAATCAGTCACAAAAACAAGGTAAGTACTCTCGTTAATTGAGGAGTTAACTTCAAATAGTAACAAACATGTAACAAATAAGGAAGGAAATCGTATAAGGCTAATCATAACTAATAAGGGAATATTTCAGTATAGTATAAGTACATAACACATAATAGAGGCTAGTTCTAGCATATTTCAATCAAGAAAAGGACTTAAGAAATCAATTTGTAGTATAATTGACCGCATAATAAGGTCATAGAATTCTACAAGGTTAAAAAATCAGTAGAGATATCATACAAAATTAGTGAAAGATCACTCACAAAGATTCAAGGATCCAAAAATAGAAAATAGCACTAATTTAGCACAACTTTACAAGAACAAGCATATAGCAAGCAAAAACTAGAACTCTAAGAGGTCGAGTAGGATCGTATATAAATTAGCGATTCATATATAGCATAGTCTGAATTAGTAGAACAAGCATCATAAAGGTAGAAGAAGTGAAGAATCAGAAACATTGGAGAATAAAGTAGGGCAAAATCACACAATAGGCAGGGATAACCATAATTAGGAACTTTAACAAGCAATCATAGGGTAAAATAGCAGAATCATAGAAACATATGGATTAACTAAACACAATAATCAAAAATCAAACTCAAAAACCCAAGATTAGAACTAAGAAATTAGGATTTGCAACATAGGCGAGTTGAAAAGGGAGTAAAATCATAGAATCACTTGAAATATGTAAGAGATAGAAGTTTTAATCATAAAGAATAGGTTTAAACAAAGTATTAGAAGAAGTTCCGAAAATACTAATTTGAGAAGAAGGTAAAAACACTTTTAAATTGATGATTCTTGTATAGAGTTACAAGGATAGTGTAAAACATCAAAGAAATAGACTCAAGTCGTTTAAAATCGTATAGATCTAGGAGTTTTAATCAAAAACTAGGGTTTCAGAAGAAACCCAAGTATAGATGAAAGAACCTGTCAAAATCTCAAGGATCGTAACAAGTACAACAGGATTTCGCTTGGAATCATACTGAAATTACCAAGAATATACCAGATAGCAAACTCGATGCAAGTTAGTGTGGCCTAGGGCCCTTGAAGACCTTAGAGAAGGTGAGCATGGCAATAGAGGAGCAATTGGAGACTTATGCGTTGGAGGGTGGTCACCTGAGAAGACGAGAAAGGAGGCAGAGGTTAAAGGAATTAGGGTTAGGTTGAGGGGTTGAGAGAGAAGAATATATGAGAGGATACAAAGGTGACAGATTTGAGAAATGAGATAAGGTTAGAGGTTGTTTAGCGTAAATAAGGAAAGAACTCATGAGGGCCGTTGATCTTTTAGATCAACGGCCAGGATTTAACAGGTCTTGGGTAGGGTAAGCCGGTTTTGGGCATGGGTCAGGTGTTTTAATCTGAAATTAGGTTGGGGTTGGGTTTAAATGGGGCTACAATTAAAAGCAAATCTGGATATATTTTAAATAGTCACTTTTCCCCTATATAATTTATATTAAACAAAAATAATTTCTGAAAAATAATTTTAAGTACTAAAATGATTTGAAATAGATCTTTAACATTTTAAAAATATAGGAGATCAATTTTACGCATATAAAGGTAGTTATACATTAAATGGGCTAATATTGCAATTATATGCAATTTAGTTTTAAAATATACCAAATGTGATTATAAAAAATGCATAAAAATATTTTAACCATATTTTGGCATAATATTAAATTAAATGACTAAATCATCATAATAATAATTTGGAAAATAATTATTAGGGATTTTACTAATAAAAGTGAAGGAAATAAGTCAATTTAAAGCCCTAAAATATGGAAAAAATTATAAAAATGTTCTGCATGCTTATATATGCATGTATATGGTATTTTGAAGGTATTTATGCATACCTAAAATATGAAGGTTAAAATTGGGTATTATGGTCTTATGCACTTAGCGTATTTGTGGCCGATTTCGGGTATTTTGTAGTAAAGAGCATTCTATCACGGTAAGTATCTCTTTATGTAGATTTTATTTGTAGATTAGGTGGCACGCCACCGTAGGTATGTTGTTTGGATCAGGTTGCATGCCGCAACCGTGTAATGTTGAGTTTAGTCCCCTATATTCCATTTTTTTGTGTTTTTGTTTCCCACTTTTTGAGGAAGATTCATAACACCTTTTTGATTGTCTAATTAGTAAATGTGAGCTAAGTAGTGCCTTCCAGATTTTGTTTTCCTTATATATCACATTCAAGTTTGTAGCTTATTGGCAAATTATGACATCATATGAGACTTTTGGTCATGTCTGGGGTGGCTTATCGCATGAGTAGCTCATACTGGGTGAGACAAGAATAATGAATTTGGGATCGGTATTATCGAATTATATGAAGCATATTAAAGAGAAAATACCATTATTTGGCTCATAATGGGGTGATGATTCTAGTCAAGAGGGGAGATTCAATGATTTGTTGACTCGGCAATTAGTTATGAATTTCTACACATCTCTTCCGTCGCAGAAATATTGCAAGAGTTGGAATATGACTTATATGAGTCATGTGGTGTGTGTGAGCATCATATTTGTAGAATGTCGGCCATTATTATCAGAGGATGGTATTATGGTCATGTGAATTATGCGATGCATGGACTTAATTCAACAAGGGAGTGCAAACATGTATTGGTGCATTGCACAAGGATTGATTGATGTTCGTATGATGGAAACAAGTCTGGAAAAAGATTCCAGATGTTGCAATTTGGCTCTAAGGCTAATTTGACTAATCAAAAGGGGAATCTTTAGATTTACTCGAGCCAGTGTTCTCAACTGAGTTGTGGTAGCACGGGTGGGTGCACGAGGTGTTAAACAGTAAATTTAGAAATCTTTGGCGCAGTTCTTAGCACGTTTGGGGACGAACATATGTTTAAGTGGGAGAGAATGTAACAAACCAACTGATCATTTTTTATATCTAGCACATCGTTAGGATATTTGAGGCTATGAGTAGCTTCACTTCAGATATTATGACTTGTATGCATAGTCGGTATTGAAATTCGGAAAGTTCGAATTTGATTTGGAAAGAAAATTCTCATTTTAAAAGCCTTAAGTTGGAAGAATTGACTAAGATTGAATTTATAAGTGAACGACCTAGGAATTAGGAGTTTGAAGGTTTCAACAGGTTCATATGATGATTTTGAACTTGGGCTTATGTTCGGATCAGGTTTTGGATGATCAGGGAGTGTTTCAGCGCCTATTGTAGAAGTTAGAATTTTGGAAGAATTCAATAAATTTGGGTTGTAGTGCATTTCAGTGTTATCAATGTCCATTTGGGATTCCGAGTTCTTGAATAGCTCCATATGGTGATTCTATAATTGGTGGCGCGTCCGTAAGTGGATTTGGAGGTTTGTAGTCATTTTGGAGTCGTTTGGAGAAAGATAGAAATTTGAATGTTTTGAGAAGTTGGACCGAAAGGGGACCTTTGATATCAGAGTCGGAATCCGATTCTGAAAGTTGGAGTAGGTCCGTAATGTCAAATATGACTTACGTGCAACATTTGAGGTCAATCGGGCGTGATTTGATAGGTTCTGACATCGAATGTAGAAGTTGAAGTTCAAAAGTTTATTAAGCTTGAATTGGAGTGTGATTCATGGTTTTGGCATTGTTTGATATGATTTGAAGGCTCGACTAAGTTCATCATGTGATTTGGGATGTGTTAGTATATTTGGTTAAGGTCCTGAGGGTCTCGGGTGGGATCCGGATTGTAAACGGATAGAGTTGGACATGGAAGAAAGGTTGACGGCTGATGTCACATGGTATCACCGCACCTGCGAGGTTTTGGCCGCAGGTCCGGAGCCTCAGAAGTGGCCATGAGGGTCGCAAATGCGATCTTGGCTGGGCAATGCTAGGTCTGCAGATGCAGTCATCTCGCCGCATAAGCGAGACCGCACATGTGGAAGAAAAGGCACAGAAGCAAAAATGGGCTAGGAGCCCTTGATCGCAGAAGCGGTATATTGTATGCACTTGCGCAAACTGAAGAAGCGATCAAGTGACCGCAGGGGTGAAGAATTGATGGGCAGTGTGTTTATTTTAAAGACGTGATTTGGTCATTTTTCACCCATTTTCACTTTAGTTGAGCGATTTTGGGGCCTTTGAATAAGGGGATTTCATCATCTATTATGAGGTAAGTAATTCCCGCATGTAGTATGTTAAATACATGCTTCTATATGGATTTGAGCATGAAAATTATTGAAAATTGTGGGATTTTATAGAAGACATAAAATTGGCATTTATGGATTTTGACTACGAAATTAAATATGGAATTGGAAATAAAATATATATATATATATATGAGTTCATAAAATTATGGGTAATCTTTATCTTCAAAAATTTCGAAATCCGGGCACGTGGGCCCGAGGGTAATTTTGTCAACTTTTCGAGCAGAGACGGGAATTTATCTAAATTGAATTGTTATGAGTATTAGAGCATGCATTTATGGGTTTTCTCATTTAATGACTAGTCTTGGGAGCGTTGAGCAGTGATTTGAGTTGATTAAAGGGCTCAGAGCAAGGTAAGTCTCATTTCTAACCTTGTAAAAGGGAATTAACCCTAGAGATGAACTAAATTATTATGTGCTTCTATTTGTGGGGGCTACTTACGCACGATGTGACCTGAGTCCGTACGTAACTACTAGCTATGCCTATGTCCGAGTAGTTTTAGGCTTATATCATGCCTTGTTGATCTTGTTGTTAATTTATGTTATTTTTGTCCTGAGAAGAAACAAGATTAGGGTTGTGTAATAGTTGTGTAGAAAAGAATTTGAATTGAGGATTTTAAGATTTTAATGGTTTCCACTAAACTTTATCTTTTCGAAGGAATTGAGAAACATTTTAAAAACTTAAGAAATCTATGAGAAATCGCGTCGCATGTATGTTACGAGAGCAGAGTAATTTCCTTAAAAAGTTTTAAGTTGAATTTCCAATATTTTGAAAAGAATCAAGAAAGAGATATGATTTAAATGTTAAATTTATATTTGACCGCATCGCAGGTATGATCCTATATATATATATATATATATATATATATATATATATATATATATATATATATATATATATATATATATATATATACACACACACACACACATATATATGTATGTATGTATATATGTATAATGTACATTATTCTTATGGAATTCGTGCGTAACACCAGTGTATCTGAGGATTTATCCCTGATTTGAATTATGACAACCTCTTGATGATATTCAGTATATCTTTATATATATTCTCCGGTTATGGAGTGAACTTGCTAGTCGAGAGCTTGATTAAATTGTAAAGAAGGCAATCGTACCACGTATTTTTATATAGTTTTATTTCATATATCTGCTCTATTTCATATTTATTCACTTCTTCACTATATTTGATATTATTTAAGTATCGAAGTCGACCTCTCATCACTTATTCTTCAAAGTTAGACTGGATACTTACTAGGTACGCATTATTTTCATACTCATACTACACTTGTTGTGCATTTTTATTGCACAAAAACATGTTTTTCTGGTGGCCTTGTTGGGTGCAACAACATGGTTGATATGGAGACTTAGGTGAGCTGCATCTTTCAAGACGATCTGCAACCAGCAGAGTCTCCTTCAGAGTATTGTATTTTTTTTCCTGTCCAATTTTTATTCCAAACAGTTTTGGTATTACACTTTATTTCCTAGAAATTACTCATGCACTTGTGAACCGAACTCTGGGAGGACTATGGGATATTCAGTATGTAAATTTGTTGAAGACATCATTATTTACTTAGTGAAGTTCATTATTTATTGTTTAATGTAAGGAAAAGAAATGATTTAAAAAATATTAAAATGAAATTTTTAATTAACTTTTTGGTGTTGGGTTGGCTTGCCAGACAGTAATGTCCGGTGCCATCACGATTTTTAATAAATTTTGGGTCGTAAAATTTTTGATAAAGTGGTTTAGCGCTTTGTCCTAGCTAACGTGTCCAACAAAAGGTCAAAGTTCAATTGTTCATCATGAAGCCAAATGTGACACAATAGTAGAATTAAATTACTGTGGTGCCCCTCCCACGCCGCAGCTGTTCAAAGTTGCTGCTTTTCAATTTTGCACGCTCTCTGACAAGCCCCACTACCACACCACATGGCGTGTCGCCTCATGCAGCTCGCTCGTACATTTTTTATAAAGTAACAATCCTATTTGACTGTTTCGCATAAAAGAAAGTTGTTTCGTGTGGGCCCAACTCTACTTGGTATAAATATATGTAAAAACGTTATTTTGAGGAATCAGATAGATTTTTTATAGACTTTTGACCTAGAGAGAGCACAGAGACACCGTTGAGGCTGGATTTTATCTTTTCTTTCACCAGACTTATTAATTTTTACGTTTTTTTGTATGATCCGTTGTTTTGCTACCATGTCTATGTGGAGCTAAACTTCACGTTCAAAGGTTGTGGTTCTTTCATGACTATTGTTATTCGGATATTTATTTTACTTTTTAAATTTCTCTTATTGGTTTATTTATTCAATCTCGCGCTTAATTATTTAGTTGCTTGATCACCAATTGAATACTATCTATGAAGTTAGAGTTGAACTCGAAAGTGGAAACTCCAGATTGCATATAGGATTGAGTAAAGCATGTTCTTGAACCTAGGTATTGGAGAACAGATTCGTAGTTAGGATAAATATATACCTAATTGTCTTGCTTGGTTGATTTATAGAAAAGATAAATGTGTTCTTGCTGATTCTAACTCCATAGACATATAGGCGTTAGGTTAACTTGAATAGGCGAGTAAGAACTCGACAGATTCTTATGAGCAGTATTAACCCTATCAACCAATAAATCGAAAAAATTAGTTATTTAATTCAATTGAAGAATACAATAGGAATTTTAGATAGCCAATGACCCTAGATCGTTTTCCTTACATTGATAACATAAAAATCCACTCTTCCTTTGTCCAAAATTCATTACTTGTTTCTTTTTATTTTAATTATATTAGAGTCATATACTTCTATTTTAATTCTTGATTAGATAATTAGGATAGTCTAATTTAGTTAATAGTTAATCACAAGTACTCGTGGGTTCGACATTCAACTTTTAGTCACTTCATTACTTGACGACTGATATACTTGCGTGTGCGTTTGGCCGCAACATCTGAATTTGGAAATAATTCAACTTTAAACTCTTCATGTTACATATTTTATCCTTAGTGAGAAGTTTTTTATAACCACATAAATGGCATGACCCACAAAATTTTACCCCTTAAGCTTTTAATGCCGCAAGTTTTGAAGTCTTGTTTTTTTTTTACTCCTTAAATTTTGTGGCGAGTCAAACTATCTAAATTGAAGCGAAGGGAATACTATGTACCAATAACTAAACGATGGATAACCCTCCAATCTAATATTTGAATGAGTATACTTATTTATGTAACCAAACGACCCTTAAGGGCTCGTTTGATATGAGAGATTACAAAATAATTAATCACATGACTAAATTTAAGAAGAACTTATCCCAAGTTTGGTTGGTAGAAAATTACGGTATACTTAATCTTGGGATTAGTTATCCTGGGATTGTAGCATTTTTTATCCTTATGAAAAGGTGGAGTAACTAATCCTGGAATAATTAATCTATCCCAGAATTAGTTATTCCACCTTTCCATAAGGATAAAAAGATATTACAATTTCAGGATAGCTAATTTAGTGTTTAATTATACCGTAATTTTTTATCAACAAAATATATGATAAGCTCTTCTTAAATTTAGTCTCAAAATTAATTATTGGTTATTCCTCGTCCCAAAAGAGCCTAAAAGTTTCTTTTTCTCGTTCTTTTTGGGGTGATTTTCCAACCAAATAAACATTTGCACCACATGTGGCAGTGCGGAAAGCGTGCCAACTATTTTTGTGGTCATCTTCCGTCTGAAATTCCCAAAGCCCCCCATTGAAACATTTCTACAATCTTAGTAAATCTCTATTTTTAATAGGTAATACCCTCAATCCCTGTTAAACTATATATTTTTGTCAATTTTTTACCTAAACCCTTTGAATTATATCTCCTTTATAATAAACCCCCCGGTCTCTTTAGCCCTAGTTCATATGATACGCTCTCTAAATAAATCATAAAATCTGTCATGTGGAATGCCACGTAGATAATTAATCTAATTAATCATAAAATAAATGTAATTAGCCTAATAATTAAATTACATTGAGTATTTACTTTCTATTCGGTAAAAACTATATACGGTCATTTTCTCAGCCAAAAAGTGACATTTTACTATCATCAGAGAAGAGCTCTCAGCGGACCGATTCTCTTCCTCCGATTTCTCTTCAAAATTATTCGCTACTACCATCGATTTCTCTTCAAACTAGTCGCCGCTATTTCAAATTTGGAGTAAAGGTGAAGTATAAACTATTGAATCAGAAGAAAATTAGGGCTTAGGGTTTTTCTGGTAAAATATCTTCCTCCGATTCTTTGAAGATTCTAAAGTTTATTAAAGAAGATTACTTCAATATAGGTTTTATTCTTTATTCCCTATTAATTTTGTTGCGAATTATGATAAGTAGGTTGTGATTTAATTTGTAGTAAAAAAATTTGGGTCTTTTTTTGAGGTGATACATCTTTATGCTTATCGATGTTTGTTTGTCGGATATATAGTTGCATGCATGTTGTTTGTTGTTAGTTTTAGATTTCGGGCCTTTTTATGTTAGAAAAATGAAGGTGTTCTATGTTTTTATGGCTGAAAGCTTCAATGCTTGGGTTTTGGGTCCTAGGAACAAGACAATTATTAGCATGCTTGAAAAAATTAGGATAAAGGTAATGAATAGGTTCACCAGAGTAAGGGCATTTGCAGATACTTGGAATGAAGGCATATCACCAATGACAGTGATGGTATTGGTTATGAATGTGGAGAAGTCTACGAGATGCACAATACACTGGAATGGTGATTTTGGGTATGAAGTTAAGGGGACTACAGGGATTAAACATATTGTCAAGTTGACTAAGGGAGTGTGTAGTTATAGAGCTTGGCAACTAAAAGGAATACTTGTGCACATGGTGTGGCTGCAATTCATCACAAGAGACTTAATCCACTTAACTTTATTTCTGAGTGGTACAAGAAGGAGACCTACCTAAAAGCTTATTCTCATTTCATACAGCCAGTACCATGCATGGAGATGTAGCCTGATCAACAAATACAAAGGTTGAACCCACCTCCTGTTAGAACAACGCCTGGAAGGCCCACAAAGAAAAGAAGAAAGGAGGTTGAGGAGAACAAAAGCAGTGGCAAGCTTACAAAGAGAGGAATATCAATGACCTGCTCAATTTGTAAGTCTACAGCTTATAATAGATGAAGATGCCCAAATAAACCTCAAAGCACTTCTGAGGTACTTTCTATTATTTTCTGTTTTTGTTACATTCTGTTGGTTGTTAGTAATTGATTGTTAGTTACATTTGTTAATGAATCTTTTTTTTTGTTCGTTTGTTTGAACCAATGAAGCCTACAAGAACAACAACAACAACAACTACCCAGTATACTCCCACCAGGTGGGGTATGGGGAGGGTAATATGTAGACGAGCCTTACCCCTGCCCGAAAGGGCAGAGAGGCCGCTTCCAATCGAAATGAAGCCTACAAGAAAAAATGAATAAGTATTGTAATTGTAAGAGAATATAAAACAAATGTATGTACAAGCTAGTTAGTTACACTTACAGTGGAGGAAGAAGAAGACAATAAAAGAAATCTTTATCTTGACACTTCTGTCCATATTTCACCTTCTTGTCTGTGGGTGTAGGTTATTGGCCTCTTCTGTTCATAGCTTAGCGATGTTGATTTTATTTTTTTAAATTCAAGTTTTTTAATTTTGGTGTAGAATATTAGTTTGAGTAACTTATTTAGCAAAGGGACAAAGACAAAGTAATTTATTATTTTGTTGTTAGTGTTTCTGTCTGCTGTTTCGGACTGCTGAACTGAGACTGCTATTTGGGATTACTTTCTGTTACAATGTTGTTTGGGAGTGCTGAATTTATAGCATTGTATTAGCTATTATTTTGGGACTGTTAGCTTAGTTCAACTAGTTGCATCAGTCGTTTCTCTTAGTTGGTATTGGATTGTATCAACGACATTACTTATTAGATTGGTATTAGCTGACTGAGATTGTTTCTATTTATGCAAAGGGAATGGCTCACTCACAAAAAGCAACCTCTAAAAAGAGATCGAAGACTGACTCCCAAGCATCTACTAATAAGAAGAATGATAAAGCTAAGAGTGGTAAAGGAAGAAGCATTAGCAACATGGTGCACAAAATTCTGATGTGCAACAATCTCAAGTTTCAGATGTCCAGCATTCTCAGGTTTGAGATGTGCAACAATCTCAAGCAAACAACAAAGTTGCTCTTACTGCATTTAAGAGGCCAAGAGTAGTGGGACATCTTAGCAGAAGTGGCTATACATGTGTTGAGGTAATTAGAAGTTTGGTTGTTGCTTTTGAGGTTGCAAATTAAACTCTATTATATGATATCTGATTTTTTTAACTTAATTTTCAGCAAGGGAGGCCTGTAAGTAGGGTAATCGAGAGTGGAAAAAATAATGGATCAGTTGAAAGTTCAGTTGCAGTGATTGGTGATCTTGGTTATAATCCAAGTAAAGGCCTGAAATGGAAGGGAAAGCAAGCAATCACAACTTGACAACTTCAACATAGAAGTGCTTTACTATAGTATTTAAGGACAAAATCACCAAAAGCTAATGAAAAAAAATGGAGGTGTTTGAGCTTCAACACTACTTTATTGGATTTTGTTGTATGCGGATACTCTAATTGTGTTTTGGATAATATTTTTGTGGTGCAAGTTATGAAACTAGTCGTTTAAAAGTTGTTTTACTTTAATGCACCTTATGGGATGTAATGTAGAACTAGTCAATTGTAGGCCTTTTGAGCTCTATGATACATGCTGGAAAGAAACTTGTTTTACTTCCCTGGTTCCTTGGTTCCTTTTGGTATTTACTTTCTTGTACTGTGGCAATCAAGGAATGATAGGGTATAATGTTTGAAGCAGTATAATTGAGTCAGTTTTAAATGAAGCGAAAAAACCAACAATACACATTGAAACATACATTAATAATATTTCTAGCATTTCAAACAAAAACAATAACCAAATTTTAGATTACACTTCCTAGCATTTAAAACAAAAGCAACAGCCAAGTTTCAGATTACAAAACACTTCCTAGCATTTGAACAATCAAAAATACACATTAAAACATATATTAATAATAAGCAGCATCTTGAAATTTTTCTTCTTCAATTCAGCCTCAAGTTTCATTTTATCCTTCTGTAAGCCAAGAATTATCACCTTTGATTGGCCAAAAAATTCCGGATCATACCACTGGAAAAATCCACAAGCCATACGATCCTTAGCCTGAAAATTTTAACCAAACCACTCAAATGAAAAAGCAAAATTTAGCCATATTAAATAACATAAAATACGATGATTAGCAAGATGAATACCCCATAGTACTTGCATCCAAAAAAACGTCTTTCCGAGTTAGCATTTGTCGTTGATATTCTGAAAGAAGCAGGCTACCACAACCATAAAATACACTCATGACTCTTCTACAATGGGGTTCTTCTTTCAAATTAATTTGGATAACAATGAAGGATGGATAAAATGAGAAAGATAAAAAAAATAAACTCGATAAACAGAGAGAATTTCAATGGATTAAGATGAACAAAGTGATAAAAAGGGTGAAGAAATGATGAAGAAAGGTGAAGAAATAGTGAAGAAATGGATAAGATGGTGTAATATAAAGCAAAGGGAATAAGATATAAGTTTTTTTTAAAAAAAAAAGGCTAATTAGCTGTTATTGAAGTTGCCAGGTAGGCTCCGTTTCATGCTAATTTTAAATGTTCACATGCTCTTGCGCAACTGATTTCACACAATATGCTACATAAGCGACGAGGTGGGGTGGAGTGGGGGTGATTTAATTACGAAGGGGGATATAATTGTTAAAGCTAGTTAATGATTAAAGCTAGCTAAGTTGGTGTGAATGAGAAATGGAGGGAAGAAGACAATAGAAGGAAAATGAAGTTTCAAAGCAAAGTTCCTTTGAAAAGGAGCTTTGTACCACATTGGTGGTAGAAAGGGAAAGTTATGTGCTTATATTAGAAAGCACTTCTTCTAGCTCTTAAAGGGTTAAGAAGAGGGACTCCCCTCGCGCCGTCGTCGTCGCTCGGCTCGGCTTCGGATTTGGATTTGGATTTGGATTTGGATTTGGTCAAATGATCTGATTGATTGATAATCTTTTTGGACCAAATTTATTTAAAATTCAATCTTCATTTTCTGAAATTATTTTAATTCCCGCGGGAAAAATATTAATTTGTTAACTGTAAACTTCCCAACGTTCTTATTTTTCAGAAAAAGGCATGGCCTTTCCCGAACAGGCACCAAGCCTTTCCGAACAGTCACAATTCGAGGCTATATAAACAGAGGCAATGCCTCATTTTCGAGTACTGAAAAAAAAAAATATTCGTGCATTAAAAAATTCTGCATTCTTTTCTGTTAACTGAAACATATCGAGTCATAGTGTGATTTCGTTCCCGAATTTGAGTTCGTCGAAGTCGTAGGCGTTTGAGGTACCGCCACTCCTACGACAGGTATATCCGTTATATCCTGGGAGGAAATAATCCACAACCTCGGGTACAGTGAGGGGGTTAAATTCCTTAAGGACACACAGTGAATTCTGTGGTCTCGGATTTCTTCATTTCTGTGATTTTTTTTTTTTTTTTGTGTCTCTTCTTCTTACTGGTTTCCAGTTTCTCGTTGCTTTGAACACGGACAATCGGTAACAAGCTTAAGGAATTTATGTTATTATTTCCGTGTTCATCTGCTGTTGATTAAAACGTTACAGAACGATACAACAGTACAGAAAAAAAAAATTCTTACATAAAACAGTGATTACATACAGTTTTTCCTAACATAAAATTGTGACTGTCCAGAAAATAAAAGAAACTTGTAATTTTGTTGTTTGCATGTAACGAACTTGTATGTTGTTTGGAGACTAAATCTTCGGATTTTCTACTCCGGTTGAGATTAAAGTTTTCAGAACTTTCTACTCATTTGGGTACTTGATTTGAAGATATAAAAACTTCATCGAGTATACTACATACAGTTTATTGCATTCTATTTGAAGTTTGTTTTAATTCTGTTTGTGTAAATTTGATTCGGTTTGAAGAAATAAAATCTTCACCGATTATTAAAGTGTTCTGTTATTTCCTACGACAGAAATGGGAGACCAAACTCCAAATTTGAATGCTACTGCTACTGTTACTGCCACACCAGCCCCCGTGGTTGGTTCTACGAGCAATGCTGCGTCCTCCAGTCGTACTGCACCAGCACCGGCTCCGGCAAAGAAGCCCGGAAAATTCACCGGGATTGATTTCAAACGATGGCAACAAAAGATGTTCTTCTATCTAACTACTTTAAGCCTTCAAAAGTTTATTAAGGAGGATATTCCGGTTCCGCCGGAATCAACACCTGAAAATGAACGATTTGTTGTAATTGAGGCGTGGAAGCACTCAGATTTTTTGTGCAAGAATTACATTCTTAGCGGACTGGAGGATGATCTTTACAACGTCTATAGTAATGTGGGAACATCAAAAGAACTATGGGATGCGTTGGAAAAGAAATATAAAACAGAAGATGCTGGCTTAAAGAAGTTTATCGCTGCCAAGTTTTTGGACTACAAAATGGTAGATGGCAAGTCTGTTGTCACTCAAGTTCAAGAGTTGCAGGTTATCATCCATGATCTCCTCGCTGAAGGTATAAATTTAATTAATGCCTTTGTCAAAAGTATTCAGTGCCCCGTCACTTACATGTTGTTTGTTGTAGGTTTGGTGATTAGTGGGGCGTTTCAAGTTGCGGCAGTGATAGAGAAGTTGCCTCCTTCATGGAAGGACTTCAAAAATTACTTGAAACATAAGCGAAAGGAGATGACATTGGAAGATCTCATCGTCCGGTTGAGAATCGAGGAAGATAACAAGGCAGCGGAGAAAAAGGCAAATGGGAGATCAACCATAGGGGGAGCACATATAGTTGAAACTGCCCCAACTAATATGAAAAAGAGGAAAAAGGCATCGGGACCAAGGAACTATCCCAACAAGAAGAAATTCAAGGGAAACTGCCATAATTGTGGAAAAATCGGACACAAAGCTGCAGACTGTCGTGCTCCGAAAAAGGAAAAGAAGAAGGGTCAAGCTAATATGGTTGAAACAAACGAGGAGGTTGATGACTTGTGCGCTATGTTGTCCGAGTGCAACCTAGTGGGAAGTCCGAAAGAGTGGTGGATTGACTCTGGCGCCACTCGCCACATTTGTGCTGTTAGAGAAGCCTTTGCTTCATATGCTCCCGCCAGGCCCGACGAAACAATATATATGGGAAATTCTGCAACGGCCAAGATTGAAAGTTATGGAAAGATACTGCTGAAGATGACCTCTGGCAAGGTGGTGACTCTCAACAACGTCTGTCATGTTCCTGAAATTAGGAAAAATCTTGTATCTACCGGACATCTAGTGAAGAACGGTTTTAAATGTGTTTATGTTTCTGACAAGGTTGTAATAAGTAAGAACGAAATGTACATAGGAAAAGGCTACCTCACAGATGGCCTTTTCAAACTGAATGTAATGGTTGTTGCTAATAATAATAAAGTTTCTGCTTCGTCTTACTTGCTTGAGTCAAATGATTTATGGCATTCACGTTTAGGACATGTCAATTATAGAACCTTGCGAAAAATGATTAGTTTGGAAGTATTGCCTAAGTTTGAATGCAATCAATCAAAATGTCAAATCTGTGTTGAATCTAAGTATGCTAAACATCCTTATAAGTCAGTTGAAAGGAATTCAAGTCCTTTAGACTTAATCCATACAGATATTTGTGACATGAAGTCAATTCCATCTCGCGGTGGAAAGAAGTATTTCATAACTTTTATTGACGATAGTACGCGGTATTGCTACGTTTATTTACTTAATAGTAAAGATGAAGCAATTGAATCGTTCAGGCAATACAAAACTGAAGTTGAGACTCAACTTAACAAAAAGATTAAAATGATAAGGAGTGATAGGGGCGGTGAATATGAATCTCCTTTTGAACAAATATGTTTGGAATATGGCATTATTCATCAAACAACTGCTCCTTACTCGCCACAATCAAACGGAATTGCGGAAAGAAAAAATAGAACACTGAAAGAAATGATGAATGCCCTGTTAATAAGTTCTGGTTTACCCCAGAACTTGTGGGGGGAAGCCATTCTAACAGCTAGCCGAATACTCAATCGAGTGCCCCATAGCAAAACAAAATCTATTCCATACGAAAAGTGGAAAGGAAGGAAGCCCAATATGGAATACTTCAAAGTGTGGGGGTGTTTGGCCAAGGTGCAAGTTCCTAAACCCAAAAGGGTAAAAATAGGACCTAAAACCATTGATTGTGTTTTCATAGGATATGCCACAAATAGTAAGGCATATAGATTTCTGGTTCACAAATCAGAAAATCCCGACATTCAGGTGAATACGGTAATTGAATCAGATAATGCTGACTTCTTTGAAACCATATATCCGTATAAAAAGGAATGTGCGTCGTCTAGCAAAGAATCTAAACGACCTCGGGAAGAAATAAAGGAAAACATTCCTGATGAGGAAAATCCAAGACGTAGCAAACGTCAAAGGACGACTACTTCCTTTGGACCAGAATTTTTAACATTTTTGTTGGAAAATGAGCCTCGAACGTTCAACGAAGCTACGTCTTCATCGGAAGCTCAATTTTGGAAAGAGGCAATCAATAGTGAGATAGAATCCATATTGAACAACCATACTTGGGAATTGGTTGATCTTCCTCCAGGGAATAAACCTTTAGGTTCCAAATGGATTTTCAAGCGGAAAATGAAAGCTGATGGCACTATTGAAAAATATAAGGCAAGACTAGTTGTTAAAGGGTTTAGACAACGAGAAGGTCTTGATTACTTTGATACATACTCGCCGGTAACGAGGATTACATCTATTCGGGTGTTAGTAGCATTAGCCGCCGTGTACGGTCTTGAAATCCATCAAATGGATGTGAAAACAGCCTTCTTAAATGGAGAGTTGGAGGAAGAAATTTACATGGAACAACCCGAAGGGTTTGTAGTTCCAGGGAAAGAGAAGAAGGTATGTAGACTTGTTAAGTCTCTTTATGGACTAAAATAAGCACCAAAACAGTGGCATGCAAAATTTGACCATACGATGCTGTCAAATGGATTCAAGATAAATGAATATGATAAATGTGTCTACATTAAGAACACTCCGAACCACGACGTCATTGTTTGTTTATACGTGGATGATATGTTAATAATGAGTAACAACATTGCTAACATAAATGCTACTAAGCGCATGCTTGCTAGTAAGTTTGATATGAAAGACTTAGGAGTTGCCGATTTAATTCTGGGAATTAAAATCCATAAGACTCCTCAAGGTCTAGCATTGTCTCAATCTCATTATATTGAAAAAGTACTTGAAAAGTTCAAGTATTTGGACTTTAAAGTTGCAAAGACGCCAATTGATATGAACCTTGCTCTTGCAAAGAATAAAGGTGAAAGTCATTCTCAATTGGATTATGCCAGAGTGTTGGGAAGTTTGATGTATATTATGAACTGTACGCGACCTGATATTGCGTGTGCTATAAGTAAACTAAGTCGCTACACGAGTAATCCCGACCAAAATCATTGGCTGGCAATGAAACGAGTTTTGGGGTATTTGAAACATACTCAAAACTTTGTTTTGCATTATAACAGGTATCCTGCAGTTATTGAAGGATACAGTGATGCAAATTGGATCACCGGTTCAACTGAAACTAAATCCACAAGTGGATACGTTTTTACTATAGGTGGAGGAGCAGTGTCTTGGAAGTCATCCAAACAGACATGTATCGCCCGCTCTACAATGGAATCTGAGTTCATAGCTCTAGACAAAGCCGGTGAAGAAGCTGAATGGCTCCGGAATTTCTTAGAAGATATTCCATTTTGGCCCAAACCGTTGGCTCCTATATGCATACATTGCGATAGCTAAGCGGCAATAGGAAGAGCCGGGAACGTTATGTACAACGGAAAGTCTCGTCACATACGACGAAGACATAATACCGTTAGACAACTACTCTCTAGTGGAATTATCACAATTGACTATGTTAAGTCAAGAGATAATGTGTCGGATCCACTAACTAAAGGCCTAACTAGAGAAGTGGTTGAAAGATCATCGAGGGGAATGGGACTATGGCCGAGGACAAGTCATCGTGGCGGTAACTCTACCTAGAAGACATGAGATCCCAAGATCTAGGTTCAAAGAGATCAAACAAAGTCATTGATGACGGTTCAACATTGTCACAATAACTTTTTGGTCCATTCTCGTGATGAGACAATGTTCAGTACCAGGATAAAGCATTAAGGCTTTTTAATGGTTTCTAAGTTTGATACGGGGTATATCAAATAGTGTATCTACGGGATGACACATTTAGGAATCACCTATGTAAGTGTGAAGTGTAAGCCGCTTCAAGGAGAACTCTGTAAGGCCAGCTCTCTACGCACTTATGAACCAGGAAATGTTCATGGCTGAAACGAACAAAACAATGAGAACCAAAAACGGTTAAAGGGTTAATTGTGTGACATGTGGTTGTCTAGGTATACACCAAAGCTCGACGGTTCAAAGATATCAAATCTACCGATTGACCGAGTATATCCGACATATGCTCACTACGGAAAGTTCAAAGAGAAATCTACTTATCCAGATGCAATTAATCCTTGCTTACGAATCATACAGTTTTTTTTTTGTCATGCATGTTTTTCATCATATAGCCATTCCCCATTCATGTGGGGGATTGTTAAAGCTAGTTAATGATTAAAGCTAGCTAAGTTGGTGTGAATGAGAAATGGAGGGAAGAAGACAATAGAAGGAAAATGAAGTTTCAAAGCAAAGTTCCTTTGAAAAGGAGCTTTGTACCACATTGGTGGTAGAAAGGGAAAGTTATGTGCTTATATTAGAAAGCACTTCTTCTAGCTCTTAAAGGGTTAAGAAGAGGGACTCCCCTCGCGCCGTCGTCGTCGCTCGGCTCGGCTTCGGATTTGGATTTGGATTTGGATTTGGTCAAATGATCTGATTGATTGATAATCTTTTTGGACCAAATTTATTTAAAATTCAATCTTCATTTTCTGAAATTATTTTAATTCGCGCGGGAAAAATATTAATTTGTTAACTGTAAACTTCCCAACGTTCTTATTTTTCAGAAAAAGGCATGGCCTTTCCCGAACAGGCACCAAGCCTTTCCGAACAGTCACAATTCGAGGCTATATAAACAGAGGCAATGCCTCATTTTCGAGTACTGAAAAAAAAAAAAATATTCGTGCATTAAAAAATTCTGCATTCTTTTCTGCAAACTGAAACATATCGAGTCATAGTGTGATTTGGTTCCCGAATTTGAGTTCGTTGAAGTCGTAGGCGTTTGAGGTACCGCCACTCCTACGACAGGTATATCCGTTATATCCTGGGAGGAAATAATCCACAACCTCGGGTACAGTGAGGGGGTTAAATTCCTTAAGGACACACAGTGAATTCTGTGGTCTCGGATTTCTTCATTTCTGTGATTTTTTTTTTTTTTTTTTTTTTTTTTTGTGTCTCTTCTTCTTACTGGTTTCCAGTTTCTCGTTGCTTTGAACACGGACAATCGGTAACAATAATTCAGGGGATTTCCAGGGACACTCAATAGTTTAGGTAAGAAACTTACAAAACTCCTATAATTTAGGCGGATCTGAGGGTATTAACTCTTTTTAATATTGAGCAAACTTAGAATTTCAGAAGCTAACACGAGAAGCCAGTCCAAATTTGTGGCAATGAAGAGCTTCATAGGAAGACTGATAGCTCGATCGAGTCTCTGCAACAGTAGCAATAGTAGATTGTTAACAAAACCGTATGCTGCAGAAAATGTTGCAATTTCAACATCTCGTCGCTCTCTCTATACGTTTTGTTTTCCGAAGCGCATCACACCTTCTCCGATTTCACTTCTTTAAAGCCTTCACTGTATACTTCTTCACGCCTTTGCCCGAGCCATTTCGGAGGTCATTTTTTCAAAAAAAGAAAAATTTTATTTTCAGCTAGTACCTCTTTTTTTGTTGTTTATTGTATTTTTTTGTCAAGATAGTTAGATAGAACGTCTAATTTGTCTTACAAAGATAAATACTTTAGTTATAATTTATGATTATGGTGTCCAGGTGCTCATATCGACTATTTTACCAGATACCTTAGACGGATCAAAGATTTAAGCTTTATGAACTTCTCAACATTAAACTCATTATATTTTAAAATTATGAGTCATATATGCTATTTGTTTCAACTTTAGTAGATAATTTATGCTCCGAGTTAAAAGTAATGAGTTAAAATAAACTCGGAATTGCAATGCTACATCTGCATCTTCCTGCTACGTCCCACAAGCATCTGAGTAACTCTATCCACTAAGACTTAGAAAGATTCAAAAAATTAACTCGTATTTTTGTTTTTTTTTTTTTTTTTTGCTTTTGCTATGATTTGACTCATAGTGTTATAGTTCTCGTCCTATTTCATTGACTACTGGGTTACTGGGTTACGCTTTTGGGTATTTGTATTAATAAGATAAATACGTAGTTGATGTTTGCCAATGTTTTAGTCTTTTTTGTTGGATTTATTGGAGAAATTTGGGGGCAAGGAACGAGGGAAATGGAAATTTGAATTGCTTCCATAGAGTATTTTCATAAATTTAAGAGATGCTTTTCTAGACTGTTGATTAAGCAAAATAATGAGGACTTGCACTTTAGGTTTTGGTATAGTGATAAGAGCGCAATTTGTGATGTGTGAGTTAGTCGCACATCACGAGTTTTAACCTTATAGTCAAAAGCATGATATTCAAGTGGAGATAGTAGGCAATAACATTATCATTGAGTTTCGGGCTATTCATAAATTTCTTTGTTATACAAAAGAAAATTATGAGAAATTTAAGTTCTGCTGATAATTGATGAGATTCCATGGGAGTTGAACTTAAGTCAGCATCTAGGGATAGAAATTGAAGAACTAGGACAAATGCTAGTCCTTCCATCCCATTTTATGTGAAGGTATTATTATTTGCAGAGTTAAAAAGAATTTTCGTCGGCTACGATTTTCTCAAGAATATTTCAAATCATTAGCTATTTGACTTGTAGTACTTTTTGTGTAATTTTGAAATATATAAATTTTGTTTAAATTTTTTGAAGAATCTATACTTCATTTCACATAAAAAGTAATGCGTTTTGACCCTTGTACTCTAAACCTTTCAAATAAATTGAGACAAGAGGAGTACGTCTTTCTGTAATTTCCACATAGAAGCAACTAGAGAAAAAAGAACAAGATTTTTTGGAGTGTTATTTTTTCTTCCATCATGTTCTGCATTACAGAAAATTATGACTTTAGAGTGGAAATTAATTGTTGTTGTAATTGTCTTATATGATAAATGGGCGCACTACTACTAAATTATGTAAATATGTCTGTATTTTGATTTTGTATTTGCTGTCAACATGCCAAAAGAGGTCCATGTTGTCTATATCAACTCCTAATAATCCTTTTTCCATAAAGTTCTATTTTGGAGATACATTTGACACAACTATGGATGTTTTAGATGCAAACTCTCCGAATGCTTGCTATGTTGTGAATCCACCACTGGCTAAGGCCCTCTCTGGTATAGACGGTATGTGTTCTTGAAACTTTGATGGCTATGTTGCTCGGATTCTCCGAAAATATCGTCGGGTACGTATTGGATCCTCCAAAAGTAGTGTATTTTTTAAGGATCCGATACGAATTCGGCATCATTTTGGAGAGTCTGCACAACATAGTTAGATGGTGAAAAACCCTAGACATTTGACCTCTATGTTAATTTCACAAAGTATTGAGAACCTTTGTAACCTTTATATTGAAAAATGGGCACTTTTGTGCATTGCCGTGCTATGTAGCTCGGACTTCTCCAAAAGTGCTGCTGTACTTGTGTTGGATTCTCTAAAAATGCATTAAATTTGGAGGATCCGACATGTACCCAACAATATTTTTGAAAAGTCCGAGTAACATATTTGCCATAAAATGTGTGGGCATGTTTTATATCTTTAACTCTCTTCATACTGTTGCACCTGTGGGGATGTTTTATGTATTGGACTGGACACACAGATGGAAAATTCTCTCTTTGATGCTAAATAAGTCATTCGCTTTATAAGAGGTTATATTTTATTTCTACTTTCTGCTTTAGTTCAAATGAATAAAAATGGGCCACTTTAATTTGTGGAATGGAGATATTCGTTTTGCTCCGTTTGGACATGTTTCATTCTAGAATTCAATAAATTGAAGTTTTCAAACACACAAATCTCTAAAAATAACTAGTTGGTATTATAATATTGATCTTTTACTGTTATTACTATGTTTTCTGCTAAATCCGCATGCATTTTGATAGATTAACCCAGAAATTGTGAGATAACTTCCTTCTCTGTGTGTGATATATAATTTGAATGAATTTGTATATATACGTACATTTGACTTATTTATAATATAGGTAAGTTCGTTAAGAAATATTAACATAATAGTTGAAAGGTTCGTGTAGTTGAGAAAAGATCACATAACTAGTTAGTTGCAGTTGCATAATTTAGATATATTTGAATTGTTGAAGCGAGTTGTATCAATTGATATTGGTAGAATAGCGTGAAACATTTGTGAAGCCTTGAAGGTGATTATATCGTATAATGTTAGACAGAGGTAGTTTAATATCCAGGGGAGATTATTATTAATATAATAAAGTGATGAAATGGGGATTACATGAGCTGTTAGTGAAAGATTAGTTGGTTGTTAATATTAATAGCCATGGGAGATTATTATTAATATAATTAGTTAATTAGCACACATGAGTATACACGTGTGTATTGGTTAGGAGGTTAGAAGGACATATGTATGTAGTTAGTTAGTTAGGGAATGTAACAGTAGACCCTATTCTTCATTTTTTCTAATTCATTATAGAATAGGTGCTATTCCCGGGCCTTACAAAACCCAATCCAGACATATGCCGAAGTCTGAAATAATAATATGAATCTGCTGGAACCTTTGAATTTCAATTTCGCGGTTGTTTACTCAAAAATCCAATCTTAGTCAATTATGTTAACTTAAAGCTTCCGAAATGACAATTCTCTTTCTAAATCAACTCTGGACTTCCTGAAATTCAATTTCGACCATGCGTACATGTCATAATACTTGAAGTGAAGTTGCTCATAGCCTCAAACGTGCTAAATGACGCGCTAAATTCCAAAATGACCAATCGGGTCGTTACAGGTTGGATAATTGGAGAAAGAGGCTTCTAGCCTTTGTGATCAAGCCGTCGCTCTTGAGGCCGAGAAGACCTAATTGCGGGCTCGACCGACCTCTTCCTGCATTTTTTATTTTCTTGATAACCCTTGATATTTGTACGAGGAGTGGATTCACACTGAGGTCCAGCTGGATATATTTAGAGATGTGATGAGGGCGAGCATAGTTTCAGAAGTCGTCTTCGAAGACGCTCGTGTTAAGGTACATGGAGCGCGGGTCGCTTGTGGTTATGATCCAGCTACACCTGAGGCTAATGGCAATAAGTAGGACGCGAGCGTGGACTAAAGAGGATGCCTAGTACGAGGATGCGTACCCTGTGGGCGGTGGTAATGGCGAGGGAGCAAATAGAGAGGGCCCAGGTGGGCAAGCCGATGGCACTGCTGGGCTTGACAACGACCAGTAGTTTTTCTTTTTCTTTTGTCCTGCTGTAAACTTGTATGTTTTTGTTGGCATCTTTATGAGCCTTTGTTAAAACATTCTAAGTATGAAATGCCAGTTTGTTACTTGTACTTGATTCTGGTTCGTGCTTGTATGCTTTTTTTTATTTTGTCGTATAGTTGCCTTTATTTTCTTAGCCATAGTCGCTTAGCTTGAATAATGTTGAATCAAAACCTAAGTTTGATTAAGAATGAGGGCCAGTGTATACTGGTTCGAGCGAGGTAGAACATGTCATGTTGAACTATGTCTGAGGGCCAATTAGGTGTTGGTTCGAACGAGGTCGAATATAACCTATATTTAGTTATGGCCGAGGGAAAACTAGGTGTTAATTAGAACGAGGTCGAATATAACCTATATTTAGGTTATGGCTGAGGGCCAGTTAGGTGTTAATTCAAATGAGGTCGAATATAACCTATATTTAGTTATGGTCGAGGGCCAGTCAGGTGTTAATTTGAACGAGGTCGAATATAACCTCTATTTAGTTATGGCTGTTAGGTGTTAATTCAAAAAAGGTCGAATATAACCTATATTTAGTTATGGTCGACGGCTAGATAGGTGTGAATTCGAACGAGGCAACATTGCCTTGGTTATATATTTGGATAAATACAAATAAACTTCATACATTTGTGCTTGGTGTAATCCATATGCTCGAATCTACCCGTTTTTGTGCACCTGAGTGATGGACCTCGTTTATCTTGAGTTTCTTTGTCAGTCTTTAAAACTAACCTTTACTTGGGCTAACAGATGTGATCTTCTTTTCTTTTGGACTTGACTAGAATGCCATCTATGTAGACTTCCATCATTTTATTGAACTGATATTTGAATAGCCTTGTCACCAACCTTTGGTAGGTAGCCCCCGCGTTCTTCCACCCGAAAGGCATGACCTTATAACATTACATCTCCTCGTAGGCGATGAAGGTGGTGTTTTTCTGGTCCTCCTCTTCCATGAGGATCTGATTATCGCCTGATTAGGTGTCCAAAAATCTCAGCAATTCATGACTGGATGTTGCATCGATGAGTTGCTCGATATGAGGTAATGGAAATGAATCCTTGAGGCATGCTTTATTCAAATATGTAGTCTATGCACATTTGCCATTTCCTATTTTTCTTTTTCACCATGACCATGTTGGCGACCCATTATGGGTATTTTGTCTCCCTGATGAGGCTGTTCTCTAATAGTTTTTCCACTTCTTCGCATACTGCATCATTGATTGCGGAGTTGAAATTACGCCGGACCTACCTCATCGGGGGTGGAATAGATCAATGTTCAGTTTGTGTGCAGCGATTTCCTTTAGGATGCCTGGCATATCTGCATGGATAAAAGCAAACAAGTCCGTGTTATTAGTTAAGAATTGACGAAACTTACTCGGTTCCTGAGTTTGCAGTCAATGTAAGCTTTTTTGCTGTGATTGTTGCTATCTAATTGGACACGGTCAAGGTCTTCAATAGTCGACCCCACAGCCTCGACCGGGGTCTCTGATGACGTCCTCGCTATCGACCTCAACCCTATTAATTTCTATGCCACTTTTTCTTTGTCCTATGCTTGTTGGGTGACCGTGCAATCCAATGTGATGCGGTAACATTCTTGAGATATGCGTATCTCCCCTCGTAAATGAATATGCCCCACAAAGTTGGGAATTTGATGACTTGGTATAAGCTGGAAGGGATGTCTCTCATGGTGTGTATCCATGGCCGTCCTATATGGCATTGTATGATGTATCTTGGTCCATGATATGGAATGTGGTTTCCAGAGGGACGCCGCCGTCTATGATGGGGAGCCTGATTTCTCCATATGTTCACTCAATTGCATTGTTAAAACCCATTAGTGTGATGCAACACAGGTCTATCCTATCTTTGAGTTTCATTTGTCCAAGTACTCGAGGGTGGATAATGCACGTGCCATTCACATCATCTACCATAATGCATCTCACATCGGTGTCTAAAATGCGTAAGTGATAGCAAAGGCATCATAGTGAGGGAAGACCAAAATGTTGGTATCTGACTTATCGAAGATGATACTTTCTTTGAGTTTATCATACATATCGTGGGTGAACGACCTTTTAAGCTTGTGGGTTGTGGAGAACTTCACGTTGTTGATAGAAGCATCATCGCCGCTGTCGATGATCATATGGATAGTGCGGGTTGGCGAGGGCGGTCATGATAATGTTCTCGTCCTCTGGAAAAGTTGGCCCTTCCCCGATCGCTTAGCAATTTTTTGAGGTGTCCCCGTCGAAGCATGTTTATGGCCTCATGTCTTAGGGCGATGCACTACTCGATTTTATGTCCTCGTTCTTGGTGGAATTCACAAAGGGCATCTGATTTTCTAGTGCTCGGACGTGACCTTATCTTTTGTGGCCAGTTCACCATTTCTCCAAGCTTCTCCAAGGAGTAGACTATTTTTGTAGGTGACACAAAAAAACTGTGAGTAGATAACAAATGGGAAATACCTCTTTCGTTCTGGTGAGTACCTATGCTTGATATAGGTGAGCCTTCTTCGTGGTGGGAGGAGGACACGAGAAGTATTGAGGGACTTCCTCGCCCATTTCAACTAAGTAAGGATGACCTTTCCGAATGTATCAGAAGGGATGACGGTTGCAACTTTTCAAAACGGGCTGAACAGAAATAGTTGTTGACACCCAATTTTTTCCTATAAATATTTTATATGCAAAAACATTCAAAATAGCATATTTATGCATATATAAGTATGCCCAAATATTTTATTATTTTTTCTTAATTTTTAAAGGTTTTAAAATGAATTTACTTCCCTATTTTATACATAAATATCCAATAATAAATTCCAAAATTATTATTTTTGGTAGTTCATTTATTGTAATTTCACATTTCTGCCAAAATATAGCTAAGATCAGTTTTTTTATATTTTTTACAAATTTATTTAATATTTTTCAAAGCTAAAGTGCATAATTGCACTTTAGCCTTTTTAAGATTTAATTGTGTTTTATATTCATAAAATTAAGTCCTGTATTTTTAAATTGTTAATTATATACTATAAATCATTTTAATACTTTCAATTTATTTCTAGAATCTTATTTACTATTTTATAATTTTAAAAAGGATAAAATTAGCCCAATTTCGTTTCAATGGTAGACTAATTTGAATCCCAAATCAGACCCAATTTCCCCCGAACCAATTTTTTTAAACCCGACCCCAACCCGTTTACACGATCTAACCCCGGATTCCCGCCTAACCCCTTTAATCCTAGCCGTTGATAGGAGTGTTCATGGTTCGGTTTGGATCGATTTTTTCCTAAAAGGAAACCAAACCAAGTAAGTCGGGTTTTCAAATATTAGAACTAAATCAAACCAATTAAGCCAGTTTTTTCTCGATTAGGTTTATGTCAGTTTATTGGTTTTTTCGGTTATTTGTCGGCTTTTTCTTAAATATAGGATATACACTACCAAACACACATTTCGCCCACATTTTCACTGTCACTATCAAATCAATTTCTCTTTGAGAAAACTATTATTTACCAAGATATACTGATAATAATTGAAACAAATAGTAATGAATAATTTAAGGAATTAATTAAAAATATATTATTTTTAACATGACATATATTCTTACACCTAACAAAAGAAACTACCATTTAAACTACAATGTAAAGGTAAACAACTATATTAAAAGTGCAAACGATTAATATTTGCTATAAAAATTTTAACACTTTATATATATATATATATATATATATATATATATATATATATATATATATATATATATATATATATATATATATATATATATATATATAAGAATAATAATAAATTTAAATATCTACTCCTATATTAGATTTGGTTCTATTTTTTTAATTAAAACTAAAACAAAACCAAATTCGACCGGTTTTTAAATTTCAAAACCAAAACCAAACCAAACAAAACCAAAAAGTAACGGTTTTTTTGGTCAGTTTGGTTTGGTTTTCGGTTTGGTTCGGACTTTCTGATTTTTGTGAATACCCCTAGCCGTTGATCATTTAGATCAAGAGCCACTAGTTTCCCTTTCCTTTTTTAATTCCCGATGACCACCTGCCCTACTTCATTATTCACTTACCGCCACCTTTGAATCCCTCTTCTCTCTCAACTCTCTCTGAAACTCTTACGAACCCTAGCCGCTGCCATCAAACTACACCCTAATCCACTCTAAACCCTGCCTAATCCATGGCCTCCCATGGCCATTGGAGACGTGTAGTGGCCTCCTAGGCTCATGGGTGTTTATTCCTGTTGTTTTATCGCAAGATCTTGAGGGAATCTGGTCCAGTCCTTGCTTGATTTCAGTTCATAGCCTTTCTCCAGTCATCCCTGACCTTTCTCCGGCCAGCCATGGCCGTTTGAGTCAGATCCTTGACTCTCGTGGTTAGATCGGTAACTGTCAAGGCCTTTCTCACCTTTTCTGGGTTTTTCAAAACCCTAATCTTTAAGATCCTTCAACTTTCTTTCGGATTTTCTTTAGATCTATTCTTATTATGACTTTTTTAAGTGTTTCTCAAAGGTTCTTTAACTTTACTTTCAAAACGACTCTTCATTTTTTTCGGTTAGGGTTTTCCTTTAAGTTATTTCAAAAATACCTTCTCTCATTTTAACATGATTGTGATTTTTCCATGTTCATGTTGTTCTTTTATTTAAGTTAGCATATTGAAAACCGTAATTTCTTTTGGGTCTCATTCGAGTTATGAAGTTGTTTGTTAGATGTGTATTTGTTTGGTTAAGTTCTTGTTTGACTTATTTGTTTATTATCTTTTAAACTCGATGAATGTTGAAAATCCAAGGTCTTCTTGGTCTCAACTGTTCGTTATAGTATGCACTTGATTGGATTAAAGTTCTTTGTTTCCGACTCTCTCTTCTTTATGTGACTTATCTGATTTTGAGCCTTACTATCTTTTAAACTCGACTTTTGTTGGAACCTTAAATTTTCAAGGATTTCCTCACCTGTTACTGTGAGACCTTTACTTGTTTGACTCTCTTCGTCACTCTGGCTATATGTGTGAGTCCTCACTATCTATTGAATCCTATGCTTATATCTGCTACTATTATATGTTGTTTCTTTCGCCAATGTGCTTGGCGTCGCATGAATGATGTTTTTATTCACTATTTATATATATTGAAGTGTAGAAGCATGTTTCTTCCTTGATAGATCTTGATCTTGTGACTGATTGCAAAAGATTTTTTTATATGAGTCCTGATTTTCACTCGCCTGTTTAAAATTAATTGATTCTTTTCCCTTTTACTGTAATATTTACCTTGCTGAATCCTTTCCAAAAATAAGTATATTTTCGTACTCAAACTTGATTGTTCACTACATGTTTTTACTACCCCTTTTATGGCAATAATAAATCTTTCCCAAGCTGATTTCTTTCCTTATTTGAACATGTTACTACCCGTTAAACAGTGATTTCTTAATTAAAGGGGAATCACTCGTGCAACTGATTCTGACCGGTGATTGTTTCTATATTAGTATTAAGACTTTACTTATTACCTTATCCCGCACCTATTTTTAAAACTATAAATACCCACCTTCTTTTCTTTCAAAGACAGTAACGAACTACCTATGTTAAGAACACACACTTCACAAAATCTCTCTCTTCTCTGTTGCTATTGGTGCTTCGTTTAGCCGGTTGAAAGCCAAGGCCGGGCTGTGGAGATTTTCTTGCTTTTCTTTTTGTGCTTTGCTTCTTGCTGGTATATCCTAGTTAATTTTCAAGCATCAACAACAACATGTTTCTTTAGTTGTATCCTTCACTCTTGTATGTTCATGTTTATGTTTATGCAATCAAGTTATATTATTAGGCATGCAGTAATTTGATCCCCGCATTCTAAATTAATGTTTTCCCTTATGCATGTACTCTATCAGTCATTTGTGCTTATGTTCTCTTGTTGTTTTGTGGGCATGACAGCATTGTCTATTGTTGTGGACGTCCCAAACCTGACATATTTTGTCCAAATTACTAGTTCTGTGTAATTTATGTTTTACCACTACTGTTTTCAAATCACCCTTACCCATTACTATTCTCAACCCGGTTTTCAAAAAGATGTTTGTTTCTGCATTTCCACTATATTCCTAGAACCTATGTTCTGCCCTTCTTGTGTGAGCCTTGACATGGGACACTTGACCTCCCTCTGAACTTGGACACATAAGGTCTGGTCCCTTCCACACTACACTTATTCTCTATCTAGTTATGCAAACCTGGGTGTAAGCACTGCTCGGAGTCCCTTGAGACCCTTAGGGAACATTGACACACCTAGGTGTGAGAAAGGCTTTGAAACGAATGGCATTTGAGGTGGTTTGTTCCATAACTCAAAGAGGAAGTTAGAATCAGGCTTTCTATGGTTGTAACTTCTTATTTTACACTTTTCTAATATAACTAAGTATTTGGTCTGTAATAACTTGTAACGAATATTGGAGTTGGTTAGTGAAAAGGGATGGGGTAATTGTGCATGTTTTAAGGGTAGATATCCTGCCTATAGGGTCTATTTTCAAATTATGCATTTGTTAATTCCAACTTAGAAATCATGCCTATAGGTTATAATGGCCATAATCAAACATCATGTCTACAAGATTAAAAATTAGCTTCAAAATTAGACATCATGTCTATAGGATTAAAATCAGTATTCTTTTAGAAATCATGCCTATAGGAATTTCGTTGTAAATCTTGCATGCTTCATTTCATGTTCATTAGATACCATGCCTATAACACCAAATCAGTCGTTAATACTAGATACCATGTCTGTAGAGATTAAAATTAGCAACAATAAAGATTATGTCTATAAGATGCCTAGAGGATCCAATTTGTCCGTTAAAAAAACTATTACTGATTTGCCACTTGTGAATCAGCAATCGACATCATGCTCATAGGGTATCATCAATGCACACTTAGGTAAGCCTAGGTAATAGCGATAAAATTAAATATGTCCTTTGTTTAATTAGCAACTGCTACAACCAGCAGACAAACCTGATTCAGACTTTTTATATGGGTTATGTAATAAATTGGTGTGCTTCAACAACTAAAACTCTCATGTCTTAGTACTTTAAATTCTGGCCCTAAATATGTTTTAAGTCGTGCTATTTATGCGCTTTACTTGAGGAGGTATATCTGAGCCTCTTATATGTTTTACATGTCTCCCCTGATATGTAGTCCTATGTATTTTGGATGTTGCCTTAGTATTTTACCTTTGAAACCGAAGAGTCAACCTAAAATCCTCCCTCGTATAGGAAGAGTAGTCCTAAAACTTCTGGGACTGGTAGGAATAGGATGGGCAATAGCATGCAATAGAGGTTGAGACTAATCCGCGCTCTAATACCTTAACGGGGTGGGAAGGGTAGATATGGACATGATGACCGGTGCGCTAATACCACATGTAGCCCCTCTTTTTAGGAGTAATTACCGGGTATTGCATTGATGTGATCCATATTACAAATAAACCTAGGACCCCTTTTGTATTCGTCAGCATGTTTAGTTATAACTCCTGCAAAACTTTGTTTTATTTTTACCATTTCCAAACACTTGTGTATTTAAAATCCCCTCTTATTTGAGCCCTATTTGTTTACTTGTTAATTGCACAAATTCGCAAAGAACTATCTGGCCAGGAACCATACTAGTGGATCCTTATTGATGCCTAACACCTTCCCCTTGGGATAATTTCAAGCCCTTACCCTATCTCTTGTTATCAAAAAATGTAGTTGTAGTTGAACCCTATAGGTGCCTTAACACACCTTAAAATCTTTAGGTGGTGATTCTTCAAAATTGCAAACCCCTTTCCCAAAAGGTAAGAGTTGTCCCAACCGAATGTTATAAACCTGATTTTCGCGGAGAAAAAAGGGGCACGACAGCATGGCGACTCTGCTGGGGGTTTTAGGCTTTTAACATTTCAGATTTTTCTTGTGAATTTGTACCTCATCCTATATTCAATTATTTTCTCAATTCCTTTAAACATTTAATTTCTTATTTAAAAGAAAAACTGATAAATCTTCACTGTTTTTCATTCCTTTATTACTTTAAATTATGAAACTGCTGTATTTATCGCTTTTTAATGTGCCATGTCAACATGCTTTTAATTACTGCATAATCATGTTCAACATCATACTCCACTCATGCCAAAACAAATATTATAGCAATACTTATAATGAGTGGTTGAGCTCTTCCTATATCGTTACCCCTAAATTTAGAAAGACATATTTGCGGTAAAACTAGTCGACCAGTGGTGCATTCGACAGTTTTGAGCCTTCCCCCTTGAGTTGTCCGCCTTAGGGTACCAGTTTAAAACCCCATAGAAACCTTACTCTGTTCAAAGTATGCATGACCTAGCCGGATCAGTTATGTTGTCCACATAACGATCCTTTAAGATAGCCTTGTTTAAATTCCATTCGGTTTTCCTAAACCTTAACGGACGTCACCGCTTTCTGTGCATTTATTTGGAGAACTAGACGTTTCCTGCTAATTGTTGATATTAAATGACCGAGTCCTGGTGGAGTAGGGTGTAACCTTCTTTGCCTTGTAGAAATATGAGGCACGAAGTCCCCAAAATTCGACATGGTCACCAACATCCACCCCAAGGTTGCTAAGTTGATGGAAAGATTTGCACTCTAGTGATCGAATCTCATCAGAAAATACCTAGAAAATCTACCATCTCTCCTGGAAATCCAACCCAATAATATGATCATAGAAGCTGCCACATTGTTTTGGGATTGTGAAAGAGCTGTATTCTGCTTTTGGGGTATTGAAATAACACCTTTACTAGAGGAAATAGGAGGACCGGATGGCCTAGTATGGGAGACTCTGGCTTGCTAATGTCTAAGAATAACAAAGGTAGAGGCTTCCTTAAAATGATGGGTTTGAGGAAGAATCTAGAATTGATATGCTTGAAGGATTCATACATCCCTTTTGACTACTTGTATGAAAGGTCCGGTCACAGCAAGTCTTACCGCACGTACTCTGCCGAGTTCGCCATCAAATCCTTAGGAAACGTCCACTGCAAGGACTGAGATGATCACACCACTTTGCACCATCCAAAGCGAATGAAATACATCCCCGACATGTTCGCCAGCCCGAAAATGCTAAATGATGGGTTGAGATATTTGATAATCTGGTCGAGGAACAAGTTTAGTGGATGTTCGAATGGTTTCCGATGGAGGAGTTCATCATCTGATCTAGGGACACACCTTTCCTGATACTAATTTGCCTAAGAGGCACCTACCTTTACGCACCCCCTGCGAGTTATGAGACAAGTTGGTAGGAAGCAGGTCATACCCAGGGTCGATAAGATGAGCCATTTTCACGCCGACTTCCAAGGAAATGATATCCCCTACAAGTGCCAAGCCTAACACATGTGGCATAGCAAGATCGTAATAGGGAAGGACACCATAGAGCCAAATAGATACCACACCAATTGAACCCCTTTCTATTCAGGTTGTTAGAGGATAATCATGATGGTTTAGGCCAGGCAGGGTTTGTTTGAGGCCACGAGATTGTAGACAAAATGGTTGAGGCGCAAGTCAAGTATAACTTGCTACTCAAAAGGATCCACGAGTGCGAAAGCGAACATCGCGAGATACAAGAATCCAACCAAAAGCTAATCGAGGAATGGAGAGATATGGCTACCAACGCAAACAAAAGACTGTGATACTTGGAGCGAGGCATAGTGGAGATAGAGAGAAAATTTCTCAAAAGGGTTGAAGATTGTCAAGAGGATAAAGGGGCTAAAGGTGGATATATAGCCAGAGCATGACTGTTGCTGGGACTTCGCAAGTTGGGAAATCTATTTGAAGGAGCCAATGATGTCGAATCTGGGAAGGGTCTTCTGATACTAAGTAGATAGGAATTTATCTTCTTTTCTTAAAATGTAACAAGGCCAATGGCCATTAGTAACTTTTATTTCCTGTTTATTTAATGTCGATTTGGGATTCGTCTTATATTTATCAATGAAATGAAGCATTTAGCACTCTAAATTCTCCAAATCAATTTGTCGCTAGGCCTAACTAGGGCACAATGAAGCTCCCAAATTAGGACACGATTTATATTCCTGCACTACGCGTTTAAATATTGCAACACTTTTTATAATCCTCACTAACTTGTTTACCTTTTTGTTTTATTTTTTTTATTCCCCTCCCCAAAGGTTAATTCGTGCACTCTGGCAACATCATCTTATTCCACGAGATCCAAGGGCCCTCTACCCACTCCTCATCTAAGTCCTGCTAAGAACAAGAACAAAGAAAAAATGGAAGATTTGAACATCAGAAAGAAGGACACAATAGCAGAGGCCATTGCTGGCCATGGTATTCGGGTTCCTAATGAAAATGTGTCACAACTTGAGCAGAAATTGTTGAAGTTTCAAGAAGAGCACGATCAGGTTAGCAATCTGGCCAACCTATCCTTCTCCCTCAGCACCCGAAACACCATCTTCCCCAACGTTAAAAATCCCACACCTCCACAAAAACAACCAAATCATCCTATTGTTCCAACAAAAAATCAATGCAACATTTGCCACACTCCAAACAATAATCCATTACTCATCCCGGAACCATAAAATTCTGCAAATGACCATTTCCGCACCCACACACTAGGCCACCACAACAACCCCATCTACGTAGAGACCATGCCACTCTCCACCCAACGTATATCTTGTACCCCTAAGTCCGATGAAAAGGATATTCTCATCAGAAACTTCGCTGAAGAGCTTAAGAAACTAACCAGCCGAATCCAAGCCGTGGAAGAATGTACATGGATCTAAAGGTTGAACTAAGAATATCTATGTGTACAACCAGATGTCGAACTGTCGGAGGGGCTCAAGTTGATGTTTGACGGTACAGGTGATCCAAGGGTCCATCTGAGAACATACTATGATAAGCTGGTCGAGGTAGGAAAAGACAAACGGATCCGCGTGAAGCTATTCATGAGAAGTTTGAAAGTAGATGCACTATCTTGGTACATCAGCCAAGATCCTAAGAAATGGTCGAGTTGGGTAGGTATGGCATCTGATTTCATGGACAGTTTTAGGTTTAACGCAGAGAACGCGCTAGACATGTTTTATATTAAGAATTTATAGAAGAAGCCCACGGAGACATTTTGCGAGTATGCTACTCTCTAGAGCTCTGAAGCTGCTAAGATAAGACCCGCCTTAGAAGAAGAACAAATGAACAAGTTCTTTGTCCGGGCTCAAGACCCACAATACTATGAACGGTTGATGGTGATTGAGAATCATAAGTTTTCTGACGTTATGAAGCTGAGGGAGAGAATTAAAGAAGGTATCAAAAGCAGTATAGTTACAAACATCGAGACCTTGCAAGCCACAAATAAGGCCTTGCAATCTGGTGGTGTGTCTAAGAAGAGGGACATAGGGGCCGTGATGGTTGCACAAAGGACCAAGTTTCCTCTCAAATACCAAACCTACCCAATACCTCCACTCACATATCATCCCACCCCAAATTACAAAGCACCCTCCTACCAAGCTCCAACATCAACTTATTGGTCACCTCCATCTCGCACATATCAGCCTACCTCGCCCAGATACTACTCCCAGCTCGCTCATGTCGGCCAAACTTACAATATCTAACCATTTTATTACCAATCACCCCCGGTACGCCAAAATTTCCCTATGCCCTGACCTAATTTTGATCGAAATCTTCCAAAGCATTACATAGCCATCACCAAACCCATTGATCAGCTATATGAGAGACTCAAAGCCACTGGTTATGTCACCCTCATTCCTGCTACAACCCCTGAGAATCATTCTCAATGGGTTAACCCAAACATATCTCGTGCATACCACTCCAACATGAAGGGACACCCCATCGATGAATGCAGCTCTTTAAAAGACAAGATACAGTCCTTGATTGATAACTAAGTCCTTGTAGCAGAAGAAGCCGCTCTGAACGTCCGAAACAACCCGCTACCAGACCACAAAGGCAGGGGTATTCACATGATTGAAGTAGAGGATGATTTGGATCCCGAGGGATCCATCAGGTTGATCGTGGAAGGCGATGATACAAAGAAGCTAGTAGTTACTCTTAACCCCATCATAGTCCAGATACAACCGTCTAAGATCACTAAAGTAGATATGTTTATCCCTCTCGAGTTTGAAGCAACGCCATCAACAAAAACACCAACACCATTTGAGGTTACAGTTTTACCACCCAAAGAACATGTCCCATTGGAAAAAAAGGTGGCTATACGGATCCCAGTGGTAATGTCCACTATGTCGTCATTCCATACAAAAGCTATACCTTAGGATTATACACTCGAGGCTAGGAGAAAAGGCAAAGTCAGGTTCGAAGAGACTGTTGCAATATTGGGTATGACAAAAACTGTGTGAGTCTATACCCTAGAACAACTAGATGAGTTAAGCAAGCAGGCCTCCAACCGGCCATTTATCATTAAAACAGGTCCAAATGACATTTGGAGGAAAATACAGGCCAAGGAGTATTCGGTCATCGACTAGCTAAATAAAACACCAACACAGTTATCCATGCTCTTGTTGCTGGAGAATTCCAAGACACATAAAAATGCTCTATTGAAGGTGTTGAGTGAAACGTATGTGCAAAGTAACATCACTGGTGGGGAAATGGCTAATATGGTGGGACAAGTATTAGAAATCCATAAAATCACCCTCTTTGAGGACGAGCTGCCACCTGAAGGGTTGAGTCACAACAAAACATTGCATATCACCGTCCAATACGAAGACTACTTCATCACTAGGATCCTGATCGATGGGGGTTCCAGCCTTAATATATGTTCTTTGATAACACTCAAAAACCTAGGTAAAAGACTGCATGAGATAAAAAAAAATCTATGTGACAACTTTTGATGGGTCTCAAAGGTCCAGCATCGGTGAGATTATCATGTGTCTGTAGATGGGACCAACCTAGTTCGAGGTCGAATTTCAAGCGATAGATGTGCCAGCGCCATACAACCTGCTGCTAGGATGACCCTGGATTCATGTTGTTGGGGTTGTAGCTTAAACACTGCATTGGGTAGCAATATTTGAATGAAATCACTACGAATCAATCATTCACAGCGACAATAGCAACCCTATATACAGTTGCCAGACCATTCCGACAATTGGAGGAAGAAGAAAGCTAGGTGGAGAAACCTACCACCACATCGAGCGGGTCAATGCCGTCGACAAATCAATATGTGGGATAACAAGACAGAGAGCATATTGAATTGGAGTGGGTACGAACCTGGTAAAGGACTCGGCAAAAAACTTCCAAGGGATCTCTAAACCTATAAAACCCAATAAACACAGCACTACGTTCGGCCCGGGATATGAATACACTGGGGAGGAGTTTAATAATTGGTCGCCACCATGGCGCGGTCCTTATTACCCATTAGAGAAACCAATATCACACCTGGAGTAGATTTTCAAACAAGCTGACGTCATCTATAGACGAAACAAAAGCACTCGCGACAGTAAAAAATTTGTTTTTAGAGGATAATGATATGGATTGCTATGTTATTCTCGAGGTGGAGAGGGATAAAGGTCCTTTCCTACAAGCTGTGAGTATAGGGAATACCTCAACAATTGGACCATCAACCACCAGAGCCTGACGAGCCTTAGGGTAGCAAGGCTAAAACAAGCACTATTCCATGCTTTATTTAATGAATTATTTTCTTTTCGCATTGTTCAATTTTTGCAATAAGATTTTCGATGTTCAAAACAGTTATTCAATTTATCAAAAGCATGTTTGATTTTTCCAGTGAATTAATATTTATTTTTATTATTTTTTCTCCTTACTTTTCTCATACAACATTACTATTACTTATCTTGATGAACCACTAACTGTGACATGCAATGAGACAACGCAAAAAATGGGACATCGATTCAAAAAAATATGACATACCTGAGGAGATTGTCAAAGAAGTCAAGAACTTTTAGAACAAACCTAATTCCAACCTAGATGAAACAAAAATTGTTAACTTGGAAGATGAAGAAAACGTCAAGGAAACACGAATCGGTGTTCACTTATCGCCATTAGAAAAGAAAGAATATACAGAGTTTATAAAGGAGTATGAGGACATATTCGCCTGGTCGTATGATGACATGACTGGTCTGAGTATGTCTATTGTGTCTCATAAATTGCCAACCGATCCAAAGTTTCCACTGGTAAAGCAAAAGCTCAGAACTTTCAAGCCATATATGAGTCAGAAAATCAAGGAAGAAGTTACTAAGAAAGTCAAAGCTAAGGTTCTCAGGGTAGTGGAATACCCGACATGGTTAGCCAACATCATGTCAGTACCAAAGAAGGATGGAAAGTTCAGAGCTTGTGTTGGCTACCAGGATCTAAAATGGGCCAGTCCAAAGACGACTTCCCTTTGCCGAAAATACACATCCTGATTGACAATTGCGCCAAGCATGAGATATAGTCATTCGTGGATTGTTTCGCGAGTTACCATCAGATCTGGATGGATGAGGAAGATGCTAAAAATGGCTTTCATTATGCCGTGGGGAGTGTATTGTTAAAAGATGATGTCGTTCGGCTTGAAGAATGTAGTGGCCACCTACATGAGGGCCATGACTACCATTTTTCATGATATAATACACAAGGAAATTGAGGTATATGTGGATGATGTTATCATCAAGTCCAAGAACGCCACTGATCATATGGAAGATTTGAGGAAGTTATTCAATAGATTGTGAAGGTAAAAACTGAAATTGAATCCCCCAAAGTGTGTATTTGGGGTTCCCGTCGAGAAGTTGCTTGGGTTTATTGTAAGCCGCCGAGGAATAGAGTTGGATCCATCAAAGGTCAAAGATATTCAAGAACTGCCACCGCGAACAAAAAAGATGTGATGAGTTTCCTAGGAAGGCCTTTTGGCAATCATCGTCCATTGGCATCGGGAAGTTGCTGAGGAAGGATGCTAATGGACCGATGATTGACAAAAGGCCTTCGACAAAATCAAGGAGTACCTATCAACACCACCATTCCTAGTACCTTCCAAGCTAAGTAGACCCTTATTGCTCTACCTTGTAGTGTTAGATGGAGCTTTTGGCTACGTTTTGGGGCAGCATGACGAAACGGGAAGAAAGGAACAAGCCATTTATTATCTCAGCAAGAATTTCACTTCGTACAAAGCCCGGTATGGAATGTACCAATTGTGCTTTGACTTAGGAAACTCAAAAGCTGAGACATTACTTCTGTGCTTATACAACATATTTCATATCAAGGATGGATCCTTTGAAGTAAATCTTTCAGAAGCCCATGCCCACTGGAAAGCTATCCAAGTGGAAAATCCTATTAAGTGAGTTCGACATTATTCACGTAACTCAGAAGGCGGTCAAAGGACAAACACTAGGACCACTTCGCTGAAAACCACGTGAATGGAGAGTATGAACCTTTGAAAACATATTCCCGATGAAGGTATCATTCATTGGAGAAGGCATTACAGAATCCTGTGACGGTTGGAGAATGTTCTTCGATGGAGAAGCAAACTTCAAAGGAGTTGGCATAGGAGCGATCTTAGTATCAGAAACGGGTCAGCATTTTCAAGTGTCTGCCAAACTCGGATTTCCCTGCACCAACAATATGGCCGACTATGAAGCCTGCATCATAGGGCTCAAGATGGCCATTGACATGAAGGTGCAAGAGCTGCTAGTGATCGAAGACTCAAATTTACTCGTACACCAGGTACGAAAAGAATGGGCAACCAAGAACTCCAAGATACTCTCGTATCTACATCATGTATACGAATTGAGAATGAGGTTCACAAAGATAGAATTCCGACATGTTCCCAGAGTCCAGAACGAGTTTGTCGATACATTGGCTACCCTATCTTCCATGATACAACATTCAAACAAGAATTTCATTGATCCCATTCAGTAAAAATTCATAATTAGCCAACTTATTGTGCCCATGTTGAAGAGGAAGCAGACGGAAGGCCTTGGTTTCATAATATCAAGGAATAACTGGCAAAAGGAGAGTACTCGGAGCTTGCCAATCATACACAGAAATGCACAATGCGGAGATTGTCCAACAACTTCTTTCGAAACGGAGGAATCTTGTATAGGAGGACTCATAATTTGGGAATATTAAGATATGTCGACGTAAAGGAAGCATCCAGGCTACTAGAAGAAATACATGCTGGGAACTGTGGTTCACATATGAACGATTTTGTCTTAGCAAAGAAGATACTATGTGTTGGTTACTTTTGGATGACTATACATACTGCATTCAGTATGCTTGGAAATGCCATCGCAGTCAGATACATACAGGCATGGTAAAGGTACCTCCAAGCAAGCTTAACACAACAAGCTCACCATGGCCATTCACCGCCTGGGGAATGGATGCCATTGAACCAATTTAGTATGTCGCTTCGAACGGACACAGGTTTATCCTAGTGGTAATTGATTATTTCACCAAGTGGGTCGAAGCAACATCTTACAAAGTAGTAACTAAGAAAGTCATGAAAGACTTTGTCCGAGACAGTATTATTTGTTGATTCGGTATTCCAAAGACAATCATTACTGATAATGGTTCCAATCTCAACAGCGACTTGATGAAAACCATGTGTGAAACCTTTAAGATCAGACACAAGAATTCCACAACCTATATGCCTTAAATGAATGGAGTCGTAGAAGTCACCAACAAGAATATCAAATATTGAGGAAAATGATATAGAAGCATAAATAGTGGCACGAGAAGTTATCATTTGCTCTATCAGGGTATCGTACCACAGTCCTCGCATCAACTGGGGCAACCCCCTATATGTTGGTTTATGGTACAGAAATCGTCATTCCCACTAAAGTAGAAATTCCTTTCCTAAGGATCATACATGAAGCTGAGCTCGACGACGCAGAGTGGGTGGAAAGTCGTTATGAGCAACTAGCCCTTATAGACGGAAAAAGAATGAATGCAATTTGCCATGGCCAACTCTATCAAAATAGAATGTCCAGAGCCTTCAACAAAAGAGTCAAGCCAAGAAAGTTCACACCGGGGCAGCTGGTTTTAAAGAAAAATTTTCTACATCAAGATGAAGCCAAAGGGAAGTTCTTTCCCAAACTAGTAGGGTCCATACATAGTTCACCAGGTTTTGATAGGAGGATCCCTCATACTTGCAGAAATGGACGGAGAAGTCTGGCCAAAGCCGATCAATTCAGATGCAGTCAAGTGTTACTATATGTGATCTTTATGTTTTCCCTACATGATGTAATTGAACTAACTTGACCTCATTCCCGTTTAAGAGAAGATACATAGGCAGCCTTATGAGTTCGTCAAAATTCAATAAAATTTCCATTTCCCCCTTCGAAATGGGAAACTGGGCAGAATTTTGAGGTGGACCATCATAATTCCGAAGCAATTTCAGCCAATCGTCGCACGAGCAGCAGTCAAAAGCATCAACCCAGCAAACTAGGGCAGAATTTTGAGGAGGACCCTCAAAGTTCTGTAGCGAGAGATGTTGCAATATCCTGAATTGCATCTAAAAAAGTTATTTTTTTATTATTATACATATATGTCACACTTTTATAAAATCATGTATGTCTACTATTGAAACTTCTTTTTTTAGCAAATCTACCCCGATGATATCAACATTATTGCAAGATCATAGGCTAAACAAGACAAGCAAAGCCCACGGGGATACGAACTAACCTTCCCCTTTACAAAACTCATGATTTTTCTTTAGATGCAGTCGTAAGGATTGCAAAATCATTAAAACATATTGCACACTCATGGAATAAACATTGTTCAAAAATACGAATCTCTTCATCGTTACACTTGCCAACATTTGCTATCCGCACACCAGTGATGTACCTTATGTCACAATACTCCCAGTAATCACAACGCCGCAATATGCTATCAGCTAAGAAACTCTAATGTTATTTGCTATTTTATTTCTTGCATAAGGCTACTATTCTTCCTTCTAATACGCATAAAGCTACCATTCTGCCTTCGGAGGTTAAGCTCTACCTCTATCTGCATCTGCATTGCATAAGGATACTATTCTTATTTTCGATACTAAACGATGTCTCCATCTGCATCTGCGTTGCATAAGGCTACCATTCTGCCTTCTAGCTTGCATAAAGCAGCCATTCTGCCTTCCGATACTAAATGTTGTCTCCATCTACATGGCATAGCTGAAAGATGGCCACATAGCATGGTTGAAAGATCACCACATTGCATGACTGAAAGATCGCCACATGCTACTGCATCCTTCATGAGCTGAAATATCACTAACTTATCCAAAAGGCGTCATCGTTCAGAGGCACCATCCTCATATCCTGAGAACACCATGTCATGGCCTAAGGATCCCCTTCAATTTTTTGCATATCATTATTCAAAGGCGTCATGGTTCGGAGGCACCATTCTCATAGTCCAAGAGCATCATTTCATGGCCTAAAAATTCTTTTATTATACGCTTCATGGCGCAGGACATCATGGTCTAAAGACGTCATCATAACCGTTCAAAGACAGCATTCACGGTCCAATGGGAATTTGTACCATGTCTAAATTTACGCACAATATATGCTTGTATTACTTATTTGCAGGTAAATAAGCAAGCTATAGCCGTCCCGGCATGAGCATTTCAACTCTAGTGCCCGCAACCGTACCATTCACGTAAGCCTTTCACTCACCCAATCTGAAATATTGCGTCCGCCCTTAGAAAGTATCTGTCAGCATAATCCACCGACAATCCTGAACTGCATGCAACCTGATTACTGTAAAATTAAGCCAGGGTGTAGCCTAAACCTCTTCAAACTGTTTTGCTCGGTCAAAATTGGCCATCATATCTTTATCCGAAAACTTTTTCATCTTTCCCGGTTTAGAGGGGCAGTTGTTTACACCCAATTTTTCCCTATGTATTTTTTATATGAAAAATACCTTCAAACTAGCATATTTATGTATATACAAGTATGCCCAAATGTTTTATTGTTTTTTCTTAATTAAATGCTTTAAATCAATTTATTCCCCTATTTTATCCATAAAACCCAATAATAATTTCCAAAATTATTATTTTTGGTAGTTCATTTATTGGAATTTTACGTTTATGCCAAGATATAGCTAAAGTAATTTTTGTATATTTTTTACAAATGTATTTAATATTTTTCAAAGCTAAAGTGCATAATTGTAATATTAGCCCTTTTTAAGATTGTATTGTGTTTTATATTCATAAAATTAAGTCCTATATTTTTAAATTATTAATTATATTCTATAAATCAGTTTAGTACTTTCAATTTATTTCCAGAATCTAATTTACTATTTTATAATTTTGAAAAGGAAAAATTTGGCTATTTAAATAATAGCCCATTTTCGTTTCAATTGTATCCTAATTTGAATTCCAGATCAGACTTGATTTCCCACGGCCCAATTTTGTTTAAACCCGACCCCTAACCCGTTTAAACGACCCAAAGTCGAATCCCCACCTAACCCCTTTAATCCCAGCCATTCATCAATTAGATCAACGACCACCAGCTTCCCTTTCCTTTTTTAATTCCAAACGACCCCTTACCCTACTTAATTTATTCTTACCACCACCTTTGAATCCCTCTTCTCTCTCAACTCTCTCTGAAACTCTTACAAACCCTAGCCGTCGCCATCAAACTACAACCTAATCCACCCTAAACCCTGCTTAATCCATGGCCTCCTATGGCCATTGGAGATGTGTAGTGGCCTTCTATGTTTCCTGGGTATTTGTTCCTGTGGTTTTATGGCCAGACCTTGAGGGAATCTGGTCCAGTCCTTGCTCGATTTCAGTTTATGGTCTTTCTCGGGTCATCCCTGACCTTTCTCCGGCCAGCCATGGCCGTTCGAATCAGATCCTTGATTATCCTGGTTAGATCGGTAACTTTTAAGGACTTTCTCAACTTTTTGGAGTTTTTGACACCCTAATCTTTAAGATCTTTTAACTTTCTTTCAGATCTGCTTCACATCTGTACTTACTATGACCTTTTTAAGTGTTTGTCGAAGGTTCTTTAACTTTGCTTTCAAAACGACTCTTCATTTTTTTATTAGGGTTTTCCTTTAAGTTATTTCAAAAATCCCTTCTCTGATTTTAACGTGATTATGATTTTGCTCATGTTGTTCTTCTATCTAAGTTAGCATGTTGAAAACCCTAATTTCTTTTGGGTCTCATTCGAGTTCTGAAGTTGTTTGTTTGATTTGTACTTGTTTGGTTAAGTTCTTGTTTGACTTATTTGTTTATCATCTTTTAAACTCGATTACTATTGAATACCCAGGTCTTCTTGGTCTAAAATTGTTTGTTTGAGTATGTACTTGATTCGATTAAAGTTCTTTGTTTCTGACTCTCTCTCTTTTATGTGACTTATCGATTCCGAGTCTTACAATCTTTTAAGCTCGACTTTTCTTGGAACCCAAAATTTTCAAAAGATTTCCTCACGTGTTACTGTGAGATCTTTACTTGTTTGACTATCTTCTTAACTTTGGCTATATGTGTGAACCCTGACTATCTATTAAATCATATGCTTATTTCTGCTACTATTGCATGTTGTTTCTTCTGCCAATGTGCTTGGCCTTGCATGACTGATGTTTTTGTTCACTCTATTTATATGTTGAAGTCCAGAAGCATGTTTCTTCCTTGATTGATCTTGATCTTGTGACTGATTGCAAAACCTTTTCTTATATGAGCTGTGATTTTACTCGCCTGTTTGAAATTAATTGATTCCTTTCCCTTTTACTGTAATATTTACTTTGTTGAATCCTTTCTAAAAATAAGCATAGTTTCGTAGTCAAACTTGATTGTTCACTGCATGCTTTTACTACCCTTTTTATGGCAATAATCAATCTATTCCCAAACTGATTTCTTTCCTTATTTGAGCCTATTACTACCCATTAAACATTTATTCCTTAATTAAAGGGGAATCACTTATGTAATTGATTTTGGCTGGTGGTTGTTTCTATATTTTTGTAAAAACTTTACTTATTACCTTACTCCTCACATGTTTTCAAAACTATAAATACCCACATTCTCTTTTTTTATTAAAGACACGAACGAACTACCTACGTTCAGAACACATACTTCACAAACTCTCTCTATTCTCTGTTGCTATTTGTGTTTTGTCTAGCCGGCTGAAAGCCAAGGTTAAGCTGTGGAGATTTCTTGCTTTTCTTTCTGCGTTTTGCTTATTGCATGTTTGTCCTAGTTAATCTTCAAGCACCAATAACAACATGTTTCTTTAGCTGTTTCCTTCATTCTTGCATGTTCATACTTATGTTTATGCAATTAGGTTATATTACTATGCATGCTCTAATCTGCTCCCCCCATTCTAGATTAATGTTTTTCCTTATGCATGCACTCTATAAGTTGCTTGTTATATGATTTGCTGAATTATGAATCCCAAACCCCTATATCCTCCTATGTGGTTATGTTCTCTAGTTGTTTTGTGGGCATGTCAACATCATCTATTGATGTGTATGTCCCAAACCTGACCCTCTTTTTGTGCAATTACTGGTTTTGTGTAATTTAAGTTTTACCAATGTTGTTTTCAAATCTCCCTTATCCATTACTATTCTTAACCCAGTTTTAAATAATATCTTTATTTCTACATTTCCACTATATTCCTAGAACCTAAGTTGTGCCCTTCTTTTGTGAGCCTTACCTTGGGACCCGTGAGCTCTCTCTGAACTTGAACACATAAGGACTGGCCCCTTCTACACTGCACTTATTCTCTATCTAGCGATGTAAACCTGGGTATAAGCATTGCTCTGGGCCCCTTGAGGCCCTTAGGGAACTTTGACACACCTAGGTGTGAGAAAGGCTTTGAAACAAGTGGCATTTGAGGTGGTTTGTTCCATAACTCAGAGAGGAAGTCAGAGTCAGGCTTTCTATGGTTGTAACTTCTTATTTTATTCTTTTCTGATGTAATTCAGTATTTGGTCTGTAATAATTTTTAATGAATATTGGAGTTGGTTAGTGAAAAGGGGCGGAGTAATTGTGCATGTTTTAAGGGTAGATATCCTGCCTATAGGGTCTATTTTCAAATTCTACATATGTTAATTCCAAACTTAGAAATCATGCCTATAGGTTATAATGGTCATAATCAGACATCATGTCTACAAGGTTAAAAATTAGCTTCAAAATTAGACATCATGTCTATAGGAATAAAATCAGTATTCTTATAGAGATCATGCCTATAGGAATTTCGTTGTAAATCTTGCCTGCTTCATTTCATGTTCATTAGATACCATGCCTATAAGACCAAATCACTGTCTGTAGAGATTCAAATTAGCAACAATAAAGATTAAGTCTATAAGATCTGAAACCATTTTAGTCAAAAATTAGTTTGACTCGTATTGCTTTGAATCAGTTTAAGCAACTTACTCCTGTCATTAATGCAGCTTAGAAAGCATGCCTAGAGGATCCAATTTGTCCGTTAAAAAAAACTATTACTGATTTGCCACTTATAAATCAGCAATAGACATCATGCTCATAGGGTATCATCAATGCACACTTAGGTAAGCCTTAGGTAATAGCGATAAAATTAAATCCGTCCTTTGTTTAATTAGCAACTGCTACAACCAGCAAACAAGCCTGATTCGGACTTTTTATCTGAGTTATGTAATAAATTGGTGTGCTTCAACAACTAAAACTCCCATGTCTTAGTACTTTAAATTCTGTCCCTAAATATATTTTAAGTCGTGCTATTTATGTGCTTTACTTGAGGAAGTATATCTGAGCCTCTTATTTGTTTTACATCTCTCCCCAGATATGCAGTCCTATGTGTTTTGAATGCCGCCTTAGTCTTTTACCTTTGAAACCGAAGAGTCAACCTAAAATCCTCCCTCTTATAGGAAGAGTAGTCCTAAATCTTCCAGGACTGATAGGAATGGGATGGGTAATAGCATGCAATAGAGGTCGAGACTAATCCGCGCTCTAATACCTTAATAGGGTGGGAAGGGTAGATATGGACATGATGACCGGTGCGCTAATACCACGTGTAGCCCCTCTTTTGAGGAGTAATTACCGGGTATTGCATTGATGTGATCTATATTAAAAATAAACCAAGGACCCCTTTGTATTCTTCAACATGTTTAGTTATAACTCTTACAAAACTTAGTTTTATTTTTACCATTTCCAAACACTTGTGTATTCAAAATCCCAACTTATTTGAGCCCTATTTTATTACGTGTTAATTGCACAAATTCATAAAGAACTATCTGGTCAGGAACCACACTAGTGGATCCTGAGGGGTACCTAACATCTTTTTCCTGGGATAATTTCAAGCCCTTACCCTATCTCTAGTTATCAAAAAATGTAGTTTTTGTTGAACCTTATAGGTGACCTAACGCACCTTAAAATTGTTAGGTGGTGATTCTTCAAAATTGCAAGCCCCTTTCCCAAAGGAAAAAGTTGTCCCAACCGAATATTATAAACCCGATTTTTGCGGAGAAAAAAGGGTGCGACGATGGTTCAAGGGCAAGGAGAAAGTTATTAAGTTAGCTTACGAAGTACCCCCCCCCCCCAACTACTTGGGATGAAATATACTAAGCATATTGTGCCGAGGTCCGAGCAGACGGGAATGACCTCAATAGGTCGATCCATCGATTGACCTCGGTACAAGCCGAACCTAGAAAATATCAAAGAAATTATATTAGGAGGGACCTTGCAGCTCTGCGACCCAATAGTGAATGGCATATACCATATATCAGAAGTGCCATTTGACTACTTAATAGCAGATATGCCATTTTCTCTTGCTTCGGACTTTCTAGCCCCAACATGGGCCTTTACAAACTTGTCGGCCATTTCTTTGAAGGTCTCAATGGATGCGCATGCAGTTGTAAATACCGTGTTAACTCTCCTCCCTTGATGGTCTCGCCAAATTTCTTCAACAAAATGGAGGATGCTTGTTCCTTGGAGAGATCATTGCCTTTCGCGGTGACATAGTGAGAAATATGGTCTTCGAGGTTAGTCGTGTCATCATATATTTTTAGATAGGGAAGCATTTTAAAGGTCTTTGGTATGGCATGTGGGGCGGTGTCATCACTATATGGCAACTCGACGAACTGACCATCACCTCTCTTTGGTAAGAGATTTTGGGCGCCCGATATCATATCAACCCTTTCTTGGTGTTCTCTCATTTGACTTCGCACTACTTTGTTCTCGTTTTCCATTTCCTCTATCCTTTTTCAGAATGACTGTGAGGGTGTTGTCACCTACACTGATGATATTGTGAGTAATATCATTGGAGGAAACTGGTCATGCTGCTCGTATGCTGGTGGTATAACACAAGTCATTGCATTCTTTGTGGCCGTGACCCGAGTGGGCCTATGGAGGACGCTGGTTACCGTGTCAGTTAGCAAAATCTCAAGGAGCTTTTTTATTGCTAGTGGCGTCTCTTCCACCAGGAATATGGAGGCTCTTTTACCAAGAGATTTTGTAATGCTACAGTGAGGAAGGGGTGATCTGTTTCGTCTAGGGGTGGCGCTGGGCGTTGTATCCTCGTCCACTACTTCAAAACTCTCATTGATGGGGTTCATGAGGTTAGTTGGGAGTTTGCTCATTATTCTCGTTCTTTCTTCTCTATTACCTGTCATATTAGATTTGTGCATATAAATAAAGTAGATCATGTTCTTGCTTTTTTAACGTTAGCAGTCCGTTTTGGGTATAGACTGATGTTTTGCTATAACTACATATTTTTAGTGCATTACTTATCTTACATTTAGGTGCTTTAATGCTAAACTATACTATATTTGTGCTTAATTGAGTTTATTTTATGTATAGGTATGTTGAAGATGAAATTGGGAGCAAAGTAGACATTTTATGTGTATTTTACACATTACAAAAGTTGTTATGAAATAATATAAAAGACAAGAACAATATAGAGAGAATAGGGAGAGAGAGGAGTATTCTTATTGATACTTGGGATGATTTACAATGGGGTAAGACCCCTCTATTTATAGGAAGATAAATGACTTAGCGTCAAACTAAAACTCTTAGACATTCACTCTAAATAGAGTTCTATTTATAACACTCCCCCTTCAATGTCTATTCAACAATGTGCCTCGTTAAAACCTTAAAACCAAAACCCAATGGGAAAAATTAAAGAGAAGGAAAAAGAGTACACATGTTTGAATATGCGCCTATTGGTTGCCTCGTTAAAAACCTCGCAAGGAAAACCCAGTTGGGACAAAACCTTGTAAGGGAAAAAGAGTGCAACGCGCATTAACTCCCCCTGATAAGAACATCAATTTATATCCTTGAGCATTTGTGTTCCAATCTTGTGCACCATCTTCAAAACAATCTTTGGTAGATGTTTGATAAATAAATCAACCATATTGACTTGGATAAATATTCCGCACCTTGAAATCATCATTCTTGATAGATATGAACATCTTCATATAATGTCGTGGAATAACTCTTCAATATCTCCATAGATGTATTCTCAATGCCATCATGCTTATAGTTATAACAAGATACATATGTACACAAATTGTACTTAGGATGTGGTACTTCAGGACCAAGAATTGTGTATGCTTTAAGCAACTTAAATCTTTCAAGTTAAGTCATATAAATCACATAATAGACTTTAGATGCATATCAAGTTTTCATGTCATGCTAAACAAACAAGATATCGAAAACTGATTATACATACCTTTGACTTTATACTTTCAAGTATTTGAACTATATGTCCAAATCTACATGTCTTTCATATGGAATCAAGTATTTGTCTATACGCTTTAAGCGTATCAAAGACTTTGTCCTTCTGGGACTTAATATGAGCATTTGTAGTGAGAATATAGTTACTTTCTTTGGGTCAGCAAATGCGTATAGCATGCTTTGCAATATGTTGTAATTGAATTATCCATTTTATGAACTTCAGGTTCATATCATGATATTCGGGGATTTACATATACAAATGATAATTCATCCCATGTAACCTTTTCTCAAGTGTTTATCATGTCTCCCCCTCATGTTAGAAAAGCTAACTTGTTTCCTCAACTTTGGGAAATCATCTTTGTGCATTATCATGTCAATATACACAGCACATTAATAATAAGATGAAATTATTTGGTTCCTGACCCTGAACCACTTGTGAGGGGAGAATATACTCTCGTATACAACGTATATCAAACTAATATATATAACTTTGTTCTCATAAGAAATAGTTTAGCTATTAAGTGGAGGCACTCAATAATTATCTTGCTAAACCAACTTTGATATAACCCAACTTATCAAGATGAACTATCTTGAGTAGAACATCTGGAAATTATGCTCGAAGTTAGATTACTGAGCAATTTACCTCGCAAGCACCGGCCAGGCTGCGGGTTAATAACAATTGCGCATGTAACCATATCATAGATGCATCATATGTGGTATACATGGCAGGTGAATGGGCCCATATTCACCTTTTATATTTCCAGAATTTATGGGCTTCAACCCGAACTCTTTAGTTGGTCAATTCATTAATGAGAACAAGTGATACAAGAGAATTCGTAAAGAACTTTCTAGTTCTTTAATATTCACCCATGTGAATTCTCTATTATTGCACATCATACTTAAAATGAGATGGCTAACCCGAATGCCAACTGAATAAATTATCAATATTGGTAAACTTCAAATTTACACCATGACCTGTGCACTTATCAATAAACTTCAGGTTTATTATGACATGGGTTTTTATACCAATAGATATCCACTTTATTGTGGCATTCTTTTGTTTGTGTAGTACAAACTGGAGAATAAAGTGGGTAGCTTTTCATATACAAATTATCCCGCTACAAGTTGTAGTAATAGAAGATATCAAATCTTTCCTTATTTATAGTCTCAATATAATCAGCGCTTTCACGTGTACTTTGGAAACTGAATAAGTTTCTTTGAGACTTACTACAGCACAATACTCAATTGTGTTTCTCCAACATAGTAATAATTGGCTCTTCTAGAGCTCTCAATTAATTTTGTACTACCACAAATTCATCAACATCCATGTGGTGAATATCTTTCTTAAAGAGAAAGTTATACCATTATGGTCATATCAAACTTATATGCAAGATATGTTTCTTGCATTATCGTTGTCCTTTAATAGTCATATTTCCAAAATACTTTGGCGTACAATAGGTACGTGACCAACGATCATTCATGCCATATATCATCTCAAACCTCCTTCTAGGGGTGAGTGTGGTATCATCTCAAACCTCCTTCTAGGGGTGAGTGTGGTATATTCTATACCAATTTCATGTTCATATTCTTCCAATAGTGAATATGTATTCGTGAATCAGATGTTGTCACATTCACTGCGGGGATATGTGATTTTGTTATCCTTTTCAAATCTGTAAATGCGTCTGGCATTCGATTTGCTATTCTTTGCAAATGGATAATATTTTGCGCCTCTTTTTCACAAATAGAGGTATGTGGATCAAGATGAGATAATGATGCATTTTTCCACAAAATTTCCCGTTTGGTTTCACCAACTTCTCCCCCTAATTTTGGGAAAAGTGTCTCATCAAATTGACAGTCTGCAAATCGTGCAGTGTACAAATCCCCTGTCAATGTTTCGAGGTAGCGAATAATGGAGGACGATTCAAACTCAACATATATTCCTAACCTTCTTTGCGGACCCATTTTGGTGCGGGATGGCGGTGCTATAGGCACATATACTGTGCATCCAAAGATTCTTAAATGGGATATATTAGGTTCATGACCCAAAACCAATTGCAACGGGGAATATTTGTGTCAATTCGTCAGTCAGAGACGAACTAGCATTGCTGCATGCAAAATGGCGTGACCCCAAGCCGAAGTGGGCAGCCTCGTTTTCATGAGTAAATGAGGTATTCAAGATTATACTCATGTATTGTCTCAATCTGATATCCATTTTGAATGATATCTTTAAAACTCAACAAGTTCCTTTTAGACTTGGAGGAGAACATTTTGACTGATATTAAAACTCAACAAGTTCTTCTTAGACTTGGAGGAGAACATTGCATTCTCTAAAATATCTTTCCTTTAGGCAGAGTTGTAGTTGCTCTTCAGGAGCCTTCAATCAATTTAATTCCCATGGTTTGCCATACAAAAGAAAATATACGAACATGAGAATAAACAAATTCAATCCGTTTGTTTCATACTTAAACAATATTTTCGAAATCTGCTGAGGTTATTCGACTAACTAAATCAGATAGTCGATTATATGTTTTCCATAATCGATTACTTTGCAGTTTGAAAATTTCAGTTTAAGCATTTTCTTAAAACAATCGATTGTTAAACATACACAATCGATTGTGTCTTAATATAATCGATTGTTAAACATACATAATCGATTATTTGCTATTTTGAAAAACTTCAGATCACACTGTCTTAAGACAATCGATTGTTAAACATACACAATCGATTGTTGAACATTCACAATCGATTATTAAACATACACAATCGATTATTTGCTATTTTGAAAAACTTCAGATCACACTGTCTTAAGACAATTGATTGTTAAACATACACAATCGATTGTTGAACATTCACAATCGATTGTTAAACATATACAATCGATTATTTGCTATTTTGAAAAACTTCAGATCACACTGTCTTAAGACAATCGATTGTTAAACATACTCAATCGATTGTTGAACATTCACAATCGATTGTTAAACATACACAATCGATTATTTGCTATTTTGAAAAATTCAGATCACACTGTCTTAAGACAATCGATTGTTTTGCAGTTTTAATGCGAAATATTAGATAATCGACCAACTGTTAGGTTAGTCGATTACCTCTACTGGAAAATAAAAATATTATTGAAAATTGAGCATATTGAAACATTCTAAAGAACTAATACTAACATTATATCATAAACTAACTAATGCGAGCTGATACTAATGACTATTAGTTTATTCACTAACTATTACAAATAAGTGAAATAAAATCAAACAACTCCATCTTCTTTCATCACAGATCCATCACCGATTAGGTGGTCTATTTTCCCATCGGGTTGCTCAAAGAAATCTGCCACATCCAAGTGGGTGATGTTAAAATTGTCGTCAGAGACAAAATTTGTTTCAGGGCCTTTACTCTTTCGAGATGCTTGATAAAGGTCAACCAAATGTCTTGATATACGGCAAGCTTTTGACCAGTGCCCTTTTCCACCGCAACGATAATATATAGTTTATGAACTATTTGCTTTTGGATTCTCATCGTATCGTGCTTGTGGCAGAGTGATCAACTTCAGGTTGTCATATCTCTTCTTTAAGCCATTCCACAAGATAGGTGGATCTTTGACTGTGATATATTCAATTTTCAAACCTTTATCAAGGTGATGGCGCAAGAAAATCAAGGCCTTAGCACAGTTTCAAACCTTCATCAAGGTGATGGCGCAAGAAAATCAAGGCCTTAGCATAGTCTTTGGTGGATGCATTATTTCTTTCTTTAATGGCGTCTCCAAGACCCATAGCATCTAAGTGGATTTCAGCATCCAACACCCATGTCATATAGTTCTTGCCCGAAATTTCAAAGGCAACGAACTTTCTTTTCATAATGTCAGACATAAAACAAAATTATATCAAGAGCGTGTTCATACTTACGGGCTCTATTACAATTATCACATTCACTTCAGGGAATGGACCATAATCATGTGCTTTACACAATCTCATGTCAAATATTACTTTCATAAAGTGAAAGATTATTTTGAGAATCTTTATTATTCTCATTATCACAATAATGACGATTATAATTTCGTCTATTGCCACGTCCACACCCATTGATACCTTCACGGTAATAATTTTGTCTTCTTTCAGACTTATCACATACTGCTATCACATTCTCTAAAGGGAATGGAGCAAATTCAATTGGACGGAATTTTAATTCTTTGCCCACAATCATACATGAATTTGATCATGGCAAGGCATAGAAATTTTACCACTTCATGTGAATGTAATTTCTTACGAACTCCATTAGAGTTATAATCAAACTTTGTTGTCTTTGTTTGTATATAAAATCAAATCGTAGAATTTCAAGAATTTGAAAGGGAAAAGTAAATTACTTACCTTTAAGGTATACCAATAAATGTTGTGATATCAAATATACCTCTTGAGTTTCCATCCCGTTCCATCCCGTGACAACAAATTCCGGCAACTTTGGTCGACTCCTGCGGCCAATTTGATACCGGAGAACGCGACCTTATTAGTTCAGAGTCATGCTTTTGAAATTCCTACCGAGAATACTAATCACTCTAACTATAACAGAGCATATGTAAAAGTTAGATAGGAAAAACAAAGTGCTATAAGGAATATTTATTCCACGCAGCCACACCACAGGCTAACAACAGAAAGCACACAAAGTAATAGCACAGATAATTAACGTAGGAATTTCTCAGTGTATACTATATGAACTTTGGCTTCAATGGAGGGTTGTGAATCTGCCATTGCTCCGATAGCTGCAATCAACAAGAGAAGCAATAGAATTTGAAGGAAGAGATCAAATTCAATTGGTTAGAGACTCGTGCTGATAACGTGTTATGAAATAATATAAAAGACAAGAACAATATAGAGAGAATAGGGAGAGAGAGGAGTATTCTTATTACTACTTGGGATGATTTACAATTGGGTAAGACCCCTCTATTTATAGGAAGATAAATGACTTAGCTTCAAACTAAAACTCTTAGACATTCACTCTAAATAGAGTTCTATTTATAACAAAAATAAAGTTATTATTATTTGATTAGGGAACAAAAGAAATCAAAAGAAGACAAAGAAAGGCAATTGACAAAAGAAGAATTTGAAAAGAAACGAGAAAAGAGAAAGAAAGCAAAAGTTAGGCAGCACAGTTAAAAAACAAGAAACGAAGCAGCAGAAACACACGACGCAAGGGTTTCATCTCACATGATGTCTTGCGCTGCGGGGCTTGCGGCGAACTAGAGGCACGCGGCAGATCTCGCGAGGCGAGGTCTATAACGAGGTGTTCGCGTGTTCCGGATTTTTAAGGCCTATTTTATTTTCTATTTGATTTTGGACTTAAGTTATTTTTTCTAGGCTTTTTTCCTATATATATAAATAGTCATTACATATTAATTTTGAGGGGAGAGATCGAGATTGGACAGATTTGAGACGGGGGAATACGACCTAAGGAGACAAGAAAACACTAGGAGCAAGGCGGAGAATTCTTCTACGAGCTTTTTACTTGCTTTTTTCTATTTCTATTATTGGTTATGAATTATAGTAATTTAGTTTGCATACTATTATGAATAACTAATTTGTTATCTAGGGTTTGATGGAACCTATTGGAGTATGATTTTCCTGATACGTTAATATAGATTTGCTATAGCTTTCTGTCTATTTGTTCAATCCCGTTTATATTATGGTTGGTTGAAGAGCTCTCAATTGACTGTACCTATTTAGTGTGTATTACTCGGAAGATAGTGCATATTTAGGTAGTTGTTGAACAACATCACTTCTAATATATATGGGGAATCAATACGGAGAGTTTAAAGGTATCACACCTCCTTTTTTACTACACCACCCCGAAGGGTAGTATATAACGGAGTTTTTTCACTTTAAGTGATATTATTCGAAATGAGATTATTTATTTATTTTATTCAGAATCGCCACTTGGGATAGTTTGTTTTCTGGCGTCCCAAGTCACCGATTTATTTTGAATCCCAAATCGAGAAATATTTTGACTTTCCTTTGAAGTCTGCGAACCAGAAATTCTGAATAAGGAATCCTGTTAACCCGAAGGAAGGTGTTAGGCACCCTCAGATTCTGTATTCTAGCATGGTCGCTTAAACTATTACAAGTATCCTATTATCTGATTTTCATACATGTTTTAGCCTATTGTACAACTTTAAATTATTAACCGCTTTTAATTAATTTTAGGAAGATTTCAACGTCATCTAAAATACATATTTGGACCATGCCACATGAAATGCACCCGCGGTCCGTGACACATTTTATTTGATATTGTTGAGATTTGGATTTGGGTTCACATGAAATGCACAGCCGAGTTTAGAAAGGTAATTTTTTAAAATAGCGCGCCTAAAGCAACTACGCGCTTTCAACTTTGCGGGGGCCATGAAAATTCGACTAAATGGCACACCTCAGATTCTAAGAATTAAACATTACTTAAACGATGGCCATGCATTTTGAGGTTTTGTTCGGCACGATACACCTCGATTCTAATCTTTAAACATGCTTAATTACTAAAGCAAACTGTGGGTATTTCTAATTTTATTCTAAAACGTGATGCTTGAACTAAGAGGGTAACCTAGGTGTGGGCTTGTGAAGGGATTAAACAATTCCAGAAGCGAGTTGGCCATCACAACTTTTAATTGAAATCTGGTTCGAAAAGAAAAATATAGGCCTGGGCATGATGAAACATATACAAAGTCCTGCTCGTAAAAGGGCTTCAGACTTGGGCCTAGGACAAGCCCAAGTTTATCATGAGAACAAATTCAATTTCGAAGCTGAATGGAGCCCAACCAGACTCGAGCAGAGCTACTAGGCTCCGAATGGCCAATTTAGTGCACCAACTCCCAGCACTTTTACTTCGTTTTCAGTAATGGACATGTTAATCATTAATAAAACGGAACATCCAAATACATGAAATTACACACCATTCAACTGAATATTCTAAGAGCTGCTATTATAGTTTCCATACATGGTTAAATTATTCAGTAACATACACATTAACATGATTCCAAAATTCAGTATACATGTATTAACCCATGCTCCTCTATATCCCATTTCCTCACCCTAAATCCTCATTCCCAAACAACTTCAAACCAGCAGCTAACTTTCAAAATAGTACATTCACTACTTTTCATATCACATTACCTCTAATGGAGCTTGATCTATCATACAGTAACTCGAAATCATGGGTACAACCTTATGCTACAATGTTTAAGTGAGTTGCCTAGAGACAAAAGATCTAACACCACAGATTTTGGCTAACCTACTTAAATACAAAATCTAGCTAATGATCAAATTTCCATCAAGTTCCCTTTCTTAACAGTCAAAATTAACTACAATAACAAGAACTTAAGAGAGAACAAACTTTAGCTAAGAGTGCTTTTCTAGAAACCAACTTCATACCAGATGCAAGTTAGCTAAAACTCTTATATTGAACATACAGAGCATCAATTAATGTCAAAACCATAAAAGACTAAAACTAAACTAATGATTCTGTATATGTAGAAGCCATATGTTAAAACCCAGATTTCATTCCACACTTCAATGTCAAGGCTCATATGAGGTGAATTCAGAAACATGTACTTGAGAATAAGGAAAGCAAGAAAAGATTAGTAAACATTAGCAAAGCAACTTGAACCCAGCAATGAAACAATGCCAAAATCCAGCAAATCTTAGCTTGAACCAACAGTGATCCACAAAATATCAAAAACCAATTTCCAGCCAGATTCAAACCAGTTTTTAGCCTCAACAATATGGCAATAAAATTCTTCAAAGGTTCAGACTAGCAAAAGATTTAGAAATCCAAATCCAAAACAAAAATTTGTATTTTTTCAATAATGGAACTCAGAATTTCAAAGAAAAACTCAACTGTCTTGGTTTTTTTTTTGAATTTTTATCTCTAATTTTTCTCTGCCTTGAAAACCAAGTTAAGGTGCCTTTATAGGCAAGATTTTAGGGTTGTAGAAATGAGCAAAGTTTTGCACCTTAAACCTTTTGGAATTTTTATTTTTGCTTAAAAAACCTTAGTCAATTTCTGTTTTTGCTCAAACACCCTTAGTTCAATTATCAGAATTTCAAAATAATCCCCATCTCCAGATTCCTAGAAGCTTCCTATTCAGTTACTCAAATATTCCCTACTTAGATTTTCTAGACTACCCTTTAAGCTTATATTATTTACTTCTGAAAAACCAAGCCAATAATGTGTCACAATTCACCCAATGACTCAAACCAATTTGGACGGGCTGCTCTTTGCCAAATGAATTAGAGACAGCCCAAATTCCAAATAATACACTTTATCTAATTAAAAACTTGTAAGCACGAAAATAACTTCACCAAATCAGAAAACCTAGCCTAAACGAATTATTAGCTAATTGACTAGTCTAAATTAAACAAATTAGTATACTAAGTGCATTAATTAAAAACAATGACTTAAAACTAACATACATAGAAAAACATCCCTGGGAAAACTAGAAAAGTAGAAAGGGATCAAGAAGACGAGAAGAATCAGAATAGAAAAAGAAAAAAATGAGGAAAAGATTAAGCGAAAAAGAAAATAAAACTCTACTAAAGTTCGAGCAAATGAAGAATGGAGCCCGGATATTCAAACCTTCTGATTCTCGGCCAAATCTGACATTAATCGTGTGTCCTTATAAAAACACACGAATAAAAGCAGATTAAATCTAAATCTTTAACAACATTAAGCTTTGGACGCTTTTGGGATTTTAGGGTTCCGCCTTAGATCTAAAATTTGAGAGGTTTCAGGACGATTCGAAGGTAAGTGGTTAGGGATTTGGAATGAAGGGGACTTGGTGGTCACGGGGTGTTATTTAGGGGGAGGGAGGGGATTGGAGGTGGCGCGACGCTAGGGTTTATTGATTGTCTCTAAAGAACAAGGGAAGCGGGGGAGACGATTGGAGGGGGTGGGTACGCGTTTGGACATATAAATATAAAAGGGTACTCATTTCCGGACCGTCCGATCAAGCGAGATCGAAGGTCCTGATAAAAAATAATTAAGATGACGCCGTCTTGAGATTTGAAGGGTTTGGACTGGGTATAAGATGGATTGACCTGGTTTTGGGTCGGGTAGTGGACGGGTTCCAGGGGTGGGAATTGGTTTGGGCTAAAAAAACAACAGATATTGGCCCAAAGAAACTAATTTTTCTCATTGTTTTTTCTTTCAATTTTTCAAAAATTCTTTTCCTTTTCAAATTAAAACAAAAACCTAAATTAATTCTTAAAGACTGAATTATCCTAACAAATTACACTAAATACTCAACATAATATCTACAATACTTAGTTAAGTCTTGAACTTAAAGAAGAACTATAAAATTCAAAATTAAAAGGTTAAAATGCAAAGTGAATTATTTTTTGTGATTTTTCATGTTTTATAAGCAAATAATTTACTAATAATTTAAAATGAAAAATTAAATCCTAAATGCCAATACAATGTATTTTTGCAGTTTTAGGTATTAAATAAAATTAAACGTGCACACAAAATGCAAACAAACAAGAAAGTTATGTAATAATTCCTAAATACCAAATAATTAAAAGGAAAAATCTAGTTTTGAGATTTCTGTAGGAGCAATTCATGTGAAGCAAAAATCACGTGCTCACAAAAGGTATAATTAGGGATAAAGAAATCTTGGTGCGATCCGAGTGCGCCGTAACTTAGTGCCAGCTAGCATAATTCGGAAGAATATGTGTAGTAAATTGTGGTAGTTACTCGGGAGAGAATTACGACACTGAGAGAGCTCATGATCGTTAAGGAAAACTTAGACAAATTTATAGAAAACGTAGCGAAAAAGGTTTCGACAATATGGGAAATCATAACTCTAGACCTCCTTAGTCTTGTCTCAAATTTCATCCATAAGTTGATAATTTTATTGTTTTGTAACAGTTGTTAGTTAAATAGTTAAAAATAAACATTAGAATCTTTATAATTAAGAAATTGTTTAGACTTGTGTTTCTTAGCGATATTGAACAACTGTAGCTAAGCCTTAGTTCTCTGTGGGATTCGACTCCGAACTTGTAAACCGAATTATATTTTAAACGACCGCTTAGTCCTTTTTATAAGGTATAGTTGGGCGAGATCATAAATTTAGAGGAAACTAAAAATTTAACTAAGAAATCCCCAGAGACGGCGCCAAATTATTTGACCAAAAAGTATTAACTTTCGGTTAAAACTATTATGCTTGTTTATTGAATGATTAAACATAGTTAACGATAATATCCCTAGATAAGATTTCTAATAGACGGCTAACATTAGACAGATCTGATGTGGAGTTGGCGATAGGATTTATTAAATATTCCAAAAAGTATGAGCAATAAAGAAGATATAACTAGCAATAAATCGAAATAAATGACATTTATATAAATAGGAAAAGGGATTCACCCAATAAATAATGAACTAGGTGATTGTTCTTCTTGATAATCTGAGTGACAAATAAATCTTAGAACATTCGAAATATCCTTGGATCTCATAGAAAAGCATTGAATAACATAAGCAAGGACCTTAATAAAAATGTAATCTTTATTTCTTTGCAAGAGTGAAAGAATCTTTTTGTAAAATATGCTCTTATTAAAATGAATATCACATGCCTTTGGTCATTCTCTTTTTTCCTATTTGTATGGAACATACCTCAACAAACCCTAATAGTACAAGTATATAGAATATTCTTTTTAATATCCTATTCTAATAAACTAGCCGTTACAACTTTTTTTCGTTGCTCGACCTCGACCATCGTTAGCATCTCAATCACGAGCCTCACTATTTTCTAGTCGATCTCGACTACCTCTTTTCTCGATGTTACTTTGCCCTAAGTATTAAGATAAATTTTGACTTATACATTTGATATAATGGATACAATTATGGTATAACTAATTCAAGAATGATGGTATTTTTTTATTTTTATGAGGGATAATCTTAAGATAACTAATTTTAGAATAATTAATTATGAAATAATTTATTTCCCAACCAAATGAACCTGAAAGTGCGGGAAATTATTTGTATTGATGATGTAGCTATAAAATGAAAATTTACACACACGTGGTAAGACGAAAAGCGTGCTAACTACTTTCGCCGTCACCGCGTTTTGATGTTTCTATCTGAAATTCCCAAAAGCAAAAACCGCCATTGAAACATTTCGACGAGTTTCAATCTCTAATTTAAGCTTTAACAAACTATCAGAAGCTCGTATGAAAACAAGTCCAAAACTGTAGTAATGAAGAGTTTATTATCATTAGGGAGATTGATAAATCGAGCGACTCTCCGCAGCAATAGATTGTTAACAAAACCCTATGTAGCAGAAAATGGTGCAATTTCTACATCTCGTCGCTTCTTATACGCTTTATCTTCCAAAGCGCCCATTAATATATATGTTTTCACTTCGTTAAAGCCTTCGCAATTCCCTTCTTCACATCCTTTACCATGGAGCCGTTTCGGAGGTCAGTTTTTTCTTTAAAATATTCAGCTAGTTCTTCTTTTCTAGTTTTCATTTATTTTTTCAGAATAGTCACTATAGAACCTTTAATTAATCTTAAAAAGATAATTTGTTGTGTATTGGTATGAAAACGAACCCGAAGATAGCGTAATGGATATAGAGGATTCATATAGTTCACTAGTTTGACATTGAGGCTAGTATATTTTGATGTGAAGATGTATATGTATATGAGTTTGTGGGTAATGTGTTTTTTGCTCGTTGTTATTATGTACCATTACTGTTGGTTTTAGCTGGATACTTTTGGCTTTTAATTTTAGTTTACTGGAAAATTTGGGGGCAGGGAATGAGAGACGATGCTAGTTTTGATTCACTTTGTTGAATCTTTTCTGAAATTTAAGATTATTTGGGACAAATGATTGAGCAAAAATGGGGCATTTGTTAAATTCTGCTGATAAAACGATGAGATTCATTAACAACATTTGGAGAGTAGAAGATGGGGAAATGTTGCTTCTTTATGCGATGCCCTTATATAAGCAAGTAAAAAGGTGGCATCTTTTCTAAGAACAAGTTCATTCAATGTTTTTCCATCATTTTTCTGCTTTACAAAAAGTCAAGACTTTATGATTTACATATTTGTTGCAGTAATTGCTTGATTTGGTAAATGGGGGTGCTATCTATTAGTTTGTGAATATGGTTATATATCCTGATCTTGTATATGCCGTGAACAGGCCAGAAGAGGACTTTGTTTATCCAAACTCAGTCGACTCCTAACCCTTTATCCCTTATGTTCTATCCTGGGAAGCCAGTTCTGGAAGCTGGGAGTGCAGATTTTCCAAATGCTCGTTCTGCCATGAATTCACCTTTGGCTAAGGCTCTCTTTGGAATATATGGTAATTCTCAAAACTTAGAATCGTGAAAAGCCTTAGACATTTAACATCTATGTTAGAACCTTTATATTGAAACCATAGATGCTTGAGTGCATTGCCCGTGAAATGTGGGGGGGGGGGGGGGGAGGATGTGCTTATAATACTCTCTCGCAGACTACCATGGAAGAGATGCAGAAGAAAATATGCCTAATTTGGTGCATTTGCAAAAATTCAGCTGTCAACACACTATATAGCAGGATTTAGGCTATTAGAAAAATAGTTTTCATTTTTATCATCTAGCTGACTGGCTGTGCATAGTGCATTCAATTTTGAATCAAGGTCAAGGTAGTATCAAATACATCTGAATATTTGATATGAAATATAACTGTCTAGAGTATATTTGTTGTCTCATTTCTGAAATAGATTTAGGCATAAACATACTATAATAAGGAGCGGTTTTGAGACGCTATTCGCTCGTACTTTGAGATCACATTTTGTGTCGTCTAGTGTAACTATGTTTTACTTCATCTTTGTTGCCAACTTGCTATTTTGCAATCACAAACTGACTTTTCCTTTGTTATAATTGTTTTGATGTCTTCGTCATTTTACTGAAGCCAGACTTTTTGTTAGCTTCTGTAATGTAATGACTGAAAATAACTGAGGTATGGTTCGTTATGGTGGGAAGAGTAGGGGTATGACTGTTTGTTTTTTTGGGGGGGGGGGGTTACTAAAATTACTTGATGGAAACAAAAAACAGTATGGAAAAGATCCTTCTCTGCTTGTCTAACTCAAGCCAGATAGCAGCAATCACTCGAAATAGTCATATGCGGAACACATGCAAGTCCAGATTGAAAGATAAGGAAGGCAAGTCAAAGCGGAAAGAAAGCCTTAGCCGGAGCAGTAGCCAGAGAAGCAAGAGCAGCAAGGCAAAAAGTGGTCTCAGGCATTCCAACTGCATGAACGTAAAGAGAGCTTTGAGAGTTGACGGAAACTATATAAGCTTCAGGAGAATCTTGTTGTCCTGGTAGAATAAGAATGCTTTTACCAAGAGAGACAAATTATTGATGCACGCTTGTGGCAAATGATGTTTAGATCATTATTTGAAGAAAGGATTGCACATTTTCTTTTGGATAAGTAAGGAATGTGCAGTGTTTCTAACTTGATTTAGAAAAGGTATATGATTATGTCAACTGGAGTTTTCTCCTTTAGATCATGGAAATCTGGGATTTGGAGAAAAATGGATTCGCTGGATATGAAAGCTACAATGCTTAGTCAGAGAAATGATATAAATTTGGAGTCCCTAGACTCTGCCACAGTTTCATCCCAGTTAAATGCTCAATGCAAAAAGGTGGTATTAAATTCGAATGGTCTTATTCCTAATGTGAATGCTGTAAAAGGACAATATATTGTTTCTGATCTAGTTAGCCGAACTGCTGAAGTGCAACTAATGTTGGATGATGAAATAGATCAGTTGTCTATAGATCTATCCTCTGTTCCATTCAATTGTAATGCTACCACACAACAGCCAAACTCAAAATTGACTGATGCATCAGTGGAGGCTGCACATAATAATAATAATATGAAACCTATTGAGGATTTTCAAGAATTCAAAACAGTGACAAATCCTGTTGTTTCAGCAGTTCTAATAGGGGAGAACTTGACACTGCCAAGAATGAATGCTGATCAAAACAACCCTGCAGGCTACAACAATAAAACAGTGTCGAAAATAGCTCAGCATCATAGTTCAAAAGGGTTAAGCAAACAGCAGCACAACTCCACAGTATCAGTTAAACAGGATACAAACAATTCCAAAGGTACAAATACTGCTGTTGTATCTACTGCTGCGTTAACTCAACAACCAGCTCATACTCGACAACATCCAAGTGAAGATGAACAATGGATGATGACCAACAAAACAGTAACTCCAAAATCCAAAAGTAAAAATCCCATTCCAGGAAACAATCCAGCCGTACCTGCAATTTCCAATTCTTTTTCTGCACTTGCCAATACCAACAATCAAGAAGGAGAACTCTTGGAAGATTTGCAACTTATTGACAGTACATCACAGAATACAGACATTTTTGCAGCATATAATGCACAATCAATCCAAATTTGGGATCAAATTTCAGCGGGTCATCAAAACAAGTCTGCTATATCAATTCATGTACAGAATCAGAAAACGAGAAAGCTCCCAACGAGAGTTGCAAAACAAAAACAGGTAGCTCCACCACCTGTTTCAAAATCCAGTCGAGCAAAAATCACACCATGAATTCTGAAGTCTTTGTGACAAAATTGTGATCGAAGGCAATAAATTACAATCTGGAGAAAGAAGAGCGATGCTTGGTTTCTTCAATTTTTTAGATTCCCATCACATTAGTTTCCAATCCTCTTAGGTCATCTTGCTATTCACATCATAGAGTTTACTACAACACTCGGTGATGATCATAGATTTTAGTCCTTTCAGGGCGTGTTTGTAATGAGGTTTTAGATGCCTCAATAGGAGGAATACGATAAGGTTAGAGCGGTTGTTGGATAACAACTCCGGCGAGATCGACTCCCTTATCTGTATTTTGCCTATTTGCTGTTGTAATTTTCTTTTTAAAATCAATAAAAATCTAGCCCTAGGCTCTGCCTAGTGGATTGCTTAAAAAAAATAATATTGCATTACCACAACTAATGGATCTCCCGAAGGACTTCCTCTCGTCGGAGAGAACTAAGAAAGGACGATCGCCTTTGCCTCTTCTAATTTGTTCGGGCAATGGAGGGACTGAGCTTGATTTTGAAAACGGCAGCTATATATGACTGGATACAAGGTTTCAAGATTAAAGTAGAAAAGGAAATGTGGAAGAAATTGCATTAGAGGGTGTGACCTAGTGGCCAATAAAGTGGGTGCAAACCTTGGAGACCAAAATTTAATTCCTAGCAGAGACAAAAAACACTAGGTGTTTTCTTACGTTCTGCCTAAGCCTTGGTGAGGAAAGTTACCTGATATTTGTTTTAGTAACAGTGTAATCAAAGGCAAAAAGCTTAAAAATACTAAGGTCTATTGGGGCTTTAAGCGCAAAGCACAGATAAAGCGTGGGCTTTAATGAAAAAAGCCTCAAATGAAGAAAAATAACAAATATGTATGTGTAGTCCAAGACTAACATCTATAATGTTACGCGACACCTTCCTGAGATTCCTTGGAAGGGCAACGTAAAGCTAAGCAACCGATGTCAGTGCGGTTGCTGTCCGCCAATGAAGTCCCCGCCGCACGCTAGGCTAGATTGTCAGTGCCGTGCAGGAAAACCAATGTCACGAGCAATTGCGAAAGCTGAGAGAAAATCGGGTTTTGAATGATGATGATGATTTTATTGATGAATGAAAGCTGATTACAAAAGATGCGGTGTCGAGGAGAAGAGACACCAGTACAGAAAATGCTTGCTTGAAAATGTTTGATTGCTTGTCCTCCCTAATAATACTAAAAGAATAAAAACCAAAATTACATAACTAGCCCTAAGAAAGCCGCAAAAGCACACTGAATGAAAATGAAATAAAACTTGCCTAGAATTACAATGGAATAAGACTTAGTTTATTACAATGTAGAAACAAGTCTGATGGCAACAACTTTGCTTGCGGGTCAGGGTTTGCGCGCGGTGCTGTGGGCGCGCACGACACTTGTTGCGTTTGCTTGAGGCTGACGCTGGAGCTTGGCATTGGGGTCTGTACGTGAGGCGCTACTGGAATGGGCCTGTCGCTGGGCGCCGACAAGGCATCAAGATCTGTGCGTGCGGCATTGTCAGTGCGCGTGGCGCTGTTGTCATTGGCCAGCCTCTGGGCACTTGCTAGATGCATCGGTGGGGCGATAGAGGCGCATGCGCGCTTGTCACTTGGCGCAGACCACGGGGACGACCATGGTGCTAGGCATTGTGAGGCTCGCTAGGCCGCCGGGGCGCGACCAAGGGGTCATGGGGCGTCTATGGAAAGCAGCCCATGACATTTTCCCCCACCCGAGTTGGCGTCGTCCTCAGAGCCTTATGATAAGGATGATGATGAGCTTGCTTTTGTATGATTTCATGCGGCTGACATGGAAGACTGGATGGATCTTCCACCAGGATGGAGTTTTCACCTGATATGTAGATTTTTCTATGCGTTTTTCTATGGGCAGGGGCCCGATGTATTTTTGTTGCAGGCGAGGGTCGAGGGTCCTTTTTGCCAATAAGTATCGGTTTGGGATGCATAGCATTACTTTGTCCCCTGCTTGATGTTGGGCAAAACAAAGATTTTGTACGGTGAACCTTTTTGCCTGCTCTTGGGATTTGACAAGATAGCTCTGTACTATCCCCATGTTGCGCTCCCATTCGCTCGAGAAGTTGGCATCTCGAGGAGATTTCGGCACGGGTGATGCATTCATTGTTTGCGGGAGAAGCGATTGCTGTCTAGTAACAATTTCGAATGGGCTTTTGTTTGTATGATGGCTCTTTTGAGAATTGAAACATAGTTGAGCAGCATGCAAGAGCTCCACCCAATGCTTCTGTGATCCAGTTGCGAAGTTGCAGAGATATTCCTCTAGCATGTCATTGAACCGTTCTGTCTGGCCGTCCGATGGTGGATGGGTGTCTGAGTTGTGACTCAATGTCGACCCGAAGCACTTAAAGAGACGGGTCCAAAAGTTGCTAGTGAAGCGTGAGTCGCGCCTACTAACAATGTCTTTGGGTAGGCCCAATGTTTGACAATGCGTGAGAAGAAGAATCGAGCTGTATCTTCTGATGAGATGTTTTGTGGGGCTACTATGAAAGTTGCATAGTTTGAGAACTGATCTATGACAACCAAGAAGGATGCAAGATTACCGACTTGAGGCAATCTCATGATGAATATGAGAGAAATTCTTCCCCAAGGTCTCTGTGGGACATGTAACGGCTGCAATGGTCCATCTGTGATGAGTGCTCCGACTTGTCCTTGTGGCATGGCTGACAAGTCTTCCCCCGCTGAGGAGCGTTACCAGTTTGTTGAGGCTGATGACATAAGGGCTGATTGTCGTCACGAAAGGTCGCCGGAACCAGGGGTTCATGTCTGTTGGCTACCTTCTCCAACTGCAAGGCCGAGATGTTTCCAGTGGCCATCTTTATGGGGCTGCATGGTATGGTGCAGGGCTTGGCCCCGTTTTCTCCAATCATTAGGAGCATGTTAGCATGTGGTACTGGTATGGTGTTGGTCTGCCTCATGAACTCCAAACCCACTATTATGTCGAAGTCATCTATGATTGCTATGCGCAAGTCGATGCTTCCTTTGTATGTGCCAAGTTTCACTGGGACATCCGTAGCTGCTCTACCTAATGTCTGGGGCGGCGAGTTGATCGCCTTGACGCGATCTTTACTCTTTTACACAATTAGACCCAGGCGCTTTACCTGAGCTGAAGCCAAGTAGTTGTGGGTAGCACCCGTGTCTATCAGTGCGTGAAGGGACTTGCCGTTCACTTTCAATTTGACAAACATTAGGATCCTCGCTTGTGTAGGAGGCCTTTCGTCCATCTTTTCCTTCGCTTTCTTGGTGATTAGGCTTGAGATTTTCTTAGGAGGACATGCACTGGTCCTCGCTAAGGCATGTGGGATAGAGCTAACAATTGCATTGAAGGTGCCTATTTGGTCTTCTTCTGATGTGTCTGATGCATCTGACTCATCCTCGATAGTTTGATGAGGATTGATCTTGATGGTTGGGCATTCATTAGTCCAATGCTCCCCGCCGCAATGATGACATTCTGAGGGAGGCTTTCTCCCCTGATTGTTGTTGATGGATGCGGAGCTGTTGCTGTTTGAGGGAGGAGTCTTAGTTTTGGATGCACTCCGATCTCCTCCACTTATGCTTGGGCCACCATTGGGGGGATGGTTCCCGTTGAATCCCCGTCGGACAGACAACTGGGCCTTGTTGTTCTGAGTTCCCAAATGATAATCGCCAAGGCATTTTGCAGCTTGAATGGCCTTCGGCAGGGTGTCTACCCGTTGTCTCTGTATTTCCATACGGACATGAGGTTTCAAACCTTCTATGAATGCAAAGAGTTTACCTTTTTCCCTATGTCGCGTATGTTCAGCGTGAGCGCGAAAAATTCACGCACGTACTCCCTCACTGACTTGGTGTGACAGAGCTCCCGTAGTTTTCTCCTTGCGTTGTATTCCACATTTCCGGGGAAGAACTGCACGCGTATGGCTGCCTTCAATTCATCCCATGTCTGGAGAGTATATTCACCGGCCTTGATGGCTTCGTATTTGACCGGCCACCAAAGTTTGGCATCGCCCTGAGATATATGGCAGCAGTTGCTACCTTCTTGGATTCTTCCAACTGGCCCATGACATCGAAGTACTGTTCGATGTCGAAGATGAAGTTTTCCACTTCTTTAGCATCCCGGGATCCGTCGTATGGCTTTTGCTCCGGTATCTTATGTTTTTGTGGAATGATGTTGGGGTTTCCAGTAGCCTTGATGTGGTTGTTGCCTCCTCAAAGTAGGCTCTGGAGGGAAGCATTGACAACATTGAACTGGCCTGTCAAGTCGTCTATGGTTTGTTGCATGGCAGTTAGTTTGTCTACCTCCTGTTCCCGATGGGCTAAATCGTCGGCATGCTCCTGTTGGAGGTCCTAAAATTTACCATGAATATTTGGCAGTTTCAATGGCTGCCGTTTGCCGGTCATCCTTAGAGTCGCGACTGATGTTTGCGATGTCATTTTCGGCCTGCCGCATTCGGCGGTCCAGGTCGTCTAACCTTTGCAGTAGGTTGGTGCTCAAATCAGGCACCGTATCCACGATGGGTCGTAATCGGTCAACCACCTCCTCTAGGGATGCTAAACGCTCCCCATGATTCACCATGGTCAGAAATGGTGATGATGGCAAATGCGTTCCCTCGTTCGATATCGAGCCTAGGCTCTGATACCAACTGTTACACGACGCCTTCCTGAGATTCCTTGGAAGGGCAACGTAAGGCTAAGCAACCGATGTCAGTGCGGTTGCTGTCCGCCAATGAGGTCCCCGCCGCACGCTAGACTAGATTGTGAGTGCCGTGCGAGAAAACCAATGTCACGAGCAATTGCGGAAGCTGAGAGAGAATTGAGTTTTGAATGATGATGATGATGATTTTATTGATGACTGAAAGCTGATTACAAAAGATGCCGTGTCGAGGAAGAGAGACACCAGTACAAAAAATGCTTGCTTGAAAATGTTTGATTGCTTGTCCCTCCTAATAATACTAAAATAATGAAAACCAAAATTGCCCTAAGAAAGTTGTAAAAGCACACTTAATGAAAATGAAGTAAAACTAGCCTAGAATTACAATGAAAAAAGACTTAGTTTATTACAATGTAGAAACAAGTCTGATGGTAGCAATTTTGTCTGGCCAGAGCTTTGATAAGCTGTCTATGATACTGGACAAATTTCCTATAGTGTACTTGGAATTTGTTTTGGGGCAAGGAAGAAAGATACTGCAATTTAGCAAGAAGTGATTGAGGGTGCAAAAAGAAGTTAGTCCCCCCCTGGAAGAATAATATTTGCCCTCTTCACCAAAAAAGAGAAACAATATTCTTCTTTGGATGAAGGTTGACTATAGTCAATAGTATGTATATTAAATCCCTATTTGCTACATGTTCCTATCTCTTTCCCCCAAAGGTTGAGAAGCAGAAAATTAAAATAAAGAATGTTTTTTTGTGTGAAGGAGGTTGTGTGAATAAAAGATATCACTTGGTAAAAGGAACAAGTTTTGTAGAATAAAAGAGATGGAGGTCCAGGAGCAAAGCGATGTAACAAGAGCTTGATACTCAAATGGCATCAGAGATTGATGAAAAGGAATAAAATGTAAAGAGTTGGACAGTTAAGTATGGGAAGGCGTATTAATGGTGCAGAAAACCAGTGACTTGTATCGGAGGTTTTTAAATAATTATATGATTAAAGGTGTTTTGCCGGAGGAAAAAAGGGTCTGCATATTCAAATAGTTAGAGAAATATATCAAGGGCCTTATCAAAAAAGAGATAAGGGATAAGTTTCTAATTTTATATAATCTGGGTGTAAACAAGACTTGCACTCTAGTGGATTATTTTATAAAAACTGGACTTTTCAGAAGTATTTTCGATGTAGCGGGTGTGTGAAACTTAATAGTAAAACTGGACTCAGTAAAGGCTATTGGAGTAGTGTTAGATTTTATGTGTTAGACTGGAAGCAAAGATGGGAAATCCTCAGTTAATTCTTGTCGCAGGGTGCTGTTAAGTAAAAAATATGATAGAAAATAGTTATTGGCTTTTGGGAAGATGATTAGGGAAACAAAAGTTGTCCCCAACAAGTAGATTGTTTTGGCTGGAGTGCAACCCATGAAACTCGTCCAACATAGAACAATTTGCAGAAAGGGATCATCATGTTATACAGAAGATGCAGTCTATGTGAGAATGCAACAGAGTCAGTTATCTGTTCATTCACGACAGGTTTGATTGGAAGATGACAGATGCGGACCATGTTCCTGAACTTATATCCTATTCACTGGTGATGTCTGGAGATATGAAGCAGAGACTTATCAGTACGCAAGGGTGGAAGGTGGAAAAGAATAAAAACGAGATCAGAAGACTATACCTTCATGTATTGGCCATGGCAAAGCAACTGTAGGATTTTTTAGGGGAAAAATCCTCATATAACTCATGTAAACTTTAGATTTGTTCAAAATTTACTCTCTGGTAGGAGAAACATTATAAATGACGTAGAAAGCATCATGGAACTAATGCACCAGATGGAGCCGAACATGTACCTTTGTGTATAGTTGTACCTCCATGTTACCATCCCATTCAATAGATTACTTATATACAAAAGGAATTAATTTCTCTGTTTGATGCCAAATAAGATCTGAATTTTCTCTTTTCTGTTCTTTATCAAGAGGTTATATATTTTATTTCTTACTTTCTGCTTTAGTTCAAATGAGTAAAAATGGTTACTTTGCTGAATAAAGACATGAAGTTCCTCCTATCAACAACAATTATTCCTCAAGCCTAAACTAGTTGAGGTCCGCAATAAAAGTTTTCAATGTTGTTCCGTTTGGACATGTTTCTTTCCATTACTCAATAAATTGGAGTTCCCTAACACAAAAGACTTCTATAAATGCCAAAATTAACTAGGCCTCCAGGGCTTTGGTTTAATAGTAAGAGTGCGACACTTGATGTGTGTTTTATAAGCACGTCACTGGTTCGAACCTTGATGCAGTAAATAGCTCGGTATTTAAGTCAAAAAGAGTGGAGAGGCGTGCCCATTATCCACCGAGTTTCCAATTCGCCCTCGGGGACTTTTCAGTTGTCAAAAAAAAAGTGCCAGACTTAACTATAGGTTTTATCATAATATAGATCTTTTGCATCCGTGGTATTATGTTTTTTTCGCTAAATCCGCGTGAATCATGATAAATTGCATATGTATTTGAGAGAACTTCCTTTGCAAATTGCTTCCGCGGGTGACATAATTTGAATGAATATGGAATTCTACAACATAAGTTTGACTTGTATATAATAAATATAGTTAAGTTCATTAAGAAATAAGCGTAATAGTTGATAAGTTAGTGTAATTGAGAAAACGTCAAGTAACAGCTTAGTTGCATATTAGATACTTGAATTCTTGAAACAAGTGAGTCGTATCAATTGATATTTGTAGAATTATGTGAAACATTTGGGATGGGTAGGAGGAGATTGTGTCATAGAAGTTAGACAAAGGAAGTATTCTTATTGTTTGTTTTTTCATGAATGCGCCTAAGAGTTTAATCCTGTTTTCCTTCATGCAGGGATTACACGTGTATTTTTTGGATCAGATTTTGTTACTGTTACAAAAAGTGACGATGCTTCCTGGGACTTCCTCAAACCTGAAATATTTGCAGCAATTATGGATTTCTATTCTTCTGGTAAACCGTTGTTCCTCGACTCCAACACTGCAGCCTCCATGGACACAGCTATCCATGAGAATGATTCAGAAACAGTTGCAATGATTAAGGAACTCTTAGAGACTCGTATTCGCCCAGCTGTACAAGATGATGGTGGGGACATTGTATACCGAGGATTTGATTTAGATACGGGAATAGTCAAATTGAAAATGCAAGGAGCATGCAGTGGATGCCCTAGCTCATCCGTTACACTTAAATCTGGTATAGAAAACATGCTCATGCATTATGTGCCCGAGGTTAAAGGTGTGGAGCAGGAAATGGATGAAGATGAAGAACCTGGCTTAACTGGTGCACCATATGAGTAGTAATACTGTTATAGCTGGTTTTAGTTGATTTGGTGATAGAGAGATCTTAATGAGGGAACGCAAGACTTGTTCATGCTCCTCCATGGAAAGAGTGAGTAATGTTGAGTGCACAAGTTTCTTGCATCTATCAAAATTCACGCGAGATAAGCTACTATATGCATCAAAAAATATAGTTCGGCAGTTCTTTTGATAACATTCTAATAAATAGTTTCCGCTATATGTATAGGAGACGGAACAATTGGCTGCAACATTCTCCTAAATGAGTCTATAAGGATGCAAAAGTGCATTAGTTCTTCGAACTTGCTAACCATAGTAGGGTTCCTTGTATATAGAATCAAAATCTTGGCGAGAGGAGAAAATGCATAAACCATTCATACCTACTGGAGGAGCACCTACAAATTTTAGATGCTAGCGAGTTAACGAGTAAGATGGTCTGTCATTATTCTTCAGTGTTTGAAGTTAAATAGTATCTAGTACCAGAATTACATAATTTTCAGCAAGTATAAATTTCCCAACTCGCAAGATAGTGAAACCTTTTGTATTCTTAAGCATAGACAATTTGTACTGAAGACTGGCTTTGCATCTTAAATAAATCTCCTCTGGGAAACCTGGCACTGAGCCACTGTTAGCGGAGTCCGGATTTGAAAATCATGGGTTCCGGATTCTAAATCTTTTAAGTTATTGGGTTTTAAATTAATAATTTATACACATTCATTGAATTTCTTAAGATAAATATATAGTTTGGACCAAAATTACTGGGTTCGATTGACCCCGTATGTTCTACTGTGCTTCCGCCCCAGCTAGCAACAAGTGTTCACTCACTACTTCCATCGAGTGACATAATACCATTTACAGATAGCATAAACCATTGAATCTCATCTTGTATGCGTTGGGTTAACTTATCCTTAAATACGGAAATAAATGGTGATGAGAACTTGTCTAAATCCCTGTGTCACATTTCTGACATTCTTTACATAAGTTCTATGATGTATTTGATTAGAATTTGTTTCTTTTTCGGCGATATGAAAGGAATATTCTTGACTCAATAAATCGAAGCCTAGTAGCTACTCTCTCTGTTCCCATTTATTTGCCAGGTTTCGCTTCTTCAAAATCAAATTACGAACTTTGATTAATATTCTCACATGTATATTTTTACTATTTTAATATGAAAATAATTGCACGTTATAATACTTTTTATATAGTTTTTAAATACCTAAATTTTAATTTTAAAATATTGAAAAAATTTAATCTAATTTATCTTAATTGCCTTTCGATAAGTGAAACGTGACAAATGAATGGAACTAGCGGGAGTACTTTGGTAATATGGTGAGTGGTTAACTTTGTATACATAATGAGATACTTCAATTAAAATGTGTAGTATCGATAGACGTGTATAGTGTATAACTTTATGCATATTGATAGAAATAAGTATAATATTATTAGTCCGCAAATGTTGACTGAGTTGGTTGGGTGAGTACTTTTCCATATAAGAGACTTACGATCAATTCCCTTCACCATTAGCCTCTTCAGTCAGAGCTCGTCGCATCGGACATGTTATTGCACAGCGAGCAAATTACCCAGTGCGCACTCAAAGAATAACGGCTGTGAGTTTTTCTAGGAATTTTCCAAAAAAATAAATAAATTAATTCTAGTCCAAACGTGTCAAGATAAAGAGAAGTTCTAGGAATATTTCTGTCGTTAGCATTAAAGAAGAGTGCTTTTCAACTGTATCAATTTTCCATAACTTGCAATTGCGTCTATCTGCTGGTATCTCCATATGTTCCGAACTGGTATTCATTAACAAAGTAGCGTAACCTCAAGGGATATTAGGTAGAGTAATTTAAAAAAATAATTTTGTTTCTCAACCGGTATTCAGTATCCACTGTGATTAATTCAGAACGGTAACTTCTGGTTAAAGGTGAAAAGATCCTATCCATCTCACCGTAAGGCTTAATAATGATACATTTGGTAACTTATCAAATATAAGAAGTGCATATAGAAGTATGCTTCAATTACTTAATTAATTCAGTTTTTATAATAGTCTGATCTGTGATGCTAATTGCTTAGTCACCATTTTTACCAAGTTAATATCAATGAATTAATTATTTTTACAAAAAAAGTATCCCCAGTTACCTTATTAGTAAATCTTTTTTAAGACTATAAGTTTCACTTTTCTAAGTTCTCAAAGTCAAAATAAATACGTGTATTCTTACCCTTTGAGTAGACCATTTATTCACTTATGTGAATCTCACCTTCCCAACATCAAAGTGAGTGTATATCCAAATCTGTTAAATTATTTATTAGATCTTACTAACTCGCTTTCAAGTTCTTCCATCCGCCCAGAGAGAAAATAGAGTAATTTTTCCGCAGTCTCATCTTTTGGCCAAAATTAAATTGAGCCAATTACTCAAATGGTAACTAAACTTTCTCATATTATTTTCTATAGTAACTTTTATTTTTGTTTGTAATAACAAAATCACTAAACTATGCCTATACCACTCAGAAGGTCACTCAACTAGATTTTCTAAATTTTAAATTGCCAAATACCTATTTTACCCTCTAAATTATAAACATTTATTTTCTTTTTATTTTTAAAATGTTTAATATTATGATTTTTCCTGTTTAATTTATATTATGGACTTACCTACAGAATAAATAATATTATTTATAAATTTAAAAAAATAAAAAGTATTTATGCATATATATTGCTGGAATAACAAAATAATGAGCATAGTAAAAAAATCAGTTAGAATAATTTGTTAGTAATAATAATTTTAATATTAAAAATAAAAATTCAAAAATTTATTTACACAATTCAAATAAAATAAAGATTTTTGTATACGTATACCATGCACATACTATAAAAGTAATTATTTAAATAAAAATATTTTTTTAAATGATATATTCTTGAAAATTATGCTCAATTATATTATATATATTCCATGCACGACTTAACATAGCATATTTTACCCAATAAAAATATCCCCTACTTTGCGATGACATAACTTTGTGTCGTTGGAAAGTTGGTAGAAACATAGTAATATAATTGAGCATAATTTTCAAGAATATATAATCTATAATATAAAATTACCTTTATTTAAATAATTATTTTTATATTACGTGCATAGGATATATATTTTACAACCTCTATTTCTTTCATTCTGAATTGTATAAATAAATTTTTGAATTTTTTTGTTAATACTAAAATTATTATTACTAAGAAATTATTCTAATTTATTTTTTACTATGCTCATTATTTTTTATTCCAACATTATATATGCTTAAATAATTTTTATTTTTAAATTTATAAATAAATTTATTTATTTTATAGTAAGTCCAAAATATAAATTAAATAGGGAAAATCATAATATTAAAAGGTTTTAAAAAATTAAAAAAAGATAAATATTTATAGTGTAGATGGTAAAATAGGTATTTGGCAATCCAAATTGAAAAATCTAGTTGAGTGACCGTCTGAGTGAAATAGGCATAGTTTATTGACTTTGTTGTTACAAACAAAAGTAAAGTGATTTTAGAAGATAATTTGAGATAGTTAAGTGACCATCTAAGTAATTGACTCAAATTAAATTTGGTGTGTTCGAAAAATTACTTCTTTCAGTTATGAACAAATTCTTTTTCTTGTAACAATTTTATACTTCCTCCGTCCGTTTTAAATATTTCTGAGGTTTTGATACACTTATCAAGAAATTTTATTAATCGTATGAATAATAAAGACATTTCATATCCTTTTATCTCTCTTTAAACATAAACCTTTTTGAAAAAAAAGCTGCGTGGATCATTTATTAGAGCAAGTGTAAATTTAAAAAGAATAATTAATGCTTTTTTGATTATTAAAATGACATTTATTTTGCACTAAACTTGAAAGGCTAAAAAGACACCTAAAAAGGAGCGGATAGAGTATTATTTTTTCCGACCAATATTTAAATATTATTATCAATCTTTAAAACTTACAAATTCCAAAAACATTATACTATGGCTGGATCATTTTAGATATAGGGGCAGGCTGGTGCATAAGAGATCTATACGCCATAGGTGAGGAATCACTCTATACCTTCTTTTATTAATCACTAATATCATTTTTTCAGTGAAAATAATATATATATTTTCTTTCAAAAAATAAAGAAAATAATCACACGTGCAAACTCCGTGCACCTTTAATCTCTCGGGCAGCTACTCCTCTAGCATCATGTACAACTCCTTCAAGTTACAACACGTCAATCTTATACCCAATCTGTAACTGCATGACTTGTGTCATACCCTGATACCCTTTTTGATAAAATAATTAAGAAAATCATAGTTATCTTGTCTTTATATAACAGAAATTTAGTTACCCTTAAATTTAATGTCTACTTTCTTGAAATTTTGAGATTGGGGGCTGAAATTAAAGAAAATAAAAAGATGGGATTTGAGAGTATGAAGAAGTTGAAGCCTTTGTTGCATTTGCTGTTGCCGCTATGTGTACACTGGATTGCTGAAGAGATAACAGTTTCAGTGCTTGTTGATGTTACAACTAGTGCTCTTTGTCCAGGCAATTCACTTGTTCTGAAGCCATTTACATCAACGGTGTTCAACAAACAGTATGTAATCTTCTTCTAGTCTTTTATTGGGTGCATAGTATCTTCTTTTTTGTTTTTTTTCTTTAACGAATCTTGAGAAGGGGAGCCTTGGTGTATCGGTAAACTTTTTTCCCCGTGACCAGTTCATGAGTTCGATCCGTGTAAACAACCTCTAGCATTTCTGCAGGTAAGACCTGCGTACAATAGATGGCATGTAGTTCGGACCTTCTTCGGACCCACACATTGCGGGAGATTAGTGCAATGAGCTTCCTTTTCTAAGGATTCTCATAAAGACTGTTTCTTTGTACGTGAGTATTTGATCTGTTGATATTGATTGTGCGACTTACCTGGTATAAAAGCTTAAGCTGTTAGAGATTTGAGCATAGGAACCCTGCCACTCTCATACAATGTTGAAGTGTGTTGCCACCTCATCTAAAACCTTAAGATGTTAAAGATTACTTAATTACATCTTCAACACTTGATTCTATGATTTGTGTTCGGAAATAGGACTGATTAAAAAAGAAGTTGAATTCTGTACTGCACTGAATGATGGAACTTTTTATGTACTAGACTTGTTTCATTAGTGGATGTTTCGAAAATAGTTATTCATTTAGATGTTATTATTACTGTAAAGCAGTAATATGCGTAGTTGTGGTGGCGGTAATGATCATCTTCAGCATTGAACTATTCAGCTACAACTTTTTTTTTGTATCAGTGCTTCGATAGACGTATAATATTGTGATTCTTGGGGGATATATAACTCTAGATTATCAAGATAGACTTTCATTTCGACAAGTAGAAAAGGGGAGTGAGTTAAATTGTAAAGTCGTCATTTAACATGGACTGCTTAAGTTTAAGGAATTGCAAAGTAACATGTTTCTCTTTCAGCTGTGAATTTTGGCAAAAAAAGTTCCACTCTAGGTACTTACTTCCAATTTCTTAGAAGTGCTGAAATATCTTAGTAGCGACGAAATTCCAGCTTTATTCATGGACTTAAATCTTCTGTAGATATTCTCAGAAGTATTTGGAGTACATTGGTCTTTATATTAAATAAATATCCATTAGTATAGTTTATAGATGCTGGATATTCAATTTGGCTTGTGGCTATTAGCCTATGTTTCAGTCATTCTAATGATAGATCTTAGGAGCTAGAATTTAGAAATACAATTTGTTGAACATGCTAATATTATGGCTATGGTTAAGAAGGCGGCCAGAATTAGTTCCCTTCAAAATTAAAGTTGAATTTCTGTATTGGGGATGGTTTGAAGGTTTTCTCTAACTGACAGTGTAAATTTTGGTTTTTGAAGGTTTTCTCTAACTGACAAGAGGGGTTGCTCTGATGGTAAGCAAACCCCACTTCCAACCAAGAGGTTGTGGGTTCGAATCTCCCCAAGAGCAAGGTGAGAAGTTCTTTGACGGAAGGATGCCGGGGGTCTATTTGGAAACAGCCTCTCTATCCAAGGGTAGGGGTAAGGTCTGCGTACACACTACCCTCCCCATACCCCACTAAGTGGGATTATACTGAGTTGTAAAAAAAAAAAGGTTTTCTCTAACTGACAGTTTAAATTTTGGCTTTCACTATCTCCAACTTTAATGAATGTTCTGCAAATGCAGGTTGTAGGAATATTCAAGATGCTGTTCCTTCCTATCCTAGGACAGCTTTCAGATGAGTATGGGCATAAACCGCTTCTCCTCCTCACCATATCTACAACAATTATTCCTTTTGGTATGCAATGCATTTCTTATGTTATGCAGAAATCATCTTTAGACAATATAGTAGTATCTATATAGATTTGGAGTCACTGCTCTACGTACGACTGGCAGTTTTATGCTATGGCTTATCGGCTATTTTGCATAATTAATTCTCATTCTTTCTGTCCCTCTGTTCTATTAAACTTACCGTTTACTCACCATCAATAAGTCAAAGGGATTTGTCTATGCTTATTATGTCCTGCGGACAGTTTCTTACATCATAAGTCAAGGGAGCATTTTCTGCATCTCTGTTGCTTATGCGGTAGGACTTTCAACTGGTAATTTGCCGACAGCAGTAACCTGCCTTAATTTATCATGAATCTAAGTGCAGGTTTTCTTTTGCTTTGTCAGGCAGATTTTGTTGACGAGAGTAGTAGAGCTGCAGTTTTTAGTTGGATTACAGGATTTTTTTCTGCATCACATGTTATGGGGAATGTCCTAGCTCGTTTTCTTCCTGTAGGCTACATTTTCCAGGCACGTTGGTTCCATAGCTTGAGACTTTGTGAGCCATATTTTCTACTTTTGTTATATATTTCAGCGCTCCTAATGAAATTTCCCCTTCAGGTTTCAATAGTTCTCTTGACATGAGGGGTTGCTCTGATGGTAAGCAACCCCCACTTCCAACCGAGAGGTTGTGAGTTCGAGTCTCCCCAAGAGCAAGGTGGGAAGTTCTTGGAGGGAAGGATGCCGGGGGTCTATTTGGAAACAGCCTCTCTACCCAAGGGTAGGGGTAAGGTCTGCGTACACACTACCCTCCTCAGACCCCACTAAGTGGGATTATACTGGGTTGTTGTTGTTGTTTCAATAGTTCTCTTGATCTTTGTTCCGGTTTATATGATACTGTTTCTAGAAGAGACTGTAAGTCCACAGACAGAGGTGAACCAAAGCTCAACGGTAAAGAGCAAGGCATTGAAGGTTGTTCAGGAACGATATAACTCGATGAGTTATGCTGCGATTATTGTCACTAGCAGGTAATTTTGCACGTGTCTTCCGTTACATTTGAGGTTCTGCTACCAGATGTCAATTTGGAGTGCACAAATGATTCCCAATACTAGCTCATTGGTGTTATATTGTATCACTCTTCCCGTGTTTCTAAATGATATTTATTGTTTTCAGTCCAACGCTGAAGTGCATTTCTCTTGTTTCTTTCTTCTATGAGTTGGGAATGTCCGGCATCAGCAGCGTTTTACTGGTATGTCACCTGCTTCTTTCAACTCAAAAGATTTTCCTAGTCCATATTGGTACCATCCTTCTGGATCATCAAAATACGCGTAATGATGAGTTTTTGTTGCATTTTCAAGGAATTACAATGTAAATCCCGACTTTATATGTAATGATTGAAAATTCATGTACGTTATAAGTTTCTGATCCAACTTCTCCCCTTTTGTTGGTTTATTTATTTATCTGAACAAGATTCCAATTTTCCCCCTTTGGGATAGTCACTTCCGCATTGCAGTACTATCTGAAATCAGCTTTCGGCTTCAATAAGAATCAGTTCTCAGAAATTTTGATGATGGTGGGAGTAGGTTCTATAGTCTCACAAGTAATCATAATATTGAGCCTCGAGTGATAAAGATATTGAAACCATTCCGGCTATGTGTGTCTTTAGCAGACTATTCCATACATTTACCTCTTTTCTGTATTAAATGTATCTAGCCAAGTTTTTGTGTTTGTCATATGCAGACATTTCTTTGTTCATATGTACATAAATAGATATATATATTTTAAAATATTGGTGAGATCACATATCTTATACTCACAAAGATATAATGAAAGTAAGCATTACAATGTCCTACTATCTTTGTCCTACCTTTCATAGGAAATGCCATGCCAGCATATTGGTTTTATGTTGGCTCAATTTTCATCCATGTACATGTTACATAGTTCATGGATTTCTCTTCTGTGCTATCTCCTAGTTTTTATCATGTAAAACTTCTATTTTGTGCTTACCCTTGTACTTACATATTTCCAGATTGTGGTGCTTCCTCTTATCAATCCTCTACTTGGGGAGAAAGTGATACTTTGCATGGCTTTGCTTTATACAAAAGCAAGCACTTATTCTAAAAATAACATCTTATTGCGGTTTTTTTTTTTGCAGGCAATGCTTTATGGATTAGCATGGGCACCTTGGGTATGTTACTTATTATTTAAGGCAGATGTGTTTGAAAACAGAATATCGACTCTTAAAAATGAGAAACTAATGACCTGAGGGTGATATCTACGCAACAAAAATCCTCTTTGCTCTAGTAGAGTTTCTAACTTAGCATATTGTTTTTGATAAGAGAAGAAAATAACATGAAAGGATGCCGATATCTTGACTTTGGTAATGAATAAATTCATATGGTCTCCTTTTTTGTGAGATTAAAATGTAGCATTCAAATACACTAGGCGACCAAACTGTTCTGTATGAGAAGCTAATGGCATACAACAAAAGCTTCATTCTCATTTTTGTCCCCTCCTCCCCTTCCCCAAAATTTTAACTGTTTCTATAACCCGTTTTTGTTTTGTTGATTCTGAAGCACAAAGTATTGTATACCGCCTTTGCCAACACAGGTGCCATATTTAAGTGCTTCTTTTGGGGTCATATACATCCTTGTTAAACCCTCTGTGAGTAATTTCTCCAAACTTTTGTCCATGATTTCACAGGACGTTGAAGAGCCTAATACTTGTTGATTTCCTTCTTAATAATCCCTTAACCTTTTTACTTTTTTGACAAGACTTACGCTGTCATATCCAAAGCGGCACTTTCAGCAGATCAGGTTAGTGAAGTAATGAAATTTGCTTTAGCAAAGTCAATGCCCTGCTTCAGCTTTGAAACAAGGGGCAAAGAGATGCTAATTTAGGGAACTCGTACACGTCCCACCAAATCATTGACTAACTCAAATTAGTGTTTCTTGTCCAAGATCTGCTTTAAACAAAATTTCTTATCTCTTAAGCTAGCTAGTAAGCTTAAGTCTTAAGAAGTTATAATGATATAATCCCATATTAGCCTACTACTTCTTTTCTAATTACCTGCTAACTTCATTCCTATTACAGGGCAAAGCACAGGGATTTGTTGCTGGCGTTCAATCAGTCGCGAGTTTGTTATCTCCAATTGTGATGAGTCCATTGACATGTAAGCCATCTTCTGTGCGGGTAATGCAAAAATTTAGAGGCACTTCGTAATCGACTGTATTTAATCGCTGACGTAACTGTTAGATAATACGCTTAACGCTAGAGGGGGTGAAAATAGCGTTATAATAAAATTTAGCGTAAACTTGCGGAATTTGAAATTTGCAGGAAATAAATAAGTGCGTTAAGTAAACAAAAAGGAAAGAACGCACCGATGTATTCTGGTTCACCACAACAAGTGGCTAGTCCAGTCCCCGAGAGACTCTCTCGAGATTTTCCACTAACTTGTCAAGCTTACGGGTGCTCAACAAACCTTTACAACTTAAGGACACAAGCCTTAACACCTTTGCTCGGAGATACAACACTCCAAGACTTCACTGTTAAGCTTACGGGTGCCTAACCAACCTTTACAACTTAAGGACACAAGCCTTAACACCTTTGCTCGGAGATACAACACTCTAAGACTTCACTGTTAAGCTTACGGGTGCCTAACCAACCTTTACAATCTGAGGACACAAGCCTCAACAATCTTGCTCGGAGATACAACACTCCAAGACTTCGACCAAGGAAACACAAGTTCCTTACAACAAGAGAATCACAATTCTCTTCAAGTGTACAAAACACTAAACACTCAAACAATACACTCCTTTATGAGTAGATATGAGTAAAAGAAGTAAGCTCAAGATCACAACAACTATGGACAAGACTTTGGCTCTCAAAAGCTTTATGAAATGAATATAAAATGATAAACAATAGTATGCAAGCTTATAGTAATAGAATGATCAGTTGTTGTGTGTTGTTATATTTAAAACACTGAAATGAAGCTGTATTTATAGTTGAAAAACTTGGCATTACCGTTGTCTAATTGTCAATTAAGAGTTGCTGATTTTACTGAGTGACAATCGATTGTCAAGAAGCCACAATCGATTGTTTGCCAATCGTTCCAGAAATCAATCCCAGATTTTACGCTTAACAATCGATTGTCCAAGATCAACAATCAATTACTGGTAACGTTCAAAAAATCATTTCCAGATTTTACGTAAAACAATCGATTATACCAAATCAATAATCGATTATTCAGCAAAGTTCAAAAAATCCTTTCCAGATTTTAATTTCAACAATCGATTGTACAAAATCAACAATCGATTATTCAGCAACGTTCAAAAAATCTTTTCCAGATTTTAATATCAACAATCGATTACCTGACGGTATTTGAAAACTTTACGACAACAGTCAGCTTCACAATCGATTGTGCAATGTTAACAATCGATTATTTATCAGACTTTGAAAATCATTTTAGACACTGCCTCTTGCTAATCGATTGTTTTATACTCACAATCGATTATTTAATAATTTTGAAAAAGTCTGGAAGACACTGCCTCAACACAATCGATTGTCATATGTTCACAATCGATTATTTTGTGACTTTGAAAAATCTGATGGACACTGTCTCTTCACAATCGATTGTCATTAACTTCACAATCGATTATTTTGAGCGTTGAAAAACTTTTATGTACACTGCCTCATCACAATCGATTGTCATAGGGTTCACAATCGATTGTCATGCAGGTTTGAAAAACCTGATGCTCACTGCCTTAACACAATCGATTGTCATTAGTTCACAATCGATTGTCATGCAGTCTTGGCTTAACATAATCGATTATCATAAGTGCATAATCGATTATCTTAGTCCAGATCTTAGAGGCATGTTTAAAAATCATTTTGACTAAAGTAAATATGCATGATTTAAAATCATTTAGCATTAAATTAAATATGCATGATTTTGGAAAAAATAGTTTTACGAGAGAAGCCATATCATGAGTCAAGTTGTAGAATCAAGAACACAATTAAGAACGACTCATTTAAACTATAAAACTTTGTCTTGTGCCTGAATCTCGTTATGCATCAATTATGCGCTTGTACTTGAACTTCGTCATATATTAATTTGCGTTTCGTTTGTCATTCATCAAAACCTACACATAAGAACACACGTTTAGTATAAAGCCTTGAGAACGTGTTTCCAACAATTTTCCCCTTTTTGATAATGGCAAACTTTAAGCGGGTTATGCAAATTAAACAATTTATAATGATGATTCAAGACAAGTATATATACGCATCAACAAGTATGCAATTTGTTCCCCCTCAATATCTCAATATATGAATTCCCCCTCAATTTAAGCTTATAAATATTGAGAGTGCATACCTGTTATCTTCCCCCTTTTGCCATTAGCAAAAATAAAATAAGAAGATGCCAAAGATGTAAATAAAACTTTTTTATTTATTGGAAAGAGAGAACAATTACATAAGGAGGGGACAATAAAACATATCACAATAGAACCAAAAGAAATCATTCATCATCATTTCCCGCCTCATCATCCGGCACTGCTTCGAAGGGAACAAGACCCGCATATGGATAATGAACATGGTCAAAATATCCATGGATCTCATGAGTCAATTGACCAACAGAGGTGGTCAAGGAAGCAATTTGGTCATAAATGGATTGGAGAGTGGGCTCTTGAGGCGGAAAAGTTCGACGGGTTGGAGGAGGAGCAGGCGCTGCATGATCACCGTCATGATGAAAGGAGGATTCTGAAATTTCCCACTTCTTGGTACTCTTTTTGAGAGGACCGTTGGAAGTGATGAATCCGGAGGCTTCAAGAAAATTCATGATGAGGAGAGCATAAGGAAGAGGCCTATCATCTCCGATAGCGTCACGCATGTGAATCTTGACGAACCGACACCAATTGATGTTAGCTCCGGTTATTATGGCATGCATGAGCTTGGTGTCCTCTTGGGAAATGGTAGTATGGTTATGCTTGCGAGGCTTGAGGACTCGGGTGATGAAATAGAAAATCAACCGATAATTTGGATCCATTCCCGTAATTGTAGGACGACGGGAAGAAAGATTTGGATCATAAGAAGTAAGTCCGGTTTGATGTAGGAGGACTGTTTCATCAAAAAGGGCTCCGGCCTCTCCGATGTACCGAAAAATGTCTTCACCATTATGAGGAAGACGGGCAATGGTATGAAGGTTTTCATCGGAAAGAAGAATTTGAACACCATTTATATTTGTCACAAGCTCACCGTCATCATCCTCATGAAGGTTGGAGTAAAATGCTTGAATCAATGTAGTATTGATGTAAGGATGGGTAAGAAGTAAGAAGTCAAGAAGTTGACAATTTTTGAGCATATTTGCAGCAGGGCCATAAGATTCAAGATACTTGTTGGTTGAAAAGCGGGGAGGAAGAATGTCGCGCTTTTCAAATTTTGTTAAAAATCGAGTAAGCTCGATGTCAGAATTAAAATATAGAACGGAACCATCTTGATAAGGATAGTTTGGAGCAGCAGAGGAGGATGCACCATGCCTAGCAGAACGGGAACGTTTTGAGTGATGGCCCGACATTTTCACTGAGTATTGCTGAAATTTGCAAGAGACTTCAAAGAATTTTGATAGTTTAAGAGCTAAAGTTGATGCTTGAGTGAATAAAAATGAACATATATGGAGCCTATTTATAGAGGGGAGAAAGGCATTTCATTAATGGAAGAAATCTGCAGAAAATTGAGAGCTGAAACAGTCAGAAACGGTAAAAATAAATCTTACTGACCGTTAGACAATCGATTGTTGGAATGAGATAATCGATTGTCATTAAGATTTGACTGAATCTCGAAACTGACACAAATCGATTGCAGAACCAAACAGTAAAAAAAAAATTTTGAATTACTGACATGAAATAATCGATTGTCAAAATATGGTAATCGATTGTTATGTTTTGGAAAAGCATTGCTGAATGGCTGAGACGGAAATCGATTTTGCAGTTAAAGAATCAATTATTTAACAAAACTGCATAATAAATATAAACCATAAACAATCGATTAGTGATACTGCTAATCGATTTTCTGCACAGTAAGATAATTGATTATTTGCTTGGAACAATCGATTGTTCTGTGCCAAAACTTAATAATTCCCCCTACCTTTAGGGTGATACCTGCAAAATAGAATTAAACGTCTCCGACGCTCAAGTCAGTAATTAAAATATAAATGCAACCTAAATGTATGCATTTAGATCAACGTTTACCCGCATTCAATACTTCATTTGGACATGATTTATATTTAGCACAACATTAAACGCTAAATATTTTATCAAGTCTACTAGCAATAAGGTAAAGTGAGGAACGATCATACCTGTGTAGTTCTTGGTATTGCTCGTCTTACCTTTCACATTTCTGTCAAGATGGTCATCTAAATTCATTGAAGTGACCATTGGTTTGGTGTTGCTCTTTTCGAATTGATTTGGCAACTCCTTGCGACATTTAGATGGACAAATGAAAGTTCCCTCTTTCATTTGCTTAATTTGCAGCTCCAAGAAGAAATTAAGCTTGTCTATCAATGATATCTCAAATGCGATTTACAGATTCCTTGCATGACACTTATTAGTTGCTCCAAAGTAATACAAATATTTTCTAAGATATCATTTTCCACAAGATTTGGAATGCAAAATATTAGTGGCATGAGAGTTTAAAGAAAATAACATTGCCAATATAGAGAGTTGTTTTGAAATTCTGTCATCAAAAAGATAGTAAACTTCATGCAATCTATTTCCCCTTAATCAGAAATTTATCAAGACATACCAACAAGACATAAATATACCAATTGTTATAAAACAATGATAAACCCATTTGTTGGATGACATAACAAGTGTACCAAAAGTTATTTTATTAACAGTGATACAAATTGTTATTTTTAGTAAAGCATATTACAAACGAGTGTTGACTGTTAACAGATCAACCATACATCGAATTTTGAAGAACATACCAACCATTATCCAGACCAAAGGATGTGTTCATCAAGAGACGATTTTTAACAGAAGGATTTTTGTCAATTGTTAGAAACATGAGACATCTCAATTTTTCAAAGCTGATGATAGCATTCATCAAAAACGTGAGTGAAAACTTTTTGAAGAATATGCTAATAGATAATACACACCATACGGTATACTAACAATTATTTAAACCACAGATAGCAATTATCAAATCATGAATGAAATGATTTTATCAAGCTAACTGTTAATACATATCAACAGTTTTGATCTTTTAAAAGCAGATAACTAACAAGTAAACGAATTGACACCAATTGTCATTTAACAACACGTTTTCAACATATGAATCAACAAAGCTAATTGATATTGATTGTTGACAAGGATATCTCAATTGTTAACGCACATCAACTATTACGACTAAGCTTATCAAAGATTCAACAATAAGGGAACCAAATTAACAACAAATAAGTTAATATTGGTTCCTAGCACATATCAACAATTCAGTTTTTGTCAAAAAGGATAACTAACCGAAATTTCCTCTTGATGCAATGAGGTGTCGTGCTCGGTGCATCTACTACAATACTGTAGCCATTCAAGCACACCTGCAAAACAGATTAATGATCTTTTGGTACCCATGCCATTTTGGGTCCTTGGAGGTTAGGCATATCATAATGATGCGATTGAGTGATATGTCTATGTAGTGTAAAACATGCAGGAGCAATATGACCAATACGTCTACAATAATGACAAGTCACGTTGGGGTTATGCATCCTTCTAGGTTCATAGTAACTTGACGGACGAAAATGGTTTACTCTATTTTCAGCATTATGACTATTGCGTGCTTTATGAACATCATTTCTCCTACTATGAGCAGCATTTCTAGAATAATTATTTCTACGTTGGAAATCATTTCTAGGTGCTCTAAAGGGTTCAAAATTCCTTCTAGTATTTGGCCTATAATATGCATCATTTCTAGGGTAGTTATTTCTAGGTGGTAAGTCATTGCTAGGTCTTCTAAAATGTTCAACATTTAGTCTAGCATGCATATTGGTTCTAGGATTGCTATTTCTAGGATAAGCATTTTTATTATTAGTCCTAGGTTGAGCCTTAGGTTGTTGGGGTTTAGCTTCAACCTTTCCTTTAGGCTCATTCGTAAACCCTATGCCATGCTTGGTTGACTTCAAATTATCAAGAACATCATTCAAATTTTTGTGCGAAGAATTAAACTTATCTAATGTGCCTTTAAGCCTTTCTACTTCATTTTTGAGATGCAAGCAAGAAGTACACTTTCTAATAGAGCTTTCGGGCTTATCGGCGCTTCTTTTTCCGAAAAACTTGTTTTCCTCTTTCAACTTCTTATTTTCTAAAACCAGTTTTTCAAAATCTTTTTCTTTTAGAGAGAGTTGTTTTTGAAAATCTTTTTCTTGCAACGACAGAGTTTTCTGCAAATCTTTAATAGTCTTGGAAGCATCAACAAACTCACTATGTAATTTATTATAAGCATTTTGCATTTCTTCAAGCGAGTGACAGTTGGACATACTTACCTCTTCTTCTTCGTTTGCCATGAGACATTGGCCAGTTGATTCATCATATGAGCTGTCCGCTTTTTGAGGCATGCTTTCATACATTTCCTCCAGCTTATCCCACATCTCTTTGGCGGTTTTGTAGTGGAAAATTTTCTGATAGTCTTCCTGATTCAAGGCGCTATATAACATATTTATTGCATTAGTGTTGTATTCACTTACCTTGGCTTTCCCAGCTTTTGTTGTCATTTGATCACCATGCTTGATGATTTGCCATAGATAAAAGTTGTTGGCTGTGATGAAAATTCTCATCCGATCTTTCCAATATAAGTAATTATTCCATCCAATATTGGGGGCAACATGTTAAAATCACCTTCACCTATTCCTGCAAAAGAGTCACGAGTAGAAGCCATGGATGGTTCTCTCAAACTGTTAAGTCTTCAGAGAGTTGGGCTCTGATACCAATTGTTAGATAATACGCTTAACGCTAGGGGGGGGGGTGAATAGCGTTATAATAAAATTTAGCGTAAACTTGCGGAATTTGAAATTTGCAGGAAATAAATAAGTGCGTTAAGTAAACAAAAAGGAAAGAACGGACCGATGTATTCTGGTTCACCACAACAAGTGGCTAGTCCAGTCCCCGAGAGACTCTCTCGAGATTTTCCACTAACTTGTCAAGCTTACGAGTGCTCAACAAACCTTTACAACTTAAGGACACAAGCCTTAACACCTTTGCTCGGAGATACAACACTCCAAGACTTCACTGTTAAGCTTACGGGTGCCTAACCAACCTTTACAACTTAAGGACACAAGCCTTAACACCTTTGTTCGGAGATACAACACTCCAAGACTTCACTGTTAAGCTTACGGGTGCCTAACCAACCTTTACAATCTGAGGACACAAGCCTCAACAATCTTGCTCGGAGATACAACACTCCAAGACTTCGACCAAGGAAACACAAGTTCCTTACAACAAGAGAATCCAATTCTCTTCAAGTGTACAAAACACTAAACACTCGAACAATACACTCCTTTATGAGTAGATATGAGTAAAAGAAGTAAGCTCAAGATCACAACAACTATGGACAAGACTTTGGCTCTCAAAAGCTTTATGAAATGAATATAAAATGATAAACAATAGTATGCAAGCTTATAGTAATAGAATGATCAGTTGTTGTGTGTTGTTATATTTAAAACACTGAAATGAAGCTGTATTTATAGTTGAAAAACTTGGCATTACCGTTGTCTAATTGTCAATTAAGAGTTGCTGATTTTACTGAGTGACAATCGATTGTCAAGAAGCCACAGTCGATTGTTTGCCAATCGTTCCAGAAATCAGTCCCAGATTTTACGCTTAACAATCGATTGTCCAAGATCAACAATCGATTATTGGTAACGTTCAAAAAATCATTTCCAGATTTTACGTAAAACAATCGATTATACCAAATCAATAATCGATTATTCAGCAACGTTCAAAAAATCCTTTCCAGATTTTAATTTCAACAATCGATTGTACAAAATCAACAATCGATTATTCAGCAACGTTCAAAAAATCTTTTCCAGATTTTAATATCAACAAATGATTGTACAAAATCAACAATCGATTACCTGACGGTGTTTAAAAACTTTACGACAACGGTCAGCTTCACAATCGATTGTGCAATGTTAACAATCGATTATTTATCAGACTTTGAAAATCATTTTAGACACTGCCTCTTGCCAATCGATTGTTTTATACTCACAATCGATTATTTAATAATTTTGAAAAAGTCTGGAAGACACTTCCTCAACACAATCGATTGTCATATGTTCACAATCGATTATTTTGTGACTTTGAAAAATCTGATGGACACTGTCTCTTCACAATCGATGGTCATTAACTTCACAATCGATTATTTTGAGCGTTGAAAAACTTTGATGTACACTGCCTCATCACAATCGATTGTCATAGGGTTCACAATCGATTGTCATGTAGGTTTGAAAAACCTGATGCTCACTGCCTTAACACAATCGATTGTCATTAGTTCACAATCGATTGTCATGCAGTCTTGGCTTAACATAATCGATTATCATAAGTGCATAATCGATTATCTTAGTCCAGATCTTAGAGGCATGTTTAAAAATCATTTTGACTAAAGTAAATATGCATGATTTAAAATCATTTAGCATTAAATTAAATATGCATGATTTTGGAAAAAATAGTTTTACGAGAGAAGCCATATCATGAGTCAAGTTGTAGAATCAAGAACACAATTAAGAACGACTCATTTAAACTATAAAACTTTGTCTTGTGCCTGAATCTCGTTATGCATCAATTATGCGCTTGTACTTGAACTTCGTCATATATCAATTTGCGCTTCGTTTGTCATTCATCAAACCTACACATAAGAACACACGTTTTAGTATAAAGCCTTGAGAACGTGTTTCCAACAATAACGTTCTTTCAGCATGGTATTTATCGTGTGATGCACCTTTTAACTGCAAAGGATTCAGTATACTTTGTGCTTCTTTATGCATGGTAAGATGTTTTTTTCTTTCTTTCTGCTACTTTTTCATATGTTATACCTGTTCTTGTGAAAGCTTTAACTTACACAAATTTCCGTCAAGTGGTTTCACTGTATTATGCTTGTATGCTAAAAGTAGAGGCTCCATTGAAGAAGACCTTCGACGAAAATGCAGAGAACATTGAAGCACCACTTTTGGCATGATACTTAAGACATATGCAACCATTATACCAAAATTTTCCAAGCTATAGTCCCACTTCCAACCCCACTTTTGACAAGAGGGGTTGCTCTGATGGTAAGCAACCCCCACTTCCAACCGAGAGGTTGTGAGTTCGAGTTTCCCAAGAACAAGGTGGGAAGTTCTTGGAGGGAAGGATGCCGGGGGTCTATTTGGAAACAGCCTCTCTACCCAAGGTTAGGGGTAAGGTCTGCGTACACACTACCCTTTCCAAACCCCACTAAGTGAGATTATACTAGGTTGTTGTTGTTGTTATTTCCAAGCTTTAGTCCCTGAACGCTGCATTTACATTGACGATTAGTCCAATCTTCCTACGATAGAGTTGTAAATCTTTTGAAGCTAAGTCTAATCTAGGTTAGAAGAGGTGTATTAATCTTGTAATATAATTTGTTCTCTGTTTGGTTATTCTTCAATATATCACTTCATTTTTTTGTCTCAATTAAAATGTTGGCTTGTACTTTGTATCTGAACTTTACATGGAATGGGATTATGGATATGTTGGTAAATTCAATTGCTTACAATAGCATGGATATACTGTGTGATCTGTTGGTTAGATGTAACGGGTTCGAACCTTTGCCACAGACAAAAAATTTTAGTATTAAGATAGAGAAGAATAGAGAGGGGTTCATTATCCAAAGAGTTTCGAACTGTGTGTCACCGGCCTTAGAGATTTTTCGGCTATCAAAACAAGAAAAATACTTAACCTTACTATACACTGTTCATAACAAGAGTTGAAAGCTCCAAAAATAAATTAGGTTTAGAAATGAAGCAGTTATATTCTCTAGAGATGATCCAAATGGGAATTGTTTTGCACTCAAGATGAGATTTAGAGCTCAAATGCTACTACTTTTAGGATGCATCACAGTCTAAACTCTAAAATCATTAATTTTGAAATAAAAAGACAATTTATTTATTTTAATTTCTAAGTTGCCTTGTCAGAATGTTTGCCCACCAAGGAATATTATCACTTTTAGCCCGCGCCAAAATTTATATTTGATAATCGTAAAAATATATAAACTTTATATAAAATATTTATGTATTTTTCGACTATTATTTTATATACAAAAAAATATAACTATTATATATTTTTTTTACTATTATTTTTTATGGCAGCAATACAGTATCATTTTTCCTATTTACTTTGTAGTGTGTACGTCAAATTGTATCTAATTTATTATTATTTAATGAGAATACTTGATGAGTATGTACATAAATTAAACATAACAAATTTACTTGCATACCGTATATTTATTGATCTGATATAATTGGCGAGTTGAATAAACTTTTTCTCTGAGAAACGAGCAAAATCATAACAAAACGTTGTAGCTAATTGTCAACACATTATAACCCAAAAACATCACAAGAAGTAGCAAATCTAGTATGTCAAAGTTAATTGTCAATACATTATATTGACCCATGTTTTTCATCAAAAAAATAAAAAATAAAAAATCATAAGAATTAGAAAAATGTAGTATGCCCATGCTCCGGGGCCAAGATGAGAAGATATCGAACTGCTATTCATGTTGCAACAAGAAATCAAAATCAAATTCAAAATCAACATAAGCAGGATTATTTTTGTTCCCATTGGAGCAAGGCTGCTCCAGTTGTTGAACATAATTAGCAGTAGAAAACCCAATCTCTCCATCCCAGTAAGCGCATGGCTGTATTTCAAATTCTTGACCATAATTAACAGAGTTGCTACCACCTCCAATAATATCGCTCAATATTTCAGCAAATTCTCCATTACCATCACAATTCATAGCAGTAATTATTGATTTCCCATTCAAGAACTCAATTCTCCTTTTTACAGCCTCAATTTTTGAGTCCAATGCCAATAAAACATCCTCTTTTCCCTTTCTGTTTTCAACATCAACAACGACGTTCTTTTGCTTTTTCAAAGAATATTGTCTGTACTGATCAAGAATTGGGTTGAGATCAGCGGGATTTTCGGGCCAAGTTTCTACTGTTCCGTCAGCATCGACAATAATGGCGCAGGCCTTGACGTCGCAGAGAATTGAAAGCTCCATCGTCTTCTTCAAAACACATGCCTTTCTCTTTAACATTGCTCTTTTGTCTGCGGCCTCCATTGTAAAATAAAGAAAATAAAGCTAATGCCAGAAACATAAAAACAATAAGCCTTTATTGCAAAAATGGTCCAGCTTGGTCACAATATATTGCCACAACAACACGCTCAACCAATGGCCACACATTATTCTTAAAGAGTTTTATCCTCAAACGTACTACTCATATTGCATCATGTACAAACTACTTAAAGACAGATCAAGTCATTCTTCAATTTTATACCCCATCTATAGCAGCATCACTTGTGTCATACCCTTATATCCTTTTTGATAAAATAATTGAAAAAGGAAAAATTCTTTTTGGCCACATCGTTTTTGACCAGATTAACCCAAATAGGATTATTTAGGTAATTGTACGCCCTAATTAGGGTTTCAGACGTTTTTCTATACTCAAATGCCTTTTTAGTACCATTTTGAATATTTCTCTCCCACCACTTAATATTTGTCTTTGCAATACAAGGAAGATCTCAAGGGTACAACCCCTATTTTTCATAAAGCTTTTTTTGAAAACGTATTTTCATCCTTTTTTATTGTAGGATACATCCATATAACTCGAAATAATTCATCTATATACGTATTTTTAATTGTGCATTTCGTATATGTTTAGTATTTGAGTGTGTATTTCATATATTTTTTAGTAGGTCTTCAAACCCCTACTATTTAAGCACTTGATACCCTACTTAAACAAACCCTAGATGGCTGAAAAGCAAACCTTCATTTAAACTCCTATGTTCTTCTCGTCAAAGCCCTACTATTTAAACACATGATACTCTACTTAAACAAATCCTAGATGGCCGAAACCCATACTTAAACAAAGATTTATTTGAACTCCTATGTTCTTCTAAGTTTTAGTTAATAGATTAAGGATGCATTCAAAGAAAAATAGTGCTTTCAAAGTATATGTTATATTTTCTGATAAAATGCCAGGAATATACTACTCATAGAGTGAATGTTCTCCTATGGTTATCGGAGGTTAAGCGTATCATCTTCCAGTCATTCAAGTCTCACGGTGCGGCTGTATTAGCGTTCGATGAATTTGAAAAATCGCTGAAGGTAACAAAAACTTAAATCTACGGTGTTTGTTATTTTTTGTGTAAGAAACCGGGAATATATAAAAGTTGGTCTGAGTGTGTTAAAATGCTTGTTAGAGTCAAGTGTATCTACTTTCATGTTTTTCAATATTATGATGAAGCCTTCAACAAATTTTAAAAAATAATTTTTTCACAGGAAGATTCATCTTCAAGCTCGACCGTTAAAGAAAGTAAAGAAGTGGTAACACAGATCATTGCTTACTTACTTGACTTGCCCCCTTTTTTTTAAGCAAAGAAGAAGTCGTGCAAGCAAGCAAAGTGGAATCAAATAAAAGTGCAGTAAGTGCTATTTTATCTGCTATGTTAGCGGGCATATTTATTAGATTGAAGCTCTCTGAAAATATTGGAAAGTAAGTATGTCAATTTTAGTTCATATGTTATGTTGTGTTTGAAAAATGTTTGTTGTTTCTATTTGGTGTGCAAGAGTTGATGACTTTGTTTTTACTTTTGAATATCAAGTGTTATAATGAAGTTGAGCATGATTATTTTATGTTAAATTTCTTCATTATTTCATTATCTATGAAGTTCGAATTTTGCGACTTCTTTAGCATTTCTATCATGTTTAACCTTTGGTGTTCAAATACTATTCAATTATATGCAAGGGGCTTATTTGATTGATTGGATTTTTGGGGATTACAAGTTCGCAGGTTAGCTGCAGTTGCATATATGATGAATTTGTCAAATCTAATATAGTACTTGATTGAGAAGAAGGTATTTGGTCTAACTTTTCTCCGTGTTCTTGCACGTCTTTTAATTTGTAACAACCTTGTGACAACATCAATTATCAAGAATAATTAGGTGTATTTCTTATAAGATATATGGATTTATATCTAGATATATGGACTTATATCTACACACATATGAACAATATATGGATAATTATATGTTATGTGCTATCTTTTGGTTTGGCCTAATTATGTGGTCTTATGGACATTATGTTAAGGGGGCCAATGTATTGTCATACTAAAGTGTAGGACTAATGTGTAGATACCCAAAAGGGTAACCTTAGTTTATGATGGGCTAACTAAGGTTACATAAGTAACTATGGTTACTTGCTTGTGGCTCTTGAGTTATGTAACTCTTGCAAGACATAACTCAAGACATAACTCTTGTCTTGTAACTCTTGTCTCTTGGGTTATGTAACTCCTAGGAGTTATAAGTGGGGTTATGGTTCCCATTCTAGTGCAAGACAAGTTCTTCTTCCTCCCATTGAATCAAGAACTCAAACAATCCATTGTCTTGCAAATAGGGTGGAAAACCATAAGCCAAATTTTGATAATTGTCATAACACTATTATTGTGAACCTTTTCATATATTGTTGAGTATTGTGGATACATTCTTGTGGGGACAAATATACTTCAAGAAACTTGAAGGAAGGCTAAAGGAGTTCACAACAAAGGACAATCATCAAAAGGAGGCTCAACATTTCCACATATGAATTCAGGTTAGCTTCCGCTCATGTAGTTTATATATCCGAATTATTCAATATGAAGGTTGTTGTCTTTAGTAGGAATCATAATCCTAACAATTGGTATCAGAGCCACCCTTCAATTTTGGATAATTTGGATGTTCATAAGGTTCATGTTATATTAGGATTCATGTTAAAGTATAATTAGATTTTTTGTTTATGAAATTCTACCATGAAATAGCATGATAGCATGATCTTATGAATGCTATGATTTGATTCAGTTTGATGTTTTTATATCATGTTAAAACGTTGTATATAGCATGATTTAGTTGGTAAATAACATGTTTTCATGTTTAAAGATTCATGTTAAAAATCATGTTATAATTCAGAAAAAGTATACACTGTACAATCGATTGTATACACTCCAGTGAGATGAAATGTTTTTTAAATTATACCTGACAATCGATTGTCTGGATTTGACAATCGATTGTCTGGTCCAGTAACTTAGAAAAATTTTTCCTTGTCACATCCAGTGACTTAAAATTTTTTCAGAAAAAACCAAACAATCGATTGTTTTTTTTGACAATCGATTGTCTGGTCCAGTAACTTAGAAAAATTTTTCCTTGTCACATCCAGTGACTAAATTTTTCAGAAAAAACCAAACAATCGATTGTCTGTTTTGACAATCGATTGTCTGGTCCAGTAACTTAGAAAAATTTTTCCTTGTCACATCCAGTGACTTAAAATTTTTTCAGAAAAAACCAAACAATCGATTGTCTGTGTTGACAATCGATTGTCTGGTCCAGTAAAGTTCAAGAAAAACGTTTCAACTCTCTTAAGTTTTAGTGAATGTTAATTGTTTTATAGTCCATCAATTCTTATATATTATAGAATTGTCCAATTCAGTAAACAACAATTAATTTTCAAGTGTTACACATCCAATCATGTAACACATTAAGTTGAGATTCATAAAATGGCTTAAGGAACTAAAGTTTATAGCATCTAATATTTTAGTTATTCAATTGAAGCACTATGTTGCCAAAGTAACCTCTATTGTGTAGATTGATTAATTTTAAAATATAAGATGACTGTGGATGTTAGTCTTCCATGCGTTTAACACCGGCCCAAAGGAAGGTGTTATTTGGCAGGAATTCGAACATTCTTGTGGTGGTAAATATGAGACTATTATTTGGTTTTCCATGTGAATGTTAAATCGGCCCAAAGGAAGGTTTAATATTTGACAGGAATTTATTGTCTATGTTTGATCACTACACCAAGAGTACCACTTACAAGTTGTTTTTCTGTCCAAAGACTAAAAACAATGTTGTGCTAGGTATCTTGTAATGGGAAATGCCTAATTTTGAATCTATAAAGTTAAAGTTCAAGTTTTGTAAGCATGTATTTAGTAATCCTTTGTTCAATTTTCAGTAAACTCTTCTGCTTCTACGATCTCTGCCAATATCAATAGCATCCCTGTGCTTAACGGCACTAACTTTAAGGAATGGAAAGAGAATGTAATGATCGTTCTCGGTTGCATGGATCTTGACTTAGCTCTTCGGACCGAGCAACCTACTCCTCTTGAGGATACATCCTCTCCTAAAGAAAAGAGAGCGATGGAGAAGTGGGAACGCTCGAATCGCTTGAGTCTAATGATCATGAAGCGTGCAATTCCAGAATCATTCAGGGGCACTATGAATGATGAACCTAATGCCAAAGTTTTCCTTGAAAACCTCGAACAGCGTTTTATTCAAAACGAAAAGGCGGAAACAAGTGCACTATTGAGTAAACTTGTTTCTATGAGGTATAAGGGCAAGGGAAACATTCGGGAGTACATTTTGGAAATGTCTTATCTTGCTTTGAAACTTAAGTCACTCAAGCTGGAATTACCTGAGGAACTGCTTGGGTATTTTGTTTTGATATCTCTTCCGACACACTTTAATCAGTTTAAGGTCAGTTATAACTGCCTGAAGGAGAAATGGACTCTTAATGAGCTCATTTCACATTGTGTGCAAGAACAGGAAAGGATTAAGCAAGATAAGGCAGAAAGTGCTCATTTGGCATCTTCTTCTAAGGCATCCTCTTGAAGGGATTCTAAGAAGAGGAAAAATAAGGAAGTTGCGGTTGTAAAGCCCAAGATTAAGCAACATAAGGAACCTAAGGTTGAAATTACTGAATTAGGTTGCTTTCTTTGTAATGGGACTGATCATGTAAAGAGAGATTGTACCAAGTACCATGCCTGGCGTGCGGAAAAAGGTACATTTCTGTCTCTTGTTTGTTCTGAAGTTAATATAATTTCGGTACCTAAGGATAATTGGTGGGTAGGTTATGCTGCTCACATAAGGATATCTATGCAGGGTTGCCTGAACTGCTAAAAACCAAAAGATGGTGAAAGATACATCTATGAGGGTGACGGCAAGAAGGTGCCAGTTGAAGCTATTGGCAAATTTAGGCTGTTGTTTAAGACCGGTTTTCATTTAGATTTGAATGAGACTTTTGTTGTACCGTCTTTTAGACGGAATTTACTTTCAGTTCCCCAATTGGACATATGCGGTTATAAATGTACATTTGGGGACAATAAAGTTAGTCTCTTTTGGAATTCAAATCTTATTGGTACTGGTGTTTTATCAACATTTGATAGCTTATATTTGGTTGATACAATAACTTCAAATAAATAAACTTTGCATACAAGTTTAATGGTACCAAAAGTTAACTAATGAGAATTCTATTTCACTCTGGCATAAACGTTTGGGTCTCATATCCATTCAAAGAATTCAGAAACTCGTGTCAGAAGGAATTCTTGATTCTCTTGATACCTCAAATTCGGAAATTTGTGTTGAGTGTATCAAGGGAAAACAAACAAACAAGACTAGATTAGGTGCTAAGAGAGATTCGGACGTCTTAGAATTGATACATACGGATATTTGTGGGCCATTTCCTACTCCTTGTCGGAATGGTCAACAATACTTTATCACATTCATAGACGATTACTCTCGTTATGGGTACCTATATCTTATTCATGAAAAGTCCCAATCCATATTAAAAACCGTAGCTTATATTCTTAATAGAGTTCCAACTGCAGCTACAATAAAAACCCATATGAACTTTGGACTGGGCATAAACCCGGTATTCGGCATTTTCACATTTGGGGTTGTCCAGCTGAGGCAAGGCCTTATAGGCTGAATGAAAAGAAACTGGACGCTAAGACGGTTAGTAGCTATTTTGTTGGATACTCTGAAAAAATCCAGGGGTTTTAAGTTTTATGATCCCACATCACGAACTATTTTTGAGACGGGAAATGCTAGGTTTCTTTGAGGATATTGAGTTTGGGGGGTGGGGAGATAAATAAAGTTGTTAGAGATTTTGTCTTTGAGGAAGAACATGTGTCTTTCCCTCAAGTTGTTGATGCAACTCCGGTTCAAGACAATCTCGAAAATCTCCCCCATCAGGACCCTGATATAACTAATGAAAATCAAACTCAACAACCTCAAGAAACTGAAATGCCATTAAGGAGATCCACTAGAGAGAGGAGAAATGCAATTTCGGATGATTATTATGTATTTCTCCAAGAACAAGAAAGTGATATTGGACTTGAGGAAGATGATCCAATCAACTTCCGTCATGTCATTAAGTGTTCTAACTCTCAAAAGTGGATTGATGCCATGAATGATGAGATGAAGTCTATGAGCGATAATGACGTTTGGGAGCTTGTTACGTTGCCCGAAGGTACGAAACCTATTGGTTGTAAATGGATTTTTAAAACCAAAAGGGATTCAGGGGGCAATGTTATTAAGTACAAAGCTCGTCTTGTCGCAAAAGGCTACGCTCAGAAGGAAGGCATTGATAATAAAGAGACTTTCTCTCCAGTTTCATCGAAAGACTCTTTCAGGACTATAATGGCATTAGTAGCACATTTTGATCTTGAGCTTCATCAAATGGATGTTAAGACTGTTTTTCTTAATGGTGACATTGAGCAAACAATTTATATGGTGCAACCTGAAAACTTTGTTTCGGATGAATCAGAGAAGAAGGTTTGCAAATTAAAGAAATTCATCTATGGGCTCAAGCAAGCTTCTCATCAATGGTATTATAAGTTCCATGCAGTCATTACATTTTTTGGTTTTGAACCAAATATTGCTGATGACTGTATATACCATAAGTTCAGTGGGAGTAAGTATATTTTCTGGTTTTATATGTCGATGACATACTGCTTGCCTGTAACGATATAGCATTATTACTTGAAACTAAGAAATTTCTTTCAAAGAAATTTGAAATGAAAGATCTTGGTGAAGCTTCTTTTGTATTAGGAATTCAGATATTACGAGAATGCTCCAAAGGCGTTCTCGGTCTGTCACAAAAGGGCTATATCGATAAGGTTCTGAAAAGATTTGGCATGCAGGATTGTAAACCAGTCAACACCCCTGTTGCTAAGGAAGACAAATATAGTCTCAAACAGTGCCCAAATTATAATTATGAAATTTCGGAAATGCAGAAGACGCCTTATGCTTCAGCGGTAGGTAGTCTGATGTATGCTCAGGTATGTACACGACCTGATATAGCATACATTGTTGGGATGTTAGGCAGATATCTAAGCAATCCGGGTATGGACCATTGGTAGGCAGCCAAAAGGGTCATGAGGAACATACATAGAACAAAGGATTACATGCTTACATATCGGAGTTCGGACCAGTTTGAGATCATCAGGTATACCGACTCCAATTTTGCCATTTATGCTAATAACATATGTAACCATGGTTGCATATGTTAATAACAACAGTAGTTTGACGAAAGCAAAACATAAGGACGTCAAATTTCGGGTTGTTAAGGAAAGAGTACAAAATGGACAATTGTGCATTAAGTACATAAGTACAAACTCCATGCTTGCGGATCCGCTCACTAAGGGATTGACACCAAAAGTATTTCTTGAGCATATTGCTTGTATGGGTGTCAAATCAGATAAGGATTATGTATTTTAGTGGGAGTTTGTATAGCACATTTACGTATTGTCCATTATATTCAGTAATTCAGTTATATCTACGCAGATATTCAGTTTTAAAGTTTTTGTACTCTTACAGTTTAAGTATGATCTCAATAAAGAGAACCAGTTGGAAATAGACATTCTATTGACCACACTTTATGTTATTTCCATGCTACATACCTACACTTGATCCATGTCGTTGGTTATATTGATATACGTGATCTATGATTGGTTCTAGTTACGAATGAGTAACGACGAGCTCTTAGGTCCTATGTTGGTATGATTGATGGACCGGATTGTTCATGACAATTTTATTGTGATAGCAATTTTGTGCACCTAAGGTTTGTAACATATAATATTAAGGATTGTACATATGTTTGCATATCTCGTCCAAGTGGGAGATTGTAAGATATATGGATTTATATCTAGATATATGGACTTATATCTACACACATATGAACAATATATGGATAATTATATGTTATGTGCTATCTTTTGGTTTGGCCTAATTATGTGGTCTTATGGACATTATGTTAAGGGGGCCAATGTATTGTCATACTAAAGTGTAGGACTAATGTGTAGATACCCAAAAGGGTAACCTTAGTTTATGATGGGCTAACTAAGGTTACATAAGTAACTATGGTTACTTGCTTGTGGCTCTTGAGTTATGTAACTCTTGCAAGACATAACTCAAGACATAACTCTTGTCTTGTAACTCTTGTCTCTTGGGTTATGTAACTCCTAGGAGTTATAAGTGGGGTTATGGTTCCCATTCTAGTGCAAGACAAGTTCTTCTTCCTCCCATTGAATCAAGAACTCAAACAATCCATTGTCTTGCAAATAGGGTGGAAAACCATAAGCCAAATTTTGATAATTGTCATAACACTATTATTGTGAACCTTTTCATATATTGTTGAGTATTGTGGATACATTCTTGTGGGGACAAATATACTTCAATAAACTTGAAGGAAGGCTAAAGGAGTTCACAACAACGGACAATCATCAAAAGGAGGCTCAACATTTCCACATATGAATTCAGGTTAGCTTCCGCTCATGTAGTTTATATATCCGAATTATTCAATATGAAGGTTGTTGTCTTTAGTAGGAATCATAATCCTAACATTTCTACCTTTCCCTATCAATCCTATAGTGTTTCCTGGCCCTTGTGTTATTTATGTACCCTCATGGTATTGATTTTGTGACTTGGTCTTTTTTCATTATTGTTATGCTTTAGTAAATTAGTTTTTTAATTATGGGATGTCAAGGAAAGGGTTTTGTTCGACCCGTCCGGGTTCCGGTCTGGGCCGGGCCGGGTTGAACAGTACCGGGTTTTTAAGGGGCCGGGTTAGTTCGGGCTAAAATTGAACCATACGGGTTACGGGTTGAAAGGGGCCGGGCCGGGCCGGGTTTAATATATTTTTAATTTTTTTTGAAATTAAGTATAACTATTAAGTTATAATTATATTAATACTTTGTAATCATTGAATGAAATCATGAATAAAAGTAAGATGGGAAAAATTTGCACTTATTGCAAGTGCTACTTTATTTCTCAATTTCAAATTAATAAGTAGAAAATAAAATGTTTACATTTTTTTCTATCAAGTAAACTAGTGAAGTAGTAATTTCAAATGTTTTGCATCGCCTTAGCAAGTTCATCATAATCAATATGAACTGATTGACCTTCTTCTGGGGAGTTAAATTCCGAAGGGTTTCCATGGGTTAATATATCTCCAATTTCTTCGTCTTCTGGGCTATCAACATCTTCCTTTCCTTGATTTCTTCATTTCGATCTAATCCAATCTCTTAAACATACTAAAACTTCCAAAGCATTGCTTCCCAATGAGTGGCGGGTGTCTCCAAGTTGTTGTCTTGCTTGGCTAAATGCACTCTCCGATGCAACGGTAGAAATTGGCACATTCAGCACGTCATGAGCCATAGCAAAAAGAACAGGAAATTGCTTTGCATTTTCATGCCACCATCCCAACGGTCAAAATTCCTTTGTGCGAGGGTCCTTTTGCTTCTGCAAGTAGAATTGAAGCTCATCAATATTCCTGCTACTGGTTTGAGTGTTAGAAAATGTAGAAAAAATATTAAAACTTTCAAGACCTTCATCATCCACATTAGAAGAACTGCTACATTGCATAGCGGGATTAACATTGTCAGAAGCACGAGCAGTATTATCACATTCATTTGCATAATAATTATATAGTTGTTGCAAATATTCATTTAGTTTGTTCATAGGATCATATAAAGTTGGGGTTTCAGATTCTCCAATCTCCATATAAGTATATAAAGCATTCATTAATTGGTGACAATCAGACATTTTAATAGAAGGATTTAAATCTGCACCAATTAAGTAAACTGGAGGAATTGGAAAGAAATATTTTTTGAATTTCGCTTGCATATTTACAATAACGTCCATATATTTTTCTTTCTTCTTAAATTCATATAGTAGCAAAGAAATTTCAGCTATATGTACTAAAGCCATAGTAACAGTTGGGTAATATGCGCCAGAAAACACAACAGTAGCAGTATAAAATTTATGTAAAAATTTAACAACATCATTAATGACATCCCAAGTATCACTTGATAACATACGCCTAGGATAAGTACAATGTGCATTAGCAACTTCAGTTATAGGAAATCTATATTTGTAGCAACATTTTAAAAATATATATGTATAATTCCATCTAGTAACAACTTCATCTGGCATGAATCTAGGTGTAAGGTTATACTGCATACACTTTGTCTTAAATTCTTTTATTCTAGATTATCTATTATTTCCCTGAATAACGCCAACTGCTCTTCTAACATGAGTAATCTCAACTGAAAATAAACCAAGGCCACTTTAAACAATTAAATTATAAACATGACATGCACACCTAACATGAAAAATATCGTCAAGAGGTGGTTGCAAATGCAATTTTAAAATTAAAACTGCAGCATTATTGTTTGAAGCATTATCAAAAGACATACACAAAACTTTTTGGTTTAGATTATAAAATTCAACAACGTCAACAATTGTACTACTTATAAACGTAGCAGTATGACTTTGATCTTCATCATATTTAAAAGCGATAATACGTTGTTACATACAAGTATTATCATCTATCCAATGACATGTAACTGTCAAATAATCATTTCCATTAACAGCATGACCAATATCAGAAGTTAGACATACTCTAGAAGGAAGGTGACTAAACAAATAATGTATGTATGTTTGATATTGTCCATGAAGTCTAAAGATATCTGCTCTACAAGTACTTCTAGGGATACCTTTAAATAAAGGATTGTAAATCCTTTGAATATACGTAATAAGATACGATGAAGAAGCAAAACAAAAAGGTAAACAACCCAAAGTAATCATTTTTGGTAGTTCCTCCCGATCCCTCATTTTATCATATTTTAATAGACCTCCAGTAGTAGGGTTAATAGTTGTTTGACTTCCATCCCCATTAACTCCCCATTCTATAGGATGGATACCCGACATATGTCTAGTAAGTATCCCAGTCCCCCCTAAATTACCTCCGGTCAAATGATTAAAAGTTTCATTACAAAGTTTGCACTTAACTCCATCAGTACCTTCTATTATTTCAAAAAATTTCCAAACCGGACTTCTTTTTTTTACGAGTAGAAGTTGGAGCCACTGGTGGTCTTCTACTCCTTGTAGCACTAGCAACTCCAACTCCAATACTACCAACATTTCCACTACTAGGTGTAGGTGGTATCTCATCTTCTATTCCAATTTCATTATCTTCATTTCCATAATCTTCTTGTAATTGTTCATAATCAATCTCTACATCTTGCAAATTAGGCGATGATTCAGAAACATGTGTTATTGCGTCATTACTATTACTACCAGAAGCTACAGGACTACCTCTTTTTTTACTTCCACCCCTACCAGTAACTTTTCTACACGCTCTTTTAGCAGCATTAAACATATTGTAAAAATTAAAATATAAGCTAAAATCAAATATGCAATCAATACATTAAATAAGAGAAAGAGTTGGAGGGAGTGCACCGAATTTGACAATAAATTGAGCACTTGATTACGCAAATCCGGTGTTACCACGAACAAACGTCAAGCAAGTATTTCAATTTTGAACTTCAAGCTTCAAATTCCGAATGACAAATTGCGATAAATTAAATTCGGGAAAAGAGTAACAAATAAAATATGTAATCTTGCAAATTGAAGGGAAGAGATAGATTGATAATTTGAGAATTGAGATTGAGATAAGAATTTTGAGTGAAGAAATGAAGAAGAGATGAGGGGTATTTATAGATTTTAAGAAGGGTTAATATTGTAATTTAATAAATAAAAAAAAAATGGCCATTTTTCCAAAGAAATCCGTTGGCCAACGGATCTGTAGCCGTTGCCAACTATCAGTTGGCCAACGGGCATGTGGGCCCCATCAATTCAAAAAAAAATTTCTTTTAAAAAAATGTTACCGTTGAAGCGGGCCGGTCCGGTCCTGGCTGTACCGGTTCACGGTACTGTTGACCATACCGGGCCGGTTCCGAATAAAAAATTTTTTAACGGACCAACCCCCTACCCTCTTTGAACCCAGCCCGGCCCCCCCTTACCGGTTCGGTCCGGTCCCGGGTTGTACTGGTCCGGTCCGGGCCGGTCCCGGGTCAACCCGGCCCGGTTGACGGGTCTACTTTATAGTACCCTTTGTGAAGCAGGAGTGAGAGCGGCAAGAAAACACTTTCGATAGTACACATTTTACATTTTGGAATTGTAAATATATATGTTACTTTACAGAAGATGTGATTTAAGTCGACAAAGGATTGAAGGAATTTTTGTATATTTTCTTTTGGTTTTATAATAACATTAATCAGAGATTAAAGGAAGCACAAATATTTTAAAACATATAGCAATAAAAAAAGAATCAAAAGTATATGAAATAGAAGAAAAACTAAACAAGCATTTTCATTGGTTAATTGATAATTTTCAATATATTCCAAATAATATTTGGAAAATACTTTTAGCATACCATGCTTATAACATGGAATGCATCATAAAACAACAACAAACAAATACAAACTATTACTCTTCACCCTCTGGTAATAGACTTTGAAATCTTGAAAGCGGCTTCAGTATCACTACTTATAACAATCACAGGAGTATCATGCTCTTCTTCTTGGTCGGCTAGAATTTCCTCAAGCATATCGTAGCAGGAAGTGAGAGTGTAAGAATCAAGGAGAAGACTCTCCGATTTCCCTTGTCAGACGCAACATCAACGTGTTTGTCTCAGTCTTCAAGTTCTTCAACTTATTCTTAATATCCTGGTACTGGATGTTATGGTTGACGAGTGAACCATGTAGAAGTTCATCGATAATTTTCTTAATAGAGGTTCTTTCCATTGTTATTTTCAGAGAAATTTGAATTAGAAAAGATAGTTTGGACGAATGAGATTAATAATATATAGTTGTATTTATAGTATAATGTTTGAATATTTCTAGGATTAGGGTTAGGGTTTGTATCTTAAAATTTGAATTACAATCTTCAATAATCCTTTACACTCCTTAAAAAAGTCTTTACATTCTTCGATGCATCCATTAGTTTATCCAAAAAAAATTCATGAGCTCTTCATCCAACCATGAGAATATCCTGTTGGATAATGTTTTCCAGTACCTTTTTTCCCTGTAAATTTTTTTACTAAATTTTTATTAGAATATTTTTTTCCAGTAAATATTTTTCTTAATTTCTCTATCGAACTTATTAGCATTCAAAATTTTCTTTAAGATCCAAGTAATATTTAATGAGGACTTATGTAAAGGTAGATCAATTCTTAAGAATAATAACTTAAACACATAATATTTGAAGTATGATGCATTAAGGTACTAAAATCAATAACGGAAAATAAAATATTGGACAGCAGATTTAGATTTGTAGAAATAAAAAATTGTCAAATGATTCTTTTTCTTCATTTGCTAAGTTTTTGTAAATAAAATTATTCAATATTACATTAGGTGTGACATCCTAATATATATTTTTTTTGAATCCCTTTTTATGGATCCTTGGTTCTTCCACTTTTAATTTCCTTCTTTTTATATGACAATATTTGCTTATCTGATACAAAAATTAAAAAAATATTTAATTTATAAATTATACTCGTAAAATATCCTAATGAAAAATTTCAATAAAATCACAAAAAATTTCTCTTCTCCATTTTAAAAAAAATCGATTGGTAGGTTACCATTTAATTCTCATGCCTATTATTTAGCTTCTCAATCCAGTATTTATTAGTCTCAAATATGTAGCTTCTCAATGAAGTATTTATTATTCTCAACCGTTTTAGTAGTGCGTAGGCAAAATTAGGTTGAATTTTAAGTTTACAATGTTATTCTCAACCAATTGAAAATATGCTGTTACAACATCATAATATTTCTGGTTAATATGTAAAAAAAACAAATAAGCTGAATGAACAAATAAACAACTGGTTAATAAAAATAACAACAATCTTTGGAATTGATTTCAAAGGTAAAAAATGAAAACTGTTATAGCAAATCAAAAGCACAAGTAGCATAACTAAATGTAATGACCTGACTTGTCATTTTAAGAATTAACGTCCCGTTCAGTGGCTTAAGGTATCGAACAACTTCGCAATATGTATTATGACCCACGAGTATGAACAAGTTTGATTTACTGAAGCTTCAGAATTTAATTAAAAGAGCAATTCTTATATAGAAGTTTAAATGGAAAGAGTTAACTGGAGAGTTGACTTTTGAGCAAACGACCCCGTAATATCATTTTGAGGATGGAAATATCTTTGTATGATGATTTTGGACTTAGGCGCACATTCGGGTTTGGATTTGGAAGTCCGTAGGACAATTCGACACATTTTGCCGAAAGTTGAAAACTATAAGATTTTTGAAAAGTCCGACCGAAGGGTGAATTTTTGATAACGAGGTCGGATTTCGATCCATAAATGGGAATAGCTTCATTAAGTCAATTGTGACTTAGTGTGAAAAATTTGAAGTCATTCCGGATTGATTTGATATGTTTCGGTGTAAAACATAGAAGTTGGAAGCAGAGGCGTATCCAGGATTTTAAGTTTATGAGTTCCTGTCGCAATTTCAAATTAATATACAATAATAACTGGGTTCACAAATAGAATTTATAGAAATTTAATAATTTTTTAATAAAAATACAGGGTCTATGCAAAAGTTACTGCGTTCCCGAAAACCCGTATCCTGCATGCTAGATCCGCCCCTGGTTGGAATATTTAAAAACTTATAATTCGATTCGATGCACGATTCGTGATTTCGGCATTGTTTGACGTGATTTAAAGACTCGACTAAATTCGTATTATATTTTAAGATGTGTTGGTATATTTGATTAAGGTTCCGAAGGCCTTGGGTGGATTCCGAATGGCTAACGGATCAATTTGGATTTTTTTTTTCTGAAGCTGCTGAAATTTTGCTGCTTCTGGGCAGCAACTTCATCGTAGAAGCGATGGGAATGAGGCTGGGGGAAGAAATTCACGCACATGCGAAATCGCAAAAGCACGAAATGAGGACGCAGAAGTGATGCTGGCTCATCCAGTAACAATACTAATTAACCTAGAAGCTCAATACTAGCAATAATTATGAGCGTAACACAAATGGAATCCAGCAGGTGTGGTGAAAGTTTGTTTCGCACAAGCGACGTATCAGATGCGATTATGCTGTTCGCAGAAGAGATTCCGGGCAGAAACTGAAAACATGCAGATAATCGAAGAAATTTAGAGAGAGAAAGTAGAGAGAAGGAAGAGAGAATAGAAGAGTCTCGAAGAAGACTCTGTCATAAGCCAAATGACCCCTCTGAAGGGTCAAGGATCAAAATGAGAGTATATATCAGATATACTTGTTACAAAACTAGCCTATTTACAAATACAACCTATTTTGCACATATAGCCTATTTTATAAAAGAATACAGAAGAATAAAGAAATTACAGAATTAGCCACAATTAAGGAAATGACCAATTATTAGGCTCAGAATTAGAATATCATCATAGCCTATATCTCAACACCCCCCCTCAAGTTGAAGGGGGGAAACCACCTTCAACTTGGACAAAATAGGAGAAAGAGCAGTCCCGGATAATGCTTTCGTCAACGGATCAGCCAACTGGTGAGAAGTGGGAACATGGGAAAGTGTTAGAAAACCATTGCGTATCAAATTACGAACGTAATGACAATCCACCTCAATATGCTTAGTACGCTCATGGAAAACTGGATTATTAGCAATGTGAACAGCAGCTTGACTATCACAAAACACAGAAATAGGAGATGAAACAGGTACCCCAAGATCAGCAAGCAAACGAGATAACCAGGTGAGTTCAGCAGTAACCTTGCTTAAAGCCCTATACTCAGCTTCAGCTGAAGAAAGAGAGACAACAGGTTGTTTCTTCGACTTCCAACTGACCAGGCTGCCACCCAACAAGACACAAAAACCAGTAACAGAGCGACGAGTGTCGGGACAAGCTGCCCAATCACTATCAGAGTACCCAGACAAAGAGAAGTCAGCAGCATCAGAGTAAAAGAGGCCCAAAGAGGAAGTGCCCTTAAGATACCTCAAAACATGTAAAGCAGCAGACATATGGGGAACCCTTGGGGATTTGAGATACTGACTCAGATGTTGCACGGCAAAGCATATATCAGGTCTAGTATGGGTTAAAAACAATAATTTGCCAACAAGACTCCTGAACTGATCAGGAGCGGGTAAAAGATCACCAGAATCAGCATGTAATTTTAAAGAAATGTCCAGAGGAGATACAACAGGGGAAACAGATACACAGTCGAAATGATGCAACAAATCATGAACATATTTATGCTGATTCAGATGAATCCCACCAGGGATTTGTTTAACCTCAAGACCCAAGAAATAATGCAATGACCCTAAATCCTTTATCTTGAAAGTATCATCCAAGAAGGCCTTTAAGGCTGCAATCTCATCACAGTCAACCCCAGTAACAATTATATCATCCACATACACAACCACCACAACAAGGGAATCAGGATTACCTTTCAAGAACAGTGAATAATCATTCAAAGAATGCCTGTAACCTCGAGAATGGAGGGCAGAGGACAGCTTAGCATACCACTGCCTGGAGGCCTGCCTGAGCCCATACAAAGACTTCTTTAGTTTACAGACCAGAGGGAGAGAAGAAGAAGAAGAAGAAGTAGAAGGAGAAGGAGAAGGAGAAGAAAGATCAGACACCACCAAACCTGGAGGAAGTTTCATATACACTTCCTCATCCAAATCACCATGAAGAAAGGCATTGTTAACATCCAGTTGGAACAATGGCCAGTGATTTTTAACAGCCACTGCAATGAGACACTTGACTGAAGTCATCTTTACAACAGGAGAAAAAGTGTCTGTAAAGTCCACACCTTCAACCTGTGTGTCACCCCTAATAACCAACCTTGCTTTGTATCTTTCAATAGAGCCATCAGATTTATATTTGATCTTGTAAACCCACTTACAGCCAATAGGTTTCTTACCTGGAGGAAGATGCACAATGTCCCAAGTGTGGTTAGCATCCAATGCATCAAATTCCTTCCTCATAGCATCCTGCCAAGCTGGTACAGAGGCAGCTTGAGAGTAAAACATAGGTTCAGATTCCAAGTGAGAGGAAGAGGAGCCAGAAAAGGCTGGAAGTTGACAAACATAGTCTTTGAGGTAAGAAGGAGGGAGATGTGATCTGGTGGACTTTCTGGGCAAAGAAACAGGCTGGGAGACAGGCAATGAAGGAGGGGAGATGTCAGGACTGAAAATAGGAGAAGGAATAGACACTGGAGAATCAGGAGAATGATGAGGAGAAGAAGAAGGAGAAGATTCATGGGAAGATGGTAGGGTGAAAGGTTGAGGAAGAATGTCATCACAAAATGGAACAAGTGGAGGAGAAGGAGAAGAGGGAGGAGGAGACTTGAATGGAAAGTGAGTTTCATGAAAAACAACATCTCTAGATATAAAGCATTTCTTGGAATGCAGGTCATAAAGTTTATAACCTTTCTTACCAAAGGGATAACCAAGGAAAACACAGGAATGAGCTCTGGATTTCAGCTTATCCCTATGAGGGATAGGCACAGCAGCATAAGCCAAACAGCCAAAAACTCTCAGATGTGAATAGGAAGGGGGAGAGCCATGTAATAATTCATGAGGAGATTTGTAATGAAGCACCCTGGATGGCAGTCTATTAATGATGTATGTTGCAGTTAACAGACAATCACCCCAAAAAGAAATAGGTAAACCAGACTGAAAGAGAAGTGCTCTACAAGTTTCAAGTAAAGATCTGTGCTTTCTCTCAACAACCCCATTCTGTTGGGGAGAATGGGGGCAAGTTGTTTGATGCACAATCCCAAGTTTACTAAAATAGGAAATCCCTTCAGCACTGGAACCCAGTTCCAGGGCATTATCACTTCTGACAACCTTGACCAGGGAATTAAATTGAGTTTGAACATAAGAAATGAAGGATTGTAGGAGAGGGAATGCATTACTTTTAGAGCCCATTAGATGTGTCCAGGTAGCTCTAGAAAAATCATCAACTATGGTGAGGAAATACTTGCTACCAAGGGATGTAGGGGTATGGTAAGGACCCCAAGTATCCACATGAATGAGTTGGAATGGTTTGGTGGTGCTAATGCTACTGTCAGGAAAGGGCAATCTGGTTTGTTTAGCCATAGGGCAAATTGAGCAAGGAAAAGGTTGCTTAGCAGCAATAGAAAAAGGCAAATTAGAAACATGTTTCATATTAGCAAAAGATGTATGTGCTAATCTCAAATGCCAAATATAGTTCATATCATCAGGAACAGCATTATTACAACTAGAAGATTGAATAATTGAGCTAGAATGTTTGTTATCAGAAACAATATCATCATTACAAACATCTGAATCACTATGCTCAAGAGAAGAAGGCTTGGAAGAGGCAGAAGAGGAAGAGGGTGACCAAGAGTACTTGTACAAGCCAGCCTCCTCTTTACCAAGATCCAGAAGCCTCTTCAGAGAAAGGTCCTGTAACAGGTAAAGAAGGCATGAGGTTGGTGTAAACAAGACTAAACAATTCAATTGTTTCATCAACTTATGAACAGAGATCAAATTATGTTTGAAAGAAGGAACTAGAAGTACATTATGAAGAGTGAGGGAAGGAGTCAATGCAAATGATCCTGTACAAGTAACTTTGACTTTATATCCATTAGGAAGTGAAACAAGGTAAGGTACAGTTAGGGGTATAATGTCAAACAGTAGATTCTTATCATAAGTCATGTGATTGGAAGCTCCTGAATCAATGATCCAGGTAGCAGAATTTATGTGTGTAAGCATGCATAACTTGGAATCAGAAACAAGACTCTCAGACATTAAAGTACCAGCAAAATTAGCAGAACTCATGGAAGAAGAAGTTTGATCACTGGTTGAAAGTGTTTGTTGAATCAAGCTCACAATCTGATCACATTGTTGTCTGCTCAACCCTGGTATCACAGGTTGACTGGCAATAGGATCCCCTAGAGGAGCAGACACACCTGAAATTCTTGAATCAACAGATACACAGTCAGTACTAGTGGAAAGATGAGCAGCAGATTTCCTTCCCTTGATGTAAGAATTGCTTTGAGGAAAACCATGGAGTTTGAAACACTTATCAATTAAGTGTCCAGACTTCTTGCAATATCTGCAAAATAAGTTTCCTCTGTTTTGTTCAAAATTGACTTTAGGTCTGAAATTGAAACCAGACAATTTCCCTTGGTTGGACCCAGCAGGGGGCCTATCAGTGTGAGCATTAAAAGACATTGAGTCTGGGCTCATATGGGAAATGGACTTGACCTGTCTTTGCTTTTCATCATTCAACACAATATTATAAACACTGTCAAGGGAAGGAAATTGTTGCATCATTAACAAATTGCTTCTTACACCCAAATATGTCTCATTTAGTCCCATAAGGAACTGATAAATCTTGTTCTCATCATCTTCCTCAATGATACCATTCTTAGCAGCACAAGTGCACTTCTGCCCATGGTTTGGGACCATTGTCCCCAACTCATCCCACAAACTCTTGAGTTTATTAAAGTATGAGGCTACATCAAGGGAACCCTGGGAAGTTTGGGAGAGTTCTCGCTTTAGTTCAAAAATTTTGGTTTTGTTAGGAGTACCATACCTCTTCTCAAGTTGAGACCACATGCTTCGTGCAGTGTCAGAGTATTGAACACTGTCAGCTATTTGAGATGACACAGAAGAGGTTAACCATGACATAACAAGCATGTTACATCTATCCCACAACCTTTGCAAACTCACATTATTACTAGGTCTGGAAAAGGAACCATCAATGAAACAGATTTTATTTTTAGCAGATAAAGCCATAGTCATTTTACGCTTCCATCCTCCATAACCACTTCCTGAGAAAGGAGTGGGGACTAAACATGCACCAGGAACATCAGAAGAATGCACAAATAATGGATTGGAAGGGTCAATAGGACCGGAGTTGGCACCAGAACTACCAGCATTCATGTTAGCAGCCATGCTCAACAAATGAATCAAATCTTTTGAAAAACAATATTCACAGTCTACACAGTCAATATTCTCAAGTTAAATGATTTATTCACAAATAGGCAGTCACATATACAAACAAGGAATCACAACCAGATAATAGGAACGAGGTTACCGTCCTTCTTCGCAACCGGAAGATCGGCCTTTAACAACAGGCAAAACCCTAGGTAGTGTAACCGTCAAAACTTTACCACAAATGTTGATAAAGATGTCGCAGCACCACCGATGATGACCAAAACTTCAGCAAAGTAAGTATCAAACCACCGGATGGTAATCAAACACTCGATTTGACCACCAGAAAACCCTAGAGGTTGAAACTTACCGCAAAATCTCCGAAAAACTCACAATAAACGATTGAACCGTTCAATACAGAAGGAACAAACGTAGATCGTGAAGATAAATGGACCGAAGAACCCTAACATGGTTGAAACCATCATCGATCTTTTTGATCTCAGAAAAAAATCCCAAATTTTGTCAAAAAAATAGTTCAGATGAACTATTGATTCACACGATAACATCACCGGATCATTGTACCGGCTCTGATACCATGAAAACATGCAGATAATCGAAGAAATTTAGAGAGAGAAAGTAGAGAGAAGGAAGAGAGAATAGAAGAGTCTCGAAGAAGACTCTGTCATAAGCCAAATGACCCCTCTGAAGGGTCAAGGATCAAAATGAGAGTATATATCAGATATACTTGTTACAAAACTAGCCTATTTACAAATACAACCTATTTTGCACATATAGCCTATTTTATAAAAGAATACAGAAGAATAAAGAAATTACAGAATTAGCCACAATTAAGGAAATGACCAATTATTAGGCTCAGAATTAGAATATCATCATAGCCTATATCTCAACAGAAACATAAAGCATTGAAAATCAGTATCACTTTTAATTTTGTTTTGGGATTTTTGGAGTTCTGTTCTTGGATGATTTTGAGAATTTTTTCACGACTTCAACTTGAATAAGTATCCTACATTTAAAAATGATTATATTTCATAAATCCATGGTAATATTCATCGTTTATTTCAGATTTAAATAAAAAAAAGCAACATTTTTACAAAACTTTTCAAGAACGAAAATTTAAGATTTGGAGATCGATTCATTATCGGAATTTGATAAAATTGGTATAGTTGAACTCCTATTAGAATGGTTGTTCAGATTTAGTAAAATTTTTGTCATATTCCGAGAGACGGGTCCCCCGTTGACTTTTGGTTGACTTTTTAATGTGAAATTTTAAGTCGATGTTTTATTATCCGGAATTATTTCCGATATATTTGTATAAAGTTATACAATTAATTTGAATAGATTTGAGCCTTACGAAGGTTAATTCAAGCAAGACAACTATTTTGGAATATCGGCCTAACATCAAAAAGGTAAGTATCTTGCCTAACCTTGTGTGGGGGCCTTCCCCTTAGGATTTGAGTTGTGTACTCGGACCTATTTGTGGAAAATTGGCGTTTTAGGATTCTTAGGTCTTTACATTCGTTGTGTATGAACGTGTTCTTGATATGGCTGAGTTCCTATTTACTAGTTTCACCTAAGGGTGTCAACCGGGCCGGGTCGGACCGGGACCGGACCGGCCCGATTACTAAGGGGCCGGGTGGGCTGGGTTCAAGGGGGAAGGGGTTAGTCCGTTTGGGATTTTTGTGGTTGGAACGGACCGGACCGGCCCGGTTTGACTACACAGTACCGTGAACCGGTTGGACCGGCCTGGACCGGCCCGGTTCAACGGTAATTTTTTTTGATTTTTTGGGGCTCACATGACCGTTGGCAACTGTCCAGATCCGTTGGCCAACGGATATTTATGCAAAAATGGCCATTTTTTGGTTATTTTTTGTATTTATTAATTTACAATATTAATCCTTCTTAAAATCTATAAATACCCTCCTTCTTCTTCATTTCTTCACTCAAAATTCTTATCTCAATCTCAATTCTCAAATTATCAATCTCTCTGTTCCCTTCAATTTGCAAGATTTCATATTCTAATTTTATAATTTTATTTGTCTCTCTTTTCCCGAATTTAATTATCGCAATTTGTCATTCGGAATTTGAAGCTTGAAGTTCAAAATTGAAATACTTGCTTGACGTTTGTTCGTGGTAACACCGGATTTGCGTAATCAAGTGCTCAATTTATTGTCGAATTCGGTGCACTCCCTTCAACTCTTTCTCTTATTTAATATTTTAATTGCATATTTAATTTTAGCTTATACTTTCATTTTTAGAATATGTTTAGTGGTGCTAAAAGAGCATGTAGAAAAGTTACTGGTAGGGGTGGAAATAAAAAAAGAGGTAGTCCTGTAGCTTCCGGTAGTAATAGTAATGACCCAATAACACATGTTTCTGAATCATCGCCTAATGATAATGTAGAGAATGATTATGAACAATTAGAAGAAAATTTTGGAATAGAAGATAATGAAATTGGAATAGAAGATGAGATACCACCTACACCTAGTAGTGGAAATATTGGTAGTATTAGAGTTGGAGTTGCTAGTGCTACAAGGGGTAGTAGACCACCAGTGGCTCCGACTTCTAATCGTAAAAGAAGAAGTCCGGTATGGAAATTTTTTGAAATAATAGAAGGTACTAATAGAGTTAAGTACAAACTTTGTAACGAAACTTTTAAACATTTGACCGGAGAAAATTTAGGGGGGACTGGGACACTTACTAGACATATGATGTCTAACCATCCCATAGAATGAGGCAATAATGGGGATGAAAGTCAAACAACTATTAACCCTACTACTGGAGGTCTAATAAAATATGATAAAATGAGGGATCGTGAGGAATTAGCAAAATTGATTGCTTTGGGTTGTCTACCTTTTTCTTTTGCTTATTCATCGTAGTTTATTATGTATATTCAAAGGATTTACAATCCTTTATTTAAAGGTATCCCTAGAAGTACTTGTAAAGCAGATATATTTAGACTTCATGGACAATATCAAACATACATACGTTATTTGTTTAGTCACCTTCCTTCTAGAATATGTCTAACTTCTGATATTGGTCATGCTGTTAATGGAAATGATTATTTGACAATTACATGCCATTGTTACTATGGCTTTAGTACATATAGCTAAAATTTCTTTGCTACTATATGAATTTAAGAAGAAATAAAAATATAAGGATGTTGTTGAAAAAATTCAAGCAAAATTCAAAAAATATTTCTTTCCAATTCATCCGATTTACTTAATTGGTGCAATTTTAAATCCTTCTATTAAAATATCTGATTGTCACCAATTAATGAATGATTTATATACTTATATGGAGATTGGAGAAACTGAAACCCCAAATTTATATGATTCTATGAACAAGCTAAATGAATATTTACAACAACTCTATAATTATTATGCAAATGAATGTGATAATATTGCTCGTGCTTCTGCCAATGTTAATCCCACTATGTAATGTAGCAGTTCTGTTAATGTGGATGATGAAGACCTTGATAGTTTTAATATTTTTTCTACATTTTCTAGCACTCAAACCAGTAGCAGGAATATTGATGAGCTTCAATTCTACTTGCAGAAGCAAAAGGACCCTCGCACAAAGGAATTTTCACCGTTGGGATGGTGGCATGAAAATGAAAGCAATATCCCGTTCTTTTCGCTATGGCTCGGGGCGTCCTGAATGTGCCAATTTTCACTGTTGCATCGGAGAGTGCATTTAGCCAAGCAAGACAACAACTTGGAGACACCCGCCACTCATTGGGAAGCATTGCTTTGGAAGTTTTAGTATGTTTCAGAGATTGGATTAGATCAGAACGAAGAAATCAAGGAAAAGAAGATGTTGATAGCCCAGAAGACGAGGAACTTGGAGATATATTAACCCATGGAAACCCATCCGAATATAACTCCCCAGAAGAAGGTCAATCGGTTCATGTTGATTATGATGAACTTGCTAGGGCGATGCAAACATTTGAAATTACTACTTTACTAGTTTACTTGTTAGAAAAAATGTAAACATTTCATTTTCTACTTTTTCAATTTGAAATTAAGAAATAAAGTATCACTTGCAATAAGTGCAATTTTTTCCATCTTACTTGTATTCATTCAATTATTACAAAGTATTAATATAACTTAATAGTTATACTACACATAATTCCAAAAAAAAAATGAAAATACACTAAACCCGGCCCGGGCCGGCCCCCTTCAAACCGTAACCCGTATGGTTCAATTTTAACCCGAACTAACCCAGCCCGCTACGAACCCATCACTGTGCAACCCGGTGCGGAACCCGGACGGGTCGAAAAAGTTCGGAGCCGGACCGGCCGTTGACCCGTTTAACACCCTTGGTTTCACCTCTACATGCTTAATTGGAATTAATTGCTTCATGATTCACTCTTATTTCCTAATTGACTCCTATTTGACTTAACTGAAGAGTTCTGCCTCTCCTATTGTCATGTTATATTTTAATAAGTGCTTGTCTCATTTGAGAATTATTATTATCCCTTCTGAAAATTATTTAGTCTTAAGTGAAGCTAAGATCATTTTTCCCAAATTAAATTGTTGAATTTCCTTGTAATTTTCCAACCTTAAAAAGGATTTAGATAATCTATATCTTGGTTGACTTGCCTTTATTTGGGGTGATTTGACTCGTGTTGAGGTTCTAATTATTAACTGGTATATTGTGGGATCGTTGCTACATGTTAGTTTTTCCGTTTCGAATTGTTCCCTTTATGCCAACATTCTTTTATGTGGTTATTCCTTGTGAGTTAATTCTACCTTTTCCTTGTATTTACAGTACTTGAGTTGAATTATTTTTTCGTATCTTGTATTATTATCATTGTTGCTGTTATATGTAATGTGGTGATGTTCAATCTTTCTGTTGTAATGTGATTGTTGATTCTGTTGGTTGCGCTGCATATTTTCTTTAGGACTATCGGACGATATCCCGGGAGATCTCCCTGCATGTTTACTTTGGGAATATAGATTTGGTATTCCGGGAGATCCACCAGCACATTTATGATTGGAACTACGGGAATGTACCCGGTAGATTCTCCTAGTACTGGATATTTACATTTGGGATTACATATTGGTATTTCAGGAGACCCCTTTGTACATTTATGATTGGGACCACAGAACATCATCCGGTAGATTCCCTTTACTGAATATTTATTTCGGGGCTACGAATTTGTATTCCAGGATACCTCCCTGCACACCTATGATTTAGACTACGGGACAATATCCTGAAAAATCCTCTGCATATTTATTTTGTGACTACAAATGTATTCCAGGAGATCTCCTTATACTGTATAATGAATTTGGGGCTATAAGACGGGATCTAGTAAATTCCCGTGTTGATATAATTGTGTTTGGAGCTGTTAGTCTTCTATACTTAGGTGTCACAGAGTGACCTATACTCGAAGAATATTTACTTTAATGTTGTATTTGAAAAAGCATTCATCTTAAAGAAATTATGTTTGAAAAATATTTATTTAAAGAATATATTTGAAAAGTGACTATCTTGAAAGAATTATGTATGAGGAATCTTTAGTTGAAAAGTTGATATTCAAAATAAATATATATATTTTTTCAATCGGAAAGGATTATATTTTAAAGATTTCAATATAAAAATTTACAGGTGAAAGTTTATACATGAAGGATTTGACTAAAATATTGTGGTTGTTGGCTAAGGTCTGACGTGGAGATTATTACAGTGCTGAGCTACTAATTGCCCTTATTGTATTGTAATTTTTCGATTTGAGTTGTGATTCCGTCAATCCTTCTGTGTCGTTATTATAATGTTCCATTGCTACTTGTTGTTTTATTCTTTATTGTAATTATTATACTGTTAGTCATACTGCGTAGTCTTTATATGTAGACATCATATCCTGTTGTTTTTATATTTAACCTTATTCGGTTTCACGATCCTAAATTTAAATCCAGTTGTAATAGCGCCTCTCGTGAAGACAAGACCATGCGACACACTTCCAATTCACCTTAAGCACTTAAAATAATAAATCAAGATCTTTAATATAAATAAATCCAAAAAATAACAATATAAGTGTGGAAATAAACTAATCCAACACAGCCCGACATGGGGTGTCACTAGTCATGAGCATCTAAAACAATACTAAAAGTCTAGAGTCTAGTCCGCTACTACATAACTGAATAAAAAACTAAAATAGATGAAGAATGCACTGAGTTGCGAATCACCAAGCAGCTACCTAGTAAATCTCAGAAGACCTGCTGGAACTATCAACCTTCAGGAGTAGGACCTGTAGCGCCCGAATCTGCACATAAAGGGGTGTAGGGAGTAAAGTGAGTACTCCAACTCATTCAGTAATAAAAATAAATGAGATTGAGTAATATAAAACTATGTAAGACACAACATTAAGCTATAAAGGTCATAACAAATCAGCAAATATAATTAAAGAATGAAATTTCACAAACATCTCTTAAACAGTTAACAATATACAGGAAAACAACTAAAAAGTAAACACATACTCAGGCACAGTAACAATAGAATCAGCCCCTCGGGCAATGTCATAGAACAATACCAGCCTCTCGGGCTATATCTCAAATCACAATGGGTACCCGCGCTCACTGGGTGTGTACAGACTCCGGGAGGAGCCCCTTACGACACAAGCGCATAATCAAGCCATTTCGTGGCATCATAAACAGGCTCTTGGCCTCATATAAATCTCAAGCCACCTCGTGGTGCACAATCTCAAGCCCTCGGCCTTATTTTCATAAATCAGTAATAACCTGCCGCGGTGTGCAGCCCGACCTAAATGTATTCTCACAACACGGGCCCTCGGCCTTACTCAGTCAGATCTCATAAGTCCCTCGGGCCACAGTAAAACATGAAGCTCAGCACAAATACCTTTGAAAATATCATTTAATGTGTTTAAACAGAATAATATAGCGGAGTCTTTAAAATAGTAAAATATAGTATGACTGAGCACCAACACGAAAAATCAGTGAGGAAAATATCATTGAAAAATTGCTTAAGGGTTCAAACAGCTGGCACAAAGCCCATATATGGCATTTAGCCCAAAATATAATAATATCAAACAATTAACTATCAAATACACAGTAAAATAATCATTCGGGATGGACTAAGTTAGAAACCCCAACGTTGCTCTGTCCCACGCTCGTTCTAGCATGTAAGTCACCTCAACATAGCCGTACGTTGTGAAATTCTAGGGTTTCATACCCTCAGTACAACATTTAAAATCATTACTCACCTCAATCCAGCCCGAAATCTAGCTTGCAATACCTTTGCCCTTCGAAATGACTTCCGAGTGCTCCAAGGCCTTAAAATCCTTCTTCACGAACACGGTCAAAGCCTCGCATTCGCGAAGCAAAAAATGACCTGACCAAGATTTCCTCTTATGCGATCGTGACTAGCCACTCGCGAACGTGATGGATCCTCAACACTACCCTTCGCGATCGCGCTCCTTCTCTCGCGAACGTGATGAACAAACCTCGTGAAACTCAGTTGCCTAACTTCATCAGCGTGAACGTGCTCCCTTCCTCGCGAACGTGATGCACAACGACCCCAGCCCTTGTAGAACGCGTTCACTTCCTTGCGAACGCAAAGGTTAAATCTTTGAACTCACCTGATAACCCTCCGCGAACGCGAAGTACTGTTGTCTGCAACACTTTAGTAGATCTTTCTGCAACTTTCAACAACTAGAAATGGTTTGTTTAACTACCCAATACTCACCCGAGGCCCCTGGGACCTCAACAAAAGGCACCAACATATCCTAAAACCTTATTCAAACTTTTTCCAATCCTCAAAACACCTCAAACAACATCAAATCAACCAAAACACATCGGATTCAAGCCTAAGTTTCTAAAATCTTCCAAATTTTTCTTTTGATAAAATACCCAACCAAACCATGTCCGAATGACCTAACATTTTGCATACATCTTTTAATGACACAATGGAGCTACTGCAACTCTCGAAATCCTATTTTGACAAAATCTCACCTATCAACCGGAAATCGCCAAAATATCAACTTCGCCCAATTCAAGCCTAAATCTACTCCGCACCTCCAAACTCATTCCGATCACACTCCTAAGTCATAAATTACCTACCGAAGCTAACTGAACCATCATAACTCATATTTGATCCCTCTAACATATAAGTCAACATTCAGTTGACTTTTCTAACCTAAACTCATTCCAAAGAGACTAAGTGTCTCAAACTTTACCAAAATCATTCCGGATTTGATCTGACCAACCTGATACCGCAAAAAACAGATAAACAAAGCATATAGAAACAGAAATGGGGGAAACAAAGCGGTAACTCATGAGAGGACTGACCGGGTCATCACATTCAGTTTATTAAACCAGTAGGTGTCATGACTATTCCTCATCACTACTCCACTGAGGTTAGTCTTGATACTTACTGGGCACGGCTGTTGTGTACTCATAGTTCACTTTTGTACATTTTTTGTACAGATCCAAGTATTTCTTGTTAGTAGCTGTGTGGGTCGTTACTGAGGACTCTTAAGGTAAACCTGTTGCTGCATTCATAGGCTTCGGAGTCTCCTTCCTATTTCATATCCACACTATTTTACTTATCTTCAAACAATTGTATTTAGAAGTTGTAGTAAACTTTGTAAAGCTTATGACTTGTACTACCGATTTTGGGAATTGTAATTGTTTAGATTTATGTAATTTAAAGTTAGTGAATATCAATGTTAATCATCTAAATGTTAGGCTTACCTAGTTTAGAGACTAGGTGTCGTCACGACTCGTTCGGAGGGTTGTTAGGGTCGACACTAAATCAACAATAAAAGAATAAAGATAATAAAGGGATATAAAAACACAAAACACATCCTAAAAACTAATCAATTTCAACCGGATTACGATCATGAGCTCCTTCTCCCTTCACTTTAATATTGCAGTCAACATATAGTTATGAAATATCCACCAACATAAATTTGATGATGAAACCTTGCTTGACATAATTATCCAAAATGAAACGTTTCTAGCCTTCTTTGAACCTTCTTCGATCACCAACGCTCATAGATATAAACCACTATTTTGCACGATAATAAAGAAGCGGTTTCAACTATTGGAGGAAGATGCTTGTAGATTTTTCTTGGAATATACTGAAAAAAATAATTTTAGGAAGTCTTGAGAAAATATAAATCTTAAAAATAAAAAAATATATACAACACTGATGCATAATCAGATCATTGTAGTTGTGTATGAATTAGTCATAACCACTTCAAAAGTTTGAGGATTCTCTTCTTCATCCTCACTAATAGAAGATTATTTAGAGATCGTTTGGTAAAGTGAGAGACGTCCCTAGTTAGTGTTTGTAGGTCTTTAGTGTTTGAGTATATGAGCGTATGAGACTATATATTAATAATACACCAACCCATTTAACTTCCCCATGGTGCATTTACTCTTCCAATACATGATCACTAATCACTGAATTTTGAATTTTTTGAATGATTAATAATTAAAAAAAAATTCTAGTAATATGAAGATTGAAATTTTATAACATAACATTTCAACAAAAAAGTACAACAATCATATCCAAAGGTTTGAATTTCACATAAACACATCTTAAAGTTTTAATCAATTTCAAAGTACTAAATATTAGAAAATAATTAAATTATAATTTTATCTAATGTGAAGTATATTGTAACGACCGACCGATTGTTTTGAGCTTTAGCGCGTTCTTCAGCGGTTTGAGGCCATGAACAACTTCAATTCAGGCATTATGACTTGTACGCATGGTCGGAATTGAATTTTGGGAAGTTCGGAGTTGATTTGGAAAGAGAATTCTCATTTCGGAAGATTTAAGTTGAAAGAATTAGCTAAGATTGGATTTCCAAGTAAACGCCCTCAGCATTGAAATTTGAATATTCTAGCAGGTTTGTATGATGATTTCGGACTTGGGCGTATGTCCGGATTGGGTTTGGATGACCTGGGAGCGCTTTGCACCTACTGTAGAAGTTAGCATTTTGGAAGAAACTTCATACGTTTAGGTTAAAGTTATTTCAGAGTTATTGATGTTCGTTTGGGATTACGAGTATGGGATTGGCTCCATATGGTGATTCTAGTATTGGGAACGTGATCGGAAGTGAATTCAGAGGTCCGTGAGTCATTTTGGAATCATTTGGCTAAAGATAGAAATTTGAAGGTTTTTGAGAAGTTTGACCGGAAGTGTACTTTTTGATATTGGGGTCAAAATTCTATTTTGGAAAGTTTGAGTAGGTCCGCTATGTCGAATATGACTTGTGTGCAAAATTTGAATTCTATAGGACGTGATTTGATAGGTTTAAACATCAAAGTCGAAGTTTAAAATTCTAATGTTCATAAAGCTTGGATTGGAGCCGATTCATGATTTTAACGTTGTTTGATATGATTTAAGGCCTTGCGAAAGTTTGTTATATGTTGTGGGACTGGTTGGCATGATTGGTTGAGGTCCCGGAGGTCTCGAGTGGATTCTGGATGCTTAACGGATCGAACTTGGGGTTTGAAGAAAGGCTGAAGGCTCTGGTTGCTAGTATAACCGCTTCTGCGGAGGGTTCACCGCAAAACCGGCCCCACATAAGCGAGGAAGTGAACTGCAGAAGTGGTTAGAAAAGATGGAGGCGGGGGGCCACAGATGCAAAGGATTTTCTACACATGCATGATCGTAAATGTGGTTGGAACGGCGGCGCACCTGCAAAAGGAGAAGCGCAGAAGCGGGAATGGCGGTCTGGAGAGAAGTTGCAGGAGCGGTAGAGGGGCTGTACCTGCGAAACCACAAAAGCGGCCGGGTGACTGCAGGTGTGGAAGTGCTGGAGGCAATAAGTTCTTTAAAAATAGGGGGTCTTGGCCATTTCCTCCATTTTTTCTTGGCTTGGGTGATTCTTTGAGGGCTTCAAGAGGAGATTTTCATCATCAACGATAACATAAGCTATCCTGTTACAACCCCAGTTTTCCCTCCATAAACCGTCGTGACGATACCTAGTCTCTACGACTAGTTAAGCCTAAATTTCGGAAAATAACCAAACTTGCAAAAGTAAAACAATTAAAAAATAGAAATAAAGTATTAATAGTGTTTAAATGTGCCGCTCGACATACACCATATATAAAACTCAAAACCAATATCCAAATCAAAGACCTAGAACCCCATGAATCACAAGCTGAGATAATACTACACAGCTCTAATTCCAGAATGTCTAATAAAACTGAAAGATACAGAAGGGCTAAATACTAAGGCAGGAATAGAATGGGACTCCTTGTATGCGGACACAACAGATGTACCCCGGAGTCTCTAAGTAGGTGCCTCCCTCAATAATGATAGACCTAATCTGCGGTACCTGGATTTGCACATGAAAAACATGTGTAGAAGAGGCATGAATACACCACAACGGTACTCAGTAAGTGCCAAGCCTAACCTCGGACCGGTAGTGACGAGGAAGGTCAAGGCCCTACTGAGGTAAATAATATTAAGAATGACAGGATAGGAGAAACAGTATAATGAGAATCTATAGCAAGAGTTTATACAGGATAATACGAGTTTAATAATGGAATATAGACTTTAAGGCAGAACACAAAGAAATATTGCTGACAATAAGGATAATAACCAGGGATCTCTTAGTATCCCGAGGATCTCTTGGTATCCTCAATATATGTAAATGTCAGGGATCTCTTGGTACCCCGAGGATCTCTTGGTATCCTCAATATAAATGCTAGGGGTCTCTTGGTGTCCCGAGGATCTCTTGGTATCCTCAATATTTATGGCAAGGATCTCTTGATCCGCACCTCAGTCCAAAATCATAATCTCATATAGGGGATCTCCCGGGATTCCATCATACAGTATCAATTTAAAATACACAACAACAATACAAGAATATTAAATTAAATACCAACTTCGTATAAGTAAACAACTGAATTCTAGACTAGCATGCTTCACGTAATGCAATTTAAAGCAGTTAAACAAATAGGCAATTAGGTCCATTATTGCTTTTCTAACTAACAACAGCCTAAGTCTGCAAGTAGAATAAAAATAGGTAAGAAAGGAATTCAGTTTAAATACTTAGAGTAAACTAGATTTTCAACAATTAGCTTAAGTACGCGCTCGTTACCTCACGTACAAGGAATTTCAACTACCAAACATCATATCCTAAGGGGAAGGGCCCCCATAAAAGGTTAGACAAGCCATTTACCTCGAACTGGCTCAAAATCAACTCGAAATCATGCTTTTGCCATAAGTATCCGACTCCAAATGGCCCAAATCTATTGAAATTCAATTGCATATTATAAATAATGCTTCAAGTACTGATTCTACAATTAAATTCTAAGCTAATACGCGAAATTATGTAAAATAACCAAAACATCTCGAAATCGGGTGAAAGTTACACTTTCAGAAACCTCGTACTCTCGCAAGTCTATACATAACAAGAACATTGGAATTGGAGTCCAAATGACCCTTTAAATTGTCATTTAAGGTCTCCAATACCAAGCCCTAATTCTTCCATTTTAGGCCTAGCTTCCATGATTTACTAGGTAGATTTCACATTTGAACGAGTTTTAAGACCAAGAATCTTATCTCCAAATGATTCCCATCGAAACCCTCTTCAAGCCCCTCCAAGGAGCTCCAAAAACAATTAGAATGGTGAAAATAAACTTCAAAGTCGTAGAACCCCTATTAAATTATTCTGACCAGCAGTTTTCACATCTGTAGCCTTGGGAACGCTTCTGTGGAACTACGTCGCATCTACGACTTTCATTAAAAGGGCCAGGACTGCATCTGCGATCACTATTTTGCATTTGCGAAACCACTTCTGCGGTACAATTTTTTGCTTCTTCAGAATCTAAAGACAAGGAAAGAATCCGCTTACGCGGTCCTCTATGCCGCTTCTGCGGCTCCGCACTTGCAAAAACCGAACCGCAAGTGCGATTATGTCAGGTTCCAACTAAAATCAGCAATCTCCCAACTTCAAAATTCTTCCGTCAACCATCCGAAATCATCCCGAGACCCCCCGACCTCCACCAAAGGCACTAACCAGTTACAAAACACTAACCAAACTTGTACCAATCCTTAAAACACCTAAAATAACATCAGAAACTCGAATTAATCAATGATTTAAGCCTAAGACCTTAAATTTCCCCAAGAATACGCTTTCGATCAAAAAGCCTATCAAACCTCGTCCGAAAGACCTGAAATTTTTCACACACACCCCAAATGACATAACAGAACTACTATAACTTTCGGGATTCCATTCCACCCTCGAATCAAAAACGCACAATTGGACCGAAAACTTCAAAAGTTCAACTTTCGGCATTTTGAGCCTAAATCAGCTACATACCTCCAAAATACATTTTGATCACCCTCCTAACCCCGAAATCACCTAACGAAGCTAACAAAACCATCAGATTTCTATTTCGAGATCGTCTTTACACTATTCTGACTACGGTTAATTTTTCTGATTAAGCTCTCATTTAGGGACTAAGTGTCCCAAAACACTCTAAAACTCAAACCGAACATCCCGAAAATTCAAATTAGCAGAAATAAACTTGGGAAAGTAGTTGATAGGGGACCGGGGAATAAATTCTTAAGACGACCGGTCGGGCCGTCACATCCTCCTACACTTAATCATTCATTCGTCCTTGAACGAGCATAGAGACATACCTGAAGCAGTGAAATGATGAGGGTAACAGTTGCGCATATCCTGCTCGGTCTCATAGGTCACCTCCTCGACCGACTGACCTCGCTATTGAACCTTCACTGATGCAATGGTCTTTGACCTTAGCTTTCTAACCAGCCTGTTCAATATTGCCACTAGCTCCTCAACATAAGATATATCCTTGTCCAAATGAACTGATCCGAATCCAACACGTGCGATGAATCACTGTGATACCTCCAGAGCATCGAATCATGTAATACCAGGTGAACTCCTACCAGGCTGGGGGTAAGCCAAGCTCATAAGCAACCTCCCTAACTCGCCTCGATATCTCAAAAGGGCCAATAAACCTCGGTCTCAACTTCCCTTTCTTCCCAAATCTCATGACGCCTTTCATAGGCGAAACTCGAAGCAGGACTTGCTCTCCAATCATATAGGAAACATCACGAACCTTCCGGTCCACATAGCTCTTTTGTCTGGACTAGGCTGTACGGAGTCTATCATGAATCACCTTGACTCTCTCCAAGGCATCCTGAACTAAGTTTGTGCCCAATAATTCCTTTTTATCACTTATACAATTATTCTCAAACCAGGAAGAGGCACTAACTTCAATAAATTTCAAGGCAAGCAATACACGCATGCGCAAATCATGCCAAGGACGTATGGATCGATACAGTAATATTTAAACTGTGCAATGCCCGAGGATCAAACGGATCGAACCATAGATGCATCTATTACCCTTCTCGTGAACCATACATGTAACGAGGTCAACTTTAAATAAACAATTATCCTGCTTGCAAACCTTGCATACGACGCAGGTACACATAGAAATACATGGTTAGACAACAAATTAGGACTTTATCGGGGAACATTTATCCAAATAAAAGTCCATTTCTCTTTTAACAATTTAAGAAAATGAAGTTTAATCCTTTTAGAAATTCATTTTCTAATTCGATGTGATTTAAGAAATTCAAGCTGTCAATAAGTTTACAATTAATCCAGGTATAACATGCTTTTGGGTCTTAGACTACCCGGACAATAGCATAATAGTAGCTACGTACGGACTCTCGTCACCTTGTGCGTATGTAGCTCCCACAAATAAGAGCCCATAACCAATTAACTCACATATGGGGACAATTCCCTCTTACAAGGTTAGAAAGGAAACTCACCTCGCTCTAAAGATCTATAACCGGCATTCTACGCCCTTCGAAAGACTGGAATCGATGCTCAATACTCCCAAAACTAGCCAATAATTATGAAAACCCATTAATAAAGGTTCAATTAATAATTACAATCCAATTTATAACAATTTCTAACCTCGATCAAAAAGTTGATAAAAATGCCCTCGGCCCCACGTGCCCGAATTCCGAAAATTTTCAAAAATAAGGTTTACCCACGAACTCACGAACTCAAATATATGATTTACTCTTAATTACATATCCAAAATTATGGTCAAATTCCAAGAATATAAATTTTCTAAGTTTTCCCTCAAAATCCAAGTTTTTTACAAATTCCCATACTAAAATCCATACATAATCGATATATCTAACTCAAGATAGGTGGGATTAGCTTACCTTATCGTTGATGATGAGAATACCCTCTTGAAACTCTCCAATAATTGCCCAAACCAAGAAAATATGAGAGAAAATGGCCAAGTCCCGATTTTAAAAGAACCATTCTGCCTCCAACACTTCCGCACATGCGGTGCCTTGACCGCTTCTGCGGTTCCGCAGGTGCGAGCTAATCTACCGCTTCTACAATATCCTCAAGGCTCCTCTTTTTTCGCTTGTGCGCCTCTCTACCGCATATGCAGTCCTGCATCTGCGCAAAACGACCGCATATGTGGTCCTAGCTCTTTTCATGCATAGCCACTTATGTGGTTCAATTCCTCGCACCTGCGAGGCCGCTTCTATGGTGAACCCTCCACTGAAGCGGTTATACCAGCAACCAGACCCCTTCAGCTATCTCTAAAATTCTCATTTCGATCCGTTAACTATTCGGAATCCACCCGAGGCTCCCGGGACCCCAACCAATCATGCCAACGAGTCCCAAAACACATTACGGACTTGCTCGAGGCCTCACATTGTATCAAACATTGCCAAACCAAGAATCGATTTCTAATCCAAGCTTTATGATCTTTTGAATTTCAAACTTCTATTTTTGATGTTTAAACCTATCAAATCACATCTGATTGACCTCCAATTTTGCACAGGAGTCATATTCAACATTACAGACCTACTCCAACTTTCAATATCGATTCCGACCTCGATATCAAAAAGTCCATTTTCGGTCAAACTTCTAAAAAACCTTCAAACTTCTATCTTTCGCCAAATGGCTCCAAAATGACCTATGGACCTCCGAATTCACTTCCTTCATGCTCCCAACTCTAGAATCACCATATGTAGCTACTTCAGGACTTGAAATCCCAAACGGACATCGATAATGCTGAAATGCACTTCAAGCCAAACTTATAAAATTTCTTCCAAAATGCTAACTTCCACAATAAGCGCCAAAACACTCCCGGATTATCCAAAACCCAAACCAGGCATACGCTCAAGTCCGAAATCCTCATATGAACCTGCTAGAACCTTCAGATCCTGATTCCGAGGTCGTTTACTCAAAAATCCAATCCTAGTTAATTCTTTCAGCTTTAAGCTTCCGGAATGATAATTCTCCTTCCAAATCAACTCCTAACTACCCAAATGTAATTTCGACTATGCGTATAAGTCATAATACCTGAAATGAAGCTGCTCATAGTCTCAAGCTGCTGAACAACGTGCTAGAGCTCAAAACTATTTTGTTGTAGTTCCGACTATGCATACAAATCACAATTTCGTTCATTTAGATTATACGTATCGGCCACCAATTATTCGTAGCAACTATATAATTCAATTGCTTTAAGGTTAATTCCATTTTGTTCCTCTTTATAGTTATATTGAATGTATGTATGTATATAATTATATATATATATATATATATATATATATATATATATATATATATATATATAGTATCTGATATATAATTTCGTTCATGAAAGACATACGTATTCGCCACTAATTATTCGTAGTAACATTAATTCATTTCCTTTAATGTTAATTTTATTTTATTGCTCTTTATAGTTATATTGAACGTCTATACATATATATTTAGTAGCCGATACATCATTTCGTTCATTAAGGTCATACGTATCGGCTACTAATTATTCGTAGCAACTATATAATTCAATTGCTTTAAGGTTAATTCTATTTTATTGCTCTTTATAGTTATATTGAACGTCTATATATATATATATATATATATATATATATATATATATATATATATATATATATATATATATATATATATATATATATATATATATATATATATATATATATATATATAATTTCGTTCATTAACGACATACGTATCAGCTACTAATTATTTGTAGCAACTATATAATTCAATTGCTTTCATGTTAATTTTATTTGTTATATATATAGTTATATTGAACATCTATATACATACATACATACATACATACACACACACACACACAGAGACACACACACACACACACACACACACACACACACACACATATATATATATATATATATATATATATATATATATATATATATATATATATATATATATATATATATTAACTGATATATAATTTTACTCATTAAGGTCATACATATCGGCTACTAATTATTCGTGGTAACTATATAATTCAATTGCTTTAAGGTTAATTTCATCTTGTTGCTCTTTACAGTTATATTGAATGTATACACACACATACACATACATACACACACACACACACACACACACACATATATATATATATATATATATATATATATATATATATATATATATATATATATATATATATATATATATATATATATATATATATATATATATATATATATATATATATATATGGGTCGGAACTTACCCGACAAGGAATTTCGCTACCTTAGGACCGTTGTAATTACGGCCGCCGTTCACCGGGGCTTCGGTCGCCGGCTCCCTTGTCATCAGGTCACCAACTTCCTTGACCTTCCGGCACTGGCCCTAGTTTACGGTCAGATGAATGAACTGCCGGGAGCTCGTATGAGAGTTGGTTTGACTGCCCTAACTATGGCGGAATATTTCCGAGATGTTAATGAACAACTATATAATTTAATTGCTTTAAGGTTAATTTCATTTTGTTGCTCTTCATAGTTATATTGAACGTCTATATGCATTTAGTAGCCGATATATTATTTCTTACATTAAGTTCATACATATCGGTCACTAATTATTTGTAGCAACTATATAATTAAATTGCTTTAATGTTAATTCTTTTTTTTGCTCTTTATAGTTATATTGAATGTCTCTCTCTCTCTCTCTCTCTCTATATATATATATATATATATATATATATATATATATATATATATATATATAGTAGCCGATATATATAATTTCTCATCAAGGTCATACGTATCGGCCACTAATTATTCGTAACAACTATATAATTCAATTGTTTTAAGGTTAATTCCATTTTTTTGCTCTTTATAGTTGTATTGAACGTCTATATATTTAGTAGCTGATATATAATTCAGTTCATTAAGGACATTCGTATTAGCCACTAATTATTCGTAACAACTATATAATTTAATTGCTTTAATGTTAATTTCACTTTGTTGCTCTTTGTAGTTACTTTGAATGTCTATGTATATATATTTAGTAGCTGATATATCATTTCTTTCATTAAGGTCATACGTATCCGCAACTAATTATCCGTAGCAACTATATAATTCAATTTCTTTAAGGTTAGTTCTATTTTGTTGCTCTTCATAGTTATATTGAACGTGTATATATATATATATATATTTAGTAGCCAATATATAATTTCGTTCATTAAGATGATACGTATCGGCCACTAATTATTTGTAGCAACTACATAATTCAATTATTTTAATGTTAATTCTATTTTTTGCTCTTTATATTTATGTTTATATATATATATATATATATATATATATATATATATATATATATATATATATATATATATATATATATATATATATATATATATAAACATAAGTTAACCTATATTTTTTACTCTCCAAACATCGCAAATACTATAAATATGAATGTTAACGGGTGGATTGAAGAAGAGGAATTCTATCTACGCTTTAGGATGAAGGTGCCCAGATCGTATGTTAAGCACATTTTATGGTAAATTTAATTTTTTCATTTTTTTATTTAACATTGAAATGATTTTTACCATATCTTTTCATTACGCTTATGCAGTACCTTTGAAAGAATATCTGTCAATATCTTCCTTCTAGTACGGCTAAGACATTAATATGATGTAATGGGAAGAAGTGGAATGAGACTCTAACAGGTGTTGTTCGAAGAAGACTCGTTAACAGGTGGAAACAATTTGTTCTCGACAAGAAGTTGAAGAAAGGGAGTGTCCTTTTATTTGAACTTGTAGATGCTACATCAAATGCATTGATATTCACTGTTGAAATGCTATGATAGAAACATCTAATGCTTAGGTTTTTCATGTACGCATGTAGTCAACCCCTGTCATTAAAAATATTTATGGATTAATAGATTTTATTATGATATTGTTGTTACGATCCAATTTAGGATTGTGACTGGCGCTTAGGAGCAAGTGCCCCCAAGTAAGCCTCATCGGTGATTTTACAGAAAATCAAATAGAGTTTTCCCTGTTTCTGGACCATCCCAAAGGTTTTCCTATCTCAAATCAATAACCAAACATCCTAATATCATACCAAATAAATAACAACTTGTCAATTAACCAATCAAGTCCTAGAATAACTAAACCACCAGCTAACCACTAGAAATACTAATTTATCTCCAACTTTGCTAAATGAGAACGATACTCAACATAAGACTATAATAAAGAAATATTCATGACACTAAAATAATGACTATGGAGCGACTCTAAGAATCAATAAAAAGACCATAACAATAAATAAAATCTCTGCCCACGCGAACAAGTACGAAGCTCACCGAGAAATATCGACCTGTGCGCTATAATTAACAAAATTCTCGCCTGTTTCAACTGCTGGCTCTGTCAAAAATAATTAGCGGGAAATGAGTCGCTAGCTCAGTGAGTAATAACACTTAACCACAACCATTTTTATTTGGAGACAAGTCAGAAACATGCCAGTATCTCAAAGAGAAAATACATAAAAATGCCCTTTCAGAAACAATAAATAATTTTGAGTCTCATCACTCTTTTCTCGTAGTTAAATATAATTAACAATTCAGTAATAAGCCCGATAATCACTGTATAATATCAATATTTATATTTTTGGGAGGTTTCAATGAACGGATCATGTAATCGGTTTAATTGTGGACTTCTTGCAAAGAAGTCATATATAACGATAGTCCCTACTTGAGGCAAATCGGTAAGAGTATGCTAGTTCTATCTTCCCATTACCGAGGGCTATAACAGTAATCGATAATTACAAGGTGCACCAAGTCTAACCAACCCGCCGTTAGCTATGGGATCCTTCAATGTCTACTCCCATTTATACTTGTCTCTGTAATCCGTATATACTTGTAAAAACTATTTTAAAACAATATAGGGCATTTCGGTTCTTATCAAATCATATAATTTTGTTTCGATAACAGTAAATTCAAGCAATGATAAAACATATCTAGTGACAACGAAAATGTTTAAAACCACGGTATTTATCTCAAATAACTATTTCAGTATCATATCGAGTAAAAGACTTTTCCCACATGCAACTCAAAATAATCGGTAATATATTCATATTAAAAATCATGTGTAAATTATGCAAGTTATGAAAACATAAATTATGGTAAGATTACTACTCACAATACTCGTGTCGAAATACCAAATTTATCTCGAGCAATTCGTACAAATTCCTTCAATCAATCTATAATTATATAATATTGATCTCATGTTAATTGCCTCATTTAGGATAAATCAATTACTAATTTAGAATACCCAATCATTGGGGTTCAAGTTTGAGTCTTAATTTTTGAATTTATATTTAATCATAGCACTAGTCTATAATTCTATCAATTTCAAACTATTTGGTATAATTTATTCCTCTAAAATTAGACGTATTGGTGCGTAAACTAAACCTTTATAGCCTCATTATCTCCATAGTAATTGTATATTTTTGTTATATAAGAGAAAGTTGATATTGAATTCTTTTGTATTACATGAAATTGCTTACATGCGGTGAAATAATTCAATAGATGAGGGAAGAAGGTTAACCTCTTGAGCCAAAGGAGATCTTTATTACTTTTAATTTTAACTCTCAATTCTTTTTAAGGTCTTTGCCCAAAGCTTTCTTCTTCTTCTTCTTCTTCTTCTTCTTCTTCTTCTTCTTCTTCTTCTTCTTCTTCTTCTTCTTCTTCTTCTTCTTCTTCTTCTTCTTCTTCTTCTTCTTCTTCTTCTTCGTTAAATCTTGTAGGAGTTTTAATGGGCTTCGGCCCTTTGTCTTTTATTCCTTGATTTTTTCTTTTAGTTCTTATTTTATTTTTAATAGATAGTTGGTTATTATATTAATATTATTATAATTGTAATAATAATTATTATTATTATACTAATGAACAATATATCCTTATTAAAAATATAGGGTATTACATCCTTCCCACCTTATAAAATTCAGTTTCCAAATTTAACTCAAGTTTGTACCTGTAGACTGAAATAAATGGGGATATTTTGCTTGCATATCTTTTTCTATTTCCCAAATAACTTCTTTAATTGTATGATTTCACCATAAAACTTTAACGAACACAATTGTTTTTGACCGTAGCTTTTGTACTTATCTATCGACAATTGCCATCGGATTTTATCAAGCGGTATAGCAGGTGCTTCAATCACCTGAGATGAGTTTGATATACATTTTCCTAGAATTGAGACGTTAAACACTAGATTAATAAAGGACAACTCATGAGGAAGTGCCAAGCAATAAGTCACCCCTCCCACTCGGTCTAGTATCTCATAAAGTCCTATAAACCTCAGACTTAACTTGTCTCTTTTCCCAAAACGCATCACACCTTCATAGGGGAAACTCGTAGGAACACTTTGTCCCCATTTGTGAACACTAAATCTCTTCTTCTCTTATCAACATAAGACTTTTGACTACTTTGAACTGCAAGCTACCTCTGTCCGATCAACTGGACCTTCTCCATAGCTTCTTGTACTATATCGGGTCCTAATATAGTCTCACAAGCTTCAAACCATCTGATAGGGGAACAACATCTTCTACCATATAATGCTTCATACAGTGCCATTTGAATAATGGACTAGAAGTTATTGTTGTAAGCAAATTCGGCTAACGATAGATAAGTGTCCCAACTACCTCCAAACTCTATAGTATAAGCTCTCAGCATATCCTCCAAGATCTGAATAGTACGTTTAGACTGCCCGTCTGTCTGTGGATGAAATGCAGTACTAAGATCTACTCGTGTACTCAATGCTTCTTGAAAAGATTTCCAAAAGAGTGAAGTGAACTGTGATCCTCTATCAGAGATGATGGATACTGGAACTCTATGAAGTCGGGCAATTTCATTAATAAATATCTGTGCATACCTGGCTCCACCATATGTAGTCTCCATTGGCAAAAGGTGTGCTGATTTCGTCAGTCGGTCTACAATCACCCATTCCAAGTCATAACCTCTATGGTTTCGTGGTAGCCCCAGTGACAAAATACATAGTAATTCTTTCCCGTTTCCACATTGGAATCTCAATTTGTTGTAGTAGTCCTGTGGGTCGCCGATGCTCAGCCTTGACCTACTGACAAGTCAAACAACTAGAAACAAAGTTAGCAACATCTTTCTTCATACCTTTACACCAATAAAATTGCTTCAGGTCATGATACATTTTTGTGGATCCAGGATGTATAGTGTATTTAGTGGTATGAGCTTCTTTAAGAATAGCATGTCTCAACCCATCTACGTCTGCTACACATAGTCTGTCACCCATTCGAAGAACACTATCACTTTCAACAATCATATCCTTGCTTTTACCAGCTAAGGTCTCATCCATGTATTTGCATAATCTTTCATCCTCATATTGGGTAGCCTTAATGTGCTCAACTAATGATGACTTAGCCCGAGCACAAGACAACAATGCCTCTGAATTTCTGACACTAAATTTGATACCTGTATCTTCTAGTATCTGAATACCTTTGGCTAAAAGTCTCTTTACAGGGGCTATATATGCCAAACTCCCCATAGATTTTCTACTCAATGCATCAGCCACCACATTGTGTTTTCTAGGATGATATAAAATAGAACAGTCGTAGTCTTTGAGTAGTTCCATCCAACGACGTTGCCGATCTCTCTGCTGAAAGATATACTTTAGACTTTTACGGTCAGCATAAATCTCACAAATTTTGTCGTATAGACAATGTCTCTAAATTCTTAGAGCGAATACCACTGTAGCCATCTCCAAATCATGTGTAGGATAGTTTTGCTCGTGCTTTTTCTATTGTCTCGAATATAAGCTATAACACGATGATTTTGCATGAGAACATATCCTAATCCCACCCTTGAGGCATCACAGAATGCTGTTAATCATCTAGAACCTGATGGTAAGGCTGATATTGGTGCAATTTTCAAACATGCTTTGAGTTTTTGAAAGCTCTGCTCACATTTCTCTGTCCACTGAAACTTTGCATTTTCTGTGTTATCTTGGTCAACGGCTCTGCTATTATGTAGAAATCCTACACAAAATGCCTGTAATAGCATGCTAAGCCTAAAAACCTACGAATATCTGTATGAGAAGTATGTCTAGTCCATTTCTGCACAACTTCAGTCTTCTTAGGATGTACCATATATCCATCTTTGGATACAACATGCCCCAAAAATGCTACTGAGTCTCGCCAAAATTCACACTTCGAGAACTTAGCATATAACAGATGTTCTTGCAAAGTATGCAACACAGTTTTGAGATGATCCTCGTGTTCTCCTTGGCTACGAGAATATATCAGGATATCATCAATAAATACTATTATAAATCTATCTAGAAATGGCTTGAACACCCTATTTATTAAATCTATGTATTCCTCTGGAGCATTAGTTAGTCCTAAAGGTATCATGAGAAACTCATAGTGCCCGTATCGAGTTTTGAAAGAAGTCTTAGAAATATCTTTATCTTTGATTCTAAGTTGATGATAACCAGAACAGAGGTCAATCTTTGAAAAGTGGGAAGCTCCTTGTAACAGATCAAATTTATTATCTATACGGGGCAAAGTATATTTGTTGCGTGTTGTTATCTTGTTCAACTACCTGTAGTCAATTCACATTCTCAGGGATCCTTCTTTCTTCTTTACGAACACTGCCGGTGCACTCCACAGTGATACACTTGGTCTAATAAAATCCTTATCTAAAAAATCTTGTAACTGTTGCTTTAGCTACCTCAACTCTGCTGGTTCCATTCGATATGGGGGCATCGATATGGGTTGTGTGTTAGGTAGCAAATCAATACCAAAGTCTATTTCTTGTACTGGAGGCAATCCTGGTAAATCCTCAGGAAATACATCAGAAAAGTCTCTCACTACTGGTACATTTTCTATACTAACAGTTTCTTGTGTCATTTACAATAGCTAAGAGACCCAAGCAAGCTTTCTTTAGAAGTTGTTGAGCCTTCATAAAAGATATAATTTTGCAAGTCTTTAGAACTTGGCTCTCTCTTAGAATAAAACTGGGTTCATTTGGTATCTCAAACTTAACTATCTTTGCATGACAATTGACTATATCATAGCAAGAAGATAACCAATCCATTCCCATCAGCATGTCAAAGTCAATCATATCAAGTACAATAAGGTCGACTAGAGTATCTCTACCATCAATCCGAATCTGACAAGCACGATACACGTATTCAACTTACAAAGACTCTCCAATAGGAGTAGCAACTAGAAAAGGACCATTCAATAGCTCGGGCTGTCTACTAAATTTCAAAGAAAAGTATGAGGACACATAGGAGTGAGTACATCTCAGATCAATCAATGCAAGTGCATCAAATGAACAGACATAAAAATACCTGTAACCACTATATTCGAGGCCTTAGCATCCTGTCTAGTAAATGCAAAAACTCTCGCCTGAACTCTACCATCATTGCCTTGTCCTTGTTTCACAGTAGAACGGTCTCCAACACCTCGACCTCTATTTCCTGTACCTGTAGCACCTGAAGATTTAGGAGTAGTCTGAGTCGGTGCAACAAATTGAATAGAAGCCTGGTTGAAATTTCTCGGAGGCTGAAGGCAATCCCTCAAGTGATGTCCCAACTGGCCAAGGCGAAAGAACTCTCCAGTTAGAAAATGACATTGACCCAAATGTGATCTACCAAAAGTCTAGCAGGCTGGAGTAGTGGCATGTATCTACCTAGGGTAAGAAGTCCAGAAAATAATGGTCCCTATTACCTTGTCTGTAATGTGGTTTGTATGTGGACTGTAAAGACATGTGTGTCCCTGTCTGAGAACTCTATTTTTGTTGTTGTCCTTGACTTCCTGCTCTTCTAATTTCACTAAAACTGCCACTAAAAGCCCCTCATGTCTTGGCCTTCTTACATAATTCACTAGATGCACGCTCTTCACGTCCCTTGTTTTCAATCTTTCTAGCAAGGTCGACTACATTAGTATAGGATAAAGTCTTCATCTGTACGGCTACTGCAGTGTATAGACGACCAACTAATCCATCAAAAAACCTCTAAATTCGATCTTCTTCATTAGGCACTAAATGAGGTGCATATATAGCCAGCTTACAAAACTTAGTGTTATATGTTGACACATTCGTATCTGGAGTCTGAACCAATCTCTCAAATTCTCCAACATATTGTTGCATCAGATTGTCTAGAAGAAAATAATTCCTGAACAACTTAGTGAACTCGTCCCATGGCAGTGGTGGTGCTCCTACTGGCCTTCCTAGCAATACCATTTCATACCATGTGTTGGCCATATCCTCTAGTTTGTATGCTGCAAGCTTCACGGCTCTCTCACTAGAACATCCAAGAGCACGTAATGACTTGAGTGTCCCATCCAAGAAACCTTGAGGACTTACTGAGTTATCAGTACCTGTGAATTTTGGTGATTTAAATTTAAGGAACTCTTGTTGGGATACTTATTCCCGAAAGGCTGAGTCTGTGTAGGTGCTTGTGTCTGTAAATTAGCCTGAGGAGCTGAACTTCCGCCCTCAGTAGGCAGCAATACCTCTAATACATTCAAAAACCTTGCCACTACATCTGGAGGTAAGGCGACAGTAGGTACAACAGTTGGCACTGGTAGTGGAGCATTCTGAACTCCCTGCTCTTGCACTTGATTTAGCATAACGGCTTGGGTTTGACCCATGTTCCCAACTTGAGGTTGAGGAGCAGCGTGTCTTCTAGTTTGATGAACCCCAACTAGACAGCCACCCCGGGTAGCACCACGTCTAGCAGATGAGGGTATGTGTCTACTAACCATCTGCGAAAGAAATATTTCAAAGTCAATCTCAAGTTATCTAAACGCACGATCAAAGAATGAAAAAAGGAAAAACATTCCTAAATGTTCATCAGCCTCATGGTCATAAGTATGGGCGCCTACATACCCATGAACAAGACTCTACTAACCATTGCTCCATGACTCGGGACTTAAAGCCTAAGCGCTGATACTTTGTCACGACCCATTTTAGGACTGTGACCGGTGCTTAGGAGCAAGTGCTCCCAAGTAAGCCTCATCGATAATTTTACAGAAAATCAGACAGAGTTTTTCCTGTTTCTGGACCATCCCAAAAATTTTCTTGTCTCAAATCAACAACCAAACATCATAATATAATACCAAACAATTGACAACCTGTCAATTAAACAATACAAGTCTCTACAATAACTAAACCACCAACAAACTACTAGAAATACTAATTTATCTCCAACTTTGATAAATAAGAACGATACTCAACATAAGACTATAATAACAAAAGAATACTCATGACACTAAAATAATGACGATACGCAAAGAAATAGCATTTCTCGTTAACAGTCAAGAAAATGATGTTTAATCCTTTTTTAAATTCATTTACCGTTTGATGTGATTTAAGCAATTCAAGCTATCGATACGTTTACAAATAATCCAAGTACAACATGTTTTTGGGTCCTTGACTACCCGGGCAATAGCATAATAGTATCTACGCACGGACTTTCGTCACCTCGTGCGTACGTAGCCTCAACAAATAGGAGCACATGGCCAATTAACTCACTTATGGGGACAATTCCATCTTACAAGGTTAGAAAGGAGACTCACCTTGCTCCGAAGATCCATAACTAGAATTCCAAGCCCTTTTGAAGACTCATATTGATGCATGATGCTCCGAAACTATTCAATTATTATGAAAAACCTTTAATATGGGCTCAATTACTTATTACAATCCAATTTATAGCATTTCCTATCCCGATCGAAAAGTTAACAAAAACGCCCTCAAGCCCACGTGCTCGAATTCCAAATATTTTCAAAGAATAAGTTTAACCATTGTTTCATGAACTCAAATATACAATTTTCTCTAGATTCCACACCCAAAATCGTGGCCAAATTCTAAGAATATAAATTTTCTAGGTCTTCCATCAAACCCCAAGCATTTTTCAAATTTCCATGTCTAAATCCCTATATAAACCTTGTATTTAACTCAAAACTAGCATAAATTACTTACCTCATGATGAATGGCGGAACCCCCTCTTCACAAGCTCCAAAAATCGCCCAAGCCAAGAGAAAAATGGTGAAATGAACTCAAACCCCTATTTTAAACATTCTGCCCAGCCCAGGTCTGCCCTTCTTCGCGTTCGCGGCCCGCCTCTCGCGTTTATGAAGGCTAGTTACCCAGACCCTTCGCGTTCGCGTACAAAGCCTCGTGTTCGCGTAGGCCAAAGACCCGAGGCCCAACTTTTCCTTCTACGCGTTCGCGATCTCCTCCTCGCGTAAGCATAGCAGCTCAGCCACCCCTTCGTGTTTGCGACTTCATCTTCGCGTTCGCGAAGGCCAAATCTGGCAGCCTCCCACTTTCCTCTTCGCGTTCGTGAGACTTCCTTCGCGTTCGCGAAGAAGGAAATCTGATTCCAGCAACCAGCAACATCCTTTTACCCAAATTCATTCCGTTAACCACCCAGAATCCACCCGAGGCCCTTGGGACCCTAACCAATCATACCAACTAGTCCCAAAACATGTTACGGACTTGCTTGAAGCCTCAAATCATATCAAACAATGTTAAAACCACGAATCAACCTCCAATCCAAGCTTTATGAACTTTAGAACTTCAAACTTCTACTCTCGATATTTAAACCTATCAAATCACATCTTGTTCACCTCAAATTTTGCACACAAGTCATATTCGACATTACAGACCTACTCCAAATTTAGGAATCGGATTCCGACCTCGATTTCAAAAAGTCCACTTCTAGTCAAACTTCTCAAAACCTTCAAAATTTCTATCTTTAGCCAAATGACTCCAAAATGACCTACGGACCTTCGAATTCACTTTCAATCACGGTCCCAAATCCAGAATCACCATACGGAGCTATTCATAGACTCGAAATCCCAAATGGACATCGATAACATTGAAATTCACTTCAAGCCAAACTTATGTAATTTCTTCCAAAATGCTAACTTCCCCAATAGGTGCCAAAATGCTCCCTGATCATCCGAAACTCGGTTCGAGTATAAGCCCAAGTCCAAAATTATCATACGAACATGCTGGAACCTTGAGATCCCGATTCCGAGGTCGTTTACTCAAAAATCCAGTCCTAGTTAATTCTTTTTACTTCAAACTTCCGAAATGAGGATTCTCTTTCCAAATCAACTCCGAACTTCCTGAAATTAAATTCTGACCATGCGTACAAGCCATAATACTTTAGATGAAGCTTCTTATAGCCTCTAATTGTTGAACGACGTGCTAGAGCTCAAAACGATCTGTCGGGTTGTTGCATTCTCTCCCACTTAAACATACGTTCGTCCTCGAACGTTCTTAGAACTACACTGAAGTTGTCTGAAATCACTGTTTAACACCTCATGCACCTTCCTGTGCTACCACAACTCAGTTGAGCACATTAGCTCGATCAATTTTGAAGATATTTCCTTTTATTCAAGCAAATAAGCCTTAGAGCCCAATTCCAACATTCGAAATTCTCTGTCAGGCCTGTTTCCAACACACGAACGCCGTATCAATCACCACATGATGCACTGGAACATGACTGCATACCTTTGCTGAATTAACAACTTGCACTATTTTACTCATAGGAGCACAACAACATTCTCGGATCAATTTAGTCAAAATTTGATGAATCTGATGCTCCTATGGCACCGCATGACATACATGGGTCTCGTTCTAACTCTTACAATACTGACACAACGGAAGAGATGTGTTGAAATTCATAACCAACTATTGAATCAATAATCATTGGGTCTATTCCCCTGACAAGAACTATCACTCCATTTTGAACCAAATAATAGTCTTAGCTCCTTAATATACTTCATATAACCAGATTGCACTGATCCCGAATTCAATGATCGCGTCTCACCCAGTACGAACTGCTTAGGCAATAAGCCATACCGACACGACAAAAAGCCTCATATGATGCCGCATAGTGCCAATAGTCTTCCAATTCTAATGCGATACAAAAGGAAACAAACTCTAGAAAGGAAATCCAATTACACTTCTCGCAAATCATACATGCGACGCGGTCAACATAATTTAACGAACACCCGCTCGCGAATCATACATGCGATGCGGGTACACATCTAGTATGAGCTTTCCTCACAAACTATACTTAGTATTACCCCGTTACGGTGCACAACCCGATCTAAGAAATATACCTATGGCTGCGTGCTACATGATCCACACATAGAACCTATATAAGGAGATATGCATCGAGCTAAATTGCTCATTACAGTAAGATACTGAATCTCGGTCACCAGTATGCCAAGTGCATAATACCATCCCCGAGGAGACACATAGCGCCATAAGCTACAAACTCACGCATAACTGTGGTGCAGTATACGCTCTAAAACTCAAGAGCCATCTTGCTCATATAACCTCACCTCTACGCGGAACCTCAACACATAAGAATTTACCAAGCTACCTCAAAACTCGCATGAAGAAATACATCATTACATGAAATAGCTGACGATAAAATAACATCCCCACTACTCTTCCATAAGGAGCACATTACTAAAATGAACACATATGGTCTGATTTAGAGGGCATATTCCCATTTAGATCCATCAATAGACGTCAAGCTTATCCTGATTGTACCAAACTAGGCCAATAATCTTTCAAAGGTCCATATTAACTTCCCTTTTCTCCCATAACACATAAGAACAAGCATCATAACCGGAGTAATCATCCACAGTCCACAACTCAATATGTCATGTGCCCTCCAGGCATCAATGCTTAATTTAGCGACATTACTACAACCTTAATAATCGGTTTAAATCTTTAATCAATCAAGTGACTACATGCCACACTTATATAATCTCCATGTGGGACACGCTCCCCCAACCTACCATAACAAATAACTAGGTCGTACCTCCAAACCACCAGCTGCACCATTGCTGAAAATTGACAAATAATCATTAACTGGGATGCAAAGCCTTTTTCACAAAACACCAATTTCACGCGATCCTAAGGACAATACCAGCTTACTTCAAACATCAAAACTCCTTTCTTGCTCATCCGAGCTCGTGACATCCTGTTCAACACCGAACTGCAACCTTGGTCTTTACTTCAAATTCCATACTACTCACTACACCCAACATGCCAATATACGATAGCATGTTTTTCATCATAGCTTCGGAACTACTATTAGATTAACACTTCATCATATAAAAATTTCCACTTAACTCACTTCAGGAGAACCATCGCAACATATAGGTAAATTCTCATAACCGTAGAACATGCAAATCTCTAAGTAGTGGTCGAAGCCACCATAGCCCTTCTGGGACCCGCCTCCACATAACAAGACACAACAGTAGAATACTTTCTGATTAACACCAATTGCAGCGACCGACAAGACTCACACGCACCGTCACAAATTACTTGCATAACTAGATCACACTGAAGGAACGGATCACTACCAGCAATATGCCAATTCGACTATGGCTAACCAACCCATCTTCTTCCAATTTATCATTGATTACCATAGAAATAATAATAACTCCATTCAACACTAAACATACTCCATCCGCACTCATCCTGAGTGACCTTGAACCATGAGACCATGCCATCTCAAATCCCACGAACCACTTCGTACCTCCCAATTGCTACACTGCAAGTTAAATATCATAGAACATTCTGGGCCCTTCTCATAAGCTGCTACAACGCTTGGTTCTTAACTGTACCTATAAGCTCGAAATCATTAAGCACCGCACCTTACCCCTTTGAATAAACTAGGACCACTGCTGAGTGTCGTCCAATCTAACTTGACCCAAATATAATCAACTCCATAATTCTTCTAGCACAAGCATACCCTCTCGACGGAACACCAGACAGAATTACTCCCCAAGTCTGAACATGAGCCAACAAGGCCAACCATAGCACACCTTTAACAATCCCTTTGCTCAAATTACAACTTATGCTCCTTTTCGTTGCTAAAATAACTTACCAATACGTCGATAATCCGAAATCTCACAAGAAGATACCCATACAACCTAATTGTAGGTGGCGGGACTCTCCCACTTAGCTAGAAGCCACTATTACACAACTCTTGAATTCGCTAGGATTCTTAATCTCTTATCGACACAACCTTGTGTAATCAACTGCCAAAGTTCTCAAAATCTTTCTGTAAAACCCTTTTTTTTATATTTTGAATCATCAACCTTATTCGCACAACCGATCTCTTTGCTATATAGCCAATATAATTCTTCATAGAAGCTTCGCCAACCACGTGACCGCTTACCTGCTCACAGGGAATAACCCACTCGTGGAAATCACTTCCTGACATCTTCCAGTGCTGCTGCACAAGGTACAATCACCATGACATCAATAACCCACCCTAAGTCTGAGCTAAACCTGTAGCTGCATAAGTCCTTTCACCCCTCGTGGACATCAGTTAAATGTGCGGCAACATTCTTCCTTTTCAAAGTTATGTTGTATCCTTATTCGTTCAAGCAGATCCTTTTCATTATACCAACTCTCCTGCCGCATAATAGCCAATACTTCAGATTAAATCCGTAAACCCCAATCACCAATCACTAATATTCTCAAATCCCTCTGAACTCTCCTTAAGGTACATGGTCATCCCACTGGAAAGCTCATATTGGGCAACGCGCTTCCTTAATCAACTACTCGACCTTTGTATACCTAGCTTTTAGAATTTTTGAATACCGCTTGACACTTACCACATGTCCTTCCTCGTCCTTTCCTATTCAGTTGTTGCCTTAAATAGAATCCTTCTTCATAGATCTTGGACCTGCAAACGCTACTGACTTGAACCTTCCTAGAGATCATCTTTCTTGAGCTGTCGATATTAGAAACAGCGATTCAATCCTGAACCACCGCACCACGCGCTCTCTGACGGTCGCTTCTTCAATACTATCTCACCTTTTCCTGCTCCCAAGGCGAATTGTAGAAGATTATAACACCGGAAAACTTAGTACATTCAATAAGGCAACAATACCTCGTCATAGGAGAAAACTCCACCACGCTTGCAACACCAAGCCTCGTTACTCCATTAGCCCAAATCTGGACATTCATAGGCCAATTGCTTTTCTCTTGCCGGGAAAAATTACCGAATCTCTAGACCATGCACTGAGTAAACCTCCCTCAAGTCATTCACTACCCCTACACGTAGGCAAACATCCCACTATCAAATTAATATTGTGGAACAATCGTTCAATAGCATCATGACAACTTGTGCCTAGCCTCAGAGCCCTCATAGGTACCGCTACTGAGCTGAAACGACATAATATCTTTCCACAAAGCGATGATAATAGTCCAATAACCTATACCGGGAGAAATATACCGCACCACATCTATAATACCATTTACAGTTCTTCAATTCTCAATTTATGACAAGCGGTTTGCGTCGCATAAGATTGAGATGGAAAGAAACAAAGGCATAAGCCTCAAGGAATCAAATCGCACGATAATGAATAAAGAAGGAAAGTACTCCTAACAGTCCTGCAACCTCCCGAGGATAAGTACAGACGTCTCTGTACCGATTTACGAGACTCTACTAGACTTGCTCATGGCTCGTGAGACCCTAGGAACCTAGTGCTCTGATACCATGTTGTCACGACCCAAAAATCCACTAAGGGTCGTGGTGGTACCGGACACCGCTGTGAGGTAAGCCAACCAAAATGCTTGATTAAATTCCAACTTTAATACTTGTTTAAAATCATTTTTCTTTATACAATAAATAACTAACAATGAAATTTATAGGAATAACTATGAAGTCTTCTACAAACTAAATATTGAATAATTTGAAAACCATCTAGAACCCGGTGTCACAAGTGCATGAGCAATTTCTATGAAATAATAAAGTACAACAACCATCCGGAGTACACTATTGAACAAAAATAAATACAGAAAAATGAAAGAGACTCTGCTGGTTGCGGGTCGTCTCGAGAAGAGCAACTCACCTAAGTCTCCATATCAACCATGCTGCTATGCCCAGTTGGCCACTAGAGATACAAGTGCCTATGCAACAAAAATGCACAGAAGTGTAGTATGAGTACGAAAACAACGTGTACCCAATAAGTATCCCGTCTAATCTCGAAGAAGTAGAGATGAGATGGTAGACTTCGACACTTACTAGAGGTCCAATAATGATATACTATTAATGTGATGATTTCACGGATTTATTAACAACAGTAAATTCAGAAAAGTCATGAAACGGGTAAAAGTTTCTTTTTTATTAAAAGCTTCCGGATTTGTAATCTATTACGCAACAATTATCTCAACTCGGGGAGAGAAAATATCAATCTCAAATAATCTCAAGGCAAACAATACAAGCATGCACAAATAATCACCGTGGAGCGTATCGCTGATCCAACATAAAAGTAAACTGTGCACTCCCGAGGGTCGAATTGCTCGAACCATAGATGCATCTATTACCCTCCTTGCAAATCATCCATGTGATGCAGTCAAATATAAATAAACAACACCCCGCTCGTGAATGTCTATGCGGCGCGGACAAATATAAATAAACAAGCACCCTGCTCGTGAATCATCGATGCGTTGCAGGTACACATAGAAGCATGCATTCAAACAGTCAATCAAGACTTCATCAGGGAAAATTAATTACCTAAAGAAATAGCAATTCTCTTTAATGGTCAATATGTTTACAAATAATCCAAGTACAACATGTTATTAGGTCCTAGACTACCCGGACAATAGCATAATAGTAGCTACGCAAGGACTCTCATCACCTCGTGCATATGTAGCCCCCACAAGTAGGAGAACATAACCAATTAACTCACCAACGGGGAAAATTCCCTCTTACAAGGTTAGAAAGGAGACTCACCTCGCTCCGAAGATCCATAACCGACATTCAACGCCCTTCTGAAGACTCATATTGATGCAAGATTCTCCAAAACTAGCCAATTATTATGAACAACCATTAGTATGGGCTCAATTACTTATTACAATACAATGTATAGCCATTCCTAGCGCCGACCAAAAAGCTGACAAAAATGTCCTCGGGCCCACGTGCTCAGATTCCAAAACTTTTCGAAGAATAAGTTTACCCATAGTACCCATAGTTTCACGAACTCAAATATACATCTTTCTCTAAATTCTATACCCAAAATCGTGGCAAAATTCTAAGAATATAAATTTTCTGGGTCTTCCCTCAAACCCCAAGTATTTTACAAATTTCCATGTCTAAATCCCTATAAAAACCTTGTATTTAACTCAAAACTAGAATAAATTACTTACCTCATGATGAATGATGGAACCCCCTCTTCACAAGCTCCACCAATCGCCCAAGCCAAGAGAAAAATGGGTGAAATGAACTCAAACCCCGATTTTAAACATTCTGCCCAACTTAGTTCCGCCCTTCTTCCTGTTCGCGGCCCATCTCTTGCGTTGTCGAAGGCCAGTTACCCATCCCCTTTGTGTTCACATACAAAGCCTCGCGTTCCAGTAGGCCAAAGACCCCAGGCCCAGCTTTTCCTTGTACACGTTTGAAATTTCCTCCTCGCATTCATGTAGCAGCTCAACCCACCCCTTCGCGTTCGCGACTTCCTCTTCGCATTTGCGAAGGACTAATCCAGCAGCCTCGCACTTTCCTCTTCGCATTCACAAGACTCCTTTCGCGTTCCTGAAGAAGGAAACCAGATACCAGCAACCAGCAGTAGTATTTTACCCAAATTCGACACATTAACAATCCGGAATCCACTCGAGGCCCCCTGGACCCCAACCAATCATACCAACTAGTCCTAATATACGTTACGGACTTGCTCGAAGCCTCAAATCATATCAAGCAAGGCTAAAACCAAGAATCAACCTCCAATCCAAGCTTTATAAACTTTAGAACTTCAAACTTCTACTCTCGATGTTTAAACCTATCAAATCATGTCCGATTGACCTCAAATTTTGCACACAAGTCGTATTCAACATTACAGACCTACTCCAGCTTTCGGGAGCATATTCTGACCTCGATATCAAAAAGTTCACATCCGGTCAAACTTCTCAAAACCTTTAAATTTCCATCTCTAACCAAATGACTCCAAAATGACCTATGGACCTCCTAATTCAATTCCGATCGCGCTCCCAACTCCAAAATCACCATACATAGATATTCATAGACTCTAAATCCCAAATGGACATCGATAACACTAAATGCACTTCAATCCAAACTTATGAAATTTCTTCCAAAATGCTAACTTCCAAAATAGGCGCCAAAATGCTTTTGGGTCATCCAAAACCTGATCCGGGCATTTTCCCAAGTCCAAAATTATCATATAAACCTGGTGGAACCTTCAGATCCCAATTTCGAGGTTGTTTAATCAAAAATCTAATCCTAGTAAATTCTTTCAACTTAAAACTTCGGAAAAGATAATTATCTTTCCAAATCAACTCTGAACTTCATGAAATTCAATTTCGACCATGCGTACAATTCATAATACCTAAAATTAAGTTGTTCATTGCCTCCGACTACTAAATGATGCAGTAGGGCTCAAAATGACCGGTCCGGTCATTACATCTCATCAAGCTTTTCTTGTAGTAAAATATAATTAACAGTTCAGTAATAAGCTCGATAATCATTATATAATATCATTATTCATATTTTGGGAGGTTTCAGTGAACGGATCATGTAATTGGTATGAATGTGTATTTCTTTGCAAGAAGTCATATATAACGGTAGTCCCGACTCGAGGAAAATCGATAACAGTATGCTAGTTCCCACTAGCGAGGGCTGTAATGGTAATCAGTAATTACAAGGTGCACTAGGTCTAACATACCCGCCGTTAACTACGGGATCCTTCAATGTCTACTCTCGTTTATACTTGTCTCTGTAATTCGTATATACTCGTAAAAACTATTTTAAAAAATTATAGGGCAGTTCGGATATTATCAAATCATATAATTTTCTTTTGATAATAGCAAATTCAAGTAACGGTAAAACAGATCTGGTGACAATGAAAAAATTTAAAACCACGGTATTCATCTCAAATAACTATTTCGGTATCACATTGAGTAAAAGGCTTGTCACATATGCAACTCACAATGATCGGTAACATATTCATATTAAAAATTATGTGTAAATCATACAAATTACGAAAAAATAAATTACAGTAAGATTGCTACTCACAGTACTCGTGCTAAAATACCAAATGCTTCACCTCGAGCAATTCGTATAAATTCCTCCAATCAACCTATAATTAAATAATATCGATCTCATGTTAATTTCCTCATTTAGACTAAATCCATCACTCATTTAGAATACCTAATCATCGGGGTTCACATTTGAGTCTTACTTTGTGGATTTATATTTAATCATAGAACTAGTCCATAGTTCTATTAATTTCAAAATATTTGGTATAATTTATTCCTCTAAAATTAGACCTATTAGTGCTTAAACTAAACCTTTATAGCCTCATTATCTCCATAATGATAGTATATTTCTTTTTATATAAGAGAAAGCTGATATTGAATTCTTGTGTACTACATGAAAATGCATAAATGCGGTGAAAGAAGTCAATAGATGAGGGGAAGAATATTAACCTCTTTAGACCAAGTAGAGCTTTAATAATTTCACTTTCAACTCCTAATTCTTCTTAAAGTCTTTGTCGAAACCTCCTCCTCCTCCTCCTTCTTCTTCTTCTTCTTCTTCTTCTTTTTCTTCTTCTTCTTCTTCTTCTCCTCTTTTCCCCCTTCTTCTTTCTTTGTTCATTTTTATTTTGTTTTGTCGTTTGAAGCTTTCTGCTTCTTTTCCTTAGAAGGGTGCAGATAACCCTTTTTAAATCTTGTAGGAATTGTAATGGGCTTCGGCCCTTTGTCTTTCATTCCTTATTTCTTTCCTTTTTTTATTATTAGTTTTTTATGTTTTAATATATAGTTTCTTATTATTATTATTATTATTATTATTATTATTATTATTATTATTATTATTATTATTATTATTATTATTATTATTATTATTATTATACTACTGGCCAATACACCATTATTAAAAATATATGATAGTACAATTGTCTATTATGTTTTCTTATATTATTGTTATACTTATTAAAGGATAGTTGAATTATTATATGTGATTTTTGCTTGTTATAGTTTTTTCATGTTTATAAAAATTATTTTATATATTTAGTATAAGGAAAAAAACACACCTCCTCATCATATGACTAAAACCTCCAAAAAATACGACTAAAACCTAAACTACTGGGTAGAGGACTGGAAATTAGACCTCATCATGACCAATATCAAGTCTGGTATATATCCTTGCATACATTAAGCTTCCGATTGCTGAAAAATAAGGAACTCTAGCCATGTTTCCTTTCTCCTCCACTGTTTAGGACACATCTTCTTGCTCAACTACAGATGACCAGCAAGAGGTTTGTTGGCTGCCTTAGAAATTTTCATGTTGAAGCGTTGTAGTACGCGTTCAATATAATTCACCTGATATAGCCATAACTTTCTGTTTGTTCGCTCTCAATATAAATCTCCTAAGATAGCCACAACTTTCTTCTTGTTCGATCTTGAAGTATATTCATCCCTAGAATTTGTTGTGTTGGGCATGTCCTTTATATCAAATAACTTGGGCATTGGGCAAATATCTTTTCAACTTTGCAATCAGCTTCTTGTCTTGTCCAATTATCAACACGTCATCCACATACAACAATGATATAATAAAGTTATTATCAGAAAATCTTTTGAAGTATACACATGACTCATAATTGGTCTTTATGTATGTCTGACTTTTCATGAATGAGTCAAACTTCATGTACCATTGCATTGGTGTCTAATTCAATCCATAAATGTTCTTATTCAGTTTGAAAATCATGTATTTCTTTTCAGCTACTTCAAATTATTTTGGATGCTCTATATAAATCTCCTCTTCCAAATTTCCATGAAGAAATGTAGTTTTCACATTCAACTTCTTCAATTTAAGATCTAGGCTAGCTGCTAATCTCAAAATTATTCGAATAGAAGTCATTTTGATAATAAGTGAGAAAATTTCATCAAAATCAATACTTTTCTTATGTTCGAAGCCTTTAACCACTAATCAAGCTTCGTATCTGGTCAACTTGCCATTTCCATCTTTCTTGAGTTTAAGGACCCACTTGCACTTGAGTGGTCGTTTACCCTTTGGAAGTTCAACCAACTTATATGTGCCATTTTTCTGTAGAGATTCTGTCTCTTCTTGTATGGATTTCATCTACTGGTTCTTTTCTGGATGGGACAACACCTCTTTAGGACTTTCTGGCTTCCCTTCATCACTGATGTGGACATATTCTGTGGATGGGTACTTGCATTACTCTACCCTTGGACTTTTTGATCTCCTCAAAGGTTGAGGTTGTTCTTCCCTGAGTGGGGTGCTCCACTTGCTCGACACCATCATCAAGTTGCTCTTCCTGCTCAATCACCTCATCACGTTGCTCCCCCCGCTCGACAAACTTGTCAGTCCTTCTTTTTGCACATGTGGGGTTGTTAGAAGTAGAAGGAATAGTAACAAGGTTAGATATTATACATTCTTGTCATTATCTAGCATATCATTAGCTGTTCCAACTTCACATTCTAGGAAGACTACATCTCTGCTTCTGATGACCCTCTTCTATATAGGATCCCACAATCTGTACCGAACTCTTCATCTCCATATCCGATGAATATGCAGGGAACATATTTATCATCCAATTTTGTTCTTTGCTCATATGGTAATGTGCAAAAGCTCTGCAACCGAACACCTTCAGATGCAAGTAGGACACATCCTTTTTGGTCTAAACTCTCTCTAAGACGTCAAACTCCAATGGAACTGATGGACTCATATTTGTTTAACAGGTTGTCTAAACTACGTCGTCCTAGAATAACTTAGGCAATGCTTCTCACCTTCTCAACAATGGTGTTGTTCATTCTCCCAGTTACACCATTGTGTTGTGCGGTTTCAGGAATTGTCTTTTGTATCTGATCCCATGGCTCGAACAGTACTCTTCAAATCATTGAAGTGTACTAACCTCCGTTTTCACTTCGGAGACACTTTAAGTTTTGACATGTCTCCCTTTCCACCAGAGCATAAAACATCTGAAAAACTTTAAACACCTGATCTTTGGTTTTCAATATATAAACCCATAATTTTCGTGAAGCATCATCAATAAAAGTAACAAACTATTTGTTACCGCCCATGGATTCAATTTATATTGGACCACAAACATCAGAATATACCAAATCAAGTATATTCAATTTTCTTTCAGACGATGTCTGAAATGAGACTCTATTCTGCTTACTAAATAAACAATAGTCACAAGGTTTTACCGTTGTACATTTGACAAAAAAATGAGTTATTTTTTAGAAATAATATGCAATTTCTTCTCGCTCATATGACTCAATCTTTTGTGCCACAAATTTGTAAAAATATCATTTTGTGTCGTCTTCAATTCACCTTGGCATATTTCTGCATTTGTCCTGTACAATATACCACGAGCAACTCCCTTTGCAATCACCAATAATCCTTTGATGAGTCTCCACTTTTGATTTGCAAAATAGTTCTCATATCCATCTCGGTCTAATGTGATTCCCGAGATCAAGTTCATCCGCAAATTAGGTACATGCCACATGTCTCCATTGTGCATCTGACATTTTTCTTGATCAAATGTAACCGATTCCTGCAATATTTGAGTAACTCATGTTACCCATTCTCATAGTTCCAAAGTCACTGCTATATATTTACAAAAAAATTCTCTTACCGGTGTGGCATGGTAAGATGATGATATATCAACCATCAATTCTGACTTTGGACTTGACAAGTGCATGCATTCCTCTTCCTCATTTATAAAGGGTAAAAGATTATCATTGTTTTGCACCATGGAAGTTTTTTTGTTGTCTTACTTCTAGCCACTGCTTTCACCTTTTCCCTTTCTTTGATTTGGCAATCTCTTTTGAAGTAACCTAGTTGATCATAATTGTAGCAATTTTATGCTCTTGAGTTGGATCAGTTCTTGGACTTCCCATGAGCTCCGGTCTACGATAGTTGCTCGAACTCCTTTGATAACTCCTGCCTCTACCTTCTGTAATGAGAGCATGTCCTTGATTTTCAGGCTTTTTTCTTATCTTCTCGTTGAGTAGAGGAGCCGATGTAACATCTTTCAACTCAGTGGTAGTCTTACCATGCAGGATGATTGTTTCGAAATTATCATACGAAGATGGCAATGAGTTCGATAGCAAGATGACTTTATCTTCTTCCTCGGTTTTCACTCCAAGCTCGGTGAGCTGTGTGATTAGTCTGCTAAACACATTTAAATATGACAAAAATACGTACCTTCACCCATGTGTATAGCATATAGATGCTTCTTCAGGTACAATTTACTTGTCAGCATTTTGGATATATATAGGCTTTTCAACCTTGTCCACACATGCGGTGTCTTCATCAATGATAATATGTACCACATCATCTGATAAGTTCAACCTGATTGTACTAGAAGCCCTTTCATCCAAGTCGGCCCACTTCTCAACTTTCATGATATGAGACTTTTTGGCACCAACATCTAGTAGCTTGTGTAATCCTTGTTGGATGAGCAAATCCCTCATCATTCTTTGTCATGTTGAGAAACCGCTATCTTCATTGAATTTTGCTACCTCGTACTTTACTCAAACATTTTTTTACCGAGTATAGTACTACCGACAGTGAATTATACTTCTGGGAATGAGCAGAACATATGCTCTAACATCAGTTTTTAGGAGTAAACCCTCACATAAATAATATTCACGGTAATAAAAGCGAAATATTAATGTAGCAACGAGATACGATAATTAATAAGGAATAAAAGAATGACAACGACACCATGATTTTTACGTGGAAATCCTTTTGAATAAGGGAAAAACTACGGTCCCGAGAGGAGAAATTAATATCACTATAGCATGGAATCTAAGACTTTGAAGGTTCGAGTAAAATACTCGATATATCACCACTGCAACATTAAAAAGAAATAACCCTCTTTTAATATTCTCGTCTCACTACAATATCACTCATTTTTTATTTTCTTACAGACTATTTTCTTATACCCTGTCTGTGATGCCTCACTCTTTCTTCTCTCTTTATTGGTGTGCCTTCAACTAATCAGGGGCTATCTATTTATAGACGTTCAATACTCCTTGTTTGCATCATGGATGACATCATCATAATATAAATGTCAAACTTTCACCTTGTGAAAGCAATGAAATATCTGCCAACCCAAGTCACATTTCCTGTAGATTTGGTAGCATGGTACTTTATGTCGAAGGAAGTTTGTCTTCCTTTTACATTCATAGGATGGAGATGGACCCACAGAAATTCATTTTCCTTTTAACTCTTCACTCATACCAGAGGGAAGTACAAGAGTATAAGAGTATGTCGATTATTATTTACTAGCTGATCCTTTGAATTATTTCAGTGTTACAAACGTCCGTCAATTATGTTATTCTTTATGGTAGGCAAAAACTCAAGGATTAGTTGCTGGAGTGGAAGCAATTGGAAGTTCTTTGGCTTTTCTTGTAATAAGTCCACTGACCTGTGAGTTAAGCCCTTCTCTCTTATAACTTGAAAATCATGTGTTAGATTTTCTTCTTCAATTAATTAATATTTTTTCTTTGAATATTTGCAACTTGGTTCTTGTGTAGCAGTGCACCTTTCAATTGCATACATTTTAATTTGATCTGTGCAGCTTTTGTTTTGGTTAATGTTTGTGGTGCATTTAACTACATTGTTAGACATGTATGATTCCCTCTTGCTATATAGCCTTTTGGTTACATTTTTAAGTTATATACACGTCAGTGAGTATTACTAGCAAGTTAGTTATCAGTTTTACAAATGGTTATCATATAGATTTATCTATAATTATCTTATAAGTGACCTAATTGAATAAATACTATTTTTATTGTTATATCATATAAATTAAACTCGTTATGTACTTATTACTCAAGAAATTCGATGTGTTTAGCACCTTAACCATATATACAGGTAAAACTGAGACTAATGAGCACCTTGATTTTCCGGTAGGGCACACGAAGCAAGGACAACAACCAGGAATTGAAATCGAAGCTGGGAGCCTTTCATATCAAGGCCCGAATAAAATACATTCCCTCAGAACCATCGATACCACGCACCCCAGATGTGGTTCGAGTTTCAAGACCTCGGAAAATATTACCAAACGTCCGCGCATGATTAACAAAAGGTCGTGATATCCATGCACAACAGGATATCACGATGTGAATTTCTACCCATATCGATAGCAGAACAATGATTAGCAAAAAGGAAGATTTTTCCCTTTCTTAGAATTATACTTAGAGTAACACTCCACTGTAAAACTCCACTACAATATAAATAGAAAGCTTATTATTCAATAAACACATTGTAACATGCATATCAAGGTAATATACATTTATTCTCTCAGTTTCTAAGCTATTTAAAGGTTCTCATTCTTGTTCATAACTTTACATATATATTTTGGCTCCAAATTGAAGGCCAACTAATTGTTTGTCACGACTAAGATTTTCCCCCTGGGGAGTCGTGTTGGTGCCTACTCGTAGAAGCTAGGCAAGCCGCGAAATAAAGAATCACTGACTATATCATTTTAGCCCTTTTTAAAAATTTGAATTAACAGGTAACCAACCTTGAAATATTAACGATAAATGAAAATCAAGTGGAAGACTTAATCTGATAAAATAACTAAAGCTAGTACGATAATGCCAACATACGTCTCTGCCCAGAATCTAGTGTCACAATATCACGAACGGTCTATGATTACTACAAAAATAGTCTGGAAGAGATACAATCTGTCTCGGAATCAAAAGAAAACAGAGTACATAATAAGATAGAAGAGAACGCCGGGCCTGCGGACGCTTACAGGACTACCTCGGGAACTCTAGCTGGACTAAAGGCAGCCACCCCAAATGCTACTATCCAAAAGCTACTTCGGGATCAGCACATAGTGCATAGTTTAGTATCAGCACAACCAACCCCGTGTGCTGGTAAGTTCCTAGCCTAACCTCGGCGAAGTAGTGACGAGGCTAGGACTAGACTTCTAATTAAACTTTTGCAGTTATATAATAGGCAATGGAAAATAAAATAGAAATAAACAAATAAAGATAGGAGGGGTTACATGATAGAGGGGAATTTCAATTCCAGTAGTAATTTAAAAGAAATATAAGAAAAAAATTTAAGATCTACATCAAAACGATAATAACACTATTGCGGAGCGCAACCTCATTCCTTTCATTTATCACTATTGTGATGTGCAATCCGATCCATTTATATCACTGTTGTGGCGTGAAATCGGATCCATTTATATCACTGTTGCGGCGTACAACCCGATCCATTTATATTATTGTTGCGGCATGCAACCCGATCCATTCATATTATTGTTGCGTCCTACAACCCGATCCATTCATATTATTGTTGCAGCTGCTAAAGCTAAGGTCACAGTCTTGGTATGACAATCCAAGATAGCTTGGTAAGGTGATAACCAGTCCACCCCCAATATAACATCGAAGTTGACCATGTCAAGCAACAAATCTATGCGAGTCCCGAGACACCCAATCCCCATAATACACGAATGATGGACTCGATCAACCACGATAGAATCACCCACCGGTGTAGACACATAAACAAGAACACTCAATGAGTCACTAGGCCTGACCAGGTACAGTGCAAAAGTAAGACGACACGTACGAATAGGTAGACCCTGGATCAAATAGCACTAAAGCATCTCTATCACAAACCATAATAGTACCTGTAATGACTGCATCTGAAGCCTCAGCCTGGGGCCTGACTGGAAAGGCAAAACATTGGGGCTGGGCCCCACCACCCTGAACTACCTCTCTAGGACGGTTTGCTGCTGGCTGGCCTACACTCTGGCAGCCTGAGCTCTACCTCTAGGACCTATACTTCCACCTCTATCACCTCTACCCCCACCTCTAGCTGGCTGAGCGAGCTGTGGAACAGTTGGTGCATGTACCATAACACAAGAACAATGATGCGGAGAACTGCTCGAAGCTCGAGGGTAATACCCAGAAATGTGACCCGTGTCAGCAAAAGTAAAACAAGCCCTTGGCTGTCGGCCCTGGAAACTCTAAAGTGGGGGTGCACTGATAGATGCTAGTGGTGCACTGAAGGATTGCTGATTGGGATGTGCAACCCGACCCAGATATAATATTGTTGTGTCGTGCAACCCGATCCAAACCTACAATCAACAACCATCATAACAAGAGTCCCGGCAAGGGATCAATAAAGAACTACACTATCCCAGCAAGGGAATCGACAGTATAAGTAAGTACGTCCCAGCAAGGGAGAAACAGCTATAACCAATCTTGTTCCAACATCTAACTACCTCAGCTAACATCGATACTCAATCATAAGTAATTTCCACGAGAACAATCTTAATCCTTTCTCAATACCGATAATCATCAATTTAAGCATTTGTAGTATTATTTAAGAACACAATAAATCACAATTTAAGACTCATGGTCATGCTCGACACCAACATATAGATACTCGTTACCATGCCTATGTGTCGTACTCGACAAGAAGCAAAAAGCAAATAGTAAACAACTCCTAATACCCTCAAGCTAAGGTTAGACCAAACAATTATCTCCAACTTCCACGGCCACCCCAAGCCTCAAACACTGCTTTTCCATTTAAATTTGGCTCCAATTCAATTGTATCTAGACTTAATCGACTTAATAACATCAATAAACGCTAAACAATCCAATTCTAATGCTTAATTATATCTTTCTAACCATTCTTCCCAAAAAGTCAAAAATTGACCTCATGCCTGCTTGGTCAAAACACGAGGTTCAAACAAAAATCAGATCAGCCATTCATCCACTAGCATGAATATATAACTAGTTGCAAAATTTGACCCCAAAACGAGGTCTAAATCCCAAATATACAAAAATCCCTAACTCTACTCAAATCTCTAATTTTCTACCCTTAAGAACATGATTTAAGCCTAGAAATCTAATTGGTGTTAATGGAAATGGAAGAAAAAGAGTCTAAGAATACATACCTTTGAATTGGTAGTGAAATCTCATTTCAAAAATCGCCCAGTTTGGAATTTGGAAGAACAAGTGATGAAATTTTTGCTAAAATCCCGTTTTTGTTCTGTTTTAAAATAACTAGACAGGCCTTCATCGCGTTCGCGATAGGCCTGTCAGGTTCTCGATGAAGCCAACTTAAATGATCTTTGCGTTCACAATAAATGGCTCGCGTTTGTGGAGCTTCAGCTCCCAGAGCCTTCACTTTCATGGCCAGATGGTCAAGTTCGCGTAGGGTAAAATATGAACCTATTCCCCAGGCTTTTAACCTTATACGTTCGTGAGTGCTTGGACGCGTTTGTGAAGGGTATCTCCCCAAGCCTCGCATTCGTGAAGAAGAAATTATGCACCTGAGAGATTTGCCTTACGTGTTCGCGAGTGGGACCACGCAAAGAGCAAACTCCTTGGGCACTGAATAGACAAAAACCTACAACATTTTATGAGTTCAAAACTTTCCGAAACACATCTGAAACTCTCCCGAACCCTCGGGGCTCCAAACCAAACATACTTACTAACTCAAAAACATCATATAAACTTATCTGTGTGATAAAATCGCCAAAATAACCTCTTAAATAACGAACTTAACATAGAAATCTACGAAAAATCTCAAAACTTTCAAAGTAGGAATTTTCACAACTACGAGTCCGAAACACCTCAAATGGCTTCCATTTATTACCAAGTTTCAGAGACTTATCTTATTTTACATATAAAACCCATAACGGACTCCGGAACCAATATACGGGCCTGATACCATCAAATTCTTAATGCATTTTATTTCCAAAAACTCATAGAAATCTCTAGATAACAATTTTCTTTAAAAATTCATTTCTCGGGCTTGGGTCCTCGGAATTCGATTCTGAGCATATGCCCAAGTCCCATATTTTTTCACGGACACTCCGGGATCATCAAATCACAGGTACGGGTCCGCTTACCCAAAACGTTGACCTAAGCCAACTTAAATGCATTTTAAGTTAAAATTTCAACATTTTAACCTATTTTCACATAATATATTTCTGGCTACATGCCTAGGCTACGCACGTAAATCGAGGTAAAGCTAAAAGAGGCTTTTAAGGCCTCGAAACTTAGAATTCATTTTTGAAAGAAGTGATGACCTTTTGGGTAATCACATTCTCCACCTCTAAAATAATTGTTCGTCCTCGAACGATTATAAAAAGGAAGTAACTAAGTCGAGGAAAAGATAGGGATAACAGCTCCACATATCAGACTCAGACTCCCAGGTAGATGCCTCAGCGGGCTGACCTTTCCACTAAACACGAACAGAAAATCTTTTCAACCTCAACTGACGAACCTGCCGGTCTAGAATAGCTAACGGCTCCTCCTCATAAGACAAGTCCTTGTATAACTAGATAGTGCTGAAATCTAACATGTGGGATGGATCAGCGTGAAATTTTTGAATCATGGACACAAGAAAAACTGTATGCACAACTAATAAGCTCGGCGGCAATGCAAGTACATAAGCCACCTCTCCCACTCGATCAAGGATCTCAAACAGGCCAATGAACCTAGGGCTAATCTTGCCCTTCTTCCCAAATCTCATCACGCCCTTCACAAGCAAACCGAGCCACATATGAAATGATATACTTCTTCATTCTCTACCATCAATAATGTTGCCGCAAATCCTGATACATCTTTGCGGCTCCTGGGTGAATAGTACGGGAGCTATGGGCCTCCTTTAAAATCAACTCTCGAATTCCATCCACATTAGGCACACAAATTCAACCCTGTAATCTCAAATCTCCATCGTCACCTAAGGTAACCTGCTTGGCACCTCCATGTTGCATCGTGTATCTAAGTACACAAAAATGGGGGTCATTATACTGTCGATCACGGATACGCCCCAATAAAAGGGAACGAGGCCATGTAAGCTGACACACAACTATGCTTAGAAACATCCAGCCTCACAAACTGATTGGCCAAGGCCTGAACATCCAAAGAAAGAGGTCTCTCAACGATCAAAATATAAGCAATACTGCACATACTGGCTGATTTCCTACTCAAAGCATCGACCACCACATTGGTCTTTCCCGATGATATAAGATGGTGATATCATAATCTTTCAACAGCTCCAACCACCTTCTCAGCCTCAAATTCAACTCATTTTGCTTAAAGAAATACTGTAGACTCCTGTGATCCGTGAACATCTCACATGCCATGCCATAAATATAATGCCTCGGAATCTTCGATGTGTGAACAATGGCTGCTAACTCCAAATCATGAACCAGATAGTTCTTCTCATGAATCTTCAAGTGCCGCTATGCATAAGCAATGACCTTGTCATCCATTATGAACAATGCACCAAGTCCAATACGAGATGCATCACAATAAACTATATATGACCCTTAACGTGTAGGCAAAACCAAACACAATTATAGGTCAACTTGGTCATCACGGCTGCAAAAGATGAAAACCCCTCCATATACCGATGATAGTAGCCTGCCAACCCTAAGAAACTCCGAATCTTTGTAGCTGATGCTAGTCTAGGCCAGCTCTTGACTGCCTCAATCTTCTTCGGATCATCCTGAATACCCTTTTGTTGATACAACATGACCCAATAATGCAACTTAACTCAACCAGAACTCACACTTCAAAAATTAAGCATACAACTGACTATCCTTCAAAGTCTAAAGAACCACTCGAAAATGTTGCTCGTGCTCCTCCCAGTTGCGGGAGTATATAAAAATATCATCGGTGAAGACTATCACGAAAAAATCCAGAAAAGACCTAAACACTCGGTTCATCAAATCCATAAAAGCTCCTGGGGAATTTGTCAACCCGAATAACATCACCAAGAACTCATAATACCCATATTGAGTGCGGAAAGCTGTCTTAGGAACATCAAATACCCTAATCCTCAATTGATGGTAGCCAGATCTATTGTCAATCTTTAAAAGTACCTTGGCACCTAAAGCTGATCAAACAAATCATCAATCTTTGATAGCAGATACTTATTCTTGATCGTAAGCTTATTCAATTGCTGGTAATCATTTATATGCTCATCGACCCATCCTTCTTCTTAACAAACCACACTAGCGCACCCCAATGCAAAACACTGGGTATAATGAAACCCTTCTCAAGTAAGTCTTGCAACTGCTCCTTCAACTCTTTCAACTCAGACGGGCCATACGACACAACAAAACAGAAATGGGCTGCGTTTCCAGAGCCAAATCAATGTAGAAATCAATATTCCTGTTGGGTGGTATACCCGGTAGCTAAAGGAAATACTTCAGGAAACTCCCGGACAACAGGCACATAATCAATAGAAGGGACCCTTAACACTAGAACCACGAACATAAGCCAAATAGGCCAAACACCCCTTCTTGACCATACTTCGAGCCTTTACATGAGAGCTAATACTACTGGTGAATGACTAGGAGTCACTCTCCACTCTAAATGAGGTTAACCCAGCAAGGCTAAGGTCATAGTCTTGGCATTAAAATCTAAGATAGCGTAGTAAGGTGATAACCAATCCATCCCCATTATAACATCAAAACTAACCATGTCCAGAAGCAATAAATCTACACGAGTCTCAAGACCCCCCAATCACCACAATACAAGAATGATGGACTCGATCTACCATAATAAATTCACCCACCGGTATAGACACATATACAAGGGCACTCAAGGAATCACTATGCATGACCAGATACAGTGCAAAATAAGATGACACATAGGAGTAGGTAGACCCTAGATCAAATAAACTAAAAAATCTTTGCCACAAACCAGAACAGTACCTATGATAATTGCATCGGAAGCCTTAGCCTCAGGCCTGGCTGGAGGAGCATAACATCGAGGCTGGGCCCCACCACCCTAGACTATATCGTTGGGATGGCCTGCAGATGGCTGGAATCCACTTGTAGCGGTATGAGCTCCACGTTTAAGACCTCTACCTCCACTTCTAGCACCTCTACCCCACCCCTTGTTGGCGGAGCGAGCAGCGAAACACCTAGTGCTGAAACCATAACACGGGAACCCTGCTGCGACTGGGTACCCACCAATATCGGACAAGCTCTCCGAATATGACCATACTCACCACACTCATAGCATCCACCTGAGTTTTGAGACTGAGGAAACTGAGACTGACCCGAGCGACCTTAATGATCACCCCAAAATCTTTGGAGACGTGGTGTACTAATAGGAGTTGGTGGTGCACTCTAGGGCTGTTGATCAGAATACTACATATAAGAACCACGACCACCTGAAGTGCTACGAGAAACTTGAAATGCTTATGGAAAGGGCCTATGAGGATGGCCCCTACCATATGAATCCCTATCTCCAGCCGAGGAACTATTGAATCTGCCTGAATGACGGGTCCTCTTGTCTGACCCATGACCACCTCCTTGTGGAAGAATCATCTCCACTCTCATCGCCACATTGGCCGCCTCCCGGAATGTAATCTCACTCCTAGTCTCCCTAGCCATTTGAAGTCAAATCGGCTGAATAAGCCCCTCAATGAACCTCTCACCCTCTCTCTCTCTCTCTCTCTCTCTCCCTTTCTCTCGGTGGGAAGAATGATAAGAGCATGACAAGCCAAGTTAATGAATCTGGTCTCATACTGAGTAACAGTCATAGAACACTGCTGGAGATGGTTAAACTGCCTCAGATATGCCTCTCTCTGAGTGATAGATAGAAACTTTTCCATAAATAGCTTAGTAAACTGCTCTCAAGTCAAAGCTGATGATCCGGCTGGTCTAGCCAAGTAATAATATCTCCACCAAGTCTTAGCGGATGCAGATAAGCAAAAAGTAGCAAAATTGACCATATTGGTCTTCGCTATACCCATGTTCCATGTTCCTGAGAACCTCATGACAGCTGTCTAGATAATCCCAGGGATCCTCATAAGATGCACCGCTGAAAGTAGTAGTGAAGAGCTTGGTGAACCTATCGAATCTCCACAAGCATCGGTAGACATAGCTGCTCAATCACTGGTCTGAGCCACATGCCCGGCTGAACTACTCTAACTGGCTGAGCTACTGGAATTTGAAACCGGGGAGCCATCTGCTCTGAGTGCGAGTAGCAGGAGTCTGAGCTCCTCCTCTAGCCTGATAGACAACTGGTGCTACATGAAGCAAGCCTTCCTGGGTTGCACTCTCCATAAGGCCCACTAGATAGACCATAGCATCCTAGAATACTAGGGTAGATATAAACCCCTCTGGGAACTAAGCTGGGCCCACCGGATTTGTTTTGGCCGGAACCTCATCATCAAAGTTAATTTGAGGCTTCGCCGCTGGTGCTGCTACTCTGGGCTGAGCTCTGCCCCTGCCTCAGCCTATAGTACGACCTCGGCCTCGCCCTCTACCCTTTGTAGGAGCTACTGCTAGGGGCTCGAGCTGCTAATCGATGGATGAGGAAGCATGTGTTCTCGCCGTCTGTGAAAGAATAGAGTAGAAATTCAATTAGGATTGAAAAACCAAACCGCACGATAAGAAAAAATAAATGAGAAGTCTTTCTCCTAACTCTGTAGCTTCTAGGGATAAATACAGACGTCTCCGTACCGATCCTTCAACTCTACTCAGCTTGTCCGTGAATTGTGAGACCTATGTAACCTAGAGCTCTGATATCAACTTGTCACGACCAGAATTTTCCTTCCCCAGGAGTCGTGATGGCGCCTACTCATAGAATCTAGGCAAGCTGCAAAATAAAGAATCACTAACTATCTCATTGTAGCCTTTTTAACAATTTTAATTAACAGGTAACCAACCTTGAAATATCAACAATAAATTAAAATCAAGCGGAAGACTCAATATGATAAAATAACTAAAGCCAGTACGACAATGCCAACATACGTCTCTACCCAAAATCTGGTGTTACAATATCACGAACGCTCTATGATTACTACAATAATTTTCTGAAAGATACATTCTGTCTCAAAATCAAATGAAAACGGAGTACATAATAAGATAGAAGAGAACGTCGGGCCTGCGGACTCCTACAAGACTACCTTGGTATCTCTAGCTGGATTGAAGGCAACCACCCCAAATGCTACTGTCCAAAAGCTGCTTCGGGATCAACACAACCAACCTCATGTGCTGGTAAGTCCCTAGCCTAACCTCGGTAAAGCTAGGACCAGAGTACCAATGAGCATTGTTATGCGGTAGTAGCAGGGTTAGAAAGAGATTTGCGGCATTTTCAAAAGATAAATCAGGCGGCTGAGCAAACTTTGGAAGCACGGGCTGAACAAATAAGGTGTCTGCTAAAAGAAAAAGGGATTATCCTGGAGAAGTTGCGGGCAATTGCAGACTATAATACCACCAAATGCAATCACTGTGAAGACATGACAAAGTCTATGTTTTTTGCCTCTGCTATGACCTTTGTCCGACAAGTAATGGAATATCTCCATTATCTCCAAGGAAGTTTAACGCGCAAACCTACAAGGCCGAATGATTCCCCGCCAGCTCCAAAATCATTTGAAGTGTTGATGTACTCATAGATTTATATTTTTGTTAGAAAAGAAAAAAAAAGAGTCTGTTTGTTGTACTCTCAAGTCTGTAAGGGTGTTGGATCCCTGTGTGGCAGTTGCTCTTAGCCATTGTAATTAAAGTTGTCATCTTTATGAAATCCCAAAATATTTTGCTGCGTACTTAACCATTTTGTTTTTCATGAACTACGCTTGGTCTGATTCATACAAAGTCATGGTATGTAGGCAATATACATAGGATTCGACCATAATTCAATAAAATTGGAAATCGAATAAATACGAAAAGGGAGAGAATAGGGCTAAAAAAGGGAGTTTCGCTGATAAAAGTCGGGATGACGCAAGCAGTCAATGCATATAGGGACCAATCGTCATTTATGAGCATGCATATGTGTCCGCTCACATGTTGGAACCTAACCACTAACGAGTTTTGGGTATTGTATTAAAATTCCAAATAAGACAGGTGACTATTATTTGTGGCACCCTGGCAACTCATTCCTGCAACACACAGTCAAAAAGCAAATAAGCCATGGCCAACCAAGACGCCGACGTCAGCATTATGGACCCCTTGAAGGAGGCAGAGGGATTGGACGTAAATGCTATGAAGGAGGAAATGTATCAGCTTAAACACCAAATGGCTAATATGTACCAGGAATGGGCTAGTGGACAGCCGCCCCCGACCTATCCTGCCAACCCACCTTTCATCCTGCCACTGGACCAGGCATCTGACTAGTCCGTTACTAATCCACCTCCAGATTTTCCTATATACTCACAGCATCAGCGCACTGCCTCCCAGCCACCAGCCCAACTACCCAAAGTCACTCCTCACCCTCCCCCGCCAATCGCTTCTATCTATGTGGCACCTCCTCCCCCTGCACTGCATAGGTCATAGAGCGAACCATTGCTTCAAGCCTATGACCCTCAATACTATCTCCCAGAACCCGCCTACAAAGACCAGGAGCCTTACTCTTATGCTCCTCATCCTAAAATCCCAATGAGAGTTGAAAAGACGATCAAAGATTTCGAACAGGAAGAAATGCTCAGAAAGGTCCGGAGTCTGGAACAATCATTCGGGGAAATGCGTCGATTAGGTGGCCAGGTGAGCAGGGCCTTTAAAGATCTTTGCTTATTCCTAGACGTACAGTTGCCTCCATGTTTCAAAATGCCTAAATTTGACATGTATGATGGTCACGGCGATCCTCTCGCGCATCTGAGAGGGTTTTGCAGTAAAATGAGGGGAGCAGGAGGAAAGGACGAATTGCTAATGGCGTACTTTAGCTAGAGTTTGAGTGGATCGGCATTAGAGTGGTAGTCTCGACAGGATCCCAATCGGTGGTATACCTGTGATGACTTAGCTCAAGGATTTGCATGCCGTTTTCAATATATACTCGAGATTGTCCCAGATCGCCTCTCTGACAAAGCTGGAGAAGAAACACAACGAGAGTTTCAGGGAGTATGGTATCGGGTGGAGGGAACAAGCAGCTAGAGTTGATCCTCCCATGAGGGAGAGTGAGATGGTTGACTATTTTCTGCAAGTTTTGGAACCTACCTACTTCGGGCATCTGGTATCAGCGGTAGGGAAATATTTCAATGAAGTGGTCAAGATGGGTAGTATGGTTAAGGCCTCAAATCCAACAAAATCATAAGCTACTCTACAATACAGGCAACTACTCAAGCTATCCAGGGTGGAGTTGGAGGAGGTTTTTGGAAGAAGAAGAAAGAAGAAGTAGCAACAGTGGAATCGGGAACCTGGTTCGGGCCTCGGGCACCATCTCACTACAGTCAACCTCGTCCTCACCGTCACACAGACCCACACGCTCCATATGGCCCACTGCAACATGACTATCCACCACCAGAACCTCGTTTCTTAGTCCATCACGCACAGGCATATACCAACCCTCCCACTCACACACAATGGCATGCGCAACCCCCTCAAAACACTTATCCAAATCCACAAAATCAATACCCGCCTCCAAGAGCTTACTACCAAACCCCGAGCCTTGCCCCCCGAGGCAATCCTGCCATGAGAAATAAGAGGGTGCAGAAAAATAAGACTTTCACTACGCTGAGAGAATCTTACAGTAGTCTGATCCACCGGCTGCGACAACTGGATAGGTTAAGACCAATTGAGGCAAAGCTGTCAAATCCTCCGCTAAAGAAGTTAGATTATTCGGTCAGCTGTGAATACTGTTCTAGTGCACCAGGGCATGACACGGAAAAATGTTGGCATCTAAAGAACGCCATCCAAGAACTTATTGACGCTCACAGGATCAAGGTGAAGACTCCGGAGATGCCCTATATCAATCAAAACGCGCTGCCAACCCATCCGGAAACCAAAATGATCGAAATTGAGGAAAGAAGGGGATAGTCTAGAAGGCCTTCACAAACAGTAATGATGATCAAAGCAGTGAGCCCACCAAGGTTGTAAGCAGCAAGAAGCTGGAAACTAGGGCAAAAGAAAGCAGTAAAACTGTCACAGTGCAGGGGAGCTCAGCATGTATGGTCACACCAAAGCGAGAACAAGCAAAGGTAACAATACAGGGGGCAGCTAGAGAGCCTGTCGTGGTTGTGGAAGGTGTCCGCATAGAGCCAGTTATGTGAAGCCACTAATCCATCCACCAATCATCAACAACCAAGTCGTTCAGTGGAGTTATGAACAAGCAATAGTGATGTAAAAAGGGAAAGAAGTTAGAGAGGAAGTATGTGAGGCACTACGCTTAACTCGGTCAGGATGATACTTTGGTCCAGAAGAGTTGAGAAAGGTTAGAATCTCTAAAGATAACCCGGAACTAGTGAAGAAAGCTGTATCAGAAGAAGAGGCAGAAGAATTCTTGAAGAAAATGAAAATGCAGGATTAGTCCATCACAGAACAATTAAGGAAAACACCGGCCGAGATCTCTTTGTTATCCTTTCTAATCCACTCAGATGAGCACCGCCAAGTGTTGATGAAGATTTTGAATGAAGCTCATGTCCTAGACAAGATAATGGTAAATCATTTGGAAAAGATTTCAAACAAGATATTCGAGGTAAATAGGGTCACATTCTTCGACGATGAATTGCCTATGGAGGGCATGGAGCACAACCGGGCTCTCTTTCTAACTGTGAAGTGTGAAGATGCCGTGGTCACTCGAGTTTTGGTTGAAAATGGGTCCAGTGCAAACATTTGTCCATTATCCACATTGACCTAGTTGAAGGTGGAAACTGAAAAGGTCCGCAAGAATAACATCTGCATTCACGGGTTCGACGGCGAAGGTAAAGACACCGTAGGAGACATAGTGCTGGAAGTAACTATAGGGCCCGTCGAGTTAATTATTGAATTCCAAGTGTTGGATGTATCGGTCTCCTATAATCTGTTACTGGGCAGACCCTGGATTCATGCATCCAAAGCAGTACCCTCTACACTGCACCAGATGGTCAAATTTGAGTAGGACAGGCAAGAAATTGTCGTGCATGGAGAGGATAGCCAGTGTACCCCGGGTGATACGATCATGCCTTTCATTGAATTTGAGGACAACAAAGGGCCATGGGATTACCCCAAGGTGAGATTGTTGTAACCCCAAGGATAACAACCGCATCTGTCATGGTTGCTTCAGAAATGTTGAACAATGGCTTTATACCCGGCAAAGGGTTGGGAGCTTCTCTGCAAGGCATTGCGCACCCAGTGTTCCTTCCAAAGAATCTAGACACTTTTGGTAAAGGGTTCAAACCCACCGCCGCAGACATAAAGTGAGCCAGGAGGCTAAGACAGAAAGCATGGTTTCTCCATATCATTTGTTAAACCCAGTAATGGTCCCAGACCCAGGATTTTCGGCCCGCTGATCGACGCGGACGAAGATCTTGATAAGGGGCTAGAAAGGATATTCAATGAGGTGAATATGGTAGAGGCAGGAGAAGGATCGAGCAGGCAGATGTTCAATTTGTGGAGGCACGCGCAAGAATAAATAACTAGGAAGCCACTCATTTTCCCACTCAGAGGGAGTCTTGGTTGTTAGCTTTGATTTCCTTTCAGTCTAGTTTGTATTTGCGTCATTCAGTTGTTATTTTTGTCCATTTGGATGACTCTGTTATCTTTGATTGTAATGAAATGCAATTTCCCTTTCAGCAATGCAGATAGTTTCCATTTTCGCTTTGCTTTTTCTTCCTTTTTCTCTTTTGTACAGTTATGTTTATGCTGGTTCTAGTGATCTGACATGCATATGGACTCCTCGGCCCAATCTTTGCGACAAGCCTAGTACAGATATAAAAGTATTCAACAAATAGAACATGAGGACGAATCAGGGTACGAAGTGGAAGGGGCATGGGATGAGATTAGTAAAGAGATGATTCAATTCGAAGAGAAACCCAAACCAAACCTAAATGATACAGAGGCAATCAATCTAGGAAGCCCGGATAATATCAGAGAAATAAAACTAAGTGTCTATCTGGAGCCACAACTTAGGAGGAAATAATCGAAGTATTGCTGGAGTATAAGGATGTCTTTGAATGGTCCTACGATGACATGCCCGGATTGAGCACTGACTTGGTAGTCCACAAATTACCTACTGACCCGGCCTGCATTCCCGTGAAACAAAAGTTGAGGAAGTTTAAAACTGATGTAAGCGTAAAAATCAAAGAAGAGGTGGCCAAGCAGTGTGAGGCTAAAGTTATCCGAGTCACACGATGTTCCACCTGGTTAGCTAGTGTTGTGCGTGTATGAAAGAAGGATGGTAAAACCAGAGTGTGTGTCGATTACCGTGACCTCAACAAAGCAAGTCCAAAGGACAACTTCCCCGTGCCGAACATCCACATATTGATTGACAATTGTGCGAAGCATGAAATCAGGTCATTCGTGGATTGTTAGGCAGGCTATCATCAGATTTTAATGGATGAAGAAGATGCTGAGAAAATAGCATTTATCACACCGTGGGGGACATACTGCTATAGGGTCATGCCTTTTGGTTTGAAAAACACCGGGGAGACATACATGAGGGCTATGACAACCATTTTCCATGATATGATGCACAAGGAAATCGAGGTCTATGTGGACGATGTGATTGTGAAGTCCAGAAAGCAATCCGATCATATCAAAGATCCGAGGAAATTCTTCCAGAGGCTCCGCATGTATGATCTCAAACTCAACCCGGCAAAATGTGCATTTGGGTTTTCCCTTGGGAAAGTGGTTAGGGTTCATAGTCAGTCGCCGAGGCATCGAGTTAGACCCATCAAAAATCAAAGCTATACAGGAGTTGCCGCCACCCAGAAACAAAATAGATGTAATGAGTCTATTGGGAAAGCTGAATTACATCAGTCGATTCATCGCCCAGCTCACAACCCTCTGCAAGCCCATCTTGAAGCTGTTAAAGAAGGATGCTGTGGTGAAATGGACAGGAGAATGCCAAGAAGCTTTTGATAAGATAAAGGGGTATCTGTCAAACCCACCAGTACTGGTCCCGCCGGAAACAGGGAGGCCTCTGATCTTATATTTGACAGTCCTGGACAATTCATTTGGGTGCGTGTTGGGTCAGCACGATGTTACTGGGAGAAAGGAGCAAGCCATATACTACCTCAGAAATAAATTTACGGCCTAAGAGGTTAAGTACACTCATCTTGAAAGGACATGTTGCGCCTTGACATGGGTGGCCCAAAAGTTGAAGAATTATTTTTCATCATTCACCACTTATCTCATCTCACGACTGGACCCATTGAAATACATTTTCCAGAAGCCCATGCCCACAGGGAGGCTCGCGAAGTGGCAGATCTTGCTTACTGAATTTGACATCATCTACATATCTAGGACTGTTATGAAGGTACAGTCATTGGCAAACCATTTAGCAGAGAATCCCATAGATGAAAAATATGAACCCTTGAACACATATTTTTCGGACGAGGAAGTGATGCACGTCAATGAAATAGAACAGGATGAGAAGTCGAGGTGGAAATTGTTCTTCGACGGGGATGCAAACATGAAAGGCATCGGGATAGGAGCGATACTCATTTCTGAAGAAGGAAATCATTACCCAGTCACAGCTCAACTTCGTTTCTATTGCACCAACAATTTGTCTGAGTACAAGGCATGCATTTTGGGTTTGAGGTAAGCAGCGGACATGGGTGTCCAGGAAGTCTTGGTTTTGGGGGACTCAGACCTTCTAGTACACCAGATCAAAGGAAAATGGGAGACAAGAGATTTAAAACTTATACCTCATCAGCAATGCTTGCATGATCTTTGTCAGCGATTTCGGTCAGTAGAGTTCAGGCACATTCCTAGAATTCACAATGAAGTTGCCGATGCCCTCACTACTTTTACATCAATGTTGCATCACCCGGACAAAGCTTATGTTGACCCGATACATATCCGGGCCCATGATTGACATGCCCATTGCAACATGGTGGAAGAAGAGATTGATGGCGAGCCTTGGTTCCACGAAATCAAGGAATATCTCAGGAACGGTGTGTACTTGGCGCAAGCCACGAGTGACCAGAAGAGAACAATCAGTCATTTGTCAAGTGGTTTCTTCAACAATGGATGGGTACTGTACAAGAGAACGAGAGATCTGGGTTTGTTAAGATGCGTAGATGCTAAGCAGGCAACGATCATCATGAATGAGGTACATGCTGGCATTTGTGGGATGCACATGAGCGGATATGTCTTGGCAAAGAAGATTCTACGGGAAGGTATTATTGGCTCACCATGGAACGGGATTGTATCAGCTTGGTGCGCAAATGCCACCAGTGTCAGGTACATGGGGACCTAATTCACTCTCATCCGTCTGAACTGCACACGATGTCTGCACCTTGGCATTTTGTTGCTTGGGGCATAGACGTCATCGGACCCATCGAGCCAACAGCTTCTAATGGACACCGATTTATCCTGGTTGCTATTGACTATTTCACCATGTGGGTTGAAGCCAAAACCTTCAAAGCGATGACCAAGAAGGTCGTGGTTTATTTCGTGCACACACACATTATGTGTCGGTTCAGGATCCCCAAAACGCTCATCACTGATAATGGGGTGAATCTCAACAGCCACCTAATGAGAGAGGTATGTCAGCAGTTCAGGATCGCACATCGAAACTCTACCCCGTACCGCCCCAAGGCGAATGGAGCAGTTGAGGCAGCAAATAAGAACATAAAGAAGATACTTCGGAAAATGGTGGGAGGATCCAGGCAGTGGCATGAGAAACTGCCTTTTGCATTGTTAGGCTATCTCACCATTGTCCGCACTTCATTGGGGGATACTCCATACTTACTGGTATATGGCACAGAGGCGGTGATCCCAGCCGAGGTTGAAATCCCCTCTCTTTTGATCATGGTCGAAGCAAGAATCGACGACGAAGAGTAGGTCAAAGATCGTTTGGAACAATTGAGTTTGATTGACGAGAAAAGATTGGAGGTTGTCTGTCATGGCAAGTTGTATCAACAGAGAATGGCTAGGGCATATAATAAGAAGGTGCACCCCAGAAAGTTTGAAGTAGATCAATTGGTACTAAAATGCATCCACTCTTACCAGGCCGAGGCGAAAGCAAGTTCGCTCCAAACTGACAAGGACCATTCATCATATCAAGAGTGTTGTGCAACGGAGCGTTGTATCTGACGGACATGGAAGGGAAATGTGCGGAAACGGCCATCAATGCAGATGTCGTCAAAAGATATTATGTATGATTTTCTTCAGATCATTGTCCATACTTGACACCTGATTGTACTTGTCATATTTTGAAGATTAGAATGACGAATGCATTTGTTCTGCTATCCAAACACTTTATCTTTTGATAACCCTTTTAAGCTTCAATTACTTTCTTTCATACCCCTCTTTCGGAATCAGTAACAAAAGTTAGAAACGCGAGTGTGAGAAGGCAGCAAAAGGAAAAGAAAGGGAAGAATGAAAAGAATGAAAAATGATAGTAGTAAAAAAAAAGAAAAAAAAAAGAGAAAAAGAGTAAAAAGGAAAAACAAAAAAAGAAAAGAGAAAGGAGAAAAGAGAAAAGAGAAAAGGAAAAAATAAAGAAAGAGAAAGAAAGCAAAACAAAGAAAAAGAGAGAAGAAAAACAGAAAAAAGGGGAGAAGAAAAACAACAACAAAAACAAGGAATCGTCACAAACTACATTTGACCTGATTCCTTTCAAAAAAGACTACGTAGGCAGCCTCACGGTTCGGTCTCATTAAAACAAATATCTAAAAGTCCCCTAGCAAGAAACTGGGGCAGAAGTTGTGTTTTCTATAAGAATGTGATTCCGAAAGTTGTAATTGAACCCATTTGAGTTATTTTTTGAGCGTTTGGTACCCCTTCCTTATAACCTTATCCAAAAGCCTATGTTACGGTCCAAAGAAAGACATTCTGATTAGTCTTCGAAAATGTCGAGTCAAGCAGATAGAGGGTATTCACGACAAGAACAACACTCTTAGCCAGACAAGAGGAATAATAAAATGAGAGACTCTTATAGGTGAAATCCCTCACGGGCACCATAAGGCGACGAGATATTGAGAGAAAATAAAACGGGAGAGTCTTATAGGTGAAAGCCTTCACAGGCACCGTGAGCCGAAGGTAAGGCAAAAGCGAAACTCAGAAAGGAGCTATTGATGGGTGAAAACTGTTAGAGCTGGTCAAACTAGGGTTCGGTCGAAAGAAGTGGGTTGGAAAGGTCACAATGGCAAAAGCGCGGTAGTAGAAGTTCGGTCATCGAAATCGATTGGGTCGAATAGGCGGAAGTGCATGTCATGATCGCAAGAACCAGTGGCTCTCTTTCAGATAAGTCTTCTTCTTTGTTTTCTTCAACAGCAAGTCTGGAATTTTTCATTCTAAATACCGTTCCGAGTCTTCGCATTTCTTTCTTCTTTCAAGTCTAAATATTTGTTTAAACGAAAGGAATGTTAAAGCCAATTATCAAACTCTCAAAGGAACAAAGCGCATGATGCCCCAAAAATGTCACAAAGATAACAAGGGGGGAACAACAAAGGGAAGGATTCAGAAGGCTGCAACCGATGGAAGAGACAAGAATAAGAAAAGAATTCCGGTAAAGAGTCGAGAGTGCAATATAAGGTGGGGAGGAAGAAAAAATCGAGAGTCAGTCAAGCATTACAAAGAGACCAGGTAATCTCAAGAAAAGGACAAGGATTTTTGGGCAAGGGATAAGAAATGTAACACCAAGGTGAGAAACAAAACAAAACCACAAGGATCAGGGGACCAGCCAAGCATAACATCCTAACTCGTCAATCGTCGAAAGACAAGTATAAAAGAACTCCAGTGAAGGGTCGGAGGTGCAACACGAAGTAGGGAGTGACACCGTAGACAGTTTGGTTGATTTCGGGAAAGGGGAAAGGTTTCTGCCAAAGGAATGAAAAGGGTAACACAAAGATAAAGAATGGGCGAAACTACAAGAAAGGGAGGTTTTACCAAAGCATGGTACATCAACACATCAATCATGGGGGGATGACACAAAGACTCTAGCCAAAGGGCTAGGAAGGTAACAATAATGGGAAGCAAGGTAAAGCCTTAATGGTTCGAGGGGTCAGCCAATCAACTCAGGCAACTCATCATCAACATGGAGACTTGAACAAAACAGAGCATGACATTGAAGAGGCCGCTTCCAACAAGAATGCTGCACTTTTCAAAACTGACAAGTTTTCTTTGATTGACACAGGGGCAGAAAATTCCGGACCTGAAACAATTTTCCAAAAATAAATAAATTTGGGAATAGAACTTCTAAAACAACTATTCAATCACATTTTTGTTTTCTAGAACTTCAAAAAAGCGTGTATGAGATTCTCATATAAACTGTCTAGACGCCACTACTCAGAAGACGTTCCTTCTTTTTTCTTTCTTAGTTGGGGGAAGAGCGGGAGGTTGAGAATCAATAGATTATTAAGAATTTTCTCACATTTAGTCTCTTCTTTTGTCAGAAGAGTCAAGTGCTTGGGAACCACAATTGATGTTGCAGTATGAGCCTTGATGAGGACCTCTCTGTATCTTGTTCGAAATGCAACTAGAAGTAGAGGTCCAATGGTCTTCTCACCAATCCTGTCCAATAAGAAAGACGGAAAGTATAAGTTAATGTCGACTTGGAGAAACACCAAATTGGCATCTAGGTTTGAAGGAAAAGAAAATCAGGAGAAACAACAAACTTTAGGCAACACGAGCTGCAATATGCAAATCTACTTCTTAATACACTCAAAAGTACTAGAATTTGAAAAGGAAAGATAACTACCAACCACATCATTTAATGTAGAAAAAGGAATTGGGTTTTATGGTTTACTAGATAATTAAAAGTAGCTAAGATCTTGCATACCATATGCAGATTGTGGCACGGGATGGAGATGCTTATGATTTCTGCAAAAGACAGCTCATAATCCAACAGGGGAGAGAACATCTTTGGGTTTCACTTCCATATAATTAAGTCCTGATTTTGCACATGTGTATCAAAACAAGAGGCCCGTTTCAACGCTGCTCAATTATATGACAAGTATGATTCAAATCTCAGGGCCCTTTTGGAAGTGGGGCTCAGTTAAAACTCAAAAGGGACATAGCCCTTCATAAATACCCTCCCCAGCAAAGAGCACAATGGGACAAACATTAAATAGCAAACCCTAATAAAAACAACCGAGGGTTAAAAGAGGCATGGAAGTTGAGATGGAATACAGTTTAAAACTCAAATAGGTGTGGGTAACATGGGCAAGCACCACCACTTCCCCAGTAAGAGTCACAGAAATAGCCAGAAATTAGAATTGGCATTTAAGTTGGAACCCTCAGGACCCTCTTGAAAAATGGGAATTAGAGCCAAAATCTCCCCAGCCAGAGCCAAGAAGAGTCAATAGAGTCATCAGGACCCTCCTGAAAAATGGAAGTTAGAGCAAATATTCCCCCAGCTAGAGTCGATAAGAGTAAAGAAAAGTCATCCGGACCCTTATGGAATATGGGATTTAAAGGAAAATTTTCAAATTTCCCCAGCTAAGTCTTATCAGGACCTCCCTGAAAGATGGGACTTAGGTATTTCCCCAACCAGAGTCAATAAAAGTCATCCGGACCCTCCTGAAAATGAGACTTAGATTAGATACTTCCCCTGCAAGAGTCAACTGAGTTGTCAGGATCCCTCGAATAGTGGGATGTAGCCCTAAATACTAACCCCCAGTTGTCACCTTTTGTCATTAAATCAAGAGTTTTCAGGACCTGTCTTGATAATGGGAAGTAATTTTAATCACCAATCCCAAGCAAATCACCAGCAAACATAACTCGTAGCAAGACATGGTGGAAAATAATACCTTTTCAGAAAAAACAGCATAATCTTGAAATTGTCAGCAGTTGAGGATTGTCGGGACCAATTTTTGTAGTCAGGCGCCCACCTGGAGACAAGGGAATGTGTTTCAGAATGTTAAGTTTTTCAATCAGGCGCCCACCTGGAGAACAAGGGAATATTTTTCAGAATGTTAAGTTTTTGCAATCAGGCGCCCACCTGGAGAACAAAGGAATATTTTTCAAAATTTCGAGTTTTTGTAACCAGGCGCCACCAGGAGAAGAAGGGAATATTTTTCAAATGTTAAGTTTTGTAATCAGGTGCCCACCTGGAGAACAAGGGAATATTTTTCAAAATTTTAAGTTTTTGCAATTAGGCGCTTACCTGGAGAACAAGGGAATATTTTTCAAATGTTAAATTTTTGCCATCAGGCGCCCACCTGGAGAACAAGAGAATATTTTTAAAAATTTTAAGTTTTTCTAATCAGGCGCCCACCTGGAGAACAAGGGAATATTTTCAAAATTTTAAGTTTTTGCAATGAGGCGCCACCTGGAGAACAAGGGAATATTTTTTATAATTCCAGTGTTTGTAATCAGGCGCCCACCTGGGGAACAAGGGAATGTTTTTCAAATATTTAGTTTTTGCAATCAGGCGCCCACCTGGAGAACTAGGGAATATTTTTCAAACGTTAAGGTTTTGCAATCAGGCGCCCACCTGGAGAACAAGGGAATATTTTTCAAAATTTCAAGTTTTTTCAACCAGGCGCTCACCTGGAGAACAAGGGAATATTTTTCAAAATTTTAAGTTTTTGTAATCAGGCACCCACCTGGAGAACAAGGGAATATTTTTCAAATGTTAAGTTTTAGCAATCAGGCGCCCACCTGGAGAACAAGGGAATATTTTTCAGAATGTTAAGTTTTAGCAATCAGGCGCCCACCTAGAGAACAAGGGAATATTTTTTATAATGTTAAGTTTTTGCAATCAGGCGCCCACCTGGATATCAAGGGAATATTTTTCAAAATGTTAAGTTTTTTCAATCAGGCGCCCACTTGTATAACAAGGGAACATGTTTTTAAAATTCAAGTTTTGTAATCAGGGGTCCACATGTAGAACAAGGGAATATTTTTCAACGCAATTCGTCAGCAGTCAGACGCCCACCTGTAGAGTGAGGGAATGCTTTCAACGGAAAACATGTCAAAATCCAGCTGTTCGGCATCAGACATGAATGAAGGAAAAGGCAAACAGTCAGCGAGGCCACGAGGAGTTCGCAGAAAGAAATACAAGGCGACGAAGCAACAAGTATCAAGATGGAAGACGTAGTTAGGCTTTTCTTTGTAATCCGTAGTTAATAGCTTAGTCTAGTTTTTTTCCATATGGAGTAATAAGGAGGTCAGCAAGAAGAAACACCAGCCAATCACAGTCTCGGTAGTCCCAACTACCAAATCTTCCAGAGCTACACTGACCTGATCCCTCTATTACCGAGGATATGTAGGCAACCTTTGAAGCATGGTTCGGTCAGAAAGTTTTCAAAATGCTTCACATGGAGTATTCAATTGGACGAAATCGCTCATATTTACTCACTATTCTTCGCACGAAAAGCCTTCTTGTTCCCGCGCAAAGAGGGGCAGCTGTGAGCAAATGATTTTTGAGCGGTCGAAATAAGGTGCTATAGAACTCTAAAGTGTAGGATATTTTTCTTTTAAATGATATGATTTGTTTTTGGATTTGACTGCATGTACATGTTCATTACTGAGTGTTTAGGATTAATTAGGATTTAACTGTTAAATAAATTCGTTTATAAATTAAAATACAAAAAATATATGTGCCAACACTTGAAATTATGTTTGTTCAATTTTGATTTGTCTTAATTTTACTAGTGATTTGTGGTTTTTAAATAAATTTAGTGGTTAATTTTAATTAAAATAAAAGACAAAAAATAACAAAAATACAATACATGTATATATATATATATATATATATATATATATATATATATATATAGTTGGCCACTCAGGCTGGCCACAATTGGGCCAGACCTGAGTGGCCCAATTTGTTTCCTTCTCTGAACCCATACACACCCAGCCCAAACGACAAGCTCAACCCAGTCCACACATCCACTAAACCAAACTACACCGTTTAGAGCCTCTCCCATCAGAATCGTTGATCTCGCCCCAATCCAACGGTTCCTAAACCCTCACCCTAAATAATACATATACGTCCAAACCCCTTCAATGCATACACGACCAAACTTACCCTCCTCGTATCTCCTTCACCACTTATAGCAAACAACCAGTGACCACCCTGGCACCACCTGTTGACCACTGGCTGACCACCCCACTGCCGCCGCCGAAAATCGCCTCACGGCGGCAGCCGGCAACCAAACGGCCCCATAATTACACCCCTTAATAAGCGCGACCTCATCTACCCTGTCCCATAACCAGTTTCCTTCGAACACAACCCCTCTGTCTCGAATATCTTTTTAAAGGTGGCCGGAAACCCTACCTCTGGCGACCCCCATCCCAAAGCCTTCCAAACTTACACCCTTAAGACACCTTGACCTCCCCGTTATAACCATGAATATCAACCCTCTCAAATCACCATGGAACCCCTCTAATCTTAATCGAAGATGAACCCTAAATCCCAAACTTGCCGGAAAAGCCTCAATACCCTCCCAGGCAGTCCCTGATCCTCCTTAACACCAACCATGCTACCCTCGAGTCTCAAACAAACCCACACTACCCAAAATTCCAAATCTGAGACCTATTTAGGTCTCACAACTTTGAACAAAACCCTCTCTGATCTTGTAAAATGTTCATCATCGTCCAATGACCGTTCAGAACCCCTGTGGAAGAATCAATGTACAACTAGGATGGTTTAAAAGGGAACAAAATATGAAAGCTAAGTTTTCTTGTCTATTTTCCATTTTTCTTTAGCTTTCAGATAACTGATTAGGTTCAATAATTAAAGTCTGAACTTCTTTTATTTGATTCTAGTTTTTTATCTAGTTGTCCACACGTTCTTCTGGAAATTAGGGTTCAACGTTAATGTATGTTTGTTTGTCACTAGGCCTGGAATAACTGATTAGGTTAATACATGTTTTAAAGTCTGCATTTCTTTTAATTTTGGTTGTTCATATTGTTGTCCACAAAGTTGTCCTAAGATTAGGGTTTAGTGTTCATAGGCTTGTTTGTTTGTCATTAGTTCAGCATCTTGTTATAATTAGCTTTTAAGTGATATGATTCTCATGATTTGATGAATTTTATTGATTTACTGATTGGTTTGACTGTCAGATCGTATCACTGAATGCTTGATCATTAGTTCATGCTAGTTTTGGTCTTCAGTGTTGATAAATAATTCACTTTTTTGGTATTTTGTGTATTAATCCTATATAATGCTTGAAGAGTTCTGTTAATTTGGGCTAGGGGAACTTTCATGAGTTTTTAGTGACACAAGCTGACTAACAAAGGTTAATTAGACTGAAGTAGGGTTAAATGAACTGACCAAGGTCAAGTTCAGGGGTAGGGTAATTTAGGAAAGCTAGTGAGGGTATAAAAAGGTTTTAAATCTGTAAAAATCTGATAAGGAATCTTTTAGAACCTTCTAGCAGGGACTAATATATAATTCCAGCCTCAAACTTGAGGCACAAGTCAGAAATTGAAGGATTACTTAGGCAAAAATACAATTGAGTTAGGGACAAAAAAAGAAACAAGTAAAATCTGATGCCTTAATAGTTTTGCTATAAATTGAGCCATTTGGGGGCATTGGAAGGGATCCGAAACTTTTCTCAACAATTCTAAAGCTGAGACACTATTCTATATCTGAAAATACCATTAGGATTGTTTTGAATCATTTTTTGAAGATTTAACACTCTAAAAAATTCTACTGAAGCCTGGAAATACTGTTTTATTGGCTGTTGGTTGCTTAGCTGATCTATTCTATTTACTCATAGGCCTATTCTTCTGCTGCTTTATTGGTACACTCAATGCTTTTGAATCGATGAAGTTCAAATGAAATATATACTCCAACGTGAACATTTAGTTGTCATGTGTATTTTTGAAGTTTACCCCCCCCTCCCCCTCCATTCTCCCCTATTTAAGTTTGAGTATAGGAATATCAGCAAAATGATCATCATGTTATAATACAGTATCAGACTAATCTATGTTCTAATAATCGAACATTTCGGACTGTTCCAGCATGTAATAACTTGAATACTGACTGAGTTTTCTTTTATACAATTAATAGTCAATTGTAACCTTAGTCTGGCTAGTTCAAGTGCTGAATTTGTGCACCTAGAGCTACCAGACTTGGAAAGTAATAAATTCAATAGTCATATGAAGATTGGAATGCTATGAAGCATTTCAGTTTGTTTAAGTCTCATAATGCTTAGTAATAGTTTATATTTAGACTTGTTTCATATAGTAGGACCTGAAATGTAATTGAATTTTGGAAAGTGGATTCATATACTCTGACTGATGAGTATATGAATCATCTGATTCAAATCTAATGTAGAAATTAATACAAAAAATGGTTCTTGTTATTTCGCTCATGAATGGATAGATACTCAATTTTATGTATAATTCCAAACCAAAATTGGTTATTAATAGTAGGACTTCCTCCGTTCAAAACTGGTACTGGGCTCATTTGAAAAAGCCCAGTAAACATCAAGAATTTATAATATTACGTGTTCCTGAATGAGAGAATTCAAAGGTTTGGGCCAACCATAAACTAGGCCCAATAATTGTTGGTCAGTGTTAACACGGCATGTTTTACGATGGCCTAGATTTGAGTGCGTGCACACGATTGGCCATGAATGAGGAGGCTATGTGTAAATACTACTCCGCCAAATACACAACCTGTACATAAAATAAATTAGTGCATTTAAGCGATCACAAGAGAAGAAACTTAGCATACATTAGAATGCCCTTATAAAAATAAACTGAGCCATGTTAATTCAAACCAAATACCATGTGTAGGCTCCTTAATTCATATAGGAGGTGCCATTTAGCAAATTTCACGGCCTTCCCATAAATATCAAAGACGTAGTTGCAATAGGCGCGCGTGTTTAATAAAAGTACCTTCCTAAATTCGGGTGCGCATTTATATGACCCAAATAGTCTTAATGAAATTGAAATATGTCTAAAATTTCGCGTGCATTTATGTGACGCAGTTCGCGACGTGTTTTATTGACATTGCAAATTTTCCTTAAAACAATGAAAAAAACCGTTTAAGGTTAGAAAACATATAAGTTAAAACATGTTCTAAAATTAGGTAATATAAGACAAATATAACAGTTTAGCGACTATGCTAGAACCACGAAACCCGGGAATGCCTAACACCTTCTCCCGGGTTAACATAATTCCTTACCCCGAGTTCTGGTTCGCAGACTGTTAAATAGAGTCATTCTTTCCTCGATTCAGGATTCCAACCAGTGACTTGGGACACCACAAATCTCCCAAGTGGAGACTCTCAAATTCTCTTAAATAATTGAATCCCGTTTCGATTGTCCTTAAATTGGAAAAATCCTTTTATCTACGCCCTTCGCCAGGTTGTGGATAGCCAAAAAGGAGGTGTGACAGCTCTGGCGACTCTGCTGGGGAACGAACCCAGAATCTCTGGTTTAGGGTTCAAGAATTCAAGCTTAGAATAATTTTTGTATTTGCCTTTTTTTATTATTTGATTTTACATATTGACTTAATGTGCAAAATGATTCTTTTACGCTTTGATATTATTTGAATTGTATAGAAACTGTTACGAAACCCTTTACTCTTTACCTCCGGGAATGTGCTTACTGGTTGAGACTCCCTATACTATTAGTGTCTTACCCTAAAATAAGAAATAGGCCAGACAAGTTACAAAGCGGGACGATCTCGCGGGTCCCCGGTATGTAGCCCCCTCCTTGACTCGAGTTGTCCGCTTGGGTACACAGTCTAGACCCTATACCGAGGTTTTCAACTTAGTATAATAAAACTTCATTTCGGATCCCTTGTAGGAACATTTATTTGCATCATGCATTTTGTCTTAGGGGACTCAAAACAGAGGTTGGGTCCGTCTAGGACAGATGCCCTGAAATAAAAGACCATCCTGATGTATTTTTATGTGCTACTTACGCACTTACTTGCTTTGGATTCGCATGTTGACCGGCCTGTAAACAAAGGGATTCAATTGAGAGGAATAAGTAGTGCTAGGGTAATCGCTTTTAAAGATCAGTGCTCAAATAGCACCGAAATGCTGTTGCATTTTCAAAAAAAATAATCACAAAAGCACAAAACACAAAAAAAAGGCACCAAGTTTTTGAAGCTTTTCAATAATGTCCGCGGGTTTTGATAAATTAATTTTGGCGGGATACAACCTTTTTTTAACAAAATGCCCGAGTTTATTTTTTCTCACTTCAAATTGAGTTTGATGGTGCAGTTATTGCAATAATAGATGAATGACATTACAAGGGACGCCGGAAGGCTGACTTTATGCAAATGGCTGCCTGTGGGTTTTATTAGGGTAGGTAAGCAAGCAAAGCCTAAAAAGCCTTCTAGACGAAGTGTTGAAAGGCCGTATTCGCAAAGCCGTTCCCTATTTTAAAATAAATGTCAGCTTTTGTGTTTTGAGAATACTAATTCTCCCTAATCTCACAACTGGACCCATTGAAATACATTTTCCAGAAGCCCATGCCCACAGGGAGGCTCGCAAAGTGGCAGATCTTGCTTACTGAATTCTACATCATCTACATAACTAGGACTGTTATGAAGGCACAGTCATTGGCAGACCATTTAGCAGAGAATCCCATAGATGAAAAATATGAACCCTTGAACACATATTTTTCAGACGAGGAAGTGATGCACGTCAATGAAATAGAACGAGAAGTTCACCCGTGGTGGAAATTCTTCTTCGACGGGGTTGCCAACATTAAAGGCATCGGGATAGGAGTGGTACTCATTTCTGAAGAAGGGCATCGTTACCCAGTTACAGCTCAACTTCGTTTCTATTGCACCAACAATATGGCTGAGTACGAGACATGCATTTTGGGTTTGAGGTTAACAGCGGACATGGGTGTCAACGAAGTTTTGGTCTTGGGGGACTCGGACCTTCTGGTACACCAGATCTAAGGAAAATGGGATACAAGAGATTTAAAACTCATACCTTATCAGCAATTCTTGCATGATCTTTGTCAACGATTCCGGTCAGTAGAGTTCAGGTACATTCCCAGAATTTACAATGAAGTTGCCGATGCCCTGGATACTTTTGAATTTATGTTACATTACCCGGACAATGCTTATGTTGACCCGATACATATTCCGGCCCATGATCAACATGCCTATTGCAACATGGTGGAAGAATATTTTGATGGCGAGCCTTGGTTCTGCGACATCAAGGAATACCTCAGGAAAGATGTGTACCCAGTGCAAGCCATGAGTGGCGAGAAGAGAACAATCCGCCATTTGTCAAGTGGTTTCTTCAACACTGGAGGGGTACTGAACAAGAGAACGCCAAATCTGGGTTTGTTAAGATGCGTAGATGCTAAATAGGAAACGGTCATCATGAATGAGGTACATGGTGGCGTTTGTGGGCCGCACATGAGCAGATATGTCTTGGCAAAGAAGATTCTCCGGGCAGGGTATAATTGGCTCACCATGGAACGGGATTGTATCAGCTTTGTGCGCAAATGCCACCAGTTTCAGGTGCACGTGGACCTAATTCACTCTCCTCCGTCTGAACTGCACACGATGTCTGCACCTTGGCATTTCGTTGCTTGGGGCATGGACGTCATCGGACCCATCGAGCCAACAACTTCTAATGGACACCGATTTATCCTGGTTGTTATTGACTATTTCACCAAGTGGATTGAAGCCAAAACCTTCAAAGAGGTGACCAACAAAGTCGTGGTCGATTTCGTGCACACACACATTATTTGTCGGTTCGGGATCCCCAAAATGCTCATCACTTATAATGGGGCGAATCTCAACAGTCACCTAATGAGAGAGGTATGTCAGCAGTTCAGGATCGCACATCTAAACTCTACCCCATAACGCCCCAAGTCGAATGGAGCGGTTGAGGCAACAAATAAGAACATAAAGAAGATACTTCGGAAAAGGTGGAAGGATCCAGGCAGTGGCATGAGAAGGTGCCTTTTGCATTGTTAGGCTATCGCACCATTGTCCGCACTTCAGTGGAAGCTACTCCATACTTACAAGTATATGGCACAGAGGCGGTGATCCCGGCCGAGGTTGAAATCCCCTCTCTTCGGATCATGGTCGAAGCAAGAATCGACGACCAAGAGTGGGTCAAAGATCGTCCGGAACAATTGAGTTTGATTGACGAGAAAAGATTTGCCGCAGTCTGTCATGGCCAGTTGTATCAACAGAGAATGGCTAGGGCATATAATAAGAAGGTGTGCCCCAGAAAGTTTGAAGTAGGTCAACTGGTACTAAAACGCATCCACTTTCACCAGGCTGAGGCGAAAGGCAAGTTCGCTCCAAACTGGCAAGGACAATTCATCGTATCAAGAGTGTTGTCCAACGGAGCGTTGTATCTGACGGACGTGGAAGGAAAATGTGTGGAAATGGCCATCAACACAGATGCCACGAAAAGATATTATGTATGATTTTCTTCAGATCATTGTCTATACTTGACACCTGATTGTACTTGGCATATTTTGAAGATTGGAATGATGAAGGCATTTTGTTCTGCTATCCAAACACCTTATCTTTTGCTAACCCTTTTGAGCTTTAATTACTTTCTTTCATACCCCTCTTCCGGAATCAGTAACAAAAGTTAGAAACACGAGTGTGAGAAGGCAGCAAAAGGAATAGAAAGGGAAGAATGAAAAGAATGAAAAATTATAGTAGTTAAAAAAATATAAAAAATAAAAAATAAAAGAAAAGAGAAAAGAGAAAAGGAAAAATAAAGAAAGAGAAAGAAAGCAAAACAAAGAAAAAGAGAGAGAAGGAAAACATAAAAAAGGGGAGAAGAAAAACAACAACAAAAACAAGGAATCATCACGAACTATGTTTGACCTGATTCCTTTTAAAAAAGAATACGTGTCAGCCTCACGGTTCAGTCTCATTAAAATAAAAATCCAAAAGTACTCAACCAAGAAACTGGGGCAGAAGTGGTGTTTGTTATAAGAATGTGATTCCGAAAGTTGTAATTGAACCCATTTGAGTTATTTTTTGAGCCTTTGGTACCCCTTCCTTATAACCCTATCAAGCCAACATTACGGTCCAAAGAAAGACCTTCCAATTAGTCTTCAAAAATGCTGAGTCAAGCAGACAGAGGGTATTCACTACAGGAACAACACTCTAAGCCAGACAAGAGGATTAATAAAATGAGAGAGTTGTATCGGTGAGAACCCTCATGGGTACCATAAGGCGACGAGAGATTGAGAGAAATAAAACGAGAGAGTCTTATCGGTGAAAACCTTCACAGGCACCATGAGGCGAAGGTAAGGCAAAAGCAAAACTCAGAAAGGAGCTATTGATGGATGAAAACTGTTAGAGCGGGTCAAACTAGGGTTCGGTAGAAAGAAGTGGGTTGGAAAGGTCACAACGGCAAAAGCGCGGCAGCAGAAGTTCGGTCATCGAAATCGATTGGGTCGAATAGGCCGAAGTGCATGCCATGATCGCAAGAACCAATGGCGTTCTTTCAGATAAGTCTTCTTCTTTGTTTTTCTTCAACAGCTAGTCTGGAATTCTTCATTCTAAATATTGTTCGGAGTCTTTGGATTTATTTCTTATTTCAAGTCTAAATTCATTTGTTTAAACAAAACGAATGTCAAAACCAATTATCAAATTCCCAAAGGAACAAAGCGCATGATGCCCCAAAAACTTCACAAAGATAACAAGCGGGGAACAGCAAAGGGAAGGATTCACAAGGCTGCAAACAAGGGAAGAGAAAAGAATCGGCAAAGAATTTCGGTAAAGAGTCGATAGTGCAATATAAGGTGGGGAGGAAGTAAAAATTGAGAGTCAGTCAAGCATTACAAAGGGACCAGGAAATCTCGAGAAAATGACAAGGATTTTAATGCAAGGGATCATAAATGTAACACCAATGTGAGAAACAAAACAAAACCACAAGGATCAGGGGACCAGCCAAGCATAACATCCTAACTCGTCAATCGTCGAAAGAGAAGTATAAAAGAATTCCAGTGAAGGTTCGGAGGTGCAACACGAAGTAGGGAGTAACACCATAGATAGATTAGTTGATTTCGGGAAAGGGGCAAGGTTTCTGCGAAAGGAATGAAAGGGTAACACAGATAAAGAATGGTCGAAACTACAATGAAGGGAGGTTTTACCAAAGCATGGTACATTAACACGTCAATCATGGGGGGAGGACACAAAGACTCTAGCCAAAGGGCTAGGAAGGTAACAATAATGGGAAGCAAGGTAAAGACTTAAGGGTTCGAGGGGTCAGCCAATCAACTCAGGAAACTCATCATCAATATGGAGACTTGAACACAACAGAGCATGACATTGAAGAGGCCGCTTCCAACAAGAATGCTGCACTTTTCAAAACTGACAAGTTTTATTTTATTGACACAGGGGCAAAACATTCCGGAAGAGCCTAAGGGAGGCCGTCCACAGAAGGCAGGCACACGATAGGTATGATTCAAATCTCAGGGCCCGTTTGGAAGTGGGGCTCAGCTAAAACTCAAAAGAGACATAGTTTGTCATAAACACCCTCCGCAGCAAAGGGCACAATCGGACAAACATTAACTAGCAAACCCTAATAAAAACAACTGAGGGTTAAAAGAGGCATGGAAGTTGAGATGGAATTCAGTTTAAAACTCAAATAGGTGTGGGTAACATGGGCAAGCACCAACACCTTCCCCAGTAAGAGTCACAGAAATAGCCAGAAATTAGAATTGCCATTTAAGTTGGAACCCTCAGGACCCTCCTGAAAAATGGGAATAAGAGCCAAAATCTCCCAAACCAGAGCCAAGAAGAGTCAATAGAGTCATCAGGACCCTCCTGAAAAATGGAACTTAGAGCAAATATTCCCCCAGCTAGAGCGATAAGAGTCAAGAAAAGTCATCAGGACCCTCCTGGAAAATGGGATTTAGAGGAAAAATTTCAAATTTTCCCAGCTGAGTCAACAAGCGTTATCAGGACCTCCCTGAAAGATGGGACTTAGACATTTCCGCAACCAGAGTCAATCAAAGTCATCAGGACCCTCCTGAAAAATGAGACTTAGATTAGATACTTCCCCAGCAAGAGTCAACAAGAGTTGTCAGGATCCCTCGAATAGTGGGATGTAGCCCTAAATACTAACCCCCAGTTGTCACCTTTTGTCATCAAATCAAGAATTTTCAGGACCTGTCTGGATAATGGGAAGTAATTTTAATCATCAATCCCCAGCAAATCACCAGCGGACATAACTCGTAGCAAGACATGGTGGAAAATAATACCTTTTCTGAAAATACAGCATAATCTTGAAATTGTCAGCAGTTGAGGATTGTCGGGACCAATTTTTGTAATCAGGCACCCACCTGTAGACAAGGGAATGTGTTTCAAAATGCTAAGTTTTTCAATCAGGCGCCCACCTGGAGAACAAGGGAATATTTTTCAGAATGTTAAGTTTTTGCAATCAGGCGCCCACCTGGAGAACAAAGGAATATTTTTCAAATTTTCGAGTTTTTGTAACCAGGCGCCACCAGGAGAACAAGGGAATATTTTTCAAATGTTAAGTTTTTGTAATCAGGTGCCCACCTGGAGAATAAGGGAATATTTTTCAAATTTTAAGTTTTTGCAATCAGGCGCCCACCTGGAGAACAACGGAATATTTTTCAAAATTTTAAGTTTTGCAATCAGGCGCCCACCTAGAGAACAAAGGAATATTTTTCAAATGTTAAATTTTTGCCATAAGGCGCCCACCTGGAGAACAAGGGAATATTTTTCAAAATTTTAAGTTTTTGCAATCATGCGCCCACCTGGAGAACAAGGAAATATTTTAAAGAATGTTATGTTTTCGCAATCAGGCGCCCACATGGAGAACAAGGGAATATTTTTCAAAATTTCAAGTTTTTGTAATCAGGCGCCCACCTGGAGAACAAAGAAATATTTTTCAAATGTTATGTTTTTTTGCAATCAGGCGCCCACCTAGAGAACAAGGGAATATTTTTCAAAATTTTAAGTTTTTGTAATCAAACGTCCACCTGGAGAACAAGGGAATATTTTTCAGAATGTTAAGTTTTAGCAATCGGGCGCCCACCTGGAGAATGAGGGAATATTTTTCAAAATATTTAGTTTTTGCAATCAGGCGCCCACCTGTAGAACAAGGGAATTTTTTTTACAAGCAGCAACAGCAGCCAATCACAGTCTCGGTAGTCCCAGCTACCAAAACTTGCAGAACTACACTGACCTGATTCCTTTATTGCCGAGGATATGTAAGCAACCTTTGCAGCATGGTTCGGTCAGAAAGTTTTCTAAATGCTTCACATAGAGTATTCAATTGGACGAAATCGCTCATATTTGCTCACTTTTCTTTGCAGGAAAACCCTTCGCGTTCCCGCGAAAAGAGGGGCAGTTGTGAGCATATGATTTTTGACCGGTCGAAATAAGCTGCAATAGAACTCTAAAGTGTAGGATTTCTTTTTCTTTTAAATGATAAGATTTTTTTTAGGATCTGACTGCATGTGCATGTTTATTAATGCGTGTTTAGGACTAATTGTAAATAAATTCATTTTATAAATTAAAATACAAAAAATATATATCTGACAGCACTTGAAATTATGTTTGTTCAATTTTGATTTGTTTTAATTTTACTGGTGATTTGTGAATTTTAAATAAATTTATTAATTAATTTTAATTAAAATATAAGACAAAAAATAACAAAAATACAATATATATATATATATATATATATATATATATATATATATATATATTTATAGAGAGAGAGAGAGAGAGAGAGCTGGCCACTTAGGCTGGCCACAATTGGTCCAGACCTGAGTGGCCCAATTTGTTTCATTCTCTGAACCCATACACACCCAGCCCAAACGACCCCCAACTACCCAAAATTCCAAGTCTGAGACCTATTGAGGTCTCAGAACTTTGAAAAAACCCTCTCTGAGCTTGTAAAATGTTTATCATCGTCCTAGGAGCGTTCAGAACCCCTGTGGAAGTATCAATGTCCAACTAGGACGGTTTAAAAGGGAACAAAATATGAAAGCTAAGTTTTCCTGCCTATTTTCCATTTTTCTTTAGCTTTTTGATAACTGAATAGGTTTAATAATTAAAGTCTGAACTTCTTTTATTTGATGCTAGTTGTCTATCTGGTTGTCCACAAGTTCTTCTGGAAATAAAGGTTCAATATTTATGGTTTTTTCTTTATCACTAAGCGTGGAATATCTGATTAGGTTAATACATGTTTTAAAGTCTGCATTTCTTTTAATTTTGGTTGTTTATCTGGTTGTCCACAAAGTTCTCCTAAGATTAGGGTTTAATGTTCATAGGCTTGTTTGTTTGTCATTAGTTCAGCATCCTGTTATAATTAGCTTTTAAGTGATATGATTCTCATAATTTGATGAATGTTATTGATTTACTGATTTTGTGATTGGTTTGACTGTCTAATCGTATTACTTAATGCTTGATCATTAGTTCATGCTAGTTTTGGTCTTCAGTGGTTATAAATGATTCACTTTTCTAGTCTTCTGTGTGTTAATCCTATATAATGCTTGAAGAAGTCTGTTAATTATGGGCTAGGGGAGCTTTCATGAGCGTATTAGTGAGCCAAATTGACTAACCAAGGTTAATTGGACTGAACTAGGGTTAAAAGAACTTACCAAGGTCAAGTTCAGGGGTAGGATAATTTAGGAAAGCTAGTGAGGGTATAAAAGGGTTTTGAATCTATAAAAAACTGATAAGGAATCTTTTAGAACCTTCTAGCCTGGACTAATATATAATTCCTGCCACAAACTTGAGGCACAAGTCAGAAATTGAAGGATTACTTAGGCAAAAATACAATTTGAGTTAGGGACTAAAAAAGAAACAAGTAAAATCTGATGCCTTAATAGTTTTGCTATAAATTGAGCCATTTGGGGGCATTGGAAGGGATCCGAAACTTTTCTCTACAATTCTAAAGCTGAGACACTATTCTATATCTGAAAATACCATTAGGATTGTTTTGAATCATTTCCTTAAGATTTAACACTCTAAAAAATTCTACTGAAGTTTGGAAATACTGTTTTATTGGCTGTTGGTTGCTAAGCTGATCTATTCTGTTTACTCATAGGCCTATTCTGTTGCTGCTTTACTGGTACACTCAATGCCTTTGTATCCATGAAGATCAAATGAAATATATACTCCAATGTGAACATTTAGATGTCATGTGTATTTTTGAAGTTTACCCCTTCCCCCCCCCCCTCCATTCTCCCCTATTTAAGTTTGAGTATAGGAATATCAGCAAAATGATCATCATGTTATAATACAGTATCAGACTGATCTATGTTCTAATAATAGAACATTTTTGACTGTTCTAGCATGTAATAACTTGAATACTGACTGAGTTTTCTTTTATACAATTAATAGTCAATTGTAACCTTAGTCTTGCTAGTTCAAGTGTTGAATTTGTGCACCTAGAGCTACCAGACTTGGAAAGTAATATATTCAATAGTCATATGAAGATTGGAACGCTATGAAGCATTTCAGTTTCTTTAAATCTCATAATGCTTAGTAATAGTTTATTTTTAGACTTGTTTCATATAGTATGACCTGAAATGTAATTGAATTTTGGCAATTTGATTCATATACTTTGACTGATGAGTATATGAATCGTCTGATTCAAATCTAATGTAGAAATTAATACAAAAAATGGTTCTTATTATTTCCCTCATGAATGGATAGAGATTCAATTTTATGTATAATTCCAAACCAAAATTGGTTATTAATAGTAGGACTCCTCCGTTCAAATTGGTACTGCGCTCATTTGATAAGGCCCAGTAAACATCAAGAAATTATAATATTACGTGTTCCTGAATGAGAGGATTCAAAGGTTTGGGCCAACCATGGACCAGGCCCGATAGCTGTTGGTCAGTGTTAATACAACATGTTCTAGGCTGACCCAGATTTGAGTCCGTGCACACCATTTACCATGAATGAGGCTAAGTGTAAATACTACTCCCCCAAATACACAACCTGTACATAAAATCAATTAGTGCATATAAGCATTCACAAAAGTAGAAACTTAGCATACATTAGAATCCCTTTATAAAAATAAATTGAGCCATGTTAATTCAAACCAAATACCATGCGTAGGCACGGGACCCCTGTTGTGAATAACTTCTCAAAGCTCGAGGACAATACCTAGCAATGTGCCTCGTGTCACCACAAGTAATACAAGCTCTCGGCTGTTGGGACTGGCGACCTTGGAAACTCTGAAGCGGTGGTGCACTGATAGGTGCTGATGGTGCACTGTAAGGCTGCTGATCAATATAATGCAGCTGCCTTTTTTAGGTATAACCTGTGAAGGATTAGATCTGATTGTTCTCAAGAGCACAGGGAGCACCGTTTTCTGTATTCCTAGGGGTCTTTTGTGTATGGTAAAATCTCCCCTTATGCTCTAGGTCTAGGTCTGATAATGTCTAATGGGGAAAGAGATGGGCTTGGGTTTATAGGAATTAGGTCAAATCGATTTTGGGTTGGGATTTGGACGGGTTTGGGTAACTTTTAGGCTGGAATTTTGGGCTTAATTGAGAATAACAACCCTAATTGAATTAAAACCCACTTTCAAATTCTCTTCTTATTCTCCTTTTTCCTTTGTTTTTCTTTAGTTAAAAATTCTAGAAATTAAAATCCTAGATTATCTAAAAATATGAAATTAAACTAATTATGAAAATAATAAAAGTTACTTAATCCTAAAATAAAAGCGAAAAAGTTAATAAAAGGAAATGGTGTAAAAATGAAGCACTTTTTAGTGATTTTGAATTTTCAACAAAACAAATAATTATTGGTTAATTCTAAAAATGTAAAAATAAATTCTAAATGAAATGCTTGATATTTTGCTATTTTTCATGATTTAAATAAAACTTAAACATGCACAAAAATGCAAACCAGTAAATAAAATTCTACCAAAGATCCTAAAAATGGCAAATAATTAAGAAAAATCTATTTTCTTGGTATTCTGTAGGAGTAATTCATATATAGCAAAAATCACGTGCATACAGTTGCCCCTCTTTACTCGGAAACATGAAGAGTTTTTGGGCACAGAGAAAGTAAGTAATATGAGGGATTTTTTGCCCATATCAACCTCCAAGGGAAGCATTTTTTGAAAGAGTCTGGCCGAACCTCGCTTCAAAGGTTGCCTACATATCCTTGGCTATAAAGGAATCACGTTAGTGTTGTTCTGGAAATTTTGGTAGATGGGACTACCAAGAGCTGTGATTTCACTGTTGGTGCTGCTGCTACTGCTTGCTGACTTCCTTATTACACCAAAAAGGAAAATCAAAAGCTAAGTTAGCTATGCATATCAACTACGAGTTACAAGATTCCTATCTATAAATCTCTTGAAGTTTGATCTTGAGTCTTAGCGGGTTTTTGCTGTTGACTCCAATCTGAATCTTGATGCTCATCAGATGCATGTGTTGGTTCTTTCTTTAGCATTGGATCAAGGTGGGACATGCGAATCTTGTGACTTTAATCAAGTTTTGAGTAGCCCGCATCTCTGTCTGCCTCGGCGCCTTGAATTCACTTCTTTTTGTTCTTTTCGTTCTTTTCCTTTATTCTGGATTAAGACTGATTCTTTTGGTCATCTCGAATCATGTGCTTCGAGGTCAAACCTGTTCAAATAACAAACAAACGAACGAAATTTTTTGCCCCGATTTTGCACTAGGAAAATATCGTGAGTTATTTGTGACAAAAATCTGAATTTATTTTTCTCTTTGTTTTTCATTCTCAAGAATGATTTTTGTCTATGATAGAACAAATTGGGGCAGAGTTCTGATGCGAAAATGTCAACTCAGAGATTGAGCCCTAATATTGGCAGAAGGTAAAAAGTTCAACTCAAGGATTAGAGCTCTAGTATTAGCTAAAAGGTAAAAGGCTCAACTTAGGGATTGGAGCCCTAATGTTGGCTAAAGGGAAAAAACATTCAACCCAGGGATTGGAGCCCTAATATTGGCTAAAGAAAAAACGCTCAACTAAGGGATTAGAGCCCTAATATTGGCTAAAGGGAAAACCGCTCAACCCAGAAAGTGGAATCCTAATATTGGCTAAAAGCAACTAGGGAATGGAGGCCCTATGTCTAAGAGGCGCAACTCAGGGATTGGAGCCCTAATGTTGGCTAAGAAAGAAAAATGCCCAACTCAAGGATTGGAGCCCGAATGTTGGCTAAAGGAAAAACGTTCAACTCAGGGATTCGAGCCCTAATTTTGGCTAAAGGGAAAAACGCTCAACTCAGGGATTGGAACCCTAATGTTGGCTAAAGATGACTAGGGAATAGAGGCCCTATGTCTAAGAGGCGCAACTCAGAGATTGGAGCCCTAATGTTGGATAAAAGGTAAAAAGCTCAACTCAGGGATTGGAGCCCTAATGTTGGCTAAAGGCGACTAGGAAATGGAGGCCCTATGTCTAAAAGGCACAACTCAGGGATTGGAGCCCTAATGTTGACTAAAGGCGATTAGGGAATGGAGGCCCTATGTCTAAAAGGCGCAACTCAGGAATTGGAGTCCTAATGTTGGCTAAAGAAAAAACGCTCAACTCAGGGATTGGACCCTAATGTTAGCTAAGGAAAAACGCTCAACTCAGGGATTGGAGCCCTAATATTGGCTAAAAAAAATGCTCAACCCAGGGATTGGAGCCCTAATGTTGGCCAAAGGAAAAACGCTCAACTCAGGGATTGTAGCCCTAATGCTTGCAAAAGGCGAATAGGGAATGGAGGCCCTATGTCTAAAAAGGCTCAACTAGGGGGTTGGAGCCCTATGTTGGAGAAATGAGATTGCTAAAGTGTGTACTTATGCTAAAACGAACTAAGAAGGAATTTTTGTTTCTTTTCTTTCTTTTTTTTAAAGAAACAATTTTTATTTCAAAGACATGAATAAATGACCCTTCTTTTTTTTTCGAGACATCCCTTTTTTTCAAATTATCCTAGGAGAAAATTCGTCAGACTAGGTTTTCTATATTATGAGGAAGATTCATCTGACTAAGATTTTGATCCTAGGAGAAAAAAAATTATTCTGACTAGGTCTCTTTTTTATCATCTTAGGAGAAAGATTCATCCGACTAAGATTTAGATCCTAGGAGAAAATTCAACAAACTAGATTTTCTATCTTAGGAGAAAGATTCATCAGACTAAGATTTTAATCCTAGGAGAAAATTCATCAGACTGAGTCTCTTTTTTTTATTACATTAGGAGAAAGATTCATCAGACTAAGATTTTGATCCTAGGAGAAAGTTCATCAGACTAGGTCTTCTATCATAGGAGAAAAATTCATCAGACTAAGATTTCTATTCTAGGAGAAAGTTCATCAGACTAGGTTTTCTATCTTAGGAGAAAGATTCATCATACTAAGATTTTGATCCTATGAGAAAATTCATCAGACTAGGTCTCTATTTTGGTATCTTAGGAGAAAGATTCATCCGACTAAGACGTTTATCCTAGGAGAAAGTTCAGCAGACTAGGTTTTCTATCTTTGGAGAAAGATTCATCAGACTAAGATTTTGATCTTAGGAGAAACATTCATCAGACTATGATTTTGATCCTACGAGAAAGTTCACCAGAATAGGTCTTCTATCTTAGGAGAAAAATTCATTAGACTAAGATTTCTATCCTAGGAGAAAGTTCATCTGACTAGATTTTCTATCTTAGGAGAAAGATTCACCAGACTAAGATTTTGATCCTAGGAGAAAATTCATCAGACTACGTCTCTCTTTTGGTATCTTAGGAGAAAGATTCATCCGACTAAGACGTTTATCCTAGGAGAAAATTCATCAGACTAGGTTTTCTATCTTTGGAGAAAGATTCATCACACTAAGATTTTGATCTTAGGAGAAAAATTCATCAGACTAAAATTTTGATCCTACGAGAAAGTTCACTAGAATAGGTCTTCTATCTTAGAAGAAAAATTCATTAGACTAAGATTTCAATCCTAGGAGAAAGTTCATCAGACTAGATTTTCTATCTTAGGAGAAAGATTCACCAGACTAAGATTTTGATCCTAGGTGAAAATTCATCAAACTACGTCTCTCTTTTGGTATCTTAGGAGAAAGATTCATCCGACTAAGACGTTTATCCTATTGATACTTAATCCTAAATTGAAAGTGAAAAAATTAATAAAAGAAAAGGGTGTAAAAATGAAGCACTTTTTAGTGATTTTTAATTTTCAATAAAACAAATAATTATTGGTTAATTCTAAAAATGTAAAATAAATTCTAAATGAAATGCATGATATTTTGGTATTTTTCTTGATTTAAATAAAACTTAAACATGCACAAAAATACAAACTATTAAATAAAACTCTACAAAAAATTTCTAATAATGGCAAATAATTAAGAAAAAACTATTTTCTTGTGATTCTATAGGAAGAATTCATATAGGGCAAACATCACGTGCTTACAATATCAATAGGATCAAACATCAATATTTTTCTTAAAATCCAACAATTTTTTAAATTGTAATTTTAAACAAAAAATCATAACTCGAGCTCGGGACTTTCGAATCCAATTCCAGACATACGTTCAGGTCTCATATTTCGATACGGACCCGCTGGGACTATCAAAGTACGAACCCGGATAAAAAATATTGACCGAATTCAACTCAAATATAATTTTAATAAAAAAATTTATTTTTATTAACTTTCAACACAAAAGCTTTCCAGAAACACGCCTGGACTAGGGATGCAAATTGAGAAGGGATAAAATTAAAATTTTAAGGCATCAAAACATAAAATTTGGTTTTAATTCATAAGTTGACCTATCGGGTCATCACATATCCTCCTATTTGTTTCTCTATGGTTGACTTCACTGTGGACCATTTTACACATATTATTCTTTTATTATATTATATATATGTTTGTTACAATTTCAAGAAGTGCTGAAATTTTTTTTTTGATGTGTTAAAGCTAATGTTTTAAATAATCATTATCTGTTTGAATAGAAGTATTGAAACTGCTAATAAATTGTTGATATATTTGATAAAAAATTGTTAATAAGCTATTCTTTTGTTACAATAATTGAAAATACCCTTGATTATTTTCAAAAGGTTATAAATTAAAAAAATTCTTTCTAAGAAAAGAATTAATAACGAATAATGAATGAAGAGAAAATCAAGAAATTTAATTTGGACAAAGTATTTTGTGAATTAGAAAATATAATTAAAGATAAAGGGATAAAAGTGTTGGTCAAACTATGCTTATAAACTGAAAGTCGTAAGTTGATGTGGCTTACGGTTGGTTTAGCTTATTAGCGCTTATAAGACTTTTGATGTTTACCAAACGCTTAAATAAACCAAAAAATATTTATAAATCAGTTTGACCAGCTTATAAGTTGAGTTAAACACTCTCTTAATGAGTTGCACAAAAAGCGATTCATTAAAGGTAAATACCTTATACTACTCCTAAACTTCACTCACATTATTAGTATTCCCCTCGAATTATGCACAGTCTTAATTACCCTCTCAACTTGGCCTTTTAAAAGTTATTACCCCCTTATATACTGATATGACAAAAATCATGGGTACACTCACCTACCACGTAGATTTTTCTGTCTATGTGGCATTTTTTTAAAAAATAAAATATTTTTTTATCTCTTAAGAGTATTACTTTTTTAGATGATTGTTTTCCAATAAAATTTATAATAAAACTTAGATATAACTACATTATTTAGCCTAAATATTTTTATTTGGCCAAAAATTAATAAATATTTAATTAATCTTTTTTTGAATTTGACCTGAAAAAAAAGATTTATACAATTAAAATAAAATAGTCAATAAATCTAAAAAGTTATAATAAATATATAGTTGAAATAAATAGTTATTGCATCAAAACAAAATATAAGAGTGTACATTGCACTTATAATTTCTTACAATTATTCACTCTTTTTATTTCTTCTTTTGTGATATAATGAGTATTTATTTCAATATGTGATTTTACATATTTAGGTAAAATTTGTAAAATAAAAAATTTAGAGCACCATAATTTAGAGATATATAAAAAATTATAGAAAAAATAATTAATTTTAAGCTATGTTTTATAACTTTTTAGAAGTCGTGATTATTTATTTTTAATTGTATAAATCCTTATTTTCATATAAAATTCAAAAAAATATTAACTAAAATTTTATTATTGTTGGCCAAATAAAAATATTTAACCTAAATAATATCGTTCTATCAAAGTTTTATTATAAATTGTATTCGAAAAAAATTATCTAAAAGTAATTTTCTTAAAAAGTTTAAAAAAATATTTTATTTTTTAGAAAATACCAAATAAATAGAAAAATCTGCATGGCATGTGAGTACACTCATACTTTTTGTCAAATCAATATTTAGGGAAGTAATAACTCTCAAAAGGCCAAGTTGAGAGAGATAATTAAGACCGATTTAGAAATGATACTAATAATCTAAGTAAAATTTAATGTATCAAACTATTAAATCAAAATGCATCAATAAATGCAACTCAAATCAACACAACCAAAATCAAATTGAATGCGGCAAGAGAAAAAACACCCTCTCACAGTTTTTTTTTTGGTAATTAAGAATTTTATTAATCACCAAAGATGTTGCAATACAAAATCATAGTTCAGCCTATACACAGCTGGCTATCAGATCTAGTCTATACCAAGTATCTCTATAACTATCTAACCTATTCACAAGAGAAATTACTGCAGCTGTTGTCAAATTTTAGGGGTTCCTCTAACATTACAAGTATAAGCTAGGTCCCTGAGTAGAGTATCACTGCTACGGAAAACATTCTCAAATATCCTCGAGTTTCTCTCCAGCCACAAAGTATAGAATAATTCAGCTGCCACCATTATGAATATGTTAGCTTGACTAGATTTTCCTTTAGCTTTGCTAACTATCCGCTGGATATACCGGTCCCAGTTCTGCATTCTGGGGTGATCTTCTCTGAGCCAGGACAGTGTTTGCTCCCTTAAGTATGTAGCATATGGGCAAGTATGGAACAGATGATCTCTGCATTCTATAGCATGCTGGCACAGTACACATTTCTGGTCCACATTCATTCCCCAATCTATTAGCCTATCCTTGGTTGGTAGCCTGTCATGAAGTATCAACCATAAGTTGAAAACAGCTTTGGGCCTGGTAATTCTGAGCATTTAGGTTCTTCCATGGGACTCTCGGGAGTTGGCCAATCTTAAATAAATAGATTTGTCGAATGGAGCATACTGGCATATTAAGGCATTGGTGTTGTTGTAACAGACCTCTTGCTGCAATTATCTTTCGAACCATCCAACTAGCTTGTCTGGGGGTAGGAGTGTTCTCCAGTTGATGATGCTTCATATAAACAGCATGAATCCATTTGACCCACAGTTTGTCTTTCTTGTGAGCCAGATCCCAGCAAAGTTTAGCAATTGCAGCCTTGTTCCACAGAAATAGGTTAGTGAGGTTCAGACCACCAGCTGACTTAGGCAGACACATTTTGTACCAGGATATGTAGGCCTTTTTAGTGATGACAATTGATCCAGACCAGATGAAGCTTCTACAGATTGCTTCAATTAGCTTTAGAATCTTTGTACGGATGAGGAAGAGTTGAGCCCAGTAAGCCTGTATTCCAAACACCACTGACTGTACCAGTTGCATCCTCCAGGCATATGACAGCTTCCTAGCAGTCCATGAGGTGATCCTAGTAGTGATCTTTTCCACCAGTGATTGCCACTGAATCAATGACATCTTTTGGTGGATAGAGGAATGCCTAGATATTTGAAAGGCAATTCTCCATAGACATAACCTAGGTGACCAGTAATCTGTTGTTGTACTTCAGAACTAACCCCTCCAAAGTATACTTTACTTTTGCCCAGGTTGGCTTTCAGTCCAAAGGCTTCAGTGAATTGGGAAAAATACTGGAACATGGTAATGACAGAATTAGTTTCACCTTTAGCACACAGAAGTAGATCATCAGCAAAGCTTATGTGAGTGATGCCCAGCTTTTTACAGCCTGGATGGTATAGAAATTCTTGGTCTTTCCTCAGTTCATCCAATGATCTGCTAAGATACTCCATGACTATTGCAAATAGGAATGGGGAGACTGGATCACCTTGTCTAAGACCTTTAGAAGCTATAAAAGGTTTAGTTTTTTCCCCATTTGTCATCGCTGTATAGCTTACTATTTGAACACACTCCATGATCCAGTTTGTGAATCTGGCTGGAAAACCCAATTCCTCCAATTCTATTGCAAGAAGATCCATCCAAGAGAATCATAGGCCTTCTGAAGGTTAATTTTGATCATGCATCGAGGAGTCACATGGGATCATGAGTAGTTTTTGATCAACTCATGAACCAGGATGACATTGTCTGCAATCTTCCTGCCTGGGATGAAACCTGCTTGGGCTTCACAAATGATGCTAGACATGACTTTCTACATTTTGTTGGCTAAGATCTTGGAAATCATTTTATATAAAACTGAGCGGCATGCAATTGTTCTATATTCTTTTACTTTGATTGGGTTAGGGACTTTGGGGATTAAAGTAAGAGTGGCACAATTTACTGGTTTATACATCTTGGTAGTCTGGAAGAAGTCCTTGATTGCACCTATGATCTGCTTGTCAATGATGTTCTAGGTCTTCTTGAAACAAACTGCATTGTATCCATCAATTCCTGGAGCTTTGTCATCCTCAATTGCCTTTAAACTCTCCAGAATTTCATGTTCTGTAATATCAGCACTTAACTCTTTCTTCTATTGCTGTGTTAAGCTAGGACCATTAGCCATATACATCCGGTTTATGGCTGGCAGAGAAGAAGCTGATGTGCCCATTAATGACTTATAGAAGTCAATGATCTCCATTTTAATGTCAGCTGGAGTAATAGCCTTGAGACCCCTAGCGGTAATAATCTCTGTGATATGCTTGTATTGATTTCTTTCTTTCAGGACAGCAGAGAAATGTTAGATAATACGCTTAACGCTAGAGGGGGGGTGAATAGCGTTATAATAAAAATTAGCGTAAACTTTGAGGAATTAAAAAATTGCAGGAAGTAAATAAGTGCGATAAATAATAAAGTACGCACCGATGTATTCTGGTTCACCACAACACGTGGCTAGTACAGTCCCCGAGAGACTCTCTCGAGATTTTCCACTAACTTGTCAAGCTTACGGGTGCTCAACAAACCTTTACAACTTAAGGACACAAGCCTTAACACCTTTGCTCAGAGATACAACACTCCAAGACTTCACTGTTAAGCTTACGGGTGCCTAACCAACCTTTACAACTTAAGGAAACAAGCCTTAACACCTTTGCTCGGAGATACAACACTCCAAGACTTCAACCAAGGAAACACAAGTTCCTTACAACAAGAGAATCACAATTCTCTTACAAGTGTACAAAACACTAAACACACAAACAAAGCACTCCTTAATGAGTAGATATGAGTAAAAGAAGTAAGCTCAAGATCACAACAACTATGGACAAGACTTTGGCTCTCAAAAGCTTTATGAAATGAATATAAAATGATAAACAATAGTATGCAAGCTTATAGCAATAGAATGATCAGTTGTTGTGTTTAAAACACTGAAATGAAGTTGTATTTATAGTTGAAAAACTTGGCATTACCATTGTCTTATTGTCAATTAAGAGTTGCTGATTTTACTGAGTGACAATCGATTGTCAAGAAGCCACAATTGATTGTTTACCAATCGTTCCAGAAATCAATCCCAGATTTTACGCTTAACAATCGAATATCCAAGATCAACAATCGATTATTGGCAACGTTCCAAAAATCATTTCCAGATTTTACGTAAAACAATCGATTATACAGAATCAATAATCGATTATTCAGCAACGTTCAAAAAATCTTTTCCAGATTTTAATTTCAACAATCAATTGTATAAAATCAACAATCGATTACTCAGCAACGTTCAAAAAATCTTTTCCATATTTTAATTTCAACAATCGATTGTACAAAATCAACAATCGATTACCTGACGGTATTTGAAAATATTACGACAACGGTCAGCTTCACAATCGATTGTGCAATGTTAACAATCGATTATTTATCAGACTTTGAAAATCATTTTAGACACTGCCTCGTGACAATCGATTGTTATATACTCACAATCGATTATTTAATAAATTTGAAAGAGTCTGGAAGACACTGCCTCAAGACAATCGATTGTCATATGTTCACAATCGATTATTTTGTGACTTTGAAAAATCTGATGGACACTGTCTCTTCACAATCGATTGTCATTAGCTTCACAATCGATTATTCTGAGTTTTGAAAAACTTTGATGTACACTGCCTCATCACAATCGATTGTCATAAGGTTCACAATCGATTGTCATGCAGGTTTGAAAAACCTGATGCTCACTGCCTTAACACAATCGATTATCATTAGTTCACAATCGATTGTCATGCAGTCTTGGCTTAACATAATCGATTATCATAAGTACATAATCGATTATCTTAGTCCAGATTTTAGAGGCATGTTTAAAAATCATTTTGACTGAAGTAAATATGCATGATTTAAAATCATTTAGCATTAAATTAAAATATGCATGATTTTGTAAAAATAATTTTACGAGAGAATCCATGTCATGAGTCAAGTTGTCGGATCAAGATTACAATTAAGAACGACTCATTTAAACTATAAAACTTTGTCTTGTGCTTGAATCTCGTTATCCACCAAGTGTGCGCTTGTACTTGAACTTCGTCATATATCAATTTGTGCTTGTTTGTCATTCATCAAAACCTACACATAAGAACACATGTTTTAGTATAAAGCCTTGAGAACGTGTTTCCAACAATTTTCCCCTTTTTGATAATGGCAAACTTTAAGTGGGTTATGCAAATTAAACAATTTATAATGACGATTCAAGACAAGTATATATATGCATCAACAAGTATGCAATTTGTTCCCCCTCAATATATGAATTCCCCCTCAATTTAAGCTTATAAATGTTGAGAGTGCATACCCGTTATCTTCCCCCTTTTGCCATTAGCAAAAATAATATAAGAAGATGCCAAAGATGTAAATAAAACTTGTTTATTTATTGGAAAGAAAACGTGATTACTTAAAGAGAGTACAATAACTCAATTAATAGCAGAACAATCGATTATTGATACGTGATAATCGATTATTAGACGACAGAAACCGATTTTTTTTCTGAAGAAGACTCGATTATTGCGCGTCATGCTTTATAATTCCCCCTACCTTTAGGGCGATACCTGCAAAAATTCGTTAGACGTCTCCGACGCTCAAGTTAGAAATCATGTAAAATAAAAAGATGCAATGCATGACTTAGATCAACGTGGAGTCAAGAATCCCGAGTTCACTACGAATTCGGAAGAAGGACTCTTTCTCTAAGGGCTTAGTAAAGATGTCGGCCAATTGGTCTTTGGTTTCAACAAATTCGATTTCGACATCGCCCTTGAGAACGTGATCTCGTATAAAATGATGTCTAATTTCAATGTGTTTTGTTCGCAAATGAAGAACGGGGTTCTTCGTCAAGCATATGGCACTAGTATTATCACATCTAAGAGGGATATGATCAAGACTTAGGCCATAGTCCAAGAGTTGTTGTTTCATCCAGAAGATTTCAGCGCAACAACTCCCCGCGGCTACATATTCAGCCTCGGTTGTGGACAACGCAACACTTACTTGCTTCTTGCTAAACCAAGTAACGAGAGAGCTACCGAGCAAATGGCAAGTGCCACTAGTGCTCTTGCGGTCCAATTTGCATCCAGCAAAATCGGAGTCGGAATAGCCAACTAGTTGGCATGAAGAACCTTTGGGGTACCATAGACCCACATTTGTAGTACCAACAAGGTACTTCAAAATCCGTTTTACAGCAGTAAGGTGAGACTCCTTCGGACACGATTGATAACAGGCGCATAAGCACACGCTAAACATGATGTCCGGACGACTAGCAGTAAGATAGAGAAGAGAGCCAATCATACCTCGATACTTCTTAGTGTCGACTTCCTTACCTTTCTCATCTTTGTCTAGATGATCGGATGTGCTCATGGGAGTCGCCATTGCTTTTGCATTGTTCATTTCAAATCGTTTCAGCAATTCTTTGCAATATTTGGCTTGGCAAATGAACGTACCTTCTTTCATTTGCTTTACTTGTAATCCCAAAAAGAATGTTAACTACCCCATCATAGACATCTCAAATTCGCTTGTCATTAGATCGGAAAACTCCTTGCATAAGACATTGTTAGTAGCACCAAATATGATATCATCCACATATATTTGAACTAATAAAATATCATTGTTTTTATGCTTAACAAAAAGGGTGGTGTCAACTTTCCCCCTAATGAAATCATTTCCCAATAGAAATTTACTCAATCTTTCATACCAAGCTCGGGGAGCTTGTTTTAAACCATAGAGAGCCTTTTTGAGTTTGAAAACATGATCGGGAGATTTAAAATCTTCAAAACCGGGGGATTGTTCAACATAAACTTCTTCTTGTATAACACCATTTAGAAAAGCACTTTTCACATCCATTTGATATAAATTGAAATTCGTAGAAGTGGCAAAAGCGAGCAATAGACGAATAGCTTGTAATCTAGCTACGGGAGCATATGTTTCTTCATAGTCAATACCCTCTTCTTGATTATAGCCTTTTGCTACAAGCCTAGCTTTGTTTCTAGTGATACACCATTTTCATCTAGTTTGTTTCGAAAAACCCATTTCGTACCAATTATGGTATGATTTTTGGGTCTTGGCACCAAATCCCAAACGTCATTCCGTTTGAATTGGTTAAGCTCCTCTTGCATTGCCAAGGTCCAAAATTCATCCCCAATTGCTTCGGAGATGGTTGTTGGTTCAATTTGAGACACAAAAGCAGTATGTCCTAAGGTGTTCTTAAGGGAGTTTCGGGTACTTACCTTTTCTCCGACGTCGCCAATTACCTGTTCGAGAGGGTGATCTTTGATTGTCCTCCATTCGTTAGGCATTGTCGTTTCTTTCTCCAATTGTGGCGCTTCCTCCGTTGGTTGTTTCAAAATTTCGTCTTGATTTTCCTTAGGCGTTTCCTCTTGTATTTTGTCTTTCAAGCTATCTAAAATACCTGCAAGGTCAAAACCGGAATCCTTTCTCGCCAAGCGAGCATTATTTTCGGCAAATACAACATGAGGGGATTCCTCCACAGTTTCGGTTCTTTTATTAAAAACCCTATATGCTTTGCTACGTGAAGAATAACCAATGAAAATTCCCTCATCGGACTTAGCATCAAATTTTCCCAATTGATCTTTGCCATTGTTATGAATAAAACATTTACAACTGAATACTCTAAAATGGGAGATATTCGGTTTCCTTCCCTTATAGAGTTCATAGGGAGTTTTCATGAGTATAGGCCTTATGACTACTCTATTTAAGACGTAGCATGCGGTACTCACGGCATCCGCCCAAAAATGTTTGGGAATCTTGGCCTCTTCGAGCATGGTTCTAGCCATCTCTTCAAGACACCTATTTTTCCTTTCCACCACCCCATTTTGTTGTGGTGTACTGGAGCGAAAAAGTATGCTCGATACCGAGTTCGTCACAAAAGTCCGCAAAGAGATTGTGATCAAACTCTCCCCCATGATCACTTCTAATTGAAGTGACGGTTGTTTCTTTTTCGTTTTGAACACGCTTAAGAAAATATTTAAAATTCTGAAAAGCATCACTTTTATTGGCAAGAAATAAAGTCCAAGTAAATCTAGAATAATCATCAACAATCACAAAAGCATAAAGATTTCTTCCTAGACTTTCAATGCGAGATGGTCCAAATAAATCCATGTGAAGCAATTGCAATGGTCTAGTAGTTGAAACAATATTTTTCGATTTGAAAGATGCTTTTGTTTGCTTCCCTTTTTGACAAGAATCACAAATAGAGTCGTTTTCAAATTTCAAATTTGGAAGACCAACAACTAAATTTTGTGAAATCAATTTGTTCAAAAGATGCATGTTTGTATGTGCTACTCTACGATGCCATAGCCAAGTATCATCCTCTTTTCTCATAAGGCAATCCACATATTCGGGTGAGGAATTAGCAAGATCAACCATGTAAATATTATCCACTCTAAAACCACGAAGGATAATTTTGAAATCACTACGTCTAAATACTAAGCATTCATCCGAATCAAATAAGGCAAGATTTCCCTTGTCACATAATTGACTTATGCTCAAGAGATTATGCTTTAAACCTTTAACAAGTAATATATGCTTAATAGAAGAATTTTCATCCTTACCGACCGATCCGATGCCGATAATCTTTCCTTTATTGTTGTCACCAAAAATAACACTTCCTCCTTCTTTGTGTTCTAGTTGAAGGAATTTGGATTCGTCTCCCGTCATGTGCTTGGAGCATCCACTATCAAGGTACCATAGTACACTTGATCCCTTCAAACATACCTACAAAACAAATTAATGCGTTTTAGGTACCCATGCCATTTTGGGTCCTTGAGGGTTAGGCATATGATAATGATGCGATTGAGTGATATGTCTATGTCGTGTAAAGCATGCAGGAGCAATATGACCAATGCGTCTACAATAATGACAAGTCACGTTGGGGTTATGCATCCTTCTAGGTTCATAGTAACTTGATGGACGAAAATGAATTACTCTATTTTCATTATGACTATTGCGCATTTCATGAGAACCATTTCTCCTACTATTAGTTCTAAAATGAGCATCATTTCTAGAGTAATGGTTATGTCTAGATGTTCTAAAAGGTTCAAAACTCCTTCTAGTGTTTGTCCTAGAATATGCATCATTTCTATGGTAGACATTTCTAGGTGGTAAGTCATTTCTAGGTCTTCTAAAATGTTCAACATTTGGTCTAGCATGCATATTTGTTCTAGGATTTCTATTTCTACGATAAGCATTTATTTTATTAATCCTAGGTTGAGCCTTAGGTGGTTGGGGTTTGGTGTCAACCTTTTCTTTAGACTCATTCTTAAAGCCTATGCATGCTTGGTTGATTTCAAATTAACAAGGACCTTATTCAAATTTTTGTGGGAAGAATTAAACTTATCTAAGGTACCTTTAAGTCTATCTACCTCATTTTCGAGATGCATGCAAGAAGAATAATTTTTAATAGAACTTTCGGGCTTGTCGGCGCTTCTTTTTCCGAAAAACTTGTTTTCCTCTTTCAGCTTCTCATTTTCTAAAACCAGTTTTTCTAAATCCGTTTCTTTCAAAGAAAGCTGTTTTTGAAAATCTTTTTCTTTTAGAGAAGCATTTTCTTTTATGCTCTTGACAGTTTTTGAAGCCTTAATAAATTCAGTATATAGCTCATCAAAAGCAGTTCGCATTTCTTCAAGAGTAAAGAAGTTTTTAGAAGAGATTTGACATACCTCATCTTGCTTGTCTTCTTGCGCCATAAGACAAAGGTTTGCGGCTTCGTCTTCTTCTTCTTTGCTTGACTCATCTCCGGAGTCTCCTCCCCAAGAAATGTATGCACGTTGCTTCTTAAAAGGTTTCTTCTCCTTTTTGATGTTTGGGCAATATGATTTGACGTGCCCGGTTTCACCGCATTCATAGCACTTTATTTGCTCGCCTTGCTTTTTGCCCTTTCGTTCATACTCCTTTCGCATGAACTTTTGAAATCTTTTGATAACGAGTCCAAACTCGTTGTCTCCGTCCTCATCAACTTGAGGTTGGCTTGTGCTTGCCTTAAGCACTATTCTTTGCCTCCTTTGATCATCAACAAGAGGGTTAAGTATAGTAGACTCATAAGTCTTAAGGTTAACTCTTAATGCGTCGATGGTGACATTTGAGACGCCAATGGATTCTTGGATTGCGTCGGCCTTTGATCGCCATGCCGGAGTGAGACTTCTAAGAATTTTTCGAACAAGTTCTCTATCCGTGAATGTCTTCTTGAGAGCATGTAGATCATTTACGATTATTGAAAATCGTTCAAACATTTCATCCACCTTTTCACCTTCCTTCATGTGAAATAATTCATAAGCATGGGTTAGGAAATCAATTTTGGCTTCCCTTACCTGGTCCGTACCTTCGTACGTAATTTCCAGCTTGTCCCACATTTCCTTCGCTGTTGTGCAACACGATATTTTCCTGTAATCGTCAGCATTTACAGCACAATATAGTAAATTAATTGCATTAGCATTATTTTGCACCTTTCGGATATCATCCGCGTCATATTCTTCTTCGGACTTGGGAACCCATTCGTTTTCAACCTTTTTGGTTGGAATTTGATTTCCCTTTGTTATCACTTTCCAAAGAAGAAAATTGTTTGCTTGAACGAATATTTTCATCCTCTCCTTCCAGTACGTATAGTTTGTACCGTTGAATAGAGGTGGTCGTGTGGAGCATTGTCCTTCATCAATTCCTGCAAAAGAGTCACGAGTAGAAACCATGGATGGTTCTCTCAAACTGATAAGTCTTCAGAGAGTTGGGCTCTGATACCAATTGTTAGATAATACGCTTAACGCTAGAGGGGGTGAAAATAGCGTTATAATAAAATTTAGCGTAAACTTGCGGAATTTGAAATTTGCAGGAAATAAATAAGTGCGTTAAGTAAACAAAAAGGAAAGAACGCACCGATGTATTCTGGTTCACCACAACAAGTGGCTAGTCCAGTCCCCGAGAGACTCTCTCGAGATTTTCCACTAACTTGTCAAGCTTACGGGTGCTCAACAAACCTTTACAACTTAAGGACACAAGCCTTAACACCTTTGCTCGGAGATACAACACTCCAAGACTTCACTGTTAAGCTTACGGGTGCCTAACCAACCTTTACAACTTAAGGACACAAGCCTTAACACCTTTGCTCGGAGATACAACACTCTAAGACTTCAACCAAGGAAGAACAAGTTCCTTACAACAAGAGAATCACAATTCTCTTACAAATGTACAAAACACTAAACACTCAAACAAAGCACTCCTTAATGAGTAGATATGAGTAAAAGAAGTAAGCTCAAGATCACAACAACTATGGACAAGACTTTGGCTCTCAAAAGCTTTATGAAATGAATATAAAATGATAAACAATAGTATGCAAGCTAATAGCAATAGAATGATCAGTTGTTGTGTGTTGTTGTGTTTAAAACACTGAAATGAAGCTGTATTTATAGTTGAAAAACTTGGCATTACCGTTGTCTAATTGTCAATTAAGAGTTGCTGATTTTACTGAGTGACAATCGATTGTCAAGAAGCCACAATCGATTGTTTGCCAATCATTCCAGAAATCAATCCCAGATTTTACGCTTAACAATCGATTATCCAAGATCGACAATCGATTATTGGCAACGTTCAAAAAATCATTTCCAGATTTTACGTAAAACAATCGATTATACAGAATCAATAATCGATTATTCAGCAACGTTCAAAAAATCTTTTCCAGATTTTAATTTCAACAATCGATTGTATAAAATCAACAATCGATTACTCAGCAACGTTCAAAAAATCTTTTCCAGATTTTAATTTCAACAATCGATTGTACAAAATCAACAATCGATTACCTGACGGTATTTGAAAATATTACGACAACGGTCAGCTTCACAATCGATTGTGCAATGTTAACAATCGATTTTTTATCAGACTTTGAAAATCATTTTAGACACTGCCTCGTGACAATCGATTGTTATATACTCACAATCGATTATTTAATAACTTTGAAAGAGTCTGGAAGACACTGCCTCAAGACAATCGATTGTCATATGTTCACAATCGATTATTTTGTGACTTTGAAAAATCTGATGGACACTGTCTCTTCACAATCGATTGTCATTAGCTTCACAATCGATTATTCTGAGTTTTGAAAAACTTTGATGTACACTGCCTCATCACAATCGATTGTCATAAGGTTCACAATCGATTGTCATGCAGGTTGAAAAACCTGATGCTCAATGCCTTAACACAATCAATTATCATTAGTTCACAATCGATTGTCATGCAGTCTTGGCTTAACATAATCGATTATCATAAGTACATAATCGATTATGTTAGTCCAGATTTTAGAGGCATGTTTAAAAATTATTTTGACTGAAGTAAATATGCATGATTTAAAATCATTTAGCATTAAATTAAATATGCATGATTTTGTAAAAATAATTTTACGAGAGAAGCCATGTCATGAGTCAAGTTGTCGGATCAAGATCACAATTAAGAACGACTCATTTAAACTATAAAACTTTGTCTTGTGCTTGAATCTCGTTATCCACCAATTGTGCGCTTGTACTTGAACTTCGTCATATATCAATTTGCGCTTGTTTGTCATTCATCAAAACCTACACATAAGAACACACGTTTTAGTATAAAGCCTTGAGAACGTGTTTCCAACAAGAAAGACTTGTTGTTAGAGTCTACCAGTTGAATCCATTTTGCCCTGGCCTTCTACTGTAAAATACTTTCTTCAATCAAGGACCACCTTTCCAGCTTCAATACGATTTCTTTCTCTTTAAGTTGCAGCTCATCATTGTATGCTAGTGCCATCTGATTCTGGATGTCCTTCAATTCTTGTCTACTATGCTCAATTCTCTGATTAATGTTCATAAAATCTTTAGTGTTTAAAGATTTTAGAGGGCCTTTCAATGACTTGAGTTTGGACCACACTGATTTCATAAAAAACAGATTGTTGCTGTGCCAGTTGTCTTTGACCAGCTGATAAAAGTCTTCATGGTTAGCCCATGTATTGAAGAATCTGAAAGGAATCTTCCCTTTCCTAGTAGCTTCTACCAATGTGATTATCATAGGATTATGATCAGAGATTAGGGGATGATCATATACAGTTTACACATGACTCCAGTTAATCATCCATTCATAATTGCCAAAAACTCTATCCAGTCTACTACATACTCTATCACTGCCTGTCTGCCTATTTGTCCAGGTGAAATACTCCCCTTTCCAAGGTAGCTCTGAAAATCCAGCCTGTTGTATGCATTTAGTAAACTCTTGGATCTCTGAGTGACTGACATGATTACTTGACTGTCTATCAATGGCATATAGAACAGCATTGAAATCTCTAGTAACTAACCAAGGCTCAATAATAGCACCAGAGTTATCATGCAGATTTTTCTATAAAGATTTTCTCTGGTCCATCCCATTATAGCCATATACTACAGTGAGATAGCAAATGGCATCTCCAGAAATGTTTCTGACTCTATAGTGAATAGGTTGAGCCTCCTCCTGGATACCAGTGACTTTGATCAACTTTGTATCCCATAGAATCCATACTATACCATTTATGGAACCCTGATAATTTGTTAGTGTACCCCAGCCAGGAACCAACAGCTTAGCAATTCTTCCTGCATTCTTTTCTTTAACCTTGGTTTCTACCAAACCAACAAGGTTAATGTTATTTCTTCTGATATACTCCCTATCTTCTTTTTGTTTATACCTTTTATTTACACCCCTAATATTCCAGACAAACAACTTCATTGACAGTTTCTAGGTCCTCCTCCATCATCTGGAGGAATCCCAACTCTACTATTGGACATTGCTTCAAAACGATTACTAACCACAATAGGGGATGAAGGTGGGAAGTTGGTGAGGTTGAATACAGGGGTTTGAACTTGCTTCCTTTTCTCTTCCTGCTTATTATTTCCTGTCACCAGTGTTGGGGGTTCATTAGGCTCTTTATAAAATTCACTACTCAGCCTTGTCTCATGTTGCTCAGTTTGTTGCACAGGTACCTCTTGCTGGTTAAGAACAGTTTAGATTGGAGCCTTGGTTCTCCATTCCTGAATCACTTTAGTCTTCTTCACTTGATGAGGCTGATGAGGTATTTGATTCAGCAAACAATTATGCCCAACCATCAGACACTTCCTACAGTAAGATGGTTTCCAGCCATATACCACTTCCTGTAGAAATTTCTTCCCATTAGTATCCATTAGACATATTTCCCTAGGCAGCTCTTTGGTAACATTCATCTCTATGAGCATTCAAGAACAGGAAACTCTAGATTATTTGATTGTACATTCAACCGCGAAGATAAGTTTCCCTAACACACTGGCAATTTACTTAAGGATCTCAATCCCCAACAAGACATGGGAAGTATAGGGAATTTGACTCATAATGGAATATCAACAGGGAAGTCGTCAGTGAAGTCAAAATCTGGCGTCCATTACTTAAGAATCATGGGTCTGTTTGTTATAGAATAACGCCCAGCACACAGGATTTCTTTGGCATCATCTATTGTTCTGAACTTGACAATGTAGTATCCTTCCTCGTGATAAAACAGATCTGGTTCTGGTACATGTGCCCAATGGAGGTTGATGAATCTCTTCATCGCATTGTACCCAGGTTCATCCCCTAAAATATACACAATTAGGGCACATTTTCACTTATTCTCTTCCTCCTCCACCTCTGCTTTGTTCAGCTACCCTATTGGTTGACCTTCAATCATTATCGGAGGTATGTATTCAAGAGCCATACCATTAGATGCAAATCTGTTCTTCTGAAAGAGATTAGCCCAATTCCGTTTTGATAGCTCTGTTTTGTTTGAAATTTGCTCCTCTTGCTCTATTACTACCTTCGTTGGTTGAGTTTGGACTGGCAAAATCTTCTGCATGTATTCACTTGCACCGACTATCTGCTGCATCAGAGCTAACGCTATTTCAATCAAAACTGGATAGCTACGCTCCGTCTCCATTAAACCATTAGATTGTTGCGAAGTCAGACCATTCTCACCTTCGCATAAAGGATCGTCAGGTTGCTCAGCTGCAACAGTGGTAGTTGGATTCTCCGTAGGTGCTTGGTTAATGGTTGTTATGACACTCTCTATTGTTGAAATTGGCATTTTCCGGGGTAGTCCCCTACCTCGACCCCTCCCTCATGCCGTAGCTATGAGCTCGGTGTACGTTAACTAACATGCGCCGAGAGAAAACGAAGAAGAAAGATAACTGCAAATTATGAAGCTTAGTTTTCTCTCACAGGTTCTTGCATAGTAGTAATTTCCAAAATAAATAAATTAATGAGGCAAATCGAAAGAGTAATCGTAGAAAAGAAAAGAAAGAAAAAAAGTTACAGAGAGAGTATAAAAGAAAGAGAACTTATAAAGAGATTTCGGAATTGAATAGGAACGAAAGAAAAGATCAATAAACGGAAAACAATTAGAAAAAGGTATACATGGCTTGAGTTAGACCAATGAATTTTCTCTTCTATTTTTAGTTTCTTTGTTTTTCATTTCACGTTTATTAAAAGTTTTACTGTTTAGTGAAAACAAAAAATCATATATATATTCTTGTATCTAATAGAGATATAATTCAGCTAAGAATCATATGCGCACAACTCCCCCCACACAAACTATAAATCTCCTTAAAATTGTTTTATCTTCTCAAAAATTTTTAGTGAGAAGATAGATTTTATTACAAAACTTAGCTCAAAGTAATAAACAAAAAGATAGACAACAAAGTAGAGAGAAAGAGAGAAGAGAATATATTTCTTCCATGTATCCAAGTGTATTACAAAATGAGTTTTCATCCTCTATTTATAGTACAACATATAGGTATACCAAAAGAATTTCATAAGTATGTCATTAAGTATATGAGATCATGGAGGAAGATCATGGGTAAATTATGAAGGTATGGGAGTTACAATAATAATGGTGAGAAGTAGTGGGGATTATCTACATAATGGAGAAGAGTAGTGGGAGTAACTTCTTTAGGAGTTATAGACATCCACTACAAAGTATAATATTTCATAACACTCCCCCTTGGATGTCTATTGATAATGTGCCTCGTTAAAACCTTAACTAAAATAAAACCCAATGGGAAAAAATTCTAGAAAAGGAAAAAGAGTACACATATCTAACAGAATGCATTTTTGTTACCTCGTTAAAAACCTTGCAAGGAAAACCCAGTGGGACAAAACCTTGTAAGGAAAAAGAGTGCAACGCGCATTAACTCCCCCTGAAAGAGCATCAATTCACATTCTTGAGCCTTCGCATTCCAATCTTGTGCACCATCTTCAAGAGATCGTTGGTAGAGATTTGATAAATAAATCAGCCATATTAACTATAATGAATATTTGCACCTTGAAATCATAACTCGTGGTAGATATATAATGTCTTCACAAATATCGTGGAATGGCTTTTCAATATCTCCATAAATGTATCATCGCTATCATATTATCATGCTTATAGTTATAGCAAGATACATTTGTGCATAAATTGCACGGAGGAAGTGGTACCTCAAGATCAAGAATTATAGATGCTTCAAGCGACTTAAATCCTTTATGGATTGTCATATAAGTTGAGTCATATAAGCCATATTATAGACTTTAGATGCATATCAAGTTTTCATGTCATGCTAGACGTATAAGATATCGAAAAACTAATTACACATACCATTGACTTTATACTTTCAAGTATTCGAACTACATGTCCAAAACTACATGTCTTTCATATGGAATCAATTCTACTTAAATTGTATCTCTTCCGTTTGGCCAATATTTTGTTTGTATTCGACAAACTTAAGATCCTCATCGATATTTAGCGCTATCATAGATGTCGTCGACGAACATTTTATATTGGTTCCAGTAAATTTTCATAAAGACATAACATGGAGATCTCTTCATTCATATATTCAGGTAGCTGAATCTCTCATGAGATTTTATAAAGTGTTATGTCATGTGATCTTCTAGATCAATTGCCTCCTTATTATGATCACTTTGATCATTTGCTCATCTTCTTTATTAAGAAGTTCTTTTTGAAACCGATTTATCTATACGCTTTAAGCGTATCAAAGACTTTGTCCTTCTAGGACTTAATATGAGCATTTGCAGTGAGAATATAGTTACTTTCTTTGGGTCAGCAAATGCGTATGGCATGCTTTGCAATATGATGCAATTGAATTATCTTTTTATGAACTTCAAGTTCATATTATGATATTCGAGGATCTATATATACAAATGATAATTCGTTCCATGTAACTTTTCTCAAGTGTTTATCATGTTCTCCCCCTCATGTTAGAAAAACTAACTTGTTTCCTCAACTCTGGGAAATCATCTTTGTGCATTATCATGTTAATATACACTGCACATCAATAATAATAAGATGAAATTATTTTGTTCCTGACCCTGAACCACTTGTGAGGTGAGAATATAATATACTCTCGTGTATAACGTATATCAAATTAATATAGATAACTTAGTTCTCATAAGCAATAATTTAGCTATTAAGTGGAGGCACTCAATAAATTATTTTGCTAAACCAACTATGATGTAAACCAACTTATCAAGATGAACTATCTTGAATAGAAAATCTGAAAATTATGCTCGAAATTATATTACTGAGCAAGTTACCTCGCAAGCACCGGCCAGGTTGCAGGTTAATAATAATCGCACATGTAACCATATCATAGATGCATCATATGTGGTATACATGGCAGGCGAATGGGCCCATATTCGCCTTTAATATTTCCAGAATTAATGGGATTCAACCTCAACTTTAGTTGCTCGATTAATTAATGAGAACAAGTAATATAAGAGAATTGTGAATTCTCTATTATTGTTGCACATCATACTTAAATTGATATGGCTAACCCGACTGCCAATTGAATAAATTATCAATATTGATAAAATTCAGGTTTACATCATGACATGTACAATTATCGATAAACTCTAAGTTTATTATGATATGGGTTTTTATATCAATAAACATCCACTTTATTGTGGCATTCTTTTGTTTTTATAGTACAAATTGGAGAATAAAGCTGGTAGCTTTTCACATGCATATTATCATGCTACAAGTTGTAGTAATAGAAGATATCAAATCTTTCTTTTATTTATAGTCTCAATATAATCAATCGCTTCGCATATACTTTGGAAATTGAATAAGTTTCTCCAAAATAATATAATTGGCTCTTAAAGTTGTACCATTATGGTCATGTCAAAATTATATGCAATATATGTTTCTTGCATTATTATTGTCCTTTAATAATCATATTGCCAAAATATTTTGGCGTACAATAGGTACGTGACCAATGACCATTCATGCCATAATAATGACATTATTTTCTTATATCATCTCAACCCTTCTTCTAGAGGTGAGTGTGGTATATTCAATACCAATAGCATGTTCATATTTTTCCAATAATGAATATGTATTCATAAATCATATATTGTTACATTCACACCATGAATGGATCATAATCATTTATATGTGCTGTATAAAATCTCATGTCAAATCGATGACATATATTACTTTCACAGAGTGAAGGAATATTTTGAGAATCTTTCTTATTCTCATTATCACAATGATGACGATTATAATTTCGTCTATTGCCACGTCCATATCCATTGATACCTTCACGGTAATAATTTTATCTTCTTTCAGACTTATTACATAGTGCTATCATATTTTCTGCGGGGATATGTAATTTTGTTATCCTTTTCAAATCCGTAAATGCGTCTGGCATTTGACTTGCTATTCTTTGGAAATGAATAATCTCTTGCACCTCTTTTTCACAAATAGAGGCACGTAGATCAAGATGAGATAATGATGGATTTTTCCACAAAATTTTCCATTTGGTTTCACCACCAACTTCTCCCCCTAATGTTGTGAAAAGTGTCTCATCGAATTGACAGTCTGCAAATCGTGCAGTGAACAAATCCCCTGTCAATGTTTCGAGGTAGCGAATAATGGAGGGCGATTCAAACCCAAGATATATTCCTAACCTTCTTTGCAGACCCATTTTGGTGCGATATGGCTGTGCTACAAGCACATATACTGCACATCCAAAAATTCTTAAATGGCATATAATAGGATCATGACCCAAAACTAATTGCAAATGGGAATATTTGTGATAATTTATCAGTCTGAGACGAACTAGCATTGCTGTATGCAAAATGGCGTGACCCCAAACCGAAGTGGTCAGCCTCGTTTTCATGAGTAACGATCTTGCTATCAATTGCAGACGTTTAATTAAAGACTCTCCAAGACCATTTTGATTGTGAACATCAGCTACATGATGTTCCACTTTTATCTCAATTGATAAGCAATAATCATTAAATGCTTGGGATGAAAACTCAGCAGCATTATCTATTCTAATTGACTTAATTAAATTATCGGAAAATTGTGCCCGTAATCGAATTATTTGTGCCATTAATTTTTCAAATGCAAGGTTGCGAGATGACAATATGCACACATGAGACCATCTTGAAGATGCGTCTATTAAAACCATAAAATATCTAAACGACCCACTAGGTGGGTGAATAGGTCCACAAATGTCCCCTTGTATACGTTTCAAAAACGCAGGTGACTTAATTCCAACATTTGTTGGTGATGATCTAATAATTAACTTGCCTTGATAACAAGAAGTGCAAGAAAATTCATTATTTAAAAGAATCTTTAAATTCTTTAATGGATGTCCATTTGAGTATTTTATAATCCATCTCATCATAATTGATCCAGGATGTCCCATTCGATCATGCCAAAGTACGAAGTATTGGAATCAGTAACCTTTTGGTTTACGGTAAAATGTGCCTCAATTGCACTAATTCTTGTCCAATACCGGCCACAAGATAAAGATGGGAACTTCCCAATAACCCTCTTTTGGCCAGAGACATTCTTTGCAATGATAAGATATTCAAGATTATTCTCATCTATTGTCTCAATATAATATCCATTTTGAACATTGCATTCTCTATGATAAATATTGTTCCTTTAGACAGAGTTATAGTTGCTCTTCCGGAGCCTTCAATCGATTTACTACTACCAGAAATTATAGTAACATCTGCCTTACACATACTTAAATGAGAAAAATATTTTTTCTCTTTGAATATCGTATGTGTGGTACATGAATCAATTAAACAAATAATTTAAAATAATATTCATAGTCATGCCTTAAGTACTGATTCACAGTGACAACTTGCAATACATTCAAAGTTCAAACGTGTTCATATATTGTTAATTGACACCAAATATAGTTCTATACATGTATATGTCTAAATGTGTTAATAAAAAATTTTACAATATTGCATAAAATTTTGCAAATTTTTAAGACAAATATGATTTTAGTTACAGCTTAGACAATGCAACAATTCCATGTGAAAAATAAATGTGCCATAATGTAGACTACACAAATAAATGCCATGAGTACAAAAACTGTTGAATATACACAAGCACAATACTTATAATTGTAAGCAAAATAGTAAGGAAACAATTTCTAGCAAAAATCACTGTAGTATACATAGATAAAATTACGACACTAGTTACTTATTGTGTACAATATTTTGCTATATGTACTGTTTTTGTCTAACATTTAACAAAGTCTAATGTTTTGATAAACAAACAAATTCTAGCTAGCACAGAACATTGACTTATGCAATAATCACATTAAAGCATATAGATAGTATGTGTAATCTAAAATTATATATTTTAAAACCATAATACAGATTATTTGTCAAGTTGATAAAACTCTTAAAGTACATATCGATATTTGATCATTGATTAAATTATTTTAATATTAATTTTAAAACAAAAATTAGGAGAAGAAAAATTACCTTAATTTTCTCAAAGAGATTCTTGAGATAGTAGAGCTTCGTGCTGATAACGTATTACAAAACTTAGCTCAAAGTAATAAACAAAAAGATAGACAACAAAGTAGAGAGAAAGAGAGAAGAAAATATATTTCTTCCATGTATCCAAGTGTATTTCATCCTCTATTTATAGTACAACATATAGGTATACCAAAAGAATTTCATAAGTATGTCATTAAGTATTTGAAATCATGGAGAAAGATCATGGGTAAATTATGAAGGTATGAGAGTTGCAACAATAATGGTGAGAAGTAGTGTAGATTATCTACATAATGGAAAAGAGTAGTGGGAGTAACTTCTTTAGGAGTTATAGACATCCACTGCAAAATATAATTTTTCATAACAGATTTATTAATCTCAACTTCTTATAAGAATATAATATTTTGTAACTAAGGATATTCATAGTCAATTTGGATTGATTTTCATCTAAAAAGAAATAAGGCAACTTTTTTGTAAATTAAGTAAGCACTATCAAGTTATTTACTTTTTTAGAAATCTATCATTTATTAAAGAATTAAAATAAAAATGCAAACAATTAATATGTACTATCAAATTTAAAAAAATTTACATAAAAATACACATATATTGATGAATTTCGCTTCACCTCTTCGGTCTTTTCAAATTGTAAGGATATCAGACAAATGCTTTAACAAAATTCCTTTTCCTCTAATAATAAATTTTAAATCACTACTTTAAATCAAGTATGTTCCTACAAGTGAAATTCAGGGAGGATAAAATACACACAAACTTGCTCTTACCAAACTTAATCATAATCGATTTTTAAAATTTAAAATTAAAATCAATAATCATCATAGTGAACCTATAACATTCACAACTGAATTAATTTTTGCCCACCCTTAATTACCAGCTTGGTTTTGATTTTTCCAATCTTTATGAACACCGCTATTTGTAACTAAATCAATATATAGAACGATTTCTTATATGCATTTAAATCAAAAAAAGTTCTCTTATATCTGGATTGAATTTATAATAATTATTTTAAAATCAATGATATTTATTCCACGAATAAATTCTCCAGTTATTACTAAATATAAAAGAGGAATAACGTACAATAAAGTAATTTTAATAACATATGAGCAGGATTAAAGTAACAGACAGCTTATTGCTACTAAAGCTAACCATGTCGCAAGACCTGTTCTTTGGTTTAATTTCTGCCCACAAAAATGAAATATCCAGCGATTACAGAAGACCTGGAAATTATATACTACGGGCATTTATTCATTAAAATGTGTAAATTTTAAAACTAAAATAAAGAAAAAAATAAAATATGTTATAAACTAAAGCAAAAGACAAGAACAATAGAGCAAGAACAATAGCAATAGAGAGAAGAGTAGAGAGAGTTCTTCTTATTGAGTTGAGAGGGGTGAATTACAATGGTAGAGAGCACCTCTATTTATAGGGAGGAGGAAGATCTTGCTACCAATAATAGGACTCTAAAATCTCTCTAATTAAGTACTAAAGACATTCACCTTAAATAGAAGTGTAAGAATCTTCTATTTCATAACACTCCCCCTTGAATGTCTATTCAATGATGTGCCTCGTTAAAACCTTAAAACCAAAACCCAATGGGAAAAATTAAAGTAAGGAAAGAGTACACATGTTTGAATATGCGCCTATTGGTTGCCTCGTTAAAAACCTTGCAAGGAAAACCCAGTGGGACAAAACCTTGTAAGGGAAAAAGAGTGCAACGCGCATTAACTCCCCCTAATAAGAACATCAATTTATATCCTTGAGCATTTGCATTCCAACCTTGTGCATCATCTTCAAAACGATCTTTGATAGAGATTTGATATATAAATCAACCATATTGACTTAAATAAATATTCCGCACCTTGAAATCATCATTCTTGATAGATATGAACATCTTCATATAATGTCGCGGAATAGCTCTTCAATATCTCAATAGATGCATTCTCAATGCCATCATGCTTATAGTTATGGCAAGATACATATGTACACAAATTGTACTTAGGATGTGGTACTTCAGGACCAAGAATTGCATATGCTTCAAGCAACTTAAATCTTTCAAGTTAAGTCATGTAAGTTACATAATAGACTTTAGCTTTGACTTTTATCTTTCAAGCATTTGAACTATAGGTTCAAAACTACATGTCTTTCATATGGAATCAATTCTTCTTGAATTGTATCTCTTCCATTTAGTCACTTTCTTTTGAGTCAGCAAATGCGTATAGCATGCTTTGCAATATGTTGCAATTTGAATTATCCCTTTTATGAACTTCAGGTTCATATCATGATATTCGGAGATATACATATACAAATGAGAATTCATCCCATGTAATATTTTCTCAAGTGTTTATCATGTCTCCCCCTCATGTTAGTAAAGCTAACATGTTTCCTCAACTTTGGGAAATCATCTTTGTGCATTATGTCAATATACACAGCACCTTAATATAAGATGAAATTATTTGGTTCCTAACCCTGAACCACTTTTGAGGGGAGAATATACTCTTGTATACAACTTATATCAAACTGATATATATATAACTTAGTTCTCATAAGAAACAGTTTAGCTATTAAGTGGAAGCACTCAATAATTATCTTGCTAAACCAACTTTAATATAAACCAACTTATCAAGATGAACTGTCTTGAGTAGAGAATCTGGAAACTATGCTCGAAGTTAGATTACTGAGCGATTTACCTCGCAAGCACTGCCAGGCTGCGGGTTAATAACAATGGCGCATGTAACCATATCATAGATGCATCATATGTGGTATACATGGCAGGTGAATGGGCCCATATTCACCTTTGATATTTCCAGAATTTAGGGGCTTCAACCCGAACTCTTTAGTTGGTCAGTTCATTAATGAGAACAAGTGATACAAGAGTATTCGTAAAGAACTTTCTAGTTCTTTAATATTCACCTATGTGAATTTGCACATCATACTTCAAATGAGATGGCTAACACGAATGTCAACTGACTAAATTATCAATATTGGTAAACTTCAAATTTACACCATGACATGTGCACTTATCAATAAACTTCGGGTTTATTATGACATGGATTTTATACCAATAGATATCCACTTTATTGTGGCATTCTTTCTTTTGTGTAGTACAAACTGGAGAACAAAGCGGGTAGCTTTTCATATACAAATTACCCCGCTACAAGTTGTAGTAATAGGAGAATCAAAGCCTTCCTTTATTTATAGTCTCAATATCATCAATCGCCTTCGCGTGTACTTTTGGAAACTGGATAAGTTTCTTTGAGACTTACTACAGCACAATACTCAATTGTGTTTCTCCAACATAGTAATAATTGGCTCTTCGAGAGCTCTCAATTAACTTTGTACTGCCACAGGTTCATCAACATCCGTGTGGTGAATATCTTTCTTAAAGAGAAAGTTATACTATTATGGTCATGTCAAACTTATATGCAAGATATGTTTCTTGCATTATCGTTGTCCTTTAATGGTCATATTTCCAAAATACTTTGGCGTACAATAGGTACGCGACCAACGATCATTCATGCCATATATCATCTCAAACCTCCTTCTAGGGGTGAGGGTGGTATCATCTCAAGCCTCCTTCTAGGAGTGAGTGTGGTATATTCAATACCAATTTCATGTTCATATTCTTCCAACATTGAATATGTATTTGTGAATCACATTCACTTCGAGGATATGTGATTTTGTTATCCTTTTCAAATCTATAAATGCTTCAGGCATTTGATTTGCTATTCTTTGCAAATGGATAATCTTTTGTGCTTCTTTCTTTCAAATAGAGGTATGTGGATCAAGATGAGATAATGATGCATTTTTCCACAAAATTTCCCGTTTGGTTTCACCAACTTCTCCCCCTAATTTTGGGAAAAGTGTCTCATCAAATTGACAGTCTGCAAATAGTGCAGTGAACAAATCTCCTGTCAATGTTTCGAGGTAGCGAATATTGGAAGACGCGTCAAACTCAACATATATTCCTAACCTCCTTTGCAAACCCATTTTGGTGCGGGATGGCGGTGCTACAGGCACATATACTGCGCATCCAAAGCTTCTTAAATGGGATATATTGGGTTCATGACCCAAAACCAATTGCAATGGGGAATATTTGTGTCAATTCGTCAGTCAGAGACGAACTAGCATTGCTGCATGCAACATGGCGTGACCCCAAACCGAAGTGGGCAGCCGACGAACTAGCATTGCTTCATGCAAAATGGCGTGACCCCAAACCGAAGCGGGCAGCCGACAAACTAGCATTGTTGCATTCAAAATGGCGTGAACCCAAACCGAAATGGGCAGCCTCGTTTTCATGAAGAATTCAAGATTATTCTCATCTATTGTCTCAATATGATATCCATTTTGAATGATATCTTTAAAACTCAACAAGTTCCTTTTAGACTTGGAGGAGAACACTTTGATTGATATCATTAAAACTCAACAAGTCCTTCTTAGACTTGGAGGAGAACATTGCATTCTCTATGATTAACGTCATGCCTTTGGGCAGAGTTACAATTGCTCTTCCGGAGCCTTCAATCAATTTACTACTTCCATAGATTGTAGTAATGTTTGCCTTACACAATTACTCTTCTTTTCTTTGAGTATTGTATGTGTAGTACATGAATCAACTAGGCAAATACTTTTACAATTGGACGTTGGTCCAAGTTCGCTTTGTGAGATATCCATATTGCTTTCCCATAGTTTGACATACAAAAAAAATACATAAATATAAGTATAAACAACTTCAATTCTTTTGTTTCGCGTTTAAACAGCGTTTTGGGAAGCAGTTATTTAGGATATTCGAATATTGTATTCTAATATTCGAATATAATGCCTTGCGGAAAAAATAATACTTTAATGCGAAAAATATTAGATATTCGAATATTTAAGCACATATTCTAATATCTTGCCAGATATTCGAATATAGGAATTCTGATATTCGAATATCTGGCCCAGATATTCGAATATCAGACTCTGATATTCGAATATCTGGCCTGGCGGAAAAAAGTTCGTTTTATTGCTAAATATTAGACGATCGACTAGTTTTTAGGTTAGTCGATTACCTCTACTGTACAATAAAAATATTTGAGCATATTGAAACATTCTAAAGGGCTAATACTAACATCATATCATGAATTAACTAATACGAGCTAATGCTAATGACTATTAATTTATTCATTGACTAATACAAGTAGAATCAAACAGCTCCATCTTCTTTCATCATGGTTCCATCACCGATTAGGTGGTCTATCATTCCCTTGGGTTGCTCAAAGAAGTCTGCCACATCCAGGTGGGTGAAGTCAATGTTGTCATCAGAGACAAAATTTGTTTCAGGGCGTTTTCTCTTTCGAGATGCTTGATAAAGGTCAACCAAGTGTCTTGGTATTCGGCAAGTCTTAGACCAGTGCCCGTTTCCACCGCAACGATAACATATAGTTTCTGAACTATTTGCCTTAGGATCTTCGGGATCCCGTTTCTGCTTTCGGTGGTTATCTCTCTTTGTGGGGTGACGGACTTCTTTGGAATTTCTTCCTTGTCCACGTCCTTGGCTTTGACCCCGTTTATGACCATGACCATGGTCCCTTTTATGTTTGGCATAATGAGAGTGCACCATATCTGCTTCAGGCAGTGGTGTAGACCCAGTTGGTCTATTTTCGTGATTTCTCATGAGCAGTTCATTATTTCGCTCAGCCACTAGTAAGAGAGAAATCAGTTCAGAGTACTTCGTAAAGCCTTTCTCTCGGTACTGTTGCTGCAGTACCATATTGGAGGCATGAAACGTTGTAAACGTTTTCTCAAGCATATCGTAATCGGAGATGTTATCTCCACATAGCTTCAGTTTAGAAGTAATTCTGAACATAGCAGAATTATATTCAGAAACGGACTTAAAGTCCTGTAGCCTCAGATGGGCCCAATCATATCGTGCTTGTGGCAGAGTGACCAACTTCAGGTTGTCATATCTCTCCTTTAAGCTGTTCCACAAAACGAGTGGATCCTTGACGGTGAGATATTCAATCTTCAAACCTTCGTCAAGGTGGTGGCGCAAGAAAATCAAGGCCTTCGCACAATCTTGGGTGGATGCTTTTTCTTTATCTTTGAGGGTGTCTCCGAGACCCATAGCATCTAGGTGGATTTCAGCATCCAACACCCATGTCATATAGTTCTTGCCCGAAATTTCAAGGGCAACGAACTTTCTTTTCATAATGTCAGACATACTCGAAAATTAAATTAGGAAGAGGGAAAATACCTTGGATTTTCGAGAATGATACTTGAGACGGTAGAGTCTCGTGCTGATAACGTGTTATAAACTAAAGCAAAAGACAAGAACAATAGAGCAAGAACAATAGCAATAGAGAGAAGAGTAGAGAGAGTACTTCTTATTGAGTTGAGAGGGGTGAATTACAATGGTAGAGAGCACCTCTATTTATAGGGAGGAGGAAGATCTTGCTACCAATAATAGGACTCTAAAATCTCTCTAATTAAGTATATTAAAGACATTCACCTTAAATAGAAGTGTAAATTTTAAAACTAAAATAAAGAAAAAAATAAAACAAAACTACAAAAAGAAGATTCTGCAGAAACATCTCAGCGGAAAAAAAAACCAATTAAGAGCTTACCAAAATCTTTTGACACAAAAAGATTTAAAAAAAAAAAGTAAAATTGTGATATGCAAAAAGATCAGATGGTAGTGCATGTTTTTGAGTTCATCATAGAATCCTACAGAATAGATGGATAAGCATCATCACACCTTTTTGCATATCTTGCTTAGAATAAATCTTGAAATTAGCTAAACTGAAACAAAAGCTAAAAGAAGATATACCCATAGGAATTTTTACATCATTTTTTAGAGAAAATCAGATAAAATAATGTCAATCACTAATTTTGCATCCAAATATGAGATGCAAATCAGATGACAATAAATAACTATCATTTCCCTCTCAATAAACATAAAATCCATAATATTACCATATCCCCTTAAACAATGTAGAGTTCTAGAAAAAATTGAAAGAAAAAAAAAACCGCAAAGAAAATAAGGAAATTTTGAAAAAAGAAAGTGAAGAAATGGGGCTTCCACTGAACCGGCGCCTCTACCTTTCAAAGGGATAAAAACAACGCGCTATATATAAGAAGAAGAAGAGGCAGTAGCTAGGGTTTTGGGTAAGGGTGTAAGCATTTGGCAAAGTGCACCGTGGCAACTTTAATTTACTATTTGAAAAGGCAAAATATATAATTGGTCCTTTAAATTTGGTTTTTTGACACTTGGACACCTAAATATAGAGTTATTCTATCGGGTCCTTCAACTAAATCATATCCATATCAATTAGACATTTTATAGTCCATCTGAAAAAAAGTTTTATAAAATTAAACACGTGCATTACAGTTGCCTCTAATACATTAAAATATTTCACCGTATAGAATTAACCCCCAAAACAAATTAAAACTGATTTTTAGAAAATAAAAAACCTGACCGTCAGCTCTGGCGACTTAGTGCCCTAAAGAACCTGCTGAAAATTTTCTTAGTTCAACTTTATTGTGTTCACGCGTCCTTCGATCCCCACACATTCAATCATGTCACTACCAAGTGCCTAATTGGCACAATTGTGATTTAGTTGAAGGGCCTAATAGGAACAACTCTTTGTTTAGTGTGCAAATGACAAAAAAAGGCCAAGTTTAAGGGTCCAGTTATATATTCTGCCTATTTAAAATATATTTATAATTTACAATAAATTTAATAATTAGTAAATTTATCAAAATTTTAGGACTAAATATCTTAAAATATTTATTCTAAATTTTTGATATGGTAATTTAAAATTCAGGACTGAGGGTGTAATTAGTACGAGGAAAAACATTTTTCAGAAAAAAAAAGTGATTTATCACTTATATTCTCATGTTTGGTTGATGAGTAAATACTTTTTTGTGATTTTTTTTAGTACTGAGATATAAAGCGACAGCGAGTAGAAATAAGGAAATGCTTCTAATATCCTATTGTGGCTACAGTGGGACCCAGAATTTTGTGCAAGCGGGGTCAATCGGAGAAGTTCATAGCTAACATAAGTGGGTTAAAAATAATTTCTATACAAAATTTACTTTGCTTAGCCATAATTTATACATATAAACAAAATTATTTTTTTACGAAACGGATGCAGTTGAACCCACTTCTTACCACTTGGGTCTACCCCAGAGTGGCTGTAAGGATTATTGCTTGATTTTGGACTACAGGCACGGACATTATGTACCATTTTATCTTTTTTACCTATTGATTGATCAGGCTTCTTGTTTCTCAGATGTTGGTAACATTTTCTATATGAATTCTTGCTCATCCTGATTAAATTCGTTTTCGTCTGTGCAGTACTGTTAGAGTTCTACGCACCTTGGTGTGGCACTGCAAGAAGCTAGCTCCAATTTTGGATGAAGTGGCCGTATCATTTGAAAGTGATCCAGATGTTGTGATTGCAAAACTGGTAAGAATTTTTTCATCAACTAAGCAATGAAATCCGACCCACTTATGTCGTTCGTTCTTTTGGTTTAGAGTACATATTAGCTGATCCCAATATTTTCTCATATAACAGATAAATGCATCAAAATGTTCATATATTAGTTGTTCATCATTGGTCATTTCCTCATCTGTTTTCCCTTTGCAGGATGCAACCCTGAATGATCTCCCAAAAGATCAATTCGACGTTCAGGGATTCCCTACCATGTACTTCAGGTCTGCCTCCGGTAAATTGTCACAGTATGATGGTGATAGAACAAAAGAGGCAATCATCGAATTTATTGAAAAGAATCGCGACAAGCCTGTTCAGTCAGACTCTGCCAAAACAGATTCAGCAAAGGATGAACTATAGAGGTATGTGATTGTCTTCCTTTGATCATCATCTCTGATATCTGCATTTCTTGGAATCACTAAACTGTGGAGCTTTTGTTGTATGCAATTCCTCTAAAAAATTATATTAATTTGTGCCTTTCCAGGTCTTTGGGACACAGTGCACTGATGGTGGATGCCATATTTGTTGGGGATATGCTGTTTTCATTTCCCTACAACGTCGCACCGACCTTCTTTCCCGACTGTTCTCCCCATGTACTTTAAACTTCATCTGTTTCCTGTTATAGTTTTTTGGTTCTCTTTAGTGCCAATAAAACGGTTGTATGTCTCCATTTATGCATTGAATGAGATTTACAAGTTATTATCAATTGATAAGTCTCCAAAAGAAACACTGTCGTTTGTAGTTTATGTGTGCTTACCCAGAAATACGATTGAATTTAACGAAGAGAACGACGATTGAGTATAAGTTAGTTCTAAACTACAAACACACGTCGTTCTTTTCGTTACATTCAATCGTCCTTTCTTTTGTAGTTTCTGTCTTTCTGGGTAAGCACACATAATATGAATTTCTTTTTATTTTGTGCCTCACCCAACTAACACGACATAAAAAAAGGTCTCACGCAACTAATATCAGTTTATGGGACACACCATAAAATACGTGACATGCCAACCTCGTTTTAAGATAAGATATAGTAGTAGGTAATAAGACCTTTTCACTTGTCTATGATAAAATCCACATGATATCACTATTTGAATTAAAAAATACAAACATAGTCACTAATTGGTTTCTGGTTTTTGGGACGAAAATCAATAGTCTTTTTGTTATAAATAGAGAGATTTTACATTTCTATTTAAGGTGAATGTCTTTAATTAGAGAGATTCTAGAGTCCTGTTATTGGTAGCTAAATCATCCCACTCCCTATAAATAAAGGGGTCTTCTACCATTGTAATACATCCCTAACAATCTCAAAGTATCAATAAGAATACTTCTCTCTCTCTATTCTTTCTATTCTTGCATTATTGTTCTTATCTTTATATTATTTCATAACACGTTATCAGCACGAGACTCTACCGTCTCAAGAACCATTCTCGAAAAATCTAAGGTATTTCCCTCTTCCTAATTTAATTTTCGATTATGTCTGACATTACGAAAAGAAAGTTCGTTGCCCTTGAAATTTCGGGCAAGAACTATATGACATGGGTGTTGGATGCTGAAATCCACTTAGATGCTATGGGTCTCGGAGACACCATCAAAGATAGAGAAAAAGCATCCACCCAAGACTGTGCGAAGGCCTTGATTTTCTTGCGCCATCACCTTGATGAAGGCTTGAAGATTGAATATCTCACCGTCAAGGATCCACTCATCTTGTGGAACGGCTTAAAGGAGAGATATGACAACCTGAAGTTGGTCACTCTGCCACAAGCACGATATGATTGGGCTCATTTGAGGCTCCAGGACTTTAAGTCCGTTTCTGAATATAATTCTGCAATGTTCAGAATTACTTCTAAATTGAAGCTATGCGGAGATAAAATCTCCGATTATGATATGCTTGAGAAAACGTTTACAACGTTTCATGCCTCCAATATGGTACTGCAACAACAGTACAGAGAGAAAGGCTTTACAAAGTACTCTGAACTGATTTCTCTTCTACTAGCGGCTGAGCGAAATAATGACCTGCTCATGAGAAATCACGAAAATCGACCCACTAGGTCTACACCACTGCCTGAAGCAGATAAGGTGCACTCTAATTATGCCAAACATGAAAAGGGCCATGGTCATGGTCGTAAACGGGGTCATAGCCAGGGACGTAGACAAGGAAGAAATTCCAATAAAGTCCGTCAACCCCCAAGGAGAGATAACCGCCGAAAGTAGAAACGGGATCATGAAGATCCTAAGGCAAATGGTTCAGAAACTATATGTTATCGTTGCGGTGGGAAAGGGCACTGGTCAAAGACTTGCCGTATACCAAGACACTTGGTTGACCTTTATCAAGCATCTCGAAAGAGTAAAGGCCCCGAAAAAATTTTTGTCTATGACAACAACTTGGACATCACCCACCTGGATGTGGCAGACTTCTTTGAGCAACCTGAGGGGAAAATAGACCACCTAATCGGTTATGGGTCCGTGATGAAAGAAGATGGAGTTATTTGATTTTGTTCTACTTATTTGTATTAGTTAGTGAATAAACTAATAGTCATTAGTATTAGCTCGTATTAGTTAGTTCATGATGCAATATTAGCAGTAGTTCTTTAGAATGTCTTCAATATGCTCAAATATCAATAATATTTTTATTTTCCAGTAGGGGTAATCGACTAGCCTGAAAAACTAGTCGATTATCTAATATTTTCGCATTAAAGCTGAAAAACAATTGATCAACAATCGATTGTCGTTAAGACAGTGTAATCTGGAAATTTTCAAAAATCATCCACAATCGATTGTCTATGTCTAACAATCGATTGTCGTTAGACAGTGTAATCTGGAATTTTTCAAAAATCATCCACAATCGATTGTCTATGTCTAACAATCGATTGTCATTAAGACAGTGTAATCTGGAATTTTTCAAAAATCATCCACAATCGATTGTCTATGTCTAACAATCGATTGTCGTTAGACAGTGTAATCTGGAATTTTTCAAAAATCATCCACAATCGATTGTCTATGTCTAACAATCGATTGTCGTTAGACAGTGTAATCTGAAATTTTTCAAAAATCATCCACAATCGATTGTCTATGTCTAACAATCGATTGTCGTTAGACAGTGTAATCTGGAATTTTTCAAAAATCATCCACAATCGATTGTCGATGTCTAACAATCGATTGTCGTTAGACAGTGTGATCCGGAATTTTTCAAAATTAATCAACAATCGATTGTCAATGTTATACAATCGATTGTGTGTGAAAAATGCTTAAACTGAAAATTTTCAAGCTGCATAGTAATCGATTATGGATAACATATCTGATTTTGTTAGTCAACTGTTAGCAGCAGATTTTGAAAATATTATGTGACACAAACGAATTGAACTTGTTTATTCTTATGTTCGTGTATCTCTTTTGTATGTCAAACTATGGGATAGCAAATATGGATATCTCACAAAGCGAGCTTGGATCAACGTCCAACTGTAAAAGTATTTGCCTAGTTGATTCATGTACTACACATACAATACTCAAAGAAAAGAAATATTTCTCTCAACTAAATATGTGTAAGGCAAACGTTACTACAATCTCTGGAAGTAGTAAATTGATTGAAGGCTCCGGAAGAGCAATTGTAACTCTGCCCAAAGGCACGACGTTAATCATAGAGAATGCAATGTTCTCCTCCAAGTCTAAGAGAAACTTGTTGAGTTTTAAAGATGTACGCCGGAATGGCTATCATATTGAGACAATGGATGAAGATAATCTTGAATATCTCGTCATCACAAAGAATGTCTCCGGCCAAAAGAGGGTTATTGAGAAATTCCCGTCTTTATCTTGTGGCCTGTATTGGACAAGAATTAGTGCAATTGAGGCACATTCAACAGTAAACCAAAGGGTTACTGATTCCAATACCTTTGTACTTTGGCATGATCGATTGGGACACCCAGGATCGGTCATGATGAGACGGATTATAGAAAGCTCATATGGGCATCCGTTAAAGAATTTCAAAATTCTTTCGAATAATGAATATCCTTGCACTTCGTGTTATCAAGGCAAGTTGATTATCAGGCCATCACCAACAAAGGTTGGGACTGAGTCACCCACGTTTCTGGAACGTATACAAGGGGACATTTGTGGACCTATTCACCCACCTAGTGGGTCGTTTAGGTATTTCATGGTCTTGATAGACGCATCCTGTAGATGGTCTCATGTGTGCCTGTTGTCATCACGCAACCTTGCGTTTGCGAAATTAATGGCACAAATAATTCGACTACGAGCACAATTTCCAGATAATCCAATCAAGTCCATTAGACTGGATAATGCTGCTGAGTTTACATCCCAAGCATTTAATGATTATTGCTTATCAATCGGGATAAAAGTTGAACATTCTGTAGCTCATGTTCACACTCAAAACGGTCTTGCAGAATCGTTAATTAAACGCCCGTAGTTGATTGCAAGGCCATTACTTATGAGAACGAGGCTGCCCACTTCGGTATGGGGTCACGCCATCGTACATGCAGCAATGCTAATTCGTCTCAGACCGACGAATTACCACAAGCATTCCCCGTTGCAATTGGTTTTGGGTCATGAACCCAATATATCCCATTTAAGAATTATTGGATGCGCAGTATATGTGCCTATAGCACCGCCATCCCGCACCAAAATGGGTCCGCAAAGAAGGTTTGGAATATATGTTGGGTTTGAATCGCCCTCCATCATTCGCTACCTCGAAACATTGACAGGCGACGTATTTACTGCACGATTTGCAGACTGTCGATTCGATGAGACACTTTTCCCAAAATTAGGAGGAGAAGTTGGTGAAACCAAACGGGAAATTTTGTGGAAAAATGCATCATTATCTCATCTTGATCCACATACCTCTATTTGTGAAAGAGAGGTACAAAAGATTATCCATTTGCAAAGAATAGCAAATCAAATGCCTGACGCATTTACGGACTTGAAGAGGATAACGAAATCCCACATTCCCGCGGAAAATGTTCCAATCCGTATTGATGTCCCTGTTGGACAATCATCTAGTGTCATATCCAATTAGTCAAATGCACGCCTGAAGCGTGGCAGACCATTAGGTTCCAAAGATCGAAATCCTAGAAAGAGGAAAAAGAATGATCAAAATGACACCACGAAAGAATCTCATGAGGAAATTCATGATTTAACAAATTCTGAGATTCATGAAGAATCCATTGAGCCCGAGACTCTGGAAAATACGGAACTATCCCTAAATCCAATTAATATTGAGGCAAATATTAATCGAGTGGATATTGTGGTGGATAATGCCTTTGCTTATAATGTCGCATCTAGCATTATGCAAGAATGTGAGGATCTCGAACCTCAATCTGTTGAAGAATGTCGAAAAAGACAGGATTGGCCAAAGTGGCAAGAAGCAATTCAATCAGAATTGAATTCGCTGGCAAAACGTGAAGTTTTTGGCCCTATAGTTGAAACACCTAATGGTGTTAAGCCTGTCGGCTATAAATGGGTCTTTGTACGCAAAAGAAATGAGAAAAACGAGGTACAAAGATATAAGGCACGTATTGTTGCACAAGGTTTTTCTCAAAGGCCTGGTGTCGATTATGAAGAGACATATTCGCCTGTAATGGATGCGATAACCTTTCGTTATCTCATAAGTTTTGCTGTCAATGAAAAGCTTGACATGCACTTAATGGATGTGGTTACTGCCTATCTTTATGGCTCACTTGATAATGAGATATACATTAAATTGCAAAGATCCTTGTATGGTCTAAAGCAATCTGGACGAATGTGGTATAATCGTCTTAGTGAGTACTTGTTAAAAGAAGGCTATATAAATGACGCCATTTGCCCGTGTGTTTTTATAAAGAAAACAACATCGGAATTTGTTGTACTTGCCGTATATGTCGATGACATAAACCTTATTGGAACCCCTATAGAACTCCAAAAGGCAATTGATTATCTAAAGGATGAATTCGAGATGAAAGATCTCGGAAAGACTAAACTATGTCTTGGTTTGCAAATTGAATATTTGGCAAACTGAATTTTTGTTCATCAATCTACCTATACAGAAAAGGTACTGAAACGGTTTTATATGGATGAAGCACATCCTTTAAGTACACCGATGGTTGTTCGATCACTTGATGTGAACAAAGATCCATTCCGACCACAAGAAAGGAATGAAGAGCTACTTGGTCCTGAAGTACCATATCTTAGCGCAATTGGCGCACTAATGTATCTTGCAAATACTACAAGGCCTGACATATCCTTTTCAGTTAATGTCTTAGCAAGATTTAGCTTGGCTCCTACGAGGAGACATTGGAATGGGATCAAACACATATTGCGGTACCTAAAGGGAACTACCGATATGGGCTTATTTTATGGCAAGAATTGCAGCCCGGATCTTGTTGGTTATGCTGATGCTGGATATTTGTCCGACCCACACAAGGCTCGATCTCAAACGGGTTATGTGTTTACCTGTGGAGAAACCGCCATATCTTGGCGATCGACTAAGCAATCAATTGTGGCTACTTCATCTAATCATGCTGAGATAATTGCTATTCATGAAGCAAGTCGGGAGTGTGTGTGGTTGAGGTCTATAATACATCATATCCAAGAAAAATGTGGTTTGAAGTGTGATAAACTGCCCACAACTTTGTATGAAGACAATGCAGCATGTATAGCTCAATTGAAGGGAGGATTCATAAAAGGAGATAGAACGAAGCATATTTCACCAAAGTTATTCTTCACACATGATCTTCAAAAGAATGGTGATATCAATGTTCAACAGATTCGTTCAAGCGACAATATGGCTGATTTGTTCACAAAATCTCTACCAAAGTCAACCTTCAAGAAGCTAGTTCACAAGATCGGGATGCGAAGACTTAAGGACATAAATTGATGTTCTTATCAGGGGGAGTTAATGCGCGTTGCACTCTTTTTCGCTTACAAGGTTTTGTCCCACCGGGTTTTCCTTGCAAGGTTTTTAACGAGGCAACCAATAGGCGCATATTCAAACATGTGTACTCTTTTTCCTTACTTTAATTTTTCCCATTGGGTTTTGTTTTAAGGTTTTAACGAGGCACATCATTGAATAGACATTCAAGGGGGAGTGTTATAAATAGAGAGATTTTACACTTCTATTTAAGGTGAATGTCTTTAATTAGAGAGATTCTAGAGTCCTATTATTGGTAGCTAAATCATCCCACTCCCTATAAATAAAGGGGTCTTCTACCATTGTAATACATCCCTAACAATCTCTAAGTATCAATAAGAATACTTCTCTCTCTATTCTCTCTATTCTTGCATTATTGTTCTTGTCTTTATATTATTTCATAACACTTTTCGTATAGTAAACATATTTTTCTCTCTCGGTTCCAATTTTAACAAATCAGTTTCTTTACAGAAAATTCAAAACTAACTCCCAAAACTAAATTTAAAAACTCATGCTACAACAATTATCAAATAGTCATAACTACCCCCAGAAAAATAAAACCAAAATCAATTATCCTACCACAACACTAAAACGAAAATACTAACCAAGACTATTCCAATAATGAAAAAGGAATATGTTCCTTATTTGCGGAGATCTGTTTAAGAATATGTTCTCATTGATGATAATTGATAGCCACCCAATATAATTGTCTCTTGAAGAGCAATCTTTCCCTTTTCAAAAAAGAGTAATCTTTTGAGAAATGGTACTTTTTAGCTACTTGTAGAAATAATAAATAATAGCTGCCAAAATGTATAATTTTTGTGTTTTATATATATATATATATGTGTGTGTGTGACATACATATATGTACTTATTTTATAATTTTTTTTACTAATAAATACAATTAGTTTCAACCAAACAGACCAATTTTATATTTTGCCCTAATCTTCTTAACTTCACTGTTCCTGAATAATTCTATTTGACAGCCCAAAATCAATCATATGTAAGATTTGGCCTAAGTTATTAAGTTGTGAAATCTACACCTGTCCTTATGGCTCATTATTTAACTGGATTAATTAAATAACAATACAAACAAATAACTATAGTGGTAAAATTTTGGAAAAATAGCTTGTAGGAAGTAAACAAATTTTAATTTGGTAGAAAATGGAGAAATGGAATAAGGTAGAATGTTATCAGTTAGGGGAAAAGATCACAACAAACATACAAGCATGATGTACTAAACTTCTATCATATGCAGGTAAACTGCAAGTAATTAATTCAGTCTTATTTACAATATATAATTTTTGAAGAGCTGTCTTTATACTTTCTCAAAGTGTAATAAAGCAATTAATAGGAAATGAAGGAAGTACCTAATAGGGCACTACAGAAGATTATAAGAAAATGATGTTGGTATCATGGGAAGTTCTGTGCAGGCCAAAAAATATGAATATAAAGGGATGTAAAAATTGGAATAAAGCATCAATTAGGAAACCACTATGACAAATAGTGACAAATAAAGATGTACTATGGGTGAGATGGGTACATGGGGTATATATGAAAGCATGTAGAAACATCTGGGAACACAGACCACCATTTGACTGCAGTTGGTATTGGAAGAAGTTGAATAGCTTAAAACAAAATATGGCACAATAGTATTAGGGAAATGCATATAGGCTGAATAGCAATGGGCAGTATTCAGTATCTAGGAGCTATAATGCAATGCTAGGATATTTGCCAAGATGCAGGGAAATAGAACTGGTATGGAACAGGACGCTAATGCCATGACATAGGGTTGTCTTGTGGCTGGCTTACCAACAAAAAATGCAAACAAAGAGCAGGTTAGTACACCTGAACATTCTTATAACATGCAATGCTGAATGTTGCCTGTGTGATCAGGGAGTAATTGAAACACAACAACATATGTTTGGGGATTGTAGTTGGGTTACAGACATGAGAGAGGCTTTAACAAGCTATGAAGCAATAAGGCTACCAAACATGGCAACATCAGAGTTGTTAAATGGATCAACAAAAGGTATTGGAAGCACATGAAAAAGGAGGTTGCAATAGCAATCATAGGAGCAATGGTGTATCACACGTGGCAACCAAGGAACTGGAGGATCTTCAGAAAAATTACTTTGAATTTGAAATTTTGCATTGGACAAATAAAAAAGGAGATGGCGGACATGCTAAGCATGTATGTAGAATCCAAAAGAGCAAGGCAATGCCCCTTGATGATGCAAAGACTATGTACTTAAGAAGAAGTATGCAATTAGGAACCTGTAGTTATTATCTCAACAACTATGAAAGATTGTACTTAGAATGATTTTATTTTTGATGCTTGAGGTCTGGATGTACTAGGAGAACTAGTACACTAGATGCTCTTAGAATGTAAAAAATAGTTGGTTGTGGTAATATTCACATTTATTGCCCAAAAAAAAAAATGGTGATCAAATAAAGTAACTAATATTATCATGGAAACACACACACATATAGTATATATATAAAGTATATATATATATATATATATATATATATATATATATATATATATATATTAATTTAATGTTATAAACATGAAATTCCCTTACATCCTCAACTTGTATCTGAATTTGTTCCATCTTCATTTGGATACTTAATTTTGCGAGGGACTTTGCTTGCTAAATACTTGCAACGCTATTATCGAAAAACATATAAATTTTATAAATAGACTTTATTTATACTAAATCATCAGGAGGTGGACACTTTATTAATAACAAAAATACGGGATATGAATTAAACGCTGGGAAACTAGACCAAAATGTCCGACAAACTATGCTTTGAGGCAATGAAGAGTCTAAAGATTTTCCGAGGAAAAATAGAAATGTCTCCTCGCGATTTTGCAATGGGGTGGGGGGTTATAAACTTAAATTGCAAAATATTTTTTTCTTTTTTGGGGGTAGGGGTGAGGGTGGGGGCTTATAGTAAGCCACTTTATTTACAATATATGCTAGCTATCTTTTATTAGAAGAAGAAGAAGTAATAGTAGCTAGCTTCGGGGATGGCTTTTGAGAACGAACGGTTTGGCAATGGCCACCATATTTTTCACAACCTTCTTCTTCAATGGTTTCCAGCTTCAATTCAAAGCTCAGTTTCCTCTCTGTCCTCCTGCAAACTGTTGGCAACTTCTCAGAAACAGTAGTACCCATCACTTGCTTTGACATTTTATATGATAATTATTAGCAGCTTGAAGTGAATTGTTATTTCTCTTGTTGGGTCTTTTTCTCTTGTTTTGAAAGCTACTTATAAGTAGAGATTTTTGGAATATTTACCTTTAAATTTGTGGATGTCTTTTATATTCTCTATAGGTCAAAATTCTTCCATTATCGGTAAAAGGTGATTGAAAGAGTCTTATAGTAACTAGGGGTGTTCATGGTTGAGTTTAAATCGGTCTTTTTCTAGAAATAAAGCAATCAAGTAAGTCGGTTTTTCAAATATTAGAACCAACTCAAATCAATTAAGTCGGTATTTTCTCAATTCAGTTTATATCAGGTTTTCGGTTATTTTGGTTATTTGTCAGTTTTTTCTTAAATATAAGACATACACTACCAAACACATATTCCGGAGACTACATTTTCAACGTAACACTATCAAATCAATTACCCTTTGAGAAACTTATTATTTACCATATTATATTGATGATACTTGAATCAAATATTGATGAGTACTCAATTAAAAATATATTATTTGTAACTTGAAATGGATTCTTACAGTTAGCAAAAGACAATTACCAATCAAACTAGAATGTAAAGGTAAAGAACTATACTAAAAATGCAAATAATTAACATTTACCATTAAAATTTTTAAACTTTGTATAAAAATATACATATATATGCGTAATAATAATTTTTAAAATAGTTTCACCTATAGTCGATTTGGTTCGGTTTTTTTCTGATTTAAACCAAAAGCAAACCAAATATGTTCGGTTTTTAAAATTCAAAATCAAAACAAAACCAAACCAAAAAGTATTGATTTTTTTGGTCGTTTTGGTTTGTTTTCTGTTTGGTTAGGTTCATCGGGTTTTTATGAACATCCCTAATAGTAACGGTAAAATTGTCTCCATGTGACTTATAGGTCACATCTCACAGGGCCGAACTGTGGAAGTAGTCACTGATGCTTGTATTAGAATAGACTGTATACATCACATCCCTTGGGGTGCGGTCCTTCTCGAGATACTGCGTGAATACATAATATTTTGTACACCGTGTGAAGGCCATATGCTTCGCGCACCGAATTACTTTATAAGTAAGCAAAAGATTGATCCATAGATCATTAGTGCCTACCACTTTGCTTTTATTTATTTTCCATCTTGAACTATTACAAAAATTTTACTTTAATAACCGAAGTAAATGAGAGACTGAAAGATATTTCATTGGTAAATCACTAGTAAAGTTGGTATCTTTTATGTAATAGGTGTAATGTTTGATCTCGTATACGGTTAAAATTTGGGCTGATGAGTATCCTGATTTTCTGGTGGGTCGGATGAAGCAAGGACATAACTATATGGAATATGATTCAAGGCTGGAAACTTCTCGCCACCGTACCCAAGCAGCACTATAAACGGTGGCATACGACTAACAGAGGGCCATGATATCCACACACAACCTGATATCACGGTGTGGATTCCATCCGATATCGGTAGTATATCAGTAATTGATGTACAATGAGAATTTTTACCTTTTTAAAATTTAATTAGGGGTAAAATTCCCCTACTATATAAATGAGAGATTTATAATTCATTAAAGACAATGTAACATGCATATTAGGACAAATACAAACTTGTTTATCTGCTTTCTAGTTATTGAAAAGTTCTTTTTTAGCTACAATTCTTTATACATATTTGAATCTGGATCGAGGGTCCAATCGAAGGCAGAACTAGTGTTAAGTTTGAATTCGAGCTCGGACTCAACGCCATAACTAGTTTGGTTATTCATAGTACCTTTATTTCATTTATCTAACATTCTTGATCACTTATGTTGAATTACTTCACATATTCTTAAAATCACGTATAAATTCAATTGCTATCCATATTAAATTCAATTGCTATCCATTTTTAAGGGTAACCAGTTTGGCGTCCACCGTAAGGATAATGATAATAGTGGTGGCTTGAGCCAAATTTCCATAACATACTATAATTTACACTTGTTCTCTGAAATTTTAATTTCAGGTTAGCTTAAAAATGTCAAACTCTCTGTCTGCTCACCTGAATATTGAGGCTGAGTCTGACAATCATGGAGAAAAACAACCTGGTGCCTAACAATGAGGTACCCCCTGTTGGTCCCAAAGAATCCCAGCTGCCAATCTAATCTACGCCAATTCACGGGTTACTATTGACACCTACCTATAAACTGACCCCTAGAATAGCGTTTGTGGAGGCCCACAATCAACGGTTCAAAAAACAGCAAAGGCAAAGGCGGTGGGATAAGCCTGCTGCTAGTATTTGAAATGTTGCACACTCAACAGGCGATGATAGTGCAACTACAAAATCAAGACCACCCACCGGGTAGAGTCAAACTCGAACAGTCTTGGGAGAGTACCGAAGAAATGAGAAAAACATCGGGAGGATAGATGAAGCTGAGCCCGGAACCAACCCCGAAATAATAAAAATGCTTGAGGAATTGATGAAGCATATGGAATCAGGGGTGGAGAAAATTGAGGCCAATGACAAAAAGGTGCAGACCTATAACTCCAGGGTTGATCAAATCCTGGGAGCGCCCCCGGTATTAAAGGGAACGGGTTCCAGAAGTTTATCCAAAAGCGTTTCCCTCCGAGCCTTGCACTGAAATCGATACCAAAGAGATTTCATATGCCTGACATTCCAAAGTACAATGGAACTGCAGATCCCAATGAGCATGTGACCTCCTACACATGTGCCATCAAGGGAAATGATTTGGAAGATGACGAAATCGAGTCAATTTTGGTAAAGAAGTTTATAGAAACTCCGTCAAAAGGAGCAATAATATGGTATTACAACTTACCCCCAAATTCTATATATTCGTTTCCTCTACTTGCAGATACTTTTGTGAAGGCTCATGCTGGGGACATCAACGCCAAGACCAAGAAATCAGATCTTTTCAAAGTTAAACAAAGAGATAACAAAATAATCAGGGAATTCCTATTGAGGTTTCAAATGGAACAAATGGATCTACCCTCAGTTGCCGATGATTCGGTCGTTCAATCACTTACTCAAAGACTTAACCCTTGAAGTCGCTTGAGTTCACAGCAGCTAAAACACAATTTGGTGTAGTATCCTGCGGTAACTTGGGCCGACGTCCACAACAAGTACTAATCAAAAATCAGAGTCGAGGATGACCAACTCGGAGCCCTTTTAGGGCCCGTTTATCCCATCAGAATCGGCGACAAGCCTAAGAGATTCTTTGATCATGAATCATGGCCGGTCTGATAATGGTACCAACCATACTGTACAGATCAAAGGGAAAACAGGTCTGGGTGTAACTCTATAAGGTACGAAAAGAGGAGTAAATGGGGGCCCAATAGCTAAGAATTGATGAGAAAATATAGTTTCAATAGGCCGCACGAGGGAATGGAGGCTCCATGATTTTCAGAGTATAATTTCAATATTGATGCAGCCAGCATCGTATCAGCTATCAGGCGCATCAAGGAGACCAAGTGGACTCGACTACCGCAATTCGACCATACGCAAAGAGATCCTAACTTGATGTGTAAGTATCATGTCACTCACGTCCATAGGATCGAAGACTGCCGAAAATTGAGAGAATAATTTGCCCCACTGTTGAGTAACGTGCATCTATGAGAATTTCTGAGTGATCGAGCCAAAAACTACGTCAAGAACGAGGACTCTAACATACAAAATGAACAAGAGGAACCTCAACACGTCATTAGCCTGATCATTGGAGGGATCGATGTCCCCTAGGACCGATGATAAAATGTACTAAAGTGTCTACCATAAGGGAGAAATGTACCCGATATTATATCTAAGAGGGAACCATTTCATTCAACAACGAGGATGCCGAAGGCATTGTACAGCCGTATAATGATGCAAATATCCGTACTTATCAATTGTAGAGTTAAGCGTGTGCTAATTGATCCAGTAGCTCGACCAACATCATCAGATCGAGTAGTTGAGGCTACAAGACAAAATAGTGCCTGTATTTTGCGTGTTGAATGGATTTAACATGGAATGCGAAACAACTAGAGGGGAATAACCATACCATTGAACATCGTTGGGACCATCTAGGAAAAAAATTTGTATGTAATCGAAGGGGACATGAGATACAACACTCTTTTCGGAAGACTGTAGGTTCACAACATGTGGGAAGTATCTTCGACCTTACACGAAGCGTTAAAGTTCCGTACCCCGGGAGGAATCAAGACAGTGTACGAGGAATAGCCGGCTACAAAGAAAGTTTTGGTAGTGGATGGATTGCTCCTGATGCCCGCCATCTCTACATTAAGGACCACAGATATGACTAGAAAGGGTGAAGTCAAATAGCAACCATTGATGTCAGTACCAGTAGGATTGGATAAACAAGGAGCTAACAAGGAGAATGACTACGGAATCAAGATCATTCATAGCACCTGATGATACCAATGCCACCAAATTGACAATCGGGGAGCTTGAGCAAGTCATATTGATCAAACATCTACTAGATCGAAAGGCATACTAGGGAACGGGGTTAACCCCTGAGCTCAGGGAAGAACGCATTAATTTGCTTAAACCTACTTAGCTTGTTTTTCTTGGTTCCATATTGACATGGCATGGATCTCGACGGAGATAACCACTCACAAGCTGAGTTTGGACCTAAAGTTCCACCCGGTTAAACAGAGAGGAGACCTCAGTTTGCGGTCAAGCATACATTCATCAAGGACGAGGTGTCTAAACTCCTGAAAATAGGATCCGTTCAAGAAGTTAAATACCCGGACTTGCTAGCTAATGTAGTGGTAGTACCTAAAAAGGAAATAAGCTAAGAATGTTGGTAGGTTACAAAGGCTTGAACAAGGCATGCCTTAAGGATTCTTTTCCTTTGCCTAACATCGATCAAATAATCGACGCGACGGCCAAGCACGAGATACTCAGATTTCTCGATGCCTATTCCAGGTACAACTAAATTTTTATGGACCCGGGCGATCAAAAAACGACTTCCTTTATCACTAAATTCGGCACTTAATGTTACAATGTAATGACATTCATATTAAAGAACACTGATGCCATCTACCAACGCCTAGTAAATAGGATGTTTGAAGAACAGACATGATAATCAATGAAAGTTTATATTGACGACATGTTAATTAAGTCCTAGTAGGCAGAGGACCATTTGAAACATTTGCAGGAAACCTTTGACATATTAAAGAAATACAATATGAAGCAGACCCCGAAGAAGTGCACATTCAAGGTTAGATCTGGAAAATTCGTCGGGTTCATGGTTTTTAATAGAGGGATCAAGATTAATCCTGATAAAATCAAAGCCATAGAAGACATCATCGTGGTAGACAACGTCAAGGACACTTATAGGTTGACCATGCATATAGCCGCCTTGGGCCAGTTCATATCGAGGTCCTCAGATAAAAATCATCGGTTCTTTTTACTGTTGAAGAAGAAGAATAACTTTTTTTGGACCCGACAGTGCCAACAAGCTTTGGAAGAACTCAAATGATACCTTTCAAGTCCGCCCCTACTCCACACTCCGAAGGCGAATGAGAAACGGTACCTTTACTTAGTTGTATCCGAGGTGGCGGTAAGTGGAGTCTTAGTTCAAGAAGTGGAAGGTATGAAATTTCCTATTTACTGTGTCAGTAGAACTCTAGGCAAGGCCGAAACGAGGTACTCTCATCTTGAAAAATTGGCACTCGCTTTGCTAAGTGCCTCTATAAAGTTAAAACCATACTTTCAATACTACCCCATATGTGTTGTAACCTTTTATCCATTAAGGAACATCATGCACAAACCCGAGCTCTGGGGCCGGCCTTCAAAATTAGCGGGTACGACATCAATTATCAACCCCAAAACGCTATCAAATCATAAATTTTGGTAGACTTCGTAGCCGACTTTGCACCGGTCTTAATACCCAAAGTTAAAATAGACTTACTGTAAACCTCGTAGAATACCTCGGGATTTTAGACCCTCTTTAGAGATGGTGCTTTGAACGCAAAAGAGGTACGAGATCGACATTGTGTTGAAGCCACCTAAAGGCAACATAGTTAGGCAATTTATTAGAATTGTGAAATTAGATAACAATGTGCCGAGTATAAGGCTATAATTGCAGGTCTTGAATTGGATAAAAGCCTTGGGGCCGAGGTGATTGAAGCTAAATGTGATTACCTCCTCGTGTAAATCAAGTCAATGGGACATTCGAAGTGAAAGAAGAACGAATGCGAAGATACTTAGACAAGTTACATATAACGCTACATCAATTCAAGGAATGGACCCAACAACGCGTGCCTCGAGATCAAAACAGCGAGGTCAATGCTTTGGTTAACTGGGGGTCCTCGGTTGATGATTATGAGTTTAGCTCGGGGACAGTAGTTCAACGTATAAAGTCGGTGATAGAAGAAGGTCATGTCGAAGTAAATTCCACGAGTTTAACTTGGGATTGGAGGAACAAGTACACAGATTAATTAATGACTGGGAAATTACTCTCAGAAGCTAAAGAATCAAGTGCTCTGTGTACGAAGGCTACCATGTTTAGCATGTCTGAAGGAACTCTGTTTAGAAGAACATTCAACGGCTCATGGGCCATATGGGCGGGGAGATACCGAATATGCCTTGAGAGAAGTTCATGAAGGCACTTGTGAAAACCACTCAATGGTAGAATCTTTGGTTCGAAAATTAATCAGGGCCGACTATTATTGGACCGAAATGGAGAAAGATGCGAAAGCTGCTGGAGACATGCACCGATGATCCATAAATCGGGAGAGCTACTCTATTCGATCTTGTACCCATGGATGTTCATGAAACGAGGAATGAACATCATCGGTCCCCTACCGGGGCACCCAGTAAGGCTCAATTCATACTATTCATGACCAATTATTTGTCTAAATGGGTTGAAGCTAAGCGTTCGAGAAAGTTCAAGAAAAAGAAGTTATTGACTTTATTTAGGACCATATAATATGTTGATTCAGGATATCGGTCGAGATCGTGTGCGGTAACGGGAAATAGTTCATTGGTAGCAAGGTAAATAAATTCTTTCTAGATCACAAAATAAATAAGATACTATCAACATCTATCACTCTTGTGGGAAAGGACATGTGGAATCAATGAACAAGACCATACTTCAAAACATGAAAAAGAGGCTGAATGATGCTAAAGGAAAATGGAAGCAAATCTTGTTCGAAGTCATGTGGACATACCGTATGACCTCAAAGTCTAGCATCGGGGCCACTGTATTTTTGTTTGTCTATAGGGCCGAAGCCTTGATACCGGTAGAAGCAGGAGAACCGAGCCTCAAGTTCTGGTATGAGACCGAAGAGTCGAAGTGCAAGGCCATGATCATGAGCCTAGAACTATTTGATGAAATGAGTGAGGCCGCTCTGGTCCTGGTTAGCCGCCCAAAAATAGCTAATGGAAAGATACACAACTGAAGGGCCAACATTTAACACTTTAAGATCAGGGACCTAGCATTGAGATAGGTAACATTGCATCTGAAACCCGAACAAAGGGAAGTTCGAACCAATTTGAGAAGGACTGTATTGAGTCGTTGGAGTTACATGCAAATTCTAACACAAACACAAAGTAAGAAATGGTGTGCAACTATCGAACAACTGGAATGTAACATACTTAAAGCGGTACTATTGCTAAGGTACGATCTCAATTACTCTTTCATAATGTTATGATTCGGACTAACACTTGTAGTTAATGGCCGAGGATGGATGCATCTATTATGTTTGAAAGCACGCATTGCACTCTTTTTTCCATGAACCAATTTTGTCCCAAACGGGGTTTTTGGCAAGGTTTATAACGAGGCAATAATAAAATGTGCTAACTTATATTCGAATGTTGGTCTCAAATCGGAGTCAATGGGTGCATCAAATGTATCCGAGCCCTCTCAAGCTCGACCTCGGATAATGGGGGCCATTACCCTCAGGTTAAGGTTCTTAGCAAGGAAATAAAGAAACTTTATACTTTAATAGCTAAGGCTCGATGATTAGGATTCATTGAAAGTGCCAAACAGTCGTAAGAACCGTGCCCCCATAGTCCACTTTATCCATGATGTTATTTTCTATCATCTACTCTACATATTTAAATGAAAGAAAGCTCTGTCTTGCTATTATGCATTTTCTTGCCTTATAAAACACGGATCCTAAGAGCCTAAGGGCTACCCCTACTCGGGGACTATCACTTTTTCAATAGAGCCCAAGGGCTATCCCTACTCGGGGACTACTGTCCTTTCCTTGGCTCAGATAAACCGTGTTACATTCCGAAAGCACTAAACTTATTAGGTGGTTACTAGGATCAAAAGGCTATAGCCACTATAAAAATGGCTCGGAGACGCTCGAAGCTCGTAATCAAAAGTAAGGCCTTCATAAAAATTCAAATCCTACTAATAGGTTACCCTCGGCAAAATCATCGTCTAAAATCACTTAAGCATGTTGAGAAAACTTCCGGTCACACCGAGTTTTCAAAACCTCAAACAAACAAAGTTGTATTGAAGTCGGGCTTTCACACCTATGAGAACTGAATGGCCTATAAATACATCTAATTATATGTTAAGGCTTTAGAAACATTGCAAGGATAGAAATTATGAAAAGATGTTGAAAAAAGTAAAGTCTCGAAATTGCCATAAAGGGAAAATTTTATATATATTCCAGAATATATTTACAAAGGCCCAATAAAACAGTCTCAAAAGAAAATGTCGATAAGTAAAAAACTAAGTAAAAAGTGCTAAGGTATCTATGCCTAATCTTCACCAGGTCCATACTTGTCACCAGAGCCGTCGGAACCCTCCAAGCCCTTGAAATCCTCAGAGCCTTTGGCACCTTCAGGCTCGTAAAGATTCTTTGCGTCGACCTCAGATTTTTTGGCTTCCTTAATTTCAGTCGACATGTCAAAACCTCTAGCGTGGATCTTCTCGAGGGTCTCTCTTTTGGATAACTACTTCATATATTCGGCCTTTGCCTTCAAGCGAGCCTTGGCTTCCTCCATATCGGCCTTGTATTGGGCCACCATTTCTTTATCGGCAGAGGTTGCATCCTGCTCTGACTTCATTGCCCCGTATTCTCTACCGAGGGAGTCTCTGATCTCTTCTAACTCCGCACTACTAATAAGTAGAAAGAGAGGGCCGCAATAGCTTTTACCCGATTTTGGGCCGGGATCAAATCCACAAAGGGCTAGTATTGGAATCAAGTATCTATCTAGTTTAGGATTGCGCGTGTTTTCCAAATTGCACTTCCCATCATAGGAATTTTCTTTACAATTATACTTTTGTCAAACTACAAATTGTATATTAAGCTAAGAGTTAAAATGCTACGAATTGTTCTAATAGGTTTAAAGGCACTAGGGTAGTCACTTCTGCCTAAGTGGTCAATTGACGGGTACTTGAATCTAAAGCATCTTTGACATATTTTGGGGAATATGATATAACCTTTTCACCAATTTACCCACTCTACACCTCTCGTGGTTCAAGTTATTTTGCCCAATTGACTTTCTCAAGACCAACTGGGTATGCAAATTTGCACAAGCAACTAAGGTTCAAGTCAGGTATTACTCTCTCGAGGTTTAATCCTTTAATTGGGGCTATCAACCTCCTGAGTACGCCCCAATTCCTTGTTGAATCAATTTCGGAGACTTAGGCTCTCTTTCTCAAGAAGAACTCTTGTCGACTAAACACAAACTAGTGTTTGCAAACTCTATTTCAACAATTAACCATGAGATTGACCCAAATATCAAACATCCATTATAAATTTTTCCCTAAAATATAAGACCCATCAATTACCGATACTAGGGTTGAGTCACAACCTTAGCTAGAGGGTATAGCTACTCATATTCAAAGAAGGAAAAAATAAAAAATAGATGAAGATGAACATATATTAATTAATTGCTAAACTAAATACAAAATTCAATGATGAAAAGTAAGTAAAAATGCCCAAAATGGCTGAGAAAAATCGTCTCACGAGCGCAACTTACGTATTACAATATTTGATACCTTAAAAATGGAAAAAGAATCTATTTGTACTATGCTAAAAAATTTGGACAAAAATGCCCCTACGGGGTTAGTGCGGACAACACAAAATATATCGCGGCCCGCACTGGGCTCTGGCCTTCAAAATTACCCTCTCTGAACTTTTGCTCCGCGGACCGCACAGAATGGACCGCGGCTGCGGAGGCTTCTAGTGCGGTCCGCACAAAGTTGACCACGGACCGCACATGCTTCAAACTCTGAAAATGCAATCTCTCTGAATCTTGGAACCGCAGACCGCAGAGAATGGACAACGACTGCATTGCCTTCAGTGCGGCTGTACTACCCTAAATGCCTGAAAACCAACTCTCTGAATCTCCTAGCGCGGACCGCACAAAGTGGTGTGCGGCCGCACTGGGCTTGTTCTACATGAGCTTGCCTTGCTTTTGGCACTTGTACATGTTTCACTCCTTTTGAGTCTATCTTTGACATTTTGTCACTTTGTTGATCAAACCTGCAATCAAGCACAACTTGTGAGCCTTTTGGGACTATTTCGTATGAATATTTTATCAAAGCATAAGCAATAAGGAATATAAAATACGTCAAAATCCCTAGTTATCAACTCCCCCAAACTTAAGCTTTTGCTTGTCCTCAAGCAAACAAAAGAAGACCCACCCGCTAAGGGAAAATTCAAGAATTTTTCAGCTGTCCTAAAGCAATATCAACTAGCATCAATTGGGACTAAAAATTGCCCCAAATACAAATGAATCATTAATAATATTTGTTCTTTGAAAAACCGTGGAAATAGTGCGAAAAAGGAGCATCAAGAGTTGACTCAACACATCAAAGAACTCTTTCAATTACTTTGGTCATTGTGGATCCCAAACTTATACATCCTCAACTCTCCCTAATTTTAGAATAGTGGCACGCAAAATGAGGTTAATGAAAATTAATTCATATCTCTCAAGAAAAAGTCACAAGTTCAGCTCGAAGTACCATATGCTTGCTCCTTATGTGAGTATCCACTAATGTAAGCTTCATTTACTTAAGATCACATAGGGTTTTTTTGGAAACATTGTGAAGGCTTTTGGTTTCGGGTAGGGAATGTTTTAGTCTAAGTAGGTTCCATCTTTCCTTAAGCACTTCTTTGATTCATTTGGCATTCATTCTCTCGACTCTTTGAGTCATTTCACTTCTTTCTATGGGGGTAGCGAGATGCAATGTCACTCTTTCTAATGCATTTCAAACCTTTTATCCTTTTTTCACTTTCCACACCTTTCATTATTTGCTTTCTTGAATCCCTTTTTATCCTTTTTTACCTTGAACATTCGTTTTTTTGTCTTTTTGTTTTTCTTTCTTTTTCATTGCTTTATATTTTCTTTATTTTTTAACCTTTTTACCATTTTGTTGCAATCCTTGTCTCTCCCCCCAAACTTATACTTTTGTCATGTGCAAAAGGAAAGATTGGTTTCCAAGAGAGGGTATCTTTTAGAACGGGTATAGGCTTGTATCATCGTTCTTGAAAAAAAAGGTCTAAGGCTTAAAAGGTTGACTAGGGAACTTATCATTGGTAGGCTATGAAATTGTTTAAGCTATCATTTGGTTCAAGGAGAGCATATAGTCATGTCTCAAGTCAAAATTTACTTAGGATGTTGCCTCAACAAACATTCACGGCAAGTTCTAGACCAATGGCTTGAGACTGGGACTTGCAATTCAATCACTCACCACACAACCTAAGGTATTGCTAAAGACATAAAGTCGGGGGCCCACAATGATCTTAGATACGATTTGAGCACACAATGGTCCCGAAAAATCACTTAATGATTATGGGTCAATACAAAAGTTTCAAGATCACTACTTTCACCATCCTAAACACAATAATATATTTTGACCATGAGATCAAAGGCAAATGCTAGGATAAGTGAAGCTTTGCTTGAGGCACCCTTAACTACTACTATTAGAAACAAAAAAAAACGGATTCAACCCCTTAAGAAGGTTGTCACACTATCCATCATTGGGAAGAGCCACCCGGTTCACACAACACTCTACCTTCGGCGATCCGTAGCATTAAAAAAACCAAAGGCTTATTGCATACTTTTAAAACAAAAAGCTACAAATCACAAATAAGAAGCTAAAAACAAAAAATTTTGCGGAAAGTCGAATGAATATATACATGAGGGAAATTGAATATAGAATGGATGGGATGAATATATACAATATGATAAAACTTTATATACTGACCCAAAGTGAAATAAAAATGCGATAAATGTAATGAAATATCAGAACTATATATAGACCAAAGATAAAAAGATAAAGAAATCATAAAAATGTTAAATATATACGATCATCCAAAATGAATAGTAGGGCCTACCCCCACAAATGAAAGCTGCCATTATCCTCCATGCCAACTAGTCTAAGTAAGAACCAAAAAGATAAGAGAAAAAGGATATAGAAGACTCCCTAAGGACTATCTGTCTGCACAGGGTCATGCGTGGTCCCTGGGTCCTCTGTGTGCTCGGGAGACTCAGACTGGTTTTCGATGGTCTACTGCTTTGATACTAGGACCTAGGCCTAGACCTGGACAGGCTCTAAAACTGGTACATCCTGTGGCTGACTGGAGGAAGTCTCATGTGGATCAGCCAGCTGCATAACTACATTATCAGCTCGAGGGATCATCCTCCTCCTATTCGGAGGCCTCTGTGACTGCTCCGGTTGTGGATTGGCTGCAGGTACTGGGCCTTCAAGCAATAAGTCTAAAGGCAGGTGATCTTCCTTCATCATATCAACATCTGCACGCAACTCCTTCATGGACTCCTTGGAGGCCCGTGTCTTCTTCCGCTTCTTATGCTCCATAGCAAGCTCCTTGAGAGCCTTGCTATGCAAATCAACTGACTTTGAGAGCGCTGCCTAAGTGTCCAGGATATTTTTCTTTTTATCAAGTATCTCCTTGAGCGCATCCTCTATTGACTGGGGCACCTGTGGAGCTGGAGGAGCCAACTGAGCCCCTACAGTGGTAGTCAAGGTGGACAACTTGGATGTAGCAGTTTGCATCTAGTTGTTTATGCTAAAGGGCCTGGCTCAGTCGGTGAGCAATAATAGAATGGGCTCGGGAAGATGGGATCTCCGAGCCTACTGATATGGATGGATCAACAGGAGTGGCTGTGGATGTGGATGGGCCAGTAGGGATGTCTGTGGAAGTGGACGTAGGCTCAGTAGGGGCTAGTACCACAACTGGCTCTTCAGACTGGCCAGTTGGAGCAGTAGTAGAAGCTTTGAAGTTCTTGCTTTTGGGGTTGTCATTCCCCTGCATGCTATACCAAGAGAAAGGAGCCTTCGCATTGACTTTGACGTAGAAGGGCAACTTATCCACCACAGGTTGTGAGAATAAATTGTGAAAGAGCTGGGGAAAGGATAGTTCAGGTCATGCTCCCCCACCCACGATGGAGATAATCCTCAACATCACATTCCCCATGTTGATAGGATACCCTGCCATGATTGAGGCTACCAAAATAGCCCAAGAAAGAGGAAGTGTGTTGTCATGTGTCATGGGGTCCAACCTACTACATACAAAAGTCTCCCACCCCCGAGCCTCAAAGTGTAAAGTTCATCTCAATATCTTGACTCCAACAGTCAACCAGTCGGGGGTGGTACCTGGGATTGCCAGGTACTGTGCTAGCTAGGGTAGAACCTCCTTACCCATTTCCAACTTCGCCATGTACAGGGACTCATCCTACTCATTGAGGCCAAGGTACTCGTTGAGATACTTCTCTTCAAATAACACTGTAAGATTCTGAACCTTGGTCACTTTGGAGCCCTTTTTGATGTGGGCTACATCACAGTAAAACTCTTTGACCAGTGTTCGTTACCATCCACACACTCCTGTAGCAAATTTTCCCAGACCGCTCTAGTCCTAAACTATCTCTGTACGTTGGGGTTGTGGGGATCAACTTTCTCACCGGCACCACTCCCAAAATTTATGGTACGCCACCTCACTCACGAATCAGTCTCGCCAAACCTCCGGCTTCATCATTCTATCCACACCCCAACCCTTGGCTCTCCTCCTTCTTTTACCTCTTCATCTCCTCTACTTCCTCCCCACCTCCTTCTACACCCTCCCCTGATAATGAAGCGGGGGGGGGGGGAGGTAGAGTATTCTGCACTATCCGTTGTTGCGCTCTAAGATGACCCAAAAGAAACATGTGTTGGTGCTTGGAAGTAGGTGATGGTCGAGGAATAGTATTTGGCAGTCTATGCATCTCTGGCTAGATGGGGACGAACTCTGGCACGAAGTCTGAGGAGATCTCTCGGGAAGGCTCGTACTCACTCCCGGACTGATCAATTGATATATCAGCAACTTTTATTAAATTTCTTGGTTTGTTTATGTTTTCCTGAACTTAGAGAGTGAGTTTAATCATCTTCTGTTTCCCCCCGAGAGGATTCAACTCTGCCAGGTTGTTTTGAGCATTTTCCTCATTGTTTTACCATTGTCTACAAACACAATTCAATCAGCTTGTTAGTATCAGTGTAATCAATTAAGGACAATGTTGCAGAATCATGGCAAAAAAGTTGCAGAAGTACTCAGTGCGGTCCGCACAAAAGCAACTACGGCCGCACTGAGGCCACCGTGGACCGCACTAAAGCAACCGTAGTCTGCATAGGGTGGGGTTCAAATACCCACTCTCTGTATGTAGGCAGTGCGGACCACACGAAATCAATTGCGGCCGGTCAACACGGACCGCACAAAACCAACTGCGGTCCGCACAGGTGTGGGGTTTAGAAACCCATACGCTTTATCTTGGCAGTGCGGAACATACAAAATCAATCGCGGCCGCACTGCCCAAAGTTCAAATTTCAGATATTCAGCTGTGCGGTCCGCACAAAATTAACTGCGGTCCGCACTGAGTCCCCAATTTTGGCATTAAACTAGGGTTCATGAAAATTTTCCTTTTAAGTCCAATTTTTCACATAATAGGTATTGCTAAGTGATTACCCAGTCCATTAAGCTAACTAATTCCACATGACTCTAAATTTAAACTAACCTAACTTAGCAATTAATAAAGTACAAGAGGCAGAGGAAATAGAAGCTAAGAAAAACGAAAATTAAATGAAATTGACAAAATTAAACAAGTAAAAGGAAGATTATGGTACCAGATTATAAGATGAACTGAAGCAAATAAGTTTTAGCAAGTAATTACGAGCAAGTAAGGTTAGTGAACAGTGATTATACTCTCTAGGATTCAAATTTTCGAAAAGAGTAAAAGGAGGCCCTCAGGGTCTATTTATGGAAAAGCCTTGGGGCCCATTCTCACCTACCAGAAAAGAGTAAAAGGAGGCCCTCAGGGTCTATTTATGGAAAAGCCTTGGGGCCCATTCTCACCTACCAGTACGGACCACACAAAATGGTCCACGGTCTACACTAGGTTGTTTTGATCCAGTTAAAGTTAGCAACCCAGTGCGGTGCACACAAAATGGACCACGACCACAATGTTCAATTGCGGACCGCACAATATGTAGTGCGGTCGTGGTGGAAAACTTCAGAGAGTTATCACATCACCCTTAACCAGTGCAGTCCGCACAAAATGGTAGTACGGCTAAACTGGAAACTTCAGAGACCTGTGCATTTTTTCAATTATGTCCAGCACTGCATCAACTCAATCTTGTAACATATCACAACCAGTTAGCCCAAAAAAAATAAATCTTATACTACAAAGAAAATCAAATAAAAACAAGAATGAAAAACACATGGGTTGCCTCCCAAGAAGCGCCCGATTTAACATCGCGGCCCGACGCATGTTACCATTACAATCATTTGAAATGAAGAAGTGCCACCACATGGTTGTCATCAATTTTTCCAAGATAATGCTTGACCCGGTGCCCATTCACTCTAAAAATCTCATTATTTTTGTTCTTTAAATCAATATTACCAAATATAGTCACACACACTATTTCAAACGACCCGCTCCATTTTTAACTTGAGCTTTCTCGGGAACAACCTTAGGCGAGAGTTGAATAAGAGCACCAAATCCCCCACCTTGAACTCTTTTCCCCAAGTATACTTGTCGTAAAGGTATTTTATTTTATCCTTATACGGGGACGGACTAGAGTAAGCATGGAATCTAAATTTGTCAAGCTCATTGAGTTGTTCCACCTGAAGATTAGCAGCTACATCCCACTCAAGGTTCAACTTCCTCAAGGCCCACATCGCCTTGTGCTCTAACTCAACCAGTAGATGGAAATCTTTACCAACCACTAACCGATAGGGAGACATACCAATCGGAGTCTTCTAAGCAATCCTATAAGCCCATCATCCAACTTCATTGACCAATCAGTCCCATTTACATTGACCGTCTTTGACAATATGCTTTTGATCTCCCTGCTAGAGACTTCAACTTGTACTCTTTCCTGAGGATGATAGGGGATAGAAACTTTGTGGTTGACACCATATTTTGAAAGCAAAGTGCCAAAAGCTCTATTGCAAAAATGAGACCCTTCATCACTTATGATTGCTCTAAGAGTACCAAAACTTGTAAGAATGCTCTTCTTAAGAAATTCCATAATACTCTAGGCCTTATTGTTGGGTAAAGCCACAGCTTTAAACCACTTTGAAACATAATCCACCACTACAAGAATGTAAGTGTTCCCACAAAAGCAAACAAATGCTCCCATAAAATCAATGCCCCATACATAACAAATATCAACCTGAAGGATGGTATTGAGAGGCATCTCATCTTTCTTCATAATTCCACCTGCTCTTTGGCACTTGTCTCATCTCTTCATAAAATCACCCGTATCTTTGAACAAAGTTGGCCAATAAAACCAATAACTAAGAACTTTAGAAGTCGTCCTCACCCTTCCATGATGGCCACCATAGGTAAAGGAATGACAAGCCTCGAAAATACTTAATTGATCTTCCTCCGGAACACACCTTCGGATCATACCATCCGTGCAAATCTTGCACAAATACGGCTCATCCCAACAGAAATCCAAACTATCCCATTTGAGATTCTTCCTTTGGTTAGAAGAGAGCTCACATGGGAGAATGCCAATCACAAGGTAATTAGAAATATCTGCAAACCATGGCATTTCACTTATAGACACGATAAGTAGTTGCTCATCGGGAAATGAATCATTGATCTCTAGGCCATCACATGGCCTTGCTTCCTCCTCCAAGTGCGACAAATGGTCCACAACTTGGTTTTCACTACCCTTCCGATCTACAATTTCTAAATCAAACCCTTGAAGTATTAGCACCCATCGGACCAACCTTGCCTTGTAGTATTTTTTTGTCATAGTGTACCTAAAGGGCGGCATGATCAGCGTGCACTATGACCTTGGCCCCATAAGATACGACCAAAACTTTTCCATTGCAAACACTATGGTCAATAAATCTTTCTCGGTAACCGTGTAGTTCCTTTGAGCCCCATTCATGGTCTTGCTCGAGTAGTGCACCTTGACCCAAAATAGACCCAACCGCAACGTCACTTGCGTCACACATAAGCTCAAAAGGCAAGCTCCAATTTGGTGCGGTAATGATAAGGGTAGTGGTCAACTTAAGCTTGAGAAGCTCAAATGCTTGCATACATCCGTCATCGAACACAAACTTGGCATCCTTTTCTAGTAGCTTGTACAAGAGGTTTACCACTTTTGAAAAATCTTTTATAAACCTTCGGTAAAACCCCACGTGCCCAAGAAAACTCCTCACCCCTTTGACAGAAATGGGGGGAGGAAGCCTCGCAATCACCTCTATCTTTGTTTTATCGACTTCAATCCCATGCTTTAAAATTTTGTGTCCCAACACTATGCCCTCTTCAACCATGAAGTGACATTTTTCCCAAATGAGTACGAGATTTATATCTTCACAGTGGGCCAAAACTCTATCCAAATTTCCTAAACACTCTTCAAATGAATCACCAACCACACTAATATCGTCCATAAAGACCTCCAAAATATCTTCCACCATATCGGTGAAAATAGCCATCATGCATCGTTGGAATATCGCTAGGACATTACACAACCCGAATGACATCCGAGAGAAAGCAAAGGTGCCATATGTACAAGTAAATATGGTGTTCTCTTGGTCCTCCAGAGCGATTAAGATTTGATTATCTTTCGAGTATCCATCCAAAAAGCAATAAAAGGCACGTGCTGCAAGGAGATTAAGTATTTGGTCAAGGAATGGCAATGGGAAATGATCCTTGCGGGTCACCTTGTTGAACTTCTGGTAGTCCATACATACCCTCCATCTGGTAACTGTCTGAGTGGGAATAAGTTCATTGTTGTCATTTGTCACCATAGTCACACCACCCTTCTTCGGTATACATTGCACTGAAGAAGTCAACGAGCTATCGAAATAGGGTACACAACCCTGACATCCAACAACTTGATCACCTCTTATTTCACCACTTCTTGCATTACTTCGTTCAAAATCATTTGATGTTCCAAGAAGGGTTTGGCATCATTCTCCAAAATAATCTTGAGCATGCAAAATGCGGGGCTTATCCCTCGAATGTCGGCCAAAGTCCGTCAAATTACCTTTTTCCTCCTTTTGAGCACCGCCAAAGTCGTGTCAACCTACAAGTTAGTAAGGCAAGAAGAAAGAATAATTGGTAAAATAGAATTTGAGCCCAGGAACTCATACCTGAGGTGTGGAGACAGTGGTTTCAACTCCAACACCGGTGGCTCCTCAATAGATGGTTTTATTGGTGGAGTTTTTCGGTTTTCAAGATCCAAAGACAATTTCCTAGGCTCATAAGAATACGATCCCATGCCATGTAAAGCATTCATGCACTCCGCTATACTAGCATTATCATTGACATCAAGATTTAATAGCACGACCTCAAGGGGATCCTCCACACATATCATAGCACTGGTGTCATCCACAATCCGAGCTGTGACAAGGTATACAAATGAGCACACCTCGGTACTGTTGGGTTGCTTCATAAACTTGCACACATGAAAGAAAACCTTTTCATCACCCACCTAGAAGGTGGGTTCCCCTGCTTCCACATCTACCAATGCCTTCCTCGTAGCTAGGAAAGGTCTACCCAAAATAATAGGAACTTCATAGTCCATCTCACAATCCAAAATCACAAAGTCAGTTGGATAAATAAATTTGTCCATCCAAACAAGTACATCATCAATAATACACGAGGGTATCTTCTTTGATCTATCCGCCATTTGTAACTTCATAGAAGTTGGTCTAGGTTTCCCAATACCCAAAGTCTTGAAAACTGACTAAGGCATCAAATTGATACTAGTTCCCAAGTCACATAAAGCTTTGGCAAAATCTGCACTCGTAATAGTGCAACGAATGGTGAAAGCACCGGGATCCTCTAACTTCGGGGCCATTGAATGCACTATAGCACTATCTTGGCGAGTCATCTTTATAGTTTCACAATCCATATAACACTTCTTTGTGACCAAGTCTTTTATGAACTTTGCATAGCCCAACATTTGTTCAAGGGCCTCCACTAAAGGCACATTAATGGACAAGCTCTTCATCATATCAATGAACTTTTTGAACTGATGATCATTTCTCTGCTTTGTGAGCCTTTGATGATAAGGTGGAGGTGGCCTTGAAAAAGGAGCCTTGGATTTTGGCACAACCAACTCCGGCATGTCAATCACATGTTCCCTAGATGGGTTCATGGCATATTGAGTTTCCACCTTGGTCTCATTAATGTCAATCCTCACTTCATTGTTCACATTATCATCAACCACATCTTCAACTACCAAAGGAAATTCATCTTCTTGCAACTCAACATCATCATCCACAACTTGCTTTTATTTTGAGGCATTTACATTGCTGCTTCTCCCACTTCTTGTCGTCACCGCCATGACATGATTGTTCCCACCTTTTGGATTTACTACCCTATCACTCGGTAGAGTACCCTTCGGGCGAGTATTCAATGATTGAGAGATTTGTCCAATTGCACCTCCAAGTTTCTAATAGAGGTATTGTGGGAAGCCAACTGTGCATCTGAATCCACATTCTTATTCATCATTTGTTAGAACATCATTTCAATTCTACCCATATCACTGCTAGAAGAACTAGGACATTGAGAAGGGAATGGAGGTGGATTGTTCGATTATTCATACATTGGAGGCCTTTGAAAACCTTGCCCCCGGTTTCCTTGGTTCCCATTATTCCATCCACCTTGATTGTTATTGTTTCCCCAATTTTTATTATTACCATTTCAATTCCCTTGGTTGCCTTGATTGTTGTTCTGATAGCCCCAGTTGTTGTGTTGGTTGTTGTTCCCCGAATTACCACTATTTTGTTATTGATTGCCCCAATTGCCTTGAGGTCTTCACTGTTGTTGGTTTGAAGAGTTGCCCTGTTGTCCTTGAAAGTTGTTCACATATTTTACCTCTTTATTTTGCTCATCATAGCCATCATTTTGAAACCCCTCACAATCATCGTCAATTGCTCAGGATTCCCTTGATTTTGTTTCCTTCTTTGCCTTCTCTTGCTGATAAGAATATTAACACCGTTCATGGCATTTACTTGCCTAGGATTTTGGACTTGTTGTAATTGTGCCTTCGCCAATTGGTTCATGGTAGTCATCAATTCTGCTATAGCTTGCCCATGGTCATGTAATTCCTTATGCAAATGAATAACCATAGGGTCACCTTGAGGAACATTGGCCCTACTTTTCCATGCTGAAGAAGTGTCCGCCATCTCATCAAGCATGACACAAGCTTCATCATATGTCAACTTCATAAAATTACCCCCGGGCCAATTGGTTCATTATGCATTGATTTGTACTATTGAGGCCCTGGTAGAAATTTGTTGCAACATATTCTCTGTCATATCATTATTGGGAATTTCTTTACCATTGTTCTATACCGCTCCCAAATCTCATGCAAAGGTTCTTGTGGGCTCTTGTTTGAAGGCCAATATCTCATCTCGAAGTGCCGCCATGTGCCCGGGTGAGAAACATTTTGCAATAAACATATCCACCAACTCATCCCAAGTTGTGATGGAATGGTTTGGGAGACTCTCTAGCCAATCCAATGCTTTCCCCCGAAGTGAGAATAGGAAAAGTCTCAACCTAAGAGCATCCTCAGACGCATTTGTCTATTTGCTCCCCCAACATGTATCGACGAACCCCTTGAGATATTTGTAGGCATTTTGATCTGCAACGCCTGTGAAATATCTACGTTGCTCAAGAAAGGTCAATATCACATTGGTTATCTGAAAATTGCCCGCCCTGATTCTGGGTGGGACAATAGCACTTGCATAGCCTTGATTCAGAAATACCCGAGGAACCGCTCTTGGAGGTGGCGGAGGAGGGTCTGGGACATTTTCATTAGCATTGTCCTGGCGGCCTCGTCAGGGTCCAGGAGGTACAAGAGGCACCTCCTCTTCTCCAATATCATTAGCCTCCGCCCGCGCAAGCCCATTTCCAAGAGGGTCATAAGCATTTAAAGCCATTTGGTACCTGAAGCATTCAAACACACAAATTTGTAACAAAGAAGGAAGGAAGAACAACATACAAAACTAACTAAATAGATAGCCAAAACTGTTAGCTCCCCGGCAACGGCACCAAAAAGTGATCGCTTCCAACTCCGTACTACGAATAAGTAGTAAGAGAGGGTCATAATAACTTTTATCCGATTTTGGGTTGGGATCGAATCCACAAAGAGCTAGGATTGGAATCTAGTTGCTATCTAGTTTAGGATTGCATGTGTGTTCCAAATTGCACTTCTCATCATTTTTGGGGTTTTATTTGTAATTCTACTTTTATCAAACAACTAATTGTAAATTAAGCTCAAAATTAAAATGCTACGAGTTGTTCTAATAAGTTTGAAAGGAACTAGGGTAGTGACTTCTGCCTAGGTGGTCAATTGACAGGTACGTTAATGTAAAACATCTTTGACATATTTGGGGAATATGATATAATCGTTGCGCTAGTTTACCCACTCTACACCTCTCAGTAGTTCAAATGATTTTGCCCAATTGACTTTCTCAAGACCAATTGGGTTGAAAATTTTCAAAAGAAACTAAGGTTCAAGTCGGGTATTACTCTCTCGAGGCTTAACCCTTTAATTAGGGCTATCAATCTCTTGAGTATGCCCTAATTCCTTGTTGGATCAATCTCGGAGACTTAGGCTCTCTTTCTCAAGAAGAACCCTATCAACTAAATACAAACTAGTGTTTGCAACCACTAATTCAATAATTAACCATGAAATAGACCAAAATATCAAACACCCATAATCAATTTAGCCCTAAAATACAAGACCCATAAATTACCTACACTAGGTTGAGCCAGAACGCTAGCTTGAGGGTCTAGCTATTCATATTCAATGAGAAAAGACAGGAAATAGATGAAGATGAACATATATTAATTAATTTCTAAATTATGTACAAATATTCAATGATGAAAAGTAAGTAAAAATGCCCAAAATAGCTAAGAAAAGTCATCTCATGAGTGCAGCTTACGTATTACAATATTTAATATCCTAAAATGGAAAAAGAATATATTTATACTAAGTTGAAAAATCTAGACAAAAATGCCCCCGTGGTATTAGTCGGACCGCAAAAAATGGATTGTGGTCCGCGTTGGGCTTTAGCCTTCAAAATTACCCTCTCTAAACTTGGTCTCCGTGGACTGCAAAGAATGGACCGCGGCCATGGATGCTTGTTGTATGGTCCACACAAAGTTTACCACGGACCTCACATGCTTCAAACTTCGAAAATGCAACCTCTCTAAATCTTGGCACCGCAGACCGCAGAGAATGGACTGTGGCCGGGTTGCCTTCAGTACGGACCGCACAAAACCTAGTGCGGCTACACTGCCGTAAATGCCTGAAAACCATCTCTCTAAATCTCCCAGTGCGGACTTTAAAAAGTGGTGTGCTGCCGCATTGGGCCTATTCTGCATGAGCTTCCCTTGCTTTTGGCATTTGTGCATGTTTTGCTCCTTTTGAGCCGATCTGTGATATTTTGTCACTTTGTTAATCAAACCTGCAATCAAGCACAACTAGTGAACCTTTTGGGACTATTTTGTATGAATATTTGATCAAAGAATAAGCAAGAAGGAGTATAAAATTTGTCAAAATATCTAGTTATCAGTCTCGTTCTGTGACAATCGAGCTCAACTTTGCTCGTAGATCATCGCTTAGCTAAGTCCATTTGTCAGCTTTCTCCTTCACCACCTCAAAGTTGGACCTATGCTAATTTCTCCTTGGCCATTTCCTTTTTCGAAGCCAGCAGGTCCATTTTGCTTTTCCACCCACCGACCATGTTTTGGTCCTCGTTCATCTCTATTTGGAGTTGCTCAGTCTGGTCGATCTTTTGTTGGACCTACGAGGTTTATTCGTTATTCACCATGACTACCTCTTCATTTTTAACTTCAAAGACTTTTACCTTTTTGACCAGGTCAGCATGTTCCCACCCCTAGGTTGTAGCTTGCTTCTAAGCCTTGTCCAGCTCGTCCTAAAGATCCTTGATGACCCCGTCTTGTTGCTCACTAAGTAGATTGTACATGTTCTTTTTATAGGCCTGCTCCTTGAGCTTAAACTCGATCTGGCTTGTTTCCATGTAGTACTAGAGGAAACTCTTGTAGTGAAGCATTGAAGCCTATAAAGAAAGGGTATTAAGTAAGAAACATCGAAGGAAAATTTTAAGTGAATCATAAGGGAAGCTCGAAGGTGTTAGTACCTTACCCAGTTCAACGCTTGTTATACCTTATTGACGAGGCTCGACGTGCCCACCTCGTTCATGTTTATTTGGTCCTCCTTACTGATCATATGTCATAGGTAATTGGCTACATCTTCCAGAGCAGATATGACCCAAGAATCCTCTGGGACCATGAGAATACCAGCCTCTTGCGCTTGTGGTCCACACTTGGCACAAGGAATTGCTTCACCAACTGTGGGCTCATGCTCGGCCTGTCAGCTCCAGAAGACACATCCTTCTTTGGTTCTCTAGGTGGACCAAATCGAAGAAGTCTTCCAGTTTTGACATATCTATGCCATAGAATAGGTAGTGTAGAAGGTCCTCTACATTGTGTGCTCTCTTACTTGATTTCTCTACCTACTTGGGCCTCTTCGAGCATAGAATCGGTGTAGAAGGGTGTCTCAATGATATCAATCACACCGGCTGCCTCCTTCAGGAAAGGAGTAGTTTCTTGAGAAGTCGCAGCCTCCATATCCACTTTGATCTCTCGGACCGGAAGGGGCTTGACCTCGTGGACCATATCTCTGGTCATCACTTGTTCTACTGTAGGGGTTGATCCGTGCGCAACAAAGATATCATCTTCTTTAGGCTCATCCTTAAGCCGATAAAGCAAGTTGTAGTACGATAGACATGACCCAATATTCTTCTTGGGCTTGCAAGCCCGAGGGGATGATCTCTTTTTTACCTTCACCTTGGCCCCCTCTGAGCCTAAGATTTCCTTTTTCTCTTCTCCTCTGCAGCAACTCGAGGATGCACCGTAACAGAAGGATCAACAGACAAAGGCACATCCTTGTCCCCTTCCAATAACCTAAGTTCGATGGTCTTAGGAATATCTAGAAAAGAAAGAGAAGGGATCAGCCTTGAATGAATATATAAAATAGTAACAACTATTCAGAGGAGAACTTTACCATGAGAACGTACCTCCTATAAGCCCTTCAAAAGCTTGCGCCATGAGCGCTCGAAGTACGGCATCTGTTTGCATATACTGTTGATCTACTCCTTGAGTTGGGGGACCGCGTTAGAGACCTGAGCAACAACTACACAACCACAAATACCGAAGAGGAAACAAAGGAGAGTTAAAACCGAAGAAAAGATTACACTTACGAGATGCATTCCTCTTCTCAGGAAATGGCATGAATTTAGGAGGTATCAAATCCTCATTTTTTACCCGTACAAAGCGCCCCTGCCATCCTCGGTCTCAATCCTCATTGATACTCGAAAAGGGGGCCTTGCCGGATTAATTAGTCCCTTTTGAAAGATTCGGGGATTGTTTAGACGTAGTAGGTGGTTGAGGGGGAACTGAGATAATTCAATGGTGTTCACAAAATAGCATAGGAATATCATGATCCTCCAAAGAGAATGGTTGGTTTTCCTGAGGCACACTTCATACCTCTTGCAAAAGGCTAGAATCACCGAGTCTACCGGGCCCAGCGTAAGAGGTAATTGTAGACACTTGATTACCCCTCCATGTAGGTACTAATATTATCCCTGGGCTCAGGGACTACCACATCTTTGCCTTCGCATTTGCATTCCTCTCAGATTGTGGGAAGGACATATTCCGTAATGGAGCATATATATCTGCATGTTTCACCCTGGTCCTGTTTGGAGGAGGCTTTTTTGACTTTGAAGTCATCCGTAATCGAACAACCCTCGGGAATAAAGCTTTTCAAGGGGGGCTCTATTGCAACTTCAGCAATGGTAATGTCAGTACCAACCATCTCGTGAGTGGCCATCTTGAGAGCGAGCACCTCAGGAACGGCCGCCTCGACACCTATGGTGAAGTTGGAAGATGAAGAGGCAGCCTGTTAAGGAACTAATTTAGAAGTCTTGGACATCGTAAACCTGGAAAATATATGAAGATTTGAAGAAGTTGTATGAAGGTTTGAAGTTTAGAAGTGAGGATATGATGTTCTGGGCAAAAATCCAAGAAAATATATGAAGATTTGACGTTAAAGATGAAGATATGGAGGTTAAAATATGAAGATTTGAGGAAGTCAAAAGATTTTGTGGAGTTCGAAAGAAAAATCCAGGATCAGAAAGTGAAGGAAGTGAATGGGGGAGCTTTTATTGGAGGAAATTAGCGGTGCTTCGCTTTTGGAGGCAACCAACTATTGAATATCACATGTCTGAAGTTAGAACGACATGAATGATAGGACGTTTCACATTATCTACCATCTCGGTCGTAAGGTGCGAAGGAAAGGACCAGGGTTTATCAATCATTTCCCATAATTTTGGAAAACCCACTCTCTAGAAAACGAGGGGACTATCTGTATACGGTTAAAACTATTCATGTCCAACTATGCCTTATGAAAAGAACTAAGCGGTCGTTGCAAAAATAATCCATTTTATAAGTCCGGAGTCGAATCCCACAGAGAACCAAAGTTTAGCTACATTTGTTCAATATCGCTAAGAAATACAACTCCAAATAATTTCCTACTTATAAAGATTATAATATTTATTTTTATCTAATTAACTAAGAAATACTAGAAAGCAATAAAACTATCAATTAATAAGGATAAGGATTGGGACAAGACTAAAGAGGTCTAGAGTTATGATTTCCCCTATTGTTAGAATCCTTTCTGCTACATTGTGACGACCCAAAGGGTCATCACCTGTTTGCTTGTCAAATTCTATACTTCCGAGGCCTTCAAAATCTTATTTAGAGTTGCCTCGATCTGCGTGCGCAATCTGGGCGTGTAGCCGGAAAGTTTAAATATGAAATTCTATGAAAAATGCTAAGTTTTGATATTAAAATAAATATATTTGACTTCGATCAATATTTTTGATAACGGACCCAGACCCGTGATTTGACTGTCCCAGATAGTTTGTAGGAAAATATGGGACTTGGGTGTATGCCCGGAATACATGCCTTACATATAACTTGAGTCATTCTTGTGAAATTTTGTTAAAAACGGGCGTCGGTTGACGTGATCCGGAACCTAATAGGGAAATTTGATGTTCAAAGAAGTTTTGAGAAATTCCAGTGATCTTGAGGTTTAATTCGATGTTCGTGATGTTATCTTGGTAATTTTATTACACGAATATGTTCGTAGAATGTTTTTCAAGTTGTGTGTATATTTGGGTTGGAGTTTTGAGGATTCGGGTGAGGTTTGGGTAGGTTCCGGGATACCTTAGGCTTTGAAATCAAATGTTGCAGGTTCAGGAAGATGTAGGCCTTTGAACCCAGTTGTGCGATCTACGAGAAATCGCATGCAACTACGGAGGGGCCAGCACGGCCGTGGTCGCCTTTGTGCAGTCCGCGGTGGAGGCTGTGCGGCCACAGTCGCCTTTGTGCGGTCCGCACAGGGTGTTGAACTGTAGGTCTACAGGTAAGCCTGTGTGGCCGCAGTCCATTTAGTGCAGTCCGTACATGGAGCCTGCCAGATGTATAAATAGACGAGAATTTCAGTTATTTTTTATTTTTCAAAACCCTAAAAACATAAGAGGCGAGTTTTCAAGCAACATTTCTTCTCCAAATTAATTGTAAGTCATTTCTTACCATTAATATCTTTAAACATGATTTCAACTGAAAATCAAAGATTTTCATGGGGGGGGGGGGGTGGGTGTTTTAGGTAGAATTCAAGGTTTCCAAAAATTAGGGATTTGGACCTCAATTTGAGGTCTGATTTCAAAACAAATTGCATATTTTATTTCATAGGGGAACGGGTAATTGAGTTTTGGTTTGAACCTCAGGTTTTGACCACATGGGCCCAGGGGCGATTTTTGACTTTTTGGGTAAAACTTTGGAAAACTCATTTTCATGCATTGGGTTGATTCATTTAGCATTTATTGATGTAAATAAGTGATTTGTGATTAGATACGACTGAATTGGCGGTGGAATCAAGGGGCAAAGCTATATTGAAACTTGAGTGGTGTTCAAGGCATTGAAGTAAGTGTTTGGTCTAACCTTAGCTTGAGGGATTTAGGAGTTGAGTCATATTTGCTACTTGCTCCTTGTTGAGTATGACATGTAGGCATGGTGACGAGTATTTATACGTTGGTATCAAGCATGACTGTGAGTCTTAAATTGAAAGTTGTTGCATTCTTAAATGATATTACATATGCCTTAACTAATGATCTACCATATCGAGAAAAGATTTGTTTATCCCCGTAGATCCTATTTATGATTGAGAATCTTCATTAATCAAACTGAGTTAAGGTTGGTTATAGCTTATTCTCTCTTGATGGGATGATTGTTTCGATATTGTTGTTCCCTTGCCAGGATTTCTTGTGATTATGTGATAACATGAAATGGGAGCGGGTGGTACGCCTACCACGAAATATAATAAAATGGGAGCAGGTGGTACGCCTACCATGAGATACAATAAAATGGGAGCGGGTGGTACGCCTACCACGAGATATAATAAAATGGGAGCGGGTGGTACACCTACAACGAGATATAATAAAATGGGAGCGGGTGGTACGCCTACCACGAGATATAATGAAATGGGATCGGGTGGTACACCTGCCACAAGATATGATTATATGGGAGCGGGTAGTACGACTACTATGAGATATGATGAAATGGGATCGGGTGGTACGTCTACCACGAGATATGATAAAATGAGATCGGGTGGTATGCTTACCACGAGATATGAGAAATGGGATCAGGTTACATGCCTGTAACAAGATTGAAATTGAAAGTTGTTTTTATTTCTGTTTATCCGTGTTAGAAGTTAAATTATAGTTTCTTTATTGTTCTTTGATATTTAGTTTATCTTCCACCCCCGCAGCATGCTCCCCTTCCCCAGCTTTAATTGCTTATTACTGGTTTATTTTTCTGCCATATATTATATAAATGCACAGGTTTATCTGGAGTCTGATCCTAGCCTTGTTACTATGTCGCCAGGGTTAAGCCAGACACTTAGCAGCACATGGGGTTGGTTGTGCTGATGCTACACTCTACACTTATGTGCAGGTACCAGAGCAGTGTTTGGGAAGCAACACTAGTTCGGGAGCTAGCCTTCAGTCCACCGAGAATCCGAGGTAGCCTTGCAGGCGTCCACAGACCCGGCGTCTCCTTTATCTTATGTTTTATTCTGTTATCTCATGTATTCGAGACAAATAATGTTTTATTTCTTTCAAACGGTTGTATTTAGCACTCTTAGCAGTCCGCGGATGTTGTGACACCAGTTGTTGGGTAGAGACTTGTATTGCCTTTCTAGAAGTTTGCTTTTATATTCATCTAAGACTTCCGCTAATTTTAATTTCACCTGTTCTTCAAATGCTTATTCATTGCTAATATAGTGGGTTTAAAATGAACTAAAATGAAAAAGGGGCAATGACTTCCAAGGTTTATGGCTTGCCTAGCTTCCATGAGTAGGCGCCATTATGACTCCCGAGGGTGGTAACTCCGGGTCGACATACATTTTTAATAAATTTGCCTAAGTCTTCTCTATCGATCATGATCACTCTGACGGCATAACTCTCTCCGAGTAATTACCATAATTTCTCCTTAATTACGTTAGATGGCATTAAGTACGACTTACCTGGATCGCTCTAAGGTTTCGTTATCCCTAATCTCACCTTTAAACCCGTCGTATTGATCCTTTATATACGTTAGGAGTGATGTTGTTTAACAAAAACCTAAATATACACTCTCTCCCGAGTAATACACTCTAAATAGGCACAATATATTGAGAGCTCCTCAACCAACCACAATTATCACATAGTTGAATAAATAAAGAAAAAGCTACATCAAATCTATATTAACGTAACATGAAAATCATCCTCCAATAGGATACATTAAAAACCTCGATAACAAATTAGCTATTCATAATAGTATGCATAACTACAATAATAGAAATGGGAAGAAGGAAGTGAAAAACTCGTAGAAGAATTCTCCGCCTTGCTCCTAGTGTGTTCTTGCCTCCTTATATCGAATCCCAGTCTCAAATCTTTCCAATCTCGATCTCCCTCTACCTCTCCTTTTAAAGTGGTATTTTTAGGTATATTTATATGTGTAGGAAAAGGCCAAAATATGTAGGCCAATTCCTAGTCAAACCAGGAAACGAAATAAGTCTTCAAAATTCGGATTGGACCTGGCCCCGGGCTTGGCCTCGCCAGGCTAAAGCCTGGTTCAGCCTGGCTTTTGGCTGGCCTCGCCAGGCTAAATACTGGTTAAGCTGGCTTTTGCCGAGCCTCTCCTTTTTACTGTTCTCGAGCACACTTTTACATATAAGTTTCTATTTTGCTATACTTTCATCTCTAATTCACCTATACATAAAAAACACTCCATTACATGCAAATAAAGTATAATTTATCATTAAAACATGTAAAATGTAAGGCACATAATGTGCTAAACCATGAATTATAGCCATACATAAATAAATTGAGGTTAATGAGTATCCCGTTCCGGTAGATCGAACGAAGCAAGAACATAAGTACATAGAATCAGAATCTAAGCTGGGAACATCTCGTACTAGGGCCTGAAAAGATGCTTGCCACCAGACCCAATAAGCACTACAAACGGTGGCACATGACTAACACGGGTCGTGATGTCCGAACCCAACCAAATATCACAGTATGGGTCCTGCCTAATATCGGTATCGCATCAGTAATTGATGTACAAGGAGGATTTTTGCTCATTTTAAAATTGTACAAGGGGAAAAATTCCCCTACGATACAAAAGGGAGGTTTATAATAACATGCATATCAAGGCAATGCAAATATTTCTCTAGTTCTAGTAATTGAAAAGCTCTTATTTTAATTATAATTCTTCATATGTATTTGGCTTTGAATCGAGCGTCCGATCGAAGGCAGAAACTCAACATCATAATTGATTTGGTTATCCACATCACCTTTAATTCTTTTATCTAATATTCTTGATCACTTATATTTAATTAGTCCATATATTCTTAAAACTGCATATAAATTCAATTGTTATCTATTTTTAAGAGTAAACAAATCTCACCATCATTCTATTATTTTTCTTACCCCAAGCCTAATAACACTCAACTTCGGTCAGTTGATTATATGGTGTAAATAAAGAAAATATGATTATAGGGAATTTGTTATAAACTAAAGTAAAGACAAGAACAATTATGCAAGAGCAATAGCAATAGAGAGAAGAGTAGAGAGAGTTCTTCTTATTGAGTTGAGAGGGGTGAATTACAATGGTAGAGAGCACCTCTATTTATAGGGAGGGGGAAGATCTTGCTACCAATAATAGGACTCTAAAATCTCTCTAATTAAATACATTAAAGACATTCACCTTAAATAGAAGTGTAAGAATCTTCTATTTCATAACACTCCCCCTTGAATGTCTATTCAATGATGTGCCTCATAAAACCTTAAAACCAAAACCCAATGGGAAAAATTAAAGTAAGGAAAAAGAGTACACATGTTTGAATATGCGCCTATTGGTTGCCTCGTTAAAAACCGTGCAAGGAAAACCCAGTGGGAAAAAACCTTGTAAGGGAAAAAGAGTGCAACGCACATTGACTCCCCCTAATGAGTACATTGATTTATATCCTTGAGCATTTGCATTCCAATCTTGTGCATCATCTTCAAAACGATCTTTGGTAGACGTTTGATAAGTAAATCAACCATATTGACTTGAATAAATATTCCGCACCTTGAAATCATCATTCTTGATAGGTATGAACATCTTCATATGATGTCGTGGAATAGCTCTTCAATATCTCCATAGATGCATTCTCAATTCCATCATGCTTATAGTTATAGCAAGATACATATGGACACAAATTGTACTTAGGATGCGGTACTTCAGGACCAAGAATTGCATATGCTTCAAGCAACTTAAATCTTTCAAGTTAAGTCATATAAGTCGCATAATAAACTTTAGCTGCATATCAATCTTTCATTAGTGATACTAAACAAATAAGATATCGAAAACTGACTATACATACCTTTGACTTTTATCTTTCAAGCATTTGAACTATAGGTTCAAAACTACATGTCTTTCATATGGAATCAATTCTTCTTGAATTGTATCTCTTCCATTTAGTTACTTTCTTTGGGTCAGCAAATGCGTATAGCATGCTTTGCAATATGTTGCAATTGAATTATCCCTTTTATGAACTTCAGGTTCATATCATGATGTTCGGGGATATACATATACAAATGAAAATTCATCCCATGTAACACTTTCTCAAGTGTTTATCATGTCTCCCCCTCATGTTAGTAAAGCTAACATGTTTCCTCAACTTTGGGAAATCATCTTTGTGCATTATGTCAATATACACAGCACCTTAATAATAAGATGAAATTATTTGGTTCCTGACCCTAAACCACTTGTGAGGGGAGAATATAATATACTCTCGTATACAACGTATATCAAATTGATATATACAACTTTTGTTCTCATAAGAAACAGTTTAGCTATTAAGTGGCAGCACTCAATAATTATCTTGCTAAACCAACTTTAATATAAACCAACTTATCAAGATGAACTGTCTTGAGTAGAGAATCTGGAAACTATGCTCGAAGTTAGATTACTGAGCGATTTACCTCGCAAGCACTGCCAGGCTGCGGGTTAATAACAATGGCGCATGTAACCATATCATAGATGCATCATATGTGGTATACATGGCAGGTGAATGGGCCCATACTCACCTTTCATATTTCCAGAATTTATGGGCTTCAACCCGAACTCTTTAGTTGGTCAGTTCATTAATGAGAACAAGTGATACAAGAGTATTCGTAAAGAACTTTCTAGTTCTTTAATATTCACCTATGTGAATTTGCACATCATACTTAAAATGAGATGGCTAACATGAATGCCAACTGAATAAATTATCAATATTGGTAAACTTCAAATTTACACCATGACATGTGCACTTATCAATAAACTTCGGGTTTATTATGACATGGGTTTTATACCAATAGATATCCACTTTATTGTGGCATTCTTTCGTTTGTGTAGTACAAACTGGAGAACAAAGCGGGTAGCTTTTCATATACGAATTACCCCGCTACAAGTTGTAGTAATAGGAGAATCAAAGCCTTCCTTTATTTATAGTCTCAATATAATCAATCGCTTTCGCGTGTACTTTGGAAATTGAATAAGTTTCTTTGAGACTTACTACAGCACAATACTCAATTGTGTTTCTCCAACATAGTAATAATTGGCTCTTCGAGAGCTCTCAATTAATTTTTGTACTACCACATACTGAGGTTCGAGATCCTCACATTCTTGCATTCCGTATTTTCAAGAGTCTCAGGCTCAATAGATTCTTCGTGAATCTCGGAATTAATCAAATCATGAGCGTCCTCATGTGATTCTTTCATAGTGTCATTTAGATCGTTCTTTTTCCTCTTTCTAGGATTTCGATCTTTGGAACCTAATGGTCTGCCACGCTTCTGGCGTGCATTTGACTCAATGGATATGACACTAGATATTTGTCCAATAGGGACTTCAATACGGATCGGAACATTTTCCGCGTGAATGTGGGATTTCGTTATCCTCTTCAAGTCCGTAAATGCGTCAGGCATTTGATTTGCTATTCTTTGCAAATGGATAATCTTTTGTACCTCTTTCTTTCAAATAGAGGTATGTGGATCAAGATGAGATAATGATACATTTTTCCACAAAATTTCCCATTTGGTTTCACCGACTTCTCCCCCTAATTTTGGGAAAAGTGTCTCATCAAATTGACAGTCTGCAAATAGTGCAGTGAACAAATCTCCTGTCAATGTTTCGAGGTAGCGAATAATGGAGGACGATTCATACTCAACATATATTCCTAACCTTCTTTGCAAACCCATTTTGGTGCGGGATGGCGGTGCTACAGGCACCTATACTGCGCATCCAAAGCTTCTTAAATGGGATATATTAGGTTCATGACCCAAAACCAATTGCAATAGGAAATATTTGTGATAATTTGTCAGTCAGAGACGAACTAGCATTGCTGCATGCGAAATGGCGTGACCCTTAGCCGAAGCGGGCAGCCGACAAAGTAGCATTGCTGCATGCAAAATGGCGTGAACCCAAACCGAAATGGGCAGCCTCGTTTTCATGAAGAATTCAAGATTATTCTCATCTATTATCCATTAACTTTGCAAACGCAAGGTTGCGTGATGGCAACAAGCACACATTAGACCATCTACAGGATGCGTCTATCAAGACCATGAAATACCTAAACTACCCACTAGGTGGGTGAATAGGTCCACAAATGTCCCCTTGTATACGTTCCAGAAACTTGGGTGACTCAGTCCCAACCTTTGTTGGGGATGGTCTGATAATCAGCTTGCCTTGATAACACGAAGTGCAAGGATATTCATTACTTGAAAGAATTTTGAAATTCATTAACGGATGCCCATATGAGCTTTCTATAATCCGTCTCATCATGGTTGATCCTGGGTGACCCAGTCGATCATGCCAAAGTACAAATGTATTGGACTCAGTATTCTTTAGATTTACTGTTGAATGTGCCTCAATTGCACTAATTCATGTCCAATACAGGCCACAAGATAAAGACGGGAATTTCTCAATAACCCTCTTTTGGCCGGAGACATTCTTTGAAGTGAGGACGAGATATTCAAGATTATCTTCATCCATTGTCTCAATATTGTAGCCATTCCGGCGTACATCTTTAAAGCTCAACAAGTTTCTCATAGACTTGGAGGAGAACATTGCATTCTCTATGATTAACATCGTGCCCTTGGGCAGAGTTACTATAGCTCTTCCGGAGCCTTCAATCAATTTACTACTTCCAGAGATTGTAGTAATGTTTGCCTTACACATATTCAGTTGAGAGAAATACTTCCTTTCTTTGAGTATTGTATGTGTAGTACATGAATCAACTAGGCAAATACTTTTACAGTTGGATGTTGATCCAAGTTCGCTTTGTGAGATATCCATTTTGCTTTCCCATAGTTTGACATACAAAAAAAAATACATAAATATAAGTATAAACAACTTCAATTCTTTTGTTTCGCGTTTAAACAGCGTTTTGGGAAGCAGTTATTTAGGATATTCGAATATTGTATTCTAATATTTGAATATAATGCCTTGCGGAAAAAATAATACTTTAATGCGAAAAATATTAGATATTCGAATATTTAAGCACATATTCTAATATCTTGCCAGATATTCGAATATAGGAATTCTGATATTCGAATATCTGGCCCAGATATTCGAATATCAGACTCTGATATTCGAATATCTGGCCTGGCGGAAAAAAGTTCGTTTTATTGCTAAATATTAGACAATCGACTAGTTTTTAGGTTAGTCGATTACCTCTACTGTACAATAAAAATATTTGAGCATATTGAAACATTCTAAAGGGCTAATACTAACATCATATCATGAATTAACTAATACGAGCTAATGCTAATGACTATTAATTTATTCATTGACTAATACAAGTAGAATCAAACAGCTCCATCTTCTTTCATCATGGTTCCATCACCGATTAGGTGGTCTATCTTTCCCTCGGGTTGCTCAAAGAAGTCTGCCACATCCAGGTGGGTGATATCCTCATTGTCGTCATAGACAAAATTTGTTTCAGGGCCTTTTCTCTTTCGAGATGCTTGATAAAGGTCAACCAAGGTTCTTGGTATACGGCAAGTCCGAGACCAGTGCCCATTTCCACCGCAACGATAACATATAGTTTCTGAACTATTTGCCTTAGGATCTTCTGGACCCCGTTTCTGCTTTCGGTGGTTATCTCTCTTTGGGGGGTGACGGACTTCTTTGGAATTTCTTCCTTGTCCACGTCCTTGGCTTTGACCCCGTTTATGACCGTGATCATGGTCCCTTTTATGTTTGGCATAATGCGAGTGCACCATATCTGCTTCAGGCAGTGGTGTAGACCCAGTTGGTCTATTTTCGTGATTTCTCATGAGCAGATCATTATTTCGCTCAGCCACTAGTAAGAGAGAAATCAGTTCAGAGTACTTCGTAAAGCCTTTCTCTCGGTACTGTTGCTGCAGTACCATATTGGAGGCATGAAATGTTGTAAACGTTTTCTCAAGCATATCGTAATCGGAGATGTTATCTCCACATAGCTTCAGTTTAGAAGTAATTCTGAACATAGCAGAATTATATTCAGAAACGGACTTAAAGTCCTGTAGCCTCAGATGGGCCCAATCATATCGTGCTTGTGGCAGAGTGACCAACTTCAGGTTGTCATATCTCTCCTTTAAGCTGTTCCACAAAACGAGTGGATCCTTGACGGTGAGATATTCAATCTTCAAACCTTCGTCAAGGTGGTGGCGCAAGAAAATCAAGGCCTTCGCACAATCTTGGGTGGATGCTTTTTCTTTATCTTTGAGGGTGTCTCCGAGACCCATAGCATCTAGGTGGATTTCAGCATCCAACACCCATGTCATATAGTTCTTGCCCGAAATTTCAAGGGCAACGAACTTTCTTTTCATAATGTCAGACATACTCGAAAATTAAATTAGGAAGAGGGAAAATACCTTGGATTTTCGAGAATGATACTTGAGACGGTAGAGTCTCGTGCTGATAACGTGTTATAAACTAAAGTAAAGACAAGAACAATTATGCAAGAGCAATAGCAATAGAGAGAAGAGTAGAGAGAGTTCTTCTTATTGAGTTGAGAGGGGTGAATTACAATGGTAGAGAGCACCTCTATTTATAGGGAGGAGGAAGATCTTGCTACCAATAATAGGACTCTAAAATCTCTCTAATTAAATACATTAAAGACATTCACCTTAAATAGAAGTGTAAGAATCTTCTATTTCATAACAGAATTAAAGATTAAACTCACTCAAACGCAACTTTTTTGTGATTCATTTAGGAGATGGATGTTGCGCAGAAGTTACGGAATAGTTCAAACTTAAAATTATTTAACCAAAAGATATTTTTTGTGGTCGAAACAAATATTGAAATAAATCGGGTTTCTAATAACTAATTTTACTTAACTTTTCGAAATATAAGAAAATTAGAAATAATAAAAACTAAATATCAACGAGTAAAGGAAATGAAATTTTATTGATTGCCGCAGATTCCTTTTAAAAATTGAGAGTAAGAATCTTCAATCAAGCACATAAATAAAAACAAAAGACTGATTGCATATATTTGTGAATTCTTTAATGATCATATAAAGTATGGCAAATATTGTATATATGATGATAAGTTATGTAACTGATTTTCCCACTCAATTCATGTCGTTACTAACGTTAACTACATTAATTGTTCGTTACACAAATTATTTAAAACAATTATGGTAATAATAAACAACCACATATAATAAGGGATCACTTAAATTATTTTTCCATATTTGCAGTTGTTGATGGTCAATCTTCCTCTTTTGTAGTCTTCATGCCTCTCGTAGCTATCTCTTCTTTTCCATTTGTCAGGTACAATGTCTTCTGTGAACAATCCTGTTGATGTTTTTCCTGCACCTCATCATTCTTTTTATTAATCTTATTCAAATATCACCAGTCAATATATCATTAATCCACGTATCAAGTCAAACAGACTTTATATGTGGGTTACAATTTACTAAATATGTACTACCAAACAAAATAAATTTCAAACCTAGTAAATCAAATATGCAGTGGATCCACATCTAATTCCACTAGCAGGGGAAGTGTACAGTTGGCCACTATAACACATGTATTTACTTTTAAGTCACCGTTTAAAATATCTTTAATCTTTAGTCACTGCTTCAATAAACTTTAACTTCCTGGACGAAATTATCCTTCTGCTCATGTCCTTAACTTCAGGACTACATGTCCTTAACTTTTGAACTTGGAACTCTAAGTTCAAGACTTCGGGACTACATGTCCTTAACTTTTGAACCTATAACTCTAAGTTCAGGACTTAAGGACTACAAGTCCTTAGCTTTTGAACTTGGAACTCTAAGTTCAGGACTTCAAAACTACACGTCCATAAATTTTGAACTTGAAGCTCAAACTTCAAGAACAAGCGTTCTTAATTTTTAAATTTGTAAGTCAAAATTAAGGACCTATTGTCCTTAACTTTTGAACTTGTAACCGCAAGTTAAGAACTGCTTGTAACTTAACATTTGAACGTGTAAGCGTAAGTTAAGGACGTCTGTCCTTAACTTTTGTACTTGGAAATCAAAGTTAAGGACCTATTGTCCTTAACTTTTAAACTTGTAACTGTAAGTTAAGGACTGTCTGTCCTTAACTTTTGAACTTGTAACTATAAGTTAAGGACTACCTGTCTTAACTTTAGAATTTGTAACCGTAAGTTAAGAACTGGCTGTGCTTAACTTTTGAACTTAACTTTAGGACTTCAAGACTACATTTCCTTGCTACCAAGTACTTGTATTTCATCTGAAGTGACTGAAGGATTTTTCTGTTCAACATTTTGCATGACAATTTCTATCTCTAAATCAATATCATAAGGAACTTCTTCGTCACTATCATCATTTTACTCAGAATCCGCAATCTTTGTATTAGCAGCTGTTTTCAAAACCAAAAGCATCATTGTCAATCATAACACTAGTGAACAAACGCAAATTAAAACCTAAAGAAAATATTATATTGATACACACAAAATAATGGTTTAAATTACATGGTCTCTTTGTTTTTGTTTGTTGAGTTGTACATTGCTTAGATAGTGTCACCTCAGTAGCTGGATTGCCAATCTCCTCCTCTAATATTTTTCGGAACTGAGAAATACACAATATATTTCAAGTTAAAAATACAGAGAATACGAACTCTTTATGTTTTGAATGCATTGGTGTATATTTTTATTTGGAAAGAAAGGACAACGCAGTATTTTTATATTAATTTTAATAGATTAATAATTATTATTTTTGAACATTAAAAATACTGGATGATATATAATTAACTGCTTAAATAATGACTACCTCACGACATGTCTACTCCACTAGCTCTATTCACTGACTGAAAGAATAAACTCAATGGTGCAGAATGATATGGTCGATTCTTCTCTCATGTTCTTGTAAATGAATTCCAATAATTTGGATGCTTTTTGCCGACTGCCGAATAAGTATAAAAGTATAAACTTTGTGCACTCTCATTTTGATATCTTTAATTTAAAATAAAATAAAAATTAGGGTTGGAAATAATTAAAAAGATAGGATACGGATAGGAGAAGGGATGGGTATGGTGCATGAATGTACCTTATAATATAAAAGATAAGTATTATAGATGAGTAATTTTACAAAAAATATTGTGTTGTAAATATGATTGTTGCTATTATAGATAAAGAAAATTGTTATAAAAAAGTAACATATTATTTTAAAAATTAATTCTAAAAAAACTTAGTTTTTATAGTAAATAATTGTTATACATACTGCTGTTATAGAAAGGTCGGACGATATATTTTCATATTCCTTTTTTTCTTAAATTCTTTTTCTTCAACTTATGCTCATAATTTAGAGTTGAGCATCGACCTTATCTCTTCAAAACAGGCGACGAAAAGCCATGTTCTTGTTCTTGGTTTTCAGTTTTTTGAACTTTGCATAAAAAGATATTAATCTTATACAAATGATTACTTTCTTCTTAAGGAAAAGGAAGTGATTGTTAAAGGGAAACGTGTTCTTGTTACAGTAAGTAGCTGACATTTATTAACCAAAATACCTCCTCAAAATTATAAGTTAATAGGAAGATAACGTGATATAAATAAATAACTAAATAAATAAATATATATATATATATATATATATATATATATATATATATATATATATATATATATATATATATATATATATATATATTCCAATAAGGAAAGAATCCCGCAAGAGAAACTAGTAATATAATGTAATGCCCAATTATCTTTTATAATATAGTCGAGATCTTTTTATTATTGGCTGGAATCACTCATCTGGCTTCAAACATACTCTCTCTCTCTCTCTTCAAGTTTGTTAGTCCACTATTAACTTGATACTTTTCTTAATAAATAATAAATAATAAACAATATGATAATTTTACTATATTATCCTTATTCAAATTGAAAACAAAATAGCACTTAATAAGAAAGCTAAAATAGGTATAAAATGGTACATTATCTATTGATTCTTTTAAATTGAACAAGTAAAGGTAGACATCTATTTTTAGTATAATGCACAAATAAATTTGGACTAAAGAAATACATATTTCACCAGCTCCGACTTTGTGTTCCTATCACTTTAAATTTGAATAATAAATATTCTTTTTAACGCTTGTTGGCGGATCTATATCTACTAGTCATTTTGGAGGAACTAGCAATTTCAAGATTTTGATAATCGATTGTCCTTCACATTATATTGTTGCTAATTCCTTTGAAACATATTATTTTGATTCTACTTTATCTTTTATTCGTTAATTTTTTTGGTTTTCCTCGCAAGAAAAAAAGAAGAAGAATATATATATATATATATATCGCAAAATTAGAGCACGATCTTACTTTTCAAAGGCTGTTCAGAGGGCACATAAATCAGTTTTGGAGAGTTTCTAATTTTGTTCACATTAATGGTTTTGATTTAGCATGCTCATTTAATGTTTGATATTGTTTTCGTAAGTTGAAGGTCTGTAATGGGAGTTATGCGTATTGTTAATACAACATTTGATAATGTCAGCAGTATCTAGTGCGCTGAGAACTTATACTCCTTTCGATTTAAAATAAGTGATTTTTTAAATATTTATATACACATTAAGAAATTCAATTTTTAGTATTAATTAACAGTAAAATTGATCATATTAAATTTTATTATTTCACATAAATACTCCTATCACATATTCCAGTACTATTTACTCCAAGGATAATATAAAAAAAATAATTAATTCATTCTTGAAATATAGAAAAAAATCACTTATTTTGGACCATAAAGGCCAGAAAATCACTTATTTTTGACCGGAGGGAGTAATATTGTCCAGATTCCCTATGTTGTCTTTTCGATGGAAAAAAAAAAATCAGAAACAACCAAACATTAATTGAAAAAGTAGTCATAGTTTTAGAAGTAATAGAAATTTAGCTATTTTTTCATGTAAAGATAGAATATGAATAAAACACTCTTAAAAATTCAGAAATATTCCAACATAATATATTAGAATTCGAAGTTTTACATATGAGATTCTAGCATAATGTATTGAAATTTCATAATGTGCCGGAGTTTCAACATAGTATGCTGAAAATTTATACGCATGAGCTCCATATCCAGCATGCTATGATGTTACTTTCTGTGTGTTTGGAGTTCCAACATAATATGCTAGTAGTTTATACGCATAAGCTCCATAATCCAACATATTATATTAGAACTTTTATTGTTTTAGCAAAATAAAAATTATTTTTTAATAAGTTTTACAAATAATACTATTTTTCAATTATGAATCCGAGAACTGATTAACTTGTCGTATTTTCAACTTTTTCGATTGTATGCATAACCCTTTGATCCGTTATAGATCTCTGAAGTATTTGTCATTTGTTAAATGTTAATGGGTACACTTACAAAAAGGTGTATGGGATTTACACATAATAAATGATTTATGACTTATTATGCGTAACTTGTAATATTTCATTCGGTTCATAATGATTGATCTTTTCGTCTTTTTATTTTGGTTCAAAATAAGTATTCTTTTATATAATTAAAAAATAATAACTTTATTTTTTCAAAATTTATCTTATTACAAATATCAATATATCAAGGCAATAATTAATTAAGGGTAATTTAGTGAATACAATTTTCTTTTAGGAGTTCGTATTTTCTTAAGAGGTGTACTAAAGGCTAAAAAGTCACTTATTATGAACTGGATGTTGTTAGAGTTACCTGAAGAATGGGTCATGAAGATTGGGCCAACACAATTGCTGGAGTAATTAGGCCTTGCTCGTTATTTATTTGTATCAGCATTTACTTTCTAGACGGTTCTTTTGATTCATTTTTGCTTAATAAATCAGAAAATATCCTGAGCCGATGGTGTTGTCCCTTATTGTCGATCGTTTAACTAATGTGGTACTTATATTTTTCTAAACCGATGATCTATTGTAATAAGCATCTCTACCTTCACAAGGTGGGGGTAAGGTTTGCGTATACACCACCCTCCTCATACCCCACAGTGTAGGATAATACGGGGTATATTGTTGTTGTTGTTGTTTTTGTTGTTGTCGTCGTCATTGTTGTTGGTGTTAATATTATTGCAGATCAGAAAATATCTTCTCTCTGAGATGATTTCCCACTTTTCTTCTTCATAAACCCTAATCGAAAATCTGACAAAATTTATATTGGTTTCTAGTCTTAACATGGTATCAGAGGGTAATCTAGTAGTCCTCGCAGTTCTACATCGATCAATGTTACCCTTTTCAAATTTCATCAGATTTATCAGCATCGTTTCAACTTTCGTCGGAGTTCAAAATCTGAAGTTCTCATTATTTTTGTGTTTAGTTTTCGAACTGAGGAAGTTTCCTCGATTGTGTCTTTGTTTTTCTTTTTGGTCAGAAGTTTCTGGTGATTATCGAAGTTTTGTTGTTCTTCGCTAGATCTAGGATTTTCTTTTCAAACGTTATTTTGAGCACTCATTTGGTTGCGGTTGCTGAGGTTTCTCAAGGCCTTTATTCTCCAGGGTGCGAATAAGTGTGCTGCATTCATCTCTATTTATTCTCTTGCATGAATTGATCATATTTTTTGCTACGAAATTTTGTTGTTGTACTCTGTTATCATGTTTAGTTCTACTCCAAACTTGAGTTCTTCCTCTCCTACATGCACTCAAGTATGTTGTTTCTTCTTCTTTCCAATGTATCAGATGTATCTTTGGTTGTTATGCCTTTTTCGAGGACTAGTTTTGGGGGATGGAGGAGGAGTATGATTATGTCTCTGTCTGCTAGAAATAAAATAGGTTTTATCGATGGGTCTTGCACCAAGCATGTTGTGGATTCTCTCCAATACAGGCAGTGAGACAGGTGAAATAGCATGGTCATATCCTAGTTAATCAATTCACGCTCTCCAAATATAGCTAAAAATGTATAATACTTTGAAAGTATTAAAAGCATATGAAAACAATTGAATAATAGGTATGAGAATGTTAATGGAACCCATGTGTTTGAAATAAAGAGATCACTTACATGTACTTATCAAGGGACTCTTGACATAACTTCATATTTCAATAAACTTAAAAAACTTTAGGATAAATTAGGTGTTGTGTGCACTAGCATGCAAAATCTTGTATTTGTGCTACTAAAGAGGGTCTCAAGAAAGAGAAGGAAGAGGACAGGGTTCACCGATTTCTTATGACTCTAAATGAGGTTTATGTGGGGGTTAGGGGCAAAATCATAATGATGCAACCACTGCCATCCCTTGATACTACATACAATATTTTGTTGCAAGATGAAAAACAAAGATACATTGTTCCCAACACCCAGTTTAACTCAGAGTCAGCCTCTTTTAATACAAACTCCAACACTAATAGATTCCGTTCTCAATTCTCATCTACAAAATAATATAAACAAAGTGTAAACTTTGATCCAAACAACAAAATAATCCAATTTTGACCAACCTAAGGCTACTTTGTCTTACAAGTATTGTAAGAAACATGGTCATCCAATCGAAAAATTCTATTAAAAACATGATTTTCCACCAAATTTCAAATTCACAAAGGTTAAAAAGTTTCGTACGGCTGCAAGTGGTGAAGGGCATACTTCTGAATCTTTTGTATTGTAATCTCCAACTGATCAAAACTCCTTAATCCCTTGTCTCACCAAAGAGCAGTACTCCTAGTTGATGCAGTTGCTTATTAGTCAACATTGAGTGATTCAGGGCCTCAACTTGTTCTAATGGAATTTGCCAACTTTGCTAATAGTACTTCTTCTCTACCTGTGTGTTTAAATAGTAGTTCTATTGTGTGCATATTGACTAGTCCTACCGAAAGGGTTTGGATAGTGGATTCAGGGACAACTAACCACATGACTTCAAATAAGGATCTCCTTTTTAATATTACACTCCTTCTTGTTCCTTACTTAGTTTCTCTACATAATGTTACAAAGTTAAGGTAATATGTACATGTTTTCTCAATTTGTTACATCTTCCACTCTACACGTTGTTTTGTATATTCCATCTTTTCATTGCAATCTAATTTCTATGACTAAGCTAATAACACAATTCAATTGTTATGTTCTATTTATTTCTTTTTCTTGTATAATTCTACAGGCCCATTCTATGAAGAAGCTTCTGGAACTTATAGAATAGACCAAGGATTATACAAGTTTCACCGAATTCTGCTCCTCTCACTTCACCTGATAGTCCTGTTTCTGCTTTCAATAATGTAGTACTAAATGCTCAATTTTCTTTACGTATACATGTTCAAAATGTCAGCCACGGTTCTGTTTCTATTTACCTTGTTGTACTGTTCAAAATGTACAAAATAGAACCCGATTAAGTTTCTACTTTACCTTCTTGTATTGTTCCAAACAATGTCAATAAAAATATTATTCTTTGGCATCATAGATTGGATCATGTTCTTTTTGTTCAAATAAAGCATATATCTTCTATCTCTAATGACTTGTCGACTAATAAATCTTTTATTTTCCCTATTTGTGCAAGACACAATGTTTTTTTTTCCTCTTCTCTTACATAAAATGCATAATGTGACGTGGTTATATTAGTTATATATGATTGGGTATAACATCACACTATTTACTTTTTATGTTTGGAGTCAAGCAAGTTGCGAAATAAAGGTCGGCAAAAGTTATTATAAATTTCTCTAATAAATTTTCTAAATTTTGGGTCAAATGTTCTCCTAATATATAAGGATTTATAAGACGCATAACCTATCAAATCGTAGGTCTACGAGTCTAGTTTTCAACCAAAAAAACCTCACATCAAACGGACATTAGAGTAAAACGTTATGACCGTTCTACCCCAGACTATTCACGCTGAAACCGGGTCGCGTACCAGGTCGGGTCAAACAAGTGGTATAAGTCGGTAAACTCGATTTAAACCCTCAAAACATTTTATTTCAGTTCTAAAATAGTTATAAAGCTGAAGAGAGGGTTCCATGGTGTTCTTGAGTGATTAAGGTGCATTTTTAACTATTTCTACCATTAAAATTTTCCCCCGTGCCTAGAAACACAATCTCTACGCTTTGCAATCGTTTTCCCCTTCTATTAGCGGTGTTTGGAGCTATTCTTTAAAGAGAGGAATCTGTTGTTCTTGCTGGTTCTTCAGGCTTTATATACGGTTTTCCAAGGTAATCATCTGGGGACTCTTTTATGAGCGTTTTTACAAAGTTCTACGAACGTTTCGTCAAGTTAGGGTCATATGGCAAATTTGCCGATTTAAACTAAATTATAAATTGTTTATAGGTGCGTATAAGCTACATATATATAGTTTTTGTGAATTTTAGGACATAAGGAAGAACTTTCGTGAAGGAACTACAGGTATTCGGACGTTCGTTGGAAAGGTATGTTAAGGCTAAGCTCCGTCCTTTCTTTTAGCACGAATTATGGGAAATTCCTAAGGCGTCAAATATGATATTTCACTATTCTATTGCTAGAAAGGCCTTCTGTGGAAGGCATTGGGATCATAGCTGAAGTATTTTCATAACGCTATCAGATTGATGTTCCACTCATTCGGTTAAATATAGTATTCGACATCTATATATGTCATTTTGTCGGCTTTCTTAACTATATGTCTATATATATATATATGAATTCTTATTCGTCTTTAGGTTGTGACACAAAAAAAAGGCATTTAGTATTTGCGATCATTCTTTCTTACTTGTTAAAGTGTATTTTAAAATCTCTGAAGTGACACTAGATTATTTTTTAAATATTTCCATTTATTAAATATCAAGAAATCAGGTATAAGAACTAAGTGAAACACCTTAAGCTTTTAATGAATATCTTCAGAGTTAAATTATCTTCCTAAAAGCCGAGTTAAGTTTTCAAGCTTATTTTAAATGTTATGCTGCCCGATCTGTTGGGCCCCCAGTTTAGTTAGCTAGTATGGTTAGTGTCTAACTCGGTAAAATATAGTATTGAGGGCCAGTCGTGCATCCCCTAGTTTGGAGCGTGACAAACTTGGTATCAGAGCAGGTTGTATCCCAGGGAGTCCATAAGCCGTGTCTAGTAGAGTCTTGCTTATGGGTGTGTTGTGCACCACACTTATAATCAGGAGGCTATGAGGCATTTAGGAATTGCTATGTTTCTTTCAATTATTTGATCGTGCTATAGAGCAAAGTTATAAGATCATATGAAATCTAAATCGTGCTTTTTGTTTCTTATCTAATAGGCTACCTACGCTAAGGAGATGGCACAACGAGAGATAGGTATGGATCCGAGGGAAGGTACCAGTCGTTCCCCACCAGGTCAGAGGGATAGATTTCCCTTGGAGGCACACAGTGAGTCTCCAGTACCCCTAGTTTCAGCTTCCCCAGCAATTGTTGGAGCCCAGGGACATGCAGTTCCCACAGTCTCACCAGTTCCATTAGTACCCGAGGCAGCTAGAGACACAGGACCTCCAGCACTTGTTGTTCCCCCATCAGAGACTGGGGAGCAGGGGATGAGGGAGGCAGTTCAGTTGCTGACTAGGATGGTTTCTATTCATGAGCGACAGCTAGAGTCGAAAGAAAATACCGGGAGAGAACGGACAAGAAGCTCGACAGTACGAGAGTTTCTTCACTTGGCCCCTCCATTATTTATAGGATCCAGTTCCACTGAGGATCCCTAGGACTTTATAGACCAGATGTATAGAGTATTGAGGGTGATGCACGCCTCCGTCACCGAGGCTGTGCAGTTGGCTTCTTTTCGACTACGTGATGTAGCCGTCCTATGGTATGAGGCATGGGAGAGATCTAGAGGACCTGATGCTCCACCAGCAGAGCGGGAGAACTTCTCTGAGGCTTTTTTATCCCATTATTTTCCACGGAAAGTTCGAGATACTCGTCTTGACCAGTTTCTTAACCTGAAGCAGGGGGATATGAGTTTGAAGGATTATAGCCATAAGTTTAATTCTTTGGCAAGGTATGCACCAGATATCGTATGCACCATGAGGGTTAGAGTTAATCATTATGTGGATGGTTTGGTGGATCATCTTATTAGAGACTGTAGGGTAGCATCCCTATCGGATAATGTAGATATTTCCCGCATACAGGCTTTCGGTCAGACTACAAAGGACCTTTTTCGTTGGATTCGTGATACTCGTACGGATAGGGAGCAGAGTAAGTGGGATCATACTACGGGGTCTTATAGGGAGCCACAGGGTGAATTTAGGCCCCCACTTCATTGATATCCACCTCGATCAGCAGGTAGTTTCCCACCACAAATGCAGGGCCAACGGTTTGATCGATATATTCAGTCAGGACCGAGGCAGAGCTCAGGCCAGCCTGAGGTCCATCAACAGGAGCGTTCCTCACAAATGAGACAACCTACTCCTCTATGTACTCAGTGCGGTAAGCTGCACACTGGGCAGTGTAGACAGGGTTTGAGTGCATGTTATCATTGTGGATAGACAGGACATTTTACTAGTCAGTGCCCTGGATTAGGCAGAGGTGCACCAGTTCCACCTTCAGGATCAACAGCAGCCTCTTCACCCTCAGTCCGTCCTCCCCGTCCAGGTCCACAAACTACTCAAGGCCGTGGTAGGGGGAGAGTTGGAGGAGACACCTCAGGTTCTAGTGGTGGTCAGAACCACTTTTATGCACTCAAAGGCCGACAAGATTTAGAGGCATCCCCAGATATTGTCACAGGTATGTTGACAATACATTCTCATGCCATTTATGCGTTCATAGATCCTGGCTTTACATTTTCATATATTACTCCATTTACTGCTGCTAAGCTTGACATGAGATCTGAGTTATTGCCACAGTCAATTGAGGTGTCTACGCCAGTTGGCGACTCTATTATAGGTAATCACATCTATCAAGGTTGTACAGTGTTAATTATTGACCATCCAACCTATGTTGATTTAGTTGAATTGGTTATTCTAGACTTTGATGTCATTATGGGTATGGATTGGTTGGCATCTTGTTATTCTAATACTGATTGTCATGCAAAGTTGGTCCGATTTTGTTTTCCTGGTGAGCTTGTCCTTGAATGTAAAGGTAATATAGCTACGCCCAAGGGGAGGTTTATTTCATACCTTAGGGCTCGGAAGTTTATTGCTAAGGCTGTATATACAATCTGGTTCATGTCAGAGATACAGATAAGGAACCACCAACTCTTCAATCAGTTCCTATTTTGAATGAATTCCCGACTGTATTCCCCAACGAGCTTCCAGGAATTACCCCCGAAAGGGAAATTGATTTTGCTATAGATTTGCTTCCTAATACACAGCCTATATACATCCCTCCCTATATAATAGCTCCTGCAGATCTAAGGGAATTGACGGACTTGCTTAATAAAGGCTTTATTAGGCCAAGTAAATCCACATGGGGTGCTCCGGTGCTCTTTGTTTGAAAGAAAGATGGCTCCTTGAGGACGTGTATTGACTACAGGAAACTAAATAAAGTCACTATCAATAATAAGCACCCTCTTCCACGGATTGATGACTTGTTGGACCAGTTACAAGGTACCAAATGCTTTTCAAAGATCGACTTGCGATCCGGTTATCATCAGCTACGAGTCCGGGATATTGATATCCCAAAAACATCATTTAGGATAAGGTATGGCCATTTTGAATTCCTTGTCATGTCTTTCGGGCATACAAATGCCCCAACATCCTTTATGGATATTATGAACACGGTATTCAAACCATTCTTGGATGAATTTTTGATTTTGTTTATTGAAGGCATCCTGATATATTCACGATCGGAAGCCGAGCATGCAGACCACTTGCGAGCTGTATTGCAGACTCTCCAGGACTGTAGGTTATATGCTAAATTCTCTAAATGTGAATTGTGGCTAACTTCTGTAACTTTTCTTGGTCATGTTATCACCAGCGATGGTATCAAGGTTGATAGCCAAAAGATTGAAGCTGTGATGACTTGACAGAGGCCCTTGAATCCGACAGAGGTTCGTAGCTTTTTTGGCTTGGCAGGATATTACCAAAGGTCTGTGGAGGGATTTTCCTCTATCTCTGCACCATTGATGAAACTTACACCTAAGGGAGCTAAATTTTAGTGGACAGATGCATGTGAACAAAGTTTTCAAGAGCTAAATAAAAGGCTTATGACAACACCTGTCTTGACTCTTCCGGATGTCACCGAGGATTATGTTATATATTGTGATGCCTGGAGAATTGGCCTAGGGTGTGTTCTTATGCAACATGGTAAAGTTATCATGTACGCCTCCAGACATTTGCGGAAACATAAACAGAACTATCCTACCCACGATCTTGAGTTAGCCGCAGTTGTCTTCGCCCTAAAGATTTGGCGGCATTATCTATATGGGGTTCATATTGATGTTTTCACTTCGACAAAGAAGATGGTTAGAATTACTAATGGACTATGATGTTGATATTTTATATCATCCCGGTAAAGCTAATATCGTTGTTGATGCCCTTAGCCGGAAGTCCATGGGCAGTCTAAACCATGTTGAAGCTGATAAGGTTAAAATGACCAAATATCTATGCCAGCTAGCTAATTTACATGTGCATTTGGTAGACACATAGGATGGATGAATTCTCGTTCAAATACAGAACAATCTTCTTTTGTACTGAAATAAAAGAGCGACAACACGAGCATCCTGAGATTACAAAACTGAGAGAAAGTATTCCACAGCAGCGAGAACCTTTATTTGAGCTAACAGGAGATAGAGTTCTTTGATACCAGTGTCGCTTATGTGTACCGACAGTCGGAGAGCTCCACGCCAAGATTCTTTCGGAGGCCCATTATTCTAGATATGCAGTTCACCCTAGAGCGACAAAGATGTATCGGGATCTTCGACAGATCTATTGGTGGAATGGAATGAAAGAAGATATCGCGGAGATGGTAGCCCAATATCCCAATTGCCAGAAGCCAAACATCAGAAGCTTGGAGGCCTAACTCAGTATATTGAACTTCCAATATGGAAATGGGACATGATAAATATGGACTTCATCATTCGCTTGCCTCGCACTCCATGGAGGTATGATTCTATTTAGGGTAATTATTGATAGGCTTACAAAATCTCCTCATTTCCTGCCAGTCAGGATGACATATTCAGATGAGGATTATCCCAAGCTTTACATTTGAGAGATTGTTCACCTTTACAGAGTACCATTATCTATTATCTCTGATCGAGGGGCTCAATTTACAGCATATTTTTGGAAATCTTTTCAGAAGGGTCTAGGCACACAGGTAAATCTTAGCACCGGTTTTCATCCGCAAACTGATGGACATGCAGAGTGACTATTCAGATAGTTGAGGATATGTTACGTGCCTGCGTGCTAGACCTTAAAGGAAGTTTGTATGATCATCTACTATTGATCACTTATAATAATGGCTTCTAAGCTACTATTCAGATGGCCCCTTATGAAGCACTATACGGGCGAAAGTGTAGGTTGCCGATCGGTTGGTTTGAGGTTAGGGAAGCAGAGTTGCTAGGTCCTAATTTAGTGCAGCAAGCAATGGAAAAGGTAAAACTTATCAGAGACCGGCTGCGCATAGCACAAAGTCGACAGAAGTCTTATGAAGATGTTCGACGACGAGACTTAGAGTTTGATGTAGAAAATTTTGTTTTCCTGAAACTATCACCTATGAAGGGTGTCATGCAATTTGGAAAGAAGGGGAAGCTCAGCCCTAGGTATGTTGGACCGTATAAAGATTATTTGGAGGATTGGTAAGGTGGCGTACGAGCTTGACTTGCCTTCATAATTGGAAGCAGTCTATCATGTGTTTCATGTATCTATGTTGCGAAAGTGCATTGGCGATCCTTCATGTATTATGCCCATTGAGGATATTTGCATTGCTTAAGACTTATCTTATGCAGAGGTACCAGTAGCAATTTTAATCTCCAGGTAAGAAAGCTTCGAACTAAAGAAGTGGCTTCCGTGAAAGTGTTATTGCGAAATAACAACATTGAGGAAATGACCTGGGCAGCTGAGGAGGAAATAAGGAAGAAGTACCCCCACCTATTTACAACTTAAGGTGAGTCACATTTAAATAATTGACAATTATTTCTTTACATCAACTTAATGTGATTTTGGAGGACTTGAAAGTGCAATTTAAATTTCTTATTGTGAGATAGCTATACGAAGCCTAGTAGTTGGAATCTTCAGAATTTGATTTAAGCTTGCAAAAACAAAAATATATCCTTTAAAATAATGTATTAGCGGAAAAGAAATGAAACATGGAAATTGACTTGACCCATTCGCGGACGAATGTTCTTAAGAGGGGAGACCGTGAGACCCAATGTTTTTCTTTTTCCCCTTCTCTTACGTCATATACATAACGTGATGTGGTTATGTTAGTTATATCTGATTGAGTATAACATCACACTGGTCACTTGATATGTTTTGGATTCAAGCAAGTTGCGAAATAAAGGTCAGCAAAAGTTATCATAAATTTCTCTAATAAATTTTCTAAATTTTTAGTCAAATGTATCAGATCATTTCTCCTAATATATAAAGCGTTATGAGACCCACAATCTATCGAACGGAAAGTTTACGAGTCTAGTTTTCAACCAAAAAAACCTCACATCAAACGAACATTGGAGTAAAACGTTATGACTGTTTTACCCCAGACTGTCCAGGGTGAAACCAGGTCGCAAACCGGTTTGGGTCAAACAAGTGGTATAAGTCGGTAAACTCGACTTTGAAACCCTCAAAACGTTTCATTTCAGTCCCAAAATAGTGATAAAGCTTAAGAGAGGGTTCCATGGTGTTCTTGAGTGATTAAATGCATTTTGAAAATTTCTACCGTTAAAATTTGCCCCCGTGCCTAGAAACACAATCTCTACGCTTTGCAATCGTTTCCCCCTTCTATTAGCGGTGTTTGGAGCTATTCTTGGAAGATAGGAATCTGTTGTTCTTGCTGGTTCTTCAGGATTTATACTTGGTTTGCCAAGGTAATCATCTAGGGACTCTTTTATGAGCGTTTTTACAAAGTTCTACGGACGTTTCGTCAAGTTAGGGTCATATGACAAATTTGCCGATTTAAACTCAATTATGAATTGTTTATAGGTGCGTATAGGATATATATATATATATATATATATATATATATATATATATATATATAGTGCTTGTGAAGCTTAGGATGTAAAGAACAACTTTCGTGAAGGAACTACATGCATTCAGAAGTTTGTTGGAAAGGTATGTTAAGGCTAAGCTCCGTTCTTTCTTTTAGCACGAATTCTGGGAAATTCCTAAGACGTCAATTTGTGATATGTTACTATTCTATTGCTAGAAAGACCTTCTGTGGAAGGCATTGGGATCATAAGTGAAGTATTTTCATAATGCTATTAGGTTGATGTTCCACTCATTGGGTTAAATATGGTATTCGACATCTATATTTGTCATTTTATCGGCTTTCTTAACTATATGTCTATATATATGAATTCTTATTCGTCTTTGGGTTGTGTAACAAAAAAATAAAGGCATTTAATATTTGCGATCAGTCTTTCATTCTTGTTAAAGTGTATTTTAAAATCTCTGAAGTGACACTTGATTATTTTTTTAAATACTTTCATTTATTAAATATCAAGAAAATCGGGTATAAGAAATAAGTGAAGCACCTTAAGCTTTGTATGAATATCTTCAGTTTTAAATTATTTTCCTAAAAGTCGAGTTAAGTGTTCAAGCTTATTCAAAAAAAAGAAGAAAGATATGAGGTTCTACGAGACAATTGTATGCAATACAAAGGTGATTTTGAGATCATGAGAATAAGAGTACCTATGAGCCAAGATTGTCTATGTTTTTGTTGTGGCATATTATGTGCATTCAAAGTTCATATCATACATGGCATATTATGCATGGACTTCAAGCTATAATCGGAGGTAAAAGGCCTATTTTCCCGAAAAACTATATATTTTACAGATGGCCACAGGTTGGCAATATGATACCGGTTAGCTACCGGAAGAGAACGCCACTACTAGCAGTTGGTTGGGTATGTCATGCATTTGCATCAATATATAGATGTATTCACGACATACGATTACACGAGCATACTATGCATATTTGTTTACTATGAGGTCAGATGTCGTCCATGGAGGCTATCATAGTTTCAGTGTCAGGTGGTATCTCTATTATTTTTTTACATCGGCTATGTGTGATTCTACTTTCTGCCTTACATACCATTACATTTTTATTCATACTGATGTCTCGTTGCCCGGGGACACTGCATTTTGTTTGTGCGTGCAGGTCCAGGTAGGGACTCTGATCGGCCCCTCTGCTAGGAGTTCGCAGTTCAGCTGTGAGTTGGTAAGCTCCACCTCTTCCTGGAGCTTTCATAGGATGGTTACTTTTATTGTACAATTTGGGTATAGTCGGGGCCTTGTCTCGACAATGCTTATGACACTCTTAGAGGCTATTGTAGACATAGTATTCTGGGTTTCTTTTTGCAGCTTCCACTCTCCAGCCCATAGGCTTGGCATGTATATATATATATGTATCTAGGCATGTATATCTTCAATCACGGTCTCGTCCGCCAGCTAGTACTTTATTATTTTGGCTCGTCTATTTTTAGTTATATGGCTTATTGTTATTCAGGTCATGACCTTCATGGTCCAGGCTTATTATTTTAGATGTTATGCTGCCCGATCTGTTGGGCCCCCAGCTTAGTTAGCTAGTATGCTCAGTGGCTAACTTGATCAAATATAGAATCGAGGGCCAGTCGTGCATTCCCTAGTTTGGGGCGTGACAATTTGTTACTTAGCTAGACAACCTAAGTTACCATTTTGAGATAGTTCTTCTCATTCAACCTCATTATTCCAACTTATTTATGTGACACTTAGGCATCATACCACACCTAAATCTATTCTAGAGCAAATTACTTTTTAACAATAGTTGATGACTGTAGCATAGCAGCATGGACACTTCTTTTACATTCCAAAAGCTATGCCTTTATCCTACTTAAGGCATTCATAGACATGGTCAAGATACAGTTTCACCTTTCTTTCTAAAATGTTAGGAGTGTTAATGCCTTGTAGATTGACTCGTCCAATTTGGCCATTCAGTTCTTTTCTGATAATGGTATCATACATAAAATAACTTGTATGCCCATACACACAACAACAAAATAGTATGATAAAAAGGAAACATAGACATATACTAGAAACCTCAAGCTCTTTGTTATTTCAATCAAATCTTCCAACCAATTTCTAGGGAGATTGTGTTTTAATAGCCACCTATCTTATTAATAGATTTCCCTCTACAGTTTTATCCAATATGACTCCATTTGAATTACTTTATTGGGTTGCTCCTTCATATTTCGATCTAAAATATTTTGGTTGTCTTTGCTATGTTGTGTTTCCAAGTGTCATAGAGATAAGTTTCAACCTAAACCATCTCAATATGTGTTCATTGGGTATCCCTTTTCTAAAAAGGGGTAAAAACTATACAATCTCACCACTAAGTCTGTAATTAACTCTAGGAATATCATCTTTTATGAATGTGTTTTTCCTTATATTTTGTCATCTTCAGCCTCTTCTCATCTTCCTCCTTCAGTACCTACTTTCTATGATTCTTATCCTAGCATTGTTACTACTTCTCATGTTCCTTGAGATACTCCTTTCTTTACTGCTCAAATACCTACACTCCTAATGCTCCTAACTCTGTCCACACCATTGCTAATTCTACTACTGTTCCTGTTGAATTAGCAGTTCCTCCAATTTCTGAAGCCAAAAAAGTTCCAGAACACATCGGCTCCCACTCATTTGAAGGATTATGTGGTCCATCTCCCTTCATCTACTTCCTGCTCCTCTTCTTCACTCATGTCTACTACAACACATGCTGCAGCAGAGCCTCATTCTAATACTCAGGTGGTTACTATTTTAGCTTGGCATGAGGCCATAGGGAAAGCAGTTCAGGCCCTAGATGCAAATCAGGCCTGGAAAATTGTTGAATTACAAATCTGATGGAAATATGGAGAGATACAAAGCTAGATTAGTAGTTAAAGGTGATATTCAAGTAGAAGGGATTGATTTTAATGAAATATTTTCTCTTGTTGTTAAAATGTGCACTATTAGATGTTTGGTTGTTGTTAAAAAATAGCGGTCCATATTTTAATTAGATATTCATAATACATTTCTGAATGAGGATCGAGATGAAAAAATTTATGTGAAACTTCCTTAAGGTCTTTCTATTGCCTCTACTTCTTCCGGGTCTGCTACTTTGGTATAAACTGGAAAAGTCTATTTATGGCTTAAGACATACTTTTAGGAAATGGTACGCCAAGTTATCTCATGCACTATACTTTAGGGAGTATAATAACTTATTCAGTGACTACTCTTTGTTCATTAAGAAAACTGACTATTTTACTACCCTTATAGTTGTTTATTTAGATGACATAATTGTGGTTGGGATGACTTATATGAAATTTTTGCTCTTGAAGCTTTTTGGTTAATCGCTTCAATATTAAGGACCTGGGATTGGTTAACCATTATTGGGTATTAAGGTATGTTATCTTCTTAGGTATCCTTTTGTTTCAAAAGAAGTTTATCTCTGATTTGCTGTTTGAATTCAATTGTCCTGAAGTATCTGTTGTTGTTAGTCTTTTGGACATGAATCACAAATTGCATTTTGATATTGGGGAGCTACTGCCTCAACCTGAAAGTTATAATAGTTCACTTTGGCACACACGACCAGATTTATGCTTTGCTATCTAATATTTAAGTCAGTTTTTACAATGACCTAGAGTTCCACATATGTTTGCCATTTTACATGTATTGAGATGCTTAAAGGGCACTTCTGAATTTGGAGTTTGGCTGAATAATTATGTTGATTTGTCTTTGCTGGCCAGTTGTGAGAGTGATTAGGCAGCTTGCCCCAAGTCTACGCGTTCTGTTTCTAGTTTTTTATTCAATTGGGTGGTAGTCTCATCAGTTAAAAGTCTAAAAACTAGCATATTGTTTCCCTATCAACTCAGGTACAATACAGAGCCATGCGTAGATTGGTTGCCGAGTTGGCTTGGTTTGTTCAATTGTTATCTGATTTGGGTATCTTTTTTTTCTCCCAGTTACTATTTTTTGCGAAAATCAGGCTACTATTTATATAGCTAAGAAACAAGTGTTCCATGAGCAAGCCAAGCACATCGAAGTCGATTGTCATTTCATTCGCACTAAATTGGTAGAAGTTCTTGTATCTTTGTCCCATGTTTCTACTAGTTCACGACTAGCTGACATTTTTACCAAACCTTTGATAGACATGCACCATCGCACCTTGACTGCAAAGTTTATAACAACCTAATCGATTATTTTCTTTGTAGAATCTCGTTCCTGTATATAAAACTCTCCATATGTGATTTATTGTTATAACTTGTGGGGATGATTAATTCGAGATTTTGAAAGGTTCCGGTTGAAATTAAAATACTTAGTTCCTTAAGGTTGACAAAAATAGATAAGTTTGACCTTGGTCAATATTTTGATTAAACGATCTCACAATCGAGATATAATGGTTCCAATAGGTTTATATGATAATTTCATACTTGGACATATGTTCGGATCGAGTTTTGGATGATCCGAGGAGCGTATCGGTGCCTAATAGTAAAAGTTGGCTCTTTGAAGGTTTTAAAGTTCTATAAATTTAATTTGGTGTAGGTTTTGGTGTTATCGATGTCCAATTAGGACCCGAGACCTGGAATATTTTCGTATGGTAATTTTATGACTTCCACCCAAAATTTGATATCATTCAAAGTAGATTAAGTATGTTTAAACGCATTCGGAGTAAGTTTAAAGAACTTGAATTTTTTAAGTTTATTCAATTTTGTTTGGGGGTATAATTCTTAGGTTTGTTGATGTTTTATTCGTTTCGAGGGTGCGAACGAGTCTGTTCTATGATTTTAAACTTGTTAGTATGTTTGGGTGGAGTCTCGGGGCCCGGCGTGTTTATCGAACGAGGATCGAACTAAGTTGGAACTTAGGATCAAGAGCTGAAGCTCCTAGCTTCTGGTGCAATCGCACCTGCGCTTGGCCACCCGCAGGTGCAAGCGCTTTGTCGCAGAAGTGGCTTTGGACATTTGGCCGATTGTCCGTAGAAGCATAGAACCGCAGAAGCGATACTATAGAAACGGGATCCCTTCCGCAGAAGTGGAGACAGCCAACTTGGGCTAGGACCGCACCTGCAATGGCTTTTTCACAGGTGCGGCGTCGCAGATGCGACCTCAGGTCCGCAGAAGCAGAAATAGATGGAGGTGGAACCTCATTTAATACAGTACTTAAGCATTTTTGGCTCATTTCTTACAGTTTTTCAGGCGATTTTGGAACTGGTCAGAGAGGGATTTTCACTAGCTACTTAAGGTAAGTAATTCCAATCTAATGTGAGTTAAATACAAAGTTCATGGGTTGATTTTAACATGTAAATTAGTAAATATCATGGGTTTAGATGAAAACCTAAGATTTTGATAAAAATTAAATTTAACCACGACAATAGTTATCGAATTTAGTAAAAATCAAATATTTTAATTCATGAGGTTATGGATAACAACTCTCTTCAAAAAATTTTGAATTCGGTCACGTGGGTCCGGAGGGAAATTTTAGGAATTCTTCAGTTGGGTTGGGTAATCACTTTAATAGTTTGGATATGAAATTTTGAACATGTATTAACTATTTTATATAACATTTAATTAGTTTCGAGTCGTTTGGCACTGAATTAAGGGTTAAAAAAATTACAATTGTGGACCGAAAAGTAAGCTTTGAGATGAGGTAAGTCTCTTTTCTAACCTTGTAAGAGGGAGTTAATCCGATAGGCGAATTGAAATAATTGTGTGCTTCTATTTATGGCACTTGGTACGTACGAGGTGACAAGAGTCCATGCGTAACTACTAATTACGCTTATGTTCGGGTAGTTTAGGACCAAAATCATGTTATATTTCCGATGTTTTCACCCTACTTGTAATTTAAGTGTTTAAATAATATGGGAACTTAATGAAGGGATAGTAAAAGGTCGAGTTTCATTTACTTGAGTTTAGAAGAATTACTTGACCATTAATAAAAATTTGATGGCTCTGTGAATATTAACCTCTGGAATAGTGTTTGAATTGGTTATTTATAATGTATCATCTCTTCTTGGGGAGCGGTCCAAATGCCTCAACAGTAAAATAGATGCATCTATGATTCGTGCCATTTGACACTCGGCAATGCACAATTTATGTATTTATATATTGGATTGAGCCGGACAATTTAGGCATAATTTGTACGTAATAATACTCGGAGTTTAATTATACTTGATATTATTTCATTGGGTTGAGAGATCTAATTGTTAAATGATGGATATTGCTTGGGATTTACTATTACAACAACTACCCAGTATAGTCCCACAAGGTGGGGTCTGGGGAGGGTAATATGTAGACGGGCCTTACCCCTACCCGAAAGGGCAGAGAGGCTGTTTCCAATCGACCCTCGGCTCAGTGAAGGAAAGGAACAACAAAAACAAAAACAACAACAAAAGAACATTAGTAGATACAGCAGAAATAGCATAAACAATTATCTACACATAAGAACCATAAATAAATAAATAAATAAATAAAATAGCATGCAATAATTATATCAGACAATAACTAGCATAAATAACTACAATAAGAGAGACACAATCCAATACACAAATCATCTATGGATAGCCCTGCCAAGCCTCACCCAACCCCGGGTGAGGAGTACGAAAAACTCTAAGGGCCCCTATCCTACAACCCTGATACTAGACCTCCAGACTTTCCTATCAAGGGCCATGTCCTCAAAAACCCGCATTCTAGTCATGTCATGCCTAATAACTTCTCCCCAATACCTCTTAGGCCTCCCTCTGCCTCGCCATGTGCCGAGCATCGCCAGCCGCTCACAACTCCTCACCGGGGCATCAGTAATTCTCCTCCGAACATGCCCGAACCACCTCAGCCTCGCTTCTCGCATCTTCTTATCCACCGGGGCCACCCCCATCTTATCTCGAATAACTTCATTCTTAATCTTATCTAACATGGTGAGCCCGCACATCCACCTGAGCATCCTCATCTCCGCAACCTTCATCCTCTGAACATGAGAGTTCTTAACTGGCCAGCACTCCGCCCCATACAACATGGCCGGTCTAACCACAGCTCTATAAAATTTCCACTTGAGTTTCTGTGGAACTTTCTTGTCATACAGGATTCCTGATGCAAGCCTCCACTTTGACCACCCCGCTCCTATGCGATGAGTGACGTCCCCATCAATCTCTCCGTCCCCCTAAATCACCGACCCACCAGGTTAGTAAAATAATTATTTATTATTAGTAATTAGTATTTATTTATTTAATTCCTGTTATTGAGTTAACATGAATTATTTATATAGCCCATGTTAATTTAGCATTTCTGTTATTTTATTGTTAGTCCATAGTAAGTGTCGGAGTCGGTTTTTCATCACTACTTCTTCGAGGTTAGACTAGATACTTACTGGGTACATATTGTTTATGTACTTACGCTATACTTCTGCACTAATTGTGCAGGCAGGTGCATCTGATTATCATCCCAGCACACATTCCTTGATTCTACAAGATTTAGCGGTGAGGTGCCTTACGAGCCCATTCTATAGCACGCGAGTCTTTCCTTTACTTTTTTTTTCCAGTCTATTTCACTCCAGATAGTAATATAGTATTCTTTTGTACATTTTACTAGTAGCTCATACACTTGTGACACCAAGTCTTAGAGGTTTTTCTAGTAGACACATGGTGATTTTTGATTAATTATTTCACCTCATTGCTTTTAAAGCTATCTATGTCTCACGTTATTAAATTTTGCACCTCTTTATTTATTAAATAACTAAAAATCAACCATATTTAAATTGTTAAAAGAAATAATCATACGGTTAGTTTACTGTTGGATTGCTTAGTGGTAACATTGGTGTCATCATGACCTATAGGAGGAATGGAGTCATGAAAAAGTTTGGCATATGTCCATCCTCCAACATGAAATGAGATGTAGGAGTTACCTGAAGATTGGACCACCAAGATTGGGCGAGCACAAGAGCGGGAGTAATTGGGTCTTGCTAATTTATTTGTATCACCATTTACTTTTCTTTTGTCTTTACACCGAAAAATACTGTAAATACTACCCAAATATAAATAGGGGTTAAGTGACATTCTAGATTGTTTTTTTGACTTATTTTTGGTCAATATATCAGAAAATATCCTCTCTCTGAGACGATCTTTTCCTTTTCTTCTTCATGAACCCTAATCACAAATTTAGAAATTTGTGTTGATTTCTAGTCTTAATAGAGGGAGTAATAAACAATGTTTAGGTATCTTAAATATTTACAGTATTCAGGTACGACTTTTGAAAAAATAATTAAAAAAAAAAGTAGCAGCTAGGTGACACTTGGATTTTTTGTTGGTTAAATTTGTGGAATAGTTTTTTGAGGAAAATAATTAGGGAAAGAGCTTTGTGTTTGTATTTATTTTTGATATTTTGGATAACATTATTCATTTTTGTGATTTAAACTAAACTTTGTATTATTTCTGATATATTTTGGCCTGATTTGTGTGAATAAACTATGTATTAAGAACCAAGTGCGATCGTGTGGTTGTAATGTAAAGAAGTCTTAAAGTACTTTGACTATTGCGATCATGTGGTTGCAATGTAAAGAAGTCTTAAACTACTTTGACTATCACATGCGACTATACTGTTTTTTCATCCTAAACTATTGATTAATACTTCCTCTAATTGTCATTTTTTATAAGAAGTGAAATTTTGACAACTGAAAAATATCTTTTTGTGCACTTAAGAGTGTAACATAGTAATTAATAAAGTTGGTTGAGAATCATGAAATATTATATTTAAATTTTAACTGAGAAAAATGTATTAGGTAACTTTTTCTTATTTGTCCAAGTCTTGATTGTCACGATCCAATTCCCGTAATAGGTCATGATGGAGCCCCACGTCGCCGTTAAGCAAGCCAACGATGAATTACCAACTTAATTATTTATTTTATTACTTTTGAAATTATGTAAATTTTACTAAATAAAGAAATTAATGCTTTGAAAATCATGGATACATATAATATTAGTAAGATATAAAATAAAGAGGTAACGATATTGTCATGAGCCCAAACTTAACATGCCGTGATGACACCTATCATGATATTAGGAAAACCGACAACTCACATATTCCAATACATTCAAAGGAAAAATATACCAAAAAAGGTTTAAATAAAAGAAAATCTTATAAAAACCGGATGAAACATCATAAATCAATGCAAAAATTTCTAATAACTGGTTATCACTAAGTACATGAACATCTATACTGTAACACTGTCTAATACACTATTTAACAAAGAACAACAAAATAAGAAAAAGTAGAGAGATAGTGGAGGAGAGTCAAGTTCTGTGGATGCCAAAGCAACTATCTCGATGTTCTCCGAACAGGTAAAAATTCCACAATCAGCCACCATGTTCAGAAATACCTGGATATGCACATAAGGTGCAGAGATCGCAAATAAACAAGGCAATATAAGAGAAGCTTAAATTATTGAGGATACCAATTAATTCAATGAAATTTTGCCCTTTTAAACCATCATATAACAATATTTAAAACTAACTCATAAGGCTTCGTGAGAAGAATATCCGCGTGTGTGTCACGATCTGAATTTCTCACCCTCATGAGTCGTGATGGCGCCTACTAGTGAAAGCTTAGCGAGCCAATTATTCCAAGTATTTAACTCTTTTTCATTGGGTTGAGAGATCTAATTGTTAAATGATAGATATTGCTTGGGATTTACTATTAGTAAAAGAATTATTTATTTAATTCCTGTTATTGAGTTTACAGTTTCATTTATATAAGCCATGTTAATTTAGCATTTCTGTTATTTTATTGTTAGTCCATAGTAAGTGTCGGAGTCGGTTTTTCATTACTACTTCTTCGAGGTTAGACTAGATACTTACTGTGTACATATTGTTTATATACTCACGATATACTTCTGTACTAATTGTGCAGGCAGGTGCATCTGATTATCATCCCAGCACACATCCTTGATTCTACAAGACTTAGTGGTGAGGTGCCTTACGAGCCCATTCTATAGCACCCGAGTCTTTCTTTTGCTTTTTTTCCCCAATCTATTTCACTTCAGATAATAATGTAGTATTCTTTTGTATATTCTACTAGTAGCTCATACACTTGTGACTCCAAGTCTTAGAGGTTTTGCTAGTAGACACTTGGTGATTTTTGATTAATTATTCACCTTATTGCTTTTAAAATTATCTATGTCTCATGTTATTAAATTTTGCACCTCCTTATTTATTAAATAACTAAAAATCAACAATATTTAAATTGTTAAAAAAAATAATCATATGGTTAGTTTACTGTTGGATTGCCTAGTATTAACGTTGATGCCATCATGACCTATAGCAGGAATGGAGTCGTGAAAAAGTTTGGCATATGTCCATCCTCCAACTTCAAGGCAGATATTGGATTTACCTGAATATTGGACCACAAAGATTGGGCGAGCACAGAGCTGGACTAATTGGGTCTAGCTCGTTATTTATTTGTATCACCATTTACTTTTCTTTTGTCTTTACACCGAAAAATACTGTAAATACTACCCAAATATAAATAGGGGTTAAGTGACATTCTAAACGGTTCTTTGACTTATTTTTGGTCAATTGATCAGAAAATATCCTCTCTATGACGATCTTTTCCTTTTCTTCTTCATGAACCCTAATCACAAATCTAGAAATTTGTGTTGATTTCTAGTCTTAATAGAGGGAGTAATAAACAATGATTAGGTATCTTAAATATTTACAGTATTCACATACAATTTTTGAAAAAATAATTAAAAAATAAAGTAGCAGTTGGATTTTTTGTTGGTTAAATTTTGTGGAATAGTTTTTTGAGGAAAATAATTAGGGAAAGAGCTTTGTGTTTGTATTTATTTTTGAGATTTTGGATAACATTATTAATTTTTGTGATTTAAACCAAACTTTGTGTTATTTCTGATATATTTTGGCCTGATTTGTGAAAATAAACTATGTATTTAGAACCAACTGCGATCATGTGGTTGTAATGTGAAGAAGTCTTAAACTACTTTGCCTATCACATGCGACTATACTGTTTTTTCATCCTAAACTATTGATTAATACTTCCTTTAAATGTCATTTTTTATAAGAAGTGAAATTTTGACAACTGAAAATTATCTTTTTGTGCACTTAAGAGTGTAACATAGTAATTAATAAAGTTGGTTGAGAATCATGAAATATTATATTTAAATTTTAACTTAGAAAAAAGTATTAGGTAATTTTTTCTTATTTGTCCAAGTCTTGGTTATCACGATCCAATTTCCGTAATAGGTCATGATGGAGCCTCACGTCGCCGTTAAGCAAGCCAATGATGAATTACCAACTTAATTATTTATTTTATTACTTTTAAAATTATGTAAATTTTACTAAATAAAGAACTTTGAAAATGATGGATACATACAATATTAGTAGGATATAAAATTAAGGGGTAACAATATTGTCATGACCCCAAACTTAACATGCCGTGATGACATCTATCCTGATATTAGGAAAACCAACAAGTCACATGTTCCAATACATTCAAAGGAAAAATATACCAAAAAAGGTTTAAATAAAAGTAAATATTATAAAAACCGGATGAAACATCATAAATCAATGTAGAAAATTTCTAAAAACTGAGTATCACTGAGTACATGAACATCTATACTGTAACACTATCTAATACACTATCTAAGAAAGAACAACAAAATAAGCAAAAGTAGAGAGATAGTGGAGGAGAGTCAAGTTATGTGGATACCAAAGCAGCTACCTCGATGATCTCCGAACAAGTAAAAAGTCCACAATCAGTTATCATGTTCAGAAATATTGGATCTGCACATAAGGTGCAGAGATCGCAAATAAAAAAGGCAATATAAGAGAAGCTTAGATTATTGAGGATACCAATTAATTCAATGAAATTTTGCCCTTTTAAACCATCATATAACAATATTTAAAACTAACTCATAAGGCTTCGTGAGAAGAATGTTCGCGTGCGTGTCACGATCCGAATTTCTCACCCTCAGGAGTCGTAATGGCGCCTACTAGTGAAAGCTAAGCAAACCAATTATTCCAAGTATTTAACTCTTTTTTTTAATCTCTTAACGATTGAGAGTTAACACTTTATAAACAACGAAAATAATAAAGCGGAAGAGTGAAATGTAACAATTTAAAATAATACTAATACAAATTCATAAACATAAGCTACCCAGGACTGGTGTCACAATATTATAGACCACCTAAGAATACTAAAATAGGGGTTTGAATACAAAGTTGTTTTTGAAAACATGTTGCGGGGAATATCATTTACAAAATCAGTAAAGAAGCGAAGAGAACACGAAAATTCAACTGTAAGCAAGAATAAGGAAATCAAAGACAAGTATACGATATCACCCTTCATGATTTTTTTTACTCTCATTCTCACCATAAGAATCAATATAATTGGCACGGCATCACCCTTCGTGTTTTTACCTCATATAATCATGGCACAAAAGTATCCGTCGTGCATTATCACTCATATCATGGCACAACATTATATATTGTGTGGCTCGACATTACCCTTCATGCATTAACACTCTCTCAAAAATATCATGCACGTCATCACCCTTCGTGCTTTTACACTCTTCCTCATCCAAGCAACAATCACAAAGAAATTTAGGCAAGGAAATCAATAATATCCCAATAAAATTCTGGCAAGGGAACAATAGCATAATAATAATATTTCCGCAAGGAAAACAATACCACGAGTAATGACATCCTAGCAAGGGAGATAATATCAAAAGCAATAACATCCTGGCAAGGGAAACAATATCATAAACCTCTTCTCTTTTCCACAATTACTTCACAACTCAATTCTCAACTCGTGCAAACGCTCTACGATGTTCTATTACAAATGATAATTCCACAAGCCTTGTTCGACAATAGAAATCATCATATAAAGCATGAACAATACGAAACAGAGTCACATCAATCATAGTATAAGACTCACGGACATGCTTGACACCGACGTATAGATACTCGTCACCGTACCTGTACGTCGTACTCAACAATTAACACATAGAAAATAAGACTCAACTCCTAATCGCTCAAGCTAAGGTTAGACCAAACACTTACCTCAATACCACAAACACAATTCAAGCCTCAACAATCACTTTACCTCTTGATTCCACTCCCAATTCGCTTGTATCTAACCATTATTTACTTTAAAATATAAATAAATACTAAATAAATGAATTCTAATGCATGAAAATAAGTTTTCTAGTGTTTTTCCCAAAAAGTCCAAAATCGGCCCCGGATCTGCTTGGCCCAAACTGAAATTCGGATCAAAACCCGATTAACCATTCACCCCGACCCCGGATATGCAATTAGTTTTGGAAACCGACCTTAATTTGAGGTGTAAATCCCCAAATTTTGATATTCCTAAGTTCTGGCCAAAATTTTCAAACCATCATGTAAACACTAGATTCGAGCATGAAATCTTGTAAAAAAAATAAGTTAATAAGTTAAAAATTTCTTACTTGTATTTAGGGGAAGAAAGAGTGTCTTGAAAAATCGTCTCTTATGTTTTAGGGTTTTGAAAAATGAAAAATGGCTGAAAAGTCTCATTTAATATAACCCTCTCAGACCCCCACAGTTGATCGCATAAAAAGGATCATGGCCGCGGAGCTCCATCCCAGACCGCGAGATATTAAGCGTGGCCGCAAAGACATGGCCTTTCTCACCACTTATACCATAAATCCCACTATAGTCGCGAAGACCCCACTGCTGACCGCGAAGCCTGGTTTCAGAGACCTGCAACTTTCTCTGAACTGCAACAGTTATGTTCTATGTCTAAATTCACTCCGAGGACTATTCAAAACTCATCCAAGCCCTCGGAGCTCCAAACTAATTAGCACACAAGCTTAAAACGTCATATGGACTTGCTCGTGCGATCAAATTATCAAAATACATCAACAACTACAGATTCAACCTCAAATTCATAAAAGTACTAAAAAACATCGAAATTTCCATTTTCTCTCAACTATATGTCCGTTTTATAGAAAACCACTTCCGATTTTCACCAAATTCCACAGATTCAACCAATTTATTATTTAAAACCTGTACCTGGCTCCGGAACCAATACACAGGCCCCATATCATCAAGAAATTGCATTAATTCATTTCTATAAGTGTTTATATTTTCCATAAATTTTTTTTTTAAAACAAATTCATTTCTCGGGCTTGGGTCCTTGGAATTCGATTTCGGGCATACTCCCAAGTCTCAAATTTTACTATGGACCCTACGAGACCTTCGGATCACGGGTCCGGGTCTGTTTACCAAGAATGTTGACAAAAGTATGCTTTATTCAACTTTAAAATCCAATTTCCTTATTTTAATTAGTTTTCACATAAAATCTTTTCGGAGGGGGGCCCAGACTGCGCATGCAATATGAGGTGAGACAAAAAGAGGTTTTCAACGCTTTGGGACATAGAATCACTTTCAAAACAAGTAATGACCTTTTGGGTCATCACATTTTCCACTTCTAAAAAACCGATCCCACGAGCCTCCAAAAGCTCCGCTAAAGGCAAGAACTGATCCCGCGATCCTTCAAAGTCAATGACACAAGCTCGGAGCATATTCTCTAAAATCTGAATGGTACGTTCAGATTGTTCATCCGTCTGAGGATAAAATGTTGTGCTCAACTCGACCCCTATGCCTAACTCATGCTGAACTGCCCTCCAGAAATGTGAGGTAAACTGCATACCTCGGTCTGAACTGATAGACACGGGCACACCATGAAGACGAATAATCTGCCAAATATAGATCTCAGCTAACCTCTTAGAAGAATAGGAAATTGTCAAAGAACGAAATATGCTGACTTAGTTAGCCTATCAACGATAACCTACACTGAATCGAACATCCTCTAAGTCCTTGGTTGTCCAACAACGAAGTCCTTAATGATATGCACCTACTTCTACTATGGAATCTCAATCTTCGAGAACAAACCACCAGGTCTTTGATGCTCGTACTTTACCTTCTGACAATTCAAACACCGGGCCATATATGCAACAATATCTTTCTTGATCCTCCTCCACCAATAATGATGATGCAAGTCCTGATACATTTTAGCGACTCCTGGATGAATAGAATATGGGGAACTATGTGCCTGCTCTAGAATCAACTCTCGGAGTCCATCCATATTAGGCACACAAACTTAACCCTGCATCCTCAAAACTCCATCATCTCCCAATGTAACCTGTTTGGAATCAACATGCCGCACCACGTCCCTAAGAACACACAAATGAGGATCATCATGCTGCCGATCTCGGATACACTCAAATAATGAAAACGAGTGATTGTGCAAGCTAACACATGTCTGGGCTCAGAAACATTCAATCTCACGAATGGATTGGCTAAAGCCGGAACATCCAAAGCAAGAGGTCTCTCATCGACCGGAATATATAAAAGACTGCCATACTGATTGACTTTCTACTCAAAGCATCGGCCACCACATTGGCCTTCCCTGGATGATATAAGATTGTGATATCATATTCTTTCAATAGCACCAACCACCTTATTGGCCTAAAATTTAGCTCCTTCTGCTTGAAAAAGTACTATAGACTTTTATGATCCATGACACCTCACATGAAATGCCATACAAATAGTGTCTCCAAATCTTCAGCGCGTGAATGATGACTGCTAAATCCAAGTCATGAACTGGATAATTCTTCTCATGAACGTTCAACTGTCGCGAAGCATAAGCAATGACCTTGCCATCCTGCATCAACACCTCACCAAGTCCAATACGAGATACATCACAATAAACTGTACATGGCCCTAAACCTGTAGGAAATACCAACACCGAAGCAGTAGTTAAAGCCGTCTTGAGCATCTGAAAGCCCGCCTCACACTCATCCGACCACCTGAATTGGACACTCTTCTAGGAACAACCTAGTCATCAGGGTTGCAATAGATGAAAATCCCTCTACAAACCGACGGTAATAGCCTGCCAAACCCAAGAAGCTCCGAAAATCTGTAGATGATGCGGGTCTAGGCCAATTCTTGACCGCCTCTATCTTCTTCGGATCCACCTAAATAACCTCTGTTGATACAACGTGACCCAAGAATGCAACTGAGCTCAACCAAAAGTCACACTTCGAAAGCTTAGCATATAACGTCTCTTAAAGGCTAAAGAACCACTCTTAAATACTGCTCATGCTCTTCGGCTGCAGGAATATATCAAAATATCATCAATGATGACTATTATGAACGAATCCAAGTAAGGCTTGAACACTCGGTTCATCAAATCCATGAAAGCTACTAGGGCATTTTTCAACCCGAATGACATCACCAAGAACTCATAATGCCCGTATCGAGTGCGAAAAGTTGTCTCAGGGACATCAGTTGCCCTAATCCTCAACTTACGGTAGCCAGATATCAAGTCAATCTTCGAAAATACTTTGGCACCCTGAAGCTGTCAAATAAATCATTAATCCTCGACAATGGATACTTATTCTTGATTGTGACCTTGTTCAACTACCGACATCGATCCCTTCTTCTTCTTGACAAACATCACCGACGCACCCCAAGATTAGACACTAGGTCTAATAAAGCCATTATCAAGAAAGTCTTGCAATTGCTCCTTCAATTCTTTCAACTCAGGGTGGGCCATACGATATGGCGGGATAGAAATAAGCCGAGTGCCCAACGCCAAATCAATACAAAAGTTAATATCCATATTAGGTTTCATACCCAGTAGGTCTGAAGGAAATACCTAAAAAACTCATGAACAACAAGCACATAATCCATAAAAGGAACCTCAGCGCTGGAATCACGAACATATTCCAAATAGGCCAAACATCCCCTATAAAACCATATGACAAGCCTTCATATATGAGATAACCCTACTGGTAGAATGACCAAGAGTCCTTCTCTATTCTAGACAAGGTAAACCCAGCAAGGAAAAGGTCACAGTCTTGGCATGACACTCTAAGATTGCATGGTAAGGTGAAAACCTGTCCATTCCCAATATGACATCAAAATCAACAATGTCCAAAAGTAATAAATCTACTCTAGTATCAAGATCCCCAATCAGATATACATGAATAATGGAGATGATCTACCATAATAGAATCACCCACCAGTATAGACACATATACATGAGCACTCAAAGAATCACTAGGCATGACCAGATACAATGCAAAATAAGATGACACATAGGAGTATACAGATCCTGGATTAAATAGAACTGAGTCATCTCTACTACAAACTAGAACAGTACCTTTGATAACAATATCGGAGGCCTCAGCCTCAAGCATGGCTGGAAGGGCATAACATCGAGGCTGGGCCCTACCACGCCGAACTACATCTCTAGTATGGCCTCCTGCTGGGTGGCCTCAACCTATAGCGGCTTGACCTATACCTCTAATACCTATACCTCCACCTCTAGCACCTCTACCTCCGCCTCTAGCTAGATGACCGGGCTGTGGAACACTCGATGCCTGAACCATGGTACGAGAACCCTGATGCCGAGAGCTGCTCGGTGCTCGAGGGAAAAATTTAGTAATATGCCTCATGTCACCACAAGTATAACAAGCCCTCGGGTGTTGAGACTCCTAACCTTGACAGCCTGAATAACCACTCTGGAAACTCTAGAGAGAAGGTGCACTTATATGAGTTGGTGGTACACCATAGGGAATCTGATCAGAATTCTGCATATGAGAACCATGGCCACTTGGAGCACCGTGAGAAGCATAAAGTGTTGAATGAAATGGCTTGGATGGATGGCCCCAACCAAAAGAATCTATGCCTCCATATGAGGAACCACTGAACCTGCCCGAATGACGAGGCCTCTTGTCTGACCTCTGACCAATCCTCTATGATAAAAGCATCTTAATTCTCCTGGCCACCTACAATCGAATAGGCTAAACAAGTCTCTTAATGAACCTCATCATTCTCTATCTCTCAGTAAGAAGTATAAGAAGAGCATGACGGGATAAATCAATAAATCTGGTATCGTAATGCGTAACAGTCATAGAACCCTGCTGGAGACGCTCAAATTACCTAGGATAGTTCTCCCTCTGAATGATAAGAAGAAAATTCTTCATAAATAGCTAAGAAAACTAATGTCGTGCCCCCGTTTTCTATAGCAAATTCCAGTTTGTGACATTTGGGAGGACAACTCATTCCCTTTTAGGAATTTTTATTTGAATTGAAGAGTCTCCACCTAATGATTAGGGTGTATTAGGATACCAAGAGGGTTTGATTCGAACATTTAGAGATTGGGTAAGGGCATGAAACTATTCCAAGGGGAAGGTGTTAGGCACCCCTCAAAATCCAGTAATGTGGTTCTCGACCAGACTATTATATTGAACTTAGGTGCAGATAACACGTAAACAAATAAAGCTTCAAATAAGAGGAGGTTTTCAGATAAGGGTTTACAGATGAATAAAGTTTGAAAAAAAAAGAAACTAAAAGTCTGATTTTTCTTAAAAGAAGAGTTTGAAATTCTTTAAAAGAGATAAAAAAACAAAGGAAAGAGGGTCCTAGGTTTATTAATAATATAGATCACCCACACAATGCCCGATAATCACTCCACAATGAGGGGCTACGGTGGCATTATCGCGTTGTGATCATATCCATAGCTACGCTTCCCACCCTGTTAAGAATTAAAAGTGCGGAATGGTCTAGTTTACTTATTTCATGCTATTACCCGCCCAAATCCTATCAGCTCCAGAGGAATTTAGGACTATTAATCCTAAAGGGAAGGGGTATCGACTCATTTGTAGTTTCAAAGTCAAAATTCTAAGTCGACATGCAAGAATATGAATAGCAAATTGGGGGAAAACATATAACAAGCAAAAGGGCTCAGATATACCTCCTTCCAACAATCAGCACGTAATTTAGCATGACTTGCATGTACTGTTAAGGGCTTGATTAAATACTAAACATGAAAGAACTTAAAGGTTTAGGCAGACTGATTTATTACATAAGTCAGATAAGAAGCCCCAATCAGGTCTACCTGCTAGTTGTAGTTAATGGAACAGATTCAGTTTATAACTTTTATCCTAAGGCTTGCCTAAGTGTTGGACAAGAATCCTATAGGCATGGTATCTACTGAATTTAGAAAACAGGGAAATAACAAGGTCTAAATAAACTGAATACGTACTAGTTAAAGGGGTTGTCAGATTATTAAAAGGAAAGCCAGTTTTTTATGAAGGTTGTAAGTTCTACAACTAACAGTACCCGTTGTTACTGATTTTAGCTCTGTTCGTGAATGAAGCAGCTTAGATTCGATTAGAGTTCCTATAGACATGCTTTCTATATGCAATTGATTTTTGAACTTCGTAGACATGGTATAAAATGTAGAAGACTTGTTTTAAACCTATGAACATGATATCTAGATACTGAATTTTGTTTAAGAACTATGAACATGATATCTAGGTGTTGAACTTTATATAAGACCTATGGACATGATATCTAGTTGCAATTGAATGTTTAAGACCTATGAACTTGATATCTAGGTGCTGAACTTTATTTAAGACCAAAGAACATGATGTCCAGGTTCAATTGAATGTGCAGACTTAAAAAATCCTATAGGCATGATTTCTATATGAATATGGTAATCCTATGATCATGATTTCTATATAAATGATAGATGTACATAATTCAGAAGGGACTACAAGCATGATTTCTATATGCATCAGTATATGCAGATTTGCAAACACCTATAGGCATAATTTCTATATGCGTGCAGATTTGAAATACCTATAAGCATGGTATCTACCCCTTTTGTATACATAACCACCCACCCTTTTTCACTAACCATCCCCAAGAGTTTATTACAAATTATTATAGTCCAGAATAAAGTAAAAATATATCAGAAAAATAAAAGTACAACTAAGAAGAGCCCGATTCAGACTTCATGTCTAAAATATGAGTAAACCAACTCCATGAGATCATGGTCCAAAGCCTTTCTCCCATTTGAGTGTGTCAAAGTTCCCTAAGAGTCTTCAATGAACCGTGGGCAATGCTCACACCCAAATGTGTTATCAGATTGGGACAAGTGCAGTTTGGAAAGGCCAGCCCTCAAGTTTCCAAGTTTAGAGGGAACTCAAAGGGTCCCGAGGCAAGGCTCACAAGAAGGGGAAGAACTTATGACTAAGAAAGTGTGCAAGTGCAGAGTAGGATACTAATAAGGGAAAAGGAGATGAAACTAGTTTTAGATAAGCACACATAAGGGGTTTCAGGGGAATAAGGATATTACAAAGAGCTTGTTGCTAAGGCAGACTTTAGGCGTGCCCACCAATTGGGAGTGCTAGCACACCTGTAAGCCTGCCAGAAACTCACACTATTATAAGTTAGGATCCCAGATGATCTGGTTTGATCCATGGAAAGTAACTTGAAGTATTGCCATGTCTCAAACCATAGCTTAACATATAGGGGGAGGGGTAGGGATTGTGATTCATAGTAAACAGACAAAAAGAAATCAGCATGCTAGAATGAGTGTTGAACTATGCATAAGTAGTAAACAGGGATAGAAAAGCAATAAACACATTGTTGTGGTACTGAAACTTAAATCAGGACATACCAGTTTCAAAGAAACACGATAAAGAAATGAAGTAGGTCCTATAAATAGGCCACAATGCAAGCAAATAAGAAAGAATACTATTGTGTATGAGTGTAGTTTCATAAAGACTATGAGTGAGGATGTGTGTGCTAATGAAAGAGTCGTGTATTTATAGTGTAAAAAATAGGTATAAATAAGGTAAGAAAAAAAATAAGGAACTGAGGTATCAATTAAAATCAATCAACACAAGACTTCCTTTAATTAAGGAATTCAGACTCAAATGGCAAAAGCTATTCAAGAAAAGAAATCAAATAAACAACTTGTTTAAAGTAGGCAATTAGGGGTAGATACATAAGAGATTACTTAAGGGTAGAACTTTTAAATACACGGTTACATAAATAAGGTTAGAGAAATCAATTAGTAACACTTAAATTAAGGATTTGAGATTCAATAATCACTGGTCTATGAATGAACCGGGTCAGAAAAGCTAAGAAAAGTTTTTAACTTAAGCTGAGTCACAAGGAAATCAAACAAGGAATGAAATCAATCACACCTATACAGAAGGAAATCTGAAATCAAAAAAAATTTGAAAGCCATTCTAGAGGGTAGTTCGGCACATATAAAGAGTACACAAACATGCTCAGCTGAAAGAAAAAAGTCATGTCATTGCAAAATTAGTATATAATAGACTGCAGGAGCATGGTAGTCACATAGGTTAGCAATGTAGAAGAGAGATAGTATCAAATAACATACAAAAGGTCCAGTGTAAAAGACATTAGAAGAGTTTAGTTGAGAATCGGAATTGCTTAAAGAGATAGAGGTTGAAACAAAAATTTCAAGGCTCAGTTGAGCAATAAACGAAATGACTTCAGAAACTGTAAATAGTTAGGGTTTCTAAAATCACACAGTTTTAAAGATGAAAAACAAGCATATCACATAGCCAATGTCTCAAACTCGAATGAACCCCAAAATTCTAATATTTTACCATCGATTGAGTGCAGAGATGAGAGGACAAGTAATTAAAAATAAAATATACTAGTCGAAATAGGTTCAGAGACCTGAGACCTTCGACATGCTCTTTCAGTAGCAGGAACTCATGAGAGGCATTGTAAAAGAACATCATGTGAAACATAGTAGAGGAACACAAAGAAACATAGTAGAAGAACTGATAAGAAACCTAATGGAAGAGACTATTAAGAACAGTAAAAGAAGCATATCAGAAGAAGCTAAACTAGAACACCGTAGAGAAACATATTAAGAACATAGTAGAGAAACGTATAAAGAACACCATAGAGAAACATATAAAAAGCACATTAAAGAAACATATAAAGAACACAAAGAAAAAAGAAAACCCCTAAATCAAAAAATATACAAGTTTTGAAAGCATAACTTTTTGAGAAAAATATCAGAAAATTGTTTAAAACTCTTGGGAAAACACAGATCTAGAATAGATATAAAGAAAATAGAAGAACCTCGAAAGCTAGGGTTTTAAAGGAACTTAAACGGTGAGAAAGGCTTAGATGGTTGTTGATCTAGATAGGAGGAGTCGAGGCCAGGCTTGAGCAGACATGGCTTGTTAGAGATGGACCTAGAACTTGAAACACACAAAGATCTGGACCCTACTCTTTCGTGGTCAAGTCATGAGACTTCGTTAACCAGGCGTGGAGGAGCCATAGAAGGCCGGTGGATGGTTAAACCACCATGGATCCAAGCCAAGAGGTGGCCGGAGAAGGTGAGTGAAGCCCATCGGAGTGGAGAGGAAAAGGGAAGGTTCTACAGAGAACCAAAGAGATAGAGATAGAGAGGGAGTCGGTTGAGTGTGGAATGAGAGGGGTTCAGGGGGGTCGTTTGGGTTTAATTTGGTAAGAATGAATCTAGACCGTTGATCCATTTTTGATCAACTACCAAGATTTAATTCGATTTGGGTCGGGTAGATTTATGGATTGGGCTTAGGTCTTTGGGCTGGTTTAATTGGGGTTAGTGTGTGGTTTGATTTAGGCCAGATTATAAAGCCAAATCTGGCTATAAGTTAAATAGCCCCTTTTTTCCCATTTAATTTATAAAAATAGTAAATGATTTTCTGAAAACAAATTGATAGTGCTAAAATGATTTATAATATATAAATAATAATTTTAAAATACAAGATCCTATTTTTATAAATATGAGACGAATTTAAACCTAAAATGGCTAATATTGTAATTATGCAATTTAATCCTTAAAAATACAAAATAAAATTGTAAAAAAATATAAAAAATATCTTAGCTATATTTTAGTGTAAATATAAGACTCCAATAAATGAGTCACCAAAATGATAGTTTTGGTGACAATTATTGGGGTTATTTTTATAAAATAGGGCAGTAAATTTATTTAAAAATCCTTGAAAATTAGGAAAAATTTATAGGACCTTTGGACATACCTATATATGCATATACATGCTATTTTGAAAGGTATTTTGCATATTACAAATATATAGGAAAAAATTAGGTATCAACAGCTAATCCTAAGTCAAAGCCGGTAACCCAGCTGGTCTAGCCAAATAATAATCTCTCTACCAAGTCTTGGTGGATCCACACAGTCGAAAAGCAACAAAGTCAATCCTATTGGTCTCCACTATCCCCATGTTCCGTAGAACCTCAGGACAACTGTCCAAATAATCCTGGGGATCCTCAGAAAATGTACCACCAAAAGTAGTAGTGAAGAGCTTATTAGACCTATCCAACCTCCACAAGGCATCAACAGACATAGTTGTCCCCTCACCACTTTGTGCCAAAACACCAGGATGAGCTACTGGAGTCTAAAACCGGGGAGCCATCTACTCCAGAGTGCAAGTATCAGGAGTCTGGGCTCCTTCTTCAGCCTGAGAGACGACTGGTGCTACAGGAAGCTACCTGCCTGGGCGACACTCTCAATAAGGCCCACTAGACAGACCAGAGCACCTTGAAGTGTAGGGGGTGGCGATGAACCCCTTTATGACCCGAGTTGATCCCGCCAAAACTATCTAGGCTGGAATCTCATCGTCAAACTCAAGTTGAGGCTCCACCGTTGGTGATGTTGCTCGATCTTTGGGCTGAGCCCTTCCTCTACCTCGGGCTCTAGCACGGGCTCGACCTCTGCCCCTTGTAGGAGTTACTATTGGGACTCGGGCTGCAGGTCAACTGATGAAGTGGTACATGTTCTCACAATCTGCGAAAGAACAGAGTGGAAGTTCAATTAGCATTGAGAAATCAAGTCACATGACAAGAAAGAATAGATATGAAGTTTTTCCTAACTCTGTAGCCTCTGGGATAAATACAGACGTCTCCGTACCGATCCCTCAGACTCTGCAAAACTTGTCCATGAATCGTGAGACCTAAGAAACTTAGAGCTATGATACCAACTTGTCACGACCTAGATTTTCCACACTCGAGAGTGGTGATGGCTCCTACTAGTTAAAGCTAGGCAAGCCAATTATTCCAAGTATTTAACCCTTTATTTTTAATCCCTTAACGATTGAGAGTTAAAACTTTATAAACAACAAAATAATAAAGCGGAAGAATGAAATGTAATAATTTAAAATAATATCGATACAAATACATACACAGAAGCTACCCACAACTGGTGTCACAATCTCACAAACTGTCTAAGAATACTACAAATAGGGGTCTAAAGATAAATACAAAGTTGTTTCTGAAATACATAAAAGAAACATAATGGAAAGATAGAAGGAGACACCAAGGCCTACTGACACCTGCAGGACTACCTCGAGTCTCCACCATTGGACTGAAGGCACCAACCTTACTGTGATCTAATAGCCGCAGCACTAGGATCTACACATAGTACAAAGTGTAGTATCAGCACAATCGATCCCATGTGCTGGTGAGTTTTCTAGTCTACCTCGGTGAAGTAGTGACGAGGGTAGGACATGACTACCAAATAAACCTGTGTAGTTATATCATATATACAAAGTTATAATGCCAGAACTAGCAGTTAAAGATACGAAGGGTAAATATGCTACAGGAATATTATGTATAGACAAAATCTCAGTAAAGAAGTGAAAAAAACTTGAAAATTCAACTGTGGAAGTATCATTGGTAATTGAACACCGTGTATGTATGTGCACTATTTTTCAAATACTCTGCCCGAACAGTATTATGGCATGTAGAGGAAGGAAATAAGTAAATCAGAGAAACGATCAAGGAAATACAATTTCCACACTGCACGGACAACTCAAAAGCTAACAATAAAACTTGTACGGACAACTCACATGCGACACGGACAATATCAATATATGGATCCGCACAGGAAACTTACGTGCTGCACAGACATCTCACATACCAATAGTATCAATATATGTATCAGCACGGATAACTCACGTGCCAATAACATATTCTGGCCGACATAGCCACATGTCATGACTAAACATATTATAAATAAGCAATAAAGCAAGTATACAGGTATATGATGAATGAAATAAGATTCTCATATCTTCGAGCTGATGTAAATAACGTGCTAATGTGTAGTCATGTGAAAAGTATGATATCGTAGCTCAAACCGGATATTTCATCAATGAAAAGCATTTATTATGTTCGTTTAGGGGGTTAAACCCCTAAGTAGCCTCATCATGGTCCTATTGGATCACATAAACTGTTACAACATATGGGATATCATAGCTTAAAGCTTAGTAGTCATTTCTAGGCTTATAAGACACCGAGCATAATTAAAACATGAATATATAGTCCCGGTGCTCGTACATTGGCGCATCCCCATTCTTGTGTGCACCCAAAAGTATGTGGCTATCACAATAATTTAGGCAACTGGTGCCTAATCGAGTTTAAATACATACTTACCTCTAGCAAATCGATCACTTTGCTAACAAGCCTTGCCTCGTGAATCAGCCTCAGAACACCTCAAATATAGTCATAAAAAATTTGATATAATCAACTCAAGCTATAGGGATCAATTCCATACATAAATGCTAAGTTCTTAATCAAAAGTCGAAAAGTCAACTTGAAAGTAAACCCTAGGGCCCACGTCTCAGAATCTAATAAATGTTACAAAATTCGGCAACTCATTCAATCACGAGTCCAACCATACTAGATTTATCAAATTTCGATTCCTAAATCTCGATCAAATTCCCAAAATTTGGCATAAGAAGTTTTCTCCACCCCCCCTCCAATTTCGCAAGCCAAATCGCTAATTACATGATGAAATCAAAGATATAATCATGTAATTTAGCCAAAACTGAGAAAGAATCACTTGCCCCAATCATTGCTTTGAAAATCTCTCCAAGAATCGTGAAACAAACTAAAACCCTCATTTTTTAGACTTTAAATTCTACCCGGATCACCCTTAATTGTGATCGCAGCAAAGGTTTCACGATCTCAAAACACAAACTCAGTTTCCCAAAAAATTAACCTCATATGAACGCAATAATACCCACGCGACGTGAAGCACTGCTTCCTCAGACCTACGAGGTCGTGTCCCTCTCCACGCAATCGTGAAGAACAAACGCGTGAACTCAGCTCATGCCTTACTTCTTCTTCACGAACGTGGCTTAGACCATGTGTTTGTGCTGCACATCTTCCTCCAGCTTACGCGATCGAAGACCAAGACTTGCAATCACATAGAATAAACTTCCACGGCTAAAAACATAGTCTATGCAATCGCGGACCTGTCTACGCGATCACGTACATGGAAACCATACAAAGACACCAAAAACTTCAGCCATTACTCCAAATCAAATTCCACTCCAATAGCCATTCAAAATCCATGTAAGGTCCCCAAGATCTCAACCAAATATATCAACAAGTCTGAAAATACGACACGAACTTAGTTGAGGCCTCAAATCACATCAAAAACACAAATCGCACCCCAATTCAAGCCTAGTGAACTTGTGAACTTTCAACTTTATATTCGATGTCGAAACCAATCAAATCAAGTCCCGTTGACTTTAAATTTTGTACAAAATTCATAAATGACACAACATTTTCTCTCCAAATTTGGAACCAAAATCCGAGCCCGTAAACTACAAAGTTAACTCTCGGTCAAACCTCTCAATTTTCAAAACTTCTAATTTTCCAACTTTTATCATTTCAGGTCTAAATCAACTACAGACCTCCAAATCACTATGCGGCACAGTCATAAGTACAAAGTCACCCAACAGAACTATCAGAATTGTCAAAACTCTATTTCGGAGTCATTTACACTGTCACACCTCTTTTTTCCACCCTGAAAAGGGTATATGAGAGTTTTTTCAATTAATGTGATAATAATTGAAATGGGATTATTTATTCAAATTCAAAATCGCCACTTGGGATAATTTATGGTATCCCAGTCACTGATTTAATATCTCGAATTGAGGAAGTTAACTCTTAATTAGTGTCTATAAATACATAAATCCGAGTAAGGAATTCTGTTAACCCAGGAGGATGTGTTAGGCATTCCCGGGTTCCGTAGTTTTTGTACGGCCGCTCAACAATTAATAATTGGCCTAATTATTTGATTTACTACATGTTTTAAATTTGTCGTGCATTTTTAACTTTATACCGCTTTTAATTAATTATTTAACCACTTTTAGGATTTAGAAAATTATTTGAATGAGTCACGATTGTCTTGCACTCGTTTGTTTTGTACACATTGCGAATCCCGTCACGGAAGTCTTATTCATGATCTACAACATGTTTAACTTTATTAATATTAGTTATGGTCGGGTCACATGAAATGCACACCCGAATTTGGAGTTAAATATCATGACTATGCCATGGGAAGCGTAATCATAGTCACGATAGTTAATTAATCGTTCCTAAAGAATTTCTACGAATATTTTAATTCAGACGTTTTATTTCCCAAGAATGTTTGACCATGATCACGTGAGTTATGGAATTTATTTCAATAAGTCGCGATGTGACGCGTTCATTATTTTTGTACATATTACAAAACACGTCATGCGAATGCACCCGCAACTTGAAACGTGTTTATTTTAATTATTATTGTTAGAAAGTATGGTCGGCGCTATGAATTCTTATATCTATATTCGAGCTCGTCATATCCAAATTACCAATCAAATTAAGAAAGTTTTGTAAAAAAGGTCAATAGATTAATCTTACAGATGAAAAAAGAAAACGTTTTCTGAAGATAAATTTTCATACAACCAAACCAAATATTCAAATGCCAAGGAGTCTGCAAACTGCAACATGAAAAAAAAAACAAAATAAACAGTTGAAACGGTGATAATCAACAACCTTAGAATCAGTAACATAGACCTAAAATGTTTGAATCATAGAGAAATAAAATAGAGTAGTGAAAGAAAAAAAGAATCGGACCTTGAGCAATGCAACTTTTCCAATGTTTATAACGATGAGGGGCATCAAAGTAACATACAACTACTGGGTTTGCCCAAGATCCTTTTAACGCCTCTTTAATCAACCATCCTCATTGCTCGCTCAAAATTTTCCCAAATAAAAAATGCCAACATTGAAAGTTGGTCATCGTTCACCGAATGAGTTGATTGGATACCTTCCCACAGTATTTGCACGTCTCTTTGGAGAATAAAGGAAAGAACATTAACCAAAGCATTAAGTTCTTTCGTTCTTCTTTAGGGGTGTAGGAATTTTCCTGCATTTTTTTTAGGAATTGGAATCAGATTCTTGGGGTGTTTTTTCTTTTTTTTTTTTTATGTGGGAATGGCTGCCCTTAAGGTATGGATTCTATGTCTAGGTCTAGATTTTTATTTAGGAATTAGATAATCTTTTTTAATTGGGTATGAAAAATAGGTATGTGCTCAATGTTTTGGGCTACCCGAAATTAGGCTTTCTCATTTAAAATCAAACAAAATTAGCCTCAAATTTCATATGTTTTATTTCAAAATAAGACCAAAAATACTACACTATTTACTAATTAATCCTACTTAAGTAAAATAACTATTAAAATAAAATTATTCGTTAAAACAAACCTATTTTTGGTATTGTTTAAATATCATACTAAGAGATAAAAAATGAAAAATCAATGTAAAATTAAGATAATATTCGTGGAAGTGTTTTTTATTTTTGATTTATATGTAAGGTAGAAAAATTAAAAGTAACTAGATAAAAAATTAATTAGATAAATAAGAGAAAATATTTTATAATTTTTATTTTTGTGATAAAATAAAGTAAAAGAGAGCGATACTAAAGCTAAAGTAAATATTTACGCTAAAATGTGTAAAATCTCGGGGAAAGTCAAAAATTACATGTCTACAACTGTCCTTCTTTGACTGGAAATGCGAATAGTTTTCAGACAAAGAACAATGAGACTGGTTATCTGAGTTGCCTACATATCCTCGGCTATAAAGGAATCAGGCCATGTATAGTTCAGAATTGGGCAGAATGATTGAGTACCGAGGTGGAGAGCCAACTGAGGTGCCATCGAGGTTCCGGTCTATGGTTCCTTTTATTACATCAAAATCAAAATTCAAAAGACATAGTAACCCTACAAGCTACAAGTTACAAGATTCTTTTCTATGAGTCTTTTGAAGCTCGATTTAGAGTCTTGGTTGTTTATTCATGCGGACTCTGATCTGAATCTTGACGTTTGTTAGCTGCAGGTGCTGGTTCATTCCTTTTTCAACTTCTCGGATCAAGGCAAGATATGCAAAGCTTGTGACTTCAATCACGTATTGAGCGTTTCACATCTTTTCTCTGATTCTGCATTTGGATTCACTTCCCTCTTTTTTTCTTTTTTCTTGGATTGAGGCTTCTTCTTCGGTCATCTTGGATTGTTGACTTGTATTCTTGCTAAGAGCTTCTGCTACTTCTAACTTGAATTGACAACAGGACTGGAGGTTTCCCCTGTTCTTCAGGAGGATCCTGATGTCTTCGACTGGAACTTGAAATGAATTCCTTTATTCTCAAGGTGGGCGCCTGCTACTGTCTTGAAACTTCAAATGACTCTGAAATAAATTATAAAATGAATTTTCTTATTCTCCAGGTGGGGCGCCTGCTACTATAACAAACAAACAAAGTAAAAGAAATTTTTCTGCCCCAGTTTTCATCGGGAACATCTGTGAGTGTTAAACGAATCCTGCTATCCAAAAGAGTTCTATGAATTTAAAAGTTAAACCCTATTATCCAGGAGGCCCTGAAAACTAAAATTAAATCTCATCTTAAGAGTGAAACCTTGAAAGCTAAATTCTATTTTCTAAAGCTAAAACTTTTGCTAAATTTCATTATGAGGGTCCTAAAAATTTAAATCTAAATCCCATTATCTATGAGGGTCATGAAAACTTAAAACTACATCCCATTATCCAGGAGGGTCGTGAAAACTTGAAATTAAATCCCATTATCTAGGAGGGTCCTGAAAACTTGAACTAAAATCCCATTATCCATGAGGGCTCTGAAAACCTTAAAATTAAATCCTATTATTCAAGAGGGTCCTATTTTCAAGACAACTAAAGATTGAGAACTTAGAAAACTTAAATTGACCCCTATTTTTTTCTTTTTTTTTTCAAATCAAGACTTCTTTTTTTTCAAATTATCCAAGGAGAAAATTTGTCAGACTAGGTTTTCTATCTTAGGAGAAAGATTCATCAGACTAAGATTTTGATCATAGGAAAAAGTTCATCAAACTAGATCACTTTTTCTCTTTTTTATATCGTAAGAGAAAGATTCATTTGACTAAGATTTCTATCCTAGGAAAAAATTCATCAGACTAGGTTTTCTTATCTTAGTAAAAAGATTCATCAGACTAAGTTTCTTATTTTAGGAGAAAGATTCATCAGACTAAGATTTTTATCCTAGCAGAAAGTTCATCAGACTAGGTCTCTTTTTTTCTCTTTTTTTTTTGGTATCTTAGGAGAAAGATTCATTGGACTAAGATTTCTATCATAGGAGAAAGTTCATCATACTAGGTCTTTTGCCTTAGGAGAAAATTCATCAGACTAAGATTTTTATCCTATGAGAAAATTCATAAGACTAGGCCTTCTATTTTAGGAGAAAAATTCATCATACTAAGTTTTTTTTTTGTTATATTAGGAGAAAGATTCATAAGATTAATATTTTTATTGGGAGAAATTATACCAGACTAGGGATTTTTATCTTAGGAGGAAAAATGTGAAGAGCAATGGAAATATTTTATGCACATTAGCAACACAAATAAAGGCAAAGATTTGAGAAACTTCCCTTTGTCGACTCTTCTCTTCTCTTTTTTTTTCCTTTTTCTTTTTCTTCTTCTTTTTTCAAAAGCATTGCTTTGTTCGTGTATGAAAAAAAAAGTTTTATTAGATTTAAAAGTGGTGGTCGGTTTGTGGCCTTGAGTCTTGAGCAGCTTGGATTTTTCTTAATTAGCTTGAGTCGGTCTCAAGAGACTTTAGTTCAACACCAGCTTTGATTGTTTCACACTAAGTACCATTTGTATTTATGCCTCAATCAGCCTTATCCCAACTGGAGATCTTTTCTTAGATTACCCTTTTTGATATCTTGAATGGCTTCTTGCTTTTTAAGCAATTTTTTTGTCAGAGAGAGTCGTAATTGGCTATGCGCCTTTTGCAAGATATGCACTTTTCATAGTCTCTATTCAGTACTAAAAAGGACCCCTGATTAACCTCGAGATTGTCCTTGTTTTCTTTAACCAAGTAGGCTAGCAGGAGTTATTAGGGGATGAGCCTTTGCATGAATTCTCAAGGCATGTAGCATGTGACAATTTAGTGTGCTGGCCAAATTTGCTTTGTGCGACTAAAAAGCTGGTAGCAGATTTTAAAATCGTTTCTTGCTTTTTTTCACAAAGACTTCCTCAAAGTAAATGACACAATGATGCAAAGCAACAATAGTAACTAGAAATTCCCCTATCGGGTAGGACAAAAGGTAGAGGACATGCATTTTGGACTTAATGGCCGATCTATCAAATTGACCTACTCTTTTTTTTTGCCACCTATGACCTTTGAAGTCAGGCTTGTTTGTGCCAATTATTTGAATCTCCTTCACGACTCGCTTTCGACTAGTGGTGCCCCGAGGGATTTTCACCAACAAGTCTCTCTTATTTATTCATCTCTGTTTTCCGTCGCCTTACAGTTCCCTAAGGGTTTTCATTAGTAAGACTCTCTTATTTTTCTTTTTCTTTTACTTTCCTATTCTTTTTCTTTCTATGAGAAACTTGACAATGTTCTACATCACGTAACAATAGTTGCCCATTCATGATTTTCTTGGGATTCTTGGAGGCCGATTGGGATGTCTTTATTTGGAAGGATCTTGGATAGGGTTGGAAAGAAAGGACGGCATGAAGGCCCAAAGTAGGCTCAAAATGAGAGGTTATAAACTTACAACTCTTAGAATCGACTCTTTAAAACTAAACAAACTCATGCCCCAGTTTTAGATATTAGGGACTTTTTGATTTATTATTATTATTTGAATTCAAAGCCTTAATTGTTTGGATGAATTGTTTGAAATAGTGCTTTAGCTGCAATTAAACCTTAATTGACTTCTCTCTCTCTAACGGCTCTCTTCTCTCTCCTCAATCTCTCTCTCTTCCCGTCTGAAGCGACCACCGTCGCCGGTTCCGACAGGTAAGTCCCTCTCCTCTTCCTCTTCTCTCTCTTCTCTCTCTCCTCTCTCGTCTTTTCCGACTGCACAGTGCTGTCAGAACACTGTTCCGACAACTCACGGTGGTTGGCTTTTGTCACCTCCCACTCCATTGAGGCACACAACGTCAGGCGCACCCCCTCCCCCCCGGCAATTTCCGTAGACGGAATCCACCCCACGCGCCGCCGCGGCGCGTGCGACCTTTTCCGGCTATTTTTCCGCCGGACCCTTTTACACAGTCCCCTCCCCCACGGTTCCAACCAACCCAGCACCCTCGAAATTTTTCTCGGGTCACTTTCATTCCCAACTGCCCACTTAGCCTGCTCTCTCTTCGCTGCCACACTACTTATCATAGCAGACTGGCGGAAGAGATTTACCAACACGGTTGGCTTACCCAAGTCTGATCCTTCGGTTCAGAGGTTTCGAACTTTCGCTTTTCGCCGAAAATTCCGGCAATTCCTGCGCTTTCCTTTCCATTACCCCCTCAGCCTTCGTGGGTGTGTGTGGGTGTGTTTTTATTTTCTTGGACAGGTGCATATTCTACCGGCAAGGATTTCTGGCAAGCCTCAGTACCCTCGGCGACTACCGTTCAGACTCGCAGCAGGACGTAATAGAACAGCACGTTCTGAGGAGCTTCAGGAGAACTTGGGCGCACCAAAGCAAACTTTCAGGTTTCCCCACCGGGAGTTGGTACCTCCCGCTCTCTTGTTTACTTAGTGTAATTTCTTACGCCTTTAGCTATCAGTTGGAGTGTGGCATATTCTGTTGTGGTCTATCTTGCATCTTTTGCGTATTTCGTTCTAGTGTGTACGTGCGCTACTGTTTCTCATAGTTGGTTGGAGGGATAGTGGCCGCGGCGGGGGATGTTAGCGTAAGGTCATGTCCTCGGGGGGTGGGGGTGGTGTCGGGAGTGAGTAGGGGAGCAGGGGGTAACCACGCGGGTGGGGCGGGGGGTAAGGGAGGAAAGAGGGCAGCGGATGCCCATAGATTAAGGATTGGGTCTTGGAACGTAGGCACGCTGACGGGCAAGTCCATAGAGTTGGCGAAGATTCTTCAGAAGAGGAGGGTAAACATAGCGTGTGTCCAGGAGACCCGGTTGAAAGGGACGAAGGCGTGGGATGTAGACGGGTTTAAACTGTGGTATTCTGGGGTCGTGAGAGGTATGAATGGAGTGGGCATCTTGGTGGATAGGGACCTAAGGGAGTCCGTGGTCGAGGTTAGGCGAGTGAATGATAGGTTAATGTCTATCAAGCTGGCTATTGGGGGTGGCGTGCTCAACGTCATCAGCGCTTATGCGCCGCAAGCGGGTTTAGACAAGGAGGCCAAGAGGCGCTTTTGGGAGGACTTGGATGATATGGTGAGTAGTATTCCTTAATCTGAGAAGTTAATTATTGGAGGAGACTTTAATGGCCACATTGGTGCTGATGCTGGTGGCTATGATGAGGTGCAAGGAGGCTTCGGCTTTGGGGCTAGGAACGGAGGGGGCACTTCGCTGCTAGATTTCGCTAGGGCTTCTGAGCTTCTGATTGCGAATTTGACTTTTCGGAAGAGGGAGGAGCATTTGGTTACCTTCAAGAGTTCAGTGGAGAGGACGCAGATTGATTACATTCTCATCCGAAGGAGCGATAGGGGCCTCTCCAAGGACTGCAAGGTTATTCTGGGAGAGTCTCTTTCTACTCTCCATAGACTCGTGGTGCTGGATGTCGATCTCTGGGTGAAGAGGAAGAGGAGAGGCGCGCGAGGTCAACTGCGGACAAGATGGGGTGCTCTGTCAAAGGAAAAAGCTCAGGAGTTGGAAAGGAGGTTAGTTGAGGGCGGAGCTTGGAGGAGTTCTGGGGAAGCGGATGCTATGTGGACAGCGACAGCGACCCTGATTAGGGGGATAACACGGGACGTGCTCGGGGTGGCCAAAGGACACTCAGGCAGTTATCAGGGCGAATGGTGGTGGAACGATATAGTCAAAGGAAAAGTGGAAGTGAAGAAGGCGGCATTCGTTAGGTTGGCAGGGAGCACAAGCGAGGATGATCGGCGAGCGAACAGGGAGATCTACAAGGTGGCAAGGAAAGAAGCAATGATGGCAGTCACGGAAGCTAAAAACGCGGCGTTCGGTCGCATGTAAGAAGAGCTAGGGGAGAGAGGCGGGGATAAGAAGTTATTCTGGTTAGCTAGAGCAAGGGAGAGGAAGGCGCGTGATCTAGACCAAGTTAGGTGTATCAAGGGCGAGGATGGTAGAGTTTTGTTGGGGGAATCTCAAATCAAACAGAGGTGGCAGGAGTACTTTCGGGACTTACTTAACGAGGAGGGGGATCGTAACATAGAGCTAGGGGAACTGGGGCACCCAGAGCGTCATAGGGACCTTGGGTACTGCAGGCGCATTAGGGTAGAGGAGGTCATGAGGGCTCTGCGTAGGATGAGTAGGGGTCGAGCGACCGGGCCTGACGAGATCCCGGTGGAGTTCTGGAAGTGCATGGGTAAGTCTGGAGGGGGAGTGGCTCTCCAGGTTGTTCAATGCGATCTTCAGGACCAAAAGGATGCCGGACGAGTGGAGATGGAGTAGAGTGGTGCCCTTGTACAAGAACAAAGGGGACATCCACTGCTGCAACAATTATAGGGGTATCAAATTGATTAGTCACACCATGAAGGTTTGGGAGAGGGTGATTGAGACGAGGGTGAGGGGAGTGACAACTATATCTGGGAACCAGTTCGGTTTCATGCCGGGCCGCTCCTCTACTGAGGCTATCCACCTCGCCAGGCGCCTGGCGGAGCAATTCAGGGATAAGAGGAAGGACCTTCACATGGTGCTTATTGAACTGGAGAAGGCGTATAAGGTCCCGAGGGAGGTGCTGTGGCGGTGTTTGGAGGCGAAGAGCGTGCCGGAAGCCTACATCAGAGTAATCAAGGACATGTACAATGGAGCTAAGACTAGGGTTAAGACGGTGGGTGGCGATTCAGGCCATTTTCTAGTGGTTACGGGGCTCCATCAAGGATTGGCGCTGAGCCCCCTCTTGTTTGCATTAGTGATAGATGCTCTTACCCGTCATATTCAAGGGGATGTGCCTTGGTGTATGTTATTTGCTGATGATATAGTATTGATAGATGAGTCGAGGGCTGGTGTTATCGAGAGGTTAGAGGTATGGCGGCAGACTCTCAAGTCTAAAGGTTTCAAAATAAGCAGATCTAAGACAGAATACCTGGAGTGCAAGTTTAGCGCCGATCCGAGTTAAGTAGGGAGGGACGTGATGATTGGCTCTCAGGCCATCGCCAAGTAGGACTGCGTTCGTTACCTTGGGTCGGTGATTCAGGGGGATGGAGAGATTGACGGGGACGTCACGCATCGTATAGGAGCAGGGTGGGCTAAGTGGAGGCTTGCATCAGGAGTCCTGTGTGACAGGAAAGTTCCACACAAACTCAAGGGGAAATTCTATAGAGCCGTGGTTAGACCTGCGATGCTGTATGGGGCGGAGTGCTGGCCCGTAAAGAATTCCCATGTTCAGAGGATGAGGGTCGCGGAGATGAGGATGCTTAGGTGGATGTGCGGGCATACAAGGCTAGATAAAATTAGGAATGAAATTATTCGGGAGAAGGTGGGGGTGGCCCCGGTGGATGAGAAGATGCGCGAAGCGCGGCTGAGGTGGTTCGGGCATGTGCGGAGGAGAAGTCCCGATGCACCGGTGAGGAGCTGCGAACGGCTGGTGATTGCTGGCGGTCGGCGCGGCAGAGGGAGGCCCAAGAAGTATTGGGGAGAGGTGATTAGGCAGGATATGGCTAGAATGCAGGTTTTAGAGGACATGACCCTTGATAGGAAAGCCTGGAGGTCTGGTATCAGGGTTGTAGGATAGGGGCACCTAGAGTTTCTCGTCCGCTCCTCCCGGGGTTGGCGGTGGGGTAGCAGGGCTATTCATAGATGATATGTGTTTACTGTACGATACTATTACTTGTTATTGTATATTGGTATTTTGTTTCCTTTGTTCAGATTATTTCAAACGCTATTTATGCTGGAATTTCTATTGCACTAATGATATACTGTTTCTGTTTTGTTTTATTTCTGCTTGTTTTAATATTGTTTTTCACCTAACCCTATGAGCCGAGGGTCGATTAAAAACAGCCTCCCTGCCCTGTCGGGTAGGGGTAAGGCTCGTCTACATATTACTCTCCCCAGACCCCAACTGGTGGGAATACACTGGGTAGTTGTTGTTGTTGTTGTTGTATTATTATTTGAATTCTTATTTGGTTGGACCGAATCATGAGGTTGTCTGTGTATCCTTTTTATAAGAAATCAGGTCGAACATAGTTCAAACATATGACCTAAATTATTTTTCATCTTTCTTTTGTTTCTTTTCTTTTTTTTTCTTCTCTGTTTTTTTGTTTGCCCCAGCTTCTATCTTCTTGGGGCATGGACATTCGACAGTTTTTTTCTTCTTTTTTTTTCACTTGAACTTCCAAAGAGCTGCCCCAGTTTATACTCTTGGGACATGGACTTTTCTTTTTCTTTTTCTTTTTTCATTTTGGTTCTTTTTTTCGACTCTTGATTCTAAACTTGATTCCAAAAGAGGGTGGTCAAAGAATATAATACAGGCTCAAAAGGGCAACGAAAAGTATAAAGTGTTTGGATAGTATAAAAAGGGCCCCCCAACCTCGAAAACGCCAAACATAGTATCTTTTCGCAATCAAAACATTGACGAACATGTCTGTCTTCTTGGTATATCGTGGTCACAAGATACTTTCTATCCCGTAATGTCAAACTTTCTGCAACAAACTTCAATTGATTCTTCCTCAACCTGATGTTAATACCCAATTTCTCCCCAAAATATTCTTAAATTTGCATATATACCTTCAAAAATCGTGCATTAATAGCAATTGGTATTTTTTTGATAATTTTTCTATATTTTTTAATTTATCCAGCATTTTATTTCCAATTAGGGGTGGAAAAATGGTTCACAGAAAATATTTAATCACCCATATTATCCACTAAAAATGGGATAATTAACTTTTTCAAAACGGGTCAAATATGGATAAGAACTATATTATCCATTTAGAAAATGGATAACCAATGGGTCTAATTTTTAAATTTGAAAATCCTCAAATTGGGGATTCCTCAAGTTAGGGAGATTAAGAATTATCCTAAAAGTGATTATATACAAGAAATCATGGATAATATGCGCAACTCATATTATCCACGTGTTAATCCTTTTTTATCCATATCAAATATGGTCGGGTCGGATAATTGATCCGTTTTTTCATTACCCATTTTGACGCGAACCATATCCAACCCAACTCTACCGGCCCATTTGCCATGCCTATTTCCAAGCCGAATCTCATCTGAATCATCATTTATCAGTACTCTTTGACGTAAGTTCCTTGGCTTGGATAAGGAATTTAGTTCATGTTGCTATTCCTGCATCCAGAGGGCAGTACGTTTGGTGGAATAATTTCTTAGATATATTACCACATTTCCAAGGGTTAGGCCCACTTTTTATAGGTCAATGTACAAATAATTACAGAATTGCATCATGAGTGATTTCAAAAGCATTTCTTGATTTAATTTGTTATTTATGGTCCTATCTAAATCAAATTATTTCATAATTAGCCAAATTGGCATAGTTTGGCTACAATTGGAATAACATTACAATTATAGTCCAATCATATGATTTACAATTTTTTGACGGAAAATTAATTATTTGTGTTTTAAAGACGAAGCAATCATTTTTATCTATTTTCTATGCACGAAATTAATTTTTTACAGTTACCAACTATTTTTGTAAATTGTTTTAGTTAATTTAATTGGGTATTTAACAAATAGCTAATTTATTTCAATTATAACCTAATAAAACCATCCCAAATCACCTAATTACACTAGCCAAAAGACCCAGGCCCAAACCTCTCCTTCTCTCTCAAACTCCCTCTGTTCCTCTTTCTTGCCATTAACAATGATGGCGCACCACCACTCCCAGCCTTGATGGCTTTCCTATGGCTAGGATTCATGCTATCTTTGAGGTCCTCAATGGACCAGTGGTCGCTCCAGCCACCCCTGGGTCTTTTGTCATGGTCCTCGTGCCATCATGGCTCGATTGAGTAAGATCATACTATTTTTTGTTAGACTTATGGTTTCTAAGCCGGTATCTCTTTATCTCTGGGTCATTTTTCTCGAAACCCTAATTTCCTCTCTTAACTCTTCAAATCCATAACAGATCTGATAATATTTAAACTATTTTTTGCTTGTTTTATGAAAACCTTTCGATTTTCAAAGCGTTGCTTCATTTTCCTTCATAACTAGGGTCTCCATAACTTTCTTTAAGAGCAATTTTTATTTCTAATGTTGTTCGTAATCCCTATGTTTTTAATCGGGTTTTGTTAAGCTTTCCCTTTAAACGTAACTAGTTATGTCGAAAACCCCTAATTTTTGGCTTTAGTCTTGAATTTTGAGTGTGTCTTTACTATTTATTCATTCAATTTGTCTGTATGTTTAATTCTCATGAGTATGCTTCGATTTTAATTAGGGTTTTTATGATTTTCACACTAGTAATATCTTATTAAGGTTTCCGATTTAGTTCTTCCTATTTATACTTAGTTTATTGGTTTATTCATAGAAGTCTATATTGTTTCCATTAATATTAGTACTTTTTTTTGGATTCTTGAATACTTGATTTACTATGTTGATACTCTTACACCGATTTTTGACTATTTATTTTTCCTATTTTTCATAACCCTTATATTATTTTTTTACCTTATTATGTGATTGGCTGTATTATTAATTGGTTCCTACTATTATTTCCTTAATTAGACCCTTATGTATCTATCCTTACTTACATATTCTGTACCTATGTTGTTTGAATTCTTTCTTTATTTTTTACCTTCTTTCTATCGTTGGTAAATTACTCCCTTAATTAAGGAAAACTTGGCTGATTTTCATTCTTAATTGATTATGTAGTTCTATAATTACTGAACTATTGATTCTTGCCTTATTTACCTAGCTTTCAAACTGTTATAGATACTTTCTTCTTTTTCATTACACACACGAAGACGTTGGTTCAAAGCTCTCTCTCTCTTTGACACTCAAAACTTTTTGTTCTCTTTCTTGTGATTACTTACTATTGTTCTAAGTTTGCTAGCTACAAGCTAAGGCTAACTATTGTGCTCTTATATTCTTCACTTTGTGTTTACTATCTCTTTACTGGTATGATCTAATTTCCATTCAAGTCCTAAAATCAGTATGTTTCTTTTAATACCTCAGTTCATCGTGTTTCTAATTTATTTCTATCTATGGTTATGTTGTTCAACATGTAACTGACAAGTTTACATTACTGCTTCATCTAGCATGCTAGTCTAACCCTCTTAGGGCATCTCAGAACATGTTCTATTCCCCTGGTAGTCTGTTTCAATATGAATCTACCTTGTTTTGAATACTTTTCTACTTGTTATCTAGTTTTGATATGCATTTGCTTTGCAAAACAATCTATTACTTTAAATGTCTTATTTGTATGATATTTTCTAAAATCCATACTATGTTGGTATCACGAGGTTTTCCCTAATCCCATAAACCCCTACGAGGACTGCTATGCTCCTGTAACTATGTGTTCACCTATATGACCTATGTATCCCCAAATCCTTTTACCCCTGTTTGTGGTTATTGAGTCAGCCTTGGTTCTATGTCTCTAGCTGTGTATGAACCTGTTTTGAGGTATTATGTTAGGACTATTGCTTACAACTTTGCTCTCTATTCAAAACTTCTCTCTATTTTCTTTTATAGAACTATTTCCAACAAGTCCCTTTTCAAACTGTTTCCATGCTTAAATCTTTTTAAGTACTTTCACATCTACTCTTAGGTTTTAAATTTTGCCCCTCTAATGTGTGACTGCTTACGGATCCCTGTGAGATCCCTCCGAACTCTGATATATTAGAGCTAGCCCTTCCACAATGCACTTACTCAACTATGACTATGAAATATGGGTGTGAGCATTGCCGAGATCCCTTAAGGTCCTTAAGGAACTCTGACACACCCGAACTATGTGAAAGGTTGTGAGGCAATCTGGCATTGGAAACTTTGGAAATCTGGGCCTATTGGTGGAATCCTTATAGAGTAACTTCTTATTTTCCTTATCTACTTATGTAATTCATTCGATATTGGCCTATAATAATTTGTAAACGAATTTTGGGGTTGGTTAGTGAAAATGAGAGGGTAGCTATGCATGTTATAGACATGAAAGGGGTAGAAACCATTCTTTTGGTTTAACCCTAGTATAACAAAACCTCATGTCGGATCCCTAGTAGGAACGTCTGTTTGCATCACATGCATTTGACTTAGGGGACTCAACACAGGGGTTGGGTTCGTCTAGGACAGTGACCTGGAACGAAAAAACCATCCTGATGCATCTTACGTTCCACTTATACATTTATCTGCTTTGAATTTGCTTGTTGACCGGCTTGTGAATAGGGAAAGAAAATTGAGAAAAATAGCAGTGTTAGGGCTAAATGAGAGTAATCGCTTGTTTCGAAAAACCAATATTCAGATACTACCGAAATGCTGCCGGATAAAAAGAAAAAAGAAGCAAGGACCATACCCTCTTTTATACACGGATGCCCCGAAGGACAAACGTATAAGGAAGTTTTCCAATTAAAGTGACATTATTCAAAATGAGAGTATTTATTTATTTAGAGTCGCCACTTGGGATAGACTTGACTTTTGGTGTCCTAGGTCACCGATTTGTTTTGAGTCCCAAATCGAGGAAAACTTCGACTGCCTGAATGGAGTCTGCGAACCAAAAATTCTAAGTAAGGAATTCTGTTGACCCGATGGAAGGTGTTAGGCACCCTCGGATCCCGTGGTTCTAGCATGGTCGCTTAAACTCTTATAATTGGCTAAAATTCTGATTTTATGCATGTTCATCCTATAGTGCAATTTCTAATTATTTACCGCTTTTTTAATTGAATTTTAAGAATGTGAACGTCATTTAAAATATGTCTTTTGATCGCATCACATGAAATGCACCCGGATCCGAAACACATTTTATTCGACATCTTGGGATTTTGATTTGGGTCACATGAAATGTACACCTGTATTTTAGGAAAGTAGAATTATTAAAAGACGCGCCTAAAACGGCTGACGTATTATTATCTTTCCGGAAAGCCGTGAAGTTCGCTAAAAGACATGCCTTGAATGTTTAAATATTTTAATATGAGCATTTAAAGAGGGCCACACAATTTATGGATTTTGTATGGCGCGGCGCATCTCACTTCGTTATTTTAATATGGCCAATATAGAGCGAACTAGAATTTCCTATCGAATTTGTCTCTAATTGTCCTAATTGATCAATATTGTAAAATTTGGGCCTCAAGTCCAAGTCCGGATTCAAACAAAAGGGGAGAACCTCTTAATTTGAACTTTCTACCTAACATAAAGGCCTACATTTACACTATAAACTTATTTATCACCAGCATTTCATATATAGGCTAGTCTCTGCCCTAATGGAATTGAACAGCCTGATACGGGCTATGGGACATACTGGCAAACACGTGACTGGCTAGTTTAGGCCCAACATTATGGCCTGGGTAGTCCAGGTGTTGTTTGAACTAAGTTGGAGTTAATAGTGCCCCACCAGCTGATTTTAGCATGCGTAATGTTGTAGTTAACGAGCTAAGACATAGTTCAACCTCTAATTTACACGATACATGAATTGAAAGGTAAGAGAAAAGAGAAAATTGCACAGGCTAACAACTACTTGACCCGCAATACACCATTGAAAGTAACTCATATCAAACTAAAAGTACATAACCAGTCACTTGATAAATAGAGATCATGAGACCACATGTGCACTAATGCTATAATTCTGGTCAGAATTCATTTAAATACCCCTAATAAAAGTACTCATAACTGAAAACAAACTAGTCATGAAGGAAAAGGCAGTCCAATTATATAAATCATTTGAAGTCCTCAGTCACCAAATGTCAGATGTTGCGACTACACAATCTAGCATGACACTACTATGTACATAAGTAAACTAATAAATTGATGTGCTCAGTTTGTCATGTGAACAACATACATATGAATACACATGTATTTAAGCAATTTGAGTACTCAAATCAACATGTGACTTCAAATCAAAACTTCAATTATAAATTCCTTAGCCTATGGCCATTGGAGGTGAAGCAAGTACCTGGAACTAAGCAAAGGAGAATGGTGAAGGAATCAGCAGTGAGTACAAGCAGTTAGCAAATGAATATCAACAACAACACAAAAATAGGATTAGCTTGAAAGCCGGACTTGCAACAACCCAGAATAACCAAAAGTGGCCATTGATTGAACTCAAAACCCTTGAAATTAAACCAGGAAACCTCCAGAAAACTTAATGCAACCAAATCCTAAAATAAATGATGCAAATTTAGCACCAGAATTTGAAATTAACTAGAACTTCAATAGAACAATTGTTTTTAGAATTTTCTGTTTGTTTTGAGGATCTAAATTACCTAATTTGAAAGGAAAACTTTCAGATTTTAAGACTAAACAACATTTCTGATTTTTTGTTTTTAATTTGAATTGCAGAGATTGAATTTCAGACATGACCTTTTTTGAAAATTTTTAGGGTCCAAAAATATGTTTGACAAGGCAATGACATGCCTTTTTAAGGCAAAATCTTAGGGCAACCTTTCTATTGTGTTTTAACTATTAGTCCCTCTTTTATTGTTCAGATTTTATTAGTTAGTCCCTCAATTATTAACTTGTTCGCCAAGTTATATTAATTAAAACTTGTAATTCAAATTTGAACCTTATTCTAGAATGCTCTCGACTCAACTACAGCATTGTGTTCTATTTAAGAATACCTACACTACCCCTTATTCAATTTGAGATTTATTAAACTAGTACTCACTACACCCCAAACCATTTTACCCTGGTTTAAAATTATCAGCTATAACCAAACAGTCCTAACATCTGAACTAATAGACTCAAGTAACCCTAATTAGGCCCTGAATTAACCAACTAAAATCTAAATCAGCAGACACTGCTAGTAAGTCTAAAAAATATAAGAATTAATTAAACGCTATTGAATCATGAATCGGAACTAACTTAACACAAACACAATCATCTTAATACCCCAAATTAATCATAAAACATGCAGGATTTCAAAAATAAAACAAATCAAAATAAGACTAAAACTAAAAATCAAAACGAACAGGGAATAAAAAACGGATTAACTACAAACAAAACAAAACTAAGCTAACAAAAATTAAATAGACTCATGATAATCAGGAAAAGAAGAAAAGATTAAGAATGAACTTTTACGACTAGTCTGATTGCTCTCGAATTTGGTCCCCAAGTAATGTTGTGTGTTTGTTCTTGATAAGAACAATCCCCCCGCATTACTTTGGAACATATTCGAGCTCCAATTCCCCACAAAAATCGACGGCTTCGAGAAGAACCCTAGATCTAAAATTTGAGGGGCACAACCTAGCTTTGAATGATTTTGGCTTAGTATTTGGTTAGAAGGGGGTGAGAATGGTGTATGGTGTATAATTGGAATCGTTATGTGGTCGCGGTGTTTTGACCGGATTTTCAGATTAATATTTGAGAACCTTTACTGGGATTTGTGGGACGGGGCTTGGAGATTTAGGGAGAGGAGGGTGAGAGGAAATGGGGGTGTAAATTTGGGGGTTGTTTGGATACCGCCGCCGCCGTGGACGGCGGACCAGTCACTCATTTGATCGAAGATTCGAGACGAATGGTTGAGATTCCAGGGCTAAGTTTTAGAGCATTTGAAAGAGAAGGAGGAGGGGATTAAGGGGGTGTATTTTTGGGGTTGATCGGAGACCGGCAGCCGGCGGAGGCGATTTCTGGCCGGCAGCGGACGACGGAAGGACGGTGGTTTTATGGGGGTGTTACAACGGTATAATTTAGGGTTACATCAGACAGGATACAAGGTTTTGGGTCTGGCGGGGGGGGGGTATTTGGAACAGTTATATATTCTCCCTTGCCTCAAATTGCGACCATCTGATCAAGCCAAATCATTGGCTCAGATTGATTAGAGCCATACGACGTCATTTCAAGCGTTATAAGGCTAGGTGGGTATGGGGTGTTTGGGTTTGGGTATGGATTTCGAAGTGGATTTTGAGGGTTTGGGATGGTGATTTGTATCCAAAACTAGCCCAATTTCCTTCTCTTATTGTTTTCTAATTAATTCTTCAAATACAAAAACAAGATTTAAATTCTATAATTAAAACTAATTAATTTCTAAAAGAAAAAACTAAATCCTAGTTTTTTTTAAAAAAAAGGAAACTAAGCACATGTAAACATGACTACTATTTTTGTTATTTTCTCTTATTTTTATAATGTCCAATACTAAATCCTAAGACAAAAAATGCAAAAAATAGGGTCCTAAATGCAAGTGTATTATTTTTGTATTTTTATAAATTATCAATTTAATATGAATAAAATGCAAACAAATACAAAATCATGCAATTAATTCCTAAAAATTTAAATAATAAAAGAAAAATTCTAAATTTAATGAATTCTATAGGAATATCTCAAGCGAGGAAAAAATCACATGCTCATAGCTGCCTCTCTTTGCTAGGAGAAATGAAAAGTTTTCGGGCAAATATAAATTTGCAACTGAGAAATTTTTGCCTGCTCGGCATTACATGAGAAGCGTTTTTGAAAATTTTCTGACTTAACCTGCTTCAAAGGTTGCCTACATATCCTTGGTTACAAAGGAACCAGGTCAATGTAGTTCTGGAAGTTTTGGTAGCTGGGACTACCATGAACTGTGATTTCACTGCTGATGCTGCTGCTACTGCTTGCTGACCTCTTTATTACACCAAAAGGAAAATCAAAAGCTAAGCTAGTTATGCCTATCAACTATGAGTTACACGATTCCTATCTATAAATCTCTTGAAACTTGATCTTGAGTCTTAGCTGGATTCGCCATAGACCCCGATTTGAATCTTGATGCTCGTAATATAGGTGCCAATTCTTTCTTCAGCATTGAAGCCAAGCGGGACATGCACAACTTGTGATTTTGAATCAAATTTGAGTAGTCCGCATCTTTTCTTTTCAATCACCATGGATTTGTTTCCTTTTGTTCTTTTATGCTTTTCCTTTATTCCGAATAGAGATTGGCTCCTCTGGTCATCTCGAATTTTGCGACTTGAGGTAGAACGTGTTCGGGCACCAAAACAAACACACGAACGAAATTTTCCGCCCCAATTTTCACTAAGAAAAATTTGTGAATTAATTGCAACACAAATATAAGCTTTTTCTTTACTGAACAATGAAAATCAGGATTGTTTATCTTTCGAAAGAATCTGCCAAGTTATGCTGGTAGATAGGTGGTTTGTGGTGGGGAGCCAAACGGGTCCCTACTGGGGATAAGAGAAGGATCCACGGGTTATGCCGGGATAGAAGAGTCCCTGCTGGGGATGAGAAAGAAAATCCATGGGTTATTCCGGGAAGAAATGGAAAGGTTCCCGAGGTATGCCAGGGAGATCCGCGGGTTATGCCGGGATACGAAGGAAAAGGATCTTGGGTTATGCCAGGGAGGTCCACGGGTTATGCCGGGATAGAAAGAAAAGACTCCTAGATAATGCCAGGGAGATCCGCGGGTCATGCTGGGATTTGGGAAAGGAAAATACTCCTAGGTTATGCCAAGGAAATTCGTGGGTTATGCCGGGATGGAAGGAAAAGGTTCCTGGGTTATGCCAGGGGATCAACGGGTTATGCCGGGATGGGAGAAAAGGCTCTTGGGTTATGCCAGGGGATCCACGGGTTATGCCGGGATAGGAAGAAATGACTCCTGGGTTAAACCAGGGAGATTCACGGGTTATGCCTGGATTTGGGAAAGAAAAAGACTCCTGGGTTATGCCAGGAAAATCCGCGGGTTATGCTGGGATAGGGAAAAGGCTCCTGGGTTATGCTAGGGAGATACGCGGGTTAGGCTGGGATGAAAGGGTAAAAGTCCTATGCTACCAAGATTTTGGCTTCGTTTTTTGGGTGTCTTAGGAGAAATATTCATCAGACTAATATTTTGATCCAAGGAGAAATTTCATCAGACTAGGTCATATATCTTAGGAGAAAGATTCATCTTACTAAGATTTCTATCCTAGGAGAAAGTTCATCAGACTAGGGTTTTTTTTGGCATATTAGGAGAAATATTCATTAGACTAAGATTTTGATCCTAGAAGAAAATTCATCAGACTAGGTCTTCTATCTTAGGAGAAGATTTGTCAGACTAAGATTTTGATCCTAGGAGAAAGTAAATCGAACTAGGATTTTGATCCAAGGAGAAAGTTCATCAGACTAGGTCATTTTTTTTGTATCTTAGGAGAAAGATATATCAGACCAAAATTTTGATCCTAGGAGAAAGTTCATCAGACTAGGTCCTATATCTTAGGAGAAAGATTCATCAGACTAAGATTTTGATCCTAGGAGAAAGTTCATCAGACTAGGTCATTTTTTTGTATCTTAGGAGAAGATTCATCAGACTAAGATTTTGATCCTATGAGAAGGTTCATCAGACTAGGTCCTCTATCTTAGGAGAAAAATTCATCAGATTAATATTTTGATCCTAGGAGGAAATTCATCAAACAAGGTTTTTATGGTATCTTAGGAGAAAGATTCATCAGACTAAGATTTTGATCCTAGGAGAAAGTGCATCAGACTAGGTCTTCTATTTGATTAGGAGAAAAATCCATCAGACTAGGACTTTTAACCTAGGAGGAAAAAAGTAAAATGGCAACAATAGCAAGACAAATAAAGGTAAAGATTTGAGAAACTTCCCTTTGTCGGTTCTTCTATTCTTCTTTTTTTCTCCTCTATTTTGTTTTGTTTTTCTTAACCACTTTCCTTGCATTGTTTCGTTCTTGTTTTAAACAAAAAAAAAACTTTGTCATTTATAAAAGTGGTGGTCGGTTTGTGGCCTTGAGTCTTGAGCAGCTTGGCTTTTGCTCGATCAACCTTAGTCGGTCTTAAGATAGCTTTATTCTGCACCAACTCTAATTTTTTCCCATCTAGTAGTATTTGTATTTGTGGCTCGATCAGCCTTGTCTCGATTGGAGATCTTGTCTCAGGTGACCTTTTCTTATATGTTCAATGACTTTCTACTTTTTGAGCAATTTGTCTGTCAGAGAGAATCACAAGTTATCTTTCCTTGCGCCAAGCAGGCTGACAAGCGTCTTTTGGGGAAGCACTTGCATGAATCCTCAAAGCATGCTGACAGTAACAGCTGAGTGTGTTGGCTATATTTACTTTGTACAAATTAAAAGTTGGTAGTAGATTTTGAAAACTTTTCTTTCTTGTTTTGACAAGGATGGACTCAAAGTGAATGACACAATGATGCAAAGAAACGAATATTAACAAGAAATTCCCTCTGTCGGAAGGACAGAAGGAAGCATTTTTTCTTTTTTTTTCTTTTTTTTCCGGATAAATAGCTTTAATGGTCATGATATGCATTTTGGATTCAACGGCCTGATCTATCAAACTAATCCAATCTTCCCTTTTACCATTGTTATGACCTTTGAAATCGGGCTTGTTCATACCAATCCTTTGCATAAGCTTCATGCCTCACTTTCGACTAGTGGTGCCCGATGGGTTTTCCCCAACAAGTCACTCTCATTTATTCTTCTCTGCTTACCGTCGTCTTACAGTGCCCTTGAGGGTTTTCACTAATAAGACTCTCTCATTTTTCTCTTTTTTCTTTGCTTTTTTCTTTTTCTTTCCCCTTGTTTTTTTATATGAGCAACTTGACAGTGTTCTATGTCGCGTGACAACTGTTGCTCATTGCCTGCTTTTCTTTGCATTCTTGAAAGCATATCGGGAGGTCTTTATTTGGAAGGTTTTTGGATAGGGTTGAACAACAGGCCGGCATGAAGGCTCAAAGTGGACTTAAAATGAAGGGTTGTGGACTTACAACTCTTGGAATCGACTCTTTCAAAAGTAAAATAAAATTTCTGCCCTAGTTTCACATACTAGGGATTTTTCGGAAAGTCTTCTTGAATTCTTATATGGTTGGACCAAACAGTGAGGCTACCTACGTATCCTTAAAAGGAATCAGGTCGAAGGTAGTTCAAACATCTGACCTAACTAATTTTTTTTCATCTTCTTTCTGTTTCTCTTTTTCTTCTTTTTTTTTTTCATTTTCCCCAGCTTCTATTTTTGAGGGCATGGAACTTTGATAATTCTTTTTTTTTTTTTTTTTTTCTTTTTTTTGGTTTTTGACTCTAAACTTGATTCCAAAAGAGGGTATTCAAAGAAAGTAACATAGGCTCAAAAGGAGAAGCGAAAGATATAAAGTGTTTGGATACAGAAAAGGGCCTCCCAGCCTCGAGAACTCCAAACATAATATCTTTTCGTGATCACAGCATTGACAGACATGTCTGTCTTCTTGGTGTGTCGGGGTCACAAGACACTTTCCATCCCTTACTTTTCAACAAACTTCAATTGATTAAATATCCTCAAGCCCGATTTTCACAATAATTGAAGGTGAATTTTATAACCTGAGTTCCCAAGTATTTCAACTCTTTATTCATCCTCAAAAGTGTGTTTTTGTTTCTTTTTCCAGTTATCCAATTCCAGATTAAATCAGTTTCTAAGATCTGGCAAAAATTTTCGTATGCATGTCATGTTATTAGTACTAGCGCGAAAAGAACTAAGAACAGAATGACACAAAAGGACAAACAAGATTTTATTGAGTAAGGATGGAAGGGTTTGATGACTAAACAAGCAACCTAAGATCCGAGTTACAAACCTAAATTAACCCGGATAATAAAAATATCAACAATACAGACAGACATAACTCATGCAAGCAAAATAGAAAGATAGAAGGGTTTGACTCAATAAAGCAAATAAATTCTGGATCAAAACCCTACATAACCCAGATAACAGAAAAAACATCAAAAAACGTTACCGAGATTCCTTCCTAAGTGAGGAGGGAATGACTTTTCAACTGATAAGCTTGATATTTAGCCACGAATTTGCTCATTAGAATCACCATGGCCTTCTCCAATTTCAAACGGCAAGTTCTCAAGAGGATTCTCATACTCCATGTCACCAGGCATCATCATCACAACGTATGCGTCATCCTGAGCAGGTAGAGGATTCTGCGTGATATTCTGGGTGTCACTATCTTGAATCACAATCAGGTTTTCCCGGATCATCCTCTCTATTTCTCTTTTCAAATCCAGACAACTTTCAACATCGTGCCCCGAGTATTCACATTTTGGTCAGTTATGGAAAGCCTGATGAGGCTGCGCATACCTTCGAGGTGTTCTCCTGGGCCCTCTTCTCGACCCTGTTGTCATCATGATTTCTTCATCCTTCTCATTTATGTCACTAAAATTATCAGATTTAACTTGGACAACTTGAGTTACGGCTTTAAGAACTGCTTGACTTAATATTTTGCCTGTCTTAAGAGCATTCTCTACCATTTCTCCCATTTTGATTGCTTCCGAAAAGGATTTTCCAACTGCGAACATCATGTTTTGAAAGTAATCTGGCTCTTGCGCTTGAAGGAAGACAATGATTAGCTCGTGGTCATCCATGGGTGGCTTAATCCTAGCTGCTTGCTCTCCCCATCTAATGGCATATTCCCTAGAACTTTCACTTGGTTTCTTCTTTAGGTTTAAAAGAGAGTTGCGGTTTGGGGCAATGTCAATGTTGTATTGAAACTGTTTGACAAAGGCCTGTGCCATGTTATCATTTTTCTTGAATCTTGTGCTGTGTGCTTACCACAAACTGACCACCTCAAAATTTCTTAACAATACAACACAAAAGACAAGTTAGAATAGACTTAGTCAGTCCTTATTATTATCAATAAATTTTCACTTTTGTTTTTCTTTTCTTGCTTGTTTTTTCATCATTTTTTTAATTATTCGCATTTTCTTTTCCATGGTTGATCGAACACGATGTGGGTTGCCTACGTATCATGACGTCACATGAATCAGATCTTGCGTAGTTCGGGAAGATAAGGAATAAAGTAAAGAAACTAACTTTTTTTGGATTTTGAAGTTTCTCTTTCTTTTTTTTTCTAAAGAAAGACTTATAAAGAAGAAAGAGAATATTTTTGGATTTTGATTTTCTTCAGTATCTTCGCAAAGAAATACTTCTAGAGAAGAACTATTTTTTTCCAACTTCTATAGAATTTTTTCGAAAGAATAACTTCAAAAGAAGAAAAGAATTTCTTTTCGCATTTATGGGTTTTTATTCTGAAGTTAGGAAAGAATTACTTCTAAAAGAAAGAAAATATTTTTGAATCTTGAATCTTCTTTTCAGTTTTCGAAAGAAGAATGAAGATATTTTTGAGTTTTTAGATTTGTTTTTTAAAATCTTGAAAGAAAAACTTCTAAAGAAGAAAGTAAAATATTATTATTTTTTTTTTTATTTTTATCTTTTTGTTTTGAATTTTTGAAAGAAATACTTCTATATAAAAGAGAAGATATTTTCGAATCTTGATTTTTCCTTTGAATTTTCAAAGAAGAATGAAGCTATTTCGTATTTTTTTTAAAATTTTAAGCAATAACTAAAATAATTTTTTTTTTTGTATTTTTTAAAAATTGGGGTCTCAGAGAAAAACTTTTCTGAATAAGGAAGTAAATCAATTTTTTTTTTGATTTTTGAATATTGGGGTTTCAAAGAAAAACTTTTCTAAATAAAGCAGTAAATGAAAATATTTATGGATTTTTATTTTGCTTTTATTTTTAAAAAAATATGGGTCATAAAGAAAGACCCCCCTTTTTTATTAAAAGAAGTAAATAAAAATTTTTTTGAATTTTTTAAAAATTGGGATCAGAACCGATGAGGATTGCCTACGTATCTCACATCTGGTGAGAATCAGACCCACGTAGTTCGGTCAAAACATTTTGTCAAAACAAATTTTTGAAAGGTCTCATTTTCCTTGTTTCTTTTTTCTTTTTCTTTTTTCAAAAAACCGACAGCATTTCGGTACTATCTGGACATTGGTTTTTCGAAACAATCGATTACTCTCATTTAGCCCTAACACTGCAATTTTTCTCAATTTTCTTTCCTTATTCACAAGCCGTTCAACATTCAAATCCAAAGCAGATAAATGCACAAGTGGCACATAAGATGCATCACGATGGTCTTTTCATTTCAGGTCACCTTTCCTAGACGGACCCAATCCCTGTGTTGAGTCCCTTAAGTCAAATGCAAGTGATGCATACAAATGTTCCTACTAGGGATCCGTCATGAGGTTTTGTTATACTAGGGTTAAACCCTAGATTTATTATTCCAGACCAGTCTTACCCGAGTGGACAACTCGAGCCGAGGGGGGGAGGGCAGCGTACCGGGGATACAGAAGCTCCGGCGGCTTAGCAGCTTATCCAAATCACGTTCTAAATGGGAAAAGACTCTAAACAGAAGAGAAGTCACATGAAGTGCACCCTTCTCCGTATGTAGAAGACTCAGAGAGAGGAAGGGATTCGTAACAATTTATATATACAATTCATCCAATATCAAAGCGGTAACAATTTAGCACATATAGCATAGAGCATATAAGAAAATCAGAAAAGCCAAATATAACAGTTATTCTAAGCTCGAATTCTTGAACCTTGAACCAGAGATTCTGGGTTTTATCCTCAACAAAGTCTCCAGAGCTGCCACGCCTCTTTTTTACACGGCTACCCAGAAGGACAAACGTATAAAGCAGTTTTTCCAATTAAAGTGACATTATTCGAAATGGAATTATTTATTTATTTAGAGTCGCCACTTGGGATAGGCTTGGCTTTTGGTGTCACAAGTCACCGGTTTGTTTTGAATCCCAAATTGAGGAAAATTTTGACAGCCCGAATGGAGTCTGAAACCTCGTGATTGTGAAGCTCCACCCGCGAACACGATGAATAAATGAACACTATCTCCAGATTACCCTTCACGATCGCATCTCCACCTTCGCAATTGCAAGGTAGTCCGGAGATACCAAAAATTAAAAGTGATAAAACAAAGCATATTTGTTCGAAATTATCTTGAAACACACTTGAGGCTCCCGAGACCCCAGCTAATCACACCAACAAGTCCCAATACCTTATCCAAAGGCTTGAAATGCCATAGATAGCATCAACATCACAAATTGATGATCAACATCCTTTTTTAACTTTCAAACATTCAAACATCGATGAATGCATCTGAATCATACTTAAACATTCTGGAATGATACCAATTATTTTTGTTTAAGTCACAAATTACAATACAAACTTATTCCTAGGCTCAGAATCCAGAAAAGTCATTGATAACACCAAAGTCCACTTCAAATCAAACATTAAAAATTCTAAGACCTTCATAGTGCCAATTTTTCCACATAAGCGTTGAAATGTTCTTGCTCTACCCGAAGCTCAATGCAAACATACGCCGAATTCCAAATCATCATGCGGACTTATTGGAACCTTTAAATTATGATCCTATGGTTGTTTAATCAAAAGTCAAACCTCTGTATACTCTTCCAACTAAAAGCTTCTGAATTGAGAATTATTCTTCCAAATCAACTCTGTACTTCCTGAAATTTAAATACGACTACAAGCACAAGTCATAATACATATAATGAATCTACTCAAGGTCTCAAACCGCCGACATGCTAGAGCTCAAATTGAGTGATCAAATCATTACATTTATGGATGAAGTTATCTAATAGCGATTAATGGTTGGAGATAGAAGGTAGGCCGTGAAATTAATGGATGTGCGCACAAGCTGACCTGAACACCATGATTATAAATAAAAAAGTCGTGTTATTTAGTAAGATCCTATCTGGATATAGATTTTTTCAAAAACAAATTTTAAAATATTATTTGTTCATGAAACTTGATCAGTTTTTGAAGTTCCAAAAATTCGTTTGGGGCAGTTTGTGGTGAAATATTTTCATCCACTCACAAAACATTAACTTTTTTTCAAGTCATATGAATGTTCTACCACAATTTCAACAACAACATTAATATACCAGTATTATCCTACACAATGGGGTTTGGGAAGTGTAGTTTCTACGCAGACTGTAACCCTATCTTGTGAGGATAGAGATGTTTTTTCCAATAGGCCCTCGGCCAAGGAAAGTATAAGCACCACATTAATAAAAAGATAGACAAGAAGAGACAGTACCAAAAAGCCATATAAAAGTAGAATAAAAACAAAAATATAGTAAGGTAATCAAAAATGAAAGAAAACAATGGTTAGTCATAAAAATCTACTACCAACAGAAAGCGAGACTATGTGCCAGTACTACTGTTATGAACACTCTAGACTACTTACTCTACTACCCCAATCCTCGATCTCCATAACTTTCTATTAAGGGTCATGTCCTCGGTCATCTAAAATTGCGCCATGTCTTGCCTAATAACCTCTCCATACCTCTTCTTTGGCCTACCTCTACCTCTCTGTAAGCCCTCAACTGTCAACTTCTCACACCTCCTCAACGGGCATCTGTGCTCCTCATCCTTACATGACCAAATCACCTAAGCCACGCTTCCTGCATCTTGTCCTCAATAGGGGCGTTATTTCGTAAGCTCCTATTTGGAGATAGATTTTGGCTACTCTTTTTCAAAAAAAAAAATTAAAAATATTATTTGTTCATGAAACTTGATCAGTTTTTGAAGAAAAATTTTGAAGTCCCAAAAATTCATTTGGGCAGTTTGTGGTGATTATTTTCTTCCACTTACAAAACTTTAACTTCATTTCAAGTTAAATGAATGTTCTACTGCAACTTCAACAACAAAAACAACAATAATATACCAGTATTATCCTACACCATGAGGTTTGGGAGGGTAGTGTCTACGCAGACCTTAGCCTACCTTGTGAGGACAAAGATGTTTTTTCCAATAGGCCATCGACTCAGGAAAGTATAAGCACCACATTAATAAAGAAAAAAGACAAGAAGGTACAATACCAAAAGTCATATAAAAGTAAAATAAAAACAACAAGATAGTAAGGTAATCAAAAATGAAAGAAAATAATGGTTAGTCATAAAAATCTACTACCAACAGAAAGCCAGACTCTGTGCTAGTACTACTGTTATGAACACTCTAGACTACTTACTCTATTACCCTAATCCTCGACCTCCATACCTTCCTATTAAGGGTCATGTCTTCGGTCAGCTAAAATTGCGCCATGTATTGGTTAATAACCTTTCGATACCTCTTCTTTGGCCTACCTCTACCTCTCTGTAGGCCCTCAACTATCAACTTCTCACACCTCTTCAACGGGCGTCTGTGCTCTTCATCCTTACATGACCAAACCACCTAAGCCGCGCTTCCCGCATCTTGTCCTCAATAGGGGTCACGCGCACCTTGTCGCGAATAACCTCATTTTTAATCCTATTTAACCTGGTGTGCCCGCACATCTATCTCAACATCTTCATCTCTGCTACCTTAATCTTCTGGACATGAGCCATTTTGATTGGCTAGCACTAAGCCCCATACAATATCGTTGGTGTGACCACCACTATGTAGAACTTACCCTTAAGTTCCAATGACACCGTCTTGTCACACAAAAGACCAAAAGTGAGTCTCCATTTCATCCATCCTGCCCCAATACGATGTGTGATATCTTCATCAATCTCTTCACCTCCTGAATAATAGACCCAAACTCTATATCCTAGGGATGACATGTGAGTCCAGCCTCACCTCCTTTTCCCCTCATTGTGTCTCGCCACCAAACTTACACTCCAGTATTCTGTCTTGGTACTGCGCAACTTGGAACCTTTAGATTACAGAGTCTGCCTCCATACCTTTAATTACATGTTCACACTGTCTTGCGTCTCGTCAATTAGTGCAATATCATCTGCAAAAATTATTTTTCAACATAACTTTAATTTTCTTTTTCAAGTTTAAAGCAGATGTATGTCCAAATGCTAGCTAAAAAAATTCAAAAATAGAAGACCAATGGAAAACGCAAAATTAACGAAATTCAAAATATTTTACATCTTATTAAAATGCATGTCCTTTCACAACTCCAGCTTTTAAAAATTATTTTTTAACATAAATCCAATTTTTTTTTTCAAGTTTCAACAAAATTTATGTCCAAATGCTAGCTTAAAAATTCAAAAATAGAAGACGAAAGAAAAATAAAAATTAAAGAAATTTAAAAAGGTTTTGCATCGTATTAAAATGCATGTCCCACTATAATTTTAACTTCCAAAAATTAATTTTCAGCGAACGTTATTTTTCCCACTTCAAATTTCGATCAAATTTATGTCCAATTGCATTGTTTATCCTAAAAATTGGATAATAATTAAACTTATAATGTGGTTTACATGTGATTTCACCTAGTACCAATTAATAGACGTAAAGGTAAGTAATGCAAATTGACCATAATATAAAGCAAGCCAACATTTGGACAGAGCCCTCGAGCTAGTTATGCAAGAAAAGTTAAATGCACAATAAGCTAACGAACAAGAAAGTAAGCTATGAAATACTATATTGCTTTGATATTCGTGAATGGAAGGTATACAAATGATGGTGACTCCCCTTTATATAGTAGAGAAATTCCAATTATGGTATAACCCTAATTACATAAGTAAATCTCATGATTAGCCTAAATTGCCGTCCTTGATTTGAACTGTTCCAGGATTTTCGCCGTGATCTTCGATCGGTTACGGATATCTCGCCTTTTTATTATTACGTTTTGTTCAAAGTCGGTCATATTTAGTCTCGATTATTGTTGGCCTCGATCTCGACGAGCACATCGATTCTCGAACTCGATACGTTGTATTTGTACTCTGATCTAATTTATTATGAAATTGATCCTCGATATAATTCCCTGATCTCGATTAAATAAAAAAAATGAGACAAGTCCAATTTTAACGGTATATACGCATAAAACAGAAGACCAAAGGAAAACTAAAAACTAAAGAAAGTCAGAAACATCTTACTAGAAGAAAGTTTAGATTTAGAGAGTAGTGACTTGGGACCACGGTGTAGCACATCTCGCGTAATTAATCATAATTACAACCTTTATAATGACTACAGGCTACAGTAACCAATGGAAGCAAGTCTCTAGGGGTCGTTTGGTTCAAACGATCAAGTTAGTTATTTCGATGTAAATTTTGAGATTAAACTTTTTCCTATTTGAATAAAGGTATTAGCAAAAGTTAATATTACTTTTACAAGAAAATCTTGGTATAACTTATTATACAGTTTTTTGCATCTAAATAAATGCTCTCTTTTTCTCTATACTGAAAGAGTGATGCAATGGCGTGCGTACTTCTTACAATTTAAAGTCCCCAGTCAACTTTATAATCCTAGGGATTAGCAAACAGTACCCCATATATATTGAAGTAAAGATCAATACCTTACGCATCTTGAATGGTGTAATCATTTATTATTTAATAAAATAAAGAGTTTCATCATTACTAAGGGCCTTTATTTGTTAAACAATTTGAAGCAAATTAAATAATATGTTATAAAACATATTATAAAACAATAAAAAAAAGAGTAATATTGTACAGAAAGAGAGAAAGAATTCTTATTGAATTTTGGGATGATTTACAATGGGGTAAGACCCCTCTATTTATAGGAAGAAAAATGACTTAGCCTCAAAAACTCTCTAGAAGATAGACACAAATTAGAATTTTATTCTTAACCCTCCCCCTTGAATGCCTACTCAATAAGTAATGTGCCTCGTTAAAACCTTAACTAAAATAAAACCCCATGGGGAAAAAAGTTCTAGAAAAGAAAAAAGAGTACACATATTTAATAATACGCCTTTTGGTTGCCTCGTTAAAAACCTTGCAAGGAAAACTCAGTGGGACAAAACCTTGTAAGGGAAAAAGAGTGCAACGTGTATTAACTCCCCCTGATGAGCGCGTCAATTCACATCCTTGAGCCTTCGCATTCCAATCTTGTGCACCATCTTCAAGAGATCGTTGGTAGAGATTTGATAAATAAATCAGTCATATTAACTATAATGAATATTTGCACATTGAAATCATAACTCTTGATAGATAATAATGTCTTCACAAATATCGTGGAATGACTCTTCAATATCTCCATAAAGGTATCCTCGCTATCACATTATCATTTTTATAGTTATGCAAGATACATTTGTGCATAAATTGCACTGAGGAAGTGGTACCTCAAGATCAAGAATTGTAGATGCTTCAAGCAACTTAAATACTTCATGGATTGTCATATAAGTTAAGTCATATAAGCCATGTTATAGACTTTAGATGCATATCAAGTTTTCATGTCATGCTAGACAAATAAGTTATTGAAACCTGATTGCACATATCATTGACTTTATACTTTTAAGTATTTGTACTACATGTCCAAAACTACATGCCTTTCATATGAAATCAATTCTACTTGAATTGTATCTCTTCCATTTGGCCAATACTTTTGTGTCTATTGTCGATAGACTTAAAATCATCATCTATATTTAGCGATATAATAGATGTCTTCGACAAACATGTTATGTTGGTTCCAATAAATTTTTATAAAGACATAACATAGAGATCTGTTCATTCATATATTCAGGTACCTAAATCTCTCATGAGATTTATGAAGTGTTATGTCATGTGATCTTCTAGATCACTTGCCACCTTTATTATGATCACTTTGATCATTTGCTCATCTTCTTTATCAAGAAGTTTATTTGAAATCGATTTGTATATATGCTTTAAGCGTACCATGGACTTTGTCCTTCTAGGACTTAATATGAGCATTTGCAATGAGCATATAGTTACTTTCTTAGGGACAGCAAATGCGTATGGCATGCTTTACAATATGTTGCAAATGAATTATCTTTTTATGAACTTCAAGTTCATAGTATCTTATTCGAGGATCTAGATATACAAATGATAATTCATTTCACATGACTTTTTCTCAATTGTTTATCATGTCTCCCCCTCATGTTAGAAAAACTAACTTATTTCCTCAACTTTGAGAACCTATTTTTGTGTTTTATGGTGTTAATCAAAATATACACCGCACATCAATAATATTGAGATGAAATTATTTGGTTCCTGACTTTGAACCACTTGTCAGGGGAGAATATGATATACTTTCGTATATAACCTATATCAAACTGATATAGATAACTTTGTTCTCATATGTAATAATTTAGCCATTAAGTGGAGGCACTTAATAAAATATTTTGCTAAACCAGCTGTGACGTAACCAACTTATTAAGATAAACTATCTTGGACAGAAAATCCAAAAATTATGCTCTAAGTTAAATTATTGAACAAATTACCTCGCAAACACCAAGTTGTGGGTTAATAATAATCGCACATGTAACCATCTCATAAATGCATCTTATGTGGTATACACGACAGGTGATTGAGCCCATATTCACCTTTGATATTTTCAGAATTTGTAGGATTCAATCCCAACTTTAGTTGGTCTCTTAATTAATGAAAACAAGCAATATAAGAGAATTCATAAATGTGTTTGCATTTGATTTGCTATTTATCTGCAAATGGATAATCTTTTGCACATCTGTTTCACAAATAGAGACACGTGGATCAAGATGAGATAGTGATGGACTTTTCCACAAAATTTTCCATTTGGTTTCACCAACTTCTCCCCCTAATTCTGGGAAAAGTGTCTCATCAAATCGACAGTCTGCAAATCGTGCAGTAAACAAATCCCCTGTCAATGTTTCGAGGTAGCGAATAATGGAGGGAAATTAAAACCCAACATATATTCCTAACCTTCTTTGTGGACCCATTTTGGTGCGATATGGCGGTGCTACAGGCACATATACTGCGCATCCAAAAATTCTTAAATGGAATATAGTAGGTTCATGACCCAAAACCAATTGCAACGGTGAATATTTATGATAATTTGTCAGTCTGAGACGAACTAACATTGCTGCATGCAAAATGGCGTGACCCCAAATAGAAGTGGGTAGCCTCGTTCTCATTAGTAGTGGTCATGCTATCAATTGCAGACGTTTAATTAAAGACTCTGCAAGACCATTTTGAGTGTGAACATGAGCTACATGATGTTCCACTTTTATCACAATTGATAAGCAATAATCATTAAATGCTTGGGATGAAAACTCAGCAGCATTATCTAGTCTAATAGACTTAATTGGATTATCGGGAAGTTGTGTCCGTAATCGAATTATTTGTGCCATTAATTTTGCAAACGCGAGGTTGCGAGATGACAATAGGCACACATGAGACCTTCTAGAAGATGCGTCTATTAAGACCATAAAATATCTAAATGACCCACTAGGTGGGTGAATAGGTCCACAAATGTCCCCTTGTATACGTTCCAAAAACGCAGGGGACTCAATCAACCTTTGTTGGTGATGGTCTAATAATTAACTTGCCTTGATAACAAGAAGTGCAAGAGAATTCATTATTCAAAAGAATCTTTAAATTCTTTAATGGATACCCATTTGAGTTTTCTATAATCCGTCTCATCATAATTGATCCAGGATGTCCCAATCGATCATGCCAAAGTACGAAAGTATTGTAATCAGTAACCTTTTGGTGTACGGTAGAATGTATCTCAATTGCACTAATTCTTCTCCAATACAGGCCACAAGATAAAGATGGGAACTTCTCAGTAACCCTCTCTTGGCCAGAGACATTCTTGGTAATAATGAGATATTCAAGATTATTTTCATCTATTGTCTCAATATGATATCCATTTCGACGGATATCTTTAAAACTCAACAAGTTCTTCTTGGACTTGGAGGAGAACATTGCATTCTCTATAATAAGTATTGTTCCTTAGGCAGAGTTATAGTAGTTCTTCCAGAGCCTTCAATTAATTTACTACTACCAGAAATTGTAGTAACATCTGCCTTACACATACTTAAATGAGAGAAATATTTTTTCTCTTTGAATATTGTATGTGTCGTACATGAATCAATTAAACAAATATTTTTACAATTGAACTTTTATCCAAGTTTGCTTGGTGAGATATTGTTGGACAATACGCTTTACGCTAGAGGGGGGGGGGGTGAATAGCGTTTTAAAAATATTAAGCGTTTTAGTGCGGAATTTAAAAACTTTGCAGAAATTAAAACAAGTGCAGTAGAATAAACTTACACAATGATGTATCCTGGTTGGCCACAAACGTGGTTAGTCCAGTCCCCGAGAGACTCTCTCGAGATTTCCACTAAACTTGTCAAGCTTACGGGTGCTTAACAAACCGTTACAGCTGAGGACACAAGCCTCACCTAGTTGCTCGGGGATCACAATCCCAAAGACTTCAATTGCTCGGGGATACCAATCCCAAAGACTTCAATTGCTCGGGGATAACAATCTCAAAGACTTCAACTGCTCGGGGATAACAATCCCAAAGACTTCAACTGCTCGGGGATAACAATCCCAAAGACTTCAACTGCTCGGGGATAACAATCCCAAAGACTTCAACTGCTCGGGGATAACAATCCCAAAGACTTCAACTGCTCGGGGATAACAATCCCAAAGACTTCAACCGAGGAATCACAAGTTCCTCAACAAACGAGAATCGCAATTCTCTTACAAACAAAAAACACACTCACTTTACAAAGCACTCCTTAATGAGTAGATATGAGTAGAAATAGTACGCTCAAGATCACAACAACTTAGCTCAATAGAATGGCTCTTCAAAAAGCTTTATGGATGAATGGAAAATGATGATCAATGTAAGAAAGCTTTTGGCAATGAAAATACTCAAAGTGTATATGTTGTTGTTGTGGAAACACTGAGTTGAAGCTGTATTTATAGGTGAAAAACTCAGTCTTACCGTTGTCTAATTGCCAATTAAGGATTGCTGAAATTACTCAGTGACAATCGATTGTCAAGACTAAACAATCGATTGTTTGCCTATCAGATTAAAAATTCAATCCCAGATTTTACGTCAACAATCGATTACTTCAAATCAATAATCGATTATTTATAACGTTAAGAAATCCTTTCCAATTTTTGGCATAAAACATCGATTGTCCGGAAATCAACAATCGATTATTTTAACAACGTTCAGAAAATCTTTTCCAGATTTTAAGCAAAACATCGATTGTTAAATATCAACAATCGATTACCTGAAGGTAATTGAAAATATATGACAACGGTCAGCTTCAACAATCGATTATCAAATGGAATAATCGATTATTAATTAATTTCAAAACTCTCTGTCTCATATATAATCGATTATCAAAAGCCACAATCGATTATCATTTTATTTAAAATCACTGGGAGACATTTTTCTCATTCTAATCGATTACCATTAGTTCATAATCGATTTTTATGAGTTTTGAAAACTTTGCCTCAGTTAACAATCGATTATCATAAGTACACAATCGATTGTTATGCAGTTTGCAAAAACCTGATGTTAACTGACTTACTCACAATCGATTATCATTAATTCACAATCGATTGTCATGCAGTCTTGGCTTAGAGATACTCGATTATCATAAGTACATAATCGATTATCTTAGCCCAGATTTTTGAGGCATGCTTGGAAAACATTTTAACAAATGTAAATATGCATAGTTTAAAATCATTTGACACTTAATTTAAACTTGCATGATTTTGGAAAAATAATTTTAGTGGAGAAGCCATGTTATGAGCCAAGTTGAGGAATCAAGATCACAATTAATATTGACTCAATTATAACATTTCTAAACTTTGTCTTGAGCTTCTTGTAATGCATCCATTTTGTGCTTGTCCTTGAGTACTGCTATATATCGCTTTTTGCTTTGTTTGACATTCATCAAAACCTACAAAAGAACACACATTTAGTATATTGCATTTGAAACGTGTTTCCAACAATTTCCCCCTTTTTGATAATGGCAATCATAAGCGGGATATATGCAATAATTATTTTGATAATCCAAGACAAGTGTAAAGTATGCAATTTGATGTTCCCCCTCAATTCATGTTCCCCCTCACTTTAAGCATGAATGAAGTTGAGAGTGATATAGCATACTTCTTGATATCCCGTTTCTTCCCCCTTTTGCCATTAGCAAAAATATATACAAGGGAAGAATATGCAAAAAAACATATGAAATAAACAAAAGTTTATTTATTGGAAAATAACATTACATGGGTGGAGCCAAACACAATAAAACGAACAACAACTAACCAACCAAGGAAAAACAAATCAAAAACAACAATTTCACATCATCAAAAACAACAATTTCATCATTCATCACCCCCATCCCCTTCATCATCATTGGGAGGCGCTTGATATGGCACCACCTGAGCATAGGCATAATGCACGTGATCAAAGTAACCATGGACCTCACGGGTTAATTGAGTAATTTGGTCAGAGATAGTCCGGAGGGTAGGCTCCTGAGGAGGATGAGCACGACGGGCTTGTCGATTTTGAGGAGGAGCGGGAGCATGATCACCATCATGATGAAAGGAAGACTCCGAAATTTCCCAGATTTTGGTGCTCTTTTTGAGAGGACCATTAGCAATATTGACCCCGGAAGCTTCAAGAAATTTCATTATTAAGAGGGCATAGGGGAGAGGTATGTCATCTCTGGTGGCATTAAACATATGAGATTGAATAAGCTTGCACCAATTGATTTTAACACCGGTGATAATGGCATGAAGAAATTTGGCATCCTCTTGGGAAATGGTGGTGTGATTGAGTTTACGGGGTTTGAGAACACGAGTGATGAAATAGAGAATGAAACGATAATTCGGGTCCATACCCTTTATGGTGGGACGACGGGAAGAAGACTCATCATAGGCGACTCCGGCTTGGCGGAAGAGATTAGCTTCATCAATCATGTCCCCGGCATCATTTATGTACTGGTAGATGTCTTCACCATCATGCGGAATGCCGGCAATGAGGTGGAGGTTATCTTCAGAAATTAGAATGGAAATGCCGTTAACATTGGTAACGAGTTCACCCTCATCATCTTTGTGAAGGTTGGAGTAAAAAGCTTCAACCAAAGTAATGTTGTAGTAGGGGTGAGTAAGGAGTAGGAAATTGAAAAGTTGGCACTCTCTTAGCATATTCGCGGCTGGAATGAATGGTGCAACAAGAGCGTTTGTTGAAAAGCGAGGAGGGAGAATAAGACGTTTCTCAAATTTGGTTAAGAAACGGGTGAGCTCTTCATCGGATTCAAAGAATAGAACCGATCCATCTTGATATGGATGGCGAGAAGAAGAAGCCCCTTGTTTGGAACGAGCACGTTTGGAGTTGCGGCTTGACATTTTTGAAAAGGATGTGCTAGGATTTTTCAAAGATAACAAGATAATTTGATGCTTGGGAGGCTTGAGTGAGTATACAAGAGCATATGTGCAGCCTATATATAGAGAAGGAATGAATCTTACACTTATTTGAAAAGATTTGAAGAGATTTGAAGAGCTTTGAAGTCTGAAACGGTAAAAATAAATTCACTGACCGTTCAATAATCGATTGTTTGAATAGAATAATCGATTGTCATTAATGAAAATGATCTGACACATCGATTACACGCCAGAACGGTAAAAAAAATTTGAAAAAGATAGTCGATTGTCAAACTTGGTAATCGATTGTTTTTCATATTTATGACCTGACAGGAATCGATTGTAGAGCCAAAACGGTAACATAAGTTTAAAACAGATAATCGATTGTCAATATATAGTAATCGATTATTTCACTCACAGAGAGTTTGGATTTTGGCAAATAATCGATTGGCAGAACAAATAATCGATTGTTTGGAAGGGGGATGCTAAAATGATGAGACTTAATTCTATCAAGCAATGTAAACATTCAACAAGATTTCATGACAAAAAAAATTGAATCAACAAATAATCGATTATTGATACTGATAATCGATTGTAAGCATAAATAATCGATTATGATCGATTTTTCTTGTATCAAGACAATTTATACTTTCCTCTTACCTTTTGGGGGATACCTGCAAAATAGAATTAAACATCTCCGACGCTCAAGTCAGTAATCTATAAATGAAATAATAACTTTGAAACTAGTGTAGTCGGGTGAAAAACGTGAACTCTTAAGAATTTTGTCCTAGGATGTTCTTAAGAGGGTTTAGGGTACTTACCTTCCCTTCGACTTTGCCAATTACCTGATTTTGAACATCCTCCGTTCATTTTGGTCTTTTGGCTCATTCTTCAATTTAAGAAGCTTCTTCCACAATTTTGCCTTTGTCTTCCTTGTATTTTGTCTTTTAAATTTTTCGAAAATACTTCCGATTTTGAAAAAAAATGCCTAAATCGACTTTTCCGTCTCTTCCTCCTTCTTTGTGCTTTAATTTAAGGAATTTTGAATTCGTCTCCCGTCAAGTGTTTGGAGTATCCACTACACTTGATTCCTTCAAGCACACCTGCAAAACAAATCAATGCTCTTTTGGTGCCCATGCCATTTTGGGTCCTTGAGGGTTATGCATACTATAATGATATGTTTGAGTAGCATGTCTATGTCTAGTAAAGCATGCGGGAGCAATATGACCAATTCGTCTACAATAATGACATGTCACATTTGGATTATGCATGCGTCTAGGCTCATAGTAGCTAGAATAATGCACATTGTTTACTCTATTTTCATTTCTCCTAATTTGAGCACCATAATCATTTCTAGGTTGAACATTTCGGGATCTTCTAGCATGATCACTGTTGTGCCTAAAATATGCATCATGTCTATGGTGACGATTGCTAGGCGGAAGGTCATGTCTAGGTCTCCTAATATTTTGTCTAGCATGCATGTTTGTTTTAGGAAAGGCATTTTTGTTATTAATCCTAGATTGAGCTCTAGGTGGTTGGGTTTTTGCATCAACCTCTTCTTCATTTATGAAGCCTATTCCATGCTTGGTTGATTTCAAGTTATCAAGCACCACATTCAAGTTTTTATGAGAGGAGTTGAATTTATCTAGTGTGCCTTTTAATCTACCTACTTCATTCTTAAGGTCTACACAAGAAGCACAATTTTTTGTAGAACTCTCGGGCTTGTCAGAACTTCTTTTCCCATAAAACTTGTTTTGTTCTAGTAGCCTCTCATTTTCCAAAACCAATTTTTCTAATTCTTTTTCTTTTAATGAAAACTGTTTTTGAAAATCTTGTTCTTTTAGAGAAGCACTTTCTCTTAAACTAGTGACGGTTTTTGTAACTTTGAGAAATTCAGCATACAATTCATCAAAGGCATTTCTCATGTCATCAAGAGTATAAAAATTTTGAGAAGAGATTTGACTTACCTCACTTTGATTTTCTTCCTGTGCCATGAGGCAGAGATTTGCCGCTTCTTCATTTTCTTCTTCACTGGATTCGTCTCCGGAATCTCCTCCCCAAGATATGTATGCTCGTTGCTTCTTGAAGGGTTTCTTCTCCTTTTTAAGATTTGGGCAGTTTGTTTTGATATGCCCTGTTTCACCACATTCATAACATTTAACTTGCTCACCTTGCTTTTTCCCTTTGCGGTCATATTCTTTTCGCATGAATTTTTGGAACTTTTTGATGATGAGTCCGAATTCGCTATCTCCATCCTCTTCAATTGGTGATTGACTTGTGCTCGCCTTTAGAGCAATCTTTTGCCTTCTTTGTTCATCAATAACAGGGTTAAGAATAGTGGATTCATAAGTCTTAAGATTACCTCTAAGAGCGTCTATGGTGACGTTCGTGATTCCAATTGACTCTTGAATCGCATCGGCCTTTGATCGCCATGCCGGTGTTAGACTCCTAAGGATTTTTCGAACTAGTTCTTTGTCTGTGAACGTCTTCTTGAGCGCGTGGAGATCATTCACTATTGATGAGAACCGCTCAAACATCTCGTCTACCTTTTCGCCTTCCTTCATATGGAACAATTCGTAAGCATGAGTTAAAAAGTCAATTTTAGCTTCTCTTACCTGGTCAGTCCCTTCGTAAGTGACCTCAAGCTTGTCCCACATTTCTTTCGCTGTTTTGCAGCAGGAGATTTTCCTGTAATCATTAGCATTAACAGCACAAAGTAATAAATTAATAGCTTTAAAATTATTTTGGACCATTCGATTATCCTCGGCGTTGAATTCCTCTTCTGATTTTGGCACCCATTCTCCTTCCACCTTTTTGACAGGAACCTCATTTCCTTTGGTGTACACCTTCCACAAGTAAGGGCTGTTTGATCTGACGAATATCTGCATCCTTTCTTTCCAATATGAATAATTAGTCCCGTTAAACAAAGGAGGTCTTGTGGGGCACTGTCCTTCATCAATACCTGCAAAAGAGTCTAGAGTAGAAGCCATGGAAAGATTCTCTCAAACGGTTAAGTCTTTCAGAGAGTATGGCTCTGATACCAATTGTTGGACAATACGCTTTACGCTAGAGGGGGGGGTGAATAGCGTTTTAAAAATATTAAGCGTTTTAGTGCGGAATTTAAAAACTTTGCAGAAATTAAAACAAGTGCAGTAGAATAAACTTACACAATGATGTATCCTGGTTGGCCACAAACGTGGTTAGTCCAGTCCCCGAGAGACTCTCTCGAGATTTTCACTAAACTTGTCAAGCTTACGGGTGCTTAACAAACCGTTACAGCTGAGGACACAAGCCTCACCTAGTTGCTCGGGGATCACAATCCCAAAGACTTCAATTGCTCGGGGATACCAATCCCAAAGACTTCAATTGCTCGGGGATAACAATCCCAAAGACTTCAACTGCTCGGGGATAACAATCCCAAAGACTTCAACTGCTCGGGGATAACAATCCCAAAGACTTCAACTGCTCGGGGATAACAATCCCAAAGACTTCAACTGCTCGGGGATAACAATCCCAAAGACTTCAACTGCTCGGGGATAACAATCCCAAAGACTTCAACCGAGGAATCACAAGTTCCTCAACAAACGAGAATCGCAATTCTCTTCCAAACACAAAACACACTCACTTTACAAAGCACTCCTTAGTGAGTAGATATGAGTAGAAATAGTACGCTCAAGATCACAACAACTTAGCTCAATAGAATGGCTCTTCAAAAAGCTTTATGGATGAATGGAAAATGATGATCAATGTAAGAAAGCTTTTAGCAATGAAAATACTCAAAGTGTATATGTTGTTGTTGTGAAAACACTGAGTTGAAGCTGTATTTATAGGTGAAAAACTCAGTCTTACCGTTGTCTAATTGCCAATTAAGGATTGCTGAAATTACTCAGTAACAATCGATTGTCAAGACTAAACAATCGATTGTTTGCCTATCAGATTAAAAATTCAATCCCAGATTTTACGTCAACAATCGATTACTTCAAATCAATAATCGATTATTTATAACGTTAAGAAATCTTCCCAATTTTTGGCATAAAACATCGATTGTCCGGAAATCAACAATCGATTATTTTAACAACGTTCAGAAAATCTTTTCCAGATTTTAAGCAAAACATCGATTGTTAAATATCAACAATCGATTACCTGAAGGTAATTGAAAATATATGACAACGGTCAGCTTCAACAATCGATTATCAAATGGAATAATCGATTATTAATTAATTTCAAAACTCTCTGTCTCATATATAATCGATTATCAAAAGCCACAATCGATTATCATTTTATTTAAAATCACTGGGAGACATTTTTCTCATTCTAATCGATTACCATTAGTTCATAATCGATTTTTATGAGTTTTGAAAACTTTGCCTCAGTTAACAATCGATTATCATAAGTACACAATCGATTGTTATGCAGTTTGCAAACACCTGATGTTAACTGACTTACTCACAATCGATTATCATTAATTCACAATCGATTGTCATGCCGTCTTGGCTTAGAGATTCTCGATTATCATAAGTACATAATCGATTATCTTAGCCCAGATTTTTGAGGCATGCTTGGAAAACATTTTAACAAATGTAAATATGCATAGTTTAAAATCATTTGACACTTAATTTAAATATGCATGATTTTGGAAAAATAATTTTAGTGGAGAAGCCATGTTATGAGCCAAGTTGAGGAATCAAGATCACAATTAATATTGACTCAATTATAACATTTCTAAACTTTGTCTTGAGCTTCTTGTAATGCATCCATTTTGTGCTTGTCCTTGAGTACTGCTATATATCGCTTTTTGCTTTGTTTGACATTCATCAAAACCTACAAAAGAACACACGTTTAGTATATTGCATTTGAAACGTGTTTCCAACAATCTACATTTGCTTCCATTGGTTTGGCATACAAAAGAAATAGACGAATTAACATTAGTATTTTCAGAGAAAAAGAAAAGAAACAATTATAAGTACACAACACATATGATTAATACAATTATAACAAATTTATTTACATGTATAAGTTATTTACTTTTGTATTTTTCTAACTTATGCGTCACAAAGGAGTAAGTAAAACGTGAATAATTAATATACAAAAATTACCCATTACATAATGGAAAAGCAATAACCAAATAAAGCTTGGTCCATCGGCAGAAACCTAATATCCGCTGTCAAATCCAAAAGAAAGGCGTCTCTAAGTTAAACCAAGGAGAAAACTATGCTTTCATAGTTACTACGCAGCCAAGCTCCTTCCTTCAACCCTATGTGTTCCTTTTAAGTAACAAACAATATTGCTTAAATCCACAAGTTAGAAACTTACTCAGCAACTTAAGTTGGCTTATCACAGCGACCAGGTTCCCCTTTTTCATTACTTTACATGGCCAACTTACCAAGAGGACTTTGTAATTAAACAATGAAAACGAATGCTTTTATAACCTGTCTAGTTATCGTTTACAGGGTACCAAAAGTAAACAACAATATTCGATCATTCGATGCATACAATCATTTTCAAATAGATCTAAACAATATGTAGATTTACGTGTCAAAGTTATTGGCGAAACCAAACTCATAGACATAGTCATAACTCAGAATTATGCGACTACAATATGCACCAATCACGACACCATATTCTTGTATATAATCCTACATATATACAAATATATATCATGTTATCTAGTTAGACGCAAGCAACTTCTGACGCTAATTGATGGAAAACAGGTATGAACAGCGGAAGCAAATAGCCATGTCACTTGCATGTAATATAGACAACACACAATCACAGATTTTAATCAAACATAAAATCAATAGTTATCTTTTAAAGCGTGACTGCGATCGCGAGAAGCCTCCAAGCAAGAACGAAATTATCCACGAGATCATCCTCCACAGCCTTCTACTGTGTGACCCGAATAATGCCTGGAATTAGCGAAATTTGTGTGGGCGAATTTCTCCTTAATCTTCTCAAAGAGCTTCTTGAGACGGTAGAGTCTCGTGCTGATAACGTGTTATAAAATAATAAAATAAGAAGAGGAATATTGCAGAGAAAGAGAGAAAGAATTCTTATTGAATTTTGGGGTGATTTACAATGAGGTAATACCCCTCTATTTATAGGAAGAAAAATGACTTAGCTTCAAAGTAAAAATCTCTACAAGATAGATATTCACTCTAATTAGAATTCTATTCTTAACATAATCCTATTATCCATTAATGAGGACATTAATTTTATTTACTAAAGCAGGAAGACGACTAGAAAAACAGGGTGGTTGTTCACTAAATCCTACTCTTAATAGAAACGATAATTACGTGCACTTCCTAATAGCGAATATCCAAAATTCAAGTCGATCCGTTCAATTTTTTGAATATTTGAATGGGATTTCATATTATGTTTATAAAAAATTTTAATATTTGAATTGGTATAATTTCAATCCGATTTGATCTGAAATTCGAAATTATTAAGGCAAATATAAATATTAAACTTTAATTTCGGATAGTTAGTACTTCCTTTACATCTTTTTCTAAGTTATTACCTTTACAATTGTTGGATTTAGCTTTGAAGTTTTATTTTGTGTCTTATACAACTGATATTAGTTGTATGAGACTCCTTTTTGTCTCACAAATTCGTGGACCCTAATCTTACACTTCTGGGTCCGCAAAATTGTGAGACAAAAAGATTATCTCAATTTTACGAGATACAAAATAAAATTTTTCGAATTAGTTATATTGACATCATAGTACCCTCATAATTATAAAAATATAAATTTTTCTTGCTATATTGTCTCTTTTACAAAGAAAATATACGTATGAGTTTGCAACTTTGAGGCATAACAATTTGAACCTCCAGAGAAATATTTCCTTAGAGATGCAATGCTGATAATAAGGATGAAAAATAAAGAGATATTTGTATTAGCAAAGAATACAGAAGAAGCAGATAAAACAGATGCACTAACCTATTAGATTCGCAATTGTCTTAATAATACGTATAGTCCGATTCAAAATCAAAATATTAATGCGAACTAAAGTTTAAAATCTTTTCTAATCCGATATTAATTCAGATTAAATTTAAATTATATTTTATAGAATATGTAATTCGAATTTAAAATATATGATCCGATCCGATCCGATCCGATCCATCCACAGTTCCTAACATCATTTGTTTATTGGTAAAAATTTCGACTTCGACACATAGGTAAATCGCATGATGACACACCATCATTTAGGATAAGTTTTATCCGCGAAATGGGATAACGGCAAAATTCGATATTCACAAGAAGTACTTATGATTCGATGGCGCCTGCCCGGAGAAATAAGTGTCATGATCCAGAAGTTGACCACATAGTGTATTCACCTATGCCATTACGCTAGCTTTCTCACCCGGGCGAGTATCTCGGTTGTTCCTAACTACTTGAAGAGACGTGCATGATTATGTGAACGTTAAACTTTGGTCCCCACTCGGTTTACTTGTACATTCATTCACAATCTACTGAACTTATTCTTTATTAGGTTTTGTGAATGAGGATGAATGAAAAAATAGAAAAAGGTAATCTAAAATGCACTTTTTTTTTATTATTATATATAAATTTAAAGAATATAGCCTCCATTTTCAGACATAAAAATTTAAAAACTTCTTTTTTCTTTTTTATCCTGTCTTTAAGTGTGTAATTTATCGATTTACTAAGTGACCTTTTTTTACCGTTGCGCTTACGTCCCTATCTCTTAAAGTCATATCAGACTTCCCTTGCTGATATTGTATTATTATCCAAATAAATATAAGTATCAAGTGTAATTTGTTTCGTTTCTTCAGTTCGCTAAAATTTTGTGATTTGTAGTACCGTTATTACAGAATAGTTATTCTTTTCTATCCTAAGAAGAATTAATTCAAAACTTTAGACAACAGTGAGGGGATTAAATTTCTTAAAGACACACAATTAATTTGTGAGCTTATAATTATTTTATGATTATTTTATTGAACTAACATTTCTTTTCTTTTCTGATTTCCGATTTAGAACACATACATTCTTTACTTAAAGTTGTTAGAGGTGGAGGGATAAATTAGCATCCTTCTACTTTTATTCGAAAGTTGAGTACGAGTCTTAGAAATAAAAAAAATCATATAAAAGAGCGCCTTCACTTGAATGAGCCTTATGTGATACCTATTAAAATTAGTTCGGCCCCAAAGCGAGTATTGCACGTTAGGTAGGAAACGAAAAAAAGGGTAAGGAGAAAATGGACAGAAGCGTGTATCACTGCCTCCTTTGAAATGACATATCAACACAGAAAACATGTAACACAAGTATATAAAATTCTTCACTTTTAATTTTGTACTTAGATATTTGCAATCATATACAGCTCAGAATTTTTTTCCCTCACTTTAAGTTTAATTGGTTGCCAAACACCACATGCATGCCCTCATCTTTCACATGCTACAATAGCCTAAAAACTATTATATAAGAAATGTAATGCAATCCACTTAGCCCACCACTCCAATTCATGTTTCCTTTAATGCATAGCCATTTTCTCTCTTTTCTCTTTATCCCATCTAGGAATTAAAGTTCTCTCTTCTAACAATGGAGTCACAAGTACACTCTTTATTGCAGTTTTTACAAGTTTCTATTGGCTATTTTCTCTTCACTTTTGCCATTGCTTTCTCTATTTTCTCTCTTTTGCTCTTCTTCTTAAGGCACAAGTTTTGGTGCACTTGTAACATTTGCCATTGTTATATAACATCTAGTTGGAGAAAAGAGTTCACTAATCTTGTTGATTGGTATGCTCATCTTCTCCGAAATTCGCCATCTCAAACAATTCATATCCATGTTTTAGGTAACATAATCACATCCAATCCAAGAAATGTTGAGTACATGCTTAAAACTAAGTTCTTGAATTACCCTAAGGCAAGCCAATTTTCATGATTCTTGGTGATCTTTTAGGGGATGGAATTTTCAATGTTGATGGAGATTTATGGACATTTCAAAGAAAAATGGCTAGTCTTGAACTTGGAAGTATGTCCAATAGGTCATATGCATTTAACAATGTGAAAAATGAGATCACACTTAGGCTTTTACCATTTGTATCCTCTATAGCTCAATAAAGATTTTAGAGGGACAACTTTGGATTTACAAGATATTTTTAGAAGATTTTCTTTTGATAATATATGTAAATTTTCTTTTGGTTTAGACCCTGGTTGTCTTGAACTATCTCTTCCCCTTCCTCATTTTGCTCTATCTTTTGACTTGGCAACAAAATTGTCAGCAGAGAGGGCATTGGCAGCATCACCATTGATTTGGAAGATTTAAAGGCTTTTGGATATTGGAAGAGAGAAAATTAAGGAAAGCCATTGAAAATATTGATGCTCTTGCAAGGGAAGTCATAAGGCAAAAAAGAAAATTGGGCTATTCTAATCATCAAGATCTTTTATCAAGATTCATGGGCATTATTGACAATGAAAAATATTTAAGAGACATTGTGATAAGTTTTATTTTGGCAGGGCGTGACACAGTAGCATCTGCTCTAACAAGCATTTTTTGGTTGTTAACGAGTCACCCTGATGTTGAATTCAGAATTCGGGAAGAATTGAGTCGAGTTATGCAACAAGATCAAGATTTCTTGATTTTTGAGCAAATAAATCAAATGCATTATTTAAATGCAGTGAATCATGAGAGCATGAGGCTATATCCACCAGTGCAATTTGATTCAAAATTTGCTAGTGAAAATGATGTATTACCAGATGGCACATTTGTGGCTAAAAATGCAAGGGTAACATACCATGTGTATGCAATGGGAAGGATGGAAAATATATGGGGCCGAGATTATATGGATTTCAAGCCAGAACGGTGGCTAAAAAATGGTACATTTTTGCAAGAATGTCCTTTTAAATACCCTTTTTTTCAAGGTGGAGTTAGGGTGTGTTTAGGCAAGGAAATGGCATTAATGGAAATGAAGTGTGTAGTGTCTTCTATGTTACAACACTTCGATGTTCGGGCCGCGGCGGCTCGCGGTGATCTCCTGTTTGATCCGGGGATGACGGCCACCGTTAGAGGCGGGCTTCCGGTAGTGGTTAGGTGGAGGAGGGGCCTTTTGAATTTTTCTAGCTAGTAACATGGCCACGAATATGGTTCAAAATGGAGATATTGGCTTCAGGTCTGAATATTTCACGTGGGTATGTTGCATTTGGCCTACATTGGGCAAGGTTGTTTAAGAATAGAAACATTCCATTTTCGGTCGATGAAAGTTGCATCAATGCACACAAGGTTGTACCTATGTCCCCACCTATAATAATCCTAGAGGAATATTTTATTAGTACTGTTGAAGAACTTTTCTTTCCTCTTAATTAAATTTATCCAAAAGCATTATACCTTAATGTTTTTTTTTTGCGAGAAAGATAATATTGCATTAAACATAATTAAAGTACTACGCAGAGGATGATGCCTATGCATCTACAATATAGTTGTTTGATAGTTGTCTATTACAAGGATTAATACTATCTATTTTAACGTTGTTATCCACCACATTGTCTCCATCGAAAGCAATTATTTGTTGAGCAGCGTCATAGATGAAAAAAGCATTTTGATCCATGTCCTCCTCTTGTTCCTGCAGTGTGCATGTTGTCTTCCTATAACGAATCGCTCCTGCTTGATCCCTTTGCAATAAGGTGCGGACAAAATTCTGTGGCTCTTCAATTCATTAGATTTCATGTTGCATCCTGCCTTGGATAAACCATCAGCCACCCTATTCCCCTCTCTGCAGGTGTGTGCAATGGTAGCATTATGCAGTTAGTCCAGGGGTACCTGCAGTCAACTAGTATATTAATATAAAAAATGTTGTCATTTTTTAACATTATAAGTACCTCGGATGCATTGATGCTAGTCATTCTGGTGCTAGGGGTTTCCTTCAGTCCCCCTCTCCAGCACCAGGGGGTTGGTTATGAGTGTGGGGAGTTGAGGCATATGTGGAGATAATGTCCTCATCGTTTTGGGGGTTCATCTCAGCAGAGGAGTCAGCCATCTACTTCAGCACCAGTTACCTCACCACCCATCCACCAAGACAGGTGTGGAGGATAATTAGTACGGGTCGCTTGAGAGGTTTATTAGGTGGTGGTTAGGCCCATTTCTATGCACCCCCAGCTAGACCCAATGCTATTGCTTCAGATGTTATGATTACAGGTATTGTCTCAGTTTGCCACAGAGATGCCTCTGTGTTATTTGATCCCGGTTCCACTTTTTCATATATGTCACTGTATTTTGCTCGTTATTTGGATACGCCCTGTGAGTCTCTTGTTTCATCTATTTGTGTATCTACTCCGGTGAGCGATGCTGTTGTGGTGGACCCTATATATCGGTCGTGTGTGGTGACTATTGGGGGTTTGGAAACCTGAGAGGACCTTCTATTTCTTTGCATGGTCGATTTTGATGTGACATTGGTCATTGATTGGTTATCTCCATGTCATGTTATTTTGGACTATCATGCAAAGACAATGACGTTGGCTGTGCCGGGTGTACCATGGATTGAGTAGCAAGGTTCGACTGATTTTGTCCCTAGTAGCGTGATTTTATTTTTGAAGGTCCAGTGGATGGTTAGGAAGGGTTGTCTTTCTTACTTAGCCTTTGCGTGGGATATGAGTGCAGAGACTCCTACCATTTATTTAGTCCGGTAGTGAGGGACTTTTTGGATGTATGCAGACCTGCGGGGCATGCCATCAGACAAATATATTGATTTTGGTATTGATTTGGTGCCTGGAACTCATCCCATTTCTATTCCACAGTATCGTATGGCACCGGCGGAGTTGAAGGAGATGTAGGAACACCTTCAGGAACTCCTTGATAAAGGGTTTATTCGGTCTAGTGTGTCGTCTTGGGGTGCGCCTATTCTATTTGTGAAGAAGAAGGATGGAACTATGAGGATGTGCATTGACTACAAGCAGTTGAACAAAGTTACAATCAAGAATATGTATCCTTTGCCTTGCATTGATGATTTATTTGACCACCTTAAGGGAGCAAGAGTGTTCTCTAAGATTGATCTCCGTTCAGGGTAGCACAATTTGAAGATCATGGTCTCAGATATTCGTAAGACAACTTTCAAGACACGATATGGTCATTAGGAGTTCCTTGTGATATCTTTTGGCCTGACCAATGCCCCAGCAACATTCATGCATTTGATGAATAGCGTGTTTCGACCTTATCTCGACTCATTTGTCATTGTATTCATTGATGATATCCTGTTGTACTCACGTAGTCAGGAGGAGCACATGGAGCATTTGAGAGTTGTATTGTAGCGGTTGAGAGAGGAGAAGCTTTATGAAAAGTTCTCCAAGTGTGACTTTTGGGTGAGTACAGTGGCTTCCTTAGGGCACATGGTGTTTATTAAGGGTATTCAGGTTGATCCGAAGAAGATAGAGACGGTTCAAAGTTGGCCCAGGCCGTCCTCAGTCATAGAGATTCACAACTTTCTTTGTTTGCCAGGTTATTACCGTCGGTTCGTTCAGGAATTTTCATCTATAGTATCACCTTTAACCAAATTAACTCAAAAGGGTCCTTTCATGTGGTCAAATGAGTGTGAAGAGCCTTTCAGAAGCTCAAGACTGCCCTGACCACAACTCCAATGTTAGTATTTCCATCAGCTTCAAGTTCATATACGTTGTATTATGATGCTTCAAGAGTTGGTATTAGGTGTGTGTTGATGCAGTATGGTAGGGTGATTGCTTATGCTTCTTCTCAGTTGAAGCCCCATGAGAAAAACTACCATGTTCATGATCTAGAGTTGGCTGTCATTGTCCACGCGTTAAAGATTTGGAGGCATTATCTTTATGGTGTGTCTGGTGAGGTGGTTACTGATCATCGTAGCCTCCATCACTTGTTCAACTAGAAAGATCTCAATTTGAGGCAGCGGAGATGGTTGGAGCTGCTAAAGGACTCAGATATCACTATCTTGTATCATCTGGGGAAGGTCAATATAGTGGCCGATGACTTGAGTAGGAAGGCAGTGAGTATGGGTAGTTTGGCATATATTCCTATTCTGGAGAGACCTATTGCAGTTGATGTTTAGGCCTACGACAATTGGTTTATGAGGTTGGATATTTCGGAGCCTAGTCGGGTCATAGCTTTTGTGGTTTCTTAGTCATCCTTTGTTGATCGCATTAGAGAGCGCCAGTATGATGATCCTTATTTGCTTGTCCTTAAAGACAAAGTTCAGCACGACAATGCCAGAGTTTTGACTATTGGTGATGATGGAGGTATTGAGGATGCAGGGCTATATATGTGTCCCTAATGAAGATGGCTTCGGGAGTTGATTCTGAAGGAGGCCCATAGCTCGCGGTATTCCATCCATCCGGGTGCTGCGAATATGTAATTGGATTTGAGGCAACATTATTGCTGGAGGAGAATGAAGAAGGATATTGTGGGATTTTTAGCTTGGTATCTCAACTGTCAGCAGGTGAAATATGAGCATTAGAGACCGGGTGGCTTACTTCAGAAAATAGATATTCCAAAGCATAAGTGGGAGCGAATCACCATGGACTTTGTAGTTGGGCTCGCACAGACTTTGAAGAAGTTCGATGCTATTTGGGTGATTATGGATCGGCTGACCAAGTTCGCGCACTTCATTCCTGTGTGTACTACCTATTTTTCAGAGTGGTTGGCAGATATTTATATTCGATAGATTGGTCGCTTGCATGGTGTCCTAATTTCTATCATTTCAGGTAGAGGTACTCAGTTTACTTCACAGTTTTGAAGGGTCGTATAGCAAGAGTTGTGTACTCAAGTTGAGTTGAGCACAACATTTAATCGTCAGATGGACGGGAAGTCCGAGCGCACTATTCAGGTATTGGAACTGCTTGCGGAGTTTGATTATAACAACAGTTATAAGTCGAGTATCCAGATGGCTCCATATGAGGCTTTATATCGGAGACGGTATAGATCTCTAGTTGGTTGGTTTGAACCAGGTGAGGCTAGACTTTTTGGTACAAACTTAGTGTAGGATGTTTAGGACAAGGTGAAGGTGATTCAGGGGCGGCTTCATACAATGCAGTCGAGAAAAAAGAGTTATGCTGATAGGAAGGATCGTGGTGTGTTCTACATGGTTGGGTAGAAGGTTCTATTGAAGGTTTCACCCATGAAGGGTGTTATGAGATTTGGGAAGAAGGATAAATTGAGTCCTTGGTTCATTCGGCCTTTTGAGGTGCTTCGGTGGATAGGGGAAGTGGATTAAGAGCTGGCTTTGCCACCTAGCTTGTCGAGTGTGCATGCGGTATTTCATGTTTCTATGCTTCGGAAGTATATTGGCAATCCGTTTTATGTTTCGGATTTTAGCATGGTTCAGTTAGACAATGATCTGACTTATGATGTGGAGCCAGTGGCTATTTTGGAGCGGCAGGTCCGAAAGTTGAGTTCGAAGGATATAACTTCAATGAAAGTGCAGTGGAGAGGTCGGCCCATAGAGAAGGCTACCTGGGAGACCAAAAGGAATATGCGCAGCAGATATCCTCACATGTTTGAGGCTTCAGGTATGTCTCTTGACTCGTTAGAGGACGAACGTTTGTTTAAGAGGGGGAGGATGGCACACCTGTCCGGTCGTTTCATGAGATATCGCTTCGTTTTCTACATTTCTGCTTCTTTATGTGTTGTTCAATTGTATTATGTGGTACGGTGTTGGTTGGTTCGGGTTTAGAGTGGTTTTGGAAAGGAATGAGACATATAGTCTCTTTTGAGTAAGTTTGAGTTGGAAAAGTCAACCGGATGTTGACTTATGGGTAGAAGTTCATGGATGTGAATTAAAGGTTACAGATGTGCATTCTGATGGGTCTGATTGCTTCATCGGGTAATTTTGGACTTACGAACATGATTGAAATTTATTTTTGGATGTCCGTGGTAGATTTATGCTTGAATTGGCGAAATTGGTTTTTTGGCGTTTTCCGGTTAGTAGTGGAAAGTTTGATATCGAGGTTGGAATGAAATTTCGGAAATTGGAGTAGTTCCGGTCTTTCATTTTAAAAGAAAAGGGTTTTACTGAAACTGAGTTTATTTTTACGAGATAGTTGATTTCTTGACTGTTTTGGAAACGTCCGTGTTTGTTGTAGTACTATGATGTGAGATTATCTATTTTCTTACTGTTCAACTGCTATTATTTTTATTTCTTACTGGGTTGGCGTACTCATATTACTCCATACATCTTGTATGTAGATCCAGGAGTTGCTGTCTCGATAGTGAGCATCCATTCGGCAGGATCTCGAAGTGGACAAAGTAGCTGCATGGCGCTCGTAACCCTATTCTTCTCCCTTATACTATCCCTAGCTTTATTTAGTATGGTCTTCCAACGTGTTTAGACTTTATTGTATTGAGACACAGTTGTAGTTGCTCGTGACTTGTGACGCCCCAATATCGAGCTTGTATATTTATTTTGCACTAGTTGTTTAGATTTATATTATGAGATTCCTTATTAATTTAATGGCTTAAAAATGACTTTTATGGTTTGATTCGGAAATAGTGTCGGTTGGCCTAGTTTCACGAGAAGTGCCATTACGATCGGATCAATTTTTGGATCACTACAGATTTGATTTCTGATTGGATTTCTGGTTTGTCAATTTGCATATTGTGGTGATTTGGAGGGTTCATGGTTGTTGGTAGTTAATTAACCAGTATGGGTGAACCAGGGGAGAAAGGGATCGGAAAAGCAAAGATTTGGGTGGCAGGAGGAGTCAGGGTAGAGAGCATTTTGTGTTTTCTCCTAGGATATTTCTTTCAAATTACATTAATGCTATCAGCTCTTCATGGAATTTATCTTAGGTTTTGGTAAATATTTATGAGTTTAATAATTATATGTAAAGCGTATCTATGAAATCAGATCACCCAAAAGTCAATTGCGGACAAACACATCTACATTAATAATAGCTTTAAAAAATTGGGTATTCGTAAATTGATAAAATTAAAGTAACTACTTCAACAACATAAAATACAAAATAAAATAAAAAGAAGCTAAAATTGGCATTGGAAGACAATTCGCCGTGATAATATTATTCTAATTTATCATCATTAAGACTTATTCCAAAAAGAAAATAATTAAAGTTTTGAGGCTCCTAATTTAAATTGATTATACGTGTTAACCAACTCCATCAATAAACAATCAACAAAAGCGCAAAACATGTGGCGGCACCGTCCTACAAATTTAAAGTTCATGCCTTGTAAATTTGCCTGTCTAATTTCTGGTCTAGCTGTTTAATATAGCGTCGCACAATTTATAGTCTGTTTGATCAAATTGTAAAAATTAGTTTATTTAGAAAAATATTTTTAAAAGCGGTTTATGTTTAGCTAATTATATTAAAAAGTACTTCTAAACAGTAATTAGTATTTGGTCAAGCTATAAAAATTATTTACAAGTGTATTTTTCTCAAAAGTGCTTATCAAAAGTGCTTTTGGAGAGAAGCTGTTTTTTTGTGTTTCTCCAAAACTACTTCTGTTTTTCCTCAAAAACACTTTTGTTCTTTTTAAAAGTTTGACCAAACACATTAATTTTTGACCAAAAAACTTTTAATCATAAAAACTTGGCCAAACAAACTATTAGTCATGCACATTGCTGCCAACATTAATAAAATAATAGCCTCTTTCTTTGTTTCTAGGACGAATTAATTTTTGAACTAATTTATGATATTCCTAGTACGTGGATAAGGTACCCGAAAAGATATTCGAGAGACAACTCTGATAAGTGTGTTGGCTTTTAAACATTTACAAAATGGCCAAATACCTTAAACAATTTTTAAATTTGACTCAAACTATAAATATTCTTTTCAAACTAAGTTCAGTCTTATTTACCCTTCTCAACTTGATATTTTAAGAGTCATTATCCCTCCAAATATTAACGTGACAAAAAGTATAGGTGCACTCACCTGCCATGTGAATTTTCTGTATATATAGTATTTTTTTTAAGAATATTATGTTTTAGATAAATTTTTTCGAATAAAATTTCTGCATTGTTAAGCTAAATATTTTTATTTGGTAAACAATAATAAAGTTTTAGTTAGTCTTTTATGAATTTGACCTGAAAATAAAGATTTATGCGATTGAAATAAATAATCAAGGTATCTAAAAAGTTATAAAAAGTACATAGTTTGAAATTAACTATTTTGGCTATAATTTTGTATATAGCTCTAAATTACGTGCTCTAATTTTTTTATTTATTTATCTTTTCATAGATTTTACCTTTAAAAAAAAGTAAAAATACACAGTTAAATAAATAGTTATTGCATCAAAAGAAGAAATAAAAAGAATGTACAATTGCAAGAAATTACAAGTACATTTGTACGCTCTTTTTATTTTTTCATTTGATTCAATGACTATTTATTTCAACTATGTATCTTTTATAATTTTTAAATGCCTTGACTATTTATTTTAATTTTATAAATCTCTATTTTCAGGTCAAATTAAAAATAATCAACTAACACTTTATTAATTTTTGCCAAATAAAAATATTTAGCCTAAATAATATTGTTATATCCATATTTTATTATAAATTATATTTGAAAAAAAATTAACTAAAAAAGTAATATTCATAAAAAGATAAAAAAATATTTTTTTTCAAAAAAAAACACAAAGACAGGAAAACTCCACGTGGCAAGCGAGTGCACCCTTACTTTTTGCCACGTCAACGTTTAGGGAGGTAATGACTCTAAAAAATCCAAATTGAGGGGGATAATTAAGACCGAGTATAGTTCGGGGACTAATAATCTGAGCCAAGTTTATGGATGATTTAAAGTATTTACCCTTTCAAAATACTTAATAACTAACTAAATATGCATTTTTTCTCTTTGGGTAAAAGTGAAGTCTGCATATACTATATTTTTTTTCAGATCTCACTAGTAAAATTTTACTGAATTATTATTGTTGTTGTTATAACTTTCTAAACACGTATTTTGGTGAAAGAGGCCTATAAGACTAGTAGAATTTTTTTTTTCTAGTGTTTGGCCAAACTATTATTAGGAAAAAGAGTATTTTTGAGTAGAAGCACAAACAGTTTTGAAGAAACCGAAAGAAATAGTTTTTTCCTATATAAAGGTGGAAAACAATCCAGGCCTAGTCCTAAACATGTCTCGCGGGTCCGTCCTAAATGGGCCGGTTCTATGTGGGCCCTTCCTCGTGGCCAGGCTTAAACGGTCTCGAGCTTCATGGGCTTTTGGGTGTAAACAGACCGGGATCGGGACCACGAACTAATGGTCTCGGGCTATGTGGGTCGAGCCCGTTCCTAAACGGGCTTAAGTGGACCTTGACTAATTTTTTTAAAATTTTTTTTATTTAACCTAACTTTTTGTAAATTATATAGCTTATACACATATATATATATATATATATATATATATATATATATATATATACACTATATTATATATATAAGCAATTTATATAGTATATATATATATTATAGATATGAATATAGTATATATAATATACAATATTTATGTGGGTCTTATAAAGTATATTATACTATATTTATATCTATAATATTCATATATACTATATAAATTGTTTATATATATGTGGGCTTTATAAAGTATGTGTGCGTGTATATATATATATATACATATATATATATATATATAGGTATATATATATATATATATATATATATATATATATATATATATATATATATATATATATATATCAAAGTTGCAAATTAAAGTATACGTTTAATACTTCAAATTAAAGTTCAATGCCTTTAACATAATACTTCAAAATTAATCTAATAAACTAAAACATTAAGCATAATACATCTAATAATTTTAATATAACACAAATTGTTTCAAATCAACTTAAAATTTTAAATACGAATATTTGGAGAACACACAAGACAACTTTTTATATGCCTCCTTAAATAACCAGTGCCCTCCAACTTTGGACGATGAGTGCAGACTCGACCACAGTTCTTGCACTTTATTATGTAAACTTCTTCATTTTATTCTATAACATTAAAGTATTCCAAAACAAATGGGCGCAATTTAGAATCATCGGGCATGATTTAACTTGAAGTAAGAATTTAAGTTTGAGAAATAAGAGGCGAGTGAAGACTTGAGACTTGAATACTTCAATTTGAGTTTGAGAAATGAGAGAGATAGATGATTTTGTGAGAAAAATGAAGAATGGGGGGGAGGGGAGGGTACTTATAGTCTAAAATAGAGAAAAAGTGTAATTATAAAAAGTTCGGGGTTATATCAAAGTTGGGAGAGGGGGGGAGGGAGAGGGTTAAATGGCTATTTTATAAATAGTCAACAACTATTTTGGTAGAAATAATAGCTAGATTTTAAAGGGGTAACAGTTAGAAATTTTTGAGGGAATTTTTTTTAAATGTTGCCATCGAGCCCGTTTAGGACCGGCCAATAAGGTTTGGTTGAACTGGCCCACTGAGGAGCTGGTCCCTAAAGGGTCCCGGTCCTAACGGGCTTATTATTTGAACAGGTCCACTTGGCCCTGCACCCCTTCTGGTCCCGGGCTTAAACAGGAAGGCCCGTTTAGGCTCACCAGCCATATAGGCTCGCGGGCCTAGGCCCGGGACTAACCGGCCCACTTGCCACCCTTATTCTCATATGTAATTTTTTGGGAATCACTTTTGAGAAAACATACATTTAGAAGCACTTTTTAAAAGTTTGGTCAAACAATAATTATTATCTAAAACTGCTTTTCAAATTAATTAGCCAAACGCAAACTGCTTCTCATTAAAAGTATTTTTGAAAAAACATCTTTGAGAAAAAATACTTTTCAAAATAAGCTGATTTTTTAAACTTGACAAAACATGCTATAGGTTGTACATGACTAAATATATCAGAAGCAGATTTAAAATTTTAAGTTTAGGAGAAATTTTTTTCTTTTATCACAAATATCATTTCCATGTTATGTTGTCCCCCTATCCTTCTTTTTTATTGTTTGAATTCAAATTCGGGCTTTGGGTTGCTAGACAGGGGAGAGGTTTTGAATAGTAGATTTAAAATAGGGCATTTGGCATGGCATAACAACCAGGTTTAATAATTGGCATTAAAAAATCAAAATTTTACAATTTGGTATATGGTAGCTTGAAATTATTATATTTTTTAATGGTTCAGTCACCATCCTAAAAATAAATTCCATCAAAATAATTTTTCTCAAAAATAACAAAAAATATTGAAAATCCGCTCTCCCTTCTATCATAGCAACCATCATCCTAGAAATTAGGTTCCATTTCCTTCAGTAGTATCCGAAAAATATTTCTTAATTATTTTCTTAGTTTTTTTTATCTGTACATCCAAATATATGTATAACACATTAATAATTATATTATTTATATGTCATTGTGTATAACATAATAACAATGTGTATATCAAAAAAATATATTAAATTTTTTTCCTTATTTGTATAACACATTTTAGATTGAAAACTCAAGTTCAAGACGACTCCACATGAGTATCTCCTATCACATCCCGTGTATATCTTTATGTACGTCACTAATATCTTATGTATATCATGTGTATATACACAAAAATTTGTGTTATATATACGATATACAACATATACGGGCACCCAGAAAAAATTATTATGTTATATACGAGATATACAAAGTGATATACATAGACGTCCTTTGAAACTTGTGTGTGATATACACTAATGTACATGATAAACTGTCACGACCCGGATTTCCTCAACCTCGGGAGTCTTGATGGCGCCTACTAGTGAATGCTAGGCAAGCTAACCAACTAATTTATTTCCCTTGTTTCCACTTTTGAATTCATTAACCACTTAGAACCAATAATTAATAAACAACATAATTTAACGCGTCAAACTTAAAAATACTGCTAATTAAAGTCCTTACAAAAACCACCCAAGATTTGGTATCACAACTTTACATATTGTCTAAGAGTACTACAAATAAGGGTCCGAAAGAAACAACAAAGTACTGCTCTGGAACTACATAAAAGAAACAGGAAAATAGATAGAGGGATACGCCAAGGCTTGTGGACGCCTGCAAGACTACCTCGGGTTGCCTGATAAGCAAGAAGCTGGAACCTCATTATGATCAGAAATCTGCAGCATTGGGATCTCCACAAAAGAGTGCATAGTATAGCATCAGCATAACCGACCTTATGTGCTGGTAAGTGGCTAGCCTAACCTCGGCGAAGTAGTGACGATGCTAGGAAATGACTACCAAGTAAACTTGTACATCTAAATAATATACAATGAAAAAATAGAAGCAAAAATATACACTCAAGGCTGGGAGGGGAAAACATGTTTTGGGGAAATATCAAATAGCAACAGGAAGACAACAACTAAATATATGGAATAGCACAATTCAGTTATCAACAAGAATCGAAAGCCAAATAAGTGCACGGCATGGCCCTTCGTGGTTTTACTCTCATACTCACCAAAATCTATATACACTGCACGACATATCCTTCGTGCTTTTACTCTCATCCTCACCATAAAATCAATATAATCGGAACAGAATGGTATATCGTGCGACACAGCATCACCCTTCGTGTTTTACACTCTTCCTCACAAAATAATATATAGCATCACCCTTCGTGCTTTAACACACTCTCACCAAGACAATGCAGGGCATCACCCTTCGTGCTTTACACTCACCTTCACCCAGACGACAAACACAAACACAAACACAAACAATAAGGGCAAGGAATAAATGAATCATAGTCCAAATCCCAGTAAGGGAACAATATCGAACAAAAATATCCCAGCAAGGGAATAACATTAAAAGCAACCATGTCGCAGCAAGGGATTACCACCATAAGCTTTTCCTCATCTTCACATATATCTCACAACTTGCTTTACAATTAGAGCCAATGCTCTATAAGGTTCAATTGCCAATTATACTTTCACAAACCACTTTGCAACTTTAGTCAATGCTCTTCAATATACAAATACCAATATTCTTTTCAAAAACCTTGCTAAAAAATAGTAGTCACCACATTAAACATGAACAAATACAGTAGAGTCACATAAATCATAACACATAGAATCACGAGCATGCTTGACACCAACGAATAGATATTTGTCACCATGCCTATATGTCGTACTCTACGCATATCACCTAGCATATAAGACCAAACTCCTATTCCCTTAAGCGAAGGTTAGATTAAAAAATTACCTCGATGCCACAGATACCATTTAAGCCTCAACTATCGCTTTAACTCTTGATTCCATGACCAATTCGCTCGAATCTAGTCACAAATTACCTAATTACATCAATGAATGCTAAATAAATAAACTTTAATGCATGGAAATAAGTTTTTCAGAGTTTTTCCCAAAAAGTAAAAAATCAACCCCGGTCTCACATGATCAAAACCCGTGGTTCAAACAATAACCCGACTACCTATTCACTTATGAACTCAAATATATAATTTGTTTTGAGATAGAACCTCAAATCGAGGTACAAATCCTCAAAATTTTAAAAACCTAGGTTCTACCCAAAATACCAAACTTTTCCTATGAAAATCATTGATTTTGAGTTGGAATCATGTTAAAAGAAGTTAAGGATTAAAGAAAACTAGTTAAAAATGACATACAATTGATTTGGAGAAGTTTGCCCTCGAGTGTTTATGTTTTGAGAAGACATGAAAAATGGGTTAAAAATTCATCTAAGTATGGATTTCACAGGTCTCTGATGTCTGTTCGCAATTGCAAACCCAGACTCTGCCAAGATCATATTTGCAGAAAAATATGTTGCATTTGCGACCAAGCCAGCTTTCAGGTCTTCTTCGCATTTACGATAGACCTGTTGCAAATGCAAAGTTGCATTTGCGAGGTTAGATGGCCTGGGCTATTTTTCCATTTGCGATACAGCCTTCGCATTTGTGAACGCCTAATTGTGCGCCAGGCTTCCCAAAGAATGCAGGTCTGCAATAAAACAGCTGAAACCTACAATTTTCTCAAGCCCGATTCTACTCCGTGGCCTATCCAAAACTTACCCCGAACCCTCGGGGCTTCAAACCAAACATGTACACTAACATAAAAACATCCTACAGACTCGTTCATGCATTCAAATAACTTTAACAACTATGAATTTAGCATAAAAATCATGAAATCACTTACGAACGTCAAATTTCTAACTTTTCTCAAGTAAGGTAAGACTCACGTCATTTCAAGTCCACTTCTTACTAAATTTCACAGCCTCATCTTATATTTGATATAAGACCTGTACCGAGCTCTGGACCAAGAAACGGGCCCGATACCATCAAATCTCAAACACATTTTATTTTCAAAAACTCATATATATTTAAAAAACAATTTTCTTCAAAAATTCATTTCTTGGGCTAGCGACCTCGGAATTTAATTTCGGGCATACGCCCAAGTCTTATATTTTCTTACGGACCTCCTAAGATCGTCGGAATACGGATCCGGGTTTGTTTGCTCAAAATATTGACCAAAGCCAACTTAAATTTATTTTAAAGGAAAAACTTATTGCTTTTCACAGATTTTCATATAACGGCTTTCCGGTTACGCACTCGGACTGCACATAGAAATCGAGTTGATGCAGAAAGAGGTTTTTAAGGCCTTAGAATGAAGAGTTAGTTTCTAAAACAAGTGATGCTTTTTTGGGTCATCATATCCCCCCTCTAAAAGAACCGTTTGTCCTCGAACTCACAGAAAAAGGAAGTACCTGAATCGGGGAAAATATGGGGATAACGGCTCCGTATATCTGACTCGGACTCCCAGGTTGATGCCTCAGCATGCTGACCTCTCCACTGGACACGAATAGAAGGAAAAATCTTCGATCTTAACTAATGAACCTGCCAATCTTATATAGTTATCGGCTCCTCCTCATAAGACAAGTCCTTGTCCAATTGGACAGTGATGAAATCTAACACGTAGGATGGATCACCGTGGTACTTCCGAAGAATGGACACATGAAACACTAGATGAACAGCTGATAACCTCGGCAGAAACACAAGTCTGTAAGCCACCTCTCCCACTCTATCAAGAATCTCAAATGAGCCAATAAACCTAGGGCTAAGCTTGTCCTTCTTCCCAAATCTCATCACACCCTTCATAGGCGACACTCGAAGAAATACCCGCTCACAGACCATGAATACCAAATCTCGAACCTTACTATCGGCATAGCTCTTTTGCCTTGACTGAGCTGTACGAAGCCTATTATGAATGATCCTAACCTTGTCCAAGGCATCCTGTATTATATCCGTACCCAAAAATCAAGCTTCTTCTGGCTCAAACTATCCAACTGGCAACTAACACCTCTAACCATAAAAACCCTCGTAAGGAGCTATGGATACTCGACTGGTAGTGTTTTTGTAGGAAAATTCCGCTAAAGGAAAGAACTGATTCCACGAGCCTCCAAAATCAATGAAAAAATCTCAGAGCATATCCTCCAAAATTTGAATAGTCTGCTCGGACTGCCCGTTCATCTGAGGATGAAATGCTATGCTCAATTTCACCCGTGTGCCTAACTCTCGCTGAACTGCTCTCTAAAAATGTGAGGTAAACTGTGTACCTCGGTCTGAGATGATAGACACGGGCATACCATGAAGATGAACAATCTCCCTGATATAGATCTCAGCTAAGTTCTCGAAACAATAGGAGACTGCCATATGGATGAAATGTGCTGACTTGGTCAGCCTATCAACAATAAATCAAACTGTATCAAACTTCCTCTGAATCCATGGGAGTCCAACAACAAAGTCCATAGTGATACGATCCCACTTCCACTCAGGGATCTCTATCTTCTAGAACACACCACTAGGTCTCTGATTCTCGTACTTAACTTGTTGACAATTCAAATACCGAGCCACATATGCAGCGATATCTTTATTCATTCTTCTCCACCAATACCGCTACCGTAGATTCAGATACATCTTCACGGTGCTCGGTTGAATAGAGTACCGAGAACTATGGGCCTCCTCTAGTATCATCTCCTGAAGACCATCCATATTAGGCACACAATTACAACCCTGCATCCTCAAAACTCCATCATCTTCTATTGTGTCCTGCTTGGCATCTCTATGCTGCACCATGTCTCTAAGGACACACGAATGAGGGTCATCATACTGTCGATCTCGGATACGCTCCAATAAAGAAGAGCGAGAATCTGTGTAAGCTAGCACACGGCTGGGCTCAAAACCATCCAACCTCACGAACTGATTGGCTAAAGCCTGAACATCCAAAGCAAGTGATCTTTCACTGACCGGAATAGAAGCAAGACTGCCCATACTGGCTGACTTCCTACTCAAAGCATCAGCCACCATAGTAGCCTTTCTCGGGTGATATAAGATAGTGACATCATAGTCTTTTAACAGCTCTAACTACCTTCTCTACCTCAAATTTAGCTCCTTCTACTTGAACAAGTATTGCAAACTCTGGTGGTCCATGAATACCTCACACGCCACGCCATACAGACAATGCCTCCAAATCATCAGCGCGTGAACACCGGATGCTAACTCCAAATTATGAATCGAATGGTTCTTCTCATGAATCTTCAACTACCACGAAGCATATGTAATGAAATTTCTATCATACATCAACATTGCACCAAGTCCAATACGAGATGCATCACAAGAAACTGTGTAAGCCCCCGAAACTGTGGGCAAAACCAACACTGGTGCCATAGTCAAAGCTGTCTTGAGCTTCTGAAAGCTCACCTTACACTCATCTGACCATCTGATGAAAACCTGGTCATCAGGGCTGCAATAGATGAAAACCCCTCCACAAATCGGCAATAATAACCTTCCAAACCCAAAAAACTCTAGATTTTTGTAGCTGATGTGGGTCGAGGCCAGTTCTTGACTACCTCTCTCTTTTTTGGATCTACCTAAATACCATTTGCCGAAAACACATGACCAAGAAAGCAAATGAACTCAACCAGAACTCGCACTTCGAAAACTTAGTATACAGTTAACTATCTCTCCACCAAGTCTTGGCGAATCCAAATAAGCAAAAAGTAGCAAAATTGACCCCGTTGGTCTCCACTATCCCTATGTTCCTGAGAACCACGTTAAAGTTGTCTAGATAATCCTGGGGATCCTCAGAAGATCCACCACTGAAAGTGGCCGTGAAGAGCTTGATAAACCTATCCAATCTCCACAAGGCATCGATAGTCATAGCTGCTCCGTCACCGTTCTGAGATACCACACCCGGCTGAACTGCTCCAACTAGCTGAGCTGCTGGAGTGTGAAACTGGAGAGCCACTTGCTCTGGAGTGCAAATAGCAGAAGTTTGGCCCCCGCCTCCAGCGTGGACGGCTGGAGCTACTGGAAGCAAGCTTAGCTGACTAATACTCTGGAGGCCCACTAGACGAACCAGAGCATCCTAAAGTATCTGGTTAGCAATGAACCCCTCTAGGACCTGAGCTGGTCCTACCGGTGCTGTCTGGGCCAGAACCTCCTCGTCAAACTCAACCTAAGGCTCTTTCTCTGGTGCTGCTGCTCTGGGCTGAGCTCCGCCCCTTCCTCAGCCTCTAGCATAACCTCAGCATCTGCCCCTCGTGGGAGCTGTTGCTGGGGCTCGGCTTGTTGACCAGTGGATGAGGAAGCGCGTGTTCTCAGCATCTGCAAAGGAACAGAGTAGAAATTATATTAGCATTGAGAAATCAAACGCACGACAAAAAAGAATAGATGTGAAGTTTTTCCTAACTCTATAGCCTTTGGGGGATAAATACAAACGTCTCCGTACCGATCCCTCAGAATCTACTAAGCTTGTCTGTGAATTATGAGACATATGTAACCTAGAGCTCTGATACCGACTTGTCATGATCCCTATTTCCCTACCCTCGGGAGTCATGATGGCGCCTACTAGTGAAAGCAAGGCAAGCCACTCAACTAATTTATTTACCTTGTTTCAACTATTCAATTCATTAACCACTTAGAACCAACAATTATTAAACAAAATAATTTAACAAGCAGAAGAATAACTTTCAAAACTTAAAAGTTCTATCAATACTGCTAATTAAACTGGTTACAAAACCACCGAGATTTGGTGTCACAACTTCACAGACTATAAAAGAATACTACAAATAATGGTCCAAAAGAAATAACAAAGTACTGCCTCTAGAACTATATAAAAGAAATAGGAAAATAGATAGAGGGAGACGCTAAGGCCTGCGGACGCCTGTAGGACTAACTCGGTTCGCCTGATAAGCAAGAAGTTGGAACCTTATTACGGTCCGAAATCTACTGCACCAGGATTTGCATAAAAGAGTGCAGAGTGTATATCAACACAACCAACCCGATATGTTGGTAGCCCCTAGCCTAACCTCGATGAAGTAATGACGAGGCTAGGACCAGACTACCAAGTGAACCTGTACAGATAATAATATATAGCGGAAAAATAAAAGCAAAAATATACAGTCTAGGATGTGAGGGGGAAACATGATGTAGGGAAATATAAAATAGCAATAGGAAGACAACAGTTAAATATATGGAATACCATAATTCAGTTATCAACAAGAATCGAAAGCCAAACAAGTGCACGACTTCACCCTTCGTGCTTTTACTCTCATCCTCATCAAAATTATTATACACTACACGACATCACCATTCGTGCTTTTACTCTCTTCCTCACCATAAAAATAAATATAATTGGCACGGAATGGTACATCATGAAGCACGGCAATACCGTTCGCACTTTACACTCTTCCTCAATAAATAATACACAATATCACCCTTCGTGCTTTAACACTCTCTCACCAAAACAGTACACTACACCACTCTTCGTGCATTGCACTCTTCCTCACCCAAACAACAAACACAAACACAAACAATAAGGGCAAGTAATAAATGAATCATGATAAAATTGCAGACAAGGGAACAATATCAAACCAAAATATCCCAGCAAGGGAATAACATGAAAAGTAACCACGTCCCGGCAAGGGATCACCATCATAAGCCTTTTCTCATCTTCACATATATCTCACAACTTGCTTCACAATTAGAGCCAATGCTCTATAAGGTTCAATTGCCAATTATACTTTCACAAACCACTTTGCAACTTGAGCCAATGCTCTTTAATATACAAATGCCAATATTCCTTTCACAAACCTTGCTGAACAATAGCAATCACAACATTAAACATGAACAAATACAACAGAGTGACATAAATCATAACACATAGACACTCACGCATGTTTGACACCAACGTATAGATACTTGTCACCATGCTTATATCTCATACTCTACGCATATCACATAGCATATAAGACCAAACTCCTTTCCCCTCAAGCTAAGGTTAAACCAAGCACTTACTTCAATGCCACGAACATCGTTTAAGCCTCAACTATCGATTTACCTTTTGATTCCACTACCTATTTGCTCGTATCTAGTCACAAGTTACTTAATTACATCAATGAATGCTAAATGAATAAATTCTAATGCATTAAAATAAGTTTTCAAGAGTTTTTCCTAAAAAGTAAAAAAATCAACCCTGGACCCACATGATGAAAACTCAAGGTTCGAACCAAAGGCCGACTACCCATTCACTCACAAACTCAAATATATAATTTGTTTTAAGATCGAACCCCAAATTGAGGTCCAAATCTCCAAAATTTAAAAACCTAGGTTCTACCCAAAACACACAATTTTCCCCATGAAAATCATTGATTTTGAGTAGGAATGATGTTAAGAGATGTTCAGGATTAAACTAAACTAGTTAAAAATGACTTATAACTTATTTGGAGAAGAAGATGCCCTTGAAAAATAGCCCTAGAGTGTTTTTGTTTTGATAAGATATGAAAAATGGGTTAAAAATTCGTCAAACTATGGATTTCACATATCTATGATGTCGCAATTGCGACCAGGGTTCAAAATTGGGAACCCAGACTCTGCCAAGCTCGTATTTGCGGACAAAAGTGTCACATTTGCGACCAGGCCAGCATTCAGGTCTTCTTCGCATTTGTTATAGACCTATCACAAATGCGAAGTTGCATTTGCGATATATGAGTCGCATTTGCGACGTTTGGCCAAAAAACGGGGGAGCATCGCATTTGCGATGTATTCCCAGCATTTGCAAGGTTGGCTGGTGATAACTAGGGATATGATGTACTTTACACTCTTCCATGCTCAGGTTTTGCTTAGAGATGTGTACAAAATTGTTCCAAAAAAGGCTTACAAGTTGTGCTTGATCAACAAGGTGTCAAAGTTCAACTTAAAAAGGAGTGAAACTTGCACAAGTACCAAGATAAAGGCAAATCTCAATCAAAACAAGGACAGTGTGGCCACACACGATTCTGTGCGGTCTGCACAAGTGAGATTCAGATAGGCTGATATTCAGATAAAAAGCCAATGTGGCCGCACAAGGTTTTTGTGCAATCCGCAATAGGATTAATGTGGCCACACTTGATTTAGTGCGGTAGGCAAGAGATGATTCAGAGAGTTGCCAAGTCTGATCAAAGACCAATGTGCTCCACGCTCCATTTCATCCAGACCACACTAGAAGCACCGCGGCCACACTGGATTCTGTGCGATCCGCATTGACCAAGTTCAGAGAGCAGTTTAGTCAAGTTTAGAGCCCTAGTGCGGTCGCATGAGATTTTGTGCGGTCTGCACTAACCCTGCATGGGTATTTTTGTCCAGATTTGTTAGCATAGTATAAATAGCTTTTTTCCATTTTAAGGGCAGGCAGATAGTTAGCACTAAAGGTTGCACTTGTGGGTTCAAATATTTTAGCTATTTTGAGTAATTTTAACTGTGTTTACACATTGAATGTTCAAGTTTAATTTGACTATTAATTAATTTGAGTTTTTCTTCATCTATTTCATTGTTTTCTTCTCTAATTATGAGTAACTAGACCCATAAGCTAGGGTTATGGCTCAACCGTAGTGTGAGTAATTGATGTGTCTTGTGTTTTAGGGCTTCATTGACTATGGGTGTTTGGTATTTAGACTAATTTCATGTTTAATTGCTGATAGTGGTTGCAAACACTAGTTTGTGTTTCGTTAATTTTGGCTCTTCTTGAGAAAGAGCCTAAGTCTCTAATATTGGTCCAACAAGGAATTGGGGCGTACTCAATAGATTGATGCCCCAATTAAAGGGCTAAACCAAGAGATAGTAATACCAGACATGAACCGTGACTGTTTTTGCAAATTTGCATTCCCAATTGGTCTTGAGAAAGTCAATTCAGGTATAATCACTCAAACTACCGAGAGGTATAAAGTGAGTATTATCAAGCAACGGTTATATCATACTCCACAAATGTGATAATCTAGCTTTAAACTCAAGATTTCGTCAATTGACCACCTAGGCGGAAGTCATTACCCTAGTGCCTTTTAATCATTTGAACAACTCGCAATAGTTTAACCTAAGCTTATTTTAGTTTAATTGATCATTGTAGTTTTATGAAATTAGAATCATAATTAAAACCAAAAATGTGTAGAAGTGCAATTAAGAAGAATTACACAACTTTGTTTTAGATAGACACCCGACTCCAATATATAGCTCCCTGTGGAAATCGATCCTGACCTTATTCAGATAAAAGCTGCTTCGACCTCTCTCGCTACTCAATAGTAGTTCAGAGTTAGCCTCGATCACTTTTTGTCACTCTTGCCGGGGAGATAACAATTTTGGCTATCTATCTAAATAGTTTTGTATTTTGATCTTCTTTCCTTCTTTGTTACTAATTTGTGTGTGTCACAACTCTAGGTACTAAATGGCATTAAATGCTAATGACCTTCTTGGAAACGTGATTGCGGGGGAGGAGGTTGATGATAATGGACAGGATGAGGTGCATCTTGCATCTCAAGGAAAACAAAGAGGCTGCCGAGTTAATGTTAATGACAATGTTCCAGGCCCTCCTCCATTACCTCCAAGTGCGGTTCCTTGATGCTCAAAAACTAAGGCAATGCAAGTACAATTGTTGCACCTCGGATTTGGGCGGTTAATTTTCATATTACTAATGTGATGTTGACATTGTTTGAGCAACGTGGGTACTTCACGGGCGCTGCCACTCAAAATGCTTACAAATATCTCAAGGGGTTCGTGGACACCTGTTGGGCTGGCAAGAAAACTAATGTGTCCGAGGATGCACTCCGGTTGAGACTCTTCCCGTTATCACTTAGAGGAACGCTTTAGATTGGCTTGAGAGACTTCTCAATCATTCCATCACTACTTGGGATGAGTTGGCAAGCAAGTACATTGCAAAGTTCTTCTCACCGAGGCATATGGAAGCTTTGCGGTATGAGATCTTAGCTTTCAAGCTTGAGCCCACCGAACCATTGCATGAGATTTGGGGGAGATATAGAACTATGATGAAGGAATACCCCAACAATGATATGACAGAGAATATGTTGCAACAAACTTTCTACTGGGGCATCAACACATAGTGAATTCAACTTGCTGGGGGGTAATTTCATGAAATTGACGTATGATTAAGCTCGTGCCATTCTTGACGAGATGACTGACACATCCTCCGCTTGGCAATGTAGAGCCAATATGCCCCAGGGTGACCCCACAGTCACTAATTTGCACAAAGAATTACATGATCACAGGCAGGAGATAGCTGAGTTGACAAAAACCATGAACCAACTAGCAAAGGCACAATTGCAACAAGTCCAAATTCTCGCCAAGTGAATGCCATGGAGGGTGTTAAAATGTTAGTGAACCAAAGAAGACAAAGAGGTCAACAGAACCAAGGGAATTCAGATCAATTTGACAATGATGGTAGTGGATTTCAAGATGATGGGTATGATAGGCAAAATGATGAGGTACAGTTTTGAATAATTATCAAGGCCAAAGAGGAAATTCTTCCAACCAATAGCTACAATAGATATACCAACGCAATTGAGGCAATCAACAACTAGGCAACAAAAATTCGAACAATCACCAACAAGGGAACAACAATTAGGGAAACAATAATCAAAATCCAAAATGGGGAAATCAAAATACCAATCAGATCAATCAAGTAAAATGGGGCAACAATAACAACCAGGGTGGATGGAACAACAACCAGGGAAATCAAGGGCAAGGCTTCCAAAGCCCCCCAGTGTACCAACACCGAGCAATCCACCACATTTTGCCCCCCAGTGTACCAAAAATATGGATTTGGATGCTCAGTTGTCTACTTATAATACTTTCATTAGAAATTTGGAGGTGCGGCTTGGCCGAATCTCTCAATCCTTGAATACATGCCTTAAGGGTGCTCTACCAAGTGATACAGTTGTAAACCCAAGGGTTGAAAAAAATCATGTTATGGCGATAACTACTAGGATTGGACGAGGCGGTGATGTGAATTCCTCCAAACAAAGGCAAGTTTTGGGTGATGAAGTTGAGTTGAAAGAAGATAAAGTTCCTTTGGTGGTTGATGAAAATGTGAACGAAGAAGTGAGGGTTGATATTCAAGATGCCGAGGTGGAAACGCAAAATGACGTGAACCCGTCTAGAGAACACGTAATAGACATGCTGGAGCCGGTTGTGCCAAAAGCTAAGGCACCCTTGCCTAGACCACCTCCACCTTATCCTCAAAGGTTAGCCAAGCAGAAAAATAAGAATCAGTTCAAAATGTTCATTGACGTGATGAAGAGCTTATCCATCAATGTGCCTTTGGTGGAGGCTTTGGAGCAAATGACTCGCTATGTCAAAATTCATGAATGATTTGTTGACAAACAAAAGATTCTTGAACTGTGAAACTATCAAGATTATCCACCAAGTTAGTGCTATAGTACATTCACTGGCTCCAAAGTTGGAGGATCCTGGTGCTTTCACTATCCCTTGCACTATTGGAAGTGCAGCTTTTGCTAAAGCTTTATGTGATTAGGGGCAAGCATCAACTTGACGCCCTACTCAGTTTTCAAGACTTTGGGTATTGGGCCACCGAGGCCAACTTCCATGAGATTGCAAATGGCGGATAAATCAATGAAGCGACCATTAGGTATTATTGATAATGTGCTTGTCCGGGTGGACAAATTTATGACTCCAACTAATTTTGTGATCTTGGATTGTGAGGTAGACTAAGAGGTCCCAATCATATTTGGGAGACCTTTCCTTTATACGGGGAAGGCTCTAGTTGATGTGAAAGCACGGTAACTCACTTTTCGAGTGGCTGATGAAAAGGCAGTCTTTCATGTGTGCAAGTCAATGAAGCATCCCGATATATCAAAATGTGCTCATTTATGGATCTTGTCACAGCTGTGATAATTGATGATACTAGTGCAATGATTAATGTAGAAGACCCTCTAGAGGCCGTATTGTTAAACGTTGATGTCAATGATGATGAGGGACGAGTGGAGTGTGTGAATGCTTTACATGGAATTGGCTTTTATTCTTATGAGCCTAGGAAACTCTCCTTGGATCATAAAAATAGAAAGACTCCACCAACAAAGCCTTTAATTGAGGAACCTCCAATATTGGAGTTGAAGCTATTGCCTCCACACCTCAGATATGAACTCTTATGCCTTAGTTCAACTTTATCAATTATTCTTTCCTCTTGTCTTACTATCATGCAGGTAGATGCCACATTGGCGGTGCTCAGAAGAAGGTAATTGGATGTACTTTACCTGATATTTGGGGAATAAGCTCTGCCTTTTGTAAGCATAAGATTATTCTTGAAGATGATGTAAAACCCTCATTGGAACATCAAAAGAGGTTGAACGAGGCAATGCAAGAAGTTGTGAAAAAAGTGGTGATCAAGTGTTTAGATGAGCGGTTGTGTACCCTATTTCTGACAGCTCATGGACTTCACCGGTGCATTGTTTTACGAAGAAGGGTGGTATGAACGCGGTGACCAATGATAACAGTGAAATAATTCCTACTTAGACAATTACCAGATGGAAGGTATGCGTGGACTACCACAAGCTGAATAAGGTGACCCATAAGGATCAATTCCCATTACCTTTCCTTGACTAGATGCATGATTGTCTTGCTAGGCGTGCCTTTTGTTATTTTTTGGACGGATATTCTGGGTACAACCAAATCTTAGTCACTTCGGATGATCAGGAGAAGACCACATGTACTTGTTCATATAGCACCTTTGCTTTTTCTTTGATGCCTTTCGGGTTGTATAATGCCTCGACGACATTCTAACGATGTATGATGGCCATTTTCACCGATATAGTGGAAGATATTTTAGAGGTGTTCATGGATGACTTTAGTATGATGGGTGATTCATTTGATGAATGTTTGAAAAATCAGGATAGAGTGTTGACCCGTTGTGAAGACACCAATCTTGTACTCAATTGGGTGAAATGCCACTTCATGGTTGAAGAAGGCATAGTGTTGGGTCATAAAATTTCATAGCAGGGCATAGAAGTTGATAAGGCCAAAATAGAGGTGATATCAAGGCTTCCTCCACCCACTTCTGTCAACGGGGTTAGGAGTTTTCTTGGGCATGAGAGGTTCTACCAGAGGTTTATAAAAGATTTTCTGAAAGTAGTGAACCCTTTTTGCAAGCTTCTAGAAAAGGATGCTAAGTTTGTGTTTGATGAGGGATGTATGCAAGTATTTGAACTTCTGAAGCTTAAGTTGACCACCACTCCTATCATTACCGCACCAAATTGGAGTTTGCCTTTCGAGCTCATGTGCAATGTGAGTGACATTATGAAGTTCTTAGTTGTGGGTTTTATTGGCCAACTTTGTACAAAGATGCAAGTGATATTGTGAAGAGATGTGACGAACGTCAAAGAGCGGGTGGAATTTCGAAGAAAAATGAGATGCCCCTCAATACCATTCTTGAGGTTGATATCCTTGATATATGGGGCATTTATTTTATGGGCCTGTTTGTTTGTTCATATAGGAACACCTACATTCTAGTGGCGGTTGATTATGTTTCAAAATAGGTCGAGGCCGTGCTTTTGCCACTAATGAAGCTAGGAGCATGGTTGTATTTCTCAAAAGAGCATTTTTACAAGGTTTGGCACTCCTCGTGCAATCATAAGTGATATGGGGTCACATTTTTGCAATAGAGCTTTTGAGACCATGCTTGCAAAGTATGGTGTCAACCATAAAGTGTCCACTTCTTATCATTCTCAGGCGAGTGGCCAAGTTGATGTCTAAAACAGGGAAATCAAGAATATTCTATCTGAAACGGTCAATGCAAATAGGACAGATTGGTCTAAGACATTGGATGATGCTCTATGTGCGTGTAGAAGTGCTTACAAAACTCTGATTGGTATGTCTCCGTATCGGTTGGTGTTCAGGAAAGCTTTCCGTTTACCAGTTGAGTTAGAGTACAAGGCCATGTGGGCCTTGAGGAAGTTGAACCTTGATTGAGATGTAGCTGCTAATCTTCGGGAGGAGCAACTTAATGAGCTTGACGAATTTAGATTCCACGCCTTCTCCACTTCGATCCTATATAAGGATTAAATGAAATTCCTTCACAACAAATATGCTCGGGGCAAGGAGTTCAAGGTGGGGTATTTGGTGCTTTGATTCAACTCTCGGCTACTGTTGTTCCCGGGAATACTCAAGTCAAAATGGAGCAAACTGTTTGAAGTAGTGTGTGTGACCCCGTTTGGTGCTCTTGATTTAAAGAACAAAAGTGGGGAAATTTTTAGAATGAAATGTCATAGGGTCAAGCATTACTTGGGAAAATTGATGACAGCCACATCGTGGCACTTCTTCATCTCAAATGATTTGATGGTAGCCTGCGTCGTGCCGACACATTAAATCGGGCACTTCTTTGGCAGCAACCCATGCGTTTTTTTCTTGTTTTTATTGGGTTTCATTGTAGTATAGGACTTATTTTTGGACTAACCGGTTGTGAGATGCTACCAGATTGTGTTGATGTAGTGCAGGACACATTGATCAGGTCTCTGAAGTTTTCAATGCGGTCACACTATATCTAGTGCGGACCGCAATGATGAAGGTTGAAATTACCAGATCTCTGAAGTTTTCCACCGCGACCGCATTACATTTTGTGTGGTCTGCGGTGGACCACTACGGTCGCATTCCATTTTATGCGGACCCCAGTGGTTGCCTTCTCAAACTTCGAAAAATGCTGAGTGGTGCGGACCATAGTCTATTTTGTGCAGTCCACATTGGTGTAGGTGAGCTGGGCCCCAAGACTTTTTCTATAAATAGTACCTGAGGCCAAACATTGAAAATTTTCAATCCTCTTGTTCTCAAACCTCATAAAACACTGTTTATCCCTAGGCTTGTACACATTCATCTGCATCTCGTCGATTAATCATCAATAACTCTTACATCTGGTAATTTTACTTCTCTTTGATTGCTTACTTTGATTATTATCTTTTAATTTTTCTTTTCTTAGCTACTCTCTTTTTCTTCACGTATTTCTTTTAATTTGGTAGCTTTGGGTAGTTAATTCCTTGTTAAAGTTAGAATTAGGTAGTTGAAATCACTAGGCAAACATTTATGGACCTTTATTAGATGTAAAATTGGACTTAAGATCAAAATATCCTAAACCCTAGGTTGCTGCTATTTTCTAATGCTCAGTGCGGACCACGGTGGAAATCATGCGGTCCGTGATCACAGCCTACTCCACACTACTAATTAAGTATCAAGAGAGGGCCAGAGCAACGTTTACCCGATTTTGGGTTGGGATCGATATCTACGGAGAGATAGAATATTAATCGAGTATCTATCTAGTTTAGGATTGCGTATGTGTTCTAGATTACACTTCTAATAATTTTTGGGGTTTCTTTATACTTCTACTATTTTCAAACTATGAATTGTAAATGTAATAGATTAAGCTAAGAGTTAACTGCTAAGGGTTGTTGAAATAGTTTAAAAAGGACTAGGGTGGTGACTTTCGCCTAGGTGGTCAATTCACGGGTACGTGAGTTTAAGGCACGTTTGGCATGATTAGGGAGTATGATATAACCGTTGCACAACTTTATCAACTCTACACCTCTCTGTGGTTCGAGTGATTTTGCCCGAATTAACTTTCTCAAGACCAATTGGGTATACAAATTTGCAAAAGCAACTAGGGTTCAAGTTAGGTATTACTCTCTCGAGGTTTGGGACTATCAATCTCTTGAGTGTGCCCCAATTCCTTGTTAGATTGATTTCAGAGACTTACGCTCTCTTCCTCAAGAAGATCCCAAATCAACTAAACACAAACTAGTGTTTGCAATTAGTAATTCAACAATCAACCATGAAATTAATCCAAATACCAAACACCCATAGTCAATTTAGCCTTAATACAGAAGAACATCAATTACCCACACTAGGGTTGAGCCAGAGCCCTAGCTTATAGGTCTAATCTACTCAAATTCAAAGAAGAAAAACAAGAAATAGATGAAGAAAACTCATATGAACTAATCACTAATTTAAACACAAAGATTCAATGATCAAAAGTAGCTAAAATTCCCACAAATAGATAAGAATCTCGAACCCGCGAGCGCAACTTCTTAATTGCAATATCTGATACCCTAAAAGTGGAAAAATAAGCTATTTATACTAAGCTAAAATTTGGAAAAAAATGCCCTTGCGGGGTTAGTATGGACCGCACAAAATGCTGTGCGGCCGCACTAGGACTCTGAACTTCAAGATTTGACTATATGAACTTGGGCAGTGCGGACCGCATAGAATGGATTGCAGCCGTGGATGCTTCTAGTAGGGTCCACACAGAATGGGCTGCGGCCGTAGAGGCTTCTAGTGCGGGTTGCACAGAATGGACTGCGGACTGCATTGGCTTGAAAACTTAAAAATGGCATTCTGTGAATCTTGGCTCTGCAGACCGCATAGAATCAAGTGCAGCTGCATTTTTCTTAGTGCGGAGTGCACAAATCCTAGTGCCGACGAATTTCCCTTTTTTCCTTGGAATATACATGTTTGAATCTCCTAGTGTGGAACGCACAAAGTGGTGTGCGGCCGCATTGGCCTGTTTTGCTTGAGCTTGCCTTTTCTTTGGCACTAGTGCAAGTTTCACTCCTTATGAGCTGATCATTGACATCTCGTCCTTTTATTGATCAAACATGCAATCAATTACAACTTGTGAGCCTTTTGGGACTATTTTGTATGAATTTTTAATCAAAGCATAAGCTAGATGGAGTATAAAATGCGTCAAAATCCCTAGTTATCAACTCCCCCAAACTTATGCTTTTGCTTGTTCACAAGAAACATAACAAGACCCATCCCTTAAGGGAACATCCAAGAAATTTTCAGCTATCCTAAAGTAACCTCATCTAGCATCAACTAGGACTAACAATTGCCCTCAATACAAATGAGTCATTACAAACTATTACTCCGAAACACCATGGATTTAGTGCGACACAAGAGCATGAAGAATTGACTCAACACGTCAACAAACTCTTTTCTATTACTTTGGTCATTGTGGAACCCAAACTCACATATTCTGAACTCTCCCCAATCAATCCTCACCTTAAATATAGTGACATTCAAAAAAAGAATAATAAGAATTCACTCATCTATCTCAAGAAAATGCCACAAGTCTTCTCTAGGTACCATATGCTTGCCGCATATGTGAGTATCCACTAATGTAAGCTTCATTTAACTCAAGATCATATAGGGCCTTTGTGGAGACATTGTGAAGGCTTTTGGTTCAAGGTAGAAAATGTTTTGCTCAATGTAGGTTCCATCTTCCCTTAAGCACTTCTTTTGAATTCATTTGGCATCCATTCACTTGACTCTTTGAGCCATTTCACTTCTTTCTAATGGTTTAGAAAGACATACTGTCACACTTTTTTATGCATTATAAAATTTTTCTCCTTTTTCAACTTTCTACACCTTTTATTCTTTGCTTTTCTTTGAATTCCTTTTTATTCATTTTTACATTGAACTTTCTTTTTGTCCTTTTGCTTTTCTTTCTTTTTCATTGCCTTTCCTTTTCTTCATTTTTGTGCTATTTTGCCACTTTGTTTCAATCCTCATCTCCTCCCCAAACTTATACTTTTTCCATTCTAAAGGAAAGGTTGGGTGCCAAGAGAGGGTATCTTTTAGAATGGGTATAGGCTTGTATCTTAGTTCTTGAAGGAAAAAGGTCTAAGGCTCAAAAGGGTTGACTAGGGATCTTATCATTGGTAGGTTATGGAAGTGTTCAAGCTGTTATTTGGACCAAGGAGAGCCTATAATCATGTCTCAAGTTAAAATTCACTTAGGATTTCGCCTAAGTAAACATTCAGGGCCACTTCTAGACCAATGGCTCGGAACATGGACATACAATACGATTATCACCGCACAAGCTATGGGATTGCTAAAGAAACAGAATTAGGGGCCCAAAATGACCTTAGATAAGAGCACACAATGATCCCAAAAAAAAATCACTTGATGATTATCAGCCAACACAAGAGTCTCATGGTCACTATTTCACCATCCTAAACACAACAAATTGTTTTTTGGCCATAAGATCAAAGGCAAATGTGCTAGACCCAAGTAAAGATTTGCTTGAGGTACCCTTAACTACTAACTACTAAAAATAAAAATAAAACGGACTCAAACCTATAAGACGGTTGTCACACCATCATTTGGAAGAGCCACTCGGTTCACACAACTCTTTACCTTTGGAAAACAATTGTGGTATTAAGAAAACCAAAGGCTTATTTCAAACATTGAAAACAAGAAGCTTGAATCAAAAATAAGAAGCTAAAAAAAGGAAAAAATATTGCAGAAAGTAGAATGGCTATGCAAGAGGGGATTTGAATATACAATAGAAGGGATGAATATGTACAATGTAACATGCTTTATATACAAACAGAGAGTAAAATAATAGTGCGATAAATGTACGAAATGTTAAAATTATATACATATCAAAGATGAAAAATAAAGAAAGCATAAAAATTATTAAAAATATATAATCTTCCAAAATATAGAGCCTACCCCCTCGAATGAAAGCTGACATTGTCCATAATGCCAACTAGTTTAAATAAAGCACCAAAAAGAGAAAAGGAAAAATGATATAGAAAACTCTCTGTGGCTGTCTGTCTACATAGGCACCTGAGTGGTCCCGGGGTCCTTAATGTGCTTGAGAACCTCAGAATGGTTCCATGTATCATGCTGCTCTGCTACTAGAACCTGGGCTTGGACCTGGATAGGCTCAGAAAGTGCATTTTATGGCTGACAGGAGGAAGCCTCCGGTGGGTCTGCCTGCTGGATTACTGCATCATCAGCTCTACAGATCATCGTTTTTCTCTTGGGAGCCCTCTGTGACTACTCTGGCTGTGGATGAATTGCTGGTGCTGGTTCCAGGAGCAATAAGTCTAATGGCAAGTGATCTGCCTTTAGTCTGTCAACATCTGCTTTTAGCTCCTTCACGGACTCCTTGGAAGCCCGTGTCTTCCTCATCTTCCTTATCTCCCTCGCAAGCTTCTTGAGAGCCTTTCTACAATCGACTGCCTTTTTGAATACCACCTGAGTATCAAGGATTTTCTTTTGTTTTTCAAGTATCTCCTTGTGAGCATCCTCTATCGACTAGGGAACCTGTGGGGGTAGAGGTGCCGACTGAGCCTCTACAGTGGTGGTCAGGATGGACAACTTGGATTAGGTGGTCTGCATCTTGTTGTTGATACTCAGAAATGCATGGCTAAGCCGATGGGTAGTAATGGGATGGGCCCGAGAAGATGGAACTTTCGGGCCTGCTGAGGTGGATGGACTAGTAGGAATAGCTATGGATGATGATGGACCGGGAGGGATGCATGTGGAGGTGGAGGTTCGCTCAGCAGGAGCCACTACCTACTCTAGATCTGCATACTAGCTAGTTGGAGCAGTAGATGTACCTTTGAAGTTCTTGCTCTTGGGGTTGTCATCCCCTGGCATGCTGTACCAGGAGAAGTGGGCCTTCACTTTGACTTTAATGTCGAAGGGCCTCTTGTCCACTTTCAGATCCCTGAAGTACATAGTGAGGGTATTGGGGAACGGATTGTCATGCTCGGTACTACTATTGAGATAATCCTTGAAATCACATTCCCTACATTGATTGGGTACGCCTCCATGGTTGAAGCCACCAAAACAACCCGGTGAAGAGGAAGGGTGTTGTCGTGTGTCGTGGGGTCCAACCTACTACCTACAAATGTCTCTCATCCCGGTGCCTCAAAGTTCAAACTCCGTCTCATGATCTTGACTCCAACAATCAACCAATCGGGGGTGGTACTTGAGATTGCTAGGTACTGTGCTAGCCAGGGACGGACCTCCTCACCCATTTCCATCTTAGCCATGTACATGGTCTCATCCTTATTAAAGCCAAGGTATTCATTTAGTGACTTTCTGTCAAATAGCACTTTCGGGTTTCAAACCTTGGTCACTTTGGAGTCCTTTTTGTTGTGAGCTATATTACAGTAGAATTCCTTGACCATGTGTTCATTGGCATCCACACACTCATCTAGAAAATACTCCATCCCACTCTTATCCTAAACTGCCTCCTCACGTTAGAATTGTGAGGTAATATGTCTCTATTAATAAAACTCTGTTTCGGGATTACCTTTCTCACCGGCCACCACTCCCAAAACTTGTGGTATGCCACCTCACTAATAAAACTATCTTTCCAAACCTTCGTCTTTCTGGTTCTAGCAATGCCCCCCCACCTGATGCTCACCTCTTTCTGCTACTTCTTCATCTCCCTCAACTTCCTCCTCATCTTCTACTGCATCCTCTCTGGATAATGAAGCTGTGGGAAAGGTGGAGTATTCTCCCCTACCTGCTGCTAAGCCGTCAGATGACTTAGACGGAACATGTGTTGGTCCTTGGGCAGTGGGTGATGATGGAAGAGTGTCTCGCAATCTATGCCTCTCCGGTCAATTAGGTACGAACTCTGGCAAGGAGTCTGGGGAGATCTCCCGGGAGGGCTCGTACTCACTCCCCAACTGATCACAGGCCTTGTCAGTAGATTTTATCGCTTCCACATGTTTTTGATGTTTTTCCTAGCTTGGGGAGTGAGTTTTATCATTTTTTGCTTCCGTCCCCGGGAAGATTCACCACTGCATGGTTGTTTGGAACATTTACCTCGCTGTTTCATCATTGTCTTCAATCATAATTCAATCAGCCTGTTTTCCCAGTGTAATTAGTTAAGAAGCAAAATTGCAGAAAAAAATTACAAAAAGGGGAAGTTGTAAACATTTTGCAGAAAGCACCCAGTGCGCCATACAACCTGGTGTGTGGCCGCACAATGGCCTATGCAAAGCGCATAAAAAGCCATGCGATCCGTACAGGGGTGGAGTTCAGGTTACCCACCCTTTGTATCTAGCCAGTGTAGACCGCACAAAATGGTAGTGCGGCCGTACAGGGGCCAGTGCAGTCCGCACAAAATGTCGTGCGGCTACATTGCCCAAAGTTTAGCTTCCTTGGAATTTAGGAATGCGGTCCGCACAAAATGGTACTGCGGACCGCACAAAAATGATTGTGGTGCGCACAGAGTGCACTGTTTTTGGCACTAAGTTAGGGTTTAAGGTATTTTTGCTTTTAAGTCTAATTTCTCACCTAATTAGTGTCTCTAAGTGATTTCCCAGTGTATTCAACTAAATAAATCTACTTTAAAAAGAAGATTAACTACCCTAATGAAGAAGTACGGGATGAAACAAGAATGAAAGACAAGAAAAACAAAAAGACAAAGGAAAATAAAAAATTTAAAAAAATTACAATATGTGAGATATATGAGAGGAAATGAATCTTATTAAATCCAAGGAATGAGTTACTAGGAATAATGAGGATGAACAGTGTTTTTAATATGCCAAGGAGTCAAGGGTTCAAAAAGTTTGAACAGGAGGGCCTCAGACCCTATTTATAAAAAAAGACCTGCGGCCCAGTGTTACTACCAGTGTGGATTGCACTAAATGGGCTGCGGTCCACACTATACAGTTTTGTTCAAGTTCAACCAAGCAACCCACTACGGTCCGCACAAATGGACATCGGCCGCAGTGGTCCATTTTGGACCACAAAAAATGTAGTGTGGCCGCAGTGACAACTTCAGAGAGATGGTCATTTTACAATTCACCAATACAATCCGCACTAACAAATTCAGATACCTAACACTTTTTTACCACTAAGTCCTGCTCTGCATCAACACAATCTTGTAACATCTCACAACCAGTTAGCCCAAAAATCAATCCTACACTACAATAAAAATCAAATAAAAAAAAAAGAAGAAAACACATTGATTGCCTCCCAAGAAGCGCCTGATTTAATGTCATGTCTTGACGCGAATTACCATCACATAATTTGAATTGAAGAAGTGCCACCACGTAGTTGTCACCAATTTTTCCAAGATAATACTTTACCAGTGTCCATTTACTCTAAAATCTTCACCATTTTTTTTCTATAAATCAATAGCACCAAACGGGGTCACGCACATTACTTCAAATGGTCTGCTCCATTTTGACTTGAGCTTTCCCAGGAACAAGCTTAGCTGAGAGTTGAATAAGAGCACCAAATCCCCCACCATGAACTCCTTGCCCCTAGTATACTTGTCATGAAGGTATTTAATTTTATCCTTATGCAAGGACAAAGTAGAGTAAGCATGGAATCTAAATTCGTCAAGCTCATTGAGTTGCACTACCCGAAGATTAACAGCTACATCCCACTCAAGGTTTAACTTCCTCAAGGCCCACATGGTCGTATGCTCTAACTCAACCTGTAGATGGCACACTTTTCCAAACATCAATCGATACAAAGACATACCAATCAGAATCTTATAAGAAGTCCTATAAGCCCATAGAGCATCATTCAACTTCTTTGACCAATTGGTCTTATTTGCATTGACCATCTTTGACAATATGCTTTTGATTTCCCTATTGAAGACTTCAATTTTTTCACTCGCCTGAGGATGATAGTGGGTAAAAACTTTGTGATTGGCACCATACTTTGAAAGCAAAGTGTCAAAAGCTTTATTGCAAAAATGAGACCCCTATCACTTATGATTGTACGAGGAGTACCAAACCGTGTAAAAATACTCTTCTTGATAAATCAAAAACACTCCAGGCCTCATTGTTGGGAAAAGTCACGGCTTCGACCTACTTTGGAACATAATAAATCGCCACAAAAATGTATGTGTTCCCACACGAGCTAATGAACAAGCCCATAAAATGAATGCCCCATAAATCAAGATATCAACCTCAAGGATGGTATTGAGAGGAGTATCATCTTTCATTGAAATTCCAACAACTCTTTGGCACTCGTCACACCTCTTCACAAGATCACTTGCATCTTTGTACAAAGTTGACCAATAGAATCCTGAATTAAGAACTTTGGAAGCGGTCCTCGCCCCACCATGATGGAAACCATAGGCAGAGGAATGACAAGCTTCCAAGATACTCAATTTCTCTTCCTCCGGGACACACCTTCGAATCATACCATCTGTGCAAATCTTGATAATATATGACTCATCCCAATAGAAATCCAAACTATCCCGTTTAAGCTTCTTCCTTTGGTTAATAGAGAGCTTACACGGGACAATGCTAGTCACAAGGTAGCAACATCTGTAAACCACTGCATATCACTCATCGACACAGAAAATAGTTGCTCATTGGGAAATGCATCATTGATCTCTAGGCCATCACATGGCCTTCCTTCCACTTCCAAGCAGGAAAAGTGGTCCGTAATTGGTTTTCACTACCATTCCAGTCCACAATTTCTAGATCAAACTCTTGATGTCGTAATACCTATCGCATCAACCTTGACTTGGAGTCTTTCTTTGTCATCAAATACGTAAGGGAATTATTATCAGTGTGAACTATGACCTAGGCCCCCATATGATAGGACCGAAGCTTTCCATGGCAAATACTATGGACAACAACTCCTTCACGGTTGCCGTGTAGTTCCTTTGAGACTCATTCATGGTCTTACTTGCATAGTACACCGAATGAAACATATTGTTAGCTTTTTGACCCAAAACTGCCTCAACTGCAACGTCACTCGCGTTGCATGTGAGCTGGAAAATTAAGCTCCAATTCTGTGTGGTAATGATAGGGGTAGTAGTCAATTTAAGCTTGAGAAGCTCAAACGCTTGTATACATACCTCATTGAACACAAACTTAACATCCTTTTCTAGTAGCTTGCACAAAGGGTTTACCACCTTCAATAAATCTTTTATAAACCTCTGGTGAAACCCCGCGCACCCAAAAATCCCTCCTCACCACTTGACAAATATAGGGGGCGGGGGGGGGGGGGGGGGGGGTGGGGTGGGGAGGATGCCTTGAAATCACATATATCATGGATTTGTCAACTTCAATACCATGCTTTGAAATTTTTCTGCCCAACACTATGCTATCCTCAACCATGAAGTGGCATTTTTCCCAATGAGTACAAGATTTGTGTCTTCACAACATACCAACACTCTATCCAGATTTTCCAAACACTCTTCAAATGAGTCACCAACCATACAAAAATTGCCCATGAAGACCTCCAAAATGTCTTCCAAGATATCGGTGAAAATAGCCATCATGCATCGTTAGAATGTCGTCGGGACATTACACAACCCAAACCACATATGAGAGAAAGCAAAGGTTCCATATGGACAGGTCAATGTGGTCTTTTCCTGATACTCCTGAGCAATTTATATTCGATTATATCTCGAATATCCATCCAAAAAGCAATAAAAGGCACGCCCCGTAAAGCGATCAAGCATTTGGTCAAGGAATCGCAAAAGGAAGTGATCCTTGCGGGTCACCTTATTCAACTTCCGGTAGTCCATGCATGCCCTCCATCCAGTAAATGTCCGAGTGGGAATATGTTGATTGTTGTCATTTGTCACCACAGTCATACCACCCATCTTCGGCACACATTGCATCGGAGAAGTCCATGAGCTATCGAAAATAGGGTACACAACCTCGGCATCTAACCACTTTATCAATTCTTTCTTCACAACTTCTTGCATTGCTTCGTTCAACCTCCTTTGATGTTCCAAGGTGGGTTTTGCATCATCCTACAAAATAATCTTGTGCATGCAAAATGCGGGTCTTATTCTCGAATTTCAGCTAGTCCATCCAATTGCATTTTTCCACTTTTTTAGGACCCCCAAAGTGGCATCTACCTGCATGTTATTTAGACAAGAGGGAGGAATAACTTGTAAAGTTGAACTAGGGCCTAAGAATTTATACCTAAGGTGTGGAGGTAATGGCTTCAACTCCAATACCGGAGGTTCCTAAATTGAAGGCTTTGATGGAGGAGTCTTTCTCTTTTCAAGATCCAAGGATAGCTTCCTAGGCTCATAAGAATAAGAGCCCATTCCATACAACACATTCAAACACTCCACTCGGCCCTTATCAATCATTGACATCAAGATTCAACAACACGGCTTCAAGAGGGTCTTCCACATTAATCATCGCGCTTATATCATCAATTATCATAGTCGTGACTAGATCCAGAAATGAGCACACTTTGGTACAATTGGGCTGCTTCAGTTACATGCACACACGAAAGATTACCTTTTTATCACCCACCCTAATAGTGAATTCCCTTGCTTCCACAGCAACTAGAGCCTTCCCCGTAGCAAGGAAAGGTATCCCCAATATGATTGGGACTCCATATTCCACCTCGCAATCCAATATCATAGATATCAGCTGGCAAGACAAATTTGTCCACCTAGACAAGCACATTATCAACAATACCTAAAGGTCGCTTTATTGATCTATCCGCCATTTGCAATCTCATGGAAGTTGGCCTTGGAGTCCCAATACCCAAAGTCTAGTAATTTGAGCAAGGCATCAAGTTTATACTTGATCCTAATTCTCATATAGCACTCACACTACCAATAGGGCAAGGGATGGTGAAAGCACCGGGATTCTCCAACTTTTGAGCCATTGAATGTATTATACCACTAACTTGGTGGGTCATATTGATAGTTCCACAGTCCATGGATCTTTTATTGGTCACCAAATCTTTCATGAATTTGGCGTAGCCAAGCATTTGCTCCAAAGCCTCCACCAAAGGCACATTGATGGATAAGCTCTTCATCATGTCAATGAACCTTTTTAACAAATTCTCACTTTTCTGTTTGGCTAGCCTTTGAGGATAAGGTGGAGGTGGTCTAGGCAAAGATGCCTTGACTTTTGGCACAACCGGGTCCGGCATGTCAATTACGTGTTCCCTAGACGGGTTCACATTATTTTTCATTTCCACCTCGGTATCTTGAATATCAATCCTCACTTATTCATTCACATTTTCATCAACCACATTCTCATCCACCAACTGAATTTCATCTTCTTATTGCTCAACTTCATCACCCAAAACTTGCTTTTGTTTGGAGGCATTGACATCACCGCCTCGTCCACTCCTAGTGGTCACCGCCAAAACATGATTGTTCCCACCATGTAGGTTCACTACCGTATCACTTGGTAGAGCACCCTTAGGGCGTGTATTCAAAGATTGAGAGATTTGACCTTAGCTGAACCTCCAAATTTCTAACGCAAGTTTTATGAGAGAATAAATGAGCATCCAAATCTGCATTCTTCTTTATCATTTATTCGAACATCATTTCAATTCTACCCATATCATTTCTAGAAGAACTAGGACCTTTGGATGGAAAAGGTGGTGGATTGCTCAGTTATTAGTACATTAGGGGCCTTTGAAAACCTTGCCCCTGATTTCCTTGGTTGTTGTTCCATCCACCCTGGTTGTTGTTGTTGTTCCCCTAGTTTCCTTGATTGCCCAGATGGTTTTTTGATTTCCCCAATTCAGATTTTTATTGTTTGTCCCCAATTGTTCTTCCCTTGTTGGTGATTTTTCCAATTATTGTTGCCTTGTTGTTGATTGCCCCAATTATTGTTGCCTTGTTGTTGATTGCCCCAATAACCCTGGGACCTCCATTTTTGTTGTTGTTGGTTGGAGGAATTGCCTCTTTGGCCTTGATAATTGTTCAGATATTGTATCTCTTCACTTTGCTCATCATAACCATCATCTTGAAATACACCACCATTATTGTCAAATTGATCCTAATTCCCTTGGTTCCGTTGACTTCTTCGCCTCTTTTGGTTCACTAGCATGTTAACACCCTCCATAGCATTCACTTCGTGAGGATTTTGGACTTGTTGACACTGTGCCTTTGCTAGTTGGTTCATGGTAGTTTTTAACTCTGCAATCGCCTACCCATTATCATGTAATTCTTTGTGCAAATGAACGACCGTGGGGTCACCCTGGGGCATATTGGCTCTACTTTGCCAAGCTGAGGATATGTCAACCTTCTCATTAAGAATGTAACAAGCTTTATCTTAAGTCAAATTCATAAAATTACCCCCAGCGAGTTGATTGACCATGCATTGCTTTATAGTATTGATGCCCCGGTAGAAAGTTTGTTGCAACATATTCTCCGTCATGTCAATATTGGGGCATTCCTTCACCATAATTCTATATCTCTCCCAGATCTCATGCAATGGTTTGGTGGGCTCTTGCTTGAAAACCAATATCTCGTCCCCCAAAGCTATCATATGTCCAGATGAAAAGAACTTCGCTATGAACATATCCTCCAACTCATCCCAAGTAGTGATGGAATGGTCGGGAAGTTGCTCAAGCCAATCCAAAGCCTTCCTTATTAGTGAGAATGGGAAGAAGCTCAACCGGAGTGCAACTTCGGACACATTGGTTTGCTTGCTCTCCTAACAGGTATCCACGAACCTCTTGAGATATTTGTAAGAATTTTAAGTAGCAGCACCCGTGAAGTACCCACAATGGTCCAACAATGTCAACATCACATTAGTAATTTGAAAATTTCCCGCCCAGATTCAGGGTGGGACAATTTCACTTACATAGACTTTGTTTGGGAGAACCCGAGGAACCACTCTTGGAGGTGGCAGAGGAGGGCCTGAATATATTCATTAACATTGTCCTGGCGGCCTTTTCGTAGTCCAAGAGGTACAAGAGGCACCTCATCCTCTCCAATATCATCAACCTCCTCCCAGCAATCATGTTTCCAAGTGGGTCATTAGCATTTAAAGTCATTTTGTACCTGAAGTATTGACATACATGAATTAGTAATAAAGAAGGAAAGAAGAAATCACACAAAACTAACTAAATAGATAGCCAAAACCGTTAACACCCCCGGTAACGACACCAACAAGTGATTGCGGCCTACTCCGCACAACTAATTAAGTAGCAAGAGAGGGTCAGAGCAGCTTTCACCTGATTTTGGGTCCGGATTGATATCCACAGAGAGTTAGAATTAGAATTGAGTACCTATCTAGTTTCGGATTGCGTATGTGTTCCGGAATACACTTCTAATCATTTTTAGGGTTTCTTTATACTTCTACTATTATCAAACTATGAATTGTAAATACAACTAGATAAAGCTAAGAGTTAAATGCTAAGGGTTGTTCAAATAGATAAAAATGGACTAGGGTAGGGACTTCCGCCTAGGTAATCAATTTACGGGTACTTGAGTCTAAAGCACTCTTGGCATGATTGGAGAGTATGATATAACCGTTGCACGACTTTAACGACTATACATCTCTCGGTGGTTCAAGTGATTTTACCCGAATTTAGTTTCTCAAGAACAGTTCGGTATGAAAATTTACACAAGCCACTAGGGTTCAAGTTGAGTATTACTCTCTCAAGGTTTAACTCTTTAATTGAGACTATCAATCTATTGAGAACGCCCCAATTCCTTATTGGATTAATTTCAGAGACTTAGGCTCTCTTCCCCAAGAAGAGTGCAAATCACCTATACACAAGCTAGTGTTTGAAACCACTAATTCAGGAATTAAACATAAAACTAATCCAAATACCATACACCCATAATCAATTTAGCCCTAAAACACAAGACACATCAATTACCCATACTAGGATTGAGACACAACCCTAGCTTATGTGTCTAGCTACTCATATTCAAAGAAGAAAAATAATAAATAGATGACGAAAAAGTCATATTAATTAATCATGAAGTTAAACACGAAGATTCAATGATTAAAAGTAGCTAAAATTCCCCAAAATAGCTAAGAATCTCAAGCCCACGAGCGCATCTACTTAATTGCAATATCTAATACCCTAAAAATGGAAAAAGAAACTGTTTACTAAGCTAAAATATATTGACAAAATGCCCCTGTGGGGTTAGTGTGGATCGCACAAAATGGTGTGCGGCCGCACTAGAACTTTGAACTTGAAGATCTGGCTCTTTGAACTCGGGCAGTGTGGATCACACAGAATGGACTACGGCCAGGAAGCTTTTAGTGCGGTCCGCGCAGAATGGACTATGATCGCATTGTCTTGAAAACTCAACACTAGCATTTTCTGAATCTTGGCTCTGCGGACCGCATAGAATCAAGTGCGGCTGCATTGGTCTTAATGCGGACTGCAAAAGTCCTTGTGCGGCCGCATTTCCCTTATTTCCTTGGAATCGACCTCTCTGAATCTCCTAGTGTGGACCGCGCTAAATGGTATGCGGCCGCACTAAGGTTGTTTTGCCTGAGCTTGCCTTATCTTTGGTACTTGTGCAAGTTTCACTCTTTTTAGTTGATTTTTGACATCTTGTCCTATTGTTGATCAAACCTGCAATCAAGTACAACTTGTGAGCCTTTTGGGACTATTTTGTAGGAATTTCTAACCAAAGCATAACCAAGAAGGAGTATAAAATGCGTCAAAATCCCTATTTATCAGTCCATGGTGCTTAGTGCTGTCCGCAATGGCATTTTGTGCGGATTGCATTGCTGAGTGTCTGTCATCTGTAGTTTGGGGACTATGGTCGCACTACATTTTGAACTTAATAGCTTCTACTATGAACTTAATAGCTTCTATTGATACTAACAAGTCTTATAGATATTGTGTGCAGACAACGGTGAAATAAAGAGGCAAGGGTTCTAAACAACCAAGAAGAGGTGAATCCTCCCAGGGAGGAAAACAAAAAATGATAAGATTAACTTTCCAAGCCGAGAAAAACATCAAAAACATAAGGAAGGTCATCAAATACGCTAATAGGGCTATTGATCAGTCGGAGTATGAGTACAAGCCCTCTCGGAAGGCATCTTCAGACTCCATGCGAGAACTTGTCCCTGACTGGTCGGAGAGGAACATGATAAGAGACACTCCTCCAGCATTCCCCACTGCCCAAGCATCAATAAATATATCTTCTGGGTTGTCTGAGGGCTCAGCCGAAGGTAGTGGGGGTGAATATTCCAACTCACCTACAACTTCATTATCCAGAGAGGGTGCAGTAGGAGAAGATGAGGCTGTAGGAGAAGAAGAGGTAGTAGGACAAGGGGGTGAACCTCAGGTGGGGGTGTTGCTAGAACAAGAAAATCAGAGGTGTGGCAAGACCGGTTTTTGAGTGAGGTGTCCCACCATAAATTTAGGGAATAGTGGCTAGTTAGAAAATTGATCCCATAGAGGATTTTTGTTGACAGAAACCTATTGCCTCACAACCCCAATGTGAGGAGTCAATATAGGGAGAGTGCAGGCTAGGAGAACTTCTTGGGGATTGTGCGGATGCGAATAAACACTTGGTCAAGGAATTCTACTCCAATGCCGACCACATAATAAAGGGCACCAAAGTGACCAAGGTGAGAACTTTGAAGGAATTGTTTGATTGAAAGTAAATCAATAACTACCTGGGATTTGATGAGAAGGATGAGTCACTATACATGGGGAAGATGGAATAAGGTGAAGCGATCCATCCTTGGTTTGCACAGTATATGGCAATCCCAGGTACCACCCCCGCTTGGCTGAATGCGAGAGTAAAGATTTTGAGAAGAAGTTTGAACTTTGAGGGAAAGGGCTGGGAAACATTTGTGTGCAGCAGATTCGACCCCACTACTTATGACAACTCCCTCCCTCTTCACCATGCACCTTTGGTGGCATCGATCATGTATGGGTACCCGATTAATGTCATGAATGTAATGTTTCGGGTTATCACCCAGGTAGTTAGTGCGGGTGACAGAAACTACCGCTTCCCCAACTTCTTTGCCATGTACTTCAGGGTCGTCAAGGTTGAAAAGAGGCCACCTGATATCAAGGTGAAAGCAAAGGCCCTATTCTCATGGTATAACATGTAGGGGGATGGCAATTTTAAAAGAAAGAACTACAGGGAACCAACCATTGCTCTAACTAGCCAGTCTGAAGAGCCAGGTATGGTAGTGGCTCTTACTCAGCATGCTTCAACCTCAGCAGACATTCCCCCTGGTCCATTCACGTTAGCAGATCCAGATATCCCCTCTTCCCGAGCCTACCTAGTGACTGCATACCGACTGAGCTAGGACCTTCTCAACATCAACAACTGGATGTAGACAACTTCATCCAAGTTGTCTATCCTCACATCTACCATAGTAGCTCAGTCGGCACCTCCACCTCCACAAGTTCCACAGTCTATTGAGGATTCCCTCAAGGATATTTGGACAACCAGAAGAAAATTCTTGACATGCAGAAGGTTCTTACAAATGTTGTGGAGTCTCATAGGAAAGCTCTCGATGAGCTTGAGAGGGAGGCCAAGAAGATGAGAAAGTCGCGGGCTTCCAAGGAGTCCGTAAAGGAGCTGAGGGTTGAGGATGACATGATGAAGGCAGATAATCTACCTTTGGACTTATTGCTATAGGACCCAGTGCCAGCAGCTCATCGCCAACCTAAGTAGTCCAGAAGCCTCCCCAGAGGAAGATGATTATTCCTTGAGCAGACGATGCAATCATCCAGTTGGCAGACCCACCGGAGACCTTATCCAATTAGCTACAGAATGCACCTCAAGAGCCTATCCAGGTCCTCGACCAGGTCCTTGCAGTAGAGCAACAGGCCATAGGGAACCCGTCTGAGGTTCTCGAGCATATTAAAGACCCAAGGACCACTTAGGATCCCATGCAGGCAGATGACCAATAGGGAGTTTCTGTATCCTCTTCCCCGTATTTTGATGCTTATTTTTTCTTAGTTGGCATTGAGGACAATGCCAGCTTTTATTTGAGGGGATAGGCCCTATTTTGATTTGATATGGATAATTGTACATTTGATAAATTTTATGCTTTCGTTATTTTTCTTCTGATTTTTCATCTTTGGTATGTATATAATTTTGGTACTTCATTTTATTTCTTGAATGTTTCACTTTGGGTCTGTATATAAAGTATGTTACATTATATATATTAATCCCCGTATTGCATATTCGATTAATGTTTCCTCTTGTACATATTCATTCTATTTTCTGCATTTTCTTTTCCCTGGCTTCTTATTTATGTTCGTAGCTTCTTGGTTTTTTAGAATTTGCAATAAGCCTTTGGTTTTCATAATGCCACAATTCTTTCAAAAGGTAGAGTTTGTGTGAATCGGGTGGCTTTTCCCAATAATGGATGGCGTGACAACCTTCTTAAGGGTTTGAGTCCATTTTTATTTTTCCTTTTAGTAGTTAGTCGTTAAAGGTGCCTCATGCAAAGCTTCACTTGGGCCTAGCACATTTGTCTCTGATCTCATGGTAAAAAATAAATCGTTGTTTTTAGGATGGTGAAAGTCGTGCCCTTGAGACTCTTGCATTAGGCCATAATCATCAAGTATATTTTCGGGACCATTATGTTCTCAAATCTTATCTAAGGTCGCTGTGGGCCCCTTTATATTTTTAGCAATCCCATAGCTTGTGTGGTGAGAAATCGCATTGCAAGTCCATGTCCCGAGCCAGTGGTCTAGAACTTGCCCTGAATGTTTGTGGTGGCGAAATCCTCAGTGAATTTTGACTTGAGACATGATTATAGGCTCTCCTTGATCCAAATGTTAGCTTGAACATCTCCATAGCTTACCAAAGATAAAATTCCCTGTCAACCCTTTTAAGCCTTAAACCTTTTTCCTTCAAGAACCATGATACAATCCTTTACCCGTTCTAAAAGATACCCTCTCTTTTCTTAGCACATGGAAAAAGTATAGGTTTGGGGTGAGAGTCGAGGATTGCAACAAAGTGGTAAAAAGGTACAAAATAAAGAAAAAGAAAAGGTAATGAAAAAGAAAGAAAAGCAAAAAGGAAAAAAGAATACTCAATGTGGAAAAGAATAAAATGGAGTCAAAAAAAGCAAAGAATAAAAGGTGTGGAAAAGTGAGAAAGCTGAAAAGAGTTGAAATATCTAAGAAAGAGTGACTGTTTCTCTAACCCTTTGAAAGAGGTGAATAACTCAAAAAGTCAAGTGAATTTGTGCCAAAATGAAACAAATGCAGTGCTTATGGGAAGATGAAACCTACTTAGACCAAACATTGCGTACACCAAATCAAAAGCCTTCATTATGTCTTCACAAAAGCCCTATATGATCTCTAGTTGAATGAAGCTTACATTAGTGATGACTCACATAAGGGGCAAGCATGTGGTACTTAGAGCTAAACTTGTGACTTCTCTTTTTGGGAGATGAGTGGATTACCATTAACCTCATTATGAGTGCCACAATTCTATACAACCTACATTTTAAAGAGAAGTCACAAGTTTAGCTCTAAGTACCATATGCTTGCCCCTTATGTGATAAAGGAAAAATTGGTATCCCATAACAACATATATTAAAAATTGCTAATTTTTTAACCTTATATTAGTTTTGGAAAATATAGCCCCAAACAATTCGCAGTATATAGTCAAATCCTCAAAAAAAATATTCTCTTATGTATTCTCTTTAAGAAACTACTCGTTCATTTTGGCTTCCCTCACTCTTTCTCTCCTTGTATTTCTTCTTATCTCTCTCTCTCTCTCTCTCACTCTCTCTCTCTCTCTCACTCTTTCTCTCTCTCTCTCTCTCTCTCTCTCTCTCTCTCTCTCTCTCTCTCTCTCTCTCTTTCTCTCGCTCTCATATAGAAAACATTATTGCAAATTATGCAAGAAAATCAGTGGGATGAAAAGGTAAGGTTGATCTCACATCAGAGAAAATCGGAAGCAAAAACTAAAAGTGAAAAAATACATTTCAATATTGTTTTTCTTTCCTTCTTTTGTTTGGTTGGATTGAATGAAGGGGTGTGATTGGAATTGGTTGAAAATACCTAAATGATGTTGTAAAAAAAATTTAAGCCAGATTGGAAGTGATTGAATCTAGTTTAAGTAAAATATCAGACCTAATAATCCAAGTGTGATGTGTGTATATCACATTATTTATCGTGTATATTAACGTATATCACACATAAATTTTTAAGAATGTCTATGTATATCACTTTGTATATCATGTATATAACATAATTTATTATGGATGCCCGTATTTATTACATTGTACAATGTTCGTCAGATGAGATCAAAGAATTTTCCTTCTCTTCGTGTTCAGTAGAGAGATCAGCCCGCTGAGGCATCAACTTGGGAGTCCGAGTCAGATATGCGGAGCCGTTATCCCCGAGATTTCCCCAACTCAGGTACTTCCTTCTTCTGTCCATTCGAGGACGAACAATTGTTTTAGAGGTAGAGGATGTGACAACCCAAAAAGTTATCACTTGTATTACAAACTAATTATGTATTTTGAGGCCTTAAAAACCTCTTTCTGCATCACCTCCATTTATCTGCGAAGTTCGGGTGTGTAAGCGGTAAGCCATTATATGAAAATCTCTGAAAAAATGAGTTTTCCATTTAAAATAAATTTAAGTTGACTTCGATTAATATTTTGAGTAAACGGACCCGGATTCGTGTTCTAACAATCTTGGGAGGTCTGTAAGAAAATATGGGACATGGGCGTATGCTCAGAATTGAATTCTAAGTTCCCTAGCTTGAGAATTAAACTTTTAAAGAAAATTATTTTTTGAAAAATATACGAGTTTCTGAAAATGAAATGTGGTTGAAATTTTATAGTATCGGGTCTGTATCTTGATTCCGCAGTTCGGTACAGGTCTTATATGAGATTTAAGACGAGGCTACGAAATTTAGTATGAAACGGACTTCAAATGACGTGAGTCTGACTTTATTTGAAAAAGTTGGAAATTTGATGTCCTTAAGTGATTTCATGATTTTGTTGCTAAATTCATAGTTGCTGATTTGAATGCATGAACGAGACTGCAGGATGTTTTTAGGTTAGTATGCATGTATGGTTTGGAGCCCCGAGGGCTCGGGTGAGTTTTGGATAGACAACGGAGTAGAATCGGACTTGAGAAAATTTCAGGTCTCAGTTATTCTATTGCAGGCCTGCAGGCTTCGCATTTGCAAAGCCTAGCACACAATTGCGAGTTTGCAAATGCGAAGGGTATAGGTTTGCTTATATAAAGACGAGAATGTGTGAGTTTGGGTTCCATCATGATTAAAGTAATAGAAAGAGTTCTTTGATATGTTGATTCAACTCTTGATGCTCTTGTATATCATTTGATCCATGGTGTTTAAAAGAGTAAATGTTGTTATTGATCCATTTGTATTGAGGGCAATTGTTAGTCACAAATGATGCTAGATAAGGTCACTTTAGGATAGACGAACTGTCTTGGATTTTCTCTTGAGGGGAGGGCCTTATTTTGTTTGCTTGAGGACAGGAAAAATAGTCCCAAAAGGTTCACAAGTTGTGCTTGGTTGCAGGTTTGATCAACAAGGTGACAAGGTGTAAAAGTTTAGCTCAAAATGGAGTGAAACTTGCACAAGTACCAAGGCAAAGACAAAGCTAAGGAAAACAAGGCCAGTGCAGCCACACAGAATTCTGTGCGGTTCACACAAGTGAGATTTAGAGAGGCTGATATTCAGATAAAACGGCAATGCGGCCTCTCAAGATTTTTGTGCGGTCTGCACTAGGATCAATGTGTCTGCACTCGATTTAGTCCGGTCCATAGAGAAATGATTCTGAGAGTTGCCAAGTCCAAGGTTGAAGACCAATGTGATCCGCTCTATTTCATCCGGACCGCATTAGATGCCAGCGCGACCGCACTCGATTCTCTCGGTCCGCACTGCTCAAGTTTAGAGAGCAGTTTGTTCAGAGCCCTAGTAAGGCCGCATGAGATTTTTTGTGGTCCGCACTAATACCATAGGGGTACTCTTGTCTAGATTTGTCAGCTTAGCAAAAATAGCTTCTTTTCCATTTTTAGGTCAGGCAGATAGTTGGTACTGAAGGATGTGCTCGTGGGTTCGAATATTTTAGCTGTTTTTAGTTTTTAGTAATTTTAAATGTGTTTCAATATTGAATCTTCAAGTTTAATTTAGAAATTAATTAATATGAGTTTTGTTTGATCTATTTCTTTGGTTTCTTCTCTAATTATGAGTAACTAAACCTATAAGCTAGGGTTGAAGCTTAATCCTGGTGTAAGTAACTGATGTGTCTTTCGTTTTAGGGCTTGATTGACTATGGGTGTTTGATATTCAAACAGATTTCATATTTAATTGCTGAATTAGTGGTTGCAAACACTAGTTTGTGTTTAGTTGATTTTGGCTCTTCTTGAGAAAGAGAGCCTAAGTGTCTGAAATTGGTCCAACAAGGAATTGAGGTGTACTCAAGAGATTGATAACCCCAATTAAAAGGTTAAACCTAGAGAGTAATATCCAACTTGAACCCTAATTTCTTCTGTAAATTTGCATTCAGAATTGGTCTTGAGGAAGTCAATTCGGGAAAAATCATTCGAACTACCGAGAGGAATAGAGTGAGTAGAACCGAGCAGCAGTCATATCAAACTCCCCAAATCTGACAATCTAGTTTTAGACTCAAGATTTCATCAATTGACCACCTAGGTGGAAGTCACTACCATAGTGCCTTTTAATCATTTGAACAACTCGCAATAGTTTAACCTTAGCTTATTTTAATTTAATTGATAATTTTAGTTTTATAAAATTAAAATCATAATCAAAACCAAAAATATGTAAAAGTGCAATTAAGAACAATTATACAACGTTGTTTTAAATAGACACCCGATTCCAATATATAGCTCCCTGTGGAAATCAATCCGTACCTTAATTGGGTAAAATCTTTCTCGCTACTCGATAATAGTGGAGGATTGGCCTCGATTAGCTGGCCTAGGCTATGTTCGCATTAACATGCTATAAAGCTCAAGTAGTAGTGGCTGTCACAAGAAGATATTTTTGAATGATTTTCTATCAGTTCAAAGACATTATTAAGTTTACATAATTAAACATTTATCAGATAAAATTCTTGCCAAATAAAATTCTTTTTGAGTGTGAGGATACTTTTTAGATTAACGTCTTTAGGATCCAAGGAATATTTAAATAACAGCAAATTAGGGGGGGGGGGGGGGATTTGTATATATACTTATTTTTGAGTCACGTTTTAACTTACATCCACTTTGAAAAAAAAATTACAAGCGTACCAACTTTTTACGTAAACTTCAGGCATAAAGGCCTGAAGCAGTAAAGACAATCACACAAACTTCAGCATTCTAGTAGACGAGCATGAAGTTGTTGAATTTAAGCATTCTACTAGCTAATGTTTTATTCTCTATTTGCTGTACTTTAGCATGTTTTACTTGAAGTTTTGTCCTAGATTCAATAGTTTTGTCCTAAAGCGTTTTCAAAAACTTCAGCAGAAGATGCTGAAGTTATTTAGTTTATTTTTAAAATTTTTAGTACTATATAAGCTGAACATTTGTCCTTGTTTCATTAGTTTTGTCATAAAAATTTCTCTAAAAATTCGGTAGAAGATGCTGAAGTTATTTAGTTCATTTGTAAAAGTTTCAGCACTAAAATAAGGTGAAGTTTTTGTCCTATAATCGTATTAGCTGAAGTTTTATTCTCTATTTGCTGAACTTCAACATGTTTTAGCTGAAGTTTTTCGCATAAACTTAGTGTTGGCTAAAGTTTTTGCTTGTAGTTGCTGATCTTACGCATTCTGCTAGCTTAAGTTTTATTTCATATTTGCTGAACTTCAGCATGTTTGAGCTGAAGGTTTGTTCTATATTTGCTGAACTTCAGCTGATTTATGGACTATATTTAAAGTCACAAACTCGTTATAGGTCTACTACCTCAAAGATGATTTCCCTAAACCTGATGTGATCTTATTAAGTTTGCAGCAGTAGCTTGAAAAATTTCATAAATTGCACCATTTATGTTCATCAAGTAACATTGCAGTTTACATTACTATGTAAACTCACGCCAGAAATATCTGAGTCATGGGATGGGAGCCATTGGCTTTAGGCACATTGTGCTGAAAATTGCAATCACAACATCAAAATCAGGAGGTCTAATGCTATATCATTCGTATACAGTAGACAATGAAGATCTCTTCCTTCACATATATGTTTTACCCTCATCATACAGAAAGAAAAGCAAGATTTCCTTTTTTCCTTTATGTGTATGTTCATTATACATAATTTCATGCAATAATTTTCCAATAAAAAGAAATAATGAAGAAAGGAGTGCACAATAGAAGGAAGAAGGAGGGACCTGAAGTTATAAAAATTAGGGTATAGGTTAAATAATTTTAAAAATATGAATATAAGTTAAAATGGGCAATAATAAGGGTGCACAATAGAGCCCAGGGCAACTTTTACAAAAGTAGGGAAAAAAAGTCCGATCTCGTATTCTTATTTTAAAAGCATTTGAAATGGGCAATTATAGGGAAAATGACATTATATAAACGTTTTTCAGAATAATACTCGATATATATATTTACACCTTTTTTACGTAGCTATACTATAATAAAAATCTATTTACCACATTTATATAGACTTCTTGTTATTACTTTGTATATGTATTTTTACAAGTTATATTCAAAACCATAACAAGGAAAAAATTCAATATCCATTAATTTTAGTTTGTTAGTTACATGACACCCACCCCTCATTTCCAATAACCCCCCTACACTTAAGATTTTATTTTTTCCCAAAGGATGTCAAAAATATTTTTCTCTTTCTTAATAATTACCCAAGATCTCTCTTTAATGTTTATACACCCCCCCCCCCCCCCCCGAAAAAAATTACATTCTTTTCCTTTTCAACGTTTTTCAAACCCAATTTCTCTCTTTCTTGCTAATCACTCAAAATCTTGTCATGACCCTAAAACCGATCCGATGGTGATGGCTCCTATCATGGAACTAGGCCAGCCGACACAACTCCCGATTAACCATTATTCAATAAAAGTTATTTTTATACCATTTATTAATAACTGATCTCATGATGTAAGTCTAAATGAATAGTGCAGAATAAATACACAAGCCCGACATCGGGATGTAACTAGTCATGAGCATATAATATAACTGTCTAATAACATAAAGACAAAGATGGCCGGGAAAATCACAAGAATACATAAGGAAGAATAAGGAGGGAGAAAAGCAGGGTTGTGATCGTCTGGCAACTACCTTGCTAACTCTGATGAACCTGCCACCGAGCTTAGAAATACCTAAATCTGCACACAAGGTGTAGGGAGTAATGTGAGTACGCCAACTCGGTAAGTAATAAAAAAGACTGAGCAGTGAGAAATCATGTAAACCACGTCATAGCATCACAGTGGGTACGACATGTTTCCCAATAGGATACAAATCAAATCATCTCGTTTAACTTCCATTTCAAGAAAAAATCCATTGAAAAACGTCTTTCTAACAGTGTCATTAGAAGTCCATGTAATTTATAGTAAAAGTGACGCAATCATAATCGTCCCCTCAGCCAAAACATAGTTCATATGCAACCCCTCGGGCAAATGTAAATTCATAACCATCGCATGACTTAAAAATCTCAGTGGGAGTAACAAAGCCAAATCAGTGACTAAATTTCGAACACCTCATAAAAATTTCAGTTTAAATGAAAGTTATTTAAAACATTTGTTTAACATTTTTACTAGAGGCTCGGCCCAAAGATGAGTGAAAATAGTAATTTAATCAACACATTCAATAGAGACTCACTTTAAGGAGGGGTGAAAACAATATGTTCACTTTAACAGGCTCTCATCCTTTCTCAATAATTAACCTCACAATCAAACCATAAGTCTTTCTCATTCATTAACCTCACAATCAGGCCTGCAACCTCTCTCAGCCATCAACCTCACAAGCCACTCGAACTATTAGTAAAACAAGGCATTAAGCTCAAGAATATCATTTAGAGTATCAAAATTTAGTAAATGAGGATGAGTTAAGAAATCAGCAAAACACAACATGACTGCGTACAACTATTATGTCAAAACAATGAGGAATAGTAGTGAAAGCCCCATAAGGGTCCAAAACAGTTGGCACGAGGCCTAAATATGCCATTCCGCCAAAAACATAGAAACACTTTCCAAAGTGCAATGAAATCAAACAGTTTTCAATTAAATACGCAACTTATCAGTTGTATCGTACGGACCAAGTCACAATCCCCAATGGTGCACGGCTCCTCGCTCGTCATCTAGCATGTGCATCACCTCAAAGTAGCACAACCATGTGAAATTCGAGGTTTTATACCCTCAGAATAGTATTTACAATCATTACTTACATCAATCTGGTCCAAACTCTACCCCGCGATGCCTTTGCCTCTCGAATCGGCCTTCAATTGCTCCAAATCAAACCAAAATCAGATTTATGCCATCAAAAAATTCTAAGGGAACAAAGCCCACTCAAAAATAACCAATTTATATCAAAAATTCCAAATTTTTTCAAACCCGACCCCTAGGCCCATGCCTCAGAATCCAATCAAAATCGCATCAATCGAATCCTTATCCTCACACGAGTCTATACATACCAAAATTATCAAAATCTGACATAAAATGCCCATTCAAATCCCAAAAGAATCCTCAAACTTTTCTTTCATTTTCCCCTCAATTTGCACTATAATGTATCAAATTAAAACGACAAAATTCAAGACTAAATCATGGAATTAAACCAAATACGAGTGAAGAATACTTACCCCAATAGCTCCACAAAAAATCTCCTCAAATTTCATCTTCTCCCGAGCTCTCTAATGATTTTTGTGATATTGGACTTAAACCCTCGATTTTAAGAATATAAACTGACTGCCCAACTATTTCTTCATTGTGAACGCGGCGCATTCGCGTTCGCATAGCACAATTAGCTACTGACCAAAAATCCTTCAACGCAAATGCAACGACCCCTCGCGAATGTGATGCCTCAACAACTCAAACCTTCACGAACGCGTTAAACACAGACGCAGACCATTGCGAATGTGGGACCTTCATCACGAATGCGAAGGCCAACACTCCTACCTCACATCCTAACCCTTCGTGAACGCGAGGGTCCACTCACAGATGCGAAGCACTATAGTATGCAATCAAGACACAGATGCTTCTGCAACACTTTCGACTTGAAATGATCTACTCAACCACTCGAAACTCACCCGAGGCCTTTGGGACCTCAAGAAAACATGCCCACGTATCCCACAACTTCATTAACACTTGTTCCGACCTTCACAACACTCAAAACAGCACCAATACACCAAGTCATCATTGCATTCAAGCCTATGAATTCGAAAAACTTCCAAATCCCATATTAAATCATAAAGTCTATCAAACTTCGTCTGACCTACTCCAAAATGACACAATGAAACTACTCCAGTTTTCAGAATTCCATTCTGACCCCGATATCAAAATCTCACCTATCAACCGGAAAATGCCCAAATTCCAATTTCGTCAATTCTAGCCTAAACTTTTCACGGACCTCTAGAATACTTTCCGATCACACTTCTAAGTCCCGAATCACCTAATAAAGTTAACCAAATCATAAAAATTTCAATTCAAGATCATATACTAAAAATTTAAAACTTGGTCAAACCTTTCAATTGTTTTAGCTTCATACTGAGAACTCTTCTTCCAACTTCATTCCAATTATCCTGAAAATCAAAACCAACTATTTACATAAGTCATAATACATCACAAAGGGCTAGTCATGTCGGAGAATGTGTGAGCGAAGTATAAAATCTCAAAAAGACTGGTCGGGTCATTACATCCTTTGCCACTTAAATATATGTTCGTCCTCGAACGTTGCCATAGTTGTTCCAAAAAGCGAACAAGTCGTTGTATATGTCACGACCAATTTTCAAAATAGATCGTGATGGCGCCCAACATCGTTTTCAGGCCAGCCAAAGAAGTAATATTTGTTAATTCTTGATTTACTTACCAAAAACAGTTATAGAACTTTTCTTAATTAACAATTAAAACAGATGATAATAAGAAATGTTTAATAATAATTATTCAACCCAGAAGAACTGTCTACCAATATGTGTGCCAAGACCTGGTGTAACAAGTAGTAGCCAACTAGTAGAATGTATAAAACAACAAAACTATCCTACTCCGGGATAGAATAGACAGCGAAAGTAAAGGAAGACCCTATCAAGCTGCTAAACGACACAGAAAAGGGGCAACTCATCGTGGAAGTCTCGGACTATATATCAGTGGTGCCGCCACACTGATAGCCAGATACACCAGCCTCAGATCCTGTACAATTAAGTACTCAAATGTAGTATGATTGTAAATAATATGTACCTAGTTAGTATCCTGTCTAATCTTGAAGAAGTAGAGACGAGAAGTCGACGTGACACTTACTAGGGTCAAATAATATGATAAAGTGTTCTCCTAGGCATGGTAGTAAGAGGTAATAAGTCATGTTCTTAACAATTTTATAGTTAACTGTATACACTTCAAGTATTCAGCAGAAAAAGTCATCAATAAGGTTTCGTATATATCATGCACACATTATGCCGAGGTCGACGACCCGATCCAATAGAAAATAAAAAGTGCACTTCCAGAGGTTCGAATGGTGCAAACTATAGATGCATCTATTTCTATCGAGGCAATCGGAACAATCCACAAGTAACCATTTATATCAAGAAAACACATGAATGTGCATTTTTTTTCCAAGTAAATTCACACAAGTGTCCAACAAGTGCATACATACTCTTATTTTCCTTTTCAAGTCTCTAGCATATCCTAAGTGATCACATTAGCAAGAAATATAGAAAAATTAGCAAATATAGCATGATACAGGTCCTAGACTACTCGGACAATTAACATAATAGTAGCTACGCACGGAATCTCGACACCTAGTGCATACATAGCCCCCATATTTAATAGCAGTTTACTCAATTATTATACCTATAGAGACAATTTCCTCTTACAAGGTTAGAAAAGAGATACACCTTGCTCCAAAGTATACTTCCAACGCCAATAACAAGCCTAAACCCTCAATTTGGAGCTGAACGATTCAAAGCTAGTTAAATGAGGTAGGAACTAATCAATATAAGCTCAAAAGATCATATTCTAGGTATTTAAGCAATTTCCCAATCCTTAACATTATTTTCCTAAAATCCGACCCTGGTCCCACATGCCCCGATTCCGAAACTTTTCAAAGGAAGTTGTTCTCTATAACCTAAGGATCAATAATATATGATTTCTAATTAATTTCGTAACCAATTTCTTGGTAAAATCTAAGGTCTATTAAAATCCTAGGTCTAGCTCTAACCCCATGATTTTACGGTAATCCTAGCGTTTAATCTACCTAAAACACAAGTATTAAACTAAGAATTAGTGGAAAAAACTTACCTTAAGATAATAGGTGGAAGTTTCCTCTCAAAAGCTCTAAGGTTTCCCAATGGAGGAGTGAAATATGGCAAAAATAGACTTGGAACCCGTAATTAATGAAATCACCGCAACAGCGATTTCTGCATCTACGGTCAGGGGACCGCATCTGCGGTCCTGGATCTATGAGAAAAAGGCTGGGACCTCTTATGGGGTCCTAAGGCCGCTTCTGCGATTCGAGCCGCTTTCGCAGTTTGGTCTGGCCTTCCCTAGGGCCGCATCTACAATAAATCGACCTCATCTACGATCTCGCACCTGCGGTCCACCAACTGCAGGTGTGGTTATGACAGAAGCATCAGCGTAAGCACTTCTCAACAATTTCAACTTTGCTCTAGCCTCGTCCGATTCACACTCGGGGCTCCCCGACCCTGCCCGAACATACCAACAAGTCTGAAATCACGAGACGGACATACTCGAATCTTCGGAATGCCCGAAAAGATGCTAAATCTAAAAATCACCCCCCTATAACCAAATGAATCAAACTTATGAACTTCAAGTTCTTAATTTTTCTCTAATGAGCGAAAATGCCCTAAAACTACTTGGATTGACAGCAAATTTTTTGGGTAAGTATTAAATGATATTTCGAACGTGTACCGGGCTTCGGAACCAACATATGAGCCCGATACCCATGAAATCAATCGTTAATTAGTTTTTTTAAATCCTTAATATTTAATACCAACAATTTCTAATAAAAAATTTATTACTTGAGCCAGGGACCTCGGAATTTGATTCCGAACATATGCCCAAGTCCCATATTTTCCTACGGCCTTCCGGGATCGTCAAATCTTAAATTCGGGTCCATTTTCTCAAAATGTTGATCGAAGTCAAACTTAGCATTTTAAGATAATCCTAAGGAATCAAATGGACATATTTCACTCCAAACTCTTCCAAATCCCTAACAAACCGTCCCCGCAAGTCGTAAATTAGCTAAAGCAAGCGCATGAAGTTTTATTTAAGGGCATGGGCTTCAAAAAGGTAAAACGACCAGTCGGGTCGTTAAATTCTTCACATCTTAAACAAACGTTCATCCTTGAACGGACATAGAAAAGTACCTGAGTTGCTGAGAAAATATGGATATCTGCTCTGCGTGTCCTCCTCGGACTCCTAGGTCACCTCTTCAATTGGTTGGCCCATCCACTGGACCCTCCCCGCATAAATCCTCTGGGACCTCTACTAGCGATCCTGCCTATCAATAATGGCAACTGGATCCTCCTCATAACCCAAACTCTCATCAAGCTGAATAGTACTAAAGTCTAACATGTGGGACAAGTCGGCATGGTACTTTCGAAGCATCGATACATGAAGAAACGAATGGACTTCTGATAAGCTGGGGGCAATGCAAGCTCATAGGAAATCTCCCCGACTCGCCTCAACTCATCAAAAGGGCCAATAAACCTTGGGCTCAAGTTTCCTTTCTTCTCGGACTTCATAATACCTTTTACTAGCAAGACTTTCAAGAGGACCTTCCTGCCAACCATGAACAATACATCACGCGCCTTTTGATCCGCATAACTCTTCTATCTGAACTGAGCTGTGCCAAGCCTTTCTTGAATCAACTTCATCTTATCCAAGGCATCTTTCACCAAGTCTGTACCATATAACTTAACCTCACCAGGCTTAAACGACCTGATAGGAGAACGACAATGACGACCATATAAAGCCTCGTATGGAGCCATTTATATGCTGGACTGATAACTGTTGTTGTATGCAAACTCCGCCAAGGGTAAAAAATGATCCCACTGCCCTCTAAAGTCAATCACACATTTTCTGAGCTTGTCCTCAAAATACGAGCTTTCCGCTCCGAATGCCCGTCGGTCTGAGGATGGAATGTTGTGCTGAGCTCTACATGGGTCCCCAACTCACTCTGAACAGCCATCTGGAAGTGGGAAGTGAACTGAGGGCCCCTATCTGATATGATGGAACAGGCACACTGTGAAACCAGATTATCCCCCGACCGTAAATATGAGCAAACTTCTCTGCTGTTTAAGTAGCCACCACCGAAATAAAGTGGGCCGACTTGGTCAACATGTCAATAATGACCCTCACTGAATCAAACTTCTGCAAAGTCCGGGGCAACCCAACTATGAAATTCATGGTAATGCACTCCCACTTCCACTCTTGTATAGACATATGCTGAAGTAGGCCACTGGGCCGCTAATGTTCATACTTGACATGCTGGCAATTCAAACACCTAGCTACATACTTCACTATGTCTTTCTTCATCCTCCGCCACCAATAATGATGCCTCAGGAGCAATACATATTTGTAGAACTTGGATGAATGGAATACCGTGAACTATCTGCCTCCTCCAGAATCCTATGCCCAGACCATCGACATTAGGAACACATAGACGACCCAGGAGCTCCGAAACACCATCCTCACCAATAGAAACCTCCTTGGAACCTCCCTGAGGCACCATCTCTCTGAGAATCGACAAATGTGGATCATCGAACTGCCGGTCCTTTATCTGCCCCAATAATGAATATTGAGCAACCATACACGCAATTACTCGGATGGGCTCTGAAATGTCCAACCTCACAAGTCTGTTAGCCAAGGATTGAATGTCCAAAGCTAGTGGCCTCTCCCCTACTGGAATGAATTCCAAGCTACCCATACTCTTTGCCTTTATGCTTAAGGCTTTTGTGACCATATTCGCCTTGCCCGGGTGATAAAGTATGGTGATGTCATAATCCTTCAGTAACATAAGCCACCGGTTCTACCTCAAATTAAGATCCCTCTGGTTGAAAAAATGCTACAAGCTGTGATGATCAGCGTAAACCTCACATGACACCCCATATAGATAATGCCTCAATATCTTAAGAGCATGAACAATCGCGGCCAACTCAAAATCGACCATAGTATAGTTGTTCTCATGAACCTTCAGCTGATGGGAAGCGTATGCAATAACTCACCCCTCCTGCATTAATACACATCCTAAGCTAAAACGTAAAGTGTTGTAATATATAGTATATATCCCTGAATTGAAAGGCAATACAAGAACCGTTGCCGTAGTCAAAGACATGTTACGCTTCTGAAAAGATCTCACAACCACGTACCAATGGAAAGGAGCACCCTTTTGGGTCAATCTAGTCAAAGGTGATACAGTAGATTAAAATCCCTACTCGAATCGCCGGTAATAACTAGCTAGCCCCAGGAAACTCCTGATGTCGATCACTAAGGCAAGACATGCAAACTCTGAACTGCTTCAATTTCTTGGGATTCACCTTAATACCCTCTCCTGACACAACATGTCCCAAGAATGCCACTGACTCCAACCAAAACTCACAGTTAGAGAACTTAGCATATAGCTTCTTCTCTTGCAAGATCTGAAGCACTACTCTCAAATACTGCTCGTGCTCCCATAGGCTATAGGAGTATATCAAGATGTCGTCAATGAAGACGATGACAAATGAATCAATATCAGGCATGAACACCCTGCTTATCAAGTCCATCAATGTTTCTATGGCATTATTCATGCCAAAGAACATCACCAAAAACTCATAATGGTCATATATGATCCAGAATGCAGTCTTCAGAACATCTGAGCCCCGAATCTTCAACTAATGGTACCCTAACGTCAAATCTATGTTAAAGGAAACCCGAGCACCCTGCAACTGGTTGAAAAAATCATTGATGCGATGCAATGGATACTTGTTTTTTATGGTGACTTTTTTCTACTAGCGATAATTAATGCACATCCACATAGTCCAATCCTTCTTATTCACAAACAACACTGATGCATCCCAAGGTGATACGCTGGGCTTAACGAACCCATTTGCTAACAAATCCTTAAGATGATCCTTCAACTCTTTAGGATCCATACGGTACAGTGGAATAGACATAGTAGGTTCCTGGAGGTAAATCGAAATAAAAAATAATATCACGATCCGGTGGCATGCCAGGAAGATCAGAAGGAAACACATCGGGAAACTCTTGAACGACTAGTACTGAATCAATCGTTGGAGATTCTGTGGTGGTGTCTCAATCATAAGAAAAATACGCCAAACACCCCTTCTCGACTGTCTGCCGAGCCTTTAGGAAAGAAATAACCCGACTAGACGTATCAACTGTGCAGCCCTTCCACTCGAACCCCGGTGACCCTGGCATCGCTAATGAAACAGTCTTAGTATGGAAATCTAAGATGGCATAATACGGATATCACTAATCTATGCCTAGGATGACCTCAAAATCAATCATATCAAGCAATATGAGATATGTTATAGTCTCGAAACCATAGAATGTGACCACACATAACCAGTAGAGCTAATCCGCAACCACAAAATCACCCACACGAGTGGACACATGACCAGGAGTGCCCAAGGGCTCCGGAGAAATAACCAGGAAACAAGCAAAAAGAGATGATGCATATGAATAAGTAGGACCAGGCTGCAACAGGAAATAATACCATTGATGACGGCATCTGAGGCCAATACATATGGCCTAGCCGGAAGGGCATAGAATTTAGTTGGAGCGCCAGCTGGCTAGACTCTACCTACTTGAGCAGTAGCTGCTGACCTCTCCCTACCTGACCTCACCTCTAGGACAGCCCCTACTAGCCTACCCTCCACCTCTAGGTGGCGGGGCAACTGGTGTTGAAATCGTAGGCTGTTGACTTGCTGCCCTGATGGTAGACCCACTAGAAGAAGCCTGAATAACCGGTGTATGGTATAAACTCTCCAGCATAGCACTAAAATAAGAATCGAAAGAACCCTAAGGACCTGAATACCCACCAGAAGAACCCTGAATAGCTGGTGGGCGATAAGAACTCTCTGAAATGGTGCTAAAATAGGGGAATGTTGGAGCACCCCAGATAGGTCGTGGTGCTGAATAGGGGTCTGCTGAGCTGTCCCCTCCCAAACAGACCTCAGCCCCTAGCAGAGCACCTCTGAACTCCGAAGAACCTAGCCCTCTTATCCTGTTGCATCTACTCCCTACCCCTTTAGACGGTATCCTCAATCCTTTGAGAAATTTCTACCTCTAGCTTGTAAGGAGTCCCGTCTCCACATTTCGAGCCATGTTGGCCCTGATGCCATAATGCAACTCTACAACAAACGTGCACACCATTTCTGCCTTAGTAGGAAGTATCATTAATGCATGGAGGGATAGCTTAGAAAACCTCTCCTCATAATTGGTCACGTACATCTAACCCTGCTCAAGCTGCTCATACTTATAACCCCGCTCTTACCTCTCAGAGGATGGAATATACCTGTGCAGGAATAGCTGTGTGAACTCACTCCAAGAATAGGAGGAGAACATAATGGCCTGCCCAAAACATAAGACTGCAACCATCTGCAGGCCCTGCCTTCTAGCTGGAAAGAAGTGAAGTCAACCCCATGTGACTCCAATATCCTCATGTTGTGCAGTTTGTCCCTGCACCTATCAATGAAGTTCTGAGCATTGTCATGGCGCTCACCCCCAAAGACAGGAGGGTGAAGTCTAGTCCATCTATCCAATGAATTCTAGAGGTCACTATTCTGGTCTGGGCTTGGGTATCACTGTAGTAACTGGCTGAGCCCCATCTGCATGTAGTGCACCCGAAGTCTGATACACGACATCTGCATGACCAGGAGCCTTAGCAATAGGGGTCTGTGCTCCCCCCACCTGTGATGTAGCTGGATCCGCTGGAAGCAAACCAGCCTAAGTCATGGTATCCATCAATCGTAGCATATGACTCCATAACCTCAAAAAATCTCGATGCTATCATAAAGTTTGTCGGGGTAGGCTCAGCTGCAAGGACCTCTCCCTTCTCCTCGATAATAGCATCTCTAACTGGATCTACTGGTGGTGCTAATGGGATAACTCTAGGATGCCCTCGTCTACTACCTCGGGTCGGTGCCCTCCTCCGGCCTCTGCCTGGGCCATTAGCAATTCGGGGAGCAGCTCCTCCGGATCTGGAACAGCAGTCGTGCATGTCCTCGCCATCTGTGAGTGAATAGAAGAGGGAAATTTAGTATACCAACCACTGCACGATTGGAAATGAATAAAGAATTGTTTTTCCTAACACCCCATAGCCTCTCGAAGATAAATCCAGACATCTCTATACCGATCCGCAATACTCTATTAGGTTTGCCCATGACTTTTGAGACCTACGTGAACCTAGTGCTCTGATACCATATTGTCATGAATTATTTCCAAAAGAGATCGTAATGGCGCTATTACCATTGTCAGGCTAGCTAACACGAAAATATTAGTGAATTCTTTTTTTACTTACCAAAAATGATTACAACAATTTTCTTAATTAACAATTAAAACAGGTGATAATAAGCAATGTTTAATAATAATTATACAACCCAGAAGAATTGTCTACCAACGTGTGTGCCAAGACCTAGTGTCACAACTAGTGGGCAACTAGTAGAATGTACAAAAGAATAAAACTATCCTACTGTCCGGGATAGAATACACAACAAAAGTAAAGGAATACCCCATCAAGCTGCTGAATGGCACAGGAAAGGGGCAGCTCATCGTGCAGGTCTCAAACTATAAATTAGGGGTGCACACCAGAATGATAATCAGATACACCTGCCTTAGATCATGTACAATTAAGTACAGAAGTGTAGTATGAGTACATAAACCATAATACCCACTACGTATCCGGTTTAATCTCAAACAAGTAGAGACAAGAGGTCAACGTGACACTTACTAGGGCCAAATAATATGATAAAGTGTTCTGCTAAACATGGTAGTCACAAATAATCAATAGTTGGTAGCAAGAGGCAATAAGTAATATTCTTAACAATTTTACACTCAATTGTATACACTTCAAGTTTTCAGCAGAACAAGTCATGGATAAGGTTTCACACACACACACACACACACATACACACACACACACACACACACACACACACACATATATATATATATATATATATACATGTGCACATCATGTCGAGGTCGACGACCCGATCCAACAGAAAATAAACTGTGCACTGCCAGAGGGTTGAATGGTGCGAACCATATATGCATCTACTACCACTAAGGCAAGCGGCCCGATCCACAAATATCAATTTATATCAAGAAAACACATGAATGTGCATTTATTTACATGTATATTCACACAAGTGTCCAGGAAGTGAATACATTCTCTTATTTTCCTTTCCAAGTCTCTAACATATCCTAAGTGATCACATTAGCACGAAAATATAACATGATACAAGTCCTAGAATACCCAGATAATTAATATAATAGTAGTTACGCACGGACTCTCGTCACCCAGTGCGTACGTAGCCCCCGCATTTAATAGAAATTTACTCAATTATTATACATATGGGGACAATTCAATCTTACAAGGTTAGAAAGGAGACTCACGACACTACAAACTATACTTCTAATGCCGAGAACGAGCCCAAGCCCTCAATTTTGAGCCGAACGATCCAAAACTAGTTAAATGAGGTAAGAACTAATCAATATAAGCTCACAAGATCATATTCTAGCTATTTAAGGAATTTCCCAACCCTTAACACAAATTGCCTAAAATTTGACCCCGGGCCCACATTCCTGGATTCCGAAAGTTTTCAAAAGAATTTTTTCTCTATAACCTAAAGATCAATGATATATGATTCCTAATTCATTTCATAACCAATTTCGTGGTAAAATCTAATTTTTATTAAAACCCTTGGTCTAGCTCTAACCCCATGATTTTTCCTTAATTCTAGTGTTTAATCTAGCTAAAATACAAGTATTAAACTAATAATTAGTTGAATAATCTTACCTCAAGATGCTAGGTGGAAGTCATCTCTCAAAAGCTCTAAAATCGCCCAATGGAAGAGTGAAATATGCAAAAATGGACTTGGAACCCATAATAGATGAACTTACTACCTTAGCTATTTCTGCATCTGCGAGAAAAATACCGCATCTGCGAAATGGACTAAAAGGACTGGGATCGTTGCTGCGGTTCTAAGGCCGTTTCTGCAGAACCACTTCTGTGGTTCGAGAGCTGCTTCTGCAGTTTGGCCTGGCCTTCCCTAGGTTTGCATCTGTGATAGAAGGACCGCATCTGCGATCTCGCACATGTGGCCCACCAACCGCAGGTGCAGTTATGACACAAGCAACATCTTTAACACTTCTCAACAATTTCAACTTCACTCGAGCCTCGTCCAATTGACGCTTGAGGCTCCTATGCCCCGCCCGAATATACCGAGAAGTTTGAAATCATGAGACGAACTTAATCAAACGTTCGTAATGCCATAAAAATAGTAAATCTAAGTATCACCCCCTAACTTTCCTCTAACACAAAATTTTTCGGGTAAGTCGTAAATGGTATTTCGTACTTGTACCGGACTTCAGAACCAACATACGAGCATGATACCCATGAAATCAATCATTAATTAGCTTCTTTAAATCCTTAATATTTCAAATTAATAATTTCTAATAAGAAATTCATTACTCGGGCTAGGGACCTCAGAATTTGATTCCGGGTAAACGCCCCCGTCACAATTTTCCTACGGACCCTCCAAGACCGTCAAATCATGAATCCAGGTCCCTTTGGTCAAAATATTGACCGACGTTAAACTTAGCCTTTAACAAAATCCTAAGGAATCAAATTGTCATATTTCACTCCTAACTCTTCCAAATCCCGAACCAACCATCCTCGCAAGTCGTAAATTAGCTAAAGCAAGCGAGAACTTTTATTTAAGGGAATGGGGTTCAAAAAGGCAAAACAACCAGTTGGGTTGTTACAGTATAACCTTGCCATGCAGATATCCGGGTGTGATCCCAAATCACCTATCTCATATAGGTCTGATAGCACAATGTAACTGAAATCTCACAGTGCAACCTAGCCCATAAACCTTAGAACTACATTTCCACTTCTGAAATAATCCACAAGATCAGAATCTCACATTTTTACTCTAACTAAGACCGAACAAGCTGCAATAACCCATACCTGCAACCTCATGTGCAATTACATGACATACCACATAACTCAAACACTTGTAGTGATAACTTCTAATCACACCAATTGCTAAAAAAATATGAATTACGATAAGAAGACTTTTATCAAATAAAGCCTCATTCCAAACACTTCCGTATACTACCAAAGATAAATGAAACACATGGGAAGTCATAACCACTCCTCAGATCAACCATTCATGAAGCCCCTTGTATTTTAGCAAGGAGCATAGCAAATTTCCGAACAAAACATCTATATTATCCCTCCAACACCCTGCAACCAAATCCGTATGTATTCATTCTAGATCCGCACAATCTCATCTAGTTCCAACACAACTACTCTATTGACATGACACATCGATACAACATAAAGCCACAACTCGTGCAATCTGTGCACCAATAAGCAACAATCCAGACATACTCAAATCATGAAAATGACTACAATGAGAGAGTTGTACTGCACGCTCACCAGTACCACCACACACAATGCTGAAAACCCATCACATATTGTAGAAACAGAACACACATACCTATTTTGAAGGCTCATACCCCCAGATAACTTGCTGCAATGCGCGACCCTATCCAAACACTAGTCAAGTCATTATGCTCAAACTTGACAACCCCACGCAATTTGATATCTAGCACCTAAAAGTGAAACACTATTACTATGGAGAAGAAAATGACGATGCAATGCCATATCAGTCCGAGAGAACACATCAAAGGCATGATCAATCATGCAACACCCAAATAACCGTCTCACTCAAACTCTACTTTAAATCCCAAATGGCACCATATCATATATGCATATAACTGACAAACCACAAATCCATATAGCACAGAAGAGTAACTCATATATCACCCTAGAACATAGATACGTTCAACATTAATCGAATGAGACACCTCTCAATAATAACAGTTCGAAGTCAACAATTCCGACCTGGTGCAGAACACACATCCATGTTGGGCTCGCCAATGAACCATAAATAAACTCTGGTCACCCGCAACAAATAAATAACTCTCTAAAGGTTCACAATGACAGAATCGTAGCACATACTATCATCTAACTAGGTTACCCACATCGTTACCATCCACAACCACGAACTAACCTATTTATAAGAAATCCCAGTCTCAAAATCCATAAAGCACACGAATCACCATATTTGATCCCTATTTTGGTGCCCGAATATATAACACACCTCTAATATCCAATCATCCCATGAGAGGTACTCCTAAAAGTCTTCTATGGCAACAAGCAAACTCGAATATCAGCAGTCGATCCAACAAGAGAGTACCGCGATACTAATAAAGTATCCGTAACTCAACACATTTCCCTTTTTAAAATGTAACCCTCATCAAGCCATATCGATCCGTGATCTCGTTTATCTAGCCATTTGATTATGTCCATGTTACCTAAAGATTTGTGACCTTCCTTTCAAGACTAAATCGTGACTTTACACATGCAAATCTCAATCCTACACACCGCATATACTATACCATCCTAGGATAAACATGAGAACTTCATATCCATTCCAAGCCGTGAGCAACTACGCACTCAACTAGCTAAGAGCTTTCCATTGATCCCATCTAGAAGAAAATCACTATATGTCCCATGCTCCTCATGCTCGTGGAAGTATACATCTCTAACCATGGTAAAAAATATTAAGAACTCTCTGACTTCCATTTGTACAAAACCAAACCATGAGGACTAAATCCTTCTAACTCAAAAAAGCCACACAAGTCAGTAAAACCCGAGGGAATGAAGCACCTATAGAAACTCATTACCTCGTAAGCACCCAATGAACTAATCATAACCCTTACTATGCCGATTCAACCTACTTCCAAGTTGTCCTATTTATCCAAGTTCCCTCTAATTTACCTTTAACTTGATACTTCTTCATGCTATAACACTACAACTCCTCAACCCAGATTCACCACACAAGACCAAACAATAAAAACACACCATCTAATGCTCATAAGTCACTGATTACTCTCTTAAGTATTCCTTAATGCATCACATTCAAAATACTTACCCTGAAGAGACTTCCTACGAATGCAAAGCCATTACTTTCACCTTCCTGATACTAATAGATAGAGCCCCATAATTGACATAGAAATGCCGCAAGTGATGACACCCTCCAATGCAAACCTTGGTTTCTAGCCAAATATACCTCCCGAAAATCTCCAATTATAACATGTAAAATCTCGAACATACTAGAACCATCCTAGAAAGTCATCCACTCTACTCAAACCTCAATAAGATTGATCAAATAAGCCACACAACCTGTTCTCCCATTAGCACTACAACACAGTATAATGTAACCTCACCTTAACGAAACAAAACAACTTCCCTTTCTATACACTCTACACCCTTCTCTCATAATATCTCAAGTTACTCCATGATTCTTATATACCCATAAATCATAGCATACCCTTCATTCAAAATTCCTTTACTCGATAAATACTCGATCTCAACCTCTGTATGCCATAACTGATTCACCATTATGCCTCAAACTGGAACCAACATACCATATAATAGAGCAATCAACTAATCATTTACTCGATAAATCCTCGATCTCAACCTCCGTAAGCCATAACTGATTAACCAGCATGCCTCAAACTGGAACCAACATAGCATAAAATAGAGCAATAAACTAATCAATAACAGAATCCCCCACTTGGCTCAAAGCCATAGATCAAAACATATAATAACTCATAATGCATATACTCTATTACTGCCATAATACCATAGTGAGATTGAACTCTATACTTCATAAGCTCGTGCAACACACACAATCTAGTACTTCAAACCTTCTGCCATTTTCGTGTTCACCCTCATAACAGTCAAGCCCACTCTCTTAAGCGACCCAAACTCGAACCACAACACATATATTTAACTGGTAACAGAGATCTTCCAACAAACAACATAAGGATCACACAACTCTAGAACCTTTGCATGAGATAACCCACCTGATTCGTCTCAAACTAACATCTCTTTATACCCTTCTGTCATCATATACATTACACAGTTACTTATTTTTCTTGAGTCTGAACTTATATCACAAAGTGAAATCTACTTCACTTCCCAACTAGGCAACATGAAATGATCGTTCAATACTCCCACGACTCGGGCTATACATCAAATCATGATAAAAATCAAATGGAGATAGTTCTTGCTACCCCAAAGTAGACCCTTCTCGTCTCATTCAATTCATATGAACACAACTCGCAATCGTATCATACTCATTACATAGCTATCCAGTCATCACTACCTTTAATAGATACACTATTGGGAATACAAATCTGAAAGCACGTGCTCACGTAATCAATGCCTCAGTTCTCAACCTATAGAAAAAACCCAGCCTCAAGTCCTCTGGACTGGCCCATCATCAACACAGAGATTACCCCTTTCCCCTCGATCAAGAAATCACAAGCCATTGATTCATATCTGATACAGACGCTCATGCGTGCATATGAATGCATGGAGGGAATTCAAAGAGTTACATTTCAAGTTGAATCAAGGACGCATGATAAGAATTCAAGAATATGAATTTTTTCCTAAAGGTTCTGCAGCCTCTGGAGGATAAGTACAGACGTCTCCGTACCGAACCGCGCACCTTAGTAACCTAGGCTCTGATACTAACTTGTCACGACCCTAAAACTGACCCGATGGTGATGGCGCCTATAGTGGAAGTTGGCTAGCCGACATAACTCTCGAATTAACCATTATTCAATAAAAGTCATTTTGAACCATTTATTAATTAGTAATCTCATAATGTAAGTCTAAATGAATAGTGCAGAATAAATACACAAGCACGACATCGGGGTGTCACTAGTCATGAGCATCTAATACAACTGTCTAACAACAAAAAGAACAACATGGCCGGGAAAATCATAATAATACATAAGGAAGAATAAGGAGGGAGAAAAGAAATATTGCGATCGTCAGGAAGCTACATTGTTAACTCCGATGAACCTGCCACTGAGCTCAGAAATACCTGAATCTACACATAAGGTGTAGGGAGTAATGCGAGTACGACAATTAAGTAATAAATAAAATTAAAGGAAGACTGAGCAGTAAGAACTCATGTAAACCACGTCATAGCACCATAGCGGGTACAACAAGTTTGCAAACACGATACAAATCAAATCATCTTGTTTAACTCCCATTTCAGGAAAATCCTTCGAAAAATTTCTTTCTTAAAGTTTTAGTAGAAGTTTCACCTAATATATAGTAATTGTGACGAAAAATATAATCAGCCCCTCGGCCAAAACATAGTTCGTATACAGCCCCTCGGGCAAGCTGAAATTCATAACCATCGCATGACTTAAAAATCTCAGTAGAAGTAAGAAAGCCAAATCATTACTCAATTCCGAACACCTCATAAAAACTTCAGTTTAAATGAAAGTTATTTAAAATATTTGTTTAACATTTTTAGTAGAGGCTCGCCAAAGATAAGTGAAAACAATAATTTAATCAGCACATGAAATAGCGACTCACTTTAAGGAGTGAAAATAGTAATTTCATTAACTGGACCCTCAGACAAAACATAACTCGTATATGTGTGTATATATATATCCCCCTAGGAAAACCACCCAGTCACTAATGACTCAACTCTCAACAATCAACGGTCTCACTCAGCACTCACGCTCTATAGATGCTTTATCACAACTGCTGCAGCGTGCAACTTGATCCATATATCTATATCGATGCGGCATGTAGCCAGATCCATATATATAGTCGACTGGTGTGCATACTCCATAGGGGCTCATACAACCAGAGCACTATATCGCTGTGGCGTGCAGCCAAATCCAACATATTGCTGAAGCGTGCAGTCCGATTCATATATTGCTGCGACGTGCACCCTGATCCATATATATATATATATATATATATATATATATATTTATATATATATATATATATATATATATAAACACACATACCCAAATGCGTGGAAGAAAGTCAAGGAGTTAAGCTTCGAGTTAAATAAATGTCACGCGATAGGAATCCAAGAATGTGAAGTTTATTTCCTAAAGGTTCTGTAGCTATTCGAAGATAAGTACCAATGTCTCCGTACCAATCCGCAAGACTCTACTAAAACCACTCATGACTCGTGAGAGCTATGTAGCCTAGGCTCAATTACCAACTTGTCACGACCTAAAACCCTGCCCGTCGTGATGGCGCCTATCGTGAAACTAGGCCAGCCTCAACTCAACAATAAACATGGTAATAGTAAATTTGAAAATATTTACATAAGCTTTTGACAGCTAAAGAATTACTTGAAACATAAGAAACTCCAAGAATAAATAAAATCAAGCCCAAAACCGGGGTGTCACTGAGTTCATGAGCATTTAAGGAAAACTACATAATGTCATTTAATGTCTAAGGGAACAACTGAAATACAACTAGAAAGTAAGGTGGAGAGTCAAGGCCTGCGAACGCTATGCAGATACCTCCATAATGTTCTAAGTCAAAAGCATCGATCAAACATCCACCACCGGGTTCAAGGTTGCTGAATCTGCATACGAGGTGCAGGGAGTAATGTAAGTACCCTAACTCAGTAAGTAACAAGTCAAACCTTTGGACTGATAGGTAGTGAAACTCAACCTCCGTAAGTATAACAGAATTAATGTACAAAAACCTAGGCATGCTTTCAATTAAGTAAATAGCTCAAATAATAAAACAGAGCAAGTATGAATAAGCTAAAAGAGTGTAACTCTACTACATCTACATGTCCACATGTTGTATGAAATGCACCATGCTGAGTGACTCATGTGCCCACAACCTATAATGATCGTCCACTTAGTACTGTATATGGCTCACACGGCCCAAGGAAGATCTATCCCGAAATATACACATCTCTGATAGCAATCACTCAGAACTGAGGAAGGCCATCCCAACCCATGGAATAGATTCATCTCCAAATATAAGTACTTCGGACAAGATCCATGTCCATGGGAGGTCCATCCCATAATATCATTAATTACTGCGCTCATTGAGGTGTAAAGACTCTGTAGGGGCTTATCTTTTTAGCCCAAGTGATATATCAATGCCAGCAAAGGCATGATCAATCTTTCACTGCAATGTGCAGCCCGATCCAATGCTATTAATCAATATCAGGCTCTCGGCCTTGCTCAGTCAATACTCTCCGGTCTCACACACACGAGCTCATAATGCCATGATATTTGCCCGAACAATGATATGATATGTCAAAAAGAAATAATTGAGGTTGAGGCATGATATAATATTCATGAATGGGACTGATTATAGAATATAAATGAAACTAATGACATGACAGCAAGAAACGACCTCTCGGGTCTCAACAATATTGGTGTGAAGCCATAACATGGTACTTAGAATGATTTGTAACTCATTAACTTAATCATTTAACTAAAACACATATATCAGTAACAAAAAGTCACTAAGTGGTGCCATGGAGTGATCCAGGCCATAATTCTCATGGTGCATGCCCATAAGCCCGTCACTTGGCATTTGCGTCACCTGAATAATAATCATAGAACACATATTTCGGGGTTGCGAACCCTCATAACCAAGTCTGGAAGTGTTACTTACTTCAAGTCAAGCCAAACTCTAAGCCGCTTTGCCTTTTCCTCTCAATTCGGCCCCCAAATGCCTCGAATCTAACAAAAATTAGAACCATAACATCAATATATGATAAGGGAACAAACCCACACAAAAATAATCAAATTACATCAAAATCCCGAAATTGGTCAAACCCGACCCTTGGGCCCACATCTTGAATTCCAAGAAAATTCACAAAAGTTGAATTCTTATACTCTCATGAGTTCATAAATACCAAAAATACCAAAATCCGACCACAAATTACCCCTCAAATCCCTAGATTAAGGTCTCTAATTTTCAAGCCCTAAACCCCTAATTTTTGCTACTGATTTCCATAGATTTCAAGCTTAATCAGTCAAAAACCATCATGGAATCAACTTTAGGATCCAAAAATCTTACCTCCATGGAATCCCCTTGAAATCCCTCTTCAAAATGCTCCCTCAAGCTCAAGCCCATATGAGAAAAATGATGAAATAACAAAAATTTGCAAAGGAAACCTTATATATTATTTGACCCGGGTATTTCTCACCTGCAGTCCATTTCTGCTTCTGCAGTCAACGCACCACTGTTGTGGTTTTTCATTTAATCCCCTTGTCCGCACCTGTGACCTAGACTCCTCATTTGCGGGCTCGCAGGTTAGACACACCTTCTGCATCTCTGCTTCTACCTTCTACGCTCGTGGATGCTTCTACGGCTTGATCCTGCTTCTGTTGTCATTGCACCTGCGGCACCCTAACCGTAGGTGCGGTTATGACATTAAATTAGCAGTTGAAGATGCTCCAACAATTTCTCAAACTCCCTGTTGACCATCCGAAATCATCCCGAGGCCCCCAGGACCTCAGTCAAAAGCATGAACAAGTCATAAACCACTATTCAAACTTATACCAAACCTAAGAACACTCAAATCAATCACAGAAACACCAAATCACCCTCGGATTAATGTCTAAGGATTCTAAAAACTTTCGAATTCCGAATTCAATAAAATAGTCTATGAAACCTCATCCAAATGACCTGCATTTTTGCACACACGTCCTTAACGACACTACAGACCTACTCCAGCTTTCAGAATTCTATTTCGTCCCTGATATCAAAATTTACACTACCAACCAAAAAGTTCCAAAATTTTAATTTCGCCATTTAAAGCCCAAGTCTACTATAGACCTCCAATTTACATTCCGAACACGCTCCTAAGTCATAAATCATCTCACAAAGCTATCCAAATCATGAAAACCAAATTCTGAGATCGTTTTATCACAAGTCAACTTCCAGCTGACTTTTTCTAACTAAATGGACAACTAAAGAGACTAAGTGTTTCATTCCTCCACAAAACCACTCCGAACTCGAACCAACCAACCCGATACCACATAATACTGCTGAACAAGACATAAATAAGAAGAGATGGGAAAATGGGGCAGAAATTCATATAATAACCGGCCGGGTTACAAATATATATAATTTGTTAATTAAGCAGATGGAGATTCTGGGTGTAGATTTATGGATTTTGATGTAAATGAGGAAGCAGTAGATGAGGAGAGGAAAAAGCAAAAGAATAGTAATTCTAAGCAGAAAAAGCATGAAAAAAAATTTAATTCTAAGGAGCAAATTCTCAATGCTGTAAAATAACCTAAGAATAGTAAATATGGCGCGGTAGTTTGTTAAAAGGAGAATAAAATAACAACTCTCCCTAACGATAAGCATCCTACCATATCAACCACAAGGAAAAGGAAGCATATTTCAAGAACAGTAATTTTAAGGAGTCCATTATTCAACTAGTCACTCATGTATTCAAAATATTCCAGTAAAGTCATTTTTTCCGCGTGTAATAGAAAAATCACCTAACTATGCTTATAATATTCAGAAGGTCACTCAATTAGATTTTTTAAAATTTTGATTGTAAAATATTTTTTTGCCTCTACATTTTTTGGCAATCAAAAAATGAGTTTATTAGATAATTGCGGATAGATTAGTGACCAAATAAGAAATAATTATAGAAGGGTGGAACATAGGAAAATTCAAATTAGAAAAATAGAAGAAAATACTTTGCACCATATCGGTAATAATTAAATTGATGCCAACTCGATGGACAAATTGTATAAGTCCAAATTTGGTGACCATGGTAGTGGACATGCAAGAGAGGAGACGGGGTCCACCATTATATAACGACTGAAGGTTGTTCTCACAAAGGCTGATGTCAAAAGCGGGCAACTGAGATGAGAGAGTAACGGGAGCATAGGTTCAAAAGTTGGGCATAAAGAATATCCAAAGGAATATTCTTTATGTTATACCTTTTAGGGCTTGTGGGAATATCCCTTTTAAATAGGAAGAGATAGGGAACAAAAAGGATCCTTTTCGAAACATTGAGGAAAAAAATAAATGTAAGAGTTGGAAAACGAGAATATCCAAAAGTTATCGTATTTGTTGGTAAAATTATTGAAGCACATGTTGGTCCATCTTGATCCTTAATCTAGAGATTCTATACCCAACCCAACTTCGTACTTTTCCACGTCGCAAACATGAAAAGGGACATCCCAATCATATGATAGTTGGGTGACCATTCCCTTTTCATCACATTTTATTACCATTGCCTACATTTATTTCATATGTGTACCATCATATTTATTATCAATCGTAGTGTATCGAATCTGTTATTTGATGCATTTGAGTACTTCTCGTTTCATAGATATTCTATTTTATCCGACCTAAAATTTATTAAGTTCAACTAAGATTTATCCCTTTAAATCATCATAAATTTGTTTAGCTATTATTTGCTCAAACAATTTCACGCCGTTTGTGGGGATGTTTTAATTAAAATTTTAGTTCCTTCCTTATCAGAGAAAAAATTGACATCATTTCTTCGTTTGTGCAAACAGACGATAGCAGGAAAAGGAGATGCAAGACTGAAAGCAATAACAGACGTCACTATCAACATTTTGAACACCATCAACGAAGATGGAAGGGATTACAACGAGAATGTGATGCCAAACACTACGCCGGGGCGGAGTGCTTCACCTCCCCCTCATGAAAGTGTAACAGCTTGACGCGAAAGGGGAGCCTCCACATCTACAACTGAGGAAAAACCACCAGTAGTAAATAAATTACTGGAAACTGGCTGACAAGAATCCTAAACAGCATACTAGATAAACCCATTCAAAGGGAGAGTAGAAACACCGCGCAAGCAAATATCACAACGATCACTGGCGAGCAGCACATCCCTCAAACAGATAACACTTATACCAATGTTGATGCAGGTAATAATGCACTCGCAGCCATTCTAAAGAAAATGAAATAAATGAAAAACAAAAATAAGGCACTCCGCAACCAGATGAGGGGGGCATCAAGAAAGGATAGGTAACACACCCGTCACCCCAAAGTTACGACAAAAAAGAGAGGTTGGTTGGTTCGTCGAACAACAGTACAATGAGGAAGTGGCTCTACATTCCATTAAAAAAACCTTCAAAATGTTACCATACCTGAAGATATACAACAAGACTATAGACCTCGAAGATCACATCATTCAATACGTCACAACGGTAAAGGACAACGACCTTTTAAGGGAGCAAGTACCATTAGTGTTACTGAAAATAATCGGCAAAACCTTAAAGAGGGAGCCTTAACCTGGTATTCACAACTGCCGGCATGGTCAATAATAACATTCGAGGAAATGGCTGACAAGTTCGTCACCGCCAATGCAGAGTCCAGGGTGAATGATATATTTGCCATTAGAAAATTGCTCGGTGAGGGACTCAGAGATTTCCTCGCCAAATTTAACATGGTAAGAATGAGCTTACCAAATTTATCAAGAAGGATGGCGATAGCAGCTTTCCAGGACAGGTTGAACATGGGGGTCAAGAGTGCTCTGGAAAGTTGTTAAGCTGTCCCATGAAATACCCTCCCACCTCTTGGGAAGAGATCCATAATGCCTACTGTACCGAGGTAAGAGCCGACGAGATGAGCTTAACGGATGAGATCAGGTAAAAGGGAGTTGAGAAAGATCGATGTGACGACGATTGAAGAGATCAGTCAGGCCTCTATTTCAACCACGAAAGACATCAACCCTACATCAGAACAGCCATCGCACCATCTCCTCGACATGCAAAAAGGCCATCCAGAACGTATACAAGGACTTGGTGAAACAAGCCAGGTATGCCTCCACTCTTATCTGCTCATAATTTTTGTGTTTCCCCTTCAGAAATAGTATGTGCACTAGACAAGCTTGGTACAAAGGTGAAATGTCTATAAAAGATGAAATCTTACCTAGGTACCCAAAAGTCGATAATCCTGTGCAGATTTCACTAAGAGCGGGCTGAGTACTGCACAGCTCTACGACAAGAGGTAGTAATCATGTTGAACCAAAGGAAGCTTGAGGGAACTAATAAGCGACCGTGCATAAGCCAACTTCGGCAGTGGATATGAACAACACCAAGGGCCTCCAAAGCCACCCTCCCCACCCACACCATCCAAATGATCATCAGCGGAGACGATGAAGTAGAAATCAACCATGTGAAGTTCACCACTACACACAAGTTGAAGTTGTCGATCACTCACGAACGGTACTACGACCTCGGAGATAGTATCATCTTTGATAAGTTAGATACTGACGGTTTGACTTTCCCTTATTTCAATGATCTTGTTATTACTTTACATATTTAAGATACCGATATGAAAAGAACAATTATAGATGGCAGAAACAGCACATGTATTATCTACCCTCGAGACCTCACACAAATGAGACTCGAAGACAAGATAGTACCACGATGCATAACACTAATAGGTTTTAACAATGCAGTTGAGTGGACTTCTAGGGTGATAACGCTACACATTCTGGCTAGGGGCGTCTCCCTAGAAATAACGTCCCATTCCATGAACCAAGGAACAACTTATAACTCCAGCATAGGGTGGCCATGGATACATGCCATAAGAGCCATTTCGTCAAGCCAATATCAAGTATCAAGTTCCCTACTCAATGGGGGATTTTTGACATATGAGGAAAATAACACACCGCACAAAAATGCTATCGTATCGCCCATTAATGCACATACACCCAAAATCTAAAGGGAATAGACTCAGAAGTGTAGCACTTACAAAAATCGGGGACCAGACTCGACGAGCAAACAGATGTCATCAGGGACCCAGACATCCTGGAAGCCGCTGAGTCAACACTAGAAGGCCTCGATCCCGTCGAAGTGAATAGCAGCGACAACAGCAAAAAGGCTTACATCGAACACAAACTCTCAGAACATGGTAACATTTACAAGTTTTTAATTGACAATGCCTTTTTGTTCTCTTTATCCCACACAAATATGCTAGACATCCCAAAAAGATGTCGCCACTCACAAGCTAAATGTCGACCCACTCTATCCACCGGTGCACCAAATAAGAAGAAAATTCAACACCACAATTAACGAGGTCATTAGTGATGTAGTGGATAAACTGATCGCCAATGGTTCCATCAGGGAAAATATCCCCAATGGGTCTCCAATGTGGTAATCGTAAAAAAAGAAAAATTGGAAATGGCGGATGTGCATAGATTTCAAAAACATAAATTAGGCATGCCCAAAAGACTCCTTTACCTTGCCTCACATCGACCAGCTCATCAACGTAACAGTGGGGCATGAATCGCTAATCTTCTTAGATGCCTACTTAGGATACAAACCAAATCCTCATTGAGGAGGAGGACCAGGAGAATACTACTTTCATCACCCATCAGGGAACATATTGTTACAAAGTCATCATATTCGGGTTGAAGAATGCAGGGGAAACATACCAAAGGTGGGTCACCAAGATATTCAACCAACTCGGCAAGAGAATGGAAGCCTATATCGATTTCATGTTGGCCAAATCAAAAAGGAAAGAAGACCACATCAACCACTTGAAAGAGGCCTTCAGAATGTTAAGGCAGAAAGGAATGAAACTAAATCCCAAAAAATGTGCCGTCGGCATAACCTCGAGAAATTTTCTCAATTTCTTGGTATCACAAAGAGGCATCAAAGTCAATATGGAACAAATCAAAGCCCTTGAAGGTATACCTAAAGTGCTAACCAGCAAGAAACAGGTGAAAAAACCTAACATGCCATATAGCCGCCATGTCTAGATTCATCTCATGGTCATCCGACAGATGCCACAAATTCTTCAAAGTGCTAAAATGATAATGAGCTCTCGTGGAATAGAGAATGCATCGACGCCCTGACAGAACTAAAGGCATACTTGTGCTCGCCCCCACTTTTCGCTAAAGCAGAACTGGGCAAGCACCTCCTAATATACTTGTCCGTCTCAGAGGTCATGATAAGCGCAGTGTTGGTCCACGAAAACAAAGAGTTAAAATCACAGGCTCTTACCGACTTCGATGCTGATTTTAGTGCCAAAATAATGCCCCAGGTCGAGCAGGAAACTTCTCGTACTCCGCCTGGGCAACCCGGCCTCTAGGTCCTATACACCGACAATGCATCCAATGTGTTGGGATTAGGACTAGGACTCGTACTTGAGGTCCCAACAGGCAAACTTATCCTCCAATCCATATGGTGCCCCGATATGACTAAGAATGAGGCCGAGTATGAGGCCATATACAGGAATAAAGATAGGTCTCAAATATGTAGCGAGTCATCCTCAGGTGCGACTCACAACTAGCTGTCAACCAAGTTACAGGGACTTTCCATGGAGTAGAGGTTACAAAGTACCGGGCAAAAGTTCATAAACTACTACCGAAATTTGATTAATATCGAGTCGACCAGATACCTCGAGCACAAAACATCGAGGAAGATGGCCTCGCCAAAGTAGCAACAGCTTCCAAACATATCACTAAAGAGGAAGTGGTCACCCTTCTTCGTTCGTCAATTGACCAACTTAAGGTACTCTCTATAAATTTGACTTGGGACTTGCGTAACCGGATCATGACATATTTGCAGGAGAGTACTCCCACAAGACACAAACGAAGCCGAAAATCTTCTAATGCACGCGACTATCATAAATTATATAAGAGAATGTTCGGGGGGCCCTAGGAGAAATGCTATGGCCGAGTCGAACAAGGAACGTGCTCAAAGAAGTACACAAAGGTTTCTATGGGGGGGCATACAAGCAACCGAGCCCTTGTTAATTGCCTCATTCGGGCGATATATTATTGGCCCACTATGAAAAAGGAAGGCGCACATTACGTCAAAAGTGAGAGCACTGCCAAAATTACGCACCTATGATATATCAAGCGGACGAACACCTCCACTCCGTCACTTCGCCAAGACCATTTATCAAATTGGGAATGTACATTATGGACCCCTCACAGTGGGGCGAGATAAAATACATTGTCTTTTTGTTTTAACTGACTAATTTTCCAAATAGGTGGAAGCATGTTCATTCACCAAAATACGCGATCACGAAGTCATCACATTTATATGGAGGAACATCACATGTCATTCGCCATCTCTAATGAAATCAATTGTCACAATGGGCCCTAATTAACTGCGAAAAAGACCACTGAGTTCTTCAAAAAAATGACACATCAAGCGAATAATCTCCACGCCATATCATCCTGCCGGTAGCGATAAAGCTGAATCCTCAAAACAATATTGAACATCTTAAAGAAAACGCTCGAGGATGCCAAAGGGTTATGGCCAGAATTGCTACCGAAGTACTATTGTCCTACCATACCATGCCAAAAACAAGCACATGTGAAACACTATATTCAATAATCTAGGGACTTATGCCATGATATATGTCGAGGTCTGGGAGCCTAGCTTGAGATACTCCGATGAAAGCGGATAAAACAACGACAAGACAAGGAAATATGACCTTGACGAGGTAGAAGAATGAAGAGACATGGATTACGCAAGAATGGTAGCCCAAAAACAACAAGCAAAAAAGTACTACAACAAATAAATCCAAAATACGACTACTCAAAGTTGGAGACAACATTCTCAGGGCCAAAACACAAGACAAAAGACTCGAAAGAAGGAAAACTAGGAACCAATTGGGATGGGTCATACAAAATCACGGTAATAGCAAGCAAATGAGCATTCCAACTAGAAACAATGGAAATAAAACTACTATAAAACAATTGGAATGTTGCCCACCTCAAATACATCAACTTCTGAAAAGGAACGCCCCTCAAGTCATACTCTTTTTTCCTCACCCGGGTTTTGTCCCAATTCGATTTTCTTGGGGAAGTTTTTAACGAGGAGACCAAGGGGACATCTCAAAGTTCAAGTATGATTCATTGCTCTTCCTACTGATGGTTAGTCCAGGCTGAAATATAATGGGACTAGATACATGGAAACTTCTCAATATATGTATAAAACGGACGTAGTGTTTTCCCGTGAATAAAATAAAGCATCATTTTGTATTCTCCAACAAGATATTCTACAACGAATGAAATAAAGCAACAGTTTACTCTCCATTGTCTTTTTTCGCATCTAACCTTCCACCTTGTTCGAATTACTTGACATCTGACCTTGCTCAAATTACTTAACATTCAACCTCGCTCAAATGACTTAACATTCGACCTCGCTCGAATTACTTAACATTCAACGTCGCTCAAATTACATAACATTCGACCTCGGTCGAATTACTTAACGTTCGACTTTGCTCAAATTACATAACATATGACCTCTCTTGAATTACTTAACATTCGACCTCACTCGAATTAATTTACGCTTGACCTTGCTCGAGTTACTTTAAGATCTGCGATCAACTATGCCAAAACATTTCATATAAGTAGCCGAAAAGCTAAAGACTTCACCGCACAACAAACAAAAATGACAATTTATAGATACATAACAAAAAGGTAATTATTCCATTATAACTGTTATATTACAAAACGTTTTACAAAGGGCCCGAAGACGCCCTCACAAAAATAGCAAGGGAAACAAAAATTAATAGAATGGCCTTACGTCATATCATCCTCTTCGGCATACTCCTCATTATACCAAGAATCGGAGGAGAGCATATCCCCATCATCATCAACATCATCCCTACCAAGAGTAACGAGATCATAACCATAGGCTTCACGGGCTGCACATGCTTTGACACGGACACCTTCGAGCTTAGCCTCGAAAACCTTCCCATCGGCCTTTAGGGGCTTGTACACATCAAGACGAGCCTCAGCGAACCCATATCTCATATAACTCCCGCAGCACGGCGGGACCGACAGAAGTATGAGATGTAGATGGTTGTGACTGCCGTCGAACTTCCACAACCTTGAAAGCAACAACCTGATCCTTCAATTTGAACAACTCCGCCTCCAGATCTTGAATTCGCTCTTCTAACCTCGCTACATTGAGCACCGACATCTCCACCTCATTATCCAGCTCAAACCTACAAATACAGAGGGCAACATCTAAGGCTACTACTTCAGATATGGAAGCCACCCTGCCTTTTTCGGCATGAGCCAATTCATCGACTTTAACGCTCAACTCACCCCTCATGCACACAACCTCCACTTCCTTCTGCTCGAGCTTAGAAGTTAAGGAAGCCACCCGCACCTGAAGATTGGCGTTCTCAGCCATCATCCCCTTGCTCACCTTGAGCTCATAATCATTGACCTTAAGAGTCGCCTCAAGCTCGCTGCCTCAACATATGGCCTTCATTCGGTCATCATCCCGCTCCTTCTGCTCTTCAACTTTCTGCGACAACTCTTCCTATTTCTGCTTAAGTCCATTGCGAAATAGCTGAAATTCACTATCTTGAGTAAGGGCATCGGCAACGTACGGTTCTTGGCACGGTACTCTTTGTACTCTGAGGTCACCTTCTAAAAAATGGTCCTCCTCTGCTCATCTCTCCAGTTGCGCTCGATCTCCATATTGAGAGTCATATATGCAAAGGAAACAAAGTCAGCATAAGAAGATTATGCATGTGAAACAAATCCTAACGGGAAAACAAAAAACACTTATTCGCGGGGTCATGCCAAAAATACTCCGCGATAACTTTGCATCACTCCTCTCCTAAAGCACCTCATTCACAGAAGCGGCACACAAGGGAGTGAAGGACGACACTGCCTACTTAGAGATCACCAAAATATTGTAACCCTCGAGAATTATTACGTGCCTTTTAGGACCCTCTGTCATTAATTTCACATGGGCATTTATCTTTAAAAAGGCTCGTACCTCATTAGGATCAATGTCCAAGCCTGAACCATCATCCTCTGTGAGCACCGCTCCATCTCCTCCATCCGCCAATGAGGTACCACCTTTAGCAGCCCGTGCAGGCTCCCAGCCTTGGTATACCCCCTCTGGACTTATGGAACCTCCCCGCCATAATAGCATCAGCCATAAAAATGGTCCCTGTGTCTGGCATAGGCGAGGATACCACTCTCGAGACAATGAACATTTTCTTTTCTACGCTAGCGGCGGCGGTCTTTCCGAGTTCCATTCTTCTCTTCTTTCTCGATGCCAATTCCTTTCCTTTAGAGGACTCATCTACGAGGTGGTATATGTGCAGGGAGGAGATCTCATCATGTTAGCAATATTCCTAGTAGGGGGTCACTAATTGACAAAGTTTGAGTACGACCTCTACGGGCAGACTCAGCAAAAGTAAATTGCATCCATGCCGATGTAATGGCCTGGAGAAATGCCGACACTGGAGCTTTCTTTTTGGAAGCCCATTGACTTGTCACCACAAAGAGGTCATATGATTAAATAACGGAAAACAACAGAAAGCCAAAACAAAAGTAACACTTACTAGATGAGACCTTCGGTCCACAGTGTTTTATAAAGACCGCCCAATCTCGAATGCCCGCATGTGAGGTAACACATGAGCCACCCGGTCTTCAATGCCGATGATGGGAAATGCCTCTCAGCTAAAAAAGCAATACAAAGAAACCGCAAATGAATGGAAATCAAATGGGAAGAAAGAGGATAACAAGCGTGTGCCATCAACACCTACAATTATGATTTCACTTTTGGGGAAATCCAGTGGGGTCCAACACCTAGTGCTCGGTTTTGATAAAGAAGTACTTGTGCCAAAAAATTTTATTCATCCTATCATCCATTCTAACTATCAGAGCTCTGGTCCTGTGATACCGCAACTGTATCATAGTGCCTTTGTAAAAACTAGGTGAAAACAAATGTAATAGGTGGCAGACATCAACCACGCAACCAGCCAAATCCACATACTTTGTCAACATCAGGAAAGATTCATATAGATACGAAGATAGTTGCGCGAGCAGACATTGTAAAATCAGCAGAATTCCTCCGCCAATGGAAGAAGAGGGAGAGTATTACCCACTAAGAATGGTTTAACATAAAAGGCACACTAACTAGGTTAATGGACCATTACGTGTTGCCACTAGCTGGAACCATCTCGATGTGAGGAAGGATATGATATGTAGACCGAAGTTCAGCTATGTGAGATGGCCTAGTCTCAGAGATCACTGAAACAGGAGCAGGTGCAGTTTCTTTGTGGAAATTGCTTCTGGACAAGGGGTTTCTGAGAATTATCTCCTCTACGATAGGAAAACTCTCACCCTCTTTAGCCATAAGATCCTCATTGCAGGAAGGAGGAGCCACCGATGACGGAGTGGCATTGAAAACTTTGTGATGAATCTGAAGGGTTTGTGACATCTAAGTGAGTGTGCCACTAAACCTAAGAAAGAGGTGATAATTGGGTAAGAAAGAGAGAAACATAATCATAAGAATAGAGCTAATAACAAGAACTGGCAACGAAGATCAAAGGAAAATAGTGTTCATGCAAGGAGGGGACTGGTGGAAACTTCTGAAACATGAAACGCTCATCTATTTACAGGCTTGGATGGTGCGGGAATAAAAGTGAATGACTATTAATGACACTAAAACCAAAGATAGTGACACAGAAGCTGTCTCGGGAAGATGCATAATAATGATGCGCATGGATGTTACCGCATCCCATGGTAACCACATCAATCATGACTTCGTTGGCTGCATAGTTATCTCGATGTTGGTCGACCCAGCTTGTTTCAATAGCCAAATTCTCCCGAGATTAAGGAAAATGATGTTCATTTATCGAGGATGTTCAGGGCCCCAAACTCAACAAGCAGAGGGACTAACTGTATAGCTCCAAATTTGGTGACCACGGTAACGGACACGCAAGACAAGGGACGGTGTCGACCATGGTATAACGACTGAAGGTTGTTCTCACAAAAGGTGAATGTCAAAAGCGGACAGCCAAGATGAGAGAGTAATGGGATCATAGTTTCATTAGTAGGCATAAAGAATATCTAAAGGAATATTATTTATGATATACTCTATAGGGTTTTTGGGGAATATCCCTTATAAATAGGAAAAGATTAGGAACAAAAAGGATCCTTTATTCGGAACTTTGAGAAAAAAAATTGTAATAGTTTACAAAGGAGAATATCCAAAACTTGTCTTATGTGTTGGTAATATTATTGAAGCAGATGTTGATCCATCTTGATCCATAAATCTAAAGATTCCATATCCAACCCAACTTCATACTATTCCATGTCGCAGACAGACAAAAGGGACATCCCAATCATATGATAGTCGGGTGACAAATCCCTTTTCATCACATTTTTCGCCACTGTTAACATTTATTGCATATTTATACCATCATATTTATTGTCAATCATAGAGTATCAAATCCGTTATTTGATACACCTGAACCTACTCGTTTCCTAAATATTCTAGTTTCTCCAATTTAGAATATATTAAGTTCAACTAATATTCACCCCTTTAATTCATCATAAATTGATTTAACTATTATTTGTTCAAACACAAATCAATAATGAATATACATAACATATGTTTTATGTATACATTTTATCAAATTTGTAGTTAACTAATGTATATTTTTAACTCAATATATATTAAACTATAAAAACTTAATATAGTAGTGTTGCACATATCATGTACACATTAGTTTTTCCAACCTCACGATTGGTGTGGCATCGTAAAATTGTCTACGTAAATAGAAATTAAGGTGTTTCTTTTCCTCGGTGGTTGGAGAAGTAGTGTTATTTTCTCTCACATGTAAAGGGTTTGAAACCAATAGAATTTAAGTTTCTATAATATTGATAGTATATAATTTGACTATAAAGCCGATAATCTCTTAAAAATGTATCATTTTACCTACTTTTAGTCTGGACTATTAAGTGCCAAGTATAATAAGACAATAAAAGTAGAAGAACAATATTGCACAGAAAGAGATATTATTCTTATTAAATTTTAGGATCGTTTACAATGGGATAAGACCCATCTATTTATAAGAAAAAAATGATTTAGCCACAAAGTAAAACACTCTAAAACATAGACATTTACTCTAATTACAATTCGATTCATAACACTCCCCCTTGAATGACTACTCGATAAGTAATGTGCCTTGTTAAAATCTTAATTAAAATAAAACTGAATGGGAAAAAAATTCTATAAAAGGAAAAAGAGTACACTTGTTTAATAATACGCCTTTTCATTTCCTCGTTAAAATTCTTGCAGGAAAAACCCAGTGGGACAAAACCTTGTAAGGTAAAAAGTGGCAACACTATTAAACTCCCCCTGATGAGAGCAACATTTCACATCCTTGAGCCTTCACATCCCAATCTTGTGCACTATCGTCTTGAAGTTTGACGTCGGTAGAGATTTTGTGAACAAATCAGCCATATTTGAACGAATATATTGCACATTAATATCACTATTCTTTTGAAGATTATGTGTGAAAAATAACTTTAGAGAAATGTGCTTTGTCCTATCTTCTTTTTGAATCCTCCCTTTAATTGCGCTATGCATGCTGCATTGTCTTCATACAAAATTATGGGTAGTTTGTCACACTTCAAACCACATTTGTCTCAAATAAGATGTATTATAGACCTCAACCACACCCGTTCTTGACTTGCTTCATGAATAGCAATTATCTCAGTATGATTAGATAAAGTAGCCACAATTGATTGCTTAGTCAATCGCCAAGATATGATTGTGCCTCCACAGGTTAACACATAACCTATTTGAGATCGAGCCTTGTGTGGGTAAGATAAATACCCATCATTAGCATAACCAACAAGATCGGGACTACAATTATTGTCATAAAATAAGCTTTAGATACTGCAATATATGTTTGATTCCATTCCAATGTATCCCTATCGGAGCGGAGCTTTATCTTTCTAAGGCATTAACTGAAAAAGTTATGTTCGGCCTTGCAGTATTAGCAAGATACATTAGTACACCAATTGCACTAAGATATGGTAATTCAACACCAAGAAACTCTTCATTCTCTTCTTGAGGTCGGAATGGATCCTTATTCACATCAAGTGATCAAACAACCATCGGAGTTCTTAATGGGTGTGCTCCATCCATCTAAAACCGTTTAAATACCTTTTCTATGTAGGCAGATTGATGAACAAAAATTTCATTTGTCAAATGTTCAATTTGCAAACCAAGAAATAATTTTATCTTCTCGAGATCTCTCATCTCGAATTCTTTCTTTAAATAATCAGTTACCTTTTGGAGTTCTACAGGAGTTCCAATAAGGTTTATGTCATCGACATATACGGCAAGTACAATAAATTCTGATGTTGTTTTCTTTATAAAAACACATGGACAAATAAAATTATTTATATAACCTTTCTTTAATAAATACTCACTAAGATGACTATACCATATACGTCCTGATATTTTTAGACCATACAAAGATCTTTGCAATTTGATTGAAAACATTTCCCAGGACTTTGAATTATGTGCATTGGACATTTTAAATCCCTCGGTACTTTCATGTATAGCTTATTATCAAATGGGACATAAAGGCAGGCGGTAACCACATCCATTAAATGCATGTCAAGCTTTTTATGGACAGTAAAACTAAAGACATAATAGAACGTTATAGCATCCATAACGGGTGAATATGTCTCTTCATAACCAACACCATGCCTTTGTGTAAATCCTTTTGCAATAAGGCGTGCCTTATATCATTATACCTCATTTTTCTCATTCCTCCTGCGTACAAACACCCATTTATAGCAAACAGGCTTAACATCATTAGGTGTTTGGACTATATGCTCAAAAACTTCATGTTTTGCAAGTAAATTCAACTCTGAATGCATTGGTTATTGCCATTTTAGCCAATCACGTCTTTGTCGACATTCTCCAGTAGATTGAGATCAAGATCCTCACTTTCTTGAATAATGCTAGATGCAACATTATATGCAAAGACATAATTCACCATTATATCCACTCGATTCAAATTTTTCTCAATATAGATTGAATTTATTGATAGTTCCTTATTTTCTTCAGTCTTGGGCTCAGTGATTTCCTCATAAATATCAGGATTGGTTAAATCATGGATTTCTTCACGAGACACTTTCGTAGTGTCATCTTGATCATTTAATGTCCTTTTTCAAGGATTCTTATCCTTAGAACCTAATGGTCAGCTATATTTTAGGCGTGTTTTTGACTCACTTGTTATGACACTAGAAGATTGTCCAATAGGGAAATCAATACGTATTGGAATATTCTCTGCAGGGATATGTGATTTTGTTATCCTTTTCAGATCCATGAATACGTCTGACATTTGATTTGCTATTCTTTGCAAATGGATAATACTTTTCACCTTTTTCCTAGAGGCTCGTGGATCAAGATGAGATAATGATGGATTTTTTCATAACATTTCTCGTTCGGTTTGTCATGTCCTAAATTTGACCCGATCGTGATGGCGCTTACCGTGAAACTAGGCCAGCAAACACAACTCCCCAATTAACCATTAATTGATAAAAGTCATTTTCAAGCCTTTAATTCATCAAATATCTCATAATTTATGTCTAAATGAATAGTGCAGAATAAATTAAAAGCTCGACATCGGGGTGTCACAAGTCACAAGTATCTACTAAAGTTTGAATATAATGAAGAGTTTGAAAATATAAAACAATCTAAAGAAGACAAGAGGGAGAACAGCATGGCTGCGAACATCAAACATCTACCTTGCTAACTCCGATGACTCTACCACTGAGGAATCAACACTCGCTACCGGTGTCATACCTCCCTTTTCACACATCCCGAAAGGTGGTATACAATGGAGTTTGTACAATTAAAGTTGTTAGAAACACGTTCTCAATGCAATATACTAAACGTGTACTCTTTTGTAGGTTTTGATGAATGACAAACGAAGCAAAAATTGATATATGACGGAATTCAAGTACAAGCGCACAATGGTTGCGAATAAGATTGAAGTTCAAGATATAGTTTTTAGATTGTTATTGAGTTGTTCTAAACTGTAATCTCGATCCTATAACTTGACTCATAGTATGGCCTCTCTCTCATAAAACTATTTTCCAAAATCATGCATATTTAATTCTGTGTCAAAAAGATTTTAAATCATGCATATTTACATTAGACAAAATGTTTTCTAAACATGCCTCAAAAATCTGGGCTAAAATAATCGATTATGTACTTATGATAATCGATTGTTTCCAAGCCAAGACTACATGACAATCGATTATGAATTAATGGTAATCGATTGTGAGTAAGACAGTGAACATCAGGTTTTTCCAAATCTGCATGATAATCGATTGTGAACAAATGACAATCGATTGTTATTGAGGTAAAGTTTTTTCAATACTCAAAATAATTGATTATGAACTAATGGTGATCGATTATGTTGAGTTGATGTCTTCCAGTGATTTTATATTTAATTAAGTAATCGATTATGTCTTTAGATAATCGATTATCACTGAGACAGTAAGTTTTATGATTTTCAAAAAATAACAAGTAATCGATTATGTCTTTAGATAATCGATTATCACTGAGACAGTAAGTTTCATGATTTTCAGAAAATAACAAGTAATCGATTGTTGCAAAGGACAATCGATTGTTGAAGCTGACCGTTGTCAAATGATTTTCAAATACCATAAGGTAATCGATTATAGATTTTATATAATCGATGTTTTGCTTAAAATCTGGAAATGATTTTTAGAACGTTGCTGAAGTAATCGATTATAGATTTTATATAATCGATGTTTTGCTTAAAATCCGGAAATGATTTTTAGAACGTTGCTAAAGTAATCGATTATGAACTTAGTGTAATCGATTATCTGATTTTGAATATTGCCAGTAATCGATTATAGATTATGTATAATCGATTGTGAAGCGTTAAATCTGGGATTGATTTTTAAATTGACTGGCAGATAATCGATTATGTGGTCTTAATAATCGATTATCACTGAGTAATTTCAGCAACTCTTAATTGGCAATTAGGCAACGGTAATGCCAAGTTTTTCAACTATAAATACAGCTTCACTTCAGTGTTTTAACAACAACAACATACACAAACTGATCATTACATTGCTATAAGCTTTCATTCAATTGTTCTTCATTTTCTACTCATTTCATAAAGCTTTTGAGAGCCATATTATTGCTTAAAGTTGTTGTGATTTTGAACATATTCTTTTACTCATATCTACTCAATAAGGAGTACTTTAGTTAAGTGAGTGTCCAAGTATTTGATATACTTGTAAGAGAATTGCGATTCTCTTGTTTCAAGGAACTTGCGTTTCCTTGGGTGAAGTCTTTGAGATTGCGATCTCCGAGCAACTGTTTGAGGCTTGTGTCCTCAAGTGTGTAACGGTTTGTTGAGCACCCGTAAGCTTAACAAGATAGTGAAAAATCTCGAGAGAGTCTCTCGGGGACTGGACTAACCACGTTGGTGGCCAACCAGTATACATCTTTGTGTAAGTTTATTTTTCTGCACTTATTTTACTTCCTGCAAAGTTTAAATTCCGCAAGAAAACGCTAAATTCTATTAATACGCTGTTCACCCCCCCTCTAGCGTAAAGCGTAGTTTCTAACAAAAGTGACATTATTCAATATGAGATTATTTTATTTAATCGGAGTCTCCACTTGGAATAAATTATGGGGTCCCAAGTCACCGCTTTATTTTAAATCTCAAATCGAGAAAATTTCGACTTTTCTTTTTGAAGTCCGCAAACCAGAATTCTAGATAAGTAATTCAGGTAGCCCGGGAGAAGGTGTTAGGCTTTCCCGGGTTCCACGGTTCTAGCACGGTCGCTTAGTGATTATTATTTGTCTTAAATATCTAATTACTTATTTTTAGGACCTATGTGCATTTATCTTTTACCTCTTTTAATTGATTGATTATTCATAATTAAAGAATTAAGTGACACATATGTATAATCTTTTCCTTTGGTGGGACAAAAATAATGTCACACGAACGTGTCCACAAAAAATAATGCTTTGTTTATTTTATTAGGGAAAGTTTGTTGAAGTTGCACGAACGCATCCCTCGAGTCTTTTAAGAATTAAATTTGTAATTATGCTACGCAAACGTATACATAATCACTACTAGCCTAGATCGAGCCTAAAGCAAACTACGAGTATTTGATATTTGTTAGCTCTAAACATAAAACTAATACAAGGGCCGCATATTTTGGGGTTTAGATTATCATGGCACGCCCCAAAATATTTTCTTTTACAAAAATTATTTAAGGTCAACTAGTACACTCCTAATTGGGATAATTCAACAAGGCTAATTCATCAATGGAGAAGATTATAGCATATTTCTTGGGTAAAAGGAAATGGGCCAGAACACCCCCTACTGAATCAGTTTGAAAGAGGTTGAGAAATGGGATTATGAATGGCCCAAAGATCAGGAAGGCTTTAAAACACGAGGTGCAAGCACTGGAACAAATAACCCACATTGGGCTTGAATTATTAGGTGGGCCCAGTTGTGTATCTTCATCGGCTAGGCATGTCTGCCTTTACATTTTGAGGGCTAAATTTGCACAATACATGTTTGCAACAATTGAAATTTAACTTACTTTCAGAATAGAAGAGTCATAAGTCAAACTCTCAAAAGTGCATTTCAAGTTTGAAGATTAATTAAACTACTATGATTTGCAAAGAAAAGATGAACACCATGCAACATCGGAATGTTAATTCCAATCCGAAACTGAATTGGTCAAATCTGAAACGCAATGGCCTGGAGTATCAAAAACCGGTTTAAGCCTATTTGGGTTGTTTTATCAACCATGCCCAAAACCGATTTTTACCAAACAACACAACTAAAAAAATCGACCATTATGCAATGAATTTACAAGCTTGAAGCTCAATTTAACATGCTTGAAAATACTTCTTCAATCAAATCTGATTTTAGATAACAAAAGATCCACATAAACAACTAGTATTATCATGTCACTAGTTACTTCCAAACTCATTATGAATTCACATAATCTCAATTATATTATAAGTTTATAAAGTCCAGTCCAATTTATTACATATTCTAGAACTGAATAAGGTACAAAATATGAACTACATTACTGTCTGAAACTCTATTGCACTAGAATGAAAAGCAGGAAATACCTAAACTGCCACTGCTTCAGCCTTGAATGAACCAAGATTTTCATGAATTTGACCATGTGGGAAGGGTCAGATTCACAAAGCATCCTTCCGGAAGGGACCTACAATGTTGACAGGTTAGTCCTAGTACTAAAGTGAGTAAAGGAAGGATAATGATGTCGATAGGTCTGACCATGTTAAAGGTCAACCTTATAGACATTAAAAGTTTCCAAACCAGGGTTTAATCCATGGCTCTCACTTCAGTAAGGGAAAGGAGGGAAAGGGGAAATAGCTCAAACGCATACTAAATAAATAAAGACTATTATGCACTATTAAGGGATGAACCTCACCATTTAAAGGGTCAGATTAACTTTCCTTTTGTGTTTTTATAAAAGAGGGATTTTGGATATAATTTTACAGGTAAATGTACTAATTCATGCCTTACAATACCATGAATATACTACCAAAGACACTTAGTAACCTAAAGATGCACATTTATATTCATTATTTACACTCAAAAGGCACAAAATACTGAGACAAAACTCTTAAACAAAGATAGAACAAGTGAAAGACAGTAGTGTCATGAATAGATGTTCATTTCAAAATCACTTCCAACTTTACATGAATACTACGTCATGATAAATACATAAAGCATAAAGGATCACAAAGGTGAAACCAATACAATGGGTTTAGGGTTTAGGGTTTAGGGTTTAGGGTTTAGGGTGTCTAAAGTGTCTACCTTTAACAACAAAATAGATAATAAAAGAAAATTTTCTCTGAGAATTTCAGCAGCAGAAAACAGCATCAATAGACAAAAAACAGCCCAGAGAGTTAATCCAAAAAATCAAAACCTTCTTTAAACCAAGAGATCTAGCTAAATGATTAGGAAAAATCTTCTATTCAAAACATGTTCTCCACGTGTACAGTATCAGAAAAATGAGAAAGCTTTTGACAGTTTGTTTAAATTTATGGAATCTGAAATTTTCTGAGCAGAGAATATTTTTGCAGTATGTTTTTTGATGGTCCATTCTGTGTGAGTGAGTGAAATTCCCTTTTATATAGTGTGCAAGAAGTGGCATCAAAAGGGAATATTCTGACCTAAATTCCGAAATTTTAGAATAGTACAACCTCTTTTGACAGCTGCATGTCCTTTTCCTTTTATCCAATATCAGCATTGGTAAAGGATAGGGACAATTGTCCTAAGTTCTAGAATATTTTTTTAACCTAAGTGAAAATCCAATTTTACCTTTTAAGTTACTACTTATTTTAGTTTTCCTAACTCTTTCAGTTCAAAATAAGAACCCAAAATTTCTATTCCAAATCAAGCAAAATAAAACCAGAAATCATTAAGAAACCAAAATATCATGCTGAAACAAAACCTGCTAAATTGATTCTAACTTAACCCATTGATCAATCAAGACTGCTTATCGAATTAACCTCTAACGAACACTAAATTCAAACTGTATTGTTAACAGAAACAAAGTGAATATATTATCTAAACCTGATTAAAGACTTGAACCTAACATGAAAGAAAAATGGGAACCTAATTAATCTAACTCAAGAGATTTAGGCATGTTTTCATCAATTAAATAGCACACAGAAACATGAAGAAGGGGAAAAGAGAAAACCAACTGTCTATACCTCTAACATCAACCCTAATCATTCTAATGCCATCAAAATTAAACTACAATATTCAACATGGTTCAATTCATAATAAGCTCTATATTAACATGAAATCAAACCAAAACTAATGTCTAATTAAACAATACATTCACACTAAGCTATAGAAATAACAGAAATTTCTAATTATTCTTATAAGCTAGATTAATCTTGAAGTAATACTAAGTCAGCAAAACTTAAGTGAAACCTGAACAAACAAACTGGCGTAATTTCAAAACCAAAATAAACTAATGCACCCTAGAACAAAAATTACTGACTAAACAATTAAATTTACAAAACTGAAAGTCAATCTAAGAAGAACATTGACTCGATATTTGAGTAAAAAAAGAGAGAGGAAACAAAGAAGAAGAGAAAGATGGGAAAAAAAGCGACAGAAACTTAACATTGGGACTGGAAAAACCAATGACATATGCTTATGAATTCCGCCCTCGCCTTGACCAACAAAGTTGTTTTCCTTCAAGGGATATCCGGCCTTTCATGCCTTTGACTGGATCTCTTTAAGGGAGAAGACTTTTGGGAGCCTTAATTTGAAGGAAAAGAGAAGTAAAGAAGCTTTTGGGGTTGATTTGAGGAGATTAGATTTTTTGTCTTGACTTTCGTTCTAATATTCGAGCATATCCGCAGGGATTAGGGGAAAGAGGAATGAAGATTTAGAATGAGGAGTTTGTGGAGCTTATATGGTGTAATTTTGGTGGTGAACGGAGGTGGCGCCGATACTAGAGAAAGTGAGCGGCGCTAGGGTCTTGCCTCCTTTGATCTGAAATTTGAAAAGTTATAGAGGGCTTTGAGGAAATGTAGTTGCATATTTGGGAAGAGGGGGTCGATGGGAGGTGGTGGTATAATTTTGGGCATTATTGGTCTCCGGCAGCCGCCGTGGGTGATTTTCGGCGGGCGGTGGCCCAAGAGTGGCATTACATTGGGTATTTGATGGTGTGAGATAGATGATTGAGGGGGTAGGGGGTTATTTGTATATATAAATATTAAAGGTAAATCAGTTTCCACCCGTTTGATTTGCATGAAATGAACGGTCGAGATCAAATATTAACCAAATGGGGTCGTTTGGTCTTCAATGGGGAAGTTATACCGGGTTTTGGATAGGTTTTGGGCCGGGAATGGATAGTTTGACCAGGTATTTTAATTGGGTATTGGCCCAAATTGGTTTTCTTTATTAAAAGGCTTTTTGCTTTCTCTTTTTTATGTCAAAATTCTTTTTTCTTTTTTAAAAATTAAAATAAAACCTAAATTAATTCTAAAAACTAAATTAATCCATCCAAATAAAGTAATTTCTCTTCAAAATTAATTAAGTCCTAAATTAAAAGAAAATTATTAAAAATTCAAAAATGGAAGAGTTAAAAAACTAAATGAACTACTTTTGTTATTTTCTTTTATCTTTTTAATAATTAATTAAATAATTATCCAAATATAAAATTGTATCCTCAAATGAAAATGCAATATATTTATGTATTTTTTATGAATTAATCAAAATTAAACATGCACACAAAATGCAAACAGACAGGAGAATTATGCAATTAATTCATAAAAAACAAATAACTAAAAGAAAAAATCCTAATTGGTGGAATTCTGCATGAGCAATTCGTGCGAGGCAAAAATTACGTTCTCATAGCTGCCCCTCTTTGCTCGGAGACACGAAGGATTTTCGGGTAAATATAAACTGAGCAACTATGAGACGCATTTTTGAAAAGTGTCTGACCGAACCTCTTTGAAAAGTGTCCATGAGAAGCATTTTTGAAAAGTGTCTGACCGAACCTTGCTTCAAAGGTTGCCTACATATCCTTGCGTATAAAAGAATCAGGTCATTGTAGTTCTGGAAGTTTTGGTAGCTGGGACTACGGGGAAGGTGTGGTTTCACTGTTGCAACTACCGCTACTGCTTGCGGACAACCTTATTACACCAAAAGGAAAATCAAAAGCTGAACTAGCTAGGCATATCAACTACAAGTTACAAGATTCCTATCTATAAATCTCTTGAAGCTTGATCTTAAGTCTTAGCTAGTTTTTAATGTGGACTCCGATATGAAGCTTGATGCACATTAGCTACAGCTGCTGGTTCTTTCTTCAGCATTGGAACATGGCGAGACATGTGAAGCTTGTGGCCTTAATCACATTCATGAGCAGTCTGTATCTTTGTTCGCTTCAGCATTTGAAATCACTTCATTTTGTTATTTTCATTATTTCGGACTAAGGCTCATTCTTTCGGGCACCTCGTATCATGTTTTTTTAGGTCAAACCAGCTCAAACGCAAAAACAAACAAACGAAGGAAATTTTTCTTCCCAGTTTTCACTAGGACAATTTCGTGAGTTACTTGTGACAAAAGTCTGAACTTTTTTTTTTCATTTTCTTTTCCAAAAGTAGATAAAATAAGGATTGAATTTATCTATAAAGGAAAAGATCAGGGAATGGAGCCCTATATCTAAAATGTCAACTTGGAGATTGGAGCCCTAATATTGGCAAAACGGCGACTAGGGAATGGAGGCCATATGCCTAAAAACTCAACTCAGGAATTGGAGTACTAATGTTGGTGTAAAGGTGACTAAGGAATGGAGGCCCTATGTCTAAAAACTCAACTCAGAGATTGGAGCCCTAATGTCGGTAAAGGCAACTAGGGAATGGAGGCCCTATGTCTAAAAACTCAACCCAGGGATTGGATCCCTGATGTTGGTAAAAAGGCGACTAGGGAATGGAGACCCTATGTCTAAAATTTCAACTCAAGGATTGTAGCCCCAATTTTGGTTAAAGGCGACTACAGAATGGAGGCCCTATGACTAAAAACTCAACTCAAGGATTGGATCCCTGATGTTGGTAAGAAAGGCAACTAGTGAATGGAGGCCCTATGTCTAAAAACTCAACTCATGGATTGGAGACTAATGTTGTTAAAAGGCGACTAGGAAATGGAGGCCCTATGTCTAAAAACGCAACTCATGGATTGGAGCCCTAATGTTCGTAAGAAAGGCGAATAGGGAATGGAGGCCCTATGTCTAAAAACTCAATTCTGGGATTGGAGCCCTAATATTAGTAAAAAGGCAACTAAGGAATGCATGCCCTATGTCTAAAAACTCAACTTAGGGATTGGAGACCTAATGCTGGTAAAAAGGCGACTTGGGAATGGAGGCCTTATGTCTAAAATCTCAACTCAGGGATTAGAGCCCTAATGTTGGTAAAAGGCGATTAAGGAATGGAGGCTCTATGTCAAAAAACTCAACTCAGGGCTCGTAGCCTTAATGTTGGTAAAAGGCGACCGGGGAAAGGAGGTCGTATGTCTACAAGGGTCAACTTAGGATTAAGGCCCTAATGTTGGTAAAGGGCGACTGGTGATAATAAATGCATATATGCATATAACCGTCCTTCTTCACAAACAAAACAGGAGCACCCCTCGGTGAAACACTGGGTCGAATAAAATCCTTATCAAGCAATTCCTGCAACTGATCCTTTAATTCCTTCAACTCAGGATGAGCTATACTATTCGGAGGAAGGGAAATGGGCTGAGTGCCCCGCAACTGGTCAATGCCAAAATAAATGTCTCTATCGGGTGGCATACTTAGTAGATCGGCTGGAAACAGATCGGTATAATCCAGTACCTGGAACTGGATCAACAGAAGAGGTATCAGCACTAACATCTCTCATATAAGCTAAATACGCGGCACACCCCTTCTTAACCATATATTGAGATTTAAGAAAAGAGATAACTCTAGTGGGAGTGTGATTTAAGGAACCACTCCACTCAACACGAGGAATACCTGGCATAGTCAGCGTCAAGGTCTTGGCGTGACAATCAAGAGTAGAAAAATGGGGCGACAACCAATCAACGCCAAATTAATGTCAAAATCAACTATACCAAGTAACAATAAATCCGCTATGGTATTAGAACCATGAATAGTAACCAAATAGGACCGATAAACACCATCCACAACAATAGAATTCCCGGCAGGAGTAGAAACATAAACGGGGCACTCTAAGAATCCTGAGGCACACCTAAATGCAAAGCAAATTAAGAAGACACATAAGAATAAGTAGAGCCCGAATTGAATAGAATCGATGCCTCTCTATGAAAAATCAGTATAATACCTGTGATAACACAATCGGAGGCAACAGCCTCGGCACAAGCGGGAAGGGCATATTATCTGGCCTAGCCTCCCCCTCGAGGGCGACCTCTACCTCCTCGGCATCCACCTCTTTCTGGCTGAGCGGGTGGGGCGGAAATTGGAGCTGTAACCATAGCCTAGGAGCTCTGCGGGGCACGCTCTGGCTGAGCAGTCTGTGAAGATGCACCCCTACCAAGTCTGGGCAGTCCCTAACCATATGGCAGGTATCACCACACTCAAAACAAGCTCTAAGAGGACGCGGTGGCTGTGACTGACTAGGGCTAGGTCTACTGGACTGACCTATGGAAACACCCCGCGCAGGAGGCGCGCTAGAAACTGGAGGTGCATAGTAAGGCTCCTGAGGTATAGGTGGAGCTGGAGCACTACTAGCTGCTGGAAGAGCTAAATGAATGGGGCGACCCACAAAGCCCCTACCATGTCGACCAGCTACTGGGGTGCGGGTACCAGAGTAGTGGCCCGTCTCTTGAGATATCTTAGCCTTTATCCCCACTCGCTCCCTAGCGAGCATACTCTCGATCCTCGTAGCAATGGTCACTACCTTCTGATAAGGAATTTCCATCTCCAACTCTCAAGCCATGCTAGATCTGATGGGTGGGATAAGACCCTTGATGAACCTGCAAACTCTCTCACAGACTGTAGCAACTAAAACCGGTACATGCCTGGCCAATTTGGTATAACAGATAGCATACTACGAAACGATCATAGCACTCTGGCGCAAATGCTCAAACTCTGTGTGCCATGCGTCCCTGAGACTCTGGGGGACAAACTCTCTCATAAACATATCCGATAACTGGGTCCAAGTCAGTGAAGCAGCCTCAACTGGACTGTCTATCTCATTAGTGCGCCACAATCATAGGCAGCTCCGCAAAGCTGAAAAGCAGTAAAGGTAACCCCGCTTGACTTTACTATTCCCATTATGCGAAGAATACGGTTGCACTCCTATAGAAATCCAGAGGCATCATCTAATGCTAATCCATTGAACACTGGGGGATATACTTCTTGAACATCTCGAGTCTCTGTTGCTTGTCCTCTGAAGCAGCTAAACCGTCTTAGGGCTGAACTGGCACTGCAGGCATGCGGGAATAATCTCGGGAGCCTGCTCAACCTACACTCGCTGCTCAGGAGTACGAACGGCAGGAGTATGTGCTCCTCTCCTCGCCTGAGATGTGGCAGCAGCAAGGGGAAGCAATCCTGCCTGCGCTAAGGTAGTGTACATACTCATGAACCGAGCTGAAGTCTCTTGAAGAGCTGGAGTAGTAGTGGTAGTAGTAGGCGTGCCAGGAGCCTCGGCTCCGACTGGATCTGCTAGTTGTGCCTCGGCAGCAACTCACGCACGTGCTCTGGCTGCACCACGTGCACATCCTCGACCTCTACCTCGGCCCCAGCCTCTGACGGCCGCAGTAAGGTGCACGGGTGCCTGATCATCCCAAGTAGCGCGTGTCCTCACCATCTGTGAGAGAATAGAATACGGTCAAATGAGGTGAAAATTTTCCTAACACTTACATAGCCTCTCGTAGATAAGTATAGATGTCTCTGTATCGATTAGCGAGACTTTAATAAACTGGCATGTGTCCCGTGACTCCTATTAACCTATAGCTCTAATACCAACTTGTCGCGACCCTAGTTTGCCCTCCGTGAACATATCGTGATGTCACATAGTCCTTATAACTAGGTAAGCCTAACAATGTAGAAAAAAGAACAACATAACTTGCGGAATAATTAATTAAAACTGGACAACTAAAAGAAATATGTATATAATTGCCGCTCGGCATATACAACTCAAAACAAATGCGGAAGTGTATTATAACACCCCAAAACCCGGAAACTCACGGGATCACAAGCTAACAAAAAGTAATGCATGGCTCTAACTTAAGAATATCTAAATAAAACGTACAGAAGAAGTCTAAATACTACAGATAGAGTAAAGAAGGAGACTTCTTGGTCTGCCGACGCAGCAGAAGTACCTCAAAGTATCCGTAGCCTTCCTGGCCTCAAGGATACTGCGCCCGAGATGCAATACCTGGGTATGCACATGAAAAACATGCGCAGAAAAGGTACGGGTACACCACAATGGTAGTGAGTAAGTGACAAACCTAACCTCAGTTGGGTAGTGACGAGGAAGGTCAGGGCGCTACGAAGATAAAATATAATAATAAGGCTGACAACCAGTATGAAATAAGCACAATTTATGGAATACAACTGTGAAGTAGGTAAGGTTACACAAACAACAATTAACACACAGAGAATAAGATAACACAGAGTAAAACAACTCAATATTAGTACCAATTACGAGGATCTCCCAGGATACCCTCATGTATAGGTGTCAACCGGGCCGGGTTGACCCGGGACCGGCACGGACCGGCCCGGTCAAAATCGGCCCGGACCGGACCGGTTTAGCGCGGGGGGGGCCGGGCTGGGTTAGGGGGGGGAAGGGGGTTGGGACGTAAGGCCTTACCGGGCAATTAACCCGGACCGGACCGGCCCGGGAAGAGAAATACCGGGTGAACCGGCCAACCCGGACCGGCCCGGACCGGTTATAACGGTAAAATTTTTTTTTTTTAAAAAAAAAAAAATTTTTAACTGCTGGGGCCCACTTGCCCGTTGGCAACGGTCCAGAACCGTTGGCCAACGGGTCTTTTTGCATTTTTGGCCCTTTTTTGTTTTTTTTTTTGTTTTTATTAAATTACATTAATAACCCTTCTAAAAATCTATAAATACCCTCCCCTCTTCTTCATTTCCTCACTCAAAATTAGAAGAGCTGTTGGAGTAATTCAGGGAAATAATAGACAATCTAGAATAAGAGAATTTAAGAACAAGTGTATGCAATATAACCTTACACCTAGATTCATGCCCGACGAAGTAGTTACTAGATGGAATTATACGTATATATTTTTAAAATGTTGCTACAAATATAGATTTCCAATAACAGAAGTTGCTAATGCACATTGTACTGATCCTAGGCGTATGTTAACCGGTGATACCTGGGAGGTCATTAGTGATGTGATTAAATTTTTACATAAATTTTATACTGCTACTGTTGTGTTTTCTGGGGCATATTACCCAACTATTACTTTGGCTTTAGTACATATAGCTGAAATTTCTTTGCTACTATTTGAATTTAAGAAGAAAGATAGATATACGGATGCTGTTGCAAGTATGCAAGCAAAATTTAAAAAATATTTCTTTCCAATTCCTCCTGTTTACTTAATTGGTGCAGTTTTAAATCCTTCAATTAAAATGTCTGATTGTCAACAATTAATGAATGCTTTATACAATTATATGGAGATTGGGCCCACTGAAAGCCCAAATTTGTATGAATCTATGAACCAACTAAATGAACATTTACAATATCTATATACTTATTATGCAACTCAATGTGATAATGCTCGTGCTTCAACTGCTGCAAATCCCACTATGCAATGTAGCACTTCTAATGTAGTCGGAGATGATGATGAAGGCTTTGATAGTTTTAATATTTTTTCAACTTTTTCTAACACTCAATGTAGTAGTAGGAATATAGATGAACTGCAATTTTACTTGCAGAAGCAAAAGGAGCCTCGCACCAAGGAATTTTCACCGTTAGGCTGGTGGCAGGAAAATTCAAAGCAATTTCCCGTTCTTTACGCTATGGCGCGGGATGTCCTGAATGTCCCAATTTCCACTGTTGCATCCGAGAGTGCATTTAGCCAAGCAAGACAACAACTTGGAGACACGCGGCACTCATTGGGAAGCAATGCTTTGGAAGTCTTAGTGTGTCTAAGAGATTGGATAAGATCTGAACGAAGAAATCAAGGAAAGGAAGATCTTGATAGCCCGGAAGACGAAGAACTTGGAGATATATTAACGCACGAAAACCCATCCGAATTTAACACTCCAGAAGAAGGTCCAGATGTTCATATTAATATGGAAGAACTTGCTATTGCAATGCAAGCCATTTGATGTAAATTGTAAACTAATTATGATACATTTTAGTTTTTCAGTTTGAAATTTTGAATTTAAGAAATAAAGTAGCACTTGCAATAAGTGCAATTTTTTCCCCATCTTTCGTTGTGTTCATTCAATTATTACAAAGTATTAATATAACTTAATATTTATACTATACGTAATTCAAAAAAAAAAAAAAAGATAAACCCGGCCCGGCCCGGCCCGGACCGGATCAACCCAGCCCAATTGCAACCCGCCCCCAATTGAACCCGGACCGGACCGGCCCGGACCCGGACGGGTCATAAAATTTGGACCCGGACCCGGCCCGGCCCACCCGTTGGTCACCTATACCCTCATGTAGTCCATTTCTACATCAATACCAACACCGAGGATCTTCCATGATACTGTCCTGTAGTCCATTTACATATCAATACCAATAATGAGGATCTCCCAGGATACCGTCATGTATTCCATTTCCATATCAATACCAATAACGAGGATCTCCTAGGATACCTTCCTATAGTCCATTTCAATATCAATGAGCAGGGGGATCTACCTGGAATCTAACCCATAGTCCTCAAGTAAATATGCAAGGGGATATACCAGGATTCTAACCTGTAGTCCCAAAGTAAATGTGCGGGTGGATCTACCGGGAATCTAACCCGTAGTCCCAAAGTAAAAAAATATGGGGGGATCTACCGGAATCCCACATCCGTGTCCCAATGTAAATTCGCAACCACAATCAGAGAATATTCAGAAATAAAGTAAAACAATACAAAAAAGAAAGATAGTCCTAGCCTAACATTCTTCACCTAGTGCAACTAAGGCAATTTAAGCAAATAGGAAATTTGGATCAACTAAACATACCTTTCTAACCTAGCATAGGCTATAATGGAAAGTGGAAATAAGCAAATACGAAAGAGACTCAGTTCAAATATTTTAAGTAAATATTCGGGTTTTTCAACAATTAGCTCAAGTACGCGCATGTCACCTCATTACAAGGCAATCAATCACTAAATACCACATCATAAGGGGAAAATTCCCCCACACAAGGTTAGACAACCCACTTACCTCGAATCGGCACCAACTCAACTAGAAATCACACGTATTCCACGAGTATCCGACTTGAAATGGCCCAAATCTATTCAATTCAATCACATGTTGGAAATAACATCTCAAGCAATTGATTCTACTATTTAATTCAAAGATAAAACGCGAAACTAGGTAAAAGGACCAAAATGCCCCTCAAGACAATGTCTCAGAATTGGATAAATTTTACAATTCTAGAACCCTCGTACTCTCACGAGTCTAACCATATAAAAATCCCCTAAATAGGATACTAAGAACCTGCTCAAAACTATGAATTTCGGCCTAAGAAGTTTCTTCCAATTTCTCCCAAATTTTGATCCTCGAATTCGAATTTAAAGATGAATTTAGCTATATATTGATGAAATATAACTAGAAGGGATTAAAGAAATGTTATCCAATAATTTTATCTTCAAAACCCTTTAAAAATTGTCCTCTCCCGAGCTCAATTGGATTTTTTTTTCTAACTTTTGAAAACTAACCCTCAAAATCTCTATTTCTTAACAGTGGTTTCCGTTTCTGCGGACAAGGGACCATTTTTGCGGTGCCGCTTATGCGGAATGTATGTCGCATCTGCGACTTCCAATCAAAGGACCAGGAGTCGCATCAGTGATTCTTCTTCCGCAAATGCGAAACCGCGAAGCGGTAAAACATCTGAAGGAATGACCCAATGCTGCTTCTTCTGCCCTATAGCTACTTCTACGGCACTGCATCTGTTGAGCCTAAGCTGCAGATGCGAAAATACTAGAAGCTGCAATGCTTCAGCTGCTGCAATGCTTCTCTAATCTTCTCGTCAACAATCTGAAATCATCCCGAGGCCCTCGCGACCTCAAACATGAGTACCAACAACACCTCATAACTCAATCAAATGCTTACTAATCCTTAAATCACCTAAAATAACGGCAGAAACTAGAATTAATCAAGGATTTAAGCCTAAGAACTTCAAATTTTATGAAAACACGCTTTCGATCAAAAACCTAACCAAAACACGTTTGAATGACATGAAATTTTACGCACACTTCCCAAATGGCATGTTGGTTCTAGTGCAACTTCCGGAATTCCAATCTGACCCTCGGATCAAAAACTCACAATCGGACCGAAAACTTCAAAAATTCAAACTTCGGCATTTCAAGCCTAAATGAGCTACGGACTTCTAAAATGCATTCCGAACACACTCCCAAACCCGAAAATAACCTAACTGAGCTAAAGGAACCATCGTATTTCCATTTCGAGGTTGTCTTCGCACTGTTCCGACTACGAACTACTTCTTCAGCACTTAAGCTCTCATTTAGGGACTAAGTGTCCCAAAACTCTCCGAAACTCAACACCGAACATCCCCGCAAACCAAAATACTAGAAATGAACTTAGGGGAAGCGGTTAATAGGTGATCGGGGCATTAATTCTTAAGATGACCGGCCGGGTCGTCACAGGTTCCCCAATGGAGTGGCCAGAGCTGTCACACCTCCTTTTTACACACCCCAAGATGTGGTATATAAGGAAGTGTTTCCAGTTAAAGTGACATTATTCAATATGGAATTATTTTATTTAATCAAAGTCAGCACTTTAAATAAATTATGGTGTCCCAAGTCACCGCTTTATTTAAAATCCCAAATCGAGGAAATTTTGACTTTCTATTTTGAAGTCTGCGAACCAGATATACTAGATAGGGAATTCTGTTAACTCGGGAGAATGTGTTAGGTATTCTGAGGTTCCGTGGTTCTAGCACAGTCACTTAGTGATTATTACTTGGCTTAAATGTCTAATTACTTATTTTTAGGACATATGTGCATTTATCTTTTGCCTCATTTAATTCATTGATTATTCGTAATTAAATAATTAAGTTATGCATACCTATACTCTTTTTCTTTGGTGCGTCAAAAATTATGTCACGCAAACGTGTTACAATTAATAACACTTTGTTTATTTAATTAGGGAAAGTTTGGTTGAAGTTACGCGAACGCATCCCTCGAGTCTTTTAAGAATTAAATTTACAATTATGTTACGCGAACGTATATGTACTCACAATACTAGCCTAAATCGAGCCTAAAGAAAACTACGAGTATTAGATATTTGTCAGGTATAAATCATGAAACTAATATGAGGGCCACGTATTTTGGGGTTTAGATTAGCATGGCGCGCAACAAGTGATTTCCTTTTACAAGAATTATTTAAGGTCGACTAGTACACTCCTATTTGGGACTTAATTCAACAAGGCTAATTCATCAATGGACAAGATTCTCTAGCATATTTCTTGGGTAAAAGGAAATGGCCCAGAATACCTCCTACTGAATTAGTTTGAAAGAGGTGGAGAAATGGGCTTACGAATGGCCCAAAGATCATGGAGGCTTTAAAACACGAGGTGCAAGCCCTGAACAAACAACCCAAATTGGGCTTGGATTTCTAGGCGGGCCCAGTTGTGTAGTTGCACCGGCTGGCCCTGTCTACCTTTACATTTTGAAGGCCAAATTCGCACAATACATGTTTTCAACAATTGTAATTCATCTCGCTTTTAAAATATAAGAATCAGAAGTCAAACTATCAAAAGTGCATTTCAAGCTTGAAGATTAATTGCACTACTATGATTTGCAAAGAAAAGATTAACACTAGGAACATTGGACTGTTAATTCCAATATGAATCTCGATGGGTCAAATCTGAGACCCAATGGCCTGCAGTATCAAAAACTAGTTTAATCCTATTTGGGATGTTTTATTAAGCATGCCCAAAACCAATTTTGGCCAAACAACACAACTAAGAAAATCGACCATCATGCAATGATTTTACAAGCCTGAAACTCAATTTAACATGCTCTAAAATACTTCTCTGCACAAAACTGATTTTAGATAAAAAAAAAGATCCACACAAACAGTTGTTGTTATTATGTCACTAGTTACTTCCAAACTCATTATGAATTTGCATAAGGTCAACTACATTATAAGTTTATAAAGTCCAGTCCAATTTATTACATATTACATAATTGAATAAGGTACAAAATATGAACTACATTAGTATCTTAAACTCCATTGCAATAGAATGATAAGTAGGAAATTCCTAAGTTGCCACTGCTTCAACCTTGAATGAACATTGATAATCATGAATTTTACCATATGGGAAGGGTCAGATTAACAAAGCATCCTTTCGGAAGGGACCTATAATCTTGCCAGGTTAGTCCTAATACTAAAGTGATGATGATGTCGATAGGTCTAACCATGTTCAGGGTCAACCCTATAGACATGCAAAGTCGTCAATCCATGATTTAATCCATGGCTCTCACTTCAATTAGGAAAAACGAGAGAAAGGGGAAATAGCTCAAACACATACTGAAGAAATCGAGACTATTATGCACTATTAAGGGATAAATCTGACCATTTAAATGGTCAGATTCACTTTCCTTTTGTGCTGCTATAAAAGAGGGATTTTGGATATAATTTTAAAGGTATATGCACTAATTCTGGCCTTACACTACCATTAATATGCTACCAATAACACTTTATTACCTTAAGATGCACATTTATATTCATGCTTTACACTCAAAAAGCCTTGAATATCGAGACAAAACTCTTAAACAAAAATAGAACAAGTGAAAGACAGTAGTGTCAAGAATAGATGTTCATTTCAAAATCACTTACAACTTTACATGAATACTACATCAGAGAAAACACATAAAGCATAAAGGATCACAAAGGTAAAACCAATCAAACATGAGAATCTAAGGTGTATACCTTTAACAGCAAAATAAATAATAAAAGCAAAATCTCTCAAAGAACTGGATTTCAGAAGTAGAAAACAGCAGCAGCAGACCAAAAACAGCCTAGAGATTCAAACCAAAAACACAACCCAGCTTGAAACCAAGAGATCCAGCTAAAGGACTAGGAAAAATCTTCTATTCAAACCATGTTCTCCACTTGTACAGAATCAGAAAAATGAGAAAGCTTTTGAGAGTTTTTTTTAATTTCTGTAATCTGATCTTTTCAAAGCAGGGAATGTTTTTGAAGTATTGTTTCTCTGATTCACTGTGTGTGTGAGTTAATGTTGTTCTCTTTTATAAAGTGTGCAAGAAATGGCATCAATATGAAATATTCTGATCTAATTTACTAAATTTCAGTATAGTAAAACCTCTTTTGACAGTTGTATGTCTTTTTCCTCTTATCCAATGTCAGCATTGGTTAAGGATAGGGACAGCTGTCATAAGTTCTAGAATTTTTTGATTTTTTACCTAAGTGAAAATCCAATTTTACACTTTAAGTTACTGCTTATTTCAGTTTTACCTAAATCTTTTAGTTCAAAATAAGCCCTCAATGTTTCTATTGGTTTCCTAATCAAGCCAAACAAAACCAGTAATCATTAAGAAACCAAATTATCATGTTGAAATAAATCCTGCCGATTTAGTTCTAACCTAACCCATCGATCAATAAAGACTTCTTATCTAATAAACCCTAAATAATACTAAATTCAAAATGTACTGATAATGGAAACAAAGTGAATAAATTATCTAATCCCGATTAAAGACATGAACCTAACATGAAAGAAAAATGGGAACTTAATTAATTTAACTCATGAGATTCAGGCATGTTTTCATCAATTAAATACCACACGGAAACATGAAGAAAGAGAAAATAGCAATCAGGTTGTCTATACCTCTAACATCAATCCTACCCAATCTAATGATATCAAAATTAAAGTATAATATTCACCATGCTTCAATTCATAATAATCTCTAGATTAACATGAAATCAAACCAAAACTAAAGGCTAATTAAACGATGTATTCACATTAAGCTATAGAAATAACTGAGACTACTAACTATTCTAATAAGCTAGATTAATCTTGAACTAATACTAAGTCAGCATAACATAAATGAAACTTGAACAAACAAAATAGAGTTATTCTGAAACCAAAATAAACTAATGCACCCTAGAACAAAATTTACTAACTAAACAATTAAAATTACAAAACTAATAATCAAACTACAAAGAAAACTGACTCGATATTAGAAAAATAAAGAGAGAGGAAAGAAAGAATAAGAGAAAGATGGAAAAAATAAGTGACTGAAACTTACCATTGGAACTGGAAAAACGAATGACAAAAGCTTATGAAGTCCGCCATCACCTTGACCAATAGAGGTCTTTTCCTTCAACGGATCCAGCCTTGTATTTCTTTGACTAGATATCCTTGAGGGGAAAGACTTCTGGGAGCCTATAATTGAAGGAAAAGAGAAGTAAAGAAGCTTTTGGGGTTGATTTGAGGAGATTAGGTTTTTGGTCCTGACATTCGATCTAATATACAAGCACATCAACGTAAATTCGAGGAAAGAGGAATGGAGATTTGGAATTAATAGGTTGTGGAGCTTATGGGGTGTAATTTTGGTGGTGAATGGAGGTGGCGCCGCCACCGATGAAAGTGGGCGGCTCTAGGGTTCTGCCTCCTTTGATCTGAAATTTGAAAAGTTCTAGCGAGGTTTGAGGAAACATTGATGCATATTTGGTAAGAGGGGTTCGAGTAGAGATGGTGGTTTAATTTTGGGGGTTATTGGTCGCTAGCCATCGCGGTGGGAGATTATTCGACGGGCGGCGGACGGTGGCGCAAGGGTGGCGTTACGTTGGGTCTTTGAGGGTATGAGACGGATGATTGAGGGAGTAGAGGGTTGTTTGGACATATAAATATTAAAGTTAAATCAGTTGTCACCCGTTGGATTTGCATGAAATGAACGGTCGAGATCAAAGATTAACCAACGGGGTCGTTTGGTCTTCAATGGGGAAGGGACCGGGTTTTGGATAGATTTGCCGAGTATGGGTAGTTTGACCGGGTATTTTAATTGGTTATTGGCCCAAATTAGTTTTCTTTATTAAAAGGCTTTTCTCTTTTTCTCTTTTTCTTTTAAAAATTCATTTTTTCTTTTTTAAAAATTGAAAGAAAACCTAAATTAATTCTAAAAACTAAATTAATCCATCCAAATAAACCAATTACTATTCAAAAATTAATTAAGTACTAAATTAAAAGAAAACTATAACAAATTCAAAAATTGAAGAGTTAAAAATACATAATAAATTATTTTTGTTATTTTCTTTCATTTTTGTAATAATTAATTAACTAATTATCCTAATATATAAAATTGGGTCCTAAATGAAAATGCAACATATTTTTGTATTTTTTATGAATTAATCAAAATTAAACATGCACACAAAATGCAAAAAAAAAATACGAGAATTATGCAATTAATTCCTAAAACAAATAATTAAAAGAAAAACTACAAATTTTGGAAATTTTGTAGGAGCAATTCATGCGAGGCAAAAATCACGTACTCCCAACCGGGTTCAGAAATACCTGAATTTGCACATAAGGTGCATGAAGTAATGTGAGTGCGCCAACTCAGTAAGTAATAAAAGTAAGTGAAAGCTGAGTAGTAAGAAAACACGTAAACCACGTCATAATGCTACATCAAATGCAGTACATTTTCCAAGACAGTACAAAAATCATTTACTTCGTAAATCAAGCTCACTTCCAGTAACACCTTTTAAAACAACTTTCAATAGTTTCAAACAAGTGATAAAACAGTGAGTAAAAATGATAGAAGCGTAAATAGGCCCTCGGACAAAACATATACCATAAACCGCCCCTCAAGCATAATATTAACAGAACCAGCCCCTCGGGCTACCTTATAATCAGCCCCTCGAGCATAACATGAATCAAGAACCGCCCCTCAAACAGAACTGGATTAACAACAGCCCATTGGGCAACAATATCAAAAAACAATAGCCCCTCGGGCAATATCATATCACTCACACTGGGTACCCATACTCACTGGGATGTAAAGACTCCTGGAGGAGCTCCTTATAGCCCAAGCGTAATAACAAGCCATCTCGTGACATAATCAAACATGTTCTCAGCCTCATAACAAGCCAACTCGTGGTGTAACAAATCAGGCCCCCTGCTTCATAATTATGAATCAGTACAATACAGCTATAGTGCGCAGCCCGATCCCATAATATCATCATCACACAGGCCCTCAGCCTCACTCATTTAGAAATCTCTCAAGCCACCCGGTCAATAGTAAAACATAATGCGTAGTCCAAAATATCATTTAAATATAAAAACAGAGTAAATATGGATGAGTTATAAAAAATAGTAGAATACAACATGAGTGAGTACAATTATGAAGTCAACACAATAAGGAGTAGTAGTAAAAATCCCCTAAAGGTCTAAAACAGTAGGCACAAGGCTCAAATATGGCATTCAGCCCAAAATATGATAATACTTTCCAAATCACAATGATAGAAAGCAAGTTTTAATCAAATACACAATTTAACAGTCATACAGGACGGACTAATTCACAATCTCCAACGGTGAACGGCCCCACGCTCGTCATCTAGCGTGTGTATCACCTTAAAGTAGCACAACGATGTGAAATTTGAGGTTTCATACCCTCCGGACTATATTTACAGTCATTACTTACCTAAAACCGGTCAAAACTCTAGCCTGCAATGTCTTTTCCTCTCGACTCAGCCTTCGAATGCTCCAAATCTAACCAAAACTAGATTGATACCATCAAAATATGCTAAGGGAACTAAGCCCACTCGAAAATAATCAATTTACACCAAAACTCCCGAAATTGGCCAAACCTAACCTCCGAGCCCACATCTTGGAATACGATAAAAAATAACATCAATAGAGTCCTTATCCTCTTACGAGTCTATACATACTAAAATCATCAAAATCCGACTTCAAATGCCCATTCTAATCCCCACAATCATCTCTCATATTCTCTTCCACTTTTCCCCAAATTTTCACCCCAAATTTCAAACTTATATGTTAACAATCAAGATACAATTGTGGAATTTAACAAAAATAAAGTGAAGAACACTTACCCCAATCAATCCTATGAAAATCCCATCCAAAATAGCCTTCGCCCGAGCTCTCCAAGAAAATTTGAAATTATGGATAAAACCCTCGTCTTTAGAACTTAATATTTTTTCCAGATGTTTTCTTCATCGCAAAAGCGGAAGAATCCTCGCATTCTTGAAGCACAAAGCTTCTCTGGACAAAATTCTCTCCTTTGCAAATACGACGGCCTACCCGCGAGCATGAAGACCACACAGCTTCGCCCTACGCGAACGTGATACTCTGGTTGCGAACGCATAGCTTGATCTTCTGAACCTTTGCAAACACGGGACCTGCATCGCGAACACAAAGAACAAACCCGCAGCCTTACTCAACAACCCTTCGTGAACGCGAGGGCCTACCACGAACACAAAGAAGGGTTTTCTATAACAAAAACACCAGCTAGTTCTTCCAGCTTTCAAAACCAACAATTGATCCGTTAACCACCCGAAACTTACCCGAGGCCCTCAAGACCTCAACCATATATGCTAACACATCCCATAACCTCGTTTAAACTTGTTCCAACCTTGGGAATGCTCAAAACAACATCAAAACATCAAATCACACTTGGATTCAAGCCTAAGAATTCCAACACTTCCAAATTCCTCTTTCGATCAAAAAGCCTATCAAAACTCGTCCAAATAATTTAAAAGTTTGCACACATGTGTTAAATAACACAACAGACCTACTCTAATTTCTGGAATTCCATTCTGACCTCAATATCAAAATTTTAATTACCAACCAGAAAATGCCAATTTTTCAATTTCGCCAATTCAAGCCTAATCCTTCCACGGACTTCTAATATACATTTCGATCATGCTCCTAAGTACCAAATCACCTAACAGAGCTAACCAAATAATAAAAATTACAATCTGAGATCATGTACTAACAGGCCAAAACTTGGTCAAACCTTTTTTAAGCTTTAAACTAAGAGCTGTTCTTCCAAATTCATTTTGATTACCCTGAAAACCAAAACCAACAATTTACATAAGTCATAATGCATCACATGGGGCTAGTCATGCCCAAGAACTGGCGAGAGAAGTGCAAAAACTCAAAACTACGGGTCGAGTCGTTACATCATCCCCTACTTAAACATATGTTCGTCCTCGAACGTGCCCAGATTTTTTTCGAACACCATCAAATCGTTGTGTAACCTTACCATGCACATACGCAGGGTGACCCCATGTCACCCTATCTCATATAGGTCTGATAATACAATGTAACTAAAATTTCACAAATCCAACCTAGCCCATAAACCTTAGACCCAAATTTCCACTTCTGAAATTATCTATAAGGTCAGAACCTCACACTTGTATTTTGAATAAGTCCGAAAAAGCAGTAGCAAGCCATAACCACAATTCAAGAAGTAATCACATGATATACCACATGACTCAAACACTCATAGGGATAGATTCTAATCACAATAGGTGCTCAAAACAACCCAATACTTGTAAATAACCTCTTTTATCAAGAAAAGCCGCATTCCAACATTTCTATATACTTTCAATGGTAAATGAAACACGTAGAAATAATAACCATTTCTCATATCAACCATTGATGAAGCCACTTCTCCTTTGGCAATGACCGTAGCAAATTCTTGAGCCAAACATCGATATTATCCTTCCAACATGCGAAAACCGAATCAGTTTGTATTCATTCTAGATCCCAACGATCTCCTCTAATCCAACACATGTACTCCAGTAACATGACACATTAACATAATCTAAAGCCAAAACTCGTGCAATCCACACACCAATAAGCAACAATCCTAACGTACTCAAATCGTGAATAATGACTCAAATGAGAGAGTTGCATCGTAATCTCACCAGTACTACCACACACAATAATGAGAACCCATCACACATCGTAGAAACATGACACACGAATATAACCCAAAGGATCATACCTCCAGATAACTTGGCTGCAATGTGCGACCCTATCCAAACACTGGTCCATATGAAACACCTCAAGTCACTATGCTCAAAATTGACAACCACGCATAATTTACTGTCTAGAACTAAAGCAAATCATCATAACCATTGCAAATAAATTAAAATAACATTACATAACCATAAAGTACACAACCAATGCGCCATCTACCGAGAAATACCTAATACTTTCCCGTTTGAATTCCACTAAGAGGCCCCAATAAAACCACATCACATGTGCCTATAACCAACAAATCCAAATGCCTTGTAACTCGGAAAGTTAACTCATATATCTCCCCAAATCACTAATAAGCTAAAAAACAATCGAATCCACACTGCCCTCAACAGTACAACTTGGAGTCAACCAAGCCGACTCGATGTAGAACACACATCCATATTGGCCTACCAATGAACCCCTTATCAAAGAGTTCCTGAAGATTCTCCTTCAACTCCTTTAACTCCGCTGGTGCCATGCGATGTGAAGCCGGTACCAAATCAATACTGAAATTAACAACCTGTCCGGTGACATGCCCGGTAGCAAGAAACACATCCATAAAATCCCTCACCACCTGAACTAAATCAATAGTAGGAGTCTCTGCACTAACATCCATCACAAAGGCCAAATAAGAAAGGCAACCCTTCCTAGCCATCCGTTGGGTTTTCAAAAATTAAATCACCCTACTGGAAAAATAATCCGTCAAACCTCGCCACTCAATTCAATGCATTCCCGGCATAGCCTACATTGTCATCTTAACACAACAGTCTAGCATAACATGACACCAAGACAACCAGCCTATACCCCATATCACATCCAAAATCTAACATACCAAGCAACAAAGGATCTGTTCGGGTCTCAAAACCCCTAATAGTCACCACACCAGGTTGATACGCACGACCCACAACCAAAACATATCCTATATCTTATAACCCCTAGTCTCCAAGTCCATAAAGCACATGAATCACCATATCCGATCCCAATTCCGCCATCCGAATACATATTACACCTCCAATGCCCAATAATTCCACGAGAGGTAGTCCAAAAATTCTCCTGTGCCATCTAGAAAACTTGAATATCAGTAGGCAATCCAACAAGTGAGTGCACCAATACTAATGAAGTATCCTCAATTCACACATATCGCCTTTTAAAAAATGTATGCCCTTATAAAGCTATATTAATCAGTGATCTTGTTTATCTAGTCCTCTGAAACTGTCCATGCTACCCAAAAATTTGTGACCTTCCTTTAAAAACTGAACTGTGGCCTTACACATGCAAATCTCAATCCTACACAACATATCGCATATACCGTACTGTTCTAGGATAAAGATGAGAACTTCATATCCATTCCGAACCATAAGAAACTATGTACACAACTAGCCATGAACTTCCCATTGATCCAATCTAGAAGAAAATCACTATACATGCATGCTCCTCACGCTCGTAGAAAATATACATCTCCAACCATGGTGGAAACCATCAAGAACTCTCTGAATTCCATTTGCACAAAACTAAACCATTTGGACTGAATGCTTCTAACTCAACCAAGCTATGCATGCCACTAAAACCCAAGATAAATTCCGTGAAACACCTACAGAAACTCATTTCCTCGTAGAACCCAAAGAACTAATCATATCTTACTATGCCGATCCAGCCTGCTACTAAGCTATCCACATCTATATAGGTTCCTTTTCACTTACCTTTAACTTGATACTTCTTCTCTCCATAACACCACAATATTCGACCCAGACTCACCACACAAGACCCAATCATAAAGAGACACCGCCCTACGATTTATAAGCTGCTGACTACTCTCTAAAATATCCCCAAAAGCATCATATTCGAAATACTTTCCCTGAAAGAGACTTCCTGCGAATCCAAAGCCATTACCTTCACCTTCCTGATACTGATGTGTAGAATCTATAATGATATAAAATACCACGAGTCTTGACACCCTACAATGCAAACCTCAGTTTCTAGCCAATTATACAACTTGAAAATCTCCAATTATTACATGTAAAATAATAAACCATTAGAACCATCTCGAGAGTCATCCACTCTACCGAAACTGCAATTAGACCGATCAAACGGACCAGAAAATCTGTGCTCCATTAGCATTCCGACAACACAGAATGTAATCTCACCTTAATGCAACCAAGTAACTTCTATTTCTATGCACCATACATCTCTTACCAATAACAACTCAAGTCATTCCATAATTTTCATACGCCCATAAAGCATAACATAACCTTAATTGAAATTTCCTTGACTCGAGCCATCCTTGGTCTCAACCTCTGTAAGCCATAACTGATTCACCAGTACGCCTCAAACTAGAACCAACATAGCACATAACTGTGCAATCAAGTAATAAATGGCAGACTCCCCCATTTGGCTCAGCCATAAAACACATAATAACTCATAATGTATATACTCTGTTACTGCCATAATACTATAGTGAGATAGTATGCAATCATTTAATCTTCCTGAGTCACAACTCATATCTCATTGTGAAATCTACTTCACTTCCCAACTAGGCAACATGAAAAGATTCTTCAACACACCCACAACTCGGGGCTATATATCAAATCATGATGGAAATCAAGCACCAAATAGTTCTTCTTACCCCGAAAAAGACCCTTGTTGTCTCATTAAATTCATATGAACATATCTTGCAGTCACATCACTCATCACGTAACTATCTAGTCATCACTTCCCTCAATAGGGACCAGGGTTGTGAAAAGCGACCGCTTCATCGCATAAAGCGAGAAGCGACGCGACGCGGCAGACCATCGATTTTTTCTCCTTCAGGCGACGCGAACAAAAGAAGCGAGCGCTTACCTGGGAAAAGCGACGCGAGTGGAAAAGCGAAAAGCGACAGAAGCGATCGATTTGTTGAAAAATCGATCACCCAGTATAAAAAAACCATTGTACAGCCTCAACCAGTTGCGAAAATAAAAAAAAGAGCTCGACCAACTACCCCTCTTCTTCTCCAGTGACGGAAATTAGGGTTTCCATCGGTAAGACCACCGGCGACCGGCACCGACGATAAAACCCAGGTATGTTTTCTTCTCCTTTCTTCTTGTTTTTTCTTTCTCCTTCATCTTCTTCTTCCATCTTCTTTTTCTTTCTCTCTGAAGACGACCTGCGTCGTTTTTTCTTTTTTTTTTCATCTCCGATCATCATCGATGTCGGCTTCTCTGTCGCTGTTTCACTGTTTCTTTTTCATTTGTTTTTAGCCCAGCCCTTTTCAATTTTTTTTTAAAATTACTGTAGCACATATATACGTATATATATTAAATTATTGTATTATTATTTTTAATTTCAGTTTAATATCAGGATTATTATTTTTAATTTCAGTTTAATTTCAGTTTAATTTCAGTGTATTTTCAGTTTATTTTTAGTTTATTAATTATTGTTTCGGTTATATTTTAATAGGGATAATTAAATGTCTCAAAGTTCGAAAGATAAAGACCCGGCTTGGCGAAATGGCCAAAGAGTTGATGGGAAGAGTACTAATGTTGTATGCATATTTTGCAACAAGGTTACAACAGGTGGAATTTATCGCTTTAAATACAATCTAATTGGTGGCGATAGAAACGTGACAAGTTGTCCCAAATGTCCACCGGATGTGAGGGAAGAAATAAAGAATTTTGTTGAGAAGAAGAAGGAGATAAAAAGTCAAATGGTTCATCAACCAATGGTGAACAATCTTGATGATGATGATGACGACGATGATGAAGAATTGTCACTTCCAACGAAACGGGGAAGAGATGGCTCAAGCCATGGATCATCGACTAAAGGTCCTATGGATTGCTACTTCTCAAAGAAGTCGGGAGCAAAGGGAACAAAAGACGGTGGAAAAGATATACAAAAAGTTGCTAGAGACATTTTAAGGGACCGTGCAGTTAGTGCTTTTGCACGATGGGTCTATGATGCTGGGCTCCCCTTCAATTGTGTCAACTATGATACTTTTGGAGACTTTATTGAGCTTGTTGGTCAATACGGACCTGGAATGAAGCCTCCCACTTACCATGAAATAAGAGGTCCTTATCTAAATAAGGAAGTGGAGGAGACAAATAAAATTGTTGAGGAACATAAACTTGTGTGGAACAAGTACGGCTGCTCCATTATGATGGATAAGTGGACGTCAAGAACGGGAAAGATGATTATTAATGTGTTGGTGAATTCTCCTCGGGGAAGTTTGTTTGTTGAGTCCATTGATGCTAGCGACTCATCCACCGACCACATTAAAATGTTCACCTTGTTTCAGAACACCATCGAAAAGATTGGTCCAAGCAAAGTTGTTCAAGTGGTAACTGATAATGCTAGTGAAAACAAGAAAGCGGGTGGCATGATTGAAGGAGCGTACAAGCATGTGTATTGGACTCCATGTGCGGCTCATTGTATTAACTTGATGTTCGGGGACATTTTCAAAGAGAAACCCTTTTCTACAGTTTTTAGCCAGGGTATTAGAGTATGTTCTTATATTTCTCAGCGACCCTTGTTATTGAATTTGATGAGAAAATTCACCAATCAAAAAAATTTGGTGAAATCGGCCAAGACAAGGTTCGCCACTGCTTTCTTAACTTTGCGTAATCTCCACTGTCAAAAAGAGAAATTGCAAACGATGGTCACTTCAGAGAATTGGAACACCAGTAAATTTGCTAAGGAAAATGCGGGGAAAGAGGTTGCACGCATTATTCTTTCTTTTTCTTTTTGGAATAATGTCCGTTATGCTCTTAAAATTGGTGGTCCATTGGTTAGAGTACTTCGTTTGGTGGATGGGGAGGCAAAACCATCAATGGGCTACATCTATGAAGCTATGGATAGGGCTAAGGAGACTATTCAAGCATCATTCAGTGATGAGCAAAAATATGCAAAGGTCTTTCAAATCATTGATGCAAGATGGGATGCGCAACTTCATAGACCTTTGCATGCGGCTGGACTTATTCTAAACCCATCACTCTTTTATGAGCAGCAAGAGAATAATTCATTGGCTAAAGAACTGTGGACAAGATTCCATCAGGTTGTTATCAAGTTGAACCCGGATGAAGATTTGCAAGAGAAGATAGTAGATCAGCTTGCTACTTACAAGGCAGCTGAAGGACTTTTTGGTCTTCGACTTGCTATTAAACAAAGAACGAAGAAGTCGCCAGGTGACCAAGTGTTTCTACATTTTATTACTCTAACTTCGATGTATTTTATATACTTATTAACTCTTGAATATTTTTTTTGACTTCTATAGCTGAATGGTGGGACACATATGGTGCAGAGACTCCGGAGTTACAGACTTTCGCCATCAAAGTCTGTAGCTTAACTTGTAGCTCATCCGGTTGTGAAAGGAACTGGAGTGTTTTTGAACACGTGAGAAATAAAAAGAATTATTTTGTATTATGAGTTATAGTAAATTATATCTCAATTGTCCAAACTCCTACTAATTAGTTGACACATCATTTTTGCAGATTCATACAAAGAAAAGGAACCGACTAACCATGAAGCGCCTCCATAATCTAGTGTTTATAAAATACAATAGAGCATTGAGGCGTCGCTACAACCACCGCAATTTTATTGATCCAATTCTTTTGGACAATATTGATGACGCTAATGAGTGGCTAACTGGAGTCCCCGAAAATTGTAAAGATGAAGAAGTATTTGAAGGCGACCCCGATTTAACTTGGGGTGATGTTGCGGTTGCTAGTGGAGTTGGGGAGGATCCTTATAGTTTAAGGAGTTGTACTCCAAGTTCAAGTTCAATTAGGAAGGGAAAAAGTGTGGTTACTAGAAGTCTATCCATTGATGAAGATGAGAATGATTATGAAGAGGGGGAAGAAGAAGATGACGAGCAATATGAAGATAACCGAGGAATTCAAGATTTTGAAAATTTGGAAGGAGAAGAAGACATATAGTAGCTTTGATTTTGCTTGTCTTATAGTTTATGGATGGTTTGTGGATGATTTGGTGGTACCTAGTACCTAATTTAAAGTATTTAAATTGATGTTTTTGATTATTCATAATTTTACATTATGTTTTTTAAAAATTGCGCTTCACTTCAAAAAAGCGAGCGCTTTTTTGCGCTTTGCGCTTTGAAGCGAGGCGAGCCCTTGTCGCTTTTTTGCGCTTTGCGCTCTCCAAAACACTGATAGGGACACTATCGACCATATAAATCCAGAAACATGCGCTCGTGCAATCAACAACTCAGAGCTCAACCTACAGGCAAGGCCCATCCTCAAGTCCTCCAGACTGGCCCAACATCAAAACACAGAGATCACATCTCACACCTCGATCAGGGAATTACAAGCCGTCGGCGCACAGCCGATACCGTACACTCACACACGCATATGAACGTGTGGAAGGATTTCAAACAGATTTATTTCAAGCTGAATCAAGGATGCAAATTCAAAAATGGGAAGTTTTTCCTAAAGGTTCTGCAGCCTCCCAGGGATAAGTACAGACTGTTGATACCCAATTTTTCCCTGTATATTTTCTTATGCAAAATACCTTTCAAAATAGCATGTATATACATATGAGTATTTTCCAAGGTCCTATTATTTTTCTCAATTTTTTAAAGATTTTAAAATCAATGTTATTGCCCTATTTTATCAAGAAAACCCCAATAAGTATTCCCAAAATTGGAATTTTGGTAGTTCCTTTATTGGAATCTCATATTTATACAAAAATATAGCTAGTATGATTTGTGCAAATTTTGACAAATTTATTTAGTATTTTTAAAAGCTAAATTACATATATTTACAATATTAGCCTATTTTAAGATTCAATTGCGTTTATAATTACAAAATTGGCTCCAATATTTTTAGTCTAGTATTCATATATTATATATTAACTTGGAACCTTTAATTTGTTCTCAAAAATAATTTTACTATTTTTTATAAAATAAATAAATGAAAATGGCTATTTAAGTATTAGCCTATTTTGTTTTGATGTTAGCCAGATTTGGTACCTCTAATACAATCCAATTTCAATTCAAATCACCCAATCCAATTCCTCAAATTACCCGACCCATAGCCCGTCTAAACGACCCGCCTGACTCCCCATTTAATCTGGGTCGTTGATCGAAATGATCAACGGCCATAATTCTCCCTTTCCTTTTTAAATTTACCAACACCCCTTAAAACCTAATTCATTTTCCACCTACCAAGATGCCTCTGAAACCCCCCTCCCCCCCATTCTCTCAAACTCTCTCGAAGCTTCTCAAAAACCCTAGCCGCCTCTTACCACTTCCACCCTAAAGCCATTGGAATCCATGGATTCCTATGCCATCGGAGTCTTACACCGGCCTTCTATGACTCCCATATGCCTGATTTATGAGGATTTAAGGCCTGACCACGAAGAAGCTTGGTCCAGGCTTCATTTGGTTCAAGATCTATTGCCACCTCCGGCCTGCTCCGGCAAACCATGGTAGTTCGATCGTGACCTCGCGACTTCTCCAGCTTAGACCAGTGACTTCTCCATGCCTTTCTGATCCGTTGTATATCTATGCTTTCCCTAAGCTTTTAAGCAATTTTTCTGACTTTTCTTCCAAAAACTACTTTCAAAACCATTTCTCTTCCCATATAGGGTTTTCTGAAAAGTATTTAAATGTTTCTCTGACTTTCTTTTCTTTATTTTGTGTATCTGCCTCTAATTTGTTCTTGTATTTTCTTCTACGGTGTTCTTGTATGCTTCTTCTATGGTGTTCTTATCTACTTCTTCTACTGTATTTTCCTATATTGTGGTCTCATATGCTTTTGATACAATATTTTCCTTTACTGTGTTCTTGCGCGTTTCTCCTACTGTATTTTCCATTGTTTTGTTCTTAAATGTTCTTATTCAGTTCCACTTCCTGAACTTCGTTTAAGTTTCTTCCAAAATTCCTTAGCATGCTTCTTCTATGGTTCTTATCAATTTCTCCCGTTATCTCTCGTATTAGCTTCTTCTACTCTAATTTCTTTGAGCTCTTCTACTGTGTTCTACATGTCACTTCTCTATCATGCATCCTCATGAGTTTCTGTTGATGAAAGGAACATGTTAGAGGTTTCAGCCTTTTCTAAGGCCTCTGAACCTGTTTCGATTTAATTACTTGCCCTTTCATCTTTGCACTCGATTAATGTAGGAAACCCTAGCATTTGGGGGCTCTTCCGAGTTTGGCTATGTGATTTGCTTGAACTAGGGTTATTTCAAAATCCCCTAACTCTTTCAGACCAATTTTGAGTCTCTGAATTGAGTTTGGACATCCCTGTTTTCGTATGATTCTGACTTTTATCTAAACCCTTCTACATTGGATTCTTTCTACTGACTTTTACAATGGCACGACATCTTCTCTCATATGTTTGCATGTTCTTTATATATGATAAACTTCTCTCTAAAGGGGTTTTCAAATTTGTGATTAGCTCGGACTTCCTTCTAAATAGGACTAATTTATTTTCCTTCCTTGCTTGCTAATTTTCCTCATGACTCGACTTATTATTAAAAACCTTCTCATCTTTTATGACGTGGTTCATTCATAAAAAATCTCTAACCTCTGATTTACACGCTACTAAGTTATTTTCTTACCTTAATTATACAACCGCACATTTCAAAATTCTGTACTTAAATAAAACTTCTATGTATTTACCCCTAATTGCCTACTTCGCACAAAGTGCTTATTCAATTTCTTTCATCAAATGGTTTTTTACCCGTTTGAATCTGAATTCATTAATTAAAGGAAGTCTTGTGTGATTTATTCTTAATTGATATTCAGTTCCTTAACTACTTTTCTTACCTTATTTTTGCATGATTTTCACAAAGGCACTACTCTTTCACAAACTCAAAAAGACAGTCTTCCTAACTTACACTTATACACAATAATATTCTCTCTTCTTGTCTCCACTGTGGGCTGTTTACAAAACTTACCATTTTTCTCTACTTGTTTCTTTGAAACTGGTACGTCCTGATTTAAGCTTCAGCATCAAAACAATGTGTTTATTTATAGTTTGTATATCGATGTCTATTTGCATGCTGTTTTCTTTCTGTTTGCTTATGCTATGAACCCTTGTTCCCTACCCCCTTATGTGTTGAGCGTATGGTTTAAGACATGGCAATATGTAAGTTTTTGTCCATGAATTATACTTGATCCTTTGGGATCCTAATCTCTAAACAGTATGTTCTAACAGAGTAATGGGTGTACCAACATTTCCCATTGCTGGGTATGCCCACCAGCCTGTCTTTGCTTCCTTACCACCTCCCACATACCCCTTGGTGTACTAGTTTAAGATGTTTCACTTTCCCTTTCCCCTCTAAGAACTCTGTTTCCGCACTTGCACTCTCTCTTAGTTCCTAAGTTCTGCCCCCATCTTGTGAGCCTTGCCTTGATACCTTGAGCTCCCTTTGAACTTAAACACTTGAGGGATGGCCCTTACACACTTCACTATGTCTTAATCGGATGATACATTTCGATGTGAATACTACCCGGTGTTCATATGAGACTCTTAGGGAACTCGGATATATCTAAATGGGAGAATGGCTTTAGATCATGATCTCTTTGGAGTGTGTTTATTTCATACTTCAGACAGGAAGTCTGAATCACGCTCGCCTTTGTTGTACTTTTAATTTCTGATGTATTTTCTTTTTTATCTTTATTCTGGGCTGTAATAATTTTGTAATAAACTCTTGGGGTGGCTAGTGAAAAAGGGATGGATAACTTTGTATGTGAAGGGTAGATATTCTGCCTATATATGTATTTATGAATTTTTGCACTTCCACATATATATCTTGCCTATAAGTTATTTCTGAATATCTGCACTCTCATATAGATATCATGCCTATAGGTTGTTTCTAAATTTTTGCACTCTAATATAAATATCTTGCCTATAGTTTATTTTCAAATTTCTGCATTTCTCATATAGATACCATATCTGTAGGAATTCTACATTCTCTCATATAGATACCATGTCTTTAATTACCTGGAAATCGGATTCATGCATATACACATAGAAAATATGCCTATAGGTCTTTTTGAATCTTACATATACATTCTTCATCAGGAAATCATGTTAAGAGGTCTTAATCAATCAACTGCAATTAGATATCATGTTCATAGGCTTTAATTGAAATTCAGCACCTAGATATCATGCTTATAGTCTTTCTGCATTTTACCATGTCTGTTAACAGTGTTTTAAAATCAACATGCATAGAAAGCATGTCCATAGGAGTCATTAATCAAGTCTGAATCGCTTCACTTGCTTATATGTCTAAAACCAATAATAATGACGACCTTAGTTGCAGAACTTATGATCGCTTGCTAAAACTTTATTTATTTAATAACTGACGACCTTCTTCAATCAATATGTATTCAGTTTATCGTTTTTGAAATTACTAGATATCATGCTTATAGGAACCTCACCCAACACCTAGGCAAGCCTTGGGTCTAAAATCAGAAACTGAATATGATTTTATTAGCTACAACTAGCAGACAGTCCTGATTGAGGCTCTTTATCTGAACCATGTAATTATGTGCATTCTTTCGTTTAAAGGAGGTCTATTTGAGCCCTTCACTTGTTTATATGCTTTTCCCTAACTTGTTATATGTGTTTTTGTATGTTGCCTTAGAGTTTTTGCCTTTGAAACAATAAACAAGCCTAGTATCCCTTCCCTTTAGGATTAGTAGTCCTAAATGCCTCCAAGACTGATAGAATTGGGGCGGGAAATAGCATGCAATAAGTAAACGAGACCATTCCGCACTTTAATACCTTAACGGGGTGGGAAGGGGTAGATATAGATATGATGATCACGCGATAACATCACATGTAGCCCTTCACTGGGGATTGATTAGTGGATATTGTGTTTTGTGATCCATATTATTTATAAATCTAGGATCCCTTTACCTCTACTTCTTTGTTTCATCTCAAAATTTAAAGTTATTTCTTTAAGAAAAAAGCAGCTTTCTTTTGGTTCTTTCTAACTTCATTTATTTGTAACCATTATGTGAAAATTCCCTCTTACTTGAAGCTTTTATTCGCCTATGTGTTAATAAGTCACAATAATAGTTTGGCTAGGAACCACACTAGTGGATTCTGAGGGATGCCTAACACCTTCCCCTTGGGATAATTTCAAGCCCTTACCTAATCTCTAGTCACGTAAATCAAACCCTTCCTAGTGTCCCAATGCACTTAAATCATTAGGTGGCGACTCTCAGTTAGAACGCAATTCCCAAAAGGGAATGAGTTATCCTCCCAAATGTCATAAACCCGATTTCCCGAGAAAAAGGAGATGAGACAGCATGTTGACTGTGTTTGTGAATTTCTTTTAGGATTTTACCATTTCAAGCAATGACTATGATTTTACATTTCTTATGTGCCTTTATTTCTTTAATCCCTTTAAGTATTTAGTTTCCTCTTCTATACCAAAACTGACTTGTCTTTTGTTTCTTTTCCTTATTTCTTTTAATGCTTTCCTTTACTGCATTCCTTTATTACTGTCTTGATTATTATTACTTTATGAACGTACAAATACATGACAACTTGTTTTAATTATTGCATAAGCATGTTTCCAACATCATATTCAACTTGGGCCAAACAAAATACCATAGCAACGCTTAAAATAAGTGGTTACGCTCTTCCGATATTATCACCCCCTAAATTCGGCACAGGCATATTTGCGGTAAAACTAGTCGATCAACGGTGTAGTTGAGGTTCCGCCCTTTTCCTCTTGAGTTGCCCGCTCAAGGTTACAAATCAAATACCCCACAGAAACCTTACTCTATTTAATTGTGCATGTATCATGGTCAAACCTAGCTGAGTTAGTTATGTTTTCCACATAATAACTCTTTAAGATAGCCTTGTCCAAATTCCACTGGGTTTTCGTATAACCCAAACGGACACTACCACGCTTTGTGCATTTATTAGGAGAACTAATTGCTTTTATGCCAATTATTGATATTTAGTAGTCGAGTCAGGTGGGGGTTAGGGCCTAACCCTTTTGTTTTGCAAAAACAGGAGGCACGAAGTCCCCAAATTCGGCATAGTCACCAATATCCACACGAAATTGCTAAGTTGGTGGGAGGATCTTCATTCCACTGATAAGACTCTTGTCCAAAAGTTCTTAGGGAATCTACCTTCTCTCCTGTAAATCCAACCTAACAACAAAATCATAAAAGCTACTACTCAATTCTGGGATTGTGATAGGTCTGTGTTCCACTTCAGAGACATTGAGATGACACCATTGCTCGAGAAAATAGGAGGACTAGCTGGCATACCATGGGAAACTCTGGGTTTGTAAATGCCGAAAAACCGCAAGGGTAGAGGCTTTCTCAAAAATTATTCGCTTAAAGAAGAATCCAGACTTGACATGATTAAAGATTCGTATATTACCTTTGACTATTTATACGAAAGGTACGGTCATAGCAAATCTTACTGCACTTATCCTGATGAGTTCGCCCTTACATCATTGAGGCATATCCACTTAAGGGTCTTTGTCTTTATATTCTACTTCTTGGGGATGATAGTGTTTTCGATGAAGAAAGCAAGGATCCATACTAGGCTAGCTATAGTCACCAAAACTCTAATGGAGGGATTAATGGACAACTATTCAGTCTCGTACCAATGATCATTGCAAAGATATACCGAGCCCTAAAAAGGTGTCAACAGGGATCCAAACACTTCGAGGGTTGTAATTTTCTACTTCACCTTTGGCTCGTAGAACATCTCCAAAAGGGTGAGTACCAACATGAAATCCATCGAAGGGACTGGAGAATGCTAGAGAATGGGTCGAACTCTTCAAAAATCTCATTGAGGACCAGGTACAATGAATGTTCGAGTGGTTCCCATCCGAGGGGTTCATCGTCCGATCCAGGGACGCACCTTTCCTGATACTAATTTGATTAAGAGGAATGTACCCTTACGTACCTCTTCGAGTTATGAAACAAGCGGGTAGAAAGCAGTTTGTACCCAGGGTAGACAAGATAAGACATTTTCGGGCTGACTTCCAGGATCATGATAGTCTTTACAGGTGCCAGGCTCAGCACATGTGGCATTGCAAGATTGTCTTGGGAAAGGGCACCATCAAACTAGACAGATACCATGCAGGTTGTGCTCCTTGTTATTTAGGCTGGATGGAGGATAATCATAGTGGACTGGGTCAGCCCGGATTTATTCGAGGTAAAAAGAACATAGATGAAAAGGCCAAAGCACAGGTCAAGTACAACCATCTGCGAAACAGAATCCGAGAATATTAAAGCGAGCATCGTGTGATACATGAAGCTAATCAAAAACTAATTTAAGAGTGGAAGGATATGGCCATCAGCGCCAACAAACGATTGGTCTATTGGAGCGACGTATAGTAGAGTTGGAAAAGAAGTTGTTGAAGAGGGTCGAAGACTGCCGGACAGCTAAAGGAAATGACTGGGACAGCTGGCCAGAGCTTACTTGCTACTAGGACTACGCGAGCTAAGGAAGCTGTTCGATGGAGCCAATGATGCCGAGTCTGGGGAAGGTCCATCTGGACCAAATGTGATAAGGCCAATGGCCATTAGTGATTTTTATTTTCTTGTTATTTAGTTCATTTTGTGATTCGTCTACCTTTTATCAATAAAATGAGGCATTTAGAATTCAAAGTTATCCAAATCAATTTGTCTCTAGGCCAAACTCAGGAACAACAAGGTCCCCAAAATTAGGACCCCATTTTGATTTCAGCACTACTTGTTTAGATATTGCAACATTTTTCTAATGATCCTCACTGACTTGTTACCTTTTGTTTTTACTTTTCTTTTTTCCCCTCCCTAAAGGTTAGTTCGTGAACTCTGCAATATCATTATATTTTACGAGATCTGGGGGCCATCAACATACTCCTCCTCCCAGTCCTGTCAGACAAAAAAACAAAGGAAACATGGAAGACTTGAACAACTCAAATGAATGGGTAGAGGTCACTCATGATACTCTGGTCCCCAAGGAAAATGCATCCCAACTAGAACAAGAGCTGTTAATGTTTCAAGAAGAACTTGATCAAGTCCGGAAGCTGGAAAATCTGTCTTTTTCCCTCACCACTCCAGAGGTTACTTTCCCCAATACTCAGAATCCTGTACCTCCGAAAAACATCCCAAAGTAACAAAACCTTCGAGCTCCTCACCACTCCTGCAATACCTTCCATACCATAAATAACACCCAACTACTAATCCCAGAACTCCACAAACGACCACGGCCGCACCCAACATAATACCCCATCTATGTGGAGACTGTGTCGTACTCCACCTAGCCCATATCAAGCACACCCGAGTCTGATGATAGGGATTTGCTTATCAGAAACCTGGCTGAAGAACTTAAATGGTTGACTAGCAGAATTTAAGGCGTTGAAGGTGGTAAGGGAATTAATGGGCTAAACTGTGAAGATCCTTGCATACAGCCCGTTGTCGAACTCCCTGAGGGGTACAAAAATCCTAAGTTTGAAATATTCGATGGCACAAGGAATCCCAGGGTCCATTTGAGAACATACTATGACAAATTGGTTGGAGTAGGAAAAGCTGAGAAGATCCGCATGAAGCTTTTCATGAGGAGCTTGAAGGCAGACGCCTTATCTTGTGGTACATTAGCGAAGATCTGAAAAAGTGGTCGAATTGGGTAAGCATGGCGTCTGATTTTATGGACAGATTCAGGTTCAATGCGGAGAACGTGCCAGATATGTTCTATATTCAAAATCTGAAGATGAAGCCCACAGAGACCTTCCATGCATATGATACTCGATGGAGGTCTGAAGCTGCCAAGGTTAGGCCGACTCTGCAAGAAGAGAAAATGAACAAATTCTTCGTTCGGGCCCAAGGCCCACCATATTATGAGACTGATGATGATCGAAGGCCACTTATTTTCTGACATTATCAAGCTAGGAGAAAGAATCAAGGAAGGCATCAAAAGTGGTATGGTTACGAACTTTGAAGACCTGTAAGCTACCAATAAGGCTTTACAGTCTGGTGGTACATCTAAGAAAAGGGACGTAGGTGCTCTAATGGTTGCACAGAGGACCAAATCCCCTATCAAATACAAACATATCTGATACCTCCAATCATATATCAGCCTACCCCAAACCACCCAGCACCCTCACCCTCTTACCAAACTCCTCCACTCACTTATCAATCACATCCCGCATATCAGTCGACTTCACTCAAATAATCCCAACCAGGACATGTTTACGAAGCCTATAATACCCAACCATCCCACTATCAATCATTTCCCCCACGTCAAATATTCCCTAGACCTCGACTAAATTTTGACTGCAGGCCTCCCAAACCGTTGCTGGACTAACTGACCAGCTGTATGAACGTCTGAAAGATGCTAATTATGTCACCCATATCCCTTCTATAACCCCTGAAAATCCCCCTCAATGGGTCAATCCAAATAAATAATGTGCATACCATTCCGTCATGAAATGACATACCATTAATGAATGCCACTCTCTAAAAGATAAGATGCAGACTTTGATTTATAATAAGATCATTGTATAAAAAGAGCTTGATCCGAATGTCCGCGATAACCCTCTGCCCGACCACAAGGGCGACGGTATTCACATGATCGAGATTGAGGATAACTGGGACCCCAAGGGATCAATCAGTTTAATCGAAAAAGGTGACGATCCAAAGAAGCCAGTAGGCATACCCTTAATCCGATTGTGGTCCAGATTCAGCCTTCTAGGGGCGCCGAGGTATACACGTCCATGCCACTCGAGTTTGAAGAACCATCTTTTGCAAAGACACCACTGCCGATTGAGGTTGAGTATATGTAACCAGCAAATGCACCTACACCCTTCGAAGTTGCAGTTTTACGCCTAAGGGGTCTCCTATGTTCGGAGTAAAGATAGATACGCCAATTCCAGTTGCAATGTCGGTAGTAACACCATTCCACAAAAATGCCTTACCTTGGGACTACCAGCCGAGGCCAGAAGAAAAGGGAAGGTCAAGTTCGGGAGGTCGTTGCGGCACAGGTTATGACAAGAACCGGTAGGGTTTATACCCTGGAGCATTTAGTCGAATCAAAACAACAGGCCTCTAGTCGGCTAACCATCACTGATACTAGGCCCGATGATCTCTGGGGAAAGAGATAAGCCAAAGAATACTAAATGATTGATCAGCTTAACAAAACACCATCACAGATTTCTATCCTTGCTTTGCTACAAAGTTCTGATGCACACAAGAATACCTTGCTAAGAGTGCTGACTGAGGCATATATACCAAGTAACATTACTGGCAAAGAGATGGCTAACATGGTATTCCAGATATTGGAAAGTCAAAAGATAACTTTTCATGAATATGAGCGACCACCAGAGGAGTTGAATCACAACAAGGCATTACACATCACCGTGCAGTGCGAAGATTACTTTATCATCAGGATCCTGATTGATGGAGGGTCCAGTCTCAATATTTCTCCATTAGTGACACTCAGGACATTAGTAAAGGGGTTGCATGAGATCAAGGGCGGGCCATCAACGTCTAAGCTTTCGCAGGATCCCAAAGGTCCACTATTAGGGAAATTAGGTTGTGTTTGCAAATAGGGCCTACTTGGTTTGATGTTTATTTTTAAGTGATAGATGTGTCGGCATCTTAAAATCTGTTATTGGGATAACCATGGATTCATACCGCTGGGGCCGTGGCGTCAACACTACATCAGGTAGTGAAGTTTAAGTGGAATCACCAAGAGTTGATCATTCAGGGTGATGATAGCAATCCCATATAAAGTGGCCAGACCCGCCCAGCGATAGGAGGCAGAAAAAGGATAGGCGGGGAAACTTATCACCATATCAAGCGAGTCAATTCCATCGATAAAGACAAATGGTGGGACCCCAAAATTGAAAGCATATTGAACTGGAGCAGATATGAATCTGGAAAGGGACTTGGAAAGAATCTCCAAGGAATCGCTAAGCCTATCAAGCTCAAGAAACATGGAACCACCTTCGGATTGGGGTATGAGTACACTTGGGAGGAATTCAACCACTGGTCAAATGGTGCAGTCCCTACTATCCATTAGAGCATCCAATACCATGCTTGGAGCAGACTTTCCCACCGGCCAAAGTTATCTATGGGTCAGAAGAAAAGGAAGCACTGGCAGCAGTGAGGAATTTGTTCTTAGAAGATGATGACATGGATTGTTATGTCATTTTCGAGGAGGAGGGGGAGGAAAGCCATTCTATTAGGCTGTAAGCAGAGGAGCATGCCTCAATAACTGGACCGTCAGAACCAGCAGAGCTCAGAAAGCCTCGGGGTAGCAAGACAGAATAAGCTTCATGCACTATTTTTATTTTACTAGTTGACTATCCTTTCGCATTTTAAATTTCACAAAAAAGAGCTCCAATTTTCAAAACGATTATGGAATTTATCAAAGCATTTCAATTTTTCCTATAAATCAATACTCTTGTTATTTTTTTTCATTACTTTACTTATACAACATTACTATTACTTCTCTTGATGAACCAATAATTGTGACATACAATGAGACAATGCAACAAATGGATACAGATTCAAAGGAAGATGACATACCAGAAGAGATTGTCAAGGAAGTTGAGAATTATAAAGACAGACCAAAGTCCAACCTAGACGAGAATGAGATTGTAACCTGGAAACGGAAAAAATGTCAAAGAAACACGAATCAGCAGTCACTTATCACCATCAGAAAAGGATGAGTCCACAGGATTTCTAAGAGAATATGAGGAAATATTCCCCTTGTCGTATGATGACATGACTAGTATGAGTACATCTATTATTGCACACAAACTGCCAACTAATCGGACATGTCTGCCGGTAAAGGAGAAGCTCAAAAATTTCAAGCCAGATACGAGTTTGAAAATCAACGAAGAATTAACCAAGTAGGTCAAAGCTAAAGTCCTCAAGGTAGTAAAATACCCAACATGGTCATCCAACATTGTACCAGTGCCAAAGAAGGATGGAAAGGTTAGAGTCTGTATCAACTATAAGGATCTCAATCGGGCCAGTCCGAAAGATTACTTCCCCTTGCCAAACATACATATCTTGATCGGCAATTGTGCCAAGCATGAGTTGCAATCATTTCTGGGTTTTTTTGCTGGTTACCAACAGATATGGATGGATGAAAAAGATGCTGAGAAAACATCTTTCATTACGCTGTGGGGAATATACTGCTACAAGATGATGCCGTTTCGATAAAAGAATGTAGGGGCCACCTACATGAGGGCCATGACTACCATTTTCCATGATATGATACACAAGGATATTGAAGTATATGTATATGATGTTATCATCAAGTCCAAGAAAGCCACTGATCATATGGAAGATTTGACGAAGTTCTTCAATAGGCTGAGAAGGTAAAATCTAAAACTAGATCCCATAAAATGTGCATTCAGGGTTCCTTCCGAAAAGCTACTTGGGTTCATTGTAAGTTGCCAAGGAATAGAACTGGATCAATCACAGGTCAAAGCTATTCAACAGTTTCTGCCGCCAAAGAACAAGAAAGATGTAATGAGTTTCTTGGGGAGACTCAACTACATCAGCCCATTTATAGCACAATCTATATTTATCTATGAGCCAATATTCAAGATGTTAAAGAAGGATGCCACCACCAAATGGACAAATGATTGCTAGGAAGCTTTCGACAGAATCAAAGGATACTTGTCAACACCGCCGGTCTTAATCCCGCCTAAACCAGGTAGACCTCAATTACTCTATATCGCAGTGTTAGATGGTGCCTTCGGTTACCTACTGAGGTAGCATGATAAAACGGGAAAGAAAGAACATGCCCTCTATTATCTCAGCAAGAATTTCACTCCGCACGAGGCATGGTATCTTTGTTAGAACGCACATGTTGTGCTCTGACTTGGGTGGCGCAGAAGCTGAGGCACTATTTCTGTGCCTATACCACATATCTCAAATCAAGGATGGATCCTTTGAAGTACATCTTCTAGAGGCCCGTGCCCATCGTCAAGCTAGCCAAGTGGTAAATCTTATTGAGTGAATATGACACTATCTATGTAACTTAGAAAGCAATCAATGGATAGGCATTGTCAGATCACCTTGCTGAGAATCTGGAGAATATGAATCCTTAATGATGTATTCTCCTAACCAAGAGGTATCATTTATAGGAAAAGACATTGCAGAATCATGTGATGGTTGGAGAATGTTTCTCAATAGAGCAGCAAATTTCAAAGGAGTTGGCATAGGAGAAGTCCTAGTGTCAGAAGCCGTTCAGCATTATTAAGTGTCTGCCAAACTCATGTTCCCGAGCACCAACAACATGGCCGAGTACGAAGCTTGCATTTTAGGGCCCACTATGTCCATTGATATGAACATCCAAGAGTTTCTAGTAATTGGGGATTCAGACTTGCTTATACATCAGGTCCGAATAAGAATGGGCAACCAAGAACTCGAAGATACTCCCTTGAAAGAGAATCACAAAGACAGAGTTCCAGCATGTTCCCAGAGTCCAGAATGAGTTTGCCGATGCACTGGCTACCCTATTATCCATGATACAACATCCAGATAAGAACTTCATTGATCATGTCTCGTTGAAGATCTATGATTAGCCAGCTTACTCTGCTCATTTCGAAGAAGAAGCAGATGGAAAACCTTGGTTTCATGACATCAAGGAATACTTGGCAAAAGAAAAATACCCAAAACTTGCAAACACTACTTAGAAACGCACACTTCAAAGGTTGTTCAACAAAATTTTTTTCACAATGGAGGAATCCTATATAGGAGGACTCCTGATTTGGGATTATTAAAGTGTGTCAACGCAAAAGAAGCATCCAAGCTGTTAGATGAAATTCATGCCGAGACCTACAGTCCACATATGAATGGTTTAGTTTTAGCAAAAAAAATACTTCGGGCTGGTTATTTCTGGATGACTATAGAGACAGATTGTATCCAGTATGTCAGGAAATGCAACCGCTGTTAGATACATATAGACATGATAAAGGTGCCACCGAATGAGCTTAATGCAATAAGCTCACCATGGCCTTACATCGCTTTGGGAATGGATGTCATTGGTACAATCGAGCCAGCCTCTTCCAAAGGGCACAGGTTTATCCTAGTAGCAATCAACTATTTCACCAAATAGGTTGAAGCATCATCTTACAAAGTAGTGCTTAAGAAAGTTGTGCCAGACTTTGTTCGCGATCGCATCGTTTGTCGATTCGAGATTACAAATTCAATCATCACTAATAATGGCTCCAACCTCAATAGTGACTTAATGAAATCTACGTGTGAAACCTTCAATATCAAACACGAGAATTCTACAGCCTATTGGCCTCAAATAAATAGAGTCGTAGAAGCCGCCAAAAAGAATATTAAGAATATTTGTGAGGAAACTGATCGAGAAGCAAAAACAGTGGCACGAGAATCTATCATTTTCTTTACTGAGGTACCGCACAACAGACCATACACCAACCGGGGCAACCCCTTATATGCTGGTTTACGGCACAGAGGCAGTCTTTCCTGCTAAGGTGGAAACTTCCTCCTTAAGAATCATACAGGAAGCAGAACTCGATCATGCAGAGTAGGTGAAAAGTCGCTATGAGCAGCTAGCTCATATAGAAGGAAAGAGAATGAATGCAGTTTGCCACAATCATCCCTATCAGAACAGAATGTCTAGAGCCTTCAACAACAGAGTCAAGACGAGAGTTCACACCGGGGCAGCTGGTGTTAATGAAAATTTTCCCACATCAAGATGAAGCCAAAAGGAAATTCTCTCCCAACTAGCAGGGTCCATACATGGTTTACCGGGTTTTGATAAAATGAGCCCTTATACTTGCAGAAATCGACGGGGAAGTTTGGCCAAAACCAATCAATTCACATGCAGTCAAGCACTACTATGTGTCATCTTATGCTTTCTTATATGAAGTAATTTGAACTGCTTCTGACCTAATTCCCATTTAAGAGATGATACATAGGCAGCCTTATGGGTTAAGTCATAATTTAATAAAATTTCCATTTCCCCTGCAATTGGAAATAGGGCGGAATTTTGAGGAGGACCCTCAAAATTTTGAAGTAATTTCAGCCAATCATTGCAAGTATCCGTTAGAAGCATCAACCCATTAAACTGGGGCAGAATTTTGAGGAAGGCCCTCAAAATTCCGTAGCAAGAAAGGTTGCAATGTCTTGAACCAAGTCACGGTCGTCGGTCCATCTAAAAGATATTCTTAAGTATGCATTTATGTTCTATTTTTGCTATATCATGCATGTCTTTTTTCGAAATTGCTTGTTTAGCAACACTACCCCAACGATATGTACAGTATCACCAGATCAGAATCGAGCTAGTCAAGCAAAGCTAGCGGGAACACGAACTAACCTTCCCCCTCTAATAACTCACAGTTTTTCTTTGGGTGCAGGCACTCGAATTGAAAAATCATCAAATATACAATACACTCACGAGACTCACATTGCTCATAAATACAACTCTCAGAACCGTTGCACTTACTCACAGCTGCTATCTGCGCACAGAGTCCTAAGCAGACATAGTATCCCCAGCAGTGGCAATATCGCAATCCACTATCAGCTAAGAAAATTCTATTATCATCTGCCCTTTTACTACTTGCATAAGGCTACTATTCTGCCTTCCAAGGTGAAGCTCTACATTTACCTGCATTTCTTTTTTGCATTGGATAAGGCTACCATTCAGCCTTCTAAGACTAAGCACTATCTCCCTCTGCATTTTTTTGCATTACATAAGCTACCATTCTGCCTTCCGAGGTTAAGCTCTACCTCTACCTGCCTTTTTGTATTGCATAAGGCTATCATTCTACCTTTCGAGGTTAAGCTCTACCTCTACCTATATTTTTTGCATTGCATAAGGCTATCATTCGACCTTCCGAGACTAAACACCGTCTCCATATGCACATTGCATGGCTGAAAGATCACCACCCTATCTGCACTTGCATGGCTAATTGTCGCCACTTTATTTTACACGTGTATGGCTGAAATATCGCCACTTTATTTTACACTTGCATGGCTGAAATATCGTCACTTTATTTTACACTTGCATGGATGAAATATCGCTACTTTATTTTACATTTGCATGGCTGAAATATCGCCGCTTCATTCTACATCTTGTATGGATGAAAGATCGCCACCCTATCTGCATTTCAACGGCTGAAATATTTCAACTTTATTTTATACTTTCATGGCTGAAAGATAGCCACCCTATCTGCATTTCATCGGCTGAAATATCACCACTTTATCTTGCACTTGTACGGCTGAAATATCGCCACTTTATTTTATACTTGCACGGCCGAAAGATTGCCACCCTATCTGCATTTCATCGGCTGAAATACCGCCACTCTATTTATGCTTGCATGGCTGAAATATCGCCACTTTATTTTATACTTGCATGGCTTAAAGATCGCCACCCTATCTGCATTTCATCGGTTAAAATATCGCCACTTTATATATGCTTGCATGGACGAAAGATTGCCGCTTTATTTTTACACTTGCATCGGTTGAAAGATCGCCACCCTCTGCATCTCATGGGTTGAAAGATCGCCAAACAGTCCAAAGGCATCATTGTTCGGAGGCACCATGTTCATAGCCCGAGAACGTCATGTCATGGCCTAAGGACCCCTCTTATATTTTGCATATCATTATTCAAAGGCATCATAGTTCGAATTAATCATTCTCAAAGACCGAGAATATCATTTCATGGCCTGCAAATCCTTTACTATAAGCTTCATGGCCAGGACGTCATCCTAACCAGCCAAAGACACCATTCATGGTCCGACGGGAACTTGAATCTTGTTTAAATTCCTGTACAGTATATTGCTTACTTAAAGGTAAACTGGCAAGCAACGGCCGCCTCAGCAAGAGCGATTCTACTCCAGTTCCCACAGTCCTATTGGACCTTAACCATTCATCCCGACCTAAACATTGCCATTCTTGAAGGTTCTCCATCGGCATATTCTGCCAACAGCTTCTGGACTAAATATGACCCAATTCCTATAAAATCGGGGATATGTAGGCAGCTCAGAAGCCAGGATGTGGCCTAACTTCTTCAAATTGTTTGGTGGGGTCAAAATTGGTCATCATATCTTTACCCGACAGCTCTTTCTTCCTTCCGGGGTAAAGAGGGGAAGCTATTGATATCTAATTTTTTCATGTATATTTCCATATGCAAAATACCATTCAAAACAATATGTACATACATATATGATTATTTCCCAAGGTTCTATTATTTTTCTCAAATTTTTAAAGATTTCAAAATCAATGTAATTGCCCCTATTTTATCAAGAAAGGCCCAATAAGTATTCCCGAAATTGGTATTTTGGTAATTCATTTATTGTACTCTCATATTTATACTAAAATATAATTAGTATAATTTTTACAAATTTATTTAGTATTTTTAAAAGCTAAATTGCATATAATTACTATATTAGCCTATTTTAAGATTTAATTGTGTTTATAATTTAAAAATTAGCTCAAGTATTTTTAATCTAATATTTATATATTATTAATTAACTTTGTATCTTTTATTTGTTCCCAAAAATTACTTTACTATTTTAATAAAATAAATAAAGGAAAATAGCTATTTAAGTATTAGCCTATTTTTATTTCTCTTTTAGCCAGATTTGGCACCACTAATACAACCCAATTTCAATTTCAAATCACCCACCCAACTCTTAAAATTACCCAACCCATAGCACGTCTAAACAACCCGCCCAGCTTCCCGTTTAATCTGGGCCGTTGATCGAAATGATCATCGGTCATAATTCTCCTTTTCCCTTTTTAATTTAGCAACCCCTAAACCTAAATCATTTTCCACCTACCAAGACACCTCTAACCCCTCCCACCACTTCCACTATAAATCCAACGGAATCCATGGCTTTTTATGCCATTGGAGTCTTACACCAGCCTCTTATGAGTCCCACATGCCTGATTTAAGGATTTAAGGCCTGACCACGAAGAATCTGAGTCCACGCTTAGTTTGATTCAAGATCTATGGCCACCTTTGGCCTGCTCAGGCGAACCATAGTTGTTCGAGCATGACCTCGACCTCTCTGCTTAGATCAGTGACTTTTTCAAGCTTTTCTCACTACCGGGGTTCTTTTGAGACCCTAACCTTTCGAGGTTTTTCTGATCCATTATATATCTATGCATTCCCTAAGCTTTTAAATGATTTTTCTGGCTTTTCTTCCAAAAACTACTTTCAAAACCATTTCTTTTTCGATCTAGGGTTTTTGAAAAGTATTTAAATGTTACTCTGACTTTCTTTTCTTTTTGTGTGTATCTGCCGCTACTATGTTCTTGTATTTTCTTCTATGGTGTTCTTGTATGCTTCTTTTCTGGTGTTCTTGTATACTTCTTCTACAGTATTTTCCTACATTGTGTTCTCGTATGCTTTTTCTACTATACTTTCCTCTACTGTGTTCTTACGTGTTTCACCTACTGTATTTTCCATTATTATGTTCTTAAGTGTTCTTATTAAGTTCCACCTACTGAGCTCTATTTAAGTTTCTTCTAAAATTTCTTAGCATGCTTTTTCTAAAGATCTTATCAATTTTTCCCGTTATGTCTCGTATTAGCTTCTTCTACTCCAATTTCTTTGAGCTCTTCTACTGTGTTCTGCATGTCACTTTTCTATCATGTGTCCTCATAAGTTTCTGTTGCTGAAAGGAACATGTTAGAGGTTTCAGCCTTTTCTGAGGCCTCTGAACCTTTTCAATTAATTTACTTGCCCTCTCATCTTTGCGCTCGATTAATGGTGGAAATCGTAGAATTAGGGGGCTCTTCTGAGTTTGGCTATGTGATTTGCTTGAACTAGGGTTATTTCAAAAACCCTTACTCTTTCAGACCAATTTCGAGTCTATAAACTGATTTGGACATCCCTGTTTTCATATGATTCTGAATTTTTGCTAAACCCTTCTGCACTGGATTCTTTCTATTGATTTTTACAATGACACGACCTCTTCTTTCATATGTCTGCATGTTTTTTATATATGACAAATTTCCCTCTAAAGGGTTTTTCAAACTTGTAATTAGCTCAGACTTCCTTATAAATAGGACTAATTGATTTTGCTTCCTTGTTTGCTGATTTTCCTTATGACTCGACTTATTTTTAAAACAGCTGTTATGACTTGGTTCATTCATACAAAATCTCTGACCTCTAATTTACAAGCTACTAAGTGATTTTCTTACCTTAATTGTACAACTGCGTATTTCAAAATTTAGTACTTAAATAAAAATTCCATGTATTTACCCCTAATTGCCTACTTTACACAAAGTGCTTATTCAATTTCTTTCCTCAAATCGGATTTTTTTCCTGTTTGAATCTGAATTCCTTCGTTAAAGAAGTATTGTGTGATTGATTCTTAATTGATATTTAGTTTCTTAACTATTTTTCTTACCTTTCCCTTTCCCCTCTCAGAACTCTATTTATGTATTTGCACTCTCTTTTAGTCCCTAAGTACTCCCCTCCCCCCCTCTTGTGACCCTTGCCTTGGGACCTTGAGTTCCCTCTGAACTTGGACCCTTGAGGGTTAGCCTATCCACACTGCATTATGTCTTAATCTTGTGATACATTTGGGTGTGAGCACTGTCCGGAGTCCATATGAGATTCTTAGGGAACTCTAACACATCCAAATGGGATAAAGGCTTTGGATAATGATCTCTTTGGAGTTAAATTACTTCATACTTCAGACAGGAAGTCTGAATCAAGCTTGCCTTGGTTATACTTTTAATATCTTATGTATTTTCTTTTTTTATATTCATTATGGGCTATAGTAATTTTGTAATAAACTCTTGTGCTAGCTAGTGAAAAAGGGAGGGATAACTATGTATACGAAGGGTAGATATTCTGCCTATAGGTGTATTTCTGAATTTTTGCACTTTCATATAGATATCTTTCCTATAGGTTATTTTTTGAATTTCTGCACTCTCATATAGATATCCTGCCTATAGGTTATTTTCGAATTTATGCATTTCTCATATAGATACCATGTCTGTAGGAATTATGCATTCTTTCGTATAGATACTATGTCTATAATTACCTAAAAATCTGAATCCTGCATATACACAAAGAAAATATGCCTATTGGTCTTTCTGAATCCTGCATATACATTCTTCATCAGCCAATCATGTTTATAGGTCCTAATAAATCAACTGCAATTAGATATCATGTTCAAAGGCTTAAATGAAATTCAGCACGTAAATATCATGCTTATAGGATTTCTGCATTTTACCATGTCTGTTAAAAGTGTTTTAAAATCAACACACATATAAAGCATGTCCATCGGAGTCATTAATCAAGTATGAATCGCTTTACTTGCTTATAAGTCTAAAACCAGTAATAATGACAACCATCAGTTGCAGAACTTATGATCTCTTGCTAAGACTTGCTTTTTTTTAATAACTGATGACTTCCTTAAATCAGTATGTATTCAATTTATCGTTTTTGAAATTAGTATATATTATGCATATAGGACCCTCGTCCAATATGTAGGAAAGCCTTAGGGCTAAAATCATAAATTGAATCTGATTTTATTAGCTATAACCAGCAAGCAGGCCTGAATGAGGCTCATTATCTGAACTATGTAATAAATCAGTCTACTTCAACCCTTTAAGTTTTAAACAGACCTTAAACAGTATGTGCAAGTCATGCTAAATTATGTGCATTCTTTGGTATAAAGGAGGTCTATCTGAGTCATTCACTTGTTTATGTGTTTTCCCCAACTTGCTATACGTCGTGTTTTTGTATGTCGCCTTAGATCTTTTGCCTTTGAAATTAAAAACAAGCCTAATATCCCTTTCCTTTAGGATTAGTAGTCCTAAATGCCTTTGGGACTGATAAGATTGGGGCGGGTAATAGCATGCAATAAGCAAACGAGACCATTCCGTGCTTTAATACCTTAACGGGGTGGGAAAGGGTAGATATGGATATGATGACCACGCTGTAACATCATGTGTATCCCTTTCTGAGGAGTGATTATCGGATGTTATGTGGGGTGATCCATATTATTTAATAACCTAGGACCCCATTTCCTCTATTTCTTTGTTTCATCTCAAAATTTCAAATTATTTCTTTAAGAAAAGACAACTTTCTTTTGGTTGTTTCTAACTTCGTTTATTTGTAACCTTTATGTGAAAATCCCCTCTTACTTGAAGCTTTTATTCACCTATGTGTTATTTGCACTTAAATCACAATAATAGCTTGGTCGGGAACCACATTAGTGGATCCTGAGGAGTGCCTAATACCTTTCCCTTGGGATAATTTCAAGCCCTTACCCAATCTCTGGTCACTTAAATCAAACCCTTCATAGTGTCCTAATGCAATTAAATCATTAGGTGGCGACTCTTCAATTCAAACCCAATTCCCAAAAGGGAACGAGTTGTCCTCCCAAATGTCATAAACCATATTCATGAGAAAAACGGGGCACAACACAGACGTCTAGTACCAATCCATGAGACTCTACTAAACCTGCTCATGAATCGTGAGATCTATGTAACCTGGGTTCTGATACTAACTTGTCGTGATCCTAAAATCGAGCCAGTCGTGATGGCGCCTATCGTGAAACTAGGCAAACCGACAGAACTCCTGAATTAACCATTAATTATTAAAAGTCATTTTTAGGCCTTTAATATCATCAAATATCTCGTAATGTAAGTCTAAATGAGGGGTGCAAAATAAATACACAAGCCTGACATCGGAGTGTCACAAGTCACGAGATCTACTAAGGTCTGAATACAATAAAGAGTCTAAAAATATACTAAAAATCTAAGGAAGACAAAAGGGAGAAGACAAGGGCTGCGAACATCGGGCAGCTATCTTGCTTACTCCGATGAGTCTGCTACTGAACAATCAACACCCACTACCAGATTTGGAAATACCTGAACCTGCACATAAGGTGCAGTAAGTAATGTGAGTATGCCAACTCAGTAAGTAATAAAAGCAAATGAAAGCTGAGAAGTAAGAAAACACCTAAACCACGTCATAATGTTATTGCAAATGCAGTACATTTTCCAAGACAGTACTGAAACCATTTACTTCATAAATCAAGCTTAGTTTCAATAAAACCTTTTAAAATAACTTTCAATAGTTTCATATGAGTGATAAAACAGTGAGTAAAAATGAAAGAAACATAAACAGACCCTTAGGCAAAACATGTACCATAAACTGCCCCTCGGGTATAATATCAATAGAACCAGCTCCCCGGGCTACCTCACAATCACTCGTAATCAGCCTCTCGGGCATAACATGAATCACGAACCATCCATCAGATAGAACATGGATCAAGAATAGCCCCCGGTCAATAATATGAAACAACAACAACCCCTCAGGCTACATCATGTCACTTACACTAGGTATCCGCGCTCACTGGGGGTGTACAAAATCCTGGAAGGGCTCCTTACAACCCAAGCGCAATAAGAACTCATCTAGTGGCATAATAAAATAGGCTCTCGGCCTCATAACAAGACAACTCGTGGTGTAGCAAATCAGGCCCTCGACCTTATAATCATGAATAAGTACAATATTGCTACAGTGCACAGCGGGATCTAATAATATCCTCACACACAGGCCTTCGGCCTCACTCAGTCAGAAATCTTTCATGCCACTCGTGCAATAGTAAAACACGATTCTCAGCCCAATATATCATTTAAATATAAAAAAAATAGAGTAATTGTGGCTAGGTTATGAAAAACAGTATAATACAACAAGACTGAGTGCAATTATGAAGTCAAAATGTGAGGAGCAGTAGTAAAAATCGCCAAAGGTCCAAAATACTTGACACGAGGCCCAAATATGGATTCAGCCCTAAGCATGATAATACTTTCCAAATCATAGAGATAGAAAACAAGTTTTTATCAAATACGTGACTTAACAGTCATACAAGATGGACTAAGTCACAATCTCTAACGATACACGATCCTACGCTCGTCATTTAGCGTGTGTGTTACCTCAAAGTAGCACAATAATGTAACATTTGGGGTTTCATACCCTCAGGACAATATTTACAATCATTACTTACCTCAATCCGGTCCAAACTCTATTCCGCGATGCCTTTGCCTCCCGATTCTACCTCCAAATCTAACAAAAAATAGATTCATAAATATCACAATATGCTAAGGGAACGAAGCCCACTCGAAAATAATCAATTTACACCAAAAATCTCCAAATTGGCCAAACCCGATCCTCGGGCCTATGTCTTGGAATCTGATAAAAAATTAAATCAATATAATCATTATCCTCACATAAGTCTATACATATCAAAATCATCAAAGTCCGACATCAAATTCCCATTCAAATACCCAAAATCATCTCTCCAATTTCTTCCATTTTTCCCCCAATTTTCGCCCCAAATTTGCAATTTATATGATAAAAATCAAGATACAATCGTGGAATTTAACCAAACTTTAGTTAATACCACTTACACCAATCAATCCTCTGAAAATTTCATCCAAAATCGCCTTCTCATGAGCTCTCTAATGAAAATTTAAAATTATAGACCAAACCCTCGTTTTTAGAACTTAATATTCTGCCTATATATTTTTATCATTGCGAACGCGGAAGTACAATCACGTTCGCGAAGCACAAAGCTTATCTAATCAAAATTCTCTCCTTCGTGAACGCAAGGGCCCACCCGCAAACACAAAGACCACATAGCTCGGCCCTACGCGAAAGCGATACCCTGGTCGCGAACACGTAGCTTGATCTCCTGAACCTTCACAAATGCGGGACCTGCATCGCGAACTCAAAGAACAAACCTACAGCCTCACTCAACAGCCCTCAGCAAACGTGAGGGCTTACCTTGAATATGAAGAAGGGGTTTTGTGCAATAAAAACACCAACAAATTCTGCCAGCTTTCAAAACCAATAATAGATCTGTTAACCACTCGAAACTCAGCCGAGGCCCTCAAGACCTCAACCAAACATGACAACACATCCCTTTAACCTAATTCAAACTTGTTCCAACTTTCGAAATGCTCAAAAGCATCAAAATATCAAAACACCTCGGGTTCAGGCCTAAGAATTTCAAAACTTCCAAATTTCGCTTTCGATCAAAAAGTCTATCGAACCTCGTCCGAATGACCTGAAATCTTGCACACACGTCATAAAATGACACATTGTACCTACTCCAATTTTTGAAATTCCATTCGGACCCCGATATCAAAAATTTCACTACCAACTGGAAAATGCCAAATTTTTAATTTTACTAATTCAAGCCTAATCCTTCCATTGACCTCCAAAATACATTCTGATCATGCTCCTATGTCCCAAATCACCTAACGGAGCTAGACAAATTATAAAAATTCTAATTTGATATCATATACTGATAAGTTAAAACTTGGTCAAACCTTTTAAATTTTAAGCTTCAAATGGAGAACCGTTCTTCCAAATTCGTTTCGATTACACTGAAAACAAAAATCGATGATTACATAGGTCAAAATACATCACATGGGGCTAGTCCAGTGAAGTGCAAAATCTCAAAGCGATCGGCGTGGTCGTTACAGGTTTTACCAATTTCTCTCCTAATTTTAGAAAAGTATCTTATCGAATCGACGGTCTGCAAATCGTGCAGTAAACAAATCCCCCGTTAATGTTTCGAGGTAGTGAATAATGGAGGGTAATTCAAACCCAAGATATGTTCCTTACCTTCTTTAGGAGCTCATTTTGGTGCAATATTGCAGTGCTACAGGCACATATACTGCGCATCCAAAAATTCTTGAATGGGATATATTAGGTTCATGACCCAAAACTAATTGCAACGGGAAATATTAATGATAATTTATCAGTCTAAGATGAACTAGCATTGATACATGCAAAATGGAATGACCCCAGACAGAAGTGGGTAACCTTGTTTTGGTGAGTAACGATCTTTCTATCAATTGCAGACGCTTAATTAAAGACTCCGTAAGGCCATTTTGAGTAAGAACATAAGCTACATGATGTTTTACTTTTATCCAAATTCATAAGCAATAATCATTAAATGTTTGGGATGAAAACTTAACAGCATTATCAAGTCTAATGGACTTACTTGGATTATCGAGAAATTACGCCCGTAATCGAATTATTTGTGCCATTAATTTTGTAAATGCGAGATTGCGAGATGACAATAGTCACACATGAGACCATCTAGAAGATGCATCTATTATGACCATAAATATATAAACGACCCACTAGGTGGGTGAATAAGTCCCCAAATGTCCCCATGTATATGTTCTAAAAATGCAGGAAACTCAATCCCACATTTATTGGTGATGGTCTTATTATTAACTTGTCTTGATAACAAGAAGTGCAAGAAAATTCATTATTTAAATGAAACTTTAAATTATTTAATGGAGATCCATTTGATTTTTCTATAATTCGTCTCATCATAATTGTTCCAGTGTGTCCCAATTGATCATACCAAAATACAAAAATATTGGAATCAGTCATGTTTTGGTTTACGGTAGAATGTGCTTCAATTGCACTAATTCTTGTCCAATTCAAGCCACAAGATAAAGATTAAAATTTCTCATTAACCCTTTTATGGCTAGAGACATTCTTGCTAATGATGAGATATTCAAGATTATTCTCATCTATAGTCTCAATATGATATCCATTCTGGCGGATGTCTTTAATAATCAACAAGTTCCTCTTGGACTTGGAGGAGAACATTGTATTATCTATTATAAGCAATGTTCTCTTAGATAGAGTTATAGTAGTTTTTCCAGAGCGTTCAATTAAATTATTACTATCAGAAATTGTAGTAACATATGCCTTATACATATTTAAATGAGAGATATTTCTTCATTTTGAATATTGTATGTGTTGTAGATGAATCAACTATACAACTATTTTTGTAATTGAATTTTGATCCAAATTTATTTTATGAGATATCCATCTTTGCTTCCTATTATTTGACATGGAAAAAAATATACGAATAAATATTAATATTTTCAGAATGTATACTTATAATACTAATGAATAATTAAAAAAAAACAAATCCTATTGCGCTTAAATGCCTCTATGTACAGTAGCTTGTATCAATAAAAAAAAATTGTTGCCTCTCTCTGTTTCGCGATTGATTTTTATCCGTTATCAAAACAAGTAAATAACTAACAACCTTTTTGTTTATGAAACAGAAAAATAGAAACATAAATAATACTACTCCTCCTAGTACTACTACGTATCTGCCTTCCCTCAACCGACAACCTTTTGATGGGAGGATTATAAATGGGCAATGAAGATAATGTTTATATATTTGGGCTAAAAAAAGTTATATGTTATAAATAGAGAGATTTTACACTTCTATTTAAGGTGAATGTCTTTAATTAGAGAGATTCTAGAGTCCTATTATTGGTAGCTAAATTATCCCACTCCCTATAAATAAAGGGGTCTTCTACCATTGTAATACACCCCTAACAATCTCTAAATATCAATAAGAATACTTCTCTCTCTCTATTCTCTCTATTGCTCTTGTTCTTGCATTATTGTTCTTGTCTTTATATTATTTCATAACACGTTATCAGCACGAGACTCTACCGTCTCAAGAACCATTCTCGAAAAATCTAAGGTATTTCCCTCTTCCTAAATTAATTTTCGATTATGTCTGACATTACGAAAAGAAAGTTCGTTGCCCTTGAAATTTCGGGCAAGAACTATATGACATGGGTGTTGGATGCTGAAATCCACTTAGATGCTATGGGTCTCGGAGACACCATTAAAGATAGAGAAAAAGCATCCACCCAAGACTGTGCGAAGGCCTTGATTTTCTTGCGCCATCACCTTGATGAAGGTTTGAAGATTGAATATCTCACCGTCAAGGAACCACTCATCTTGTGGAACGGCTTAAAGGAGAGATATGACAACCTGAAGTTGGTCACTCTGCCACAAGCACGATATGATTGGGCTCATCTGAGGCTCCAGGACTTTAAGTCCGTTTCTGAATATAATTCTGCAATGTTCAGAATTACTTCTAAATTGAAGCTATGCGGAGATAAAATCTCCTATTATGATATGCTTGAGAAAACGTTTACAACGTTTCATGCCTCCAATATGGTACTGCAACAACAGTACAGAGAGAAAGGCTTTACAAAGTACTCTGAACTGATTTCTCTTCTACTAGTGGCTGAGCGAAATAATGACCTGCTCATGAGAAATCACGAAAATCGACCCACTAGGTCTACACCACTGCCTGAAGCAGATAAGGTGCACTCTCATTATGCCAAACATGAAAAGGGCCATGGTCATGGTCGTAAACGGGGTCATAGCCAGGGACGTAGACAAGGAAGAAATTCCAATAAAGTCCATCAACCCCCAAGGAGAGATAACCGCCGAAAGCAGAAACGGGATCATGAAGATCCTAAGGCAAATGGTTCAGAAACTATATGTTATCGTTGCGGTGGGAAAGGGCACTGGTCAAAGACTTGCCGTATACCATGATACTTGGTTGACCTTTATCAAGCATCTCGAAAGAGTAAAGGCCCTGAAACAAATTTTGTCTATGACGACAACTTGGACATCACCCACCTGGATGTGGCAGACTTCTTTGAGCAACCCGAGGGGAAAATAGACCACCTAATCGGTGATGGGTCCGTGATGAAAGAAAATGGAGTTATTTGATTTTGTTCTACTTATTTGTATTAGTTAGTGAATAAACTAATAGTCATTAGTATTAGCTCGTATTAGTTAGTTCATGATGCAATGTTAGCAGTAGTTCTTTAGAATGTCTTCAATATGCTCAAATATCAATAATATTTTTATTTTCCAGTAGGGGTAATCGACTAGCCTGAAAAACTAGTCGATTATCTAGTATTTTCGCATTAAAGCTGAAAAACAATTGATCGACAATCGATTGTCTATGTCTAACAATCGATTGTCGTTAGACAGTGTAATCTGGAATTTTTCAAAAATCATCCACAATCGATTGTCTATGTCTAACAATTGATTGTCGTTAGACAGTGTAATCTGGAATTTTTCAAAAATCACCCACAATCGATTGTCTATGTCTAACAATCGATTGTCGTTAGACAGTGTAATCTGGAATTTTTCAAAAATCATCCACAATCGATTGTCTATGTCTAACAATCGATTGTCGTTAGGCAGTGTGATCTGAAATTTTTCAAAAATAGTCAACAATCGATTGTCGATGTTTAACAATCGATTGTCGTTAAACAGTGTGATCTGGAATTTTTCAAAAATAACCAACAATCGATTGTCTATGTCTAACAATCGATTGTCTTTATACAGTGAGGTCTGGAATTTTTCAAAAAATAACCAACAATCGATTGTCTATGTCTAACAATCGATCGTCTTAAGACAGTGTGATATGAAGTTTTTCAAAAATAGCAAATAATCGATTGTGTGTGTTTAACAATCGATTGTCAATGTTCAACAATCGATTGTGTGTGTTTAACAATCGATTGTTTTATGAAAATGCTTAAACTGAAATTTTCAAGCTGCATAGTAATCCATATAATCGACTATCTTATTTAGTTTGTCAACTGACCGCAGCAGATTTTGAAAATATTATTTAAATGTGACACAAACGGATTGAAGTTGTTTATTCTCATGTTCGTATATTTTCTTTTATATGTCAAACCATGGGAAGTAAATTGATTGAAGGCCCTGGAAGAGCAACTGTAACTCTGCCCAAAGGCACGACGTTTATCTTAGAGAATGCAATATTCTCCTCCAAGTCTAAGAAGAACTTGTTGAGTTTTAATGATATCAATCGCAATGTTCTCCTCCAAGTCTAAAAGGAACTTGTTGAGTTTTAAAGATATCATTCAAAATGGATATCATATTGAGACAGTAGATGAGAACAATCTTGAAATCTTCATGAAAACGAGGCTGCCCATTTCGGTTTGGGTTCACGCCATTTTGCATGCAGCAATGCTAGTTCGTCGGCTGCCCACTTTGGTTTGGGGTCACGCCATTTTGCATGCAGCAATACTAGTTCGTCGGCTGCCCACTTCGGTTTGGGGACACGCCATTTTGCATACAGCAATGCTAGTTCCTCTCTGACTGACGAATTGACACAAATATTCCCCGTTGCAATTGGTTTTGGGTCATGGACCCAATATATCCCATTTAAGAATCTTTGGATGCGCAGTATATGTGCCTGTAGCACCGCCATCCTGCACCAAAATGGGTCTGCAAAAAAGGTTAGGAATATATGTTGAGGTTGAATCGCCCTCCATTATTCGCTACCTCGAAACATTGACAGGAGATTTGTTCACTGCACGATTTGCAGACTGTCAATTTGATGAGACACTTTTCCCAAAATTAGGGGGAGAAGTTGGTGAAACCAAACGGGAAATTTTGTGGAAAAATGCATCATTATCTCATCTTGATCCACATACCTCTATTTGTGAAAGAGGCACAAAAGATTATCCATTTGCAAAGAATAGCAAATCAAATGCCTGACGCATTTATAGATTTGAAAAGGATAACAAAATCACATATCCCCGAAGTGAATGTGACAACATCTGATTCACGAATACATATTCATTATTGGAAGAATATGAACATGAAATTGGAATTAAATATACCACACTCACCCCTAGAAGGAGGTTTGAGATGATACCACACTCACCCCTAGAAGGAGGTTTGAGATGATATATGGCATGAATGATCGTTGGTCACGTACCTATTGTACGCCAAAGTATTTTGGAAATATGACTATTAAAGGACAACGATAATGCAAGAAACATATCTTGCATATAAGTTTGACATGACCATAGTGGTATAACTTTCTCTTTAAGAAAGATATTCACCACATGGATGTTGATGAATCTGTGGTAGTACAAAATTAATTGAGAGCTCTAGAAGAGCCAATTATTACTATGTTGGAGAAACACAATTGAGTATTGTGCTGTAGTAAGTCTCAAAGAAACTTATTCAGTTTCTAAAGTACACGCGAAAGCGATTGATTATATTGAGACTATAAATAAAGGAAGGCTTTGATATCTCCTATTACTACAACTTGTAGCGGGGTAATTTGCATATGAAAAGCTACCCGCTTTGTTCTCCAGTTTGTACTACACAAACGAAAGAATGCCACAATAAAGTGGATATCTATTGGTATAAAACCCATGTCATAATAAACCTGAAGTTTATTGATAAGTGCACATGTCATGGTGTAAATTTGAAGTTTACCAATATTGATAATTTGTTCAGTTAGCATTCGTATTAGCCATCTCATTTTAAGTATGATGTGCAAATTCACACAGGTGAATATCAAAGAACTAGAAAGTTCTTTACGAATTCTCTTGTATCACTTGTTCTCATTAATGAACTGACCAACTACAGAGTTCGGGTTGAAGCCCATAAATTCTGGAAATATCAAAGGTAAATATGGGCCCATTCACCTGCCATGTATACCACATATGATGCATCTATGATATGGTTACATGCGCAATTGTTATTAACCCGCAGCCTGGCCGGTGCTTGCGAGGTAAATTGTTCAGTAATCTAACTTCGAGCATAATTTCCAGATTTTCTACTCAAGATAGTTCATCTTGATAAGTTGGTTTATATCAAAGTTGGTTTAGCAAGATAATTATTGAGTGCTTCCACTTAATAGCTAAACTGTTTCTTATGAGAACAAAGTTATATATATCAGTTTGATATACGTTGTATACGAGAGTTTATTCTTCCCTCACAAGTGGTTCAGGGTCAGGAACCAAATAATTTCATCTTATTAATGTGCTGTGTATATTGACATGATAATGCACAAAGATGATTTCCCAAAGTTGAGGAAACAAGTTAGCTTTTCTAACATGAGGGGGAGACATGATAAACACTTGAGAAAAGGTTACATGAAATGAATTATCATTTGTATATGTAAATCCCCGAATATCATGAACCTGAAGTTCATAAAATGGATAATTCAATTGCAACATATTGCAAAGCATGCTATACGCATTTGCTGACCCAAAGAAAGTAACTATATTCTCACTACAAATACTCATATTAAGTCCCAGAAGGACAAAGTCTTTGATACGCTTAAAGCGTATAGACAAATACTTGATTCCATATGAAAGACATGTAGATTTGGACATATAGTTCAAATACTTGAAAGCATAAAGTCAAAGGTATGTATAATCAGTTTTCGATATCTTATTTGTTTAGCATGACATGAAAACTTGATATGCATCTAAAGTCTATTATGTGATTTATATGACTTAACTTGAAAGATTTAAGTTGCTTGAAGCATACACAATTCTTGGTCCTGAAGTACCACATCCTAAGTACAATTTGTGTACATATGTATCTTACTATAACTATAAGCATGATGGCATTGAGAATACATCTATGAAGATATTGAAGAGTCATTCCACGACATTATATGAAGATGTTCATATCTATCAAGAATGATGATTTCAAGGTGCGGAATATTTATTCAAGTCAATATGGTTGATTTATTTATCAAAAATCTACCAAAGATTGTTTTGAAGATGGTGCACAAGATTGGAATGCAAATGCTCAAGGATATAAATTGATGTTCTTATCAGGGGGAGTTAATGCGCGTTGCACTCTTTTTCCCTTACAAGGTTTTGTCCCAACTGGGTTTTCCTTGCGAGGTTTTTAACGAGGCAACCAATAGACGCATATTCAAACATGTGTACTCTTTTTCCTTACTTTAATTTTTCCCATTGGGTTTTGTTTTAAGGTTTTAACGAGACACATCATTGAATAGACATTCAAGGGGAAGTGTTATAAATAGAGAGATTTTACACTTTTATTTAAGGTAATGTCTTTAATTAGAGAGATTCTAGAGTCCTATTATTGGTAGCTAAATCATCCCACTCCCTATAAATAAAGGGGTCTTCTACCATTGTAATACACCCTTAACAATCTCTAAGTATTAATAAGAATACTTCTCTCTCTCTATTCTCTCTATTGCTCTTGTTCTTGCATTATTGTTCTTGTCTTTATATTATTTCATAACATTATATAAATTTTGCTACCGCTTATAAATGAGTTTGGTGGTAAATCAGTAACAGATAGCTGTTCTATCACGTTTATATACTACTATGGTCAATTTAAAGACGTGTAATTGTATCTTTTGTGTTTTATATCAGACAAGAGGGGTTGCTCTGATGGTAAGCAACCCCCACTTCCAACCGAGAGGTTGTGAGTTCGAGTCTCCCCAAGAGCAAGGTGAGAAGTTCTTGGAGGGAATGATGCCGGGGGTCTATTTGGAAACAGCCTCTCTATCCAAGGGTAGGGGTAAGGTCTGCGTACACACTACCCTCCCCAGACCCCACTAAGTGGGATTATGCTGGGTTGTTGTTGTTGTTGTTGTTGTTGTTGTGTTTAATATCAGTAACTAAATTTTTTTTCACATCACAATATTATTTTTATAAAGAATATATTAATCCTTAAATACTAAGCAAATTAAAAAATTTGTTTAAAACAAGAACTACATTTAATTAAATGAACTAACACTATATTTCATAAAATAAATAGTAATTATTTGTACTAATGACTACCATTCATATAAAAAAAACTATAATTGTATGATATTTATTCAGTAACTATAAAAATAAAAATTAAACTATTCCATCTTCTTTAACCACGGATTCATCACGGATCAAGTGGTCTATTTTTCTATCGACACCACCGTATAGATACTTATTATCATGCCTATATGTCGTATTCAACAAGAAGAAAATAGCAAATAGGACCACAACTCCTAATCCCTCAAGCTAGGGTTAAACAAAACACTTACCTCGAACTTCCACAGCCAACTCAAGCCTCAAACATCAGTTTTCCATTTGAATTTGGTACCAAATCAACCGTATCTAGACATAATCAACTTAATAACATCAATAAACACTAAATAATTCAAATCCAATGCTTAATTATAATTTTTCCATCATTCTTCCCAAAAATTCAAAAATTAATCCTGGGCCCTCTTGGTCAAAACACAAGGTTCAGACCAAAATCCGATTACTCATTCACCCACGTTCCCAAATATATAATTTATATTGAAATCCGACCCCAAAACGAGATCAATTCCCAAATTACCAAAAAGCCCTAATTGTATCCAATTTCCTAATTTTCTACCCTTAATCTTATGTCTTTAGGCCTACAATCTAGTGAGTGTTGATAAAAATGAAAAAAAAAACGAGCTTAGGATTACATACCTATGAATCTATGGTGAAGTTTCTCTTCAAAAATCGCCCAAAAGGTGTGGGGAAGAAGAAATTTGTGAAATGGTGAAATTCCCGTAATACATTCTGCTTTTGATCTTAAAAATAGCTGGGCATATTTTGATCTATGCGATCTCGAAGAAAGGAATGTGGTTGCAATGTGGACTAGCTTCCTACACGATCGCAATGGTCGCACAAAGAACCCGACCCCCACACTCCACGATCGCAAATGAAGAAATGAGATCGCATATAACAAGCTACCCGGCCTTCCTATTCTCCTATGTAGTCGCGACTATACCTATGCGATCACATAGTGCAACATACTCTTCACCCTGCGGTGTGCTATGCGATCGCGAATGCACCTATGCGATCGCATAGTACTACACATCAGACACCAGAAAACTGCTAAGGCACCAGATTTTTGATTTCCAAAACACCCCGACACCCGAGGCCTTTGGGTCTCCAAACCAAATATACAAAAATCTCAAAAATATCATACAGACTTATTCGTGTAATCAAATCACCAAAATAATATCATGAACATCAAATTAAACCTTAAAATCAATGAAATTTCTCAAAGGTTCTTTAAACATCAAATTTTGCTTTTAAGGTCTGAATCATGTCAAATGGATTCCGTTTCTTACCAAACTTTATCGACAATACATATAAATGATATTGAACATGTACCAGACTCCGGAACCATAATACGAGCACAATACCACAGGTTTCACATAATATTTCACTTTCAAAAACTTTTATATTTTTCAGAAAATAATTTCTTCTAAAAATTCATTTCTCGGACTTGGGATCTAGGAATTCGATTTCAGGCGTATGCCCAAGTCTGATATTTTTTCACGGGTCCGGATCTGTTTACCCAAAATATTGATCGAAGTTAACTTAAATGCATTTTAAGTAAAAATTTCAACTTTTTCACATAATAGCTTTCCGATTATACGTCGGGAATGTACTCGCAAATCGAGGTGAAGTTGAAAGAGGCTTTTAAGATCTCAGAAGATAAAATTCATTTTAAATATAAGTGACGACCTTTTGGGTCATCTCACAACTCATATATCTAAAAACCTTTGCAGTGTAAAAATATACTTGTGGCGCTCTCCTCTTCTTGAAACTTATGATCGTTCTACCAACATGTAGACAAAGTAGAAGAGATTATCTCCAAGCATCATTTAAATGGGAATAAGTAACAAAGAAAGGAAAATTAGTAAGAATGTCAAAGTTAGAATATCAGAATCATTAGATTTCTTTCTTTGTACTTCTTTGTCGTACTCCTTGAAAAGCTTTACCCGCCTTGAAGCATACATCGTCATTCGCTCTCAATTATAATCAGCAAAGCACTTCAAACCTCAGAATAATCTCAAACCAATTGTTTTGGTTTGATCTGATTAATTAGTTAAATATTCTTTTTCCTATTTCATAACTGAAAATTTTTCATAATTGAGCAGTAATTATATTTTGTTTATATTCCATAACTGAAAATCTCATCTAATATCCTCATTTATTTTTCTTATTAGTTCACTTTCCGAGGTAGTAAATGAGTTTTTACGTATTAAAATGAGAGAAAATCTCAAAAAAAGAGATAAAAGATAAATAAAATTCATGCTAAAGAGATGTAATCAAGTTATCTTTTTTTATTCCCTCTTTTATATATATAATGGTAAATTTGCTCGCGCTTTGCGCGATCGTGAAGAGTTTGAATTTAGAAATAGCTTCTTTTGTTTTTAAAATGTTGTTTAGATGAGAAAAATTGATGAATATGCCGTTTAAATTTAATTTTGATGAGAATAAATTTGATGAGTATGCATGCAAACATAATAATGTAAGCAGACACATCTATATGTTAATTAATTTAAGAGAATAGAGGACAAAAGGTAGTGGCATATCTTCTTTGACAATTTGAAATTATCCAGAAAAAATCTCCATATACAGATAGTTTTCAAGAAGTTGCAGCAAAGGATGCAGGGCTATAAGACAAAACAACATTGCATAAAAGTGCTAGCCTCAATACTACCACCATATTTGGTGTAATGTTATTCTGCATAAGTTATTATAAGAAATCCATTAATTATAATAATTTTTAGTATAATAAAGCTAAATTAATTTCAATAGAAAATAATTTTTAATCGTGTATTGCCAATCCCTCAATTATATTCTTTGAATTAATAATTATTGCATTTCATTAATAATTCTTGTACCACTAATCCTTACATAATGCATTATAATTCCTAGAATATATTTCTGTAACTTGCTTCTAAACTAAACGACACCTAAGTAATTATTACTGCCAAAAAAACACACAAAATAAGAAAGGTAAATAAATTTATTAATAAGAAATAAAGTTGAGGTTTTTAATAACAAAGAATTAGTTGAGAAATTGAGGACTTAGTATGATCCGTCATGTGCAAAAATTTTATATACAGATTTCCTTAAGCAGCATGTCAGCATACTTTGGCTTCGTTCAAGGCTACACTTTTGTAAATACCGTGTCCTGAAGACACAAGATTTTAACCTCACCAACAAAGAAAAGAGAAATTAGCTAGAAAAAGAAGTGAACTAAGCAACGAAAACTTTACACGGTGAAGCTATAATAGTGATTTGAAGAGGAAAAAATCTATGATATTATCAATAAATTTAATATAATTCCTCAAAGTTAAAAAGAGAAAGGATGAAAAAAAAACTTACCTCATCTTTTACTGCACAACTCTGTTCATACCATAAAGAAAAAGAAACCAAGTGCCTTTCATACACAGAATGCTGTCCATGCTTATATAGTAAAATAAGTAGCCTCAAATTTAATGATGGGGAAGAAAAGACATGAAAGAACTTGAGAAGTAATGGTAATTTAGTATACACAGTAAATGTTATTGAAATAACTTTTACACAATAAATTTTTATGTGTTAAGAAATGTAGCTCAAAGTAACAATATAAAACAAGATAAGTAGAACAAAGGAAGAAGATATAACTTTCTTATTTCATCAAGTGTTCAAGTGTGTGTCATCTCACATTTCATGCCTCTATTTATACTATTACATATGAGGGTTACAAAATGATTGTCTTAAAGGGGACATTAACAATTGAGATCATGGGGAAGATCATGGGGAGGGGTTGTGGAGGTGTGAGAGTTACAATCATAATGATGATGAGTAGTGGAGGGATATTTACATCATGGGTGAAAGTAGTAGGAGTAGTGGACATGCACATTTACTAAAGATTTTATGACACTCCCCATTGGATGTCCAAAAATAGATAATATGTCTCATTAAAATCTTACTAAAAAAATCCTGTAGGAAAAAATTATAGTAAAGCAAAAAGAGTGCACATATCTGTAATATGCTTTATTTGATGCCTCGTTAAAAACCTTGCCAGTAAAACCTAGTGGAACAAAACCTAGGCTAAGAAAAAAAGAGTACAACGCGTTTCTTACTCCCCCTCATGAAAATATCGCTTTATTTACCGAAGATGGCGTATTCCATTCTTCTGTCTTAACTTCTCAAATGTTGAGGTTGGTAATGCCTCGGTGAACAGATCAGCCAAATTTTCACATGAACGAATCTGCTGAACATTTCACCATTTTGTTGAAGATCATGCGTGAAAAAGAACTTTGGTGAAATGTGCTTTGTTCTGTCTCCTTTGATGTATCCTCCTTTCAGTTGAACAATGCATGCAGCATTATCCTCATATAGTTTAGTTGGATTATCTATTTTCATAGGAAAACCACAAATTTCCTGAATATGCTTAGTCATTGATCTCAACCAAATACATTTCTGGCTAGCTTCATGAATGGCTATTATCTCAGCATGATTTGAAGATGTGACAGCTATTGTTTGTTTCATTGAACTCCATGATATAGTTGTGCCTCCATATGTAAACAAATAGTATGTTTGAGATCGGGCTATATGTGGATCACACAAATAACCTGCATCGGCATAGCCAATCATTTTGACTTGAATTCATTAGAATAAAACAATCTCATATCCATAGTTCCCCGAAAATATCTAAATATATCCTTAACACCATTCCAATATCTTCTTGTTGGGTAAGAGTTGAATTTTGCTAATAAACTTACTGCAAAAGCAATATCTGGTCGAGTATTATTGGCAAGATACATCAATACGCCAATTTCACTAAGATATAGAGTTTTATCACCAACGAGCTCTTCATCATTTTTTTGACGCTGAAATAGATCTTTGTTTGTATCAAACAATCTCACAACCATTGGGATACTCAATGGATGTGCATTATCCATGTAAAATCGCTTTAAAGCCTGTTCAGTATATGTTAGTTGATGGACAAAAATTTCATCTGGTACATGCTCAATTTGGAGGCCAAGAAAAAATTTAGTCTTACCAAGATCTTTCATTTCAAATCCTTTCTTCAACCACTCTACAACCTTTGAAATCTCTTTAGAAGTGCCAATGATATTTATGTCATCAACATACACAACTATGATGACAAATTCAGATTCAAAACTCTTAATAAAGACATAAGGGCAAATAAGATTATTTTTGTATGTCACGACCCGGATTTTTCACACTCGGAAGTTGTGATGGCGCCTACTATTGAGAGCTAGGCAAGCCAATCCTTAACTGCTTACTTAATTATCAAATACTTCTTTTTAACAGTCATAAAGTGATAGTAGAAAAACAGCAGAACTTTAAATAACTAAGCAGAAGATATCACAAACTATCAAAGATTTACTACATACAAGGTCTGAAGAAATAACAGTATACTGTTTCTGAATAAAAGGAAAATGAAATAGGGAAATAGAGACATGGGGAGACGCCAGGGCCTGCGGATGCCTGCTGGTCTACCTTGGGTCTCCGGGTGGACTGAAGGAAGTACTCCAACTACTGTCCGAATTTTCATACAATGCAGAGTATTGTATCAGCACAACCGACCCATTATGCTGGTAAGTGTATATCCTAACTTCGGCAAAAATAGTAACGATGCTAGGACAAGACTACCAAATAAACATGTATAGTTCAAATACATATACATCGAAAAAAATTACAGAGGTAATCGATCAATATGGGAGGGGGAGCATGTTTTGGGGAAATAACAAGTCCAAATAGAAAGACACTAAGTAACGAAGGAAACAACATATCTCGTATACCAATAAAGAATAAGAATCAATAAATGCATGGCATCACCCTTCGTGATTTTACTCTCGTCCTCATTAAAGCAATTATATAATAAAAGTGTGCATGGCATCACCCTTCGTGTTTTTACTCTCTTTCCTCACCATATAATTAATCGAATCAGCACAGAATGGTACATCGTGCGGCAAGATATCACCATTCGTGTTTTACACTCTGATACCAACTTGTCACGATCCTAATTTCTCACCCTAGGGAGTCGTGATAGCGCCTACTACTGAGATCTAGGCAAGTCAATCCTTAACTTCTTACTCCATTACCAAATTACTTCTTTTTAACAGTCATAAAGTGATTGCAGTAAAACAACAAAACTTTAAATAATTGAGCGAAAGATAATAATTAAACATCTGAATTCTACGTCTATTACAATTACTTAAGTCTCAACCACCCAAAATCTGGTGTCACAATGTCATATACTGTCTAAGATTTACTACATACATGGTCTGAAGAAATAACAATACTCTATTTCTGAATAAAAGGAAAATGAAATAGGGAAATAGAGATAGGAGGAGACGCTAGGGCATGCGGATGCCTGCAGGTCTACCTTGGGTCTCCGGGTGAACTGAAGGAAGCACTCCAACTACTGTCCGAAAGCTACTCCGTGATCTGCACAGAGTGCAGAGTGTAGTATTAGCACAACCGACCCATGTGTTGGTAAGTGCATAGCCTAACCTCGGCGAAGTAGAGACGAGGCTAGGAACAAACTACCAAATAAACCTATGCACTTCAAATATATATATATATATATATATATATATATATATATATATATATAATGGAAAAGAAATACAGAGATCACCAATCAATATGTGGGGGGGAGCATGTTGTAGGGAGATAGCAAGTCCAAAAAGAAAGACATTAAGTAACGAAGGAAACAACATAACTCGGATATCAATAAAGAATCAGAATCAATAAATGCACGGCATCACTCTTTGTGATTTTACACTCGTCCTCACCAAAGCAATTATATAATAAAAGTGTGCACGACATCACCCTATGTGATTTTACTCTCTTTCCTCACCATACAATTAATCGAATCGGCACGGAATGGTAAATCGTGCGTCACGGTATCACTCTTCATGCTTTATACTCTTTTATCACGATCATAAACAATACACGGCATCACCCTTCGTCCTTTACACTCTTTCCTCACCAAAACAAGCAATACATGGCATCACCATTCGTGCTTTAACACTCGTCCTCACCCAAACAACAATCACAAACAAAGGGGGCAAGGGAATAAACAAGATTGTAATAGGAATCCCGGCAAGGGAACAACAAGTAAATAATTAAATCCTGGCAAGGGAACAACATCAATAATATCAACATCACGGCAAAGGAAATAACTAATAAAACAACAATATCCCGGCAAGAGAACAATTTAATAACTTTTTCTTTTTCTTTCAGTTTTACTTCGCAACTAACTTTACCACCGGATCCGATTCTCCAAAGGGTTCATTCAACTCATTTACTTTAATAACTCGTAATATGGCTTGAGCCAGTGCTCTTCGTTGTTCAAAGGTCACAATTCCTTCCACAAACTTTTCACAACAAATAGAAATCATCATTAAGGCATGAAAGTTACAACGATATCAAGATATTCACTATAAAGACTCACGGTCTTGCTAGACACCATCGTATACCATGCCTATATGTCAAACTCAACAATTACCACATAGCAAAAATGACTCAACTCCTAATCCCTCAAGCTAAGGTTAGACCAAACACTTACCTCAGACTTATACGGCCACAACTCAAGTTTCAATTATAGCTTTACCCCTTGATTCCACCGGCAATTTGCTCGTCTCTAGTCACAGGTTACTTAATTACATCAATAAACACTACATGAATCAATTTCAATGCATGAAAAATGAATTTTCCAAAGTTTTACCCAAAAGTCAAAAAAATCGCCCGCGGGCCCTCATGGTCAAACCTCGAGGTCCTATCCAAAATCCGATCTCCCATTCACCCACGAGCCTAAATATATAGTTATTTTCAGCATTTGACCTCAAAACGAGGTCTAAATCACAATTAATCAAAAATTCCTAACTCTACCCAAATCCTTAATTTTCTACCCTTAATCTCCTGTTTAGGCCTAGAAATCTAGTGGGTGTTGATAAAAAATGGAAGATAACAAGTTAAAAATTATTTACCCAAGAGATTTTTGTGAGAAAATGCTTCAAAAATCGTCTAAGAGCTTTGGAGAAGAAGAGGTTTATGAAATTTTATGAAAATCCTGTAAAGGGTCTGTTTTTTAGACTTTAAAATAACTGGGCAAAAATATTCTTCGCGTTTACGACAGACTCATCGCATTCGCAATGAGTCAACCCTGAAGACCTTTGCATTCAAAACATTAGGCTCGCGTTCGCGGAGCTTTAACCTATTGATCCCTCGCGTTATCGGGCCAGTGGCCGCGTTCGCGTAGAGTCACTGAGAACTCCCTCCTTAAGCCCATTGCCGTATGCGTCTGCGAGTACCTGGACGCGTTCGTGAAGGATGCTCCCCCCTTAAACTCACGTTCGCGAAGAAGAAAACTGGCATTTGGATTTTTGCCTTACGCGTTCGCGAGTGAGACCATTTGAACACGAAGAACAAATTCCTTGTGCACTAAACTACAAAATCTGCAACATTTCTTAAGTCCAAAACTTTCCGAAACACATCTGAAACACAGCCGAGCCCTCGGGGCTCCCAACCGAACATATGTACTAACTCAAAAACATAATATGAATGTATCCATACGATAAAATCACCAAAATAATCTCAATAACAATGAATTAAACCTCAAAATCAAAGAATTTTCTCAAACTTCATAAAACATCAACTTTCTTAATTTATGTCCGAATCACGTCAAATGACATTCGCTTTTCACCAAATTTCACAGGATCGTCTTAAATAATATATAAGACATGTAGCGAAAACCGAAACCAAATACAGGCCCGATACCATCATGTTCTAATCAAATTTTATTTTAAAATACCTTAAACAATTTCAGAAAATAATTTTCTTTAAAAATTCATTTCTCGGGCTTGGGACCTCGGAATTTTATTCCGGGCATACGCCCAAGTCCCATATTTTCCTACAGACCTCCGGGATCGACAAATTATGGGTCTCTGTCCGTTTATTCAAAACATTAACTGAAGTCAAATTAACTCATTTTTAGCCCAAATTTACCATTTTTTTTAGAGATTTTCATATTTAAGCTTTCCGGCTATGCGTTCGAACTGCACATGTAGATCAAGGTAGCTCTATATGAGGTTTTCAAGGCCTCAAAAATACAAAATTTAATTTAAAAACAAGTATTGTACCCTTCATTTAGCAAATACTAGCTAAGGCGATTGTACCACATCCTCCCTGATTGCTTCAATCTGCATAAAGATTTTTGAAGCTTTACTGAACAAGTTTCTCTTGAACTTTTTATGTGATCCATGAACTTTAAATCCTTCAGGGATTTTCATAAAAATTTCACTGTCCAGTGAACCATATAAGTAGGTTGTGACAACATCTATCAACGACATATCAAGCTTTTCATGGACTGCCAGATTTATTAGATAGCTGAAGGTAATTGCGGCTACCACATGAGAATATGTCTCCATATAATCAATTCCAGGCTTTTGGGAAAACCCTTGTGCCACAAGTCGTGCTTTATATCTTACAACTTCACCTTTCTCATTTCGTTACACAAAAACCCATTTGTAACCCACTAGCTTGACACCTTTAGGCATTTTCAGACTATTTGTCCGAAAACCTCACATTTTATGAGTGAATCCAATTCCGATTGAATTGCATTTTTTCATTTGGCCAATCAGTTCTCTGTCTACATTCATCGACAGATTTTGGCTCAAGATCCTCATCTTGTTGCATTATTTCAAATACAGCATTATATGCAAAATTGTTGTTGACAACAACATTATTTCGGTTTCACCTTTTTCCCATAAAGACATAAGTTATTGAGATATTTTTATTTTCATCATTTCTAGGTACTAGAATCTCTTGTGAGTTCTTATCAATTATTAAGTTATGATCAACTTGATCATTTGCTCCTTTCCTTTTCGGGAATTCTTATCCTTGGAACCAATTGGTCTACTATGTTTAAGGCGTGCCCTAGACTCATTTGCATCATCATACTGTCTAGCTGGGACATCAACTCGAATTGGATTATAACTGGAATATGCGATTTAGTAACCCGTGGAAGGTTATTAAATGCATCTAGCAATTGATTTGCAACATTTTGCATATAAATAATCTTTTGAACTTTGTGTTCACATTGATTTATTCGAGGATCCAAATGAGATAGAGATAATACGTTCCAATCTATCTTTTTTTTAGATGTTTATTTTCTCCCCCTAGTGTTGGAAAAACTGATTCATCAAAATGACAATCAGCAAATCTGGTTGTAAACAAATCTCCTGCCATAGGCTCCAAATATTTAATAATGGAAGGAGATTCATAACCAACATATATTTCCAACCTTCTTAAGGACCCATCTTTGTGCGTTTTGGTGGAGCAATTGGAACATATATCGCACATTCAAAAATTCTTAAATGGAAAATATTTGGCTCATGACCAAAAGCCAACTTTAATCGGGAGACTTTATGATAACTGGATGGCCTTATGCGCAAAAGTGATGATGCAAAATAGCATATCCCCACACTAAAAGAGGAAGTTTTGTCCTCATTAGCAATGGTCTAGCTATTAGTTAAAGTCGTTTAATTAATGATTATGCTAGACGATTTTGAGTATGAACATGAGCAATCGGATGCTCAACTTTTATTCCAGTGGCCATACAATAATCTATAAATGCCTGAGCATAATCTGAAAATTATGCTCTTAACCTTATTATTTGGGCTAACAATCTCGCAAATGCCATATTATGAGTTGACAATAAGCATGCATGTGACCATCTTGCAGATGCGTCTATCAAGACCATAAAATACTTGAATGGTCCACATGGAGGTTGTATAGGTCCACATATTTCAGCCTATATACGTTCCAGAAATGCAAGAGATTCAATCCCAGCTTTAGTTGCTGATAGTTTAATAACCAATTTTCCTTGAGAACAAGCAGCACATCAGAATTCCTTAAATTGAAGAATCTTCTTGTTCATCAGCGTGTGCCCATTTGAATTCTCTATTATTCTGCATATCATATTAGAACTGGGATGGCCCAACCGGTCATGCCAAATGATAAAATCATTAAAAGTAGTAAATCCTTGGTTTACTATGGCATATGTGATCAACCACACCAATATTTGTGTGTTACAACTTAGAAGAAAATGCGGGTAATTTTTTATGCACATATCTTTTACCCGCTTTTATCATAATAATATAAAGGTATTCTACCTTTTCTTTGTTTGATGTCTCAATATGGTAGCCATTTTGGCGAATTGCTTTGAAACTCAACAAGTTTCCTCAAGACTTACTACAATACAATGCATTATCAATAGTTAATATCGTTCCTCCAGGTAGTAATACGGCCGCTCTTCTAGAGCCCTCAATTAACTTTGTACTACCAGATATTGTATTAACATAAGCCTTTTTCATAACCAAGTAAGAGAAAAATTTCTTTTCTCTTAATATTGTGTGAGTTGTAGCACTACCTAAAAGGCATAAATCTTCATTACTCATCTTGGATCCAATTGAAGACTAGGGAATTTTGTATTCTTCATAAAAGAATAAAAGTACATCATGAGAATACGAAAAAACTAACATCACCAACGACAATATAAGACAACTTAAGTACTACTTAAAAATAAAATTCAACTTTAGAACGAGACAAAAAATCACAGAAAATAAAAATAACATAATTGCATCCTCCCGTAAAATGATCAAACTTTAATTTTGATCTCCAAAGAAGTCTTCAACTTCCAAAGGAGTAAGATCATCAAGGCCTTGAAAATCATCATAATTCAAAGCAAGATTTGCCTCGGCATTGTCATTATTTTTTATCTGAAGGCCCTGCCTCAAAATTATTTTTAAGGTCAAGTGTGACTCCACTGGGGCATTAGCAGAAGATGCTCCAACATTATTTGACTTTCTTTTGATGGAGTTTTAATAAAGCCTGACAAAATTCTCAGTGCACGTCATTCAATTTTCTAATGACCTTTTATACCACAATGGTGGCAGTTACCGCTTTTGCCCCTTGAAGGATTATTTTGAGAACCCATATTGGTCTCTCGCTTGCCATGACCACCACAATGGCGACTATTATATCGTCTCTTATCATTTTCATTCCCACGTACATTCATATGGCCATGATTATTATTATGTCTTTTTTCTAGACTTATCACGTTTACCTATCATATTCGCTTCAAGAAGCGGAGCTGACGCTGTGGGATGAGCTTCATGATTTTTCAGCAAAAGGGTATTATGTTGCTCAGCCACCAGAAGGCATGAGATCAATTTAAAATACTTTTTAAAATCCCTTTCACGATATTGCTATTGTAATACCATATTTGAGGCATGAAAAGTCATAAGAGTCTTTTAAAGGAAATCATCATCATCTATAACTTCCCCACATAATTTCCAAACGGAATTTATTCGAAATACAGCAGAGTTATACTCACTTACGGTCTTAAAATCTTGCAACTGTAAGTGCATCCACTCACATCAAGCCCTTGGCAAAACCGTAGCCTTAAGGTGATCATACCTTTCGTTCATGCCAATCCACAATTCAAGTGGATCTTTCACTGTTAAATATTCAACCTTCATATAAATAATGACGAAGGAAAGATCATGGCATTCGCTTTGTCCTGGCTTGATGCCTCATTACCATGAGTAATGGTATTACCAAACCCTTTAACAATTAAGTGAATCTCCACATTAAAAACCCATGATAGATAGTTCTTTCTAGAAATATCAAGTACTATAAACTCAAATTTTGAAAAATTCGACATAGTAAAAACTATCAAAGAAGATAAATAATTAAAAATTATTAGGATAATAGCATAAAGAAACGATTATACTAAACTCTTCTGATTCTGTATGATATTTAGGCGAAAAATACCAATCCAAAATGAATGATAATGGTATATTCGTCTATTCATCTGTTGTTCCCGATGTACTGGACTATGAAATTTTATTAGCTCCTCTTAGCTTTGAGATTATTACTAGGAAATATTTACTATAACGTCACGAGATTCATGAGTATTTCTGTTTTCCATGGTGTTAGAAGGATTATCTCTGCTTTTCAAAAATGTTTACACTTTTTTTTCATCGATCTTTGTCAGTACTATATTCATATATAAAAATGATGTTTAAGTTTATATTATGATGAAATATCACAGGAAAAATAAAAATAAAGGAACCAGTACTCTTTCAGCAGAATATATTCATATGTATATCTAATATAAAAAAAAACTAAAGAATTATTAGGCTTGATAATTTTGACAGTAAATCATAGAGATATACCTCGTAAGAAGTGGAGTTCAACTTTGAGGTTAGAGGCTTTGTGCTGATAACGTATTAAGAAATGTAGCTCAAAATAATAATATAAAATAAGAACATAAGTAGAATAAGAGAAGAAGCGATAACTTTCTTATTTTATCAAGTGTTCAAGTGTGTTCGATCTCATAATGGTGATGAATAGTGAGAGGTTACTTACATCATGGATGAAAGTAATAGGAGTAGTGGACATCCAAATTTACTAAAAAACTTATAACATACGTAACTTATAAACTGTAACATTAATTATGATGAGGATAATAACTTATACAAAATGAATTTATATGGGAGCTACTTTGTGTAAAACATATTCAATAAGGGAAGGATAGTAACTTATACACAATAAATTTATATGGGAGTTATTTTGTGTAATAACATTTTGAATAAGCAATGGGAAAAGAAGCATATTGTTAATTACGTAAAAGAAGAAGAAAGGCAAAAACAAATATTAGAAAATAGATAAATAGGATTCTTGACCAAAGAGAGGTGTCAACTCATTTTCTATTTTCCCACCTTTAATATATATATATATATATATATATATATATATAAGAACAAGAACAATAGAGAGGAAAGTAGAGAGAGGAGTATTCTTATTGATACTTTTGGGATGATTTACAATAGAATAGAACCCCTATATTTATAGGGAGGTGGTGACTTAGCCACCAAGTAGTAAACCCTAGAATCTCTCTAAATATAGACATTTACCTTAAATAGAGTTCTATTTATAACACTCCCCCTTGAATGTCTATTCAATAATGTACCTCGTTAAAACCTTAACTAAAACAAAACCCAATGGGAAAAATTATAGAAAAGGAAAAAGAGTACACATGTTTGAATATGCGCCTATTGGTTGCCTCGTTAAAAACCTTGCAAGGAAAACCCAGTGGGACAAAACCTTGTATGGGAAAAAGAGTGCAACGTGCATTAACTCCCCCAGAAAAGAGCATCAATTCACATCCTCGAGCATTTGCATTCCAATCTTGTGCACCATCTTCAAAACGATCTTTTGTAGAGATTTGATAAATAAATCATCCATATTGATTTGAATAAATATTCCGCACCTTGAAATTATCATTCTTGATAGATATGAACATCTTCATATAATGTCGTGGAATGACTCTTCAATATCTCCATGGAGGTATTCTCGATGCCATCATGCTTATAGTTATAGGAAGATACATATGTACACAAGTTGCACTTAGGATGTGGTACTTCAGGACCAAGAATTGTATATGCTTCAAGCAACTTCAATCTTTCATGGATTGACATATAAGTTAAGTCATATAAGCCATATAATAGACTTTAGATGCATATCAAGTTTTCATGTCATGCTAAACAAATAAGATATCGAAAACTGATTGCACATACCATTGACTTTATACTTTCAAGTATTTGAACTACATATCCAAAACTACATGTCTTTCATATGGAATCAATTCTGCTTGAATTGTATCTCTTCCATTTATGATCACTTTGATCATTTGCTCATCTTCTTATTAAGAAGTTATTTTGAAACCGATTTGTCTATACGCTTTAAGCGTATCAAAGACTTTGTCCTTCTGGGACTTAATATGAGCATTTGCAGTGAGGATATAGTTACTTTCTTTGGGTCAGCAAATGCGTATAGCATGCTTTGCAATATGTTGCAATTGAATTATCCTTTTATGAACTTCAGGTTCATATTATGATATTCGAGGATCTATATATACAAATGATAATTCATCCCATGTAACCTTTTCTCAAGTGTTTATCATGTCTCCCCCTCATGTTAGAAAATCTAACTTGTTTCCTCAATTTTGAGAGTCCATCTTTGTGCATTATGGTGTTAATGAAAATATACACCGCACATCTATAATAATAAGATGAAATTATTTGGTTCCTGGCCTTGAACCACTTGTGAGAGGAGAATATAATATACTCTCGTATACAACGTATATCAAACTGATATATATAACTTTGTCTCTTAAGAAACAGTTTAGCTATTAAGTGGAGGCACTCAATAATTATCTTGCTAAACCAACTATGATATAAACCAACTTATCAAGATGAACTATCTTGAATAGAAAATCTAGAAATTATGCTCGAAGTTAGATTACTGAACAATTTACCTCGCAAGCACCGGCCAGGCTGCGGGTTAATAACAATCGCGCATGTAACCATATCATAGATGCATCATATGTGGTATACATGGCAGGTGAATGGGCCCATATTCACCTTTGATATTTCCAGAATTTATGGGATTCAACCCGAACCTTTTAGTTGGTCAATCAATTAATGAGAACAAGTAATATAAGAGAATTCGTAAAGAACTTTCTAGTTCTTTAATATTTACCCATGTGAATTCTCTATTACTGCACATCATACTTAAGATGAGATGGCTAACCCGAATGCCAACTGAATAAATAATCAAATTTACACCATGACGTGTGCAATTATCAATAAACTTCAAGTTTATTATGGTATGGGCTTTTATACCAATAAATATCCACTTTATTGTGGCATTCTTTTGTTGTGTAGTACAAACTGGAGAATAAAGCGGGTAGCTTTCATATACAAATTATCCCGCTACAAGTTGTAGTAAAAGAAGATATCAAATCTTTCCTTTATTTATAGTCTCAATATAATCACTCGCTTTCGCATATACTTTGGAAACTGAATAAGTTTATTTGAGACTTACTACCACACAATACCTTATTGGTAATCAATTGCGTTTCTCCAACATAGTAATAATTGGCTCTTCTAGAGCTCTCAATTAATTTTGTACTACCACAGATTCATCAACATCCATGTGGTGAATATCTCTTTTAAAGAGAAAGTTATACCATTATGGTCATGGTAAAAATTATATGCAAGATATATTTCTTGCATTATCGTTGTCCTTTAATAGTCATATTTTCAAAATATTTTGGCGTACAATAGGTACGTGACCAACGATCATTCATGCCATAACAATGACATTATTTTCATATATCATCTCAAACCTCCTTCTAGGGGTGAGTGTGGTATATTCAATACCAATGCGTCTGTCATTCGATTTTCTATTCTTTGCAAATGGATAATATTTTGCACATCTTTTTCACAAATAGAGGTATGTGGATCAAGATGAGATAATGATGTATTTTTCCACAAAATTTCCCGTTTGGTTTCACCAACTTCTCCCCCTAATTTTGGGAAAAGTGTCTCATTGAATTGACAGTCTGCAAATTGTGCAGTGAACAAATCCCCTGTCAATGTTTCGAGGTAGCGAATAAAGGAGCGCGATTCAAACTCAACATATATTCCTAACTTTCTTTGCAAACCCATTTTGGTGCAATATGGCGGTGCTACAGGAACATATACTGCACATCCACAAATTCTTAAGTGGGATATATTAGGTTCATGACCCAAAACTAATTGCAACGGGAAATATTTGTGATAATTCGTCAGTCAGAGACGAACTAGCATTGCTGCACGCAAAATGGCGTGACCCCAAACCGAAGTGGGCAGCCTCGTTTTCATGAGTAAATGAGGTATTCAAGATTATACTCATGTATTGTCTCAATCTGATATCCATTTTGAATGATATCTTTAAAACTCAACAAGTTTCTCTTAGACTTGGAGGAGAACATTGCATTCTCTATGATAAACATTGTTCCTCTATGCAGAGTTATAGTTGCTCTTCCGGAGCCTTCAATCAATTTACTACTACCAGAGATCGTAGTAACATCTGCCTTACACATACTTAGTTGAGAGAAATATTTCTTTTCTTTGAGTATCGTATGTGTAGTACATGAATCAACTAAACAAATATTTGATCCAAGATTGCTTTGTGAGATATCCATATTTGCTTTCCCATGGTTTGACATACAAAAGAAAAATACACGAACATGAGAATAAACAAATTCAATCCGTTTGTCTCAATGTAATCGATTGTTAAACATACATAATCGATTATTTGCTATTTTGAAAAACTTCAGATCACACTGTCTTAATATAATCGATTGTTAAACATAAATAATCGATTATTTCCTATTTTGAAAAACTTCAGATACACTACCTTAATATAATCGATTGTTAAACATACATAATCGATTATGTCTTAATATAATCGATTGTTAAACATACATAATCGATTATTTGCTATTTTGAAAAACTTCAGATCATACTGTCTTAATATAATCGATTGTTAAACATATATAATCGATTATGTCTTAATATAATCGATTGTTAAACATAAATAATCGATTATTTGCTATTTTGAAAAACTTCAGATCATACTGTCTTAATATAATCGATTGTTAAACATACATAATCGATTATGTCTTAATATAATCGATTGTTTTGCAGTTTTAATGCGAAATATTAGATAATCGACTAACTGTTAGGTTAGTCGATTAACTCTACTGAAAAATAAAAATATCATTGAAATTTAAGCATATTGAAACATTCTAAAGAACTAATACTAACATTATATCATAAACTAACTAATATGAGCTAATACTAATGACTATTAGTTTATTCACTAACTAATACAAATAAGTAAAATAAAATCAAACAATTCCATCTTCCTTCATCACAGATCCATCACCGATTAAGTGGTCTATTTTCCCCTCAGGGTGCTCAAAGAAGTCTGCCACATCCAAGTGGGTGATGTCAAAATTGTCGTCAGAGACAGAATTGGTTTCAGGGCATTTACCTTTTAGAGATGCTTGATAAAGCTCAACCAAATGTCTTGGTACACGGCAAATATTCGCCCAGTGCCCTTTTCCACCGCAACGATAATATATAGTTTATGAACTATTTGCTTTTGGATTCTCATCGCATCGTGCTTGTGGCAGAGTGACCAACTTCAGGTTGTCATATCTCTCCTTTAAGCCATTCCACAAGATAGGTGGATCTTTGACTGTGATATATTCAATTTTCAAACCTTCATCAAGGTGATGGCGCAAGAAAATCAAGGCCTTAGCCCGTTTCAAACCTTCATCAAGGTGATGGCGCAAGAAAATCAAGGCCTTTGCATAGTCTTGGGTAGATGCATTATTTCTGTCTTTAATGGCGTCTCCAAGACCCATTGCATCCAAATGGATTTCAGCATCCAACACCCATGTCATATAGTTCTTGCCCGAAATTTCAAGGGCAACGAACTTTCTTTTCATAATGTCAGACATAAAATAAAATTACATCAAGAGCGTGTCCATACTTACGGGCTTTATTACAATTATCACATTCACTTCAGGGAATGGATCATAATCATCTGTATGTGCTATATACAATCTCATGTCAAATATTACTTTCATAAAGTGAAAGATTATTTTGAGAATCTTCATTATTCTCATTATCACAATGATGATGATTATAATTTCGTCCATTGCCACGTCCACATTCATTGATACCTTCATGGTAATAATTTTGTCTTCTCTCAGACTTATCACATACTGCTACCACATTCTCTAAAGGGAATGGAGCAAATTCAATTGGACGGATTTTTAATTCTTTGCCCACAATCATACATGAATTTGATCATGGCAAGGCATAGAAATTTTACCACTTCATGTGAGTGTAATTTCTTACAAACTCCATTAGAGTTATAATCAAGCTTTGTTGTCTTTGTTTGTATATAAAATCAAATCATAGAATTTCAAGAATTTGAAAGGGAAAAGTAAATTACTTACCTTTAAGGTATACAAATAAATGTTGTGATATCAAATATACCTCTTGAGTTTCCATCCGGTTGCTTTACTTTATGATGATACCATCTTTTGTATTTTCCGTATAGAAATTCTCCATAATGAATATGATACTGGCTGTTTTAGAACTTGACGACGCATACAACCTCAATCTAACTTTGACAGGTGAAAGACTGACCGAACAAATGGGTTCAACTGTTTTCAGTTTTTTTTTTCGTTCACTGCCTTTGCTTCTCTGTTGCTTCAGCGTGTGTTTGTTTGAGTTCGAGAGGAAGAAGCCTCGATGGATGAAAAAGGAAAAGTTTGGCGAGCGTGATGGTTAGAGACTCGTGCTGATAACGTGTTATGAAATAATATAAGAACAAGAACAATAGAGAGGAAAGTAGAGAGAGGAGTATTCTTATTGATACTTTTGGGATGATTTACAATAGAATAGAACCCCTATATTTATAGGGAGGTGGTGACTTAGCCACCAAGTAATAAACCCTAGAATCTCTCTAAATATAGACATTCACCTTAAATAGAGTTCTATTTATAACAATATATATATATATATATATATATATATATATATATATATATATATATATATATATATATATATATATATATATATATATACACATACTCACACTTGAAGGTTAAGCATAATTGAGGTTTATAAATTTTGAATTTGTCTTCGAATTTACAGCTCATTTTAATTTCTAATGTAAATACAACCAAGATTTCTTGGTTAATGTGACTTGTACATCATATTTTAGCTTTGCCTCTTCTCATACTATAGGCGTTTGCACTAAATTAATAGAGTTGATATACATATAAATATTTATCACTTAACTACGAATTAATGATATATATTATTCTCACTTTAATTTTTAAATATTAAGATTAAATTATATAGGTTTATATTAGAGTGGGAGTAAGTTTTTTTCTTTTTATTTTGGAAGTTACCATCCAAATTGCACGTGCTGGTGCATTGTACTGCATGCAGTATATGGTACTGCAACACAAAATGTGTGTACTACCAGACGAAAAAAGTATATGAAACTTGTACTCCTCTATAATACATTATTAATATCTTAGATATGGTTAAATTGATAATGAAAGTTTGGTCCAACCAATACTCAATGTCCCTTCTAATGAATTTGGTGACCCCAAAACTCTGAAAAGGGAAAAATAAAGGCAAAATCCTGTGGACAAGCCGTTTGGCCATACAAATTTTTTTCGTTTTCTCCAAAAAAATAATTTATTCTTTTTCTAAATCAGCATTTGGTCATAAAATTTTTAATTTTTATTTTAAAATAAATTTCAAAATTTTTCGAAAATTTTTAAAAACTCCAAAAAGTTCTTTTATATATATATATTTCACTTCAAATCACTCACAATTGTATTCATGTCTAAATAAAATTCTAACTTTCAAACACTATTTTTATTTTTATGAAATTTTACTATTCTAACGCCCACTTAGAACCTCCCATGCCACCAAGGGTTAATCGTACAATTAAGTGGTTACCTTTTTTTTATATGGCTGTGGGAACCTCGTTACTTGTTAATTAATTGTTATATTAACGCCCTAGACTGAGTAATTTGTCATATTTTTAATGCGCAATCTAAAATTAATATAGTTCATTTTATTATTAATAAATGTTAAAACATGAATTTCTATTATGTGTGAAAACGTTTTTAATAAAATCACTTAAATTTGAACAAAGGAGATTAATATATGTGCGAAAAACAATGAAAAAGAAGAGAAAAGGACCAGACCAGGCATGCGTTTACGTTACGGAAGAACATTAGCATCTCGAACAAAAGGTTAGTCAACCCACCAGCTAACCACTACCTACTCATCCCTAGTGCCATCCACCCTCACATCACATTCTACACATTTTCAAACAACATTATGACTTCATAGTTTCTTGGCATATATTCAAAGTTTTTTTGAATCTACTTTTTTGGTCCATTTAAAAAAATAATTTCTTTCTAAATTTAATATAATTCAACTTAAATTTATAATTTTATCCTAATAAAAATCTTTTATAATTATACGAATATTCTGATCCTTTTTTATTTGTTTAAGACCACAATATTCAAAAAAATTATTTTTTCTTAACTTTACCCAGTCAAACACAGTCATATAAATTAGAACAGAGAGTATATACATACACACACAATTATATATATATATATATATATATATATATATATATATATATATATATATATATATATATATGCATACATACATGCATGCATACATACATACACACATATCCCTTAGGTCTCCAAATTTTGGGAGCCTTATTTTTAAAAAATAATAGGTTTATAGGTATTTGAAAAAAAAAATATTTAGTACCATTTATACAAATGTGGAGTTTTCTATAGTAGTTGCCTCAAAGAAAAGAAATTATTCAAAATTATAATTGATAAAATTTTATCTGAGATTAACAATGTCTTAAGATAAAATAAATGGTTTGGCAATGTTATTAGAGGAACTCGATTATAAAAGAATTATTAATAACTTTGCATCTCGAAAAAGATAGAAAAATAGACTTAAAAAAGATGGAAGAATGATGTCGTGTCCATGTAAACTTATCGGGTTTCTAAAAACCGATACGTAAATTTTCTACTTTCATATTTGAACATTCGACTCATTTTTTCCGTAACAAATAAACATATCTGACAAGAGACGATGCGCGCGTGTATTACACATACACATACGTGTTAATCCAGTCAGCAAATAAGCAATGGATGTCTTACACGTCGAGGGCATGAAAACCCTAATCCAATATATCGGGGTACCATTTTTTATTCCGTAGATCCCCCTCCCCAACATTCTAATCTCTTTATGACCAAATTATTCCCACTTTATTTCTGATTCTCCATGTTCCTTTGTCCACGCAAACTATGCAAATTATCCGATCTAAACTATATTTTCAAATGCCATAGCTTAGTGTAATTCACAACCGAAAAAAGATCCTATAAATCTGTTCCAATTATAGCTTTTGTTAACATTTTTGGTGACATTTTAGCTTCAAAGTACCCGTTTCGGAATAATTTCTAGGGCTTTGACATTTTTTCATTTCATGTTATGAGAATTACCAACAATATGATACTTTCAGGTAATGTCCGCTCGCTCTCTAAGCCTTCTCGCTCCAATATTTAAAAAGAATTTATTTATGGTGGTGGATATGGCATGAGGTCAGCGGTGCTGGATGAACTTCGAAAATCGATCATAATCACTCATTCCCTTCCAAAATCGTTAATAATCACTCGCCCCCTTCCATAATTGATCATAATCATTCACCTATTTTTTGTTTTTATTTATTTTTTGTTAATCTTGTTTTGATCGAGCCACTTTTTGTCCAATTGAAATAGAACTTACCTTCAACGCTATATACGACTTTCCATCATTTTCAACGTCCGAAAAAAGTTAGATAAAAATTAAAATGGATCTTCAGATTTTACAAGGAGGAATGAAGCTTATGATTTTAAAAATGAAAGAAGAGGGTGTTTTAGAAGAAATGAATAAGAGTATGCTTAAATATAACCCATTTTGTATTTATTGGGCTTTGGAAAGAGGGTTTTCACGCTCCTATGTCGTATTTCTTATGCAGCCTGCTGATTAGGACCAACTGATGCCACATGAGTATAGTTAATAGTCAAAGTTTAAATGGGCAATGGTGTGTGTGTGTGTATATATATATATAACTTTGCTTTCATCTTTTTCCTTTCTAAAAATATTACCATCATTTTAATATCAGGGAGTATTTTGTCATTTCTTTGTAAAACAAGAAGACCCTCATCATTCACAATTAGGAGTGGTAAGTGGGCGGGTCCGATTCATATTTAATATGAATAAAAAAAAGTTAATTGGCGGTGATAGGATTATAATATCCACTAAAACATAATAGCCTTCATATCAAATTATTTGGAATAACAACATAAGCGGAAGCATACCAGAATCCATAAGTGGAAATCCTTAGTCCTTCTTGATGATTGTCCAAATGTTTGGCTTTGAAAGTTCCTTGATCCTTCTTGAAGATTGTCCTTCTTGAAGTATTGGCTTTCACAAGAATTTATCTAAGACCAAAAAAATGGAGAATGGTTTTCCACTTGATATGCAAGACAACAATGGCTCTCTCTCTCTCAATGGATGGAAGAAGAAGAGAATGTCTTGCATTATTGTGGGAACCATAACCCCGCACTTATAACATATGAGTTATGAAACTCAAAAGTCATAAGCATGTAACCATGGTTACATATATGTAAATAAGCCCATCATTAACTAAGGTTACGCTTTTGGGTATCTACACATTAGTCATACACTTTATATGACAATATATTGGCCCCCTTAACAATGTCCATAAGACCACCAATTTAGGTCAAACCAAAAGATAGCACATAACATATAATTAATCCATATATTGTTCATATGTATGTAGATATAAGTCCATATATCTAACAATCTCCCACTTGGATGAGATACTCATACATATGTACAAACCTTAGCATTATATGTTACAATATAACCTTATGAGCTCAAAATTGCTATCATAATAAAATTGTCATGAACAATCCGGTCCATCAATCATACCAACATAGGAACTAAGAGCTCTTAGTTACTCTTTCGTAACTAGAACCAACATAGATCACGTATATCAATATAACCAACGACATGGATCAAGTATAGGTATGTAGCATGGAAATAACATAAAGTGTGGTCTGAAATAGAATGTCTATTTCCAACTGGTTCTCTTTATTGAGATCAATCATAAACTTTAAGAGTACAAAAACTTTAAAACTGAATATCTGCAGATATAACTTTAAAACTGAATTACTGAATGTAATGGACAATACATAATTGTATAATACGAACTCCCACTAAAATTCATAATCCTTAACTGATTTGACACACATACAAGCAATATGCTCATGAAATACTTTTGGTGTCAACCCCTTAGTAAGCGGATCCGCAATCATTGAGTTTGTACTGATGTGCTCAATGCACAACTGTCCATTTTGTACTCTTTCTTTAACAACCCGAAATTTGACGTCCATATGTTTTGCTTTCGTCAAACTACTGTTGTTATTAGCATAAAGGACTGCCGATCTGTTGTCACATAATAGCCTAAGTGGCTTTTTAATGCTATCAACAATGCGCAGTCCACTAACAAAATTCCGCAGCCATAATGCCTCATTGGATGCTTCATAACATGCCATGAATTCCGCTTCCATGGTGGAAGTGGCCGTAAGAGTTTGCTTGATGCTTCTCCAAGAGATAGCACCGCCAGCAAGCATGTAAATATAGCCTGATGTAGACTTCAGACTATCCTGACATCCAGAAAAATCGAAATCGGTGTACCCAATGATCTCAAGCTGGTCCGATTTCTGATATGTAAGCATGTAATCCTTTGTTCTCTGTAAGTACCTCATGACCCTTTTGGCTGCCTTCCAATGGTCCATTCCCGGATTGCTTATGTATCTGCCTAACATCCCAACAATGTATGCTATATCAGGTCGTGTACATACCTGAGCATACATCAGACTACCTACAGCCGAAGCATAAGGCGTCTTCTGCATTTCCGAAGTTTAATAATTATTATTTGGGCACTGTTTGAGACTAAACTTGTCTCCCTTAGCAACATGGGTGTTGCCTGGTTTACAATCATGCATGCCAAATCTTTTAAGAACCTTATCGATATAGCCCTTTTGTGACAGACCGAGAACACCTTTTGAGCGATCTCGATGTATCTGAATTCCTAATACAAAAGAGGCTTCACCAAGATCTTTCATTTCAAATTTCTTTGAAAGAAATTTCTTAGTTTCATGCAATAATGCTATATCGTTACAGGCAAGCAGTATGTCATCGACATATAAAACCAGAAAAATATACTTACTCCCACTGAACTTATGGTATATACAATCATCAGCAATATTCGGTTCAAAACCAAAAGATGTAATGATTGCATGAAACTTATAATACCATTGACGGGAAGCCTGCTTGAGCCCATATGTGGATTTCTTTAATTTGCAAACCCTTTTCTTTGATTCGTCCGAAACAAAGTTTTCAGGTTGCACCATATAAATTGTTTCCTCAATGTCACCATTGAGAAACACTGTCTTAACATCCATCTGATGAAGTTCAAGATCAAAATGTGCTACTAGTGCCATTATAGTCCTGAAAGAGTCTTTCGATGAAACTGGAGAGAAAGTCTCTTTATAATCAATGCCTTCCTTTTGAGTGTAGCCTTTTGCGACAAGACGAGCTTTATACTTAATAACATTGCCCCCTGAATCCCTTTTGGTTTTAAAAATCCATTTACAACCAATTGGTTTAATACCTTCGGGCAATGTAACAAGCTCCCAAACGTCATTATCGCTCATAGACTTCATCTCATCATTCATGGCATCAATCCACTTTTGAGAGATAGAACCCTTAATGACTTGACGGAAGTTGATTGGATCATCTTCCTCAAGTCCAATGTCACTTTCTTGTTCTTGGAGAAAAACAACATAATCATCCGAAATTGCATTTCTCCTCTCTCTAGTGGATCTCCTTAATGGCACTTCAGTTTCTTGAGGTTGTTGAGTTTGATTTTCATTAGTAATATCAGGAACTTGATTGTGGAGATTTTCGAGATTGTCTTGAACTGGAGTTGTGTGATCCGTTTCAGGAATGAGAACACCCTGACCAAGATCAACAACTTGAGGGAAAGACACATGTTCTTCCTCAAAGAATCTCTAACAACTTTATCTCCCCACCCCCCAAACTCGATATCCTCAAAAAACCTAGTATTACCCGTCTCAAAAATAGTTCTAGAAGTGGGATCAAAAAACTTAAACCCCCTGGATCTTTCAGAGTATCCAACAAAATAGCTACTAACCGTTTTAGCATCCAGTTTCTTTTCATTCGGCCTATAAGGCCTTGCCTCAGCTGGACAACCCCAAATGTATAAGTGCTTAATACTGGGTTTATGCCCAGTCCGAAGTTCATATGGGGTTTTGATTGTAGCTTTAGTTGGAACTCTATTAAGAATATAAGCTGTGGTTTTTAATGCTTCTCCCCAGAGTGAGTCTGGCAAAGTAGTACGACAAATCATACTTCTTACCATATCCTTAAGGGTCCGATTTCGTCTCTCAGCTACACCATTCATCGTAGGACTGCCTGGCATAGTATACTGAGGGACGATCCCACACTCATCTAGGAATTTTGCAAATGGCCCTGGACGTTGTTCACCTGAACCATCATATCTGCCATAGTATTCACCACCACGGTCAGATCTAACGGATTTAATCCTTTTGCTTAGTTGATTTTCAACTTCAGCCTTATATGATTTGAACACGTCTATGGATTGGGACTTTTCATGAATAAGATATAGGTACCCATAACGAGAGTAAACGTCTATGAATGTGATAAAGTATTGTTGACCATTACTACAAGGAGTAGGGAATGGCCCACAAATATCCGTATGTATCAATTCTAAGACGTCCAAAGCTCTCTTAGCACTTAATCTCGTCTTGTTTGTTTGTTTTCCCTTGATACACTCAACACAAATATCCGAATTTGAGGAATCAAGAGAATCAAAAATTCCATCTGACACGAGTTTCTGAATTCTTTGAATGGATATGTGACCCAAACGTTTGTGCCAGAGTGATATATAATTCTCATTAGTTAATTTTCTTTTGGTACTACTTGAACTTGTATGCAAGGTTTCATTATGTGAGGTTATTGTGTCAACCAAATATAGGCTATCATATGTTGATAAAAGACCAGTACCGATAAGATTTGAATTTTGAAAGAGACTAACTTTATTGTCACCAAATGAACATGTATAACCGGATATGTCCAATTTGGGAACAGAAATTAAATTCCGTCTAAAAGACGGTACAACCAAAGTCTCATCCAAATCTAAATAAAAACCAGTCTTAAACAACAGCCTAAATTTGCTAATAGCCTCAACTTGCACCTTCTTGCCGTCACCCACATAGATGTATCTTTCACCATCATTTGGTTTTTGGCAGTTCAGGCAATCATGCATAGATATACTTATGTGAGTAGTAGCAGCCGAATCTACCCACCAAGTATCCTTAGGTACCGAAACTAAATTAACTTCAAAACAAACAAGAGAAAGAAATGTACCTTTTTCGCACGCAAAGCGTGGTACTTGGTACAATCTTTCTTCACATGATTAGTCCCCTTACAGAAAAAGCAACCTAATTCAGTAATTTCAACCTTAGGTTCCTTATATTGCTTTTTCTGGGGCCTTGCAACCGCAACTTCCTTGCCTTTCCTCTTCTTAGTATCCTTAGAAGAGGATGCCAAATGAGCACTTTCTGTCTTATCTTGCTTTATCCTTTCCTCCTCTTGCATACGATGTGAAATGAGCTCATTAAGAGTCCATTTCTCCTTCAGGCAGTTGTAACTGACCTTAAACTGATTAAAGTGTGCAGGAAGAGATATCAAAACTAAGTACACAAGCAGTTCCTCAGGTAATTCCAGCTTGAGTGACTTAAGATTCGAAGCAAGATGAGACATTTCCAAAATGTACTCCCTTATGTTTCCCTTGCCTTTATACCTCATGGAAACAAGTTTACTCAAAAGAGTACTTTTTTCCGCCTTTTCGTTTTGGCCAAAACACTTTTCAAGGTTTTCAAGGAAAACTTTGGCATTACTTTCATCATTCATAGTGCCCCTGAATGATTCTGGAATTGTACGTTTCATGATCATTAGACTCATGCGATTTGAGCGTTCCCACTTCTCCATCTCCTTCTTTTCATTAGAAGAAGATGTATCCTCAAGAGAAGCAGGTTGCTCAATCCGAAGTGCAAGGTCTAGATCCATGCAACCGAGAACGATCATAATGTTCTCTTTCCATTCCTTAAAGTTTGTGCCGTTAAGCACAGAGATGCTGTTTATATTAGCAGATATCGAAGCAGCTGAAGAATTCACTGAAAATAGAACAAGGATAACTTAATACATGCTTACAATTACTTGAACTTTAACTTTAGTTTACAGATTCAAAATAGGCAAATCCCATTACAAGATACCTAGCACAATATTGATTTTAGTCTTTGGACAGAAAATCAACTTGCAAGTGGTACTCTTGGTGTAGTGATCAAATATTGACAATCAACTCCTGTCAAATATCAAGCCTTCCTTTGGGCCGACTTGATATTCACATGGAAAATCGAATAATTGTCACATATTTATCACCACAAGCATGTTCGAATTCCTGCCAAATAACAACCTTCCTTAGGGCCGGTGTTAAACGCATGGAAGACTAACATCCACAGTCATCTTATATTTCAAGATTAATCAATCTACACAAAAGAGGTTACTTTGGCAACATAGTGCTTCAATTGACTAATTTAAAATATTAGATGCTATATCATATAGTTCGTTAGGCCATATATTGAATCTTAACTGAAAATTACATGTTTTGACATGTAAAATCTGAATATGTTACATGTTTTGACATGTAACATCTGAATATTAATTGTTTTTGTCTTAATTGGATAATACCAAAATCTGAAGCCATGATGGACTAAAAAATAATTAATATTAAAAACTGAATATTAATGTATAAAACGTTAATAATTTAAAAACTGAATATTAATTGACATATTATTAATGTACAATTAAAAAATCTGAAAACTTAATGCTTAAAACGTTTCATTAATTATGAAAAACGTTTCTTACATTATGTCCTCATTAAATAGCCCGAAAACAAAACGTTTCTGCAATTTATGGCTAGATAATCGATTATCTGAGCCTGATAATCGATTATCTGGGCCTTCTGGAATCTCAAATTTTGCTGAAAAACTAGGATAATCGATTATCCTATTAGGATAATCGATTATCTTGGCTCTCTGGAATTTCAAATTTTGCTGAAAAAGCTCCAGATAATCGATTATTTTAACAATAATCGATTATCCTCAGGTTCTGTTTCAAAAATTTTTGATGAACAAAATGCAATAATCGACTATTTTAAAAAAATAATCGATTATTCTCTGTTACTGTTTTGCAAAATTTTGGTGAACTTTAAAATTTATTCCAGGACCTTTTGCGGCGACGAATGCTGCCACTAAACCCATAGAAGTCGCCGCTAAATGTATTAGTGGCGACTATGCATTGAAACTGGACACTGGAGTAGCCGTCACTGAAGGTTATTTGTAGCAACAATTCCTTGTTTAAGTTTCTTGTTGTTCAACAACCAAAATTTTGCAAACTTCAATATTTCAATTCATATAGAGATAACAAGATATTGAAACACCAAAGTTCATCAACAACATAACATTCATGAAATCATGCTATATAATGGTACTAGAATTTCATAATCAAAATTCTATCTTAATTTAAACATGAAGTTTTATATAACATGGATTTCATGAACTTTCAAATAATCCAAATGTGAAGGAGGCTCTGATACCAATTGATAGGATTATAATATCCACTAAAACATAATAGCCTTCATATCAAATTATTTGGAATAACAACATAAGCGGAAGCGTACCAGAATCCATAAGTGGAAATCGTTAGTTCTTCTTGACGATTGTCCAAATGTTTGGCTTTGAAAGCTCCTTGATCCTTCTTGAAGATTGTCCTTCTTGAAGTATTGGCTTTCACAAGAATTTATCTAAGACCAAAAAAATGGAGAATGGTTTTCCACTTGATATGCAAGACAACAATGGCTCTCTCTCTCAATGGGTGGAAGAAGAAGAGAATGTCTTGTATTCTTATGGGAACCATAACCCCCCACTTATAACATATGAGTTATGAAACTCAAAAGTCATAAGCATGTAACCATGGTTACATATATGTAACCTTAGTTAGCCCATCATTAACTAAGGTTACCCTTTTGGGTATCTACACATTAGTCCTACACTTTATATAACAATATATTAGCCCCCTTAACAATGTCCATAAGACCACCAATTTAGGCCAAACCAAAAGATAGCACATAACATGTAATTAATCCATATATTGTTCATATGTATGTAGATATAAGTCCATATATCTAACAGGCGGATCATATGAGTAACTATAATATCCATAAATTCTTGCATATGATTACTTTTGAGAGAATTTATAATCTTCCTAACTTGAGAAATCGTTAATTTAAAGTTTTACAAATGTAAAAGTTAGACTTATTGGTCACTCATTAGTTATCCATCTTCTAAATAGATAATATGATTCTTATTCATATTTAACCCATTTTTAAAAAATTCAAATCATTTTCACTAGATAATATGAATGATTAAATATTTTCTTTTAACCATTTTGCTATCCCTATTCTCACTCAAAAACGTTGTTCTTCTCCACCGGCAACTTTTTTCTTTCTAATCCACCGGCAAATTCCCCTGCCCATCTTATTTCTGGTCACTCTTCATCTCTGTTTCTTTCTCTGGCGACGACTCCTTTCAATTAGCAATTATATACTCATTTTACTTTCCAGTATTTATTCTTAAAAGAAATTAAAAATGAGAAAGATTCAAGACATTTGAACTACAATATTTTCATCAGTGTAAATTGCTCCTATCAATGGAATAATGGTTTGATTTGGATATGATTTTAATTTTTCAAATCTTTTATACTCCATAAGAAATCCTAGGAAATATAAGTTGTTAAAAGCAAATTTAAAGGGAGAATATTTCAGTATTTAACCTGTGAAAACTATCAAGAGAGGAAGAGTGTGGATAGAAAGCCAAATCATAACAAAAGAAAAGATTCACATCCACCCAATTTGCAGTGGCAGAGACGGGGAGAGCAAAAGGTGAAAAACCAAATTGTGTGGAAGGACAAAAATATCCAACTGACTTATGCATTTAATATATATATATTCTTTTCCCCTTTTTCTCGTTCTATAAATAGAGACTTAGACACGTTAACTCTCCCATAATCTGAAAGGCCAAATAGATACACTAGTTTCTTCCCAAAAAAAGCAAAAGCTCCCTCAGTTTTTTCTCCTTCGTACATTTCATCATTATGTCTCAGGTAATTACTCTGTCTATAAAGTTTATTATTTTTTTCTAATATTCCATTTACACTGTTGTTTTTCTCTTAAATTTTGGTTGTATAACCCAAATAAAGAAGTGGATCTTCTTACCTGAGCTAAAATTTGCTTCTTGGTGTGAAGAAGTTGTTGTTATTTTATACTATTACGCAGTCTCTTTCAGTTTATGTGAACCTATTTTCTCTTTGGTCCGTTCCAAAAAAAATAAACTTTTTTTAAATTTGGTAACAATTTAGTTTAAACTTGCAACTCTACAGCTTTTATAATCACACAAATACTCCTGGCCTTATTTAAACTTGTTTAGAACCATCTTTATTTTTTTATTAAATTTCATGCCCAATCAAATAGCTTCACATAAATTAGAACGAGGGAGTATTATTTTTGGTATTTGGGTCTATTTATGATTATATGACGTTTTTTTCGCTAAATGATATAGCAGACCGTTGTTCTCAAAGTTGGCATGTCATGTCAAGGCTGTGTAGGAGCCGTGAACAGGGTTTTAGGGAAAATGGAAGGTATATATATATATATATATATACTTATTTAATTTCACTTTAGTCCTTTGTTTATTGTTAATTTATAGTATCATTTATCCTTGTTATATCCTAGCTAATTAATTAATACAGTTTCCACGATACAATTGCCTTTATACAATCTTCTATAGCATTGTTACTTTTCTCAATAAATTTCTTCCTTTTTCTTCAATCCTAAATAATTATGGTGCATTAAGATTTTACTATGTACAGAAATTGAGAAAGAACCGAACTATATTGAATCTATCTTAAGTAGTCGATTGTTTCCACGTCTTGAATCTTCAATGACTAAATACAGCATAACAACAACAACAACCCAGCATAATCCTATTTAGTGGGGTCTGGGGAGGGTAGTGTGTACGCAGACCTTACCCCTACCCTTGGGTAGAAAGGCCGTTTCCAAATAGACCCCCGGCATCCTTCCCTCCAAGAACTTCCCACCTTGCTCTTGGGGAGACTCGAACTCACAATCTCTCGGTTGGAAGTGGAGGTTGACTAAATACAGCATAAAATTAGAAAAATCATATTTATTCTCTTTCAATTCACAACTGCATGCATAGTGTATCTCAGTCTGCCTTTCCCTGCTGGACGCAGAGGCGGGCCTATGCTTTGGGGAGAGGGGTTAACTTCGGCAAAAATTCTAAATATATCAGTGTATATATGTTGAAAATGATCAACATATATTTTGCTTGAAAACCTTAAGATCAAAAGTCCAATGGAGGCACTAAGTGAGCAGTTCACTTATATTCCCCGTCACCTTCAAATCCTAGGTCTATGTAAATATTGTCCTGGTGCATTCACAAAAGTTCTTCTGTTCTTTTGATATTTCCCTCGGAGAGTAGAAAAGTTACCAAATATGGGAGAGGAATCTTCCATCCTTATGTAAATTTCAAGTCTGGTAAAGGATTGTGTTCTATTAAATAACTAACCAGAATGCAGTATCCTTATTGTTCATTTTGTGCATACATGATACAACCACATCTGGGAAAATTCCAATTCCCAATGTGTCTTCTTTTAGTTAATATTCCCACCATGAGAACATCAAACACCATTTCTCGGAAGGCACCTTATAAATCATAGGTTCAACTAAGCTCATTGTTTCCATGACAAAGTGTAGATACACATGTGATAAATCGCTAAAAACATCAACAAATATTAAATATTTAATCCATAATCTCAGAAGTGCAAGGTGTGCAATGGTAAAAATCTCATCAAATTTAAATCTTGAACTTAGTCGTCTATTATCTCCTTATTAGATCCAAGTTTTCCCCAGTTACTAGTGTGAGCAACTAACTACTGATTTGACTTTAAGAAAAAACATAATAAGCGCGGGGTATTTGACTCTAATAATCTTGTGTATATATCATTATAGGTGTTGAATCTTATGACATCGATATTAAGGAGCAAAAAGTGACAGTGAAGGGAAATGTGGAGCCAGAAGCTGTTTTCCAAACTGTTTCTAAGACTGGAAAGAAGACTTCTTTTTGGGAAGCAGCAGCACCAGCACCAGAAGCAGCACCAGCACCAGCACCATCACCAGAAGCCGCACCAGCACCAGCTGAACCTGAAGTAAAGCCTGCTGAAGTAAAGCCTGTGGATACACCAGCTGAACCCGAAGCAAAGCCCGCAGATGAAAAAACTACCGAAGCTGTTGCTGCAGCCTGATGATACTAAAATATATATCACGCTTATGATTTATGCAACTTTAATATGTAACAGTTAATCAGAGCTTAAATGATGTGTTGCTAATTTTTGCGTTTGGTTTTTCTTGTAATAATATAGATAAAAAGTCCTGTTATCTACTGAAAGGGAACTACGTCCAGTACACAGGAATGTATTGTTTAATTAGTCTAGTGGAGTTGCAGACATATTATTTTTACAGAGTGATTTCACTAATCAAATGGAGATTACGGAGCCTATTATATGGTTCAGGCCCTGAGTTTAGGTTTTGTTGACTTACAGGATAAAAATATTTACGTATATCGCAGAGATTGGTTTTATGGTATATTACAAATGTTTTTTCAGTTATATGCCCCTTTACATATTGTTGTAGGCAGAGGCGGAGCCAAGATTTCAAGCTTGTGAGTTTGGAATTTTAATTATTTTAAGTTTTTGGGTTCTAAATTAATAATTTATACATATTGAATGAATTTCTTAAAACAAATACATGGTTCGAACCAAAGTTACTGGATTCAACCGAATCAACACTCAGTTCTGTAGCCCCCCCCGCCGGTTGTAGGGTCATTCTCTTCTATTTAAATGTAATTGGTCACTGAAGATCATTTTCTTCCTACCATCATATATTAAACTACAGGGATCTATTGTCTAAAATATCTTTACACTCTCATTATATATAATTTAATTTCAAACCCTACCATATATCTGTATTGGTCTAAATTTGACGACTTTTTTATGGCAGATACATGATGGAAGACTGGATCGACCATGGTCTAATAGCGGAAAGTCCTTTTCAAAGGGAGCGTAGTCGAGGACAAGCAACTAGTGTATAGAAGTAACGGTAGGATAGATTTAGGAATGAATACAAGGAGTGTTCCTTTGGATATTTCCTATTTTGCATTCATTAGGGTTTCTTGGAAATACCTCATATAAATAGGAAGGGATAGGGAATAAGGGGAAATCTCCACTTTCTGAAAAAAGACATTATAAAAGGTTGACTTGAGAGAATATACAAAAGCTGTCTTGTTCATTGATTATCTTATCCAAGCACACGTTACTTGATATTTGTTCACAAGATTCAAAGATTCTATAACCATCTTCACTTAGGTAAAGAACTATCCAAGTCATATAATAATTGGATGGTAGATTCTTTCCTATTGCCTTTATTGCCATTATCTACCTTTATTGCATATTTATGTTATCATATTTATTAGCATTCATTGAACACAAACGTGCTATTTAACGCTGTCAAAAGTTGTTCATGTTACCGATTTCTCCCAATTTTTGGTCTAGAATTTATTACTTTTAACTAAGAGTCATCCTTCATCTCATCATAATTGGTTTAATTAAAAGGCTCAATACTTTTTGGTCAAATAATTTAGCGCCATCTGTGTTGAGTATTTTATTTAAATGTTTTAGATTCTTCTTGTTCATAAATGACAACCATATTTTTCTCGTCTGCAAAAACTAACAATGGTAGGGAAAGGATATGAAAGACAGAAAGCAATAGTGGGTGTCGCTACCAACATCTTAAACACCATCAACGAGGATGGCAGAGAAGACGACGAGAATGTGACGCTGGGTGTTACACCCAAGCGGAGTGACTCACCTTCCCCTCATAGAAGTGTAACCGCTTCATGAGAAAAAAGACCGCAATTTGATGGTCCCAGAAGGTCCGTAGAAAAATATAGGAAACAGAATGGAGTTCCGAGGTCCCAAGCCCGAGAAATGAATTTTTGATGAAATTTGTTTAACTGAAATTATAAGAGTTTTTGGAAACGTAAATGTGTTTGAATTTGATGGTATCAGGAACGTATTGTTGTTCCGGAACCCAGTACATGTCTTATATGGTATTTAAGTTGTGCCTGTAAAATTTGGTAAGAAACGAAATTCATATGACGTGAATCAGACCCTCGGTTGTGAAATTTGAAACTTCAGAATTCTTGAGATTTTTCTTTAATTTTGATGCTAAACTTGAAGTTCTAGGTGTCATTTTGGTGATTTGATCGCATGATTTGGAATATTTTGTACTTAGAATATCTACTGTCATAGTTGTTGCAGGATTCTATCATCGAGGTCCCTTCTATGGATTATGTGCCAGTTGTTCATCAATTTCCTGAGGTATTTCCTTCAGGCCTACCTGGGATGCCGCCCGACAGTGATATTGACTTTTGCATTGATTTGGCTTAGGCACTCAACCCATTTCTATTTTACCATATCGTATGGCTCCGCCCGAGTTGAAACAATTGAAGGAGAAATTGCAAGACATGCTAGATAAAGTCTTTATTAGAGCTAGTATCTCGTTTTGGGGTGCGTTTGTGTTGTTTGTGAAGAAGAAGGACAGATAGATGAGGATATGTCTAGATTATCGATAGTTGATAGATTATCGACAGTTGAACAAGGTCACAATCAAGAATAAGTACCTATTTCCAAGGATTGATGATTTGTTTGACCAACTTCAGGGTGCCCAAGTGTTTTCTATGATCGACTTGAGATCTGGCTACCATCAGTTGAGGATTAGGGCATCCGATATCCCTAAGATAGCTTTCCGCACTTGGTACGAGCATTATAAGTTCTTGGTGATGTCATTCGGGTTGACAAATGCCCCAATAACTTTCATGGATTTGAGGAACCGAGTGTTCAAGCCTTACTTGGATTCTTTCATAATAGTCCTATTGATGATACTTTGATTTATTCCTGCAGCCCGAAGGAGCACGAGTTACATCTTGATTCATTCTTCAGACTTTGAGAGATAGTCAATTACATTCTAAGTTTTCGAAATGTAAGTTACGCTTGGGATCAGTTGCTTTCTTGGGTCACGTTGTATCAGCAGAGCGTATTCATGTGGATCCAAAGAAAATAGAGGGAGTTAAGGATTGGCCCAGACCCGCATCAGCTGCAGGATCCGGAGTTTCTTGGGTTTGGCCACAGGTTCAGGGCCATATACCAAAAAACTGAACCAAATCAAAAACTAAACTACACTAACCAAAAAACCCGATACTTTTTGGTTTGTTTTGTTTTGGTTTTGAATTTTAAAAATCGATCAAATTTGGTTTGGTTTTGGTTTTAATAAAAAGAACCGAAAACACCAAACAAAACTGATCATAAGAGTAGCTATTTCAAATTTGTTATTACACACACACGCACACACACATACATACACGCACACACACACACACACACACACACACACACACACACACACACACATATATATATATATATATATATATATATATATATATATATATATACAAAATTTTAAAAATATTTTGGTGAATGTTAATCAATTGCACTTTTAGTACAGTTCTTTACCTTTATATTCTAGTTTGATTGGTAATTTTCTTTTGTTAAGTGTAAGAAACTATTTCATGCTAAGAAAATATATTTTTAATTGAGTCATTAAATTATTCATCACTATTTGATTCAGTTATCATCCATATATTTTAGTAAATAATAGATTTCTTAAAGGGCAATTGATTTTATAGTGTTATATTGAAAATGTGATCGCTGTAATATGTGTTTGATAGTGTATGTCTTATATTTAATAAAAAACCGACATATAATCGAAAACCCAAAAACCCGACATAAATCGAATCGAGACAAAACCGACTTAATGAGTTTGGTTTGGTTCTAATATTTGAAAAACTGACTTACTTGGTTTGGTTTCTTTTTAGGGAAAAAACGATCCAAACTGAACCATGAACATCCCTAACCGTCGGTTTGTGGAGGGGTTTTCATCTATTGCATCCCCGATGACCAGGTTGACCCAGAAGGGTGCCCATTTCAGGTGGTCGGACAAGTGTGAGGCGAGCTTTCACAAGATCAAGACAACTTTGACTACGACTCTAGTAGTGGTTTTGCCCATAGGTTCATGACCATATACAGTATATTGTGATGCAATACGTATTGGACTTGGTGCAGTATTGATGTAGAAAGGAAAGGTTGTTGCATATTCTTCGGGACAATTGAAGATCCACGAGAAGAATTATTTGGTTCATGATTTGGAGTTAGCAGCCGTTGTTCACGTGCTGAAAATTTGGAGGCATTATTTAAATGGCATGTCATGTGAGGTGTTCACAGACCACAAGAGTTTGCAATACTTGTTCATCCAGTAAAGGCTAATATAGTGGCCGGTGCTTTGAGTATGAAGTCACCGAGTATGGGTAGCCTTGCATATATTCTGGTCAGTAAAAGGCCACTTGCTTTGGATGTTTAGGATTTAGCCAATCAGTTCATGAGGTTGGATATTTCTGAGCCTAGCTGTGTGCTAGCTTGCACATTCGCTCGTTCTTTATTATTTGAGCGCATCCGATATTGGCAGTATGATGATCCTTGTTTTCTTGTCCTTAGAGACACGGTGCGACATAGAGGTGCCAAGCAGGTTATAGTTGGAGTGATGGAGTTTTGAGGAGGCCGGGTCATTTTTGTGTTCCTAATGTTGATGGACTTCGTGAGTTGATTCTAGAGGAGGCCCATAGTTCCCGGTATTCTATTCATCTAGCTACCACTAAGATGTATTAGGATTTTTGCAACATTATTGGTGGAGGAGGAAGAAGAAAGATATTGTTGCGTATGTAGGCCGGTGTTTGAATTGTCACTGGTAAAGTACGAGCATCAAAGACCTAGTGGTTTGTTCTAGAAGATTGAGATTCCTGAATGGAAGTGGGAGTGTATCACTATGGACTTTGTTGTTAGACTCCCAATGGATTTAGAGGAAGTTCAATGTAGTATTAGGTTATTGTTAATAGGCTGACCAAGTCACTGAATTTCATTCCTGTGGCAGTTACCTATTCGACGAAGCTGTTGGCTGAGATCTATATTCGGGAGATTTTTCGTCTTCATGGTGTGCCCATGTCTATCATTTCTGATCGGGGTACGCATTTTACCTCGCAATTTTGGAGGGCAGAATAGTGTGAGTTGGGTACTCGGGTCGAGTTGAGCACAACATTTCATCCTCAGATGGATGGAGAGTCGGAGTGTACTATTCAGATTTTAGAGGATATGCTCTGATCATGTGTTATTCACTTTGGAGGTTCTTTGTGTTAGATAATACGCTTAACGCTAGAGGGGGGGTGAATAGCGTTATAATAAAATTTAGCGTAAACTTGTGGAAATTAAAATTTGCAGGAAGTAAATAAGTGCGATAAATAATAACTTACACACAGATATATCCTAGTTCACCACAGCGTGTGGCTAGTCCAGTCCCCGAGGGACTCTCTCGAGATTTTCCACTAACGTGTCAAGCTTCCGGGTGCTTAACAAACCTTTACAACTTGAGGACGCAAGCCTCAACACCTTTGCTCGGAGTTACAACACTCCAAGACTTCAACCAAGGAAACACAAGTTCCTTACAACAAGAGAATTACAATTCTCTTACAAGTGTATACAACACTAAAACACTCAAACAAAATACTCCTTAATGAGTAGATATGAGTAAAAGAAATAAGCTCTGGATCACAACAACTTTGGACAAGAATATGGCTCTCAAAAGCTTTATGAAATTGAATATAAAATGATAAACAAAAGTATGCAAGCTTATAGCAATGTAATGATCAGTTGTAGTATGTTGTTGTGTTTAAAACACTGAAATGAAGCTGTATTTTGTAGTTGAAAAACTTGGCATTACCGTTGCCTAATAGCCAATTAAGAGTTGCTGATTTTACTCACTGACAACCGATTGTCTGCCAGTCAGATCAAAATTCAATCCCAGATTTTACGCTTGATAATCGATTACTTATAATCCATAATCAATTACTGGCAACGTTCAAAAAATCCTTTCCAGATTTTACCACAAACAATCGATTGTCCAGAATCAACAATCGATTACTCAGCAACGTTCAAAAAATCTTTTCCGGATTTTAATCAAAACAATCGATTATATAGACTCAATAATCGATTACCCAATAATGTTCAAAAAATCTTTTCCGGATTTTAATCAAAACAATCGATTATACAGAATCAATAATCGATTACATGACGGTATTTGAAAATTTTACGACAACGGTCAGCTTCACAATCGATTGCACAGAGTCAACAATCGATTACTTATCAGTTTTTGAAAAATATATTAGACACTGCCTCTTGACAATCGATTGTCCAATGTAACAATCGATTAATTAATAAATTTGAAAATCACTGGAAGTCACTGCCTCAACACAATCGATTGTCATTAGTTCACAATCGATTATTTTGTGACTTTGAAAAATCTGAAGGACACTGTTTCTTCACAATCGATTGTCATTAGCTTCACAATCGATTATTCTGAGTTTTGAAAAACTTTGATGGACACTGCCTCATCACAATCGTTTGTCATTAGTTCACAATCGATTGTCATGCAGGTTTGAAAAAACCTGATGTTCACTGCCTTAACACAATCGATTGTCATTAGTTCACAATCGATTGTCATGCAGTCTTGGCTCAACATAATCGATTATCATTAGTACATAATCGATTATCTTAGTCCAGTTTTCAGAGGCATTTAAAAATCATTTTGACTAATGAAAATATGCATGATTTAAAATCATTTACATTAAATTAAATATGCATGATTTTGGAAAATAATTTTATGAGAGAAGCCATGTTACGAGTCAAGTTGTAGGATCAAGATCACAATTAAGAATGACTCAATTAAACTATAAAACTTTGTCTTGAGCTTGAATCTTGTTGTATATCAATTGTGCGCTTGTTTCTTGAACTTCGCCATATATCAATTTTCGCTTCGTTTGTCATTCATCAAAACCTACACAAAAGAACACACGTTTTAGTATATTGCATTGAGAACGTGTTTCCAACAATTTCCCCCTTTTTGATAATGGCAAACATTAAGCGGGATATGCAAGCAATTTATATTGACGATTCCAGACAAGTGTATACATGCAACAAGTATGCAATTTGTTCCCCCTCAATATATGAATTCCCCTTTAATTTAAGCTTATAGATATTGAGAGTGCATACCATACCCGTTATCTTCCCCCTTTTGCCATTAGCAAAAATAACATAATAATAAGATGCCAAAGATGAAATAAACCTTGTTTACTTATAAAAAAAAATTACAGCAACAGGGAAGACAATACAACGTGTAAAAACAAACAAAAAAAACTACAATTATTCATTCATCATTTTCCGCCTCATCATGCGGCGTTGCTTCATATGGAACAAGACTCGCATATGGATAATGAACGTGGTCAAAATATCCATGGATCTCGTGAGTTAATTGACCGAAAGAAGAGGTCAATGAAGCAATTTGGTCGGAAATGAATTGGAGGGAAGGCTCTTGAGGCGGAGGAGCACGACGGGTTGGAGGAGGAGCAGGCGCTACATGATCACCGTCATGATGAAAGGAGGATTCCGAAATTTCCCACTTTTTGGTACTCTTTTTGAGAGGACCATTTCCAGTGACGAATCCGGTGGCTTCAATAAAGTTCATGATGAGGAGAGCATAAGGAAGAGGCCTATCATCTTCGATAGCGTCACGCATATGAATTTTGATAAGCCGACACCAATTGATGTTAGCTCCGGTAACTATGGCATGCATGAGCTTGGTGTCCTCTTGGGAAATGGTGGTATGGTTGTGCTTACGAGGCTTGAAGACTCGGGTGATGAAATAGAAAATTAATCCGTAATTTGGATCCATTCCCGTAATTGTAGGACGACGGGAGGAGATATTTGGATCATAAGAAGTAAGACCGATTTGGTGTAAGAGGGCTGTTTCATCAAAAAGGGCTCCAGCCTCTCCGGTGTACCGAAAAATGTCTTCACCGTTACGAGGAAGACGGGCAATGGTATGAATATTTTCATCGGAAAGAAGAATTTGAACACCATTAATGTTGGTGACAAGCTCACCATCATCATCCTCATGGAGGTTGGAATAAAATGCTTGAACCAATGTAGTATTGATGTAAGGATGAGTAAGGAGTAAAAAGTCAAGAAGTTGAGAATTTTTGAGCATATTTGTAGCAGGCCCAAATGATTCAAGATACTTGTGGGTTGAAAAGCGGGGTGGAAGAATGTCGCGCTTTTCAAATTTGGTTAGGAATCGAGTAAGCTTGATGTCGGAATTGAAATATAGAACGGAACCATCTTGATATAGATAGTTCGGACGAGGAGGGGCAGCCGAGGTGGATGCGCCGTGCCTAGCAGAACGGGAACGTTTTGAGTGACGACCCGACATTTTAAATGAAAGCTGCTGGATTTTGCAAAGAATTAGAGAGAATTTGATATTTTGAAAGCTAGAATTGATGCTTGAATGAATGAATATGAACATATATGAAGCCTATTTATAGAGGGGAGAGTGGCTTATCATTTATGGAAGAAATCTGCTGAGAATTTAAAGCCAAATCAGTCAGAAACGGTGAAATAAATTCACTGACCGTTAGACAATCGATTGTTGAGATGCAATAATCGATTGTTGAAGAGTTATGACCTGACTTGGAACTGACACAAATCGATTGAGGAGCCAAACGGTAACAAGAATTTAAATTTCTGACATGAAATAATCGATTGTCAAAATATGGTAATCGATTGTTATGTTACAGTGAGCACAGAAATATTTGATTTTGAAAATAATCGATTATATTTTGAAACAATCGATTGTCTTGGAAAAGCCTTGCTGAATGATTGAGACGGAAATCGATTTTGCAGTTTAAAGAATCGATTATTTAACGAAACTGCATAATAAACATAAACCATAAACAATCGATTAGTGATACTGCTAATCGATTTTCAGCACAGTAAAATAATCGATTATTTTCTTGGAACAATCGATTGTTTTGTGCCAAAACTTTATAATTCCCCCTATCTTTTAGGGCGATACCTGCAAAATAGAATTAAACGTCTCCGACGCTCAAGTCAGTAATTTGTAAAGAAGTAATAACTTTAACTAGTGTTGCCAAGTGAGAACGTGAGCTCTTAAGAAGTGTGTCCTAAAGTGTTCTTAAGAGAGTTTCGGGTACTTACCTTTCCTCCGACGTTGCCAATTACCTGTTCGAGAGGGTGATCTTTGATTGTCCTCCATTCGTTAGGCATATTCATTTCTTTTTCCAATTGTGGCGCTTCCTCCGTTGGTTGTTCCTCAGTTTCATCTTTCTTTTCCTTGGGTGGTTCCTCTTGTATTTTGTCTTTCAAGCTATCTAAGATACCTGCAAGATCAAAACCGGAATCCTTTCTCGCCAAGCGAGCATTATTTTCGGAAAATACAACATGAGGGGATTCCTCCACAATTTGGGTTCTTTTATTAAAGACCCTATATGCTTTACTACGTGAGGAATATCCAATGAAAAACCTTCATCCGACTTAGCATCAAATTTACCCAATTGGTCTTTGCCATTGTTCAAAACATTTGCAACCAAAAACTCTAAAATGGGAAATATTTGGTTTTCTACCCTTATAAAGTTCATAGGGGGTTTTCATGGGTATCGGCCGAATTACTACTCTATTTAGAACATAGCAAGCGGTACTCACGGCGTCCGCCCAAAAATGTTTGGGTATCTTAGCTTCGTCGAGCATGGTTCTAGCCATCTCTTCCAGACACCTATTTTTCATTTCCACCACCCCATTTTGTTGTGGTGTATGTGGAGCAGAAAAGGTATGCTCGATTCCGAGTTCGTCATAAAAGTCCGCAAAGAGATTGTAAACAAACTCTCCCCCATGACCACTTCTAATTGAAGTGACGGTTGTTTCTTTCTCATTTTGAACACGCTTAAGAAAATATTTAAAATTTTGAAAAGCATCACTTTTATTGGCAAGAAATAAAGTCCAAGTAAATCTCGAGTAATCATCAACAATCACAAAAGCATATTTATTTCTTCCTAGACTTTCAATGCGAGAGGGACCAAATAAATCCATATGAAGCAATTGCAATGGTCTAGAAGTTGAAACAATGTTTTTAGATTTGAAAGATGCTTTTGTTTGCTTCCCCTTTTGACACGAGTCACAAATAGAGTCATTTTCAAATTTTAAATTGGGAAGACCAACAACTAAGTTTTGAGAAATCAATTTGTTCAAAAGATGCATATTGATATGTGCTACTCTAAGATGCCATAGCCAAGTATCATCCTCTTTACTCATTAGACAATCAACATATTCGGGTGAGGAATTAGCAAGATCAACCATATAAATATTATCAACTCTGAAACCACGAAGTATGATTGTGAAATCACTACGTCTAAATACTAGGCATTCATCCGAATCAAATAGAGCAAGATTTCCCTTGTCACATAGTTGGCTTATGCTCAAGAGATTATGCTTCAAACCTTTCACAAGTAATATATGCTTAATAGAGGATTTTTCATCCTTACCGACCGAGCCGATGCCGATGATCTTTCCTTTATTGTTATCACCGAAGATAACACTTCCTCCTTCTTTGTGCTCTAATTGAAGGAATTTGGATTCATCTCCCGTCATATGCTTGGAGCATCCACTATCAAGGTACCATAGTACACTTGATCCCTTCAAGTGTTAGAAAATACGCTTAACGCTAGGGGGGGGGGTGAATAGCGTTATAATAAATTTTTGCGTAAACTTGCGGAAATTAAAACTTGCAGGAAATAATTAAGTGCGTTAAATAAATAAAAGGAAAGAACGCACCGATATATTATGGTTCACCACAACACGTGGCTAGTCCAGTCCCCGAGAGACTCTCTCGAGATTTTCCACTAACTCTGTTAAGCTTCCGGGTGCTTAACAAACCGTTACAACTTGAGGACACAAGCCTCAACACTTTTGCTCGGAGATACCACACTCCAAGACTTCAACAAAGGAAACACAAGTTGCTTACAACAAGAGAATTACAATTCTCTTACAAGTGTATACAACACTAAAGCACTCAAACAAAATACTCCTTAATGAGTAGATATGAGTAAAAGAAGTAAGCTCTGGATCACAACAACTTTGAACAAGAATATGGCTCTCAAAAGCTTTATGAAATTGAATATAAAATGATAAACAAAAGTATGCAAGCTTATAGCAATGTAATGATCAGTTGTAGTATGTTGTTGTGTTTAAAACACTGAAATGAAGCTGTATTTATAGTTGAAAAACTTGGCATTACCGTTGCCTAATTGCCAATTAAGAGTTGCTGATTTTACTCACTGACAATCGATTGTCAAACCCCAACAATCGATTGTCTGCCAGCCAGATCAAAATTAAATCCCAGATTTTACGTATGATAATCGATTACTTACAATCCATAATCGATTACTGGCAACGTTCAAAAAATCCTTTCCAGATTTTACCACAAACAATCGATTGTCTTGAATCAACAATCGATTACTCAATAACGTTCAAAAAATCTTTTCCGGATTTTAATCAAAACAATCGATTATACAGAATCAATAATCGATTACCTGACGGTATTTGAAAACTTTACGACAACGGTCAGCTTCACAATCGATTGCACAAAGTCAACAATCGATTACTTATCAGTTTTTGAAAATCATTTTAGACACTGCCTCTTTACAATCGATTGTTATATACTCACAATCGATTATTTAATAAATTTGAAAATCACTGGAAGTCACTGCCTCAACACAATCGATTGTCATTAGTTCACAATCGATTATTTTGTGACTTTGAAAAATCTGAAGGACACTGTCTCTTTACAATCGATTGTCATTAGCTTCACAATCGATTATTCTGAGTTTTGAAAAACTTTGATGGACACTGCCTCATCACAATCGATTGTGATAAGGTTCACAATCGATTGTCATGCAGGTTTGAAGAAACCTGATGTTCACTGCCTTAACACAATCGATTGTTATTAGTTCACAGTCGATTGTCATGCAGTCTTGGCTTAAAACAATCGATTATCATTAGTACATAATCGATTATCTTAGTCCAGTTTTCAGAGGCATTTAATAATCATTTTGACTAATGAAAATATGCATGGTTTAAAATCATTTAGCATCAAATTAAATATGCATGATTTTGGAAAATAGTTTTATGAGAGAAGCCATGTTACGAGTCAAGTTGTAGGATCAAGATCACAATTAAGAATGACTCAATTAAACAATAAAACTTTGTCTTGAGCTTGAATCTCGGTGTATATCAATTTTGCGCTTGTTTCTTGAACTTCGTCATATATCAATTTTCGCTTCGTTTGTCATTCATCAAAACCTATACAAAAGAACACACGTTTTAGTATATTGCATTGAGAACGTGTTTCCAACAATTTCCCCCTTTTTGATAATGGCAAACATTAAGCGGGATATGCAAGACAAGCAATTTATATTGATGATTCAAGACAAGTAAAGACATGCAACAAGTATGTAATTTGTTCCATGTAATTTGTTCCCCCTCAATTTGAGAATTCCCCCTCAATTTAAGCTTATAATTTGAGAGTGCATCATACCCGTTATCTTCCCCCTTTTGCCATTAGCAAAAAATAATAATAAGATGCCAAAGATGAAATAAACCTTGTTTATTTATTGAAAAAAATACAGCAATAGGAAAAACAATGCGACATATAAAAACAAAAATAACAAACAAAGAGATTATTCATTTCCATCATCTCACGCCTCATCATCCGGCGCTGCTTTATATGGAACAAGACCCGCATAAGGATAATGAACATAGTTAAAATATCCATGGATCTCATGAGATAGTTGACCAAGAGAAGAGGTCAATGAAGCAATTTGGTCGGAAATCTATCGGAGGGTAGGCTCTTGAGGTGGGGGAGCACGACGGGATGGAGGAGGAGCAGGCGCTATATGATCACCGTCATGATGAAAGGAGGATTCCGAAATTTCCCACTTTTTGGTACTCTTTTTGAGAGGACCATTTCCAGTGACGAATCCGGTGGCTTCAAGAAAGTTCATGATGAGGAGAGCATAAGGAAGAGGCCTATCATCTCCGATAGCGTCACACATGTGAATTTTGATAAGCCGACACCAATTGATGTTAGCTCCGGTTATTATGGCATGCATGAGCTTAGTGTCCTCTTGAGAAATGGTAGTATGGTTATGCTTACGAGGCTTGAGGACTCGGGTGATGAAATAGAAAATCAACCGATAATTAGGATCCATTCCCGTAATTGTAGGACGACGGGAGGAGAGATTTGGATCATAAGAAGTAAGACCGATTTGGTGTAAGAGGGCTGTTTCATCAAAAAGGGCTCCGGCCTCTCCGGTGTACCGAAAAATGTCTTCACCATTATGAGGAAGACGTGCAATGGTATGAAGATTTTCATCGGAAAGGAGAATTTGAACACCATTAATGTTGGTGACAAGCTCACCATCATCATCCTCATGGAGGTTGGAATAAAAGGCTTGAACCAATGTAGTATTTATGTAAGGATGGGTAAGGAGTAAAAAGTCAAGAAGTTGAGAATTTTTGAGCATATTTGCAGCAGGCCCAAATGATTCAAGATACTTGTGGGTAGAGAAGCGGGGTGGAAGAATGTCGCGCTTTTCAAATTTGGTTAAGAATCGAGTAAGCTCGATGTCGGAATTAAAATATAGAACGGAACCATCTTGATAGGGATAGTTCGGACGAGGAGGGGCAACAGAGGTGGATGCGCCGTGCCTAGCAGAACGGGAACGTTTTGAGTGACGGCCCGACATTTTTAATGAAAGCTGCTGGATTTTGCAAAGGATTAGAGAGAATTTGATATTTTGAAAGCTAAAAATGATGCTTGAGTGAATGAAAATGAACATATATGAAGCCTATTTATAGAGGTGAGAGTGACTTGTCATTTATGGAAGAAATCTGCTGAGAATTTAAAGCCAAATCAGTCAGAAACGGTAAAATAAATTCACTGACCGTTAGACAATCGATTGTTGAGATGCAATAATCGATTGTTGAGGAGTTATGACCTGACTTGGAACTGACACAAATCGATTGCGGAGCCAAACGGTAACAAATTTTGAATTACTGACATGAAATAATCGATTGTCAAAGTATGGTAATCGATTGTTATGTTACAGTGAGCACAGAAATTTTCTGATTTTGAAGATAATCGATTATATTTTGAAACAATCGATTGTTTCGGAAAAGCATTGCTGAATGATTGAGACGGAAATCGATTTTGCAGTTTAATGAATCGATTATTAAACAAAACTGCATAATAAACATAAACTATAAACAATCGATTAGTGATACTGCTAATCGATTTTTAGCACAGTAAGATAATCGATTATTTGCTTGAACAATCGATTGTTCTGTGACAAAACTTTATAATTCCCCCTATCTTTTAGGGCGATACCTGCAAAATAGAATTAAACGTCTCCAACGCTCAAGTCAGTAATTTGTAAAAAAGTAATAACTTAAACTAGTGTTGCCAAGTGAGAACGTGAGCTCTTAAGAAGTGTGTCCTAATGTGTACTTAAGAGAGTTTGGGGTACTTGCCTTTCCTCCGACGTCTCCAATTACCTGTTCAAGAGGGTGATCTTTGATTGTCCTCCACTCATTTGGCACTTTTGTTTCTTTCTCCAATTGTGGCGCTTCTTCCGTTGGTTGTTCCTTAGTTACATCTTTATTCTCCTTGGGTGGTTCCTTTTGTCTTTCAAGCTGTCTAAGATGCCTGCAAGATCAAAACCGGAATCCTTTCTCGCCAAGCGAGCATTATTTTCGGAAAATACAACATGAGGGGATTCCTCCACAATTTGGGTTCTTTTATTAAAGACCCTATATGCTTTACTACGTGAGGAATATCCAATGAATATATCTTCATCCGACTTAGCATCAAATTTACCCAATTGGTCTTTGCCATTGTTATGAACAAAACATTTGCAACCAAAAACTTTAAAATGGGAGATATTTGGTTTTCTTCCCTTATAAAGTTCATAGGTGGTTTTCATGAGTATCGGCCGAATTACTACTCTATTTAGAACGTAGCAAGCGGTACTCACGGCATCCGCCCAAAAATGTTTGGGTATCTTAGCTTCGTCGAGCATGGTTCTAGCCATCTCTTCGAGACACCTATTTTTCCTTTTCACCAACCCATTTTGTTGTGGTGTACGTGGAGCAGAAAAGGTATGCTCGATTCCGAGTTCGTCACAAAAGTCCGCAAAGAGATTGTGATCAAACTCTCCCCCATGATCACTTCTAATTGAAGTGACGGTTGTTTCTTTCTCATTTTGAACACGCTTAAGAAAATATTTAAAATTTTGAAAAGCATCACTTTTATTGGCAAGAAATAAAGTCCAAGTAAATCTCGAGTAATCATCAACAATCACAAAAGCATATCTATTTCTTCCTAGACTTTCAATGCGAGAAGGACCAAATAAATCCATATGAAGCAATTGCAATGGTCTAGAAGTTGAAACAATGTTTTTAGATTTGAAAGATGCTTTTGTTTGCTTCCCCTTTTGACATGAGTCACAAATAGAGTCATTTTCAAATTTTAAAATGGGAAGACTAACTAAGTTTTGAGAAATCAATTTGTTCAAAAGATGCATATTGATATGTGCTACTCTACGATGCCATAGCCAAGTATCATCCTCTTTACTCATTAGACAATCAACATATTCGGGTGAGGAATTAGCAATATCAACCATATAAATATTATCAACTCTAAAACCACGAAGTATGATTTTGAAATCACTACGTCTAAATACTAGGCATTCATCCGAATCAAATAGAGCAAGATTTCCCTTGTCACATAATTGTCTTATGCTCAAGGGATTATGCTTCAAACCTTTCACAAGTAATATATGCTTAATAGAAGATTTTTCATCCTTACCGACCGAGCCGATGCCGATGATCTTTCCTTTATTGTTATCACCGAAGATAACACTTCCTCCTTCTTTGTACTCTAATTGAAGGAATTTGGATTCATCTCCCGTCATATGCTTGGAGCATCCACTATCAAGGTACCATAGTACACTTGATCCCTTCAAGCACACCTACAAAACAAATTAATGTTCTTTAGGTACCCATGCCATCTTGGGTCCTTGGGGGTTAGGCATATTATAATGATGCGATTGAGTAACATGTCTATGACGTGTAAAGCATGCAGGAGCAATATGACCAATACGTCTACAATAATGACAAGTCACATTTGGGTTATGCATCCTTCTAGGTTCATAGTAACTAAACGGATGAAAGTTTCTTACTCTATTTTGAACACTATGACTATTTCGCATTTCATGAGAGTTATTTCTCCTACTATGAGCTCTAGGATGGGCAGCATTTCTAGAGTGATTGTTTTTCGGTTGAGGGCCATTGCTAGGTCTTCTAAGGACTTCAAAAATTGGCCTAAAATATGCATCATTTCCAGGGTGACTATTAATAGGTGGTAAGTCATGCCTAGGTCTTCTAAAATGTTCAGCATTTTGTCTAGCATGCATATTGGCTCTAGAGTTGTTGTTTCTAGGATAAGCATTTCTATTGTTAATCCTAGGTTGAGCTTTAGGTTGTTGGGGTTTAGCGTCAGCCTTTTCTTCATTCTTAAAGCCTATTCCATGCTTGGTTGATTTCAAGTTAACAAGAACATCATTCAAGTTTTTGTGCGAAGAATTAAACTTATCTAATGTGCCTTTAAGCCTACTTACTTCATTCTTAAGAAGCAAACAAGAAGAGCAATTTCTAGTAGAGCTTTCGGGCTTATCGGAACTTCTTTTTCCAAAAAACTTGTTTTCCTCTTTCAGCTTTTCATTTTCTAAAACCAGTTTTTCTAAATCCTTTTCTTTCAAGGAAAGCTGTTTTTGAAAATCCTTTTCTTTTAATGAAGCATTTTCTTTTATGCCCTTAACAGTTTTTGAAGCCTTAATAAACTCAGCATATAATTCATCAAAAGCAGTTTGCATTTCTTCAAGAGTAAAGAAGTTTTTAGACGAAATTTGACATACCTCATCTTTGTTGTCTTCTTGTGCCATAAGGCAAAGATTTGCTGCTTCGTCTTCTTCTCCTTCGCTTGACTCATCTCCGGAGTCGCCTCCCCAAGAAATGTATGCACGTTGCTTTTTAAAAGGTTTCTTCTCCTTTTTGATGTTTGGGCAATTTGATTTGATGTGCCTGGTTTCACCACATTCATAACACTTGATTTGTTCGCCTTGTTTTTTGCCCTTGCGTTCATACTCATTGCGCATGAACTTTTGAAATCTTTTGATAACGAGTCCAAACTCGTTGTCTCCTTCCTCATCAATTTGTGGTTGGCTTGTGCTCGCCTTTAGATCTATTCTTTGCCTCCTTTGATCATCAACAAAAGGGGTAAGAATAGTAGATTCATAGGTTTTAAGGTTACCTCTTAGTGCGTCGATGGTGACGTTTGAAACGCCAATGGATTCTTGAATTGCATCGGCCTTTGATCTCCATGCCGGTGTGAGACTTCTAAGAATTTTTCGAACGAGCTCTCTATCCGTGAATGTTTTCTTGAGAGCATGTAAGTCATTTATGATTATTGAAAATCGCTCAAACATTTCGTCCACCTTTTCACCTTCCTTCATGTGAAATAATTCATAAGAATGGGTTAGGAAATCAATTTTTGCTTCCCTTACCTGGTCCGTACCTTCGTACGTGGCTTCTAGCTTGTCCCGCATCTCCTTTGCCGTTGTACAACACGATATTTTCCTGTAATCGTCAGCATTAACAGCATAATATAATAAATTTATTGCTTTAGCATTATTTTGAACCTTTCGGATGTCATCCGCGTCATACTCATCCTCGGACTTGGGAACCCATTCGTTTTCCACCTTCTTTGTTGGAATTTGGTTTCCCTTCATTATCACCTTCCAAAGGTGAAAGCTGTTGGACTGAACGAAGATCTTCATCCTCTCCTTCCAGTACGTGTAATTTGTACCGTTGAATAGAGGTGGTCGTGTGGAGCACTGTCCTTCTTCAATTCCTGCAAAAGAATCACGAGTAGAAGCCATGGATGGTTCTCTCAAACTGTTAAGTTTTCAGAGAGTTGGGCTCTGATACCAATTGTTAGAAAATACGTTTAACGCTAGAGGGAGGGTGAATAGCGTCATAATAAAATTTTGCGTAAACTTGCGGAAATTAAAACTTGCAGGAAATAATTAAGTGCGTTAAATAAATAAAATGAAAGAACGCACCGATATATTCTGGTTCACCACAACACGTGGCTAGTCCAGTCCCCGAGAGACTCTCTCGAGATTTTCCACTAACTCTGTTAAGCTTCCGGGTGCTTAACAAACCGTTACAACTTGAGGACACAAGCCTCAACACTTTTGCTCGGAGATACCACACTCCAAGACTTCAACCAAGGAAACACAAGTTCCTTACAACAAGAGAATTACAATTCTCTTACAAGTGTATACAACACTAAAGCACTCAAACAAAATAATCCTTAATGAGTAGATATGAGTAAAAGAAGTAAGCTCTGGATCACAACAACTTTGAACAAGAATATGGCTCTCAAAAGCTTTATGAAATTGAATATAAAATGATAAAAAAAAGTATGCAAGCTTATAGCAATGTAATGATCAGTTGTAGTATGTTGTTGTGTTTAAAACACTGAAGTGAAGCTGTATTTATAGTTGAAAAACTTGGCATTACCGTTGCCTAATTATTAAGAGTTGCTGATTTTACTCACTGACAATCGATTGTCAAACCCCAACAATCGATTGTCTGCCAGTCAGACCAAAATTCAATCCCAGATTTTACGCATGATAATCGATTACTTACAATCCATAATCGATTACTGGCAACGTTCAAAAAATCCTTTCCAGATTTTACCACAAACAATCGATTGTCCAGAATCAACAATCGATTACTCAGCAACGTTCAAAAAATATTTTCTGGATTTTAATCAAAAAAATCGATTATACAGAATCAATAATCGATTACCTGACGGTATTTGAAAACTTTACGACAACGGTCAGCTTCACCATCGATTGCACAAAGTCAACAATCGATTACTTATCAGATTTTGAAAATCATTTTAGACACTGCCTCTTTACAATCGATTGTTATATACTCACAATCGATTATTTAATAAATTTGAAAATCACTGGAAGTCACTGCCTCAACACAATCGATTGTCATTAGTTCACAATCGATTATTTTGTGACTTTGAAAAATCTGAAGGACACTGTCTCTTTACAATCGATTGTCATTAGCTTCACAATCGATTATTCTGAGTTTTGAAAAACTTTGATGGACACTGCTGTTAGAAACTACGCTTTACGCTAGAGGGGGGGTGAATAGCGTATTAATAGAATTTAGCGTTTTCTTGCAGAATTTAAACTTTGCAGGAAGTAAAATAAATGCAGAAAAATAAACTTACACAAAGATGTATACTGGTTGGCCACCAACGTGGTTAGTCCAGTCCACGAGAGACTCTCTCGAGATTTTTCACTATCTTGTTAAGCTTAAGGGTGCTCAACAAACCGTTACACACTTGAGGACACAAGCCTCAAACAGTTGCTTGGAGATCGCAATCTCAAACACTTCACCCAAGGAAACGCAAGTTCCGTGAAACAAGAGAATCGCAATTCTCTTACAAGTATATCAAATACTTGGACACTCACTTAACTAAAGTACTCCTTATTGAGTAGATATGAGTAAAAGAATATGTTCAAGATCACAACAACTTTAAGCAATAATATGGCTCTCAAAAGCTTTATGAAATGAGTAGAAAATGAAGAACAATTGAATGAAAGCTTATAGCAATGTAATGATCAGTTTGTGTATGTTGTTGTTATTAAAACACTGAAATGAAGCTGTATTTATAGTTGAAAAAGTTGGTTCAACCGTTGTCTAATTGCCAATTAAGAGTTGCTGAAATTACGCAGTGATAATCGATTATTAAGACCAAACAATCGATTATCTGCCAGTCAGTTTAAAAATCAATCCCAGATTTAACGCTTCACAATCGATTATACATAATCTATAATCGATTACTGGCAATATTCAAAATCAGATAATCGATTATACTAAGTTCATAATCGATTACTTTAGCAACGTTCTAAAAATCATTTCCGGATTTTAAGCAAAACATCGATTATATAAAATCTATAATCGATTACTTCAGCAACGTTCTAAAAATCATTTCCAGATTTTAAGCAAAACATCGATTATATAAAATCAATAATCGATTACCTTATGGTATTTGAAAATCATTTGACAACGGCCAGCTTCAACAATCGATTGTCCTTTGCAACAATCGATTACTTGTTATTTTCTGAAAATCATAAAACTTACTGTCTCAGTGATAATCGATTATCTAAAGACATAATCGATTACTTAATTAAATTTAAAATCACTGAAAGACATCAACTCAACACAATCGATCACCATTAGTTCATAATCGATTATTTTGAGTATTGAAAAACTTTACCTCAACAACAATCGATTGTCATTTGTTCACAATCGATTATCATGCAGATTTGGAAAAACCTGATGTTCACTGTCTTACTCACAATCGATTACCATTAATTCATAATCGATTGTCATGCAGTCTTGGCTCAGAAACAATCGATTATCATAAGTACATAATCGATTATTTTAGCCCAGATTTTTGAGGCATGTTTAGAAAATATTTTGTCTAATGTAAATATGCATGATTTAAAATCTTTTTGACACAGAATTAAATATGCATGATTTTGGAAAATAGTTTTATGAGAGAGGCCATACTATGAGTCAAGTTATAGGATCGAGATTACAATTTAGAACAACTCAATAACAATTAAAAGCTATATCTTGAACTTCAATCTTATTCGCAACCATTGTGCGCTTGTACTTGAATTCCGTCATATATCAATTTTTGCTTCGTTTGTCATTCATCAAAACCTACAAAAGAGTACATGTTTAGTATATTGCATTGAGAACGTGTTTCTAACAATTTCCCCCTTTTTGATAATGGCAAACATTAAGCGGGATATGCAATTTAGGCAAAAGATATTGACAATTCAAGACAAGTAACAATTATGCAATTTTGTTCTTGTTCCCCCTCAATTTAAGAGTTCCCCCTCAATTTTAGCTTATAAGCAATCAATGAATTAAGAGGTGGTGCATACCCGATATCCCGTTTTCTTCCCCCTTTTGCCATTTGCAAAAAAATAGTAAGGAAAGATGCAAAAAGATGAAATAAACAAGGTTTATTTATTGGAAAAAAAAAGAGGGTAGTCGATTATTGATACGGGATAATCGATTTTTATAGGGACATTGCTGCAGATTCGCGGTTTGCTTAAGAATTGCTCTTAGCTCTAGGGTGATACCTGCAAAAAGAAGTTAGACGCCTCCGACGCTCAAGTTAGAAATCATGTAGGAAAGAAAATGCAATGCATGACTTAGATCAAAGTGGAGTCAAGGATCCCGAGTTCACTGCGAATTCGGAAGAAGGACTCTTTCTCTAAAGGCTTGGTAAAGATGTCTGCCAATTGGCTTTTGGTTTCAACAAATTCAATTTCGACATCGCCTTTGAGTACATGATCTCTAATAAAATGATGTCTAATTTCGATGTGTTTTGTTCGCGAATGAAGAACGGGGTTCTTCGTCAAGCATATGGCGCTAGTGTTATCACATCTAAGAGGAATGTGATCAAGACTTAGGCCATAGTCCAAGAGTTGTTGTTTCATCCATAGGATTTGAGCACAGCAACTCCCCGCGGCTACATATTCAGCCTCGGTGGTAGACAACGCAACACTTACTTGTTTCTTACTAAACCAAGAGACAAGAGAGCTACCGAGCAAATGGCAAGTGCCACTTGTGCTCTTGCGGTCCAATTTGCATCCAGCAAAATCGGAATCGGAATATCCAATAAGTTGGCATGAAGAGCCTTTGGGGTACCATAGACCCACATTTGTAGTGCCAATGAGATACCTTAATATCCGTTTCACCGCAGTAAGGTGAGACTCCTTCGGACATGACTGATAGCGAGCACATAAACACACGCTAAACATGATGTCCGGACGACTAGCGGTAAGATAAAGAAGAGAGCCAATCATACCTCGATACTTTTTAGTGTCGACTTCCTTACCTTTTTCATCTTTGTCTAGATGATCGGATGTGCTCATGGGAGTAGCCATTTCTTTTGCATTGTTCATCTCAAAGCGTTTTAGTAGTTCTTTGCAATATTTGGCTTGGCATATGAATGTACCTTCTTTCATTTGTTTCACTTGTAACCCCAAAAAGAATGTTAACTCGCCCATCATAGACATTTCAAATTCGCTAGTCATTAGATCGGAAAATTCCTTGCATAAAACATTGTTAGTAGCACCAAATATAATATCGTCTACATATATTTGAACTAATAAAATATCATTGTTTTTATGCTTGACAAAGAGGGTTGTGTCAACTTTTCCCCTAATGAAATCATTTTCCAAAAGAAATTTACTCAACCTTTCATACCAAGCTCGAGGAGCTTGTTTTAAACCATAAAGAGCCTTTTTGAGTTTGAAAACATGATCGGGATATTTAAAATCTTCAAAGCCGGGGGGTTGTTTGACATAAACTTCTTCTTCAATAAAACCATTTAGAAAAGCACTTTTCACATCCATTTGATATAGAGTAAAATTCATTGAAGAGGCGAAAGCAAGTAATAGACGAATAGCTTCTAATCTAGCTACGGGAGCATAGGTTTCCTCATAATCAATACCTTCTTCTTGACTATAGCCTTTTGCCACAAGCCTAGCTTTGTTTCTAGTGATTATACCATTTTCATCTAGTTTATTGCGAAAAACCCATTTCGTACCAATTATAGAATGACCTTCGGGTCTTGGCACCAAATCCCAAACGTTATTGCGTTCGAATTGGTTAAGCTCCTCTTGCATTGCCAAGGTCCAAAATTCATCCCCAATTGCTTCGGAGATGGTTTTAGGTTCAATTTGAGAAACAAAAGCAGTAAGTTCTAAAGTGTTTTTGAGGGAGTTTCGGGTACTTACCTTTTCTCCAACATCGCCGATTACCTGTTCGAGAGGATGATCCTTGATCGTTCTCCACTCGTTAGGCGTATTTATTCCTTTTTCTAATTGTGGCGCTTCTTCCGTTGGTTGTTCCCCAATTTCATTTTTGTTTTCCTTTGAAGGTTCTTCTTGGATTTTATCTTTCAAGCTATCCAAGATACCTGCAAGATCAAAACCGGATTCCTTTCTCGCCAAGCGAGTATTATCTTCGGAAAACACAACATGAGGGGATTCCTCCACAATTTGGGTTCTTTTGTTAAAGATCCTATATGCTTTGCTACGTGAGGAATAACCGATGAAAATACCTTCATCCGATTTAGCATCAAACTTACCCAATTGGTCCTTGCCATTATTATGAACAAAACATTTACAACCAAAAACACGTAAATGAGAAATGTTGGGTTTTCTACCCTTATAAAGTTCATATGGGGTTTTGATGAGTATCGGCCGAATTGCTACTCTATTTAAAACATAGCAAGCGGTACTCACGGCGTCCGCCCAAAAGTATTTGGGAATCTTAGCTTCGTCGAGCATGGTTCTTGCCATCTCTTCGAGACACCTATTTTTCCTTTCCACCACCCTATTTTGTTGTGGTGTCCGTGGAGCGGAAAAGGTGTGTTCGATTCCGAGTTCGTCACAAAAATCCGCAAAGAGATTGTGATCAAACTCTCCCCTATGATCACTTCTAATCGAAGTGACGGTCGATTCCTTTTCGTTTTGAACACGCTTAAGGAAATACTTGAAATTTTGAAAAGCATCACTTTTATTTGCAAGAAATAGAGTCCAAGTAAATCTAGAAAAGTCATCAACAATTACAAAAACATATTTATTTTTACCAAGACTTTCAATACGAGAGGGACCAAATAAATCCATGTGAAGTAATTGCAAAGGTCTAGAAGTTGAAACAATATTCTTGGATTTAAAAGATGCTTTGGTTTGCTTCCCTTTTTGACAAGAATCGCAAATAGAATCATTTTCAAACTTTAAACTGGGAAGACCAACTACTAAGTTTTGAGAAAGAAGCTTGTTCAAAAGATGCATGTTCATGTGTGCTACTCTACGATGCCATAGCCAAGAGTTATCCTCTTTGCTTACTAAACAATCAACATATTCGGGTGAGGAGTTTGCAAGATCAACCATATAGATATTATCAATTCTAAAACCACGAAGTATGATCTTGAAATCACTACGTCTAAATACAAGACATTCATCCGAATTAAATAGAGCAAAATTTCCCTTGTCACATAATTGGCTTATGCTCAAGAGATTATGCTTCAAACCTTTCACAAGTAGTATATGTTTAATAGAGGAGTTTTCGTCCTTACCGACCGAACCAATGCCGATGATTTTTCCTTTATTGTTATCACCAAATGTGACACTTCCTCCTTCTTTGTGCTCTAGTTGAAGGAATTTGGATTCATCTCCCGTCATGTGTTTGGAGCATCCACTATCAAGGTACCATAGTACACTTGATCCCTTCAAGCACACCTACAAAACAAATTAATGTTCTTTAGGTACCCATGCCATCTTGGGTCCTTGAGGGTTAGGCGTGTTATAATGATGCAATTGATTTATATGTCTATGACGAGTAAAGCAAGCGGGAGCAATATGACCAATACGTCTACAATAATGACAAGTCACGTTGGGATTATGCATTTTTCTAGGTACATAGTAACTAGATGAATGAAGGTTGCTTACTCTACTTTGAACACCATTGTTTCTCCTATTATGAGCTCTAGGAGGTTCACAAGTTTCTCTAAAATATGCATCATTTCTAGAATATCTATTTCTTGGTGGAGGGTCATTTCTTGGTCTTCTAAATTGTTCAAGGTTTGGCCTAAAATATGCATCATTTCTAGGTCTTCTATCATTTTCACTATTTGGTCTAACATGCAAGTTATTTCTAGGATTTCTACTTCTAGGATAAGCATTTTGGTTATTAGTCCTAGGTTGAGCTCTAGGTTGTTGTGGTTTAGCACCAACCTTTTCTTCATTCTTGAATCCTATTCCATGTTTAGTTGATTTTAGATTAACAAGCACATCATTCAAGTTTTTATGCGAAGAATTAAACTTATCTAATGTGCCTTTAAGTCTAGCTACTTCATTCTTAAGAAGCACACAAGAAGAACAGTTTCTAGTAGAACCTTCAGGTTTATCAGCACTTCTTTTTCCATAAAACTTGTTTTCCTCTTTTAGCTTCTCATTTTCGAAAACCAGTTTTTCTAATTCTTTTTCTTTTAATGAAAGCTGTGTTTGAAAATCTTTTTCTTTTAGAGAAGCGCTTTCTTTAACACTTTTGACAGTTTTTGAAGCTTTGATAAATTCAGCATATAGTTCATCAAAAGCATTTCTCATTTCATCAAGAGTAAAGAAATTTTGAGAAGAGATTTGACTTACCTCGTCTTTGCCGTCTTCTTGAGCCATGAGACATAAATTTGCTGCTTCATCGTCTTCTTCTTCGCTTGCTTCATCTCCGGAATCTCCTCCCCAAGAGATGTATGCACGTTGCTTTTTGAAGGGTTTCTTCCCCTTTTTGATGTTAGGGCAATTTGATTTTATGTGCCCGGTTTCTCCGCATTCATAGCATTTTAGTTGATCGCCTTGCTTTTTGTTCTTGCGTTCATACTCTTTGCGCATGAATTTTTGAAACCTTTTGATAACGAGTCCAAACTCGTTGTCACCTTCCTCATCAATTTGTGGTTGGCTAGCCTTTAGAGCAATCCTTTGCCTTCTTTGATCATCAACAAACGGGTTAAGTATAGTTGATTCATAGGTTTTGAGATTACCTCTTAATGCGTCAATTGTGACATTTGTGATGCCAATGGATTCTTGGATTGCATCGGCCTTTGATCGCCATGCCGGAGTGAGACTTCTGAGGATCTTCCGGACAAGTTCTCTATCCGTAAACGTCTTTTTGAGGGCGTGTAGATCATTCACGATCATTGAGAATCGCTCAAACATTTCGTCTACTTTCTCTCCTTCCTTCATGTGGAATAGTTCATAAGAGTGAGTTAAGAAATCAATTTTAGCTTCTCGTACCTGGTCGGCTCCTTCGTATGTCACTTCAAGCTTATCCCACATTTCTTTTGCTGTTTTGCAACATGATATCTTCCTGTAGTCGTTAGCATTAACAGCACAATATAATAAATTTATAGCTTTGGCATTATTTTGAAACTTACGAATATCCTCCGCGGTATATTCCTCTTCGGTCTTTGGAACCCATTCGTCTTCCACCTTCTTGGTTGGGATTTGGTTTCCATTGGTGAATACTTTCCACAAATGAAAGCTATTTGATTGCACAAAGATTTGCATCCTCTCCTTCCAGTATGAGTAGTTTGTGCCGTTGAATAGAGGAGGTCGTGTAGAGCATTGTCCTTCTTCAATTCCTGCAAAAGAGTCAAGAGTAGAAGCCATGGATGGTTCTCTCAAACGGTTAAGTTTTCAGAGAGTTGGGCTCTGATACCAATTGTTAGAAACTACGCTTTACGCTAGAGGCGGGGTGAATAGCGTATTAATAGAATTTAGCGTTTTCTTGCGGAATTTAAACTTTGCAAGAAGTAAAATAAATGCAGAAAAATAAACTTACACAAAGATGTATACTGGTTGGCCACCAACGTGGTTAGTCCAGTCCCCGAGAGACTCTCTCGAGATTTTTCACTATCTTGTTAAGCTTAAGGGTGCTCAACAAACCATTACACACTTGAGGACACAAGCCTCAAACAGTTGCTCGGAGATCGCAATCTCAAACACTTCACCCAAGGAAACGCAAGTTCCGTGAAACAAGAGAATCGCAATTCTCTTACAAGTATATCAAATACTTGGACACTCACTTAACTAAAGTACTCCTTATTGAGTAGATATGAGTAAAAGAATATGTTCAAGATCACAACAACTTTAAGCAATAATATGGCTCTCAAAAGCTTTATGAAATGAGTAGAAAATGAAGAACAATTGAATGAAAGCTTATAGCAATGTAATGATCAGTTTGTGTATGTTGTTGTTATTAAAACACTGAAATGAAGCTGTATTTATAGTTGAAAAAGTTGGTTCAACTGTTGTCTAATTGCCAATTAAGAGTTGCTGAAATTACGCAGTGATAATCGATTATTAAGACCAAACAATCGATTATCTGCCAGTCAGTTTAAAAATCAATCCCAGATTTAACGCTTCACAATCGATTATACATAATCTATAATCGATTACTGGCAATATTCAAAATCAGATAATCGATTATACTAAGTTCATAATCGATTACTTTAGCAACGTTCTAAAAATCATTTCCGGATTTTAAGCAAAACATCGATTATATAAAATCTATAATCGATTACTTCAGCAACGTTCTAAAAATCATTTCCAGATTTTAAGCAAAACATCGATTATATAAAATCAATAATCGATTACCTTATGGTATTTGAAAATCATTTGACAACGGCCAGCTTCAACAATCGATTGTCCTTTGCAACAATCGATTACTTGTTATTTTCTGAAAATCATAAAACTTACTGTCTCAGTGATAATCGATTATCTAAAGACATAATCGATTACTTAATTAAATTTAAAATCACTGAAAGACATCAACTCAACACAATCGATCACCATTAGTTCATAATCGATTATTTTGAGTATTGAAAAACTTTACCTCAACAACAATCGATTGTCATTTGTTCACAATCGATTATCATGCAGATTTGGAAAAACCTGATGTTCACTCTCTTACTCACAATCGATTACCATTAATTCATAATCGATTGTCATGCAGTCTTGGCTCAGAAACAATCGATTATCATAAGTACATAATCGATTATTTTAGCCGAGATTTTTGAGGCATGTTTAGAAAACATTTTGTCTAATGTAAATATGCATGATTTAAAATCTTTTTGACACAGAATTAAATATGCATGATTTTGGAAAATAGTTTTATGAGAGAGGCCATACTATGAGTCAAGTTATAGGATCGAGATTACAATTTAGAACAACTCAATAACAATTAAAAGCTATATCTTGAACTTCAATCTTATTCGCAACCATTGTGCGCTTGTACTTGAATTCCGTCATATATCAATTTTTGCTTCGTTTGTCATTCATCAAAACCCACAAAAGAGTACACGTTTAGTATATTGCATTGAGAACGTGTTTCTAACAACTGCCTCATCACAATCGATTGTCATAAGGTTCACAATCGATTTTCATACAGGTTTGAAGAAACCTGATGTTCACTGCCTTAACACAATCGATTGTCATTAGTTCACAATCGATTGTCATGCAGTCTTGGCTTAAAACAATCGATTATCATTAGTACATAATCGATTATCTTAGTCCAGTTTTCAGAGGCATTTAAAAATCATTTTGACTAATGAAAATATGCATGATTTAAAATCATTTAGCATTAAATTAAATATGCATGATTTTGGAAAATAGTTTTATGAGAGAAGCCATGTTACGAGTCAAGTTGTAGGATCAAGATCACAATTAAGAATGACTCAATTAAACTATAAAACTTTGTCTTGAGCTTGAATCTCAATGTATATCAATTGTGCGCTTGTTTCTTGAACTTCGTCATATATCAATTTTCGCTTCGTTTGTCATTCATCAAAACCTATACAAAAGAACACACGTTTTAGTATATTGCATTGAGAACGTGTTTCCAACATCAAGCACACCTACAAAACAAATTAATGTTCTTTAGGTACCCGTGCCATCTTGGGTCCTTGGGGGTTAGGCATATTATAATGATGCGATTGAGTAACATGTCTATGACGTGTAAAGCATGCAGGAGCAATATGACCAATACGTCTACAATAATGACAAGTCACATTTGGGTTATGCATCCTTCTAGGTTCATAGTAACTAGACGGATGAAAATTTCTTACTCTATTTTGAACACTATGACTATTTCGCATTTCATGAGAATTATTTCTCCTACTATGAGCTCTAGGATGAGCAGCATTTCTAGAGTGATTGTTTCTCGGTTGAGGGCCATTGCTAGGTCTTCTAAGGGGTTCAAAATTTGGCCTAAAATATGCATCATTTCTAGGGTGACTATTTCTAGGTGGTAAGTCATTCCTAGGTCTTCTAAAGTGTTCAGCATTTTGTCTAGCATGCATATTGGCTCTAGAGTCGTTGTTTCTAGGATAGGCATTTCTATTGTTAATCCTAGGTTGAGCTTTAGGTTGTTGGGGTTTATCTGCAACCTTTTCTTCATTCTTAAAGCCTATTCCATGCTTGGTTGATTTCAAGTTAACAAGAACATCATTCAAGTTTTTGTGCGAAGAATTAAACTTATCTAATGTGCCTTTAAGCCTATTTACTTCATTCTTAAGAAGCAAACAAGAAGTGCAATTTCTGGTAGAGCTTTCGGGCTTATCGGAACTTCTTTTTCCAAAAAACATGTTTTCCTCTTTCAGCTTCTCATTTTCTAAAACCAGTTTTTCTAAATCCTTTTCTTTCAAAGAAAGCTGTTTTTAAAAATCCTTTTCTTTTAATGAAGCATTTTCTTTTATGCCCTTAACAGTTTTTGAAGCCTTAATAAACTCAGCATATAATTCATCAAAAGCAGTTCGCATTTCTTTAAAAGTAAAGAAGTTTTTAGACGAAATTTGACATACCTCATCTTTGTTGTCTTCTTGTGCCATAAGGCAAAGATTTGCTGCTTCGTCTTCTTCTCCTTCGCTTGACTCATCTCCGGAGTCGTCCCCAAGAAATGTATGCACGTTGCTTTTTAAAAGGTTTCTTCTCCTTTTTGATGTTTGGGCAATTTGATTTGATGTGCCCGGTTTCACCACATTCATAGCACTTGATTTGTCGCCTTGCTTTTTGCCCTTGCGTTCATACTCCTTGCGCATGAACTTTTGAAATCTTTTAATAACGAGTCCAAACTCGTTGTCTCCTTCCTCATCAATTTGCGGTTGGCTTGTGCTAGCCTTTAGAGCTATTCTTTACCTCCTTTGATCATCAACAAAAAAGTTAAGAATAGTAGATTCATAGGTTTTAAGGTTACCTCTTAGTGCATCGATGGTGACGTTTGAAACGCCAATGGATTCTTGAATTGCATCGGCCTTTGATCTCCATGCCGGTGTGAGACTTCTAAGAATTTTTCGAACGAGCTCTCTATCCGTGAATGTTTTCTTGAGAGCATGTAAGTCATTTACGATTATTGAAAATCGCTCAAACATTTCGTCCACCTTTTCACCTTCCTTCATGTGAAATAATTCATAAGTATGGGTTTGGAAATCAATTTTTGCTTCCCTTACCTGGTCCGTACCTTCGTACGTGACTTCTAGCTTGTCCCACATCTCCTTTGCCGTTGTACAACACGATATTTTCCTGTAATCGTCAGCATTAACAGCATAATATAATAAATTTATTGCTTTAGCATTATTTTGAACCTTTCGGATGTCATCCGCGTCATACTCATCCTCGGACTTGGGAACCCATTCGTTTTCCACCTTCTTTGTTGGAATTTGGTTTCCCTTCATTATCACCTTCCAAAGGTGAAAGCTATTGGACTTAACGAAGATCTTCATCCTCTCCTTCCAGTACGTGTAATTTGTACCGTTGAATAGAGGTGGTCGTGTGGAGCACTGTCCTTCTTCAATTCCTGCAAAAGAATCACGAGTAGAAGCCATGGATGGTTCTCTCAAACTGTTAAGTTTTTAGAGAGTTGGGCTCTGATACCAATTGTTAGATAATACGCTTAACGCTAGAGGGGGGGTGAATAGCGTTATAATAAAATTTAGCGTAAACTTGCGGAAATTAAAATTTGCAGGAAGTAAATAAGTGCGATAAATAATAACTTACACACAGATATATCCTGGTTCACCACAACGTGTGGTTAGTCCAGTCCCCGAGAGACTCTCTCGAGATTTTCCACTAACGTGTCAAGCTTCCGGGTGCTTAACAAACCTTTACAACTTGAGGACGCAAGCCTCAACACCTTTGCTCGGAGTTACACCACTCCAACACTTCAACCAAGGAAACACAAGTTCCTTACAACAAGAGAATTACAATTCTCTTACAAGTGTATACAACACTAAAACACTCAAACAAAATACTCCTTAATGAGTAGATATGAGTAAATAAATAAGCTCTGGATCACAACAACTTTGGACAAGAATATGGCTCTCAAAAGCTTTATGAAATTGAATATAAAATGATAAACAAAAGTATGCAAGGTTATAGCAATGTAATGATCAGTTGTAGTATGTTGTTGTGTTTAAAATACTGAAATGAAGCTGTATTTATAATTGAAAAACTTGGCCTTACCGTTGCCTAATTGCCAATTAAGAGTTGCTGATTTTACTCACTGACAATCGATTGTCGAACCCCAACAATCGATTGTCTGCCAGTCAGATCAAAATTCAATCCCAGATTTTACGCTTGATAATCAATTACTTACAATCCATAATCGATTACTGGCAACGCTCAAAAAATCCTTTCCAGATTTTACCACAAACAATCGATTGTCCAGAATCAACAATCGATTACTCAGCAACGTTAATCTTTTCCGGATTTTAATCAAAACAATCAATTATACAGAATCAATAATCGATTACCCAATAACGTTCAAAAAATATTTTCCGGATTTTAATCAAAACAATCAATTATACAGAATCAATAATCGATTACCTGACGGTATTTGAAAATTTTACGACAATGGTCAGCTTCACAATCGATTGCACAGAGTCAACAATCGATTACTTATCAGTTTTTGAAAAACATTTTAGACACTGCCTCTTGACAATCGATTGTCCAATGTAACAATCGATTATTTAAATTTGAAAATCACTGGAAGTCACTGCCTCAACACAATCGATTGTCATTAGTTCACAATCGATTATTTTGTGACTTTGAAAAATCTGAAGGACACTGTCTCTTCACAATCGATTGTCATTAGCTTCACAATCGATTTTTTTGAGTTTTGAAAAACTTTGATGGACACTGCCTCATCACAATCGATTGTCATTAGTTCACAATCGATTATCATGCAGGTTTGAAAAAACCTGATGTTCACTGCCTTAACACAATCGATTGTCATTAGTTCACAATCGATTGTCATGCAGTCTTGGCTCAACATAATCGATTATCATTAGTACATAATTGATTATCTTAGTCCAGTTTTCAGAGGCATTTAAAAATCATTTTGACTAATGAAGATATGCATGATTTAAAATCATTTAGCATTAAATTAAATATGCATGATTTTGGAAAATAATTTAATGAGAGAAGCCATGTTACGAGTCAAGTTGTAGGATCAAGATCACAATTAAGAATGACTCAATTAAACTTTGTCTTGAGCTTGAATCTTGTTGTATATCAATTGTGCGCTTGTTTCTTGAACTTCGTCATATATCAATTTTCGCTTCGTTTGTCATTCATCAAAACCTACAGAAAAGAACACACGTTTTAGTATATTGCATTGAGAACGTGTTTCCAACACTTTGGATCAGTTTTTGCCATTAGCAGAGTTTTCCTAGAACAATAACTACTATTTGAGAATTCATATGGCTCCCCAAAAGGCATTAGATGGTAGGTAGTACCGGGAGAGGCTCTGTTGTTGGGTACAGATTTAGTTCAGGATAATTTGGACAAGGTTAAGATCATTCAGGATAGGCTTCATACAGGCCAGTCAAGCAAAAGAGTTATGCCGACCGTAAGGTTCGTGATGTGGCATTCATGTCGGAGAGCCAGTGTTGCTTCGGGTGTCTCCTATGAAGGGCGTGATAAGATTTGGGAAGAAGGAAAAGCTAAGCCGTAGGTTCATTGGTCCTTTTGAGATTCTTGATCGAGTGGGAGAGGTGTCTTAAAGACTTGCGTTTCCGCCGAGTATATCAGCTGTGCACCCAGTGTTTCATGTGTCCATTCTTTAAAAGTATCACGACGATCCATCCCACGTGTTAGACTTCAGCACTGGCAGTTGGACAAGGACTTGACCTATGAGGAGGAGCCGATAGTTACTCTACACTGGCAGGTTCATTAGTTGAGATCGAAAAAGTTCCCTTCTATTTGTGCGTAGTGGAGAGGTCACCCTACTAAGGGAGCTACCTGGGAGTCCAAGTACGATATGTGGAGTCCATATCCCCATCTTTTCCCCGACTCAGGTACTTCTTTCCTATGTCCGTTCAAGGACGAACAATTGTTTTAGAGATGGAGGATGCGATGACCCAATCGGTCATTACTTGGTTTATAAGTAAATTCTGTGTTCCGAGGCCTTAAAAACCTCCTTTTTATCTTACCTTGATCTACGTGCACGGTCCGAGTGTATATCCAAAACGCTTTTATGTGAAAATTTGATAAAAATGCTAGTTATGCCTTTAAAATTAAATTTAAGTGGACTTTGGTCAACATTTTAGGTAAATAGACTTGGACCCGTGATTTGACATTCCCATAGGGTGTGTAACAAATATGGGACTTGGGCATATGCCCGAAATTGAATTCCGAGGTTCCTAGCTCGAGAAATGAATTTTTGAAGAAAATTGTTTAACTAAAATTATAAAAATTTACAGAAATTTAGATATATTTGAATTTGATGGTATCGAGCCCATATTTTTGTTCTGGATCCCGGTACATGTCTTATATGCTATTTAAGTTGTACACGTAAAATCTGGTAAGAAACGGAATTCATATAACGTGAATCGGACCCTCGGTTGTGAAATTTGAAACTTATGAGCTCTTGAGATTTTTCTTTGATTTTGATGCTAAACTTGAAGTTATAGGTGTTATTTTGGCAATTTGATCATACGAATAAGTTTTTATGATGTTTTTAGGTTAGTGTACATGTTTGGTTTGGAGTCCCGAGCGCTCGGGTGAGTTTTTAGATAGTGTTCGAGATATTTTTGACTTAGAATTTCTGCTATCATAGCTGTTGCACGTGCATAGTGATTTTGTTCTTTGCGTTCGCGTGGATTCGATCATGAACGCGTAAGGCAAATTCCCTCAAGGGTCATTTCGCCAGGGTTAGGCTCGACACTTACCATCACATGGGGTCGGTTGTGTTGATACTACACTCTGTACTCTTTTGTGCAGATCCTGGTACTGGAGCTTACAAACCTTAGCTAGGGGTTTCTGACTTCAGTCCATCGAAGAACCAAGGTAGTCGTGCAGGCGTCTGCAGGCCTTGGTGTCCCTTTCCTATCTAGTTTCTTTCTATTCTTTTTTGTTTGAGAGATATACATGTACTTTCTTATTCAGACTCAATTTGTAGTTTTCTTAGATAGTCTGTGAGGTTGTGACACCGGTTCTGTGTGGTTTATATTTATGGATTTTTATTTTTATTAGCTTAATTGTTAAATTTCGTTCTCCCGCATTATCATTTCCGCTGTTTATAATATGTTATTTTACAATTTTTAAGAGATTAAAAATAAAAAGGGTAAATTAATCGGAATAGTTGGCTTGCCTAGCTTTCACAAGCAGGCGCCATCATGACTCTCGAATGTGAAAAATCCGGATTGTGACACGAAGTCATTCGCCAATCCATATGATGCCATGATATGACTAACAATGAACAATGAGGTCGAGTATGAGGCCTTAATTGGAGGATTAAAGATAGCTCTCAAATACAGAGTGCAACACGTCATCTTTTGATGCAACTCGTAACTCGTTGTCAACCAAGTCATAGGGACTTTCCAAATCAAAGAGTAGAGGCTACAAATTACCAGGCAGAAATTCATAAACTGCTACCAGAGTTCGGTGAATGTCGACTCGAATAGATACCTCAAGCAAAAAACATCAAGGCAAACAATCTTGCCAAGTTAGTAGCAACCACCAAAAATTTCTAGAAGGAAAATGTGGTCACCCTCCTCCATTCATAAACCACAAGTGAGTTGAAAATGAAATGAGGAAAGACGATAACGAGCGCACGACAAAGACACATATAATTATGGCTCCACTGCTCGGGAAACGCAGTTGGGTTCCCCACCAGGTGCTAGGTCATGATGAAGAAGTACTTATGCCAAAACGTCCGATTTGTTCTATCATCCATTCCGACCATCATCCCTTTAGTCCCACGATGCCGTAGGTATATCATAGGACCTCTATAAAAACTAGGCAGAAATAAGTGCAGTAGGTGGCGAACATCAACCTCAGAGCCAGCCAACTCCGTATACTTCGTCAGCATCAAGAAAGCTTTATATAAGTAAGGAGAGAATTGCGCGGGGCAGTCGTCGTAAAAATGGTAAAATTCTTTCACTAGTGGAAGGAGAGGAAGAGTATAACCAATCAAGAACGGGTAGACATAGAAGGCACAATATCTAGGTTGATGAACCTCCATGATGTCACCACCAATCGGAACTATTTCAACATAGGGATGGATGTGATATTTGGACCGAAGGTTAGCTATATGAGGTGGTCTAGTCTTGGAGAGAACATGATGGGGAGCAGGAGTAGGCTCCTTTGGAAAATCATTGCTAGCTAAGGGTTTTTGGCAACTATCTCCTCCACATTAGGGAAGCAATCTTCCTCTTCAGCTTTGAATTCCTCACTGCGAGGAGGAAGGGCCACCGATAACAGAGTGCCATCAGAAACGTCATCATGAATGTGAGGGGTTGTGACATATTTCAACAATAAAACGTATTCTACTTAGTCGAAGAATAAGATAGCAACATTGTAAGAAATAACGAAATGGAATCGAAGAAGCAAAATATGGAGCAGAAATTGGGGAATAAGATCAAAGAAGAATAAGTACTCATGCAAATTGAGGGATGGTGAAAATTTTCAAAAAATGAAATCCCTATCTATTTATGGGGTCGGTTGGCGCGAGAATCAAAGCAAAGGATTGTTAATGGCACAAAAACCAAAGCGTCAGATGCATAGATACTGCATTGGAAAGATGTGTAATGATGACGCGCATGGACATGATGTCACCTCATGATAGACACACCAACAGTAGCTTCGCTAGCTGCGCCATTCTTTCGACCTCGGCCAATTTGATATAATCAACATAACCAAATTTCTTCTAAATGAATATAAATCGGGTTCGCTTATCGAGGGCGTGCAAGACCTAGACCTCAACAAGCGGAGGGACTAATTGTAGTGGTCTAAATTACTTGGTAATGGCACATACAGGATCGAAGACAGGGTCGACCACAACGTAATAACCAAAAGTCCTCTTCAAAGGGAGCATAGTCGAGGATATGCAACTGGGATATAGAAGTAACAGTAAGATAGATTTAGGAATGAATACAAGGAGTATTCCTTTGGATATTCCCTATTTTGTATTTATTAGGATTTCTTGGAAGTACTCCCTATAAATAGGAAGAGCCAGAGAATAATTTGGGGGGGGGGGGGGGGGGAGATCTCACTTTCTGAAAATGACATATTGTAAAAGGTTGTCTTGAGAAAATATGCAAAAGTTGTCTTGTTCATTGATTATCTTATCCAAGCACATGTTACTTGATTTTTGTTCACAAGATCCAATGATTGCATAACCATCTTCACTTCTCTTCTTCCATGTTGTTGTCAGGGGAAAGAACCATCCAAGTCATATGATAATTAGGTGATAGATTCTTTCCTAATATCTTTATTGTCATTATCTACATTTACTGTATGTTTGTGTTATCATATTTATTAGAATTCACTGAATACAAATGCGCTATTTAATGCTGTCAAACATTGTTCATCTTATCGACTTCTCACAGTATTTGGTCTAGAAATTATTATTCTTTTACTAAGATTCATCCTTCATCTCATCAATAATTGGTTTAACTAAAAGGCTCCACACTTTTTAGTCAAGCAATATCCAAACGAACAACGATAAAGTTAATCTCCTTATTGTATATAGGCCATGGGTTTGAGCCGTGACAGCAACTACTAATGCTTTCATTAGGGTAGGTTGTCTACATCTACCCTTGGTATGTGATCATTCCTTGGATCCTACATGAATATGAGATGCTTTATGCACCAGGCTGGCAATTCTTCTCGTAATCTTTTCACGTGCTTTAATTGATCACGCTCAAAAGTGTACAACGGAGATCGTAGCCTAAGCTAACATAATGCCAACACTAAACTGAAATTAGAATGACTCATTCTAATTAGCAGAAATTGTTTTCTTGTTTGAAATATAGAAATAGCAAACAACGTATATCGAGTTTCCTTCTATTTTTGCAAGCCCAACAAAAAGGATTATGCACTAACTAATCGTATAAGGAAGCAAACTCAAACCTTTCTTATTATTTTGCAGTCATTTTAAAGAGTTAACTAACCGAACAAACAAGCTAATTCAAATATCAAGGCAAATTTATTTATTTTGAACTGATGTCAAGGTGTTCAGTTTACCTGCTTTCCCAGAAAATTACCAGCTACATTAATGTATTTACAAGAAGAAAATGAATTAATTTGTATGTTAGTAACATTCAAATGTTTAGGGCAAATCTTATTAATTATCACTGAAAAGTATATTGATGACGTTGGAATTACCTAGGATGGAAATTTGACATATACGTTTCACGGCATTAAAACATGAGTTATACTTGTTTGCAACAAATTTGCATATGAAAAATAAGCCGCAATTACAAAATAAGAAAAAAATAGTTTTACTAATCAATTGTGAGTTAAGGTTTAGGGTAGAATAATCTCCAAAAAATCCAAATTGACTCCTAAATTTCAAGAATTCTGTAGTATCTTTACTTTAGAATTAGGTTTGATCCATTAAATTTTCCATGTATACAATACTAACAAAGATATAATATTTAAAGGCAACTTGTTTTGTTAGATAGACTGCATTGAAATTCTAAAAAAGGAAAAAAGAAAAAGAGGTAGATCACCTAAAAAAACTAAAAATGCGACCTACTATATGATGACCCAAGCCCATAATGAGTGTTGTCCGCTTTAGGTCTAAGTTCGTATGGATTTGTCTTTTTAGGTTATGCCATTTCAAGCCCTAAAAGAGTTCATACCATGTGAACTTGTGTCATGCCTTATAAACATCTTCACTTTCTTCTTCCTATTTGATGTAGGGTTCGGTTAAGGTGATATGTATACCTTTTCCTTTGCCCATCCTGTTGGATCCGCACTCACCAGCCCGCCCTCCATCGTGTAGATCACGTGCTGCCCAGTAAATTCTTTTCCAATTGATTTTCTATAAATTTATTTGATGCCTATGCCTAATGTAATCTATTTGGTAGCTTTTCTTCATAGAAATATCTGAGAAAAGAATCAAGATTCCTTCCATTTTCTTTCTCTACTTGTTATAGAATAGGAAAGGAGTTTGTGGATACCACATTCACAAATAAAAATACTACAAAATGAGAAGAAAGTCAAACCCCTATTTAGAAATTAACAAAAATATCCTAATGAGTTGAATATGACATATTGGCTATGAACTAAGAAATTTTACACGTATTGGCAACAAACTAAATAAACTGACCAACTCAATCTCCAAGTTGGACTTGTTTTTTCAGTACTATGACACAAGATATTCTGCAGTCAAACGAAAAATCAGTAATTACTATTTCGATTTTTTTCTTGCAGAAACAAAGAATATAGAGAGGACTCAAGGTCTGTAATTATTAATTTATGCAGATTACTTGTAATGATTCCTATGAGCACTATTCTACTCTCATTCATAATTAAGAAGTTGTTTGGGCGATGAGATGCGCGACGCCCAGGCAGTTGTGCCCTCAGCTTAATGGTTTCAGGGACAACTTGTACTATGGTTCACGAGATTTTGCAATTTCACACCAAGTATTGCGCGCTAATGGAAAATAAATAAAGGAAAAAAAGACGTGAAGCTAAATATATTCAAATAAGGTGGAAGTTGATTTGTCCTTCAAAGGTCAGACAATATTATCTCAAGAATACTTCAACGGTTTATTACAGGCATTCATGTTTTGTTTTTGTAACATATATGAACGGTTCCTCCTGAAATTATAGATTGGTTCAAAGAATTTCTCATACTATAAATACTCCAATGTGTTCATAATTAGTTATATCCATCTCTTAAGGAAAGCCAATTACTAAGAAAAAACCATAGTGTTTAGAAGTCTAACAAAAATGGCTGTTTTAGCACTTTTAACTTGCCTGATTTTATCTTTTTCAGTATCATCTCTTGCCTATGGGAAACAAACAACATGGCCACCACTTAGAGTAGGTTTCTACAGTTATAGCTGTCCTCCTGCTGAAACAATTGTGAAGAATGTTGTATACAAAGCCGTATCGCGTAATCCAGGAATTGCTGCTGGCCTTATCAGGCTACATTTTCATGACTGCTTCGTCAGGGTACGTATGCAAATTTTTGAGTTTATGGGTTCTAAATTTTAGAGAAGGCAGCTTATTGTATCTGGAAATTAAATTATTTATGCATATATAGACATACCAGAATTACTGGACCTGTTGCTAGAACTCTTATCTCCGCTCTGATTATCTGTTACTGATTTCATTTTCACATGCATGCTGGTGTTTTTATTTTTCTTTTGGTATTTACATTTCCTTATTACTGTGTGTTCTTTATATAATAATCAGGGGTGTGATGCATCAGTATTATTGGATGGACCAAACTCAGAGAAGGAAGGTATTCCTAACAAGAACAGTTTACGTGGTTTCGAGGTTGTTGATGCAGCAAAAGCACAACTTGAGGCTGCATGCCCTGGAATTGTATCCTGTGCTGATATTCTTGCCTTTGCTGCTCGGGACAGTTCCTATAAAGTTGGTAAAATATACTATAATGTTGAAGCTGGACGTCGCGATGGTCGCATTTCCATTGATTCCGAAACATTAACCAATCTTCCTTCTCCATTCGTCGATGCCAAGGAACTCGTCAAGAGCTTTGCTAGAAAAGGTATGTCCGCTGATGAAATGGTGACACTATCTGGTGCACATTCCATTGGTATTGCTCACTGCGCTGTTTTTGCTAACCGCCTTTACCCTCAAAACAACCAACAAAATCTGCCAATTGATCCTGAATACGCCAACTTCTTGAAGTCCATTTGCCCGCCTGAGGCGCTTACAAACGGGACAGGAGCCGCGAACCCTGCAAATCTTGATGTCCTGACACCAAATAGGCTGGATAACAAATACTACGCGGCGTTAAAGAGTAAAAAGGGACTGTTGATTTCTGATCAGACGTTGTTGGCCAATCCTACAACAGCAAAAATGGTGAACTTCAATGCAAGATATAGTTCAATTTGGGCTAAGAAATTTGCAGCTGCAATGATTCACATGGGTCAATTGGATGTCCTAACAGGTGGAAAGGGAGAGATAAGGAGGAATTGTCATTTCAATAATCCTTTCAACAATCTTTTGCCTTCCTTAAATTTATAAGGAATAGTAATCACTACTTTGCCATCCTATTCAAGCTGCAAGGATGGTTCAACGTTTGTCCAATTGCTGCTGTTATTTTTTTCTTTCCCTAATGAGTGTCCAATTATTCTTGTTTCTTTGATTTTTCCCAATGTTTGTTCTATTGAATATTGAAAGCATTTTTTCTGAATTAAGTTTTACTATGATTCGTGCAGTTGATGTTGGAAACAAGTAGGTGAAAATCATCATATTTTCAAAATCTATCATGTCAAATCATCAAGAAACAATAAATAATCTTGATCGAACTACATTAAATGTATGTATCTCTTTTGGTATATTTCTCTTTTGTTGTCTGTTTTATCGTTGTTCAAAATTTGCTTTACTAGCTTCTGCATGACGCCTAATTTTCCGATCCTAACAAAAGCATAGTAGCCACTTGTATAAGCGGCAAAGGTAAATAGAATTTGCACAATACTCAGTTTTGTTCTATCATGTGACCTCAAAATAAAGTTATTGACGCTCTTTTTAATCAAAGTTGAGAATTAAAAAGATAATTACTTTTAGTTTCTAGATTTTTATCCGCCGCCAATTGTATTCCTCAAGAATATCAAATTCATATTGCATGCAATCGACGCGAGCAAAGATTAGGTTGCTTCTTCTAGTGAGGATCAGAAGTGGAAATATCTTAATGAGTATATCGGGGTGGCAAACGGTTGGGTTGAAAATGGATAATATATATATAAAAAAAATTATTCAATCTGATTCATATTTAATATGAATAGAAAATAGGTTAATAGTCGGATAATATGGATATTGATTTTATCTGTGGCTTCTTAAATATGATTATTTTGGGAGAATTTCAAATTTTCCAAACTTGAGGAACCCCCAATATGAATCTTTGAAAATATAAAAGTTAAAGTCATTGGTTATCTATTTTTTAAGCGGATTATAAGAATTTTATCCATATTTGAATCTATTTTAAAACGTTCATTATTCAATCTATGTTTTAGTAAATAAATGAGTAGAATAATTACTTTTTAGTCCATTTTGCCACCACTATGAATATCAAATCTAAAAATTTAAAATTATAGGTGAAGAAGTTTAAGATAATGGTGTCAAACAAGGGTTGACCTATTTCCAGACCAGCGTAGACCAGTTGAAACCTGAACTGGTCCGGACCAGTACTTAGGGGCTAGGTAGGCTGGGTTAGGAGGGTTGGTCCGCTCACCTTAATACATCCGGTTAACTGGACCGGTAAAACTTGATCAACCAAAATTCTCGTAGTTACAATTAACAGGACCAGTCCGGACCGCTTTAACGGCTAGATTTCTATTTTTTTTAATGTCATATGACCGTTTCCCAATGGGTTGATTGCAAGAATAGTCCTTTTTGGGCTATATTTTTAAAAAAATAATACTTTTAGTAATTACTAATTTAGCCCTTTGAAAAACTATAAATACACTTCTTCACTCATATCCAATTTGTCAAACTCAAATTCTCAATTCAAGTTAAATCATACCCATACTTCTAGAGTGCGCTCATACGATTAGGAACACTTTGAGGTGGTAGAAGAAAATGAAGAAATTCACAAAGTAAAGTGCAAGAACTGAGGCCCAATCTTAAATCTTCATCTAAAGTGGGTGGCCACAGACTATTTAAGGAGGCATACGAAGAGTTATCTTGAGCATCCTCCTGAAAGATGTATTTAAGTTTATATATGGTCAAAATCAAGGGGCTCGATTTTGAAGTCTTAAATTATGCTACAAGTCCGAGTCCGGGCGACCCGAAGGAGGGGTCAGATCCGACTAAAGGATACACAACTCAAAAGAGCAGATCAAAGGCCTTGCACGTCCTATATCGAGGGTGGTAAACTCTCAAGGATACTCAAGAAAGAACGGGAATTTCTCAAGGACACGTGGATCAGAGCAAAAATTAAAGAATAATATTTGTATGAAATGGTACAGGTCCGTACTAGGTTGTTATACACCTGTACCAATAGAATTCTTGCCTCAATTAGGAATGTAATATTATTGGAGTTTTCTCCTCCTATATAAAGGGGACCCCAATCATTTTGTAAGGATCATTTCTTGTTTAACATGCTCACACGTGTTTTTTAGCTTTATTGCTTTTACTTTATTATTCATACTTTATTGCTCTTAGCTGACCGCGAGGCCCCCAAGAAAGTCGAGCTCGAGGCCCCTATTGCTCCAGCGATACTAATTTGGTTCACTTTTTCTTCTTATTTAAGCTTCATATTACTTGTATAATCATTAGTTTTAGAATATATTACGTATCTTTATAACCACAAATTATCTTTAATTGTTATTCTTATTTTTTGAGGTAAACAGTTTTGCGCCCACCGTGGGGCTAAAGATAATAGTGAATATTTTAGTGATAGTTTTTTGATAACACACATTATTCTTCACACTTTTTCTTGTCAAAGAATCTTCGGTTACAGGCTTAATCAAGTCTAGCACACAAAATGCACCTATTCACGAGGACGAAGATCTTGGAGAAAACAACGTAATTGAGGTAGGTCTACCACCCATAAACCCTGAGGGAGTGCCAAACGTGGAGCCAATTGATATCAGTTCACACAACTCTCCAAACACAAACACATGTAAACACCTGCAAGGAACACACATAGGGAAGCTCGAGCAGGAGGCTAGGAAACATGAGGGATGGAAGGAGGAGGAGTTAGCCTCCAAGTGATATTCGAGATGCTCCAAGCTCCGCAAGTCGCCATGCTCAGCTTCAGATTCAGAACAGAACTCCTAACACCGCCAAACCAATAAACGGCCAGTACGAGCCGACACTAGAAAGGCCCGATGAAAGCGGCTCGATGACTGACCCCACAATCATGAATATGCTTAAGGAATTGACTAAAAGAATCGAGTATGGAGAAAAGAAGATTGAAGACATTGATAAGAAGGTAGAAACTTACTACTCTCGGATAGACAAAATACTGGAAGCGCCCCCAATTTTGAAAGATCTAGATGCCAAAAAATTCATACAAAAACCTTCCCCCTCGAGTGTGGCTCCGATGTCCATTCACAAGAAAATTTTCATGCTCGATATACCATAATACAACAAAACAATTAACCCTGATGAACATATTACTTCCTACATTTGTGGAATCAAAGGAGACGACATTAATGATAATGAGATCAAGTCGGTGTTATTGAAATTTTTGGGGAAACACTGTCAAAAAGAGCTATGATCTAGTATCACAACTTAGCTCCTAACTCTATTGATTAATTTGCTATGTTGGCAGATGCCTTCGTGAAAGCACACGCTAGGGCCATAAAGGCATCCGTAAGAAAATCAGACGTCTTCAAAATAAAATAAGGGGATGACGAGATGATAAGGGAGTTCGTGTCCCGGTTTCAGATGGAAAGGATGGAATTACCACCAATCTCTGATGACAGGGCAGTTCAGGCCTTTATGCAATGTTTGAATGAAAGAAGCTCAATTGCATCTCGAGAATTGAAGCATAACTTGATTGAATATCATGATGTGACATGGTCAGATGTGCATAATCGTTATCAATAAAAAATTAGGGCCGAGGAAGACCGATTGGGAACCCATTCGGGCTCAGTTCATCATAACAGATTCGCAGCCAAGCCCCCGAGGGACACAGACCGGGGATCAAGATTCAACAAGGAAAGATATCAACCATACATTGAAGATAAAAAGAACATTTCAAGGCGTAATATACCTCGGAATGATCAAAGAGTAGATCGAGGCCAAAATGACCAAGGACTTATGAGAAAACCTGATTCGACAAGCGCTTGGGACCGGAGAAGGCACCCAAATTGTTAGAATACAACTTCAATGTCGATGACTGGGGTATCGTCTAGGATAATCAGGTCCTCTGTTGTCCCGCAGCAGCTCGATGCAACCAAGTCACCCGCTCAAAAGAAAGGTACACCTGGGAACGAGATTAACCTCTGAACTCAGGAAAAAACTTATTTAATTTATTATTGATAATATAGATCGCATTGCTTGGCCTGTTAAGATATGACCGGGATTCATCCTTAAATCACCACACAGGCACTGAGGAACAGTTCTAGGTTTAAACCTGTAGAAAACAAAAAGGGAGGCCCCAATTCGAAAATAACAAAAACCTATATTGATGATATGACTGGTTAGGCCCCTATGCGCAGAGGACCATTTTAATTCATTTTTAGGAAACAATCAACGTTTTGGGGCGACGTGGCACGAAGATCAAACTAAAGAAACATGACTTGAAAGTTGGCACGAGTGAATTTCTCGGCCTCATAGTGTCAAATCGAGGCATTAAGAATCATCCCCAAGTAAAGGCCCCGGAGTCATTCGTGAAGGATCTTACAAGATCGGCACAATAAGAGCTTCCAAAGGCTCACAATCTCGAAGACACCCCTTTTTACACGAAGGTCGTAGGCTTTGAAGCATATGTTGCAATCGTTTTTCCTTGGCTCAGATTTTGTCACAAATGGGCTTACCATGCGAGATTTTAAGGCAACACGTATATACTACTTTAGAATTTTTTAATCCATTTTGCCACCACTATGAGTATTAAATCCAAAATCTGAATTATGTTTTCCAACTTTGCCATCCAATTCAAACTGGCATATTCGAAGCATGCCAATCGAAATCGATTCGAAAAAAACCAATCGAAATAAATCGAAAATTTAGAAAATTGATCGCAAAAGTCAACGGGGTTCAAAAATTACTTTAAATCACAAGTTGAATCGATAAGTGTCAAGCTTTCTAGTATTTCATTTCAAGAGTATAAGTACTATGCATTTACATACATGCACAAACATGTCATTTGTTAGATCATTACGTGTAAACTCTTGATGAGCATTAGTTAATCATCTAATAATACTAATAACTAACCTCATATCACATATTAACTTCATATATATATGAATTAATTAACATTAAGTAATTTAGAACACACATACACTCAGATATAATATATATATATATATATATATATATATATATATATATATATATATATATATATATATATATATATATATATATATATATTTTAAAAAAAAACACGTACACATATATACAACAACAATAACAACAACAACAACGACCCAGTATAATCCCACAAGTGGGGTCTGGGGAGGGTAGTGTGTACGCAGACCTTACCTCTACCCCGAAGTAGGCTCTTTCTGATAGTCTCTTGGCTCAAGAAGACAAAAAGACAAAAAGAGAAAATGTATCAATACCATCATGGAAATAATAACAACAACATATGAATTAGTGAATAAATGAAAGGCATAAATAATTACCAGTAAATAATGCCCGACACTATGAAAATGGAACAGTAATGTAAACATATCACTGACCATTAGTAGTCTAAGACTAAATCCTATCAGCCTAGCCTCACGCCGGAAGACTAAATATGCTCAACTACCTCCTAACCCACAATCTTAATACTCGACCTCCACAGCTTCCTATCGAGTTCCATGTCCTCGGAGATTTGAAGTCTAACCATATCCCGCCTGATCACCTCTCCCAGTACTTCTTAGGATGCCTTCTACCTCTTCTTGTACCTACCAATGCAAATCGCTCGCACCTCCTTATCGGGGCATCCAAGCTCCTCCTCTCAATATTCCTGAACCACATGAGTCTTACTTCCCGCATCTTGTCATCAATATGCGCCACGCCTACCTTCTCCCGAATATCTTCATTCCTAATCTTATCCATCCTAGTGTGCTCGCACATCACCTCAACATCCTCATTTCTACTACTTTCATCTTCTTAGTATGTGAGTTTTTAACTTGCCAACACTCAGCCCTATACAATATGGATGGCCTAACCACCGCTCTATAAAACTTACCTTTGAGTAGTAGGCACTTACTTGTCACATAGGACTCCAGATACTAACCTTCATTTTATCCACCCTATGCCTATACGTTATGTGACATCCTCGTCATGCTCCCCACCCTCATGGATAACTGACCAAAGGTACTTGAAACTGACTCTCTTGGAAATGACCTGCTATCCAAGCCTCACGTCCATGTCTTCTTCCCTCGGCCCGACACTGAACTTACACTCAAGATATTCCATCTTTCTGCTGCTCAACTTTAAACCCTTTGACTCAAGGCTTGTCTCCAAACCTCTATTCTCTCGTTAATGCCACTCCATGTCTCTTCCATCAAAATAATGTCATCAACGAATAACATACACCATGGCTCTTCTCGTTGAACATGGTGTGTGAGTGCATCCATCACCAGAGCAAATAGGAATGGGCTGAGCACATATACTTGGTGTAACCCCATAACTACAAAAAATGCTCGGGATCACCTTCCACTACCCTAATCCGGGTCTTAGCTCCATCATACATGTCCTTAACCTCCCCAATGCAAGTAATAAGCACACATTTAGCCTCTAGGCATCTCGAAAGAACCTCTCTTGGAACATTATCATACGCTTTCTCCAACTCAATAAACACCATGTGTAGATTCTTCTTCATATCCATGTACTGTTCCACCAACCTCCTAATAAGATGGATAGATTCCTTAGTAGAACGACTCGATATGAACCCAAACTGGTTTTTTGAAACAGAAAGCATCCTCACCCTCGCTTCTACTACCCTATCCCACACTTTAATGGTATGAGTTAATATTTTGATAACCCTATAGTTGTTGCAACTCTGGATGTCACCTTTTTTCTTGTACAACGAAACTGCCATACTCTACCTTCAGTCGTCCAGCATCTACTTCGTCCTAAAAATAACATTAAACAATCCTGTTAGCTACTCCAGTCCTGCTCTACCCACCCACCTCCAAAATTCTATCGAAATCTCGTCAAGCCCGGTAGCTCTACCCCTGCTCATTTTTCGCATAGCTCCCACGACCTCCCCAACCTTGATGCGCCTATAGTACCTAAAATTACGGTGGATCTCGAAATGCCCCAACTAGCCTAGCATAATATCCTTATCCCCTTCTTCTTTCAAAATTTTATGAAAGTAAGTATGCCTTCTTCGCTTAATTTGGGCCTCTTCCATCAATACTCTATCATCTTGGTCTTTGATGCACCTCACTTGATCCGGATCCCTCTCCTTCCTCTCCCTTGCCTTAGCCATCCAGAGTAATTTGTTCTCCCCACCTTTGGCCCCTAGATCCTCATACAAACGACTAAAATTCGCAGTCTTAGCCTTTGTGACCACCAATTTTGCCTCCTTTCCAGCTACTTTATACCTCTACCTGTTTGCACTCCTCTAAACGTCGCATATGCTCCTACTAACTTAAGGTACATCGCCTTCTTTACTTCCACTTTACCTTGGAGCAAATTCAATCCACAACAGTCGTCTTTGCACCTGCCAGCAAAACCCTTCGAGATGCCCAATACCTCTCTCGCTGCCTCCCATATATAATTCTCTTATGGTCGACCATATAACGCTTGCGTCCCCACTACTCCTCCAAGATCCCACAACTGATAGACTCCCTTCCAACTACTGCCTTTATCTTTTGATAAAGCTCCTAACCTGATCCTCGGTCGACCTCGTGCAGTCCTCTTCATCATAATATTGACGTCCATCACCAAGCGCCTATGCTGTGTCACGAGGGTCTCACACAGGATAACCTTGCAGAACCCTTTGTCGCACCTCCTAAGGAGAAGATAGTCAATCCGAGTCTTCACTCCCATGCCCTGAAGAGTAACCAAATGCTCCTCCCTCTTTGGAAAACAAGAGTTGGCAATCACCAGCTCAAATGCCATTCCAAAATCCAACAACGAAGTTCCTCTTGAATTCCTATCCCCAAAACTAAGGCCACCATGCACCTTGTTATGGCTGTCTGCAGTCGACCCAATATGACTATTAAAATCCCCTCCTATAAATAACCTCTCAGTAGGCAGAATACTACGCATAATCTCATCCAACCCCTCCCAGAATCGCCTTTTGACCTCTTTATCCAAGCTATCTTGCGGCACATACGCACTAACGAAATTTAGGGTGCACTCTCCAACCACCAACTTAATTGACATTAACCTATCATTCACCCGCCTAACCTATTCCACAGACTCTCTAAGTTTCCTATCCACCAAAATTCCTACAATATTCTTACCCTTTAGGACTCCAGAGTGCCACAACTTACACTTGTCTGTATTCCTCGCCCTCAATCCTACCCATTGAGTCTTTTGGACACATACTATATTGACCTTCATCTTCTGTAGGATCTTCGCCAACTCTATAGACTTACCCGTCAATGTACCTATATTCGATGACCCAATTTTCAATCTATATGCGCCATTGTGATCCTTACCTCCCTTGCCTCCCGTCCCACCGCTGACATATGCCCTACCTCTTGGCTTCTCCGATGACATGATCTTACTCTACCATCCAAGACTACAACCACTATACCTATAGTAGACTATGGAGAACCACACACACACACTAGGCAAACGAACAAGTCTTGGAGAAAACAAGTTGAATCAAATTGAAAGCTTAAAAATAATTTAACTAAAAGGAGAACAATTTTACTAACACAAGGGGAAGGAGAATAGGAAAACAGAAGGTACAGACTCCCGGGAAAGAGCCTGTGTGACGATCAAAAGGGGTCATAACTTGTTTCTTACACATTCTATTGTTTTGAGACCTTGAAAACCTCATTTAGCGTTGCCTTGATTTTCGCGCGTAGTCCGCGAGTGTAGCCGAAAAGCTTAAATATGAATTCTATGAGAAAAATGCTAAAATTTGATATTGAATTGAATAAATTTGACTTCGGTTAACATTTTGGGTAAACTGACTCGGACCAATGATTTGACGGTCCTGGAGGGTCCACAGGAAAATATGGGACTTGGGCGGATGCCCGGAATCGAATTCCGAGGTCCCAATCCCGAGAAATGAATTTTTGTGTGAAATTATTTTCTCGAAATAATTAAGGAAATTGGATGTGAAATTTTATTAAAAGATTATGGTACCAGTCCCGCATTTTTGTTCCGGTGCCCGGTACAAGTCTTATGTATAGTTTAAGCACTTTCTGTAAAGTTTGGTTGAAAACAGACCCCGTTTGACGTGTTTAGGACTTAAAATGGAAATTTGATGCTTTATGGAAATTTGGAAGGAATCATGAGCTTTAAGGCTTGATTCGATGTATATGATGTTATTTTAGCTATTTGATCGCACAGATATGTCCGTAGGATGTTTTTGAGGTTCTGTGCGTGTTTAGTTTGGAGGCCCGAGGGCTGGGGTGAGTTTTGGATAGGCCACGGATTGCATTTTTAAACTTTAGAAAAATCTGGGATTTCAGCTCTGCAATCTTCGCATTTGAGAAGAAGGTCTCGCAAATGCGAGCATGTGATTACAAATGCAAGACTGGGAAATCCTGCATTGGGTCGCAAATTCGACCATCTGGTTCACAAACGCGATGTTGATCAAGTCGCAAATGCGACTTCTTTACTCGCAAATGCGATGCCCGCATTCTTTCCTAGTGTTCGCAAATGCAAATAAGACCTTGCATTTACTAAGCCTGTAGGGTTCGCAAATGCGAACCCAGTTCGCAATTCCCATATCTGTAGCCTAGCGATTTCTATACTTAGTCGAATTTTAGGCCATTTTTCACCCCACTTTCAAAGTACAACTCCTTAGGCGATTTTTCAAGAACAAGTTTCATTCCAAATCATTTGTAACTCGATTTTTACTGAATTCTTTCAATCATTAACACCATTTAACATGTTTTCCACTTAAAATCAAGGATTTTCATGGGTAAAATTGGGGGTTTTGGGTAGAAAGTAGGTTTTCAAAATTGGGGATTTGGACCTCAATTTGAGGTCCAATTTCAAAACAAATCATAGATATGGATTTCTGGGGGAATGGGTAACCGGGTTTTGGTTCGAACCTCAAGTTTTGACCACGTGGGCCTAGGGGCATTTTTGGACTTTTTAGGTAAAACTTTGGGACATTTTATTTTATGCTTCAAATTGATTTATTTAGCATTTCTTGATGTATTTATGTAATTTGTGACTAGATTCGAGCGATTTTGTGGTGGAACCGAGGGTAAATCCATAGTTGAGTATTGAGCTGAATTCAAGACATCGAGGTATGTGTTCGGTCTAACCCTAGCTTGAGGGATTATGAGTTGAGTCGTATTTGCTATTTGTTTGTGCTTCATACGACGTATGGACATGGTGACGATTATCCATATTTTGGTATCGAGCATGACCGTGGGTCTTAAATTGATAGTTGTGAATTCTTAGTTGATCCTATAAAAGCCTCGATTGATGATCCTTGATACTGAGTATTGGTTATAACGGTGCCAAGTAGAAATTGAATAGAATTCGTTATAGATGACTCTCCCTTGCCAGGATATTTGAGTTGTTGTTATTGTTATCCTTTGCCGGGAAGTTATTACATTGGCTTGTTCCCTTGCCGGAATTATATTGTGTATTGTGTTGGAAGTAATGGGATCGGGTGATATGCCTACCACAGGATATTGATGAAATGGGATCGGGTGGTATGCCTACCATAGGATATTAATGAAATGGGATCGGGTGGTACACCTACCATAAGATATTGATGAAATGGGATCGGGTGGTACGCCTGCAACAAGATATTAATTGAAATGGTATCGGGTGGTATGCCTACAACAAGATATTGATAGAAATATGATCGGGTGGTATGCCTACCACAAGATATTGATTGAAATGGGATTGGGTTGTACGCCTACCACAAGATATTGATTGAAATGGGAGCCGATGGTAAACCTACCACGAGTTTTTATAAAATGGGAGCGGGTGGTATGCCCACTACAACTTATGATGAAATGAGAGTGGGTGGTACGCCTACCATGAGAAATTAAGAAATGGGATTGGGTTGCATGCCTGCAACGAGATAAGCATTTAAAGTGAAAGTTGTTTTATCTATTCTTATTCGTGGTAGCAACTTTATAGTTGGTTTCTTTGTCAGTTCTGAGAATTATGTTAATTTTTGCTATCCCTAGGGCATGTTCCCCTCCCCACGTTTACTTGTTTATTTCCTGCTGTTTCTTTCACCATATATTATGTAATTGCATAGGTTTATCTAGAGTCCGGTCCTAGCCTCGTTACTATTTCACCGGGGTTAGGCTAGACACTTACCACCACATGGTGTCGGTTGTGCTGATTCTACACTATGTACTTATGTGCAGTTACCAAAGCAATTTTTGAGTAGCAGTAGTAGCCTGGGAGCGAGCCTTTTGTCCAGTGAGACACCGAGGTAGCCCTATAGGCGTCCCAGGACCCGCATTTCCTCTATCTTTATTTTAGTTTGTATCTCATGTATTTCAAGGAAAACAGTATACACTTTCTTTCAGATGTTGTATTTAGGAAACAACATTAGAACTTGAGTTATGTGACACTACATTTTGGGTAGAGACTATGATGAACTTCCGCGTAGTTATTTAGTTTGCATTAATATTTAGTCTTCCGCTAGTTTAGTTAAATCATTTTCTTTCATCTTATTGTTGAAAATTATTAAAAATGATTATATATTTGAGGAAAAGTGATTGAATTTGGCTTGCCTATTTCCCATTAGTAGGATTCATCACGACTCTCGAGGGTCGGAAATCCGGGTCGTGACAAGTTTGTATCAGAGCACTAGGTTACATAGGTCTCAAAACTCACAGACAAACTTAGTAGAGTCTGGGGGATTGGTATGGAGACATCTGTATTTATCCCTAGAAGCTATAGAGTTAGGAAAACTTCACATTTGTTTTTTCTTGTCGTGTGGTTCTGTTTCTTAAATACTGATTGTCTTTCTACTCTATTCTTTCGCAGATGACAAGAACATGTTCTTCACAATCTTCTGATCAGCAGTTTGAGCCCCAGGCAGCCCCTGCTAGGGGCAGAGGGCGATGCCGAGGCCATGTTAGAGGTCGAGGTAGGGGCAGAGCTCAGCCCCGACTAGCAGCACTAGTGGTGGAGCCTCAGGTTAACTTCGAAGAGAAGGTTCCGGCCCCAGCTCCAGCAGTTCCGATGGGCTCAACTCAGGTCCCATAGGGGTTCATTGCCACCCTAGTTCTTCAGGATGCTCTAGTCCGATTAGGGGTATTGTAGAGAGCGTAACCCGAGCAGGTTTGTTTCAAGTAGCACCAGCCATCTCTCAGGCTAGAGGAGGGGATCAATCTCCTGCTACTCATACTCCGGAGCAGGTAACTCCCCACGTTCAGATTCCAGTGGTTCAGCCAGCTATGACAGTTCAGCCGAAAGTGGTTGTTCAGAAAAGCGGTGGAGCGGCTATGTCTGCAGATGCTTTGTGGAAGTTGGATAGGTTCACCAAGCTCTTCACTAATACCTTCAGTGGTGCACCCACCAAGAACCCTCAGGATTATTTGGACAGCTGCCACGAGGTTCTTCATAACATGGGTATTGTTGAGTCCAATGGAGTTGATTTTGCTGCATTTCACCTATCTGGATCTGCCAAGACTTGGTGGAGGGATTTCTGTTTAGCTAGACCAGCAGGGTCTCCAGCCTTGACCTGGGAGCAGTTCACGCATACAATTCTGGAGAAGTTTCTCCCTGTCACACAGCGTGAGGACTATCGGAGGCAGTTCGAGCCTCTCCATCTGAGGTCTATATAAGTCACCTAGTATGACACCAGGTTTATTGAGTTGGCACGCCATGCCATTTTTATACTCCCCACTAAGAGGGAGAGAGTGAGATGGTTTATTGATGGACTCATCTAGCCTATTCGTCTCCAGATGGCTAGAGAGGCTGGGAGTGAGATATCCTTTCAGGAGGTGGCCAATATGGCCCGGAGGATTGAGATGGTATTGTCATAGGGGAGTGGTCACAAGGCAGCTAAGAGGCCCCGACAGTCAGGCCGATTCATTGGTACTTCATCTGGAAGTAGAGATTCGCACGATAGGGGTCATCCTCCTAGGCCCTTCCAGTCAGCGCTTCAGGTTTCTCATGGTACTTTAGGTGTTCGTGGTTCTTAACTGCATTATTCAGATCAGCAACCTTACAGTGCACCATCAACACCTATCAGTGCTGCACTGCATTAGAGTTTCCAGGGTTGCCAGTCCCAACAACTGAGAGCTTGTTTTAGTTGTCGCGACACCAGGCACATTGCTAGGTATTGTCCTTAAGCTTCAAGTATTTCTTCACAGCAGGGTCCCCATGCCATGGTACATGCACCAAATGCTCCACAGCCTGGCCAGCCAGCTAGAGGTGAGGGTAGAGGTGCTAGCGATGGAGGTAGAGTTCATAGAGGTGGATCTCAGGCCGCCAGGGGTAATGGCCAGCCAGCAGCCGGTCATTTTGGAGGTGTGGTTTAGGGAGGTGGGGCCCATCCTCGGTGTTATGCTCTTCCAGCCATAACAGAGGCTGAGTCTTTAGATGAAGTCATTACAAGTACTATTCTAGTTTATGATTGAGATGCTTCAGTGCTATTTGATTAAGGGTCTACGTATTCGTATGTGACATCTTACTTTGCACCGTAACTGGTCATGCCTAGTGATACATTGAGTATTACTGTTTATGTGTCTAAACCAGTGGGTGATTCTATCGTAGTCGACTAAGTTCATCGTTCCTCTGTTGTAGTGATTGGGAGTCTTGAGACCCGTGTTGATTTGTTGATTTTAGACATGGTCGACTTCGATGTCATATTAGGGATGGATTAGTTGTCCCCGTATCATGCTATCTTGGATTGCATGCTAAGACCGTGAGATTAGCCTTACTAGATTTTCCCGCTTAGAGTGGAGAGGGAATCCTGGTCATTCCACTTGCAGTTTTATCTCATATGTGAAGGCTCGACGTATGGTCAAGAACGGGTGTTTGGCTTATTTGGCATATGTCCATGATTCCAGTGCTGAGGTCCCCTTTATTGATTTTGTTCCCATTGTTCAAGAGTTCCCTAATGTGTTCCGTTCATGAATGTCGGGTATGCCTCCTGATAAGGATATCAATTTTTGTATTAATGTGGCTCCGGGTACTCAGCCCATTTCTATCCCGCCATATCGAATGGCCCCGCCAGAGTGGAAAGAGTTAAAGGATCAGTTTCAGGACTTATTGGAGAAGGGTTTCAATAGACCGAGTGTATCGCCTTGGGGTGCACCGGTGTTTTACGTTAAGAAGAAAGGTGGGTCAATGAGAATATGCATTGATTACAGGCAATTGAACAAGGTAACGATCAAAAATAAGTATCCGCTGTCAAGGATTGATGATTTGTTCGATCAACTTCAGGGTGCCAGGGTATTCTCCAAGATTGACTTGCGATCTGGTCACCATCAGTTGAGGATTAGGGCATATGATGTCCCTAAGATAGCTTTTCACACTCGGTATAAGCATTATGAGTTCCTGGTTATGTCATTCGGGTTGACCAATGCCCAGCAGCTTTCATGGACTTGATGAACCAAGTGTTCATGCCTTATTTGGATTCATTCTTTATTGTGTTCGTTGATGATATATTCATATATTCTCGCAGCCAGGAGGAGCACGAGCAACACCTCAGAGTGGTTCTTCAGAGTTTGAGGGGTAGTCAGTTATATACTAAGTTCTCGAAGTGTGAATTCTGGTTGAGCTTAGTTGCATTTCTAGGTCATGCTGTATTAGAAGAGGGTATTTAAGTGGACCCAAAGAAGATTGAGGCAGTCAAGAAATAGCCTAGACCAACATCAGCTACAGAGATCCAGAGTTTCTTGGGGGTTGGCAGGCTACTATCGTCTGTTCGTGGAGGGGTTTTCATCTATTGTAGCCCCAATGAATAGGTTGACCCAGAAGGGTGCCCAGTTCAGATGGTCGGAGGAGTGTAAGGAAATCTTTCAGAATCTTAAGACAGCTTTGACTACGGGTCCGGTGTTGGCTTTGCCTAAAGGTTCAGGACCTTATACAGTCTAGTGTGATGCTTCCCATGTTAGGGTTGGTGCAGTGTTGAGGTAGGATGGCAAGTTCATTGCCTATGCTTCAAGACAGCTGAAGATTCACGAGAAGAATTATCCGGTTCATGATCTAGAGTTGGCAACAATGGTTCACGCCTTGAAGATTTGGAGGCACTATTTTTATGGCGTGGCATGTGAGGTTTTCACTGACCACAAGAGTATTCAGTACTTGTTCAAGCAAAAGGAATTGAATTTGAGGTATAGGAGGTGGTTGGAGTTGTTGAAGGACTATGATATCACTATTTTATATCACCCAAGGAAGGCCAACGTGGTGGTCGATGGTTGAGTAGGAAGTCAACCAGCATGGGCAATCTTGCTTATATTCTGGTCGGCCAGAGACCGCTTGCTTTGGATGTTTGGACCTTGGCCAATCGACTTATGAGGTTGGATATTTCTGAGCCTAGCCCGGTGTTAGCTTGCATAGTTGCTCCTTCTTCATTATTGGAGTGTATCCATGATCGACAGTTTGATGATCCCCATTTGTGCGTTCTTCGAGACATGGTGCAGCGTGGAGGTTCCAAGCATGTGACCTTAGGTGACGATGGTATTTTAAGGTAGAAGGGTCGAGTTTACGTGCCTAATGTTGATGGGATTCGAGAACTAATCTTGGTGGATGCCTATAGCTCCTGGTATTTTTTTTATCCGGGCACCGCAAAGATGTATCAGGATCTAAGGCAGCATTATTAGTGGCATAGAATAAGAAAGATATTGTAGCGTATGTGGCTCGATGTTTGAACTGTCAGCAGGTTAAGTATGAGCATCAAAGGCCTGGAGGATTGTTCCAGAGGATTGAGCTTCCTGAGTGGAAGTGGGAGAGGATTACCATTGATTTCATTACAAGACTTCCGTTGACCCGGAAGAGGTTCGACGCAGTTTGGGTCATTGTTGATAGATTGACCAAGTCAGCGCATTTCATTCCTATGGCAGTCTCCTATTCATCCGAGAAATTAGCTGAGATTTATATCCGGGAGATTGTCCGCCTTCAAGGTGTGCCGGTATCTATCATTTCGGACAGGGGTTCGTAGTTTACCTCGCGTTTCTGGAAAGCAGTTCACCGAGAGTTGGGAACTCAGGTGGAGTTGAGTACAACATTTTCTCCCTAGATGGACGGTCAGTCCGACTATTCAAATCTTAGTGGATATGATCTGAGCTTCTGTCATTGACTTTGGAGGCTCGTGGGATCAGTTTTTGCCCTTAGCGAAGTTTGCCTATAACAACAACTACCAATCAAGTATTTAGATAGCTCATTATGAGGCTTTATATGGTAGGTGGTGTCGGTCTCCAGTTGGATGGTTTGAGTCGGGAGAGGCTCGGTTAATGGGTACAGATTTGGTTGAATAGGCCTTGGACAAGGTCAAGGTCATTCAGGATAGGCTTCGTTCAGCTCATTCTAGGCAAAAGAGTTATGCAGACCGCAAGGTTCGAGATGTGGCATTTATGGTTGGTGAAGGGGTATTGCTCCGAGTGTCCCCTATGAAGGGCGTGATGAGATCTGGGAAAAAGGGCAAGCTTAGACCAAGGTTCATTAGTCTGTTTGAGATTCTTGATCGAGTGGGAGAGGTGGCTTATAGACTTATATTACCGCCTAGCTTATCAGCCGTGCATCCAGTTTTTCATGATCCATGCTTTGGAGGTATCACGACGATCCAACCCACGTGCTAGACTTCAGCACTGTCCAGTTGGACAAGGATTTGTCTAATGAGGAAGAGCCGATAGCTATTCTAGACCGGCAGGTTTGTCATTTGAGGTCCAAAGTTTCCCTTCCGTCCGTGTTTAGTAAAGAGGTTTGCCTCCTGAGGCATCGATCTGAGAGTGTGAGTCTGATATGCGGAGCCGTTATCCCCATATGTTTCCCGACTCGAGTACTTATTTTTTTGTCCGTTCGAGGACAATGATTGTTTTAGAGGTGGAGAATGTGATGATCCAAACGGGTCATCACTTGTTTCTTACCCATTCTGTACTTCGGAGGCCTTGAAAACCTCATTTAGATTTGCCTCGATTTGCGTACACAGTCCGGGCGCGTAGCCGGAAAGCTTAAATATGAATTCTGTGAGAAAAATGCTAAATTTTGATATTATATTGAATAAATTTGAGTTCGGTCAATATTTTGGGTAAACGGACCCGAACCTTGATTTGACGGTCCCGAAGGGTCCACCGGAAAATATGGAACTTGGGCGTATGCCCGAATCGAATTCCGAGGTTCCAAGCCCAAGAAATGAATTTTTATGTGAAATTATTTTTTGGAAATAATTAAGGAAATTGAGAGTAAAATTTGATTAAAAGATTATGGTATCGGGCCGTATTTTGGTTCCGGTGTCCGGTACAAGTCTTATATATGATTTAAGCACTTTCTGTAAAGTTTGGTTGAATACGGACGTTCTTTGATGTGTTTCGGACTTAAAATGGAAATGTGATGTTTTATGAAAATTTGGAAGGAATCACGAGCTTTGAGGCTTGATTCGATGTATGTAATGTTATATTAGCTATTTGATCGTACGGATAAGTCCATAGGATGTTTTTAAGGTTGTGTGCATGTTTAGTTTGGAGCCCGGAGGGCTCGGGAGAGTTTTGGATAGGCTACGGATTGTATTTTTGAACTTTGGAAAAATATGGCATTTCAGTTCTGCAATCTTCGCATTTGCGAAGAAGGTCTTGCAAATGCGAGCCTGTGATCGCAAACATGAGAATGGGAAATCCTGCATAAGTTCGCAAATTCGCCATTTGGTTCGCAAATGCAATGTTGAGCCAGTTGCAAATGCGACATCTTTGCTCGCAAATGCGATGCCCGCATTCTTGCCTAATGTTCACAAATGCAAACAAGACCTCGCATTTCCCAAGCATGCAGGGTTTGCAAATGCCAAATCAGTTCGCAATTCCCATATCTGCAGCCCAGCAATTTTTGTACTTAGTCGAATTTTAGGCCCTTTTTCACCCCACTTTCAAAATACAACTCCTTAGGCGATTTTTCAAGAACAAGTTTCATTCCAAATCATTTGTAACTCAATTTCTACTCATTTCTTTCAATCATTAACATCATTTAACATGTTTTCCACTTAATATCAAGGATTTTTATGGATAAAATTGGAGGTTCTGGGTAGAACATAGGGTTTTCAAAAATTGGGGATATGGACCTCAATTTGAGGTCGGATTTCAAAACAAATCATAGATATGGATTCGTGGGGGACTGGGTAATCGGGTTTTAATTTGAACCTTGAGATTTTACCACATGGGCCCGTGGGCATTTTTGGACTTTTTGGGTAATACTTTGGAAAATTTATTTTTATGTTTTCAGATTGATTCATTTAGCATTTTTTATGTATTTTAGTAATTCGTGACTAGATTCGAGCCATTTTGTGGTGGAACAGAGGGGTAAAGCCATAGTTGAGGCTTGATCTGAATTCAAGGCATCGAGGTAAGTGTTCGGTCTAACTCAGCTCGAGGGATTAGGAGTTGAGTCATATTTGCTTTTGTGTTGCGTAGGATGTATGAGCATGGTGACGAGTATCCATATGTTGGTATCGAGCATGAATGTGGGTCTTAAATTGATAGTTGTGAATTCTTTTTTGATTCTATGAAAGCCTTGATTGTTGATCCTTGATACTGAGTATTGGTTTTAACTATGCCAAGTAGAAATCGAATAGAATTGGTTATAGCTGACTCTCCCTTGCCGGAACATTTGAATTGTTGCTAATGTTATTCGTTGTCAGAAAGTTATTACATTGTCTTGTTCCCTTACCGGGATTGTATTGTGTATTGTGTTGGAAGTAATGGGATCGGGTGGTACTCCTACCACAGGACATTGATGAAATAGGATCGGGTGGTATGCCTACCACATGATATTAATAAAATGGGATCGGGTGGTACGCCTACCGCATGATATTGATGAAATGGGATCGGATGGTATGCCTACCACAAGGTATTGATTGAAATGGGATCGGGTGGTACACCTATCACAAGATATTGATTGAAATTGGATTGGGTAGTATGCCTACCACAAGATATTGATTAAATGGGATCGGGTGGTACACCTACCACAAGATATTGATTGAAATGGGAGCGAGTGGTACGCCTACCACGAGTTATGATGAAATGGGAGAGGGTGGTACGCCTACCACGAGTTATGATGAAATGGGAGCGGGTGGTACGCCTACCACGAGAAATTGAGAAATGGGATCGGGTTGCACGCCTGCAACGAGATGTGCATTTAAAGTGAAAGTTATTTTACCTATTCTTATTCGTGTTATCAACTTTATAGTTAGTTTCTTTGTCAGTTCTGAGAATTTTGTTCATTTTTGCTATCCCAGAGCATGTTTCCCCTCCCCAGTTTTACTTGTTTATTTCCTGCTATTTTTTTCACCATATATTCTGTAACTGCACAGGCTTATCTAGAGTCTGGTCCTAGCCTAGTCACTACTTTGCCGGGGTTAGGCCAGACACTTACCAGCATATAGGGTCGGTTGTGCTGATGCTACACTCTGCACTTATGTGCAGATACCGGAGCAGCTTTTGAGCAGCAGCAGCACTAGCCTGGGAGCGAGCCTTCAGTCTAGTGAGACATCGAGGTACTCCTGCAGGCATCTGCATGCCCGACGCCTCCTCTATCTTTATTTCAGTCTGTATATCATGTATTTCGAGACAAACAATTTACACTTTCTTTCAGACGTTGTATTTAGTAAATCCTAATAGTTCGTGAGTTATGCGACACCCGATTTTGGGTAGAGGCTATGATGAACTTCCGCGTTTATTCAGTTTGCATTAATATTAAGTCTTTCGCTTGTTTAGTTAAATCAGATGCTTTCATCTTATTGTTGACAATTATTAAAAAGTATTATGTGGTTGAGGAAAAATGATTGAATTTTGCTTTCCTAACTCCCATTAATAGGCGCCATCATGATTCTCGTTGGTGGAAAATCTGGATCGTGACAGCCTGGAAGTTGTCTCTGGTGTAAATGACACTGATGTAACACCTAGCAGCCTTCCTATAATGCTCGCCACTCCTCGCTCGTCTCAAGTAGCCACCGCATATTACCTGAAAGACACAGCAAACACAAGAACCAAAAAAGGTGCTGCCTCCGCTACAACCAGTAAAGCCCCAACAAAAGCAAAGAAGAGTTAAACAAGAGGAAAAGAGGGTGGGAAAATAGTATGGATATTTGGTCTAGGAGAAGTCTTCGTACAAAAGAGCTTTTTGTTTGAACTAATTAGGATCAATTGACAATCGGAATCAGAAATTTGGATGAAATATTTTTGTTTCTGGAAATCATGAGCGAAAATGATTATATATAATTTTAATCAAAAGATCAAATCAACCAGAAAATTAACGCGATTGAGCAAAAGAAAAATGGATTAAACAAAGATCTGGTGAAAAATAACGATACAGCTGAAACCCTAAAAAGATGACGGTTTTGATAAAAAATCACATACACACGCCCCCCCCCCCCCCCACCCCCCAACATATATATATATATATAAAATATTATTTATTTAAAGTCTATATATATGAATTCAATTAATAATTTAAAAATTGAAATACCGACTAAAATCGACCGGTATTGGATGGTTTAACGGTCAAATATTTTTTAATATTTCTGATTGAAAATCGGTTGGAAATTTCGCAGTTAAACAAGCCCAGACGAAAAAGTCCCCCATTTCCATCTTCTAACTCTCTCTCTCTTTTATCTCTCATCCATCTACCTTCCCCGCATATTTTATGTCCCAAAATCTTGTCACCTACCCCAAATAACGAAGCCCCACCTCCTCTCTCACGCCTAAGCTGCCTCCACCACTGTTTCGCTCCTCCACCGCCGCCACTGTTGTACTATCATTACGACCACCACTGTTGTACCGCCACCACCACCACTGCCATTGTTGTTCAAGGTTAGTAATCTACCTTAGTTATTAGGTTTTAATTTTTAATTTTTGAAATTTAATTTTATGTAATTTTTAGGGTTTTATCTATTTAGGATTTGTGTGACTAAATAGGATTTTTGAACTACATTAAATTTAGATTAAGAATTGAACTACCTAAAATAATAACCTTTTAGGGTTTTTTTGTTTGAACAATATTAGATTTAAAATTAAGGTATAAATTATGAACATAATGTATAAATTATGAACTACTTCAAATTATGAACTTATGGTGGTGAGAAACAAGCTTAAGGGTTTGTTTTTCCATGTAAAAGTAGCTTTTATAATGAGATGGTATATAGATTAATGCTACTAATTTCAAGAATTAGAAATCCACGCTCATACATCTAGCAAAATAAAAGTGTTTTCTTCTTTGGGTTGATGTTTTAAACTAATCGAAATATTGTTCCATAAAGATATAAGAAAAAAAGTGAAATTTGTGTTTGGGTCTATATTTTTACGTTCTTTTGCTAGCTAACATTCTAAATTTTAGGAGCATTTTGTAGTGAGTGCTTCTTTGGTGCAAGTCATTAATTAAAATTTTTAAAAGTAATATTTACTTATCTTGGGAACTTAAAGGAATTTTTTCAAAAATTCAGTACTTAGAAAATAATTTTTCTTAACTACAAAGGACTTGCTTTGCCTCCAGGAAATGACCGTGTAACTGCAAGAAAATCGGGTTTGAGCTGTTCATTTTTTCTGTAATTAAAAAATATAATAAAAAGTTGGTTTAGGCCTATGTACAAGAGTTGTCCATTTCTTTATATAAAAAGCATAATAAAGAGTCGGTTTGGCTTAACTAATTCATTATCTAGTAAGTCTAATTATATGAGAAATGATAAACATTTAGGATGTATTAGTTTAGGGGATAATATTATTCTATTAGTGTTTATTGCTTTTAGATAATTAGGCTTAAATGATTATGCTAGATTAACTGAGTGTTGCTAACAAATTATAGTTTATTATGTAACTTAATTTTATAAATTAATTTGAACTATGATTATTATAATTTATTTGTTCTTTATGTAGTTTGAATATCGTAGTTGGATGTATAATATGAATTATACTAGTCGTCGATTTTTTATGGAGGAATTAATAGAAGGGGTTAAGGAATTTATTAGGCATGCAATGTCACTTGAACCGTTTCAGTTTGGAGGGATGATTATGTATCCTTGTACGAAGCGCAAGTGTTTGCATTTTTTTTGGCCCGGAGGATGTTACGACTGGTCTTTATAGAAAGTGATTTATTGATAATCATTTTGTGTGAACTAGTCATGGAGAGGTTGATGGTACTGATGATGTATTTCATAATGTATTTATTGGTGAAAGTAGTAAGTCGGTGGAGAATAGTGCTCAACCCTTTCTTAAGTAAGTGTTGACATAAGATTAATTTACATGGACTACTATTTAATTTGATTGATGCAACTAAAAAATAATTTTTAATGCATCGCTTAGTGACTTCGTGGTCTATTTGGCCATGTTGCTGTATATTTTACCTTTGAGGCATGGTTTAATGAGTGTCTAAGTGCATATTATATTCTTTCCCACATGTGAATATACATACTTGTGAATATACCTGCTCACTTGTGATTTATTTGAAGCTATATGTAGGTCAATAATCCAAAAAATGATGTTAATAAAATTTTGAAAGACATATATTAGGGACCTGCACCTATGCTTATGACTATGTCTAAATATTGTGTGAATGGTTATAAATTTCACACAGAGAAATATTCCAAGTATAAAAAAATCAATAACAGTGGGATGTTTGTCAAAGGTAGTGAAGGTAACCAGGAAGGGAAAAATGATTATTATGGTGTGATAAAAAAGATTCTAGAATTGTCATATTCAGATTGGCCAAATAAGAACATCATATTTTTCCAATGCAAGTGGTTTGAGCAAACACCTAGAAGAGGTACTAATTGCAGAGAGTTAGGCAAATATACTATGCTCCATATTTATTACGGAGGGATAAGGCTGATTGGTTGGTTGCAATCAAAACAAAGCTTGTTGGTAAGGTGGAAGTTGAGAATAAGCTAAACATTGCTTACCAAAACGATACCTCAAGTGTTAACAAAATGGTGAATAATTAGTTAGGAAATGACTTGGAGCATACTCAATGTATATTAGAATACGTTGATATGGAGGAAATAACAATCATAAAAAATGAGTATGAAAAATCACTTAATGAAAATGAAATGAAGAGGAAGGATTTTCAGATGAGGAAGGATACGTCGACCAAGACGACTAGCATTTTAGTTTTTTCAACCGCACTCACTCTTATATAGATTTATATTCTCAATTCTAAAATTTTCTTTAATTTTTGAAGATGACCGGAAGGGGTCGAGGTTGGTCTAGGAAGGATAAAAGGCCGATTGATCATTATGATCGTGCTACACCCTCACTTTCTTCCAATCCACACTTGCATCTCTCTGCTGTTGATGGCAGGGAGCAAACTTCTAGGAATACATATATTCCACCACGTCCATCTACTCATCAGACTACGCACCATAGGCCCTCCCAGCATTATTATTACCATTCTTCGACACAAGGCCATACCCCGCTTCCTTTATATGATCCTACATGTAGTTACATGGGTCCATAGAGTCAACAGTAACAGAGCCATGTGGTACGCCCTTCATCAGCTCCATTTGCTTTATAACCAGTTGGATCGCATCCATCTAGATTTTAGGTGGTCGGATCGCAGCAATGGTTTGGATCATAGTAGGGGTCTAGAACGATGTAGGGGGTGAATCGAATCCATCTTCATCGGGGAGTTTGTCTCCTAGAATTTCTAGACTTCGTCTTCGAGATAGTAGCGCTAAGCTAGATGCCTCCCCTTCTGCGTATGCTTCAGATTCATAGGAGGATGATGATCAAGATGAAGTGCGTTATGATCGTTATCATAGGATGGTTATTAGGCCCGAGAGCAATAGGTAAGATTTACATATTACTTTTTTATTTTTGCGGAACTATAATAGCTACTTTTGTTTATTTAATATAATTGCTATGTTGCAGGTTCATACCTAATAATTGGGTTACAAAGATAATCACTGAAATTCTTGGCCGGTTGTATAATACACCCTATCCTTCTTGGAGCAACTTTTTACCACAACTCGTGCAGCAAATTTTCAACCAATTTAAAGTTTTAATACAATTCTTATCTATTTAAGTATTATATTAATAATATTTTCATATGATATTACATACTTTATTTGCAGATTAAGTGTGCCTGGGAGGACCGATATAACAGTAAAATTTGTACAAATTTTATGTTCAAATGCCGTAAGAGACTATTTGATTCCTTCAGCTTCGTTTGAAAGAAGAGCAAGAAGCCTTCATGGGTTCTAACGTATTTATGGGAGGATTTGATGAGGTATTCGACCACTGAGAAATTTGATAAGTAGAGTGAACAAGGAAAAAAGGCCCGAGCAGCTGACAACAGAGCTTGAAGCGACAAAGGCTAAAGAACAAAAGAGATATGAACAATTTTGTACCTTTCAAGTTCACCTAGAAAAAGAGGTATGAACAATTTAATCTACTTCAAGGTCAGTTGGCCAATCTTCATGCTATTGGTGCTTTCTCCATTCCCCAGTCTCGTGAGCCTTCCCCATGTACTAATCCTTCTCGTCGTGATCTTTTGAACCATGCGACGATGAAGGTTCTAGTAGTGAAGATGGAGATGATGCAATATAAAATACTCATTGAATGGTCTGTATTGCTAAACAAAGTATTGAACTTGCTAATATTTAGTTGAAACTAGTTTATGATGATTGTATCGTTGATATTATTTTGTTATTGAACATTCGTATAGTTGTTATTGTGGTTGGCGTTGTTATTAGCGTTGTTGTTGTGGTTGTTGTTAACGTTGTTGGTTAATTATTGTGGTTGTTGTTAGATAATAATTATTGTTTTTGTTAGTTAATTATTGTTGTTATTGATTAATTATTATTGAATGACAGCAATATAATACTGCCATTATAGGAAGGATATTGGTTGTATTATCAGATGGTGTAACTTAAAAGCAGACAGTTTCTGTCCAGCTTTTACCTAGAAGGCCGACCGAAATTGTTCGGAAATATTTTTTTGCTCAGAAATCTAAAATTTCCGTACGAATTCGATCGGAAATTTAAAATGAAATCTCCATATTTTTGAAATTTCTTACCAAATTCAATAGAAAATTATGAATTTCAATTTATTTATTTAAATAAATTGATAATTTATTAAAGTTTAGAAATAATTATATGTTTAAATAAAATTATTATTTATTTAAAATTTTGACTTATTTCAGTCGGTGCTTAAAAATTAAATTAATATATTTATTAAGATCGGCCGATTTCGGTCAATAAATGAAGTTTGAGAGTTAGTCCATGCTTTGAATAAATTGACCAATTTCAGTCGCAACACATTAGCTAACATCTTTTTCCAACTAATTAAAAGAATTCGAAAAATCGATTGATTATTTACAATTTTCGATCGATTTCGATCGATTTTCTTGGATGAGTTTAAGTAGTTTTTTAGTAGTGATTGACCCTTTCATGAACCACAACGGAGGGAGGATGTGGGGTCTATTTGAATAAAAAAATACAAGAAAAATAAAAATATGACAACAAGTTGCAGGCAACAAGTTGAATATACGACTGAAACAAGTTGTGCAATTTGCATTTGCAAATTGCGTACACACAAATCTGCTTTTGTAAAAGCCACCTCCAATTTTTGAAAGATGCGAATCCGATTTAATAAAATCCAAATCTGATTGATTGTTTAGACGGTGAGGCTTGCTATAAACAGAAGCCAACTTTCTTTATTTCAAGTACACCAAAACTAGAGAGTGCAATAGAGTATATAGAAAATAATTCACAGTGTGTAGTTTGTGAGATAAATAGAGAGTGTGAGTAATATCATAGTGATGTATTTAAATAAAAAGTTTTATTTCCTTTGAAGTTGTAGTAGTCTCTCGACACTACCAAGTTATAATATTACAGTGGTATTATATTGCTCCGTTCGGATATTGTATTTTACCCAGTTAAACGATTTGATGTTTTTGTCACTCTCTTGTATTATTGTTATTACCGTGGATATTATTCCTGGGTGGGATGTCACAGATAGAGGGCATAAAAAATCCGATAATGAGAAAGCTCTATTTCAAAATGATAAAGATATCTTGGCAAAGACAAGGAAGAAAGATCAACACGACGTCACACTCATCTACCAATGTTTGGATAAGGACATGTTTGAGAACGTGGCAGATGCTACCACCTCATAGGAAGCTTGGGAGATTTTACAAAATTTTCTCAAAGGAGTTGAAAAGGCGATGAAGGAAAAACTTCAAATTCTAAGGGATGATTTTTGAAGTCCTAAAAATGAAGGAATCCGAATGCATTTCGAATTATCGTTAAAAAGCGAAGGTTGTTGTGAATCAATAAGAAAGATATGGGGAGGACATAAGGGATGTCCGTGTGGTAGAAAAGATCCTTCTCACTTTAACACCTAAATTTAATTTTGTGGTATGTGCTATTGAGGATTCTAAAGATTTAGATTCTATAACGGTGCAGCAATGGAGAGTTCTTTGCAGACCCATGAAGAAAAGATCAAGAGGAGATAAGAAGTGCCACCGGAGAAACTTATTTAAAATCAGGAATCCTTTAAGGATTATGATGGTGAAAAAAGCTATTGAGGGAATAGATGAGCACGAGGCTGTGGTAGTCATGAAAGAGGAAGAAGTAATGGTAACAACTTCAACAATGAAATTAAAATCCACTAAACATTCAAAGATCGTAGTCGTGGACAAAGAAAAGAAAGAGGACATGACTACTATCAAAAAATATAATGGAAAATGTATGATAAGTCAAAAATTGGGTGTTATAATTGTCACAAAAATTTTGCCATTACTCTTGCGTAGCTATTTTGAAGAGAAAGCCAGCCTTGGTTATAACAAGAAAGGAGAAGATGTCAACTTTGTTGTTGGCATTCAAGAAAGAAGATAGTGATGTTTGTAGCTCATGGTATTTGGACAATGAAGCAAGAATCATATATGTGTATGTAAAGATAAGTTTGTGGAGATAAAAAATGATGAGAGGTGATCTGTACTTTGGAGATAGCTTAGGGATTCAAATCAAAAGGTTAGGCACGATTCTAATATCCTGTAAAATGATGGCCACAAGTTGATTCAAAATATTTATTAATTTAAAAGTATTATTTTGAGTTTAGGCCAACTTTTTGAATAGGGACATGGCATTGACATGAAAAATATACATCTTTGGCTGAGAGATTCTAGCAAAATTCTAATTGCTAAAGTGCATATGGCAGTGAATAAACTATTTTCTCTTAATCTTAAGACTATTGATGCAAAGTATTTGAAGGATAATGTGCAAGATAAACCATGGTGTTGGCACATGCGATTTGGGCACTTAAATTTTGAAGTGCTCAATTCATTAGGAGAAAAGAACATGGTGCATGGCTTACTATCAATCAACCATCACAATCAATTGTGTGAAGCTTGTCTTCTTGAGAAATATGCAATGAATAGTTTCGCGAAGCAGTCCATGTCAAGAACGACTAAGCCACTCCAACTTGTTCAAACTGATGTGTGTGGACCAATCAATCCATATTCCTTTGGTAAAAATAAATATTTTTTGCTCATTATTGATTACTTTAGCAATAACACTTAGGTTTATTACTTGAACCAAAAATCTGAAGCTTTTACTGCTATTAAAATTTTCCAAGTACTTGTGAAAAAAAAGTGATGATGACATAAAAGCTTTAAGGTCTGATAGAGGAAGCCAATATATTTCAAAAAAATTAATGACTATTGTCAGTCTCATGGAATTTGTCGCCCTCTAACAGTACCTTGTTCACCCCAACAAAATGGAGTTGTTGAGAGAAATAATCGAATGATTCTTAATATGGCTATATGTATGTTGAAAGCTAAAAGTATGCCCAAGTAATTTTGGCCTGAAACATTTTCTTGTGCAGTTTATTTGAACAAAAAATCTACAAAAAGTGTTACAAATCACTCTTTAAGAAGCATGGAGTGGAAGAAAGCCAAGTGTCAAACTTGACGATCGAAGTGTCAAGCATGTATTTCTTGGCTATGATACGAGTTCAAAAGGCTACAAGTTAAATAACCCAAGCAACAAAAGATGGCGGTGAATCGTGATATTGAATTTGATGAATAATTGGCATGAAATTGGGAAGTTCATAAAGAAACTTCATTTGATTTTCTTCCGTAGTTTGGCGATGACGAAGAACCTGAGACCGCGGAACCTGTGCAAGATGAAATTCCACCTCCTTGACCAACTAATTTTGCATGTCTTGCTTTTCAAAAAAGTTCAAATGAACAACATCAAAGGTCGAAGAGTATTCAATATCTCTATGATGACACAGAAGAAGTTACTAATTTTAATTTTTTATATTGTCCCTTTACTAATAGTGAACCAATGAACTTTGATGAACTTGATATAGATAAAAGGTGTCACAACCCAAAATCTAATCCTGTCTTTGATGGAGCCTATCTTGGTACTAGACAAGCCGATATATTAAAAATACAAATCGATATTTTCCTTTCAAATATAATCTCAAATCTATTTAATATAAAACCTTCATAAAGGATTTCAAATCAAAACAAAAGCGCGGAAAATAAAGTCCGACATCGGGATGTCACTAGTCATGAGCATCTACTACAATTTATCTAACAATATAGAGAATAACTTAGTCTAGAAAATAACTAAATATAACTAAAGGAAGATAAGAGGGAGAAGAGCAGGAGTGTGATCGCCAAACAGCCACCTCGCTATCTTCGATGATCCGATACTGAGTAAATCTACAATCGGTACCGTGGCTAGAGATACCTAGATCTGCACACAAGGTGCAAGGGGGTAATGTGAGTACACCAACTCAGTAAGTAATAAGTCCAAAATATGGACTAATAGGTAGAACTCAACCTCAATAGGTAATAGAAAGAAATTATACAAAAAAGTAGGCATACTTTCAATTCAAGTATTCAACTCAAGCAGTAAAGTAAATACATATACGGACAACTTGAAGTATAAAGTCAGCTAATCTCTGTGTGCCAATGCACAGAACGTATGAATGTGTACCATGTACCTCCACTCTCAAGTTCTCAAACACTCAGTACTATATATGGGGAAGATAGTCACTGATGATAGTCACTCGATCATTCTAGCCCGATGGAGAAGATCCATCTCCAGTTATAAATGCTTCAGACAAGATCCATGTCCAGGAAAGATCTATCCCTCAATAATATCATTTGTTCTCCCTAGGGGTGTGTTACAGACTCCAGAGGGGCTCCTACAGCGCAAGCGCTATCATAGTGATTAACATAACCCCTTGCAGCATGCAACCCGATCCCATAACTGTCACTCATTATCAAGATTTCGGCCTCAATCCTTCATCATTTTCCAGTCTCACACACGAGCTCACAATGGCATGAAAAATAGCTCAGAACAATAATATGATATGCCAGTAAATAAAAACTGAGATTGAGACATGATATGAAATGTATAAATAAGACGGAATATAGAATATCAATGAAACTAGTGAGATGAGAGGAAGAAACAACCACTCGAGGTCCCAATTGTATCGGCATAAAGCCCTAACATGATATCTAACATAATTTACAACTTATTTACTTAATCACGTGATAGAAACATGGATATCAGCAAAAAGAGTCACTAAACTGTTCCATGGAATTAACTAGGTCCCAGTTCTCATGGTACACGCCTGCATGCCCATCACTTGGCATGTGCGTCACCTTAATACTAATCACATAACACATAGTTCGGGGTCTCGAACGCGTAAAACCAAGTTTGGAAGTGGTTACTTATCTCAATCAAGCCAAAACCCTATTCTGCAATACCTTTGCCTCTCGAACTGGCCTCTAAACATCCCGAATATTTCCAAAAGCAATAAAATGAAATCAATATAGGACAAGGAACCAATTCCACAAGAAAAATTACTTAATTGGAAAGAAATCCCCGAAATCCACTCAAACCTGGCCCCGGAGCCCATGTTTAGGAATCTGACAAAAGTCACAACACAAGAAAGCCCATTAACTCACGAGTCCATACATATGAAATTATCAATATCCGACTCCATTTGGTCCTTCAAATCCTCATATCAAATCCTCCAAAATCCAAAGCCCTAACCCCTCATTTTCACCCCTAATTTTGACTAATTAATTGATAAAACAATGGGGAACCACCATAGATTGGAGTACTAGAGCTCAAGAAACTTACCTCACTGAAAACCCATTGAATGTCCCTTCATAATCACTCCAAAAGCTCTAAAAATCGACTTGAAAATAGTGGAAATGAACCAAAATTCGCGAAGTATGCTATTTATACTTTCTGCCCAGGTCTTCCGCACGTGCAACCATATATTCACTCCTAAAGAAATGCATCTACGGCCATTTACCCGCACCTATAGAAACCACTTAAATCCTCAACATCATACCTGCACCCGAGGTTCCGCGCCTGCGAACATCCTTCCGCTTCTGCGGAATTGGCCAGTCTCCCTTCTTTCACATTGCCCCAGGTCTCGCACCTGCAAGCTCGCAGATACGACCAATCCTTTTGACCTATGGTTCCAGTCCACCATAACCATGGATGCATCTGCAGCTCTTTCTTTGCTTCTGCAGGCTCACACATGCAGTTCCCACTCCGCAGGTGCGTTTATGACAGCTGAGTTCAACTTCAGAAATCATCCAATTCCAAACGTATTCCTTCAATCACTGAAAATCAATCCGAGGCCCTCGGGATCTATACTAAACATACCAACCAGTCATATAACCCCAAACAAACTTAATTGAGCCTTCAAATCACTTAAAACAACATCAAAATACTAAATTACCCTCAGATTCAAGCCTAAGAACTTCTAAACTTTCAAATTTCATAAACAACGTTGAAACCTACTAAATCAAGTCTGAAGGACCCCAACTTTTGCACACAAGTCAGAAATGACAGCACAAACCTACTCCAAATTCCAAAATTCCATTCCAACCTCGATATCTGAATTTTCATTTCCGGCTAAAATTGCAAAAAATTCAACTTTCGCCAATTCATGCCTAATCCTATAATAGACCTCCAAATCCTATTTCGAATGTGCTCCTATCTCCAAATCACCTACGGAGCTAACAGAACCATCAACATTCAAATCCTAAGTCGTTTAAACATGAGGTAACATCCAGTCAACTTTCCCAACTTAAGCCTTCACAAAAGAGACTAAGTGTCTCAATTTACTCCAGAACCACTCCAGATCCGAACCAACTAACCCGGTAAGTCAAAATACAACTGAAGAACACAAAAGAAGTAGGAAATATGGGAACGTGGCTATAAATCTCGAAATGACCAGTCGATTCATTACAAAAGGTGGAGACAAGCCGTGGGGGAGGAAATCGAGTCAATAGAGAAGAACAACACTTGGGAGTTAACAACTCTTCCCAAGTGTCATTGTGATATTGGAGTGAAATGGGTATACAAGACAAAAAAAGAATGTTGCTTGAGAAGTGGAGAGATACAAGGCACTACTTGTAGCTAAAGACTATAAGCAAAGGCAAGGTATTTACTATGAAGAAGTCTGTGCACCAGTTGCTGGCATGGAGATTATTTATTTGTTGATCTCTTTGGCGACGCAACTGAAGTGGAAGATCTATCTACTAAACATAAAGTCAGCCTGCTTAAGTGGCTATCTTAAAGAAGAAGTATTTGTTGAACAACCATTAGGCATTGTGGTAAAAAAACTATGAATGCTTTATATGGATTAAAGAAGGCCTTACGGGCATGAAATAGTTGTATCGACAAGTATTTTCAAGAAAATGGGTTTACTCGTTGTCTCCATGTATATGCTATTTACCTTAAAGTTCATACTAATGGAGATGTCTTTCTAGCGTGTCATTATATTGATGATCTTATTTTTATGGGTAATAACCCATGTTTGTTTGAAGCTTTTAAGAAAGATATGTCATGTGAATTTGAGATGACAAACATAGGGTTCATGTCATACTACTTGGGCCTAGAAGTGAAGCGGATGGAGAATAGAATTTTTCAGGAGTCTTGTGGGAAGCTTAATGTACTTGACTTGTACCAGACCAGATATACTTTTTTTTGCAGTTGGAGTAGTAAGCCGCTTCATGGAAGCTCTTACCTCCACCAATTTGTGAGGTTGGATGTTTCAGAGCCCAGTCGTATTTTATCTTGCACACTCGCTCGATCTTCTTTGTTTGAGTGTATCAGAGATCGACGGTATGATGAACCTCATTTGCTTGTCCTTAGGGACAAAATGCAGCACAAAGATGCCAAACAGGTTACTGTTGGAGATGATGGATTTTTGAGGATAAAGGGTCATGTTTTTGTGCCTAATGTGGATGGACTTCGTGAGTTGATTTTGTAGGAGGCTCACAATTCCCGGTATGCTTAGATGGTTCTGCTATAGATGAAAACCCCTCCGCAAATCGACGGTAATAACCCACCAAACCTAAGAAACTTCGTATCTCTATAGCTCATGTGGGTCTAGGCCAGTCCTTGACTACCTTAATCTTCTTAGGATACACCCGAATACTCTCTATTGATACAATGTAAGAAAGTAACTGAACTTAACCAAAACTCACATTTCAAAAACTTAATATATAATTGAATATCTCTGAGTCTGAAAAATGATTTGAAGATGCTGCTCATGCTCCTCTCAGCTACGGAAGTATCAATATATCATAAATGAAACCAATTATAAAGAAATCCAGATAGGGCTTGAACACTCAATCCATCAAATCCATAAATGTTACTAGGGCATTTCTCAACCCAAATGACGTAACTAGAAACTCATAAAGCCCGTACCGAGTCCGAAAAGCTATCTTAGGCACATCTAATTCCATAATCCCCAACTGATGGTAGGTAGACCTCAAATCAATCTTTGAAAACACCTTGACACCCTAAAGCTAATCAAATAAGTCACAATTCCTCAGCAATGGATACTTGTTCTTGGTGGTGAATTCAATTGCCGATAATCTATGCACATCCTTATCGACCCATCCTTTTTCTATACATACAATAGTGGTGTACCCCAAGGTGAGACACTAGGCCTAATGAAGCCCTTATCAAGCAAATCTTTCAATTGCTTCTTCAATTCTTTCAACTTCAGTCAAGCCATATGGTATGGCGAAATACAAATGGGCTGAGTGCCTGGAGCAAAATTAATGCAAAAGCCAATATCCCTGTCGAGTGGAATCCCTAGCAAGTTTGCGGAAAATGCCTCTGGGAACTCCCGAACAACTGGTACAGAATCCTTGGAAGGAACCTTCGCACTAGAATTACGAACATATGCCAAATAAGCCAAACACCCCTTCTCGACCATACTCTAAGCCTTCATATAAGAAATAACCCTACTGGTAGAATGAACAAGAGTCCCTCCCCACTCTAATCGAGGAAACCTTGTAAATAATAAGGTCATAGTCTTTGTGCGATAATCCAATATAGCATGATAAGGTGACAACCAATCCATCCCCAAAATAACATCAAAATCAACCGTATCGATAAGTAGGAGATCTATGCTAGTCTCAAGACCTCTAATAATAACCACACACGAGTGATAGACACAATTTAAACAATAGAATCACCCAGCAGTATAGACACATACACGGGAGCACTTGAAAAATCACGAGGCACAACCAGATATGAAGCAAAATAAGACGATACAAAGGAGTATGTAGACCCTGGATCAAATATAACTGAAGCATCTCTACTGCAATCTAAAATAGTACATGTGCTAACAGTATTGGATGACTTAGTCTTAGGCCTGACTAGGAAAGTATAATATCATGGCAGGGCCTTACCACTCAATATCATATCCCTGGGATGGCCTCCTTCTGGCTGGCCTCCACCTCTAGTGGCATGGCCTCAATCTCTAACGGCCTAGCCTCCACCTCTAGCAAGCTGACCCCTACTTCTGGCTCTATGACCCCTACCTCTAGCTAGCTATGTAGGCGGTGCCAAAATCATGGAACCAGAACCCTGCTGCTATGGATTAACACCCACAAATCTTGGATAGGTCCTCCGGATATGGCCATACTCGCTACACTCGAAACATCCATCCTGATACTACGACTGAGGTAACGGAGACTAACGCGGGCAGGTTGGCTAATCGCGATAATAACTCTAAAGAGGAGGTGCTCTAATAAGAGCTGGTGGTGCACTATAAGCTGGCTACCCCAAAGGAGGTACACAAGGAACACGATCCCTTGAAGCTCCATGGGATGTCTGAAGTGCTGAATGAAACGGTGAGGATGATAGCTCATACCGAAAGTACTCCAGCCTCCAAATGAGGCTCCACTGAGTCCACAAGAGCGATGAGGACTCTTTTCATACCCCTGACCACTCCCATAAGCTAAAACCATCTCAACTCGTCTGGCCACATTAGTTGCATCCTAGAAAGAGATCTCTCTCTCTGTCTCCTTAGCCATATGCAATCTAATCTGCTGAATAAGTCCCTTAATAAAAATCCTCATCGTCTCTCTATATCTCTCTCTCTCTCTCTCTCTTTGTAGGAAGTATAAGAAGAGCATGACATGCCAAATCAACAAATATGGTCATATACCGAGTGGTGGTCATGGTAATAGAACCCTATTGAAGGAGCTCAAACTCCCCCGGATGTCCTCTCTCCGACTTATAGGAATTTACTTCTTTAGAAATAGCTGAGTGAATTGGACCCAAGTAAGAGCTGACAACCCAGCTGGTCTGGCCAAATAGAAATCCCTCCACTATTTCTTGGAAGAACCTGACAGACGAAAGGTAGCAAAGCCAACCACATTGGTCTCCACTATCCTCATGCTTCGTAATACCTCGTGAAAACTATCTAAATAGTCCTGGGGATGCTCTGAAGATATACCGCCATAAGTATTGGTGAAAATCTTGGTAAACCTATCCAATCTCCACAAGGCCTCAGAAGAGATAGCTGATCCATTATCGGTCTATGCTACAACACCCGGCGGAATTAGCCCAACTAGCTGAGCTGCTAGAGGATGAAACTGGGGAGCCATCTACTCCGAAGTTTGAATAGCGGGAGTCTATGCTCCTCCTCCAGCCCAAAAGGCAGTTGGTGCTACAGGGAATGTGCCGGACTGAGTAACACTCTCTAGACTGACCAAAGCATCCTGAAGTACCGGGGTAGCGATGAACCCCTCTAAAACCTGAGCTACCCCTGCTGGAACGGTCTGGGCAGGAGCCTCCGCATCAAACTCTACCCGAGGCTCCAACGCTGGTGTTTCTACTTGAGCTTTGGGCTGAGCCGTACCCCTGACTCAGCCTCTAGCATGTCCCCGGCCTCGTCCTCTATCCCTCGTAGGAGCTGCCACTGGGGGCTTAGGCTTCTGATCAGCTAATGAAGCGGTACATGTCCTAGCCATCTGTGAAGGAACAAGATTAGATAGTTTAATTATCATTGAGTGACCAAATCGCACTATAGAGAAGAATGGAAGTGAAACAATTCCTAACTCTGTAGCCTTTAGGGGAAAAGCACAGACGTCTCCACACTGATCCCTTAAACTCTACTAAGTTTGTTCATGAATTGTGAGACCTGTTCAACCTAGTGTTTTGATACCAACTTGTCACAACCCGGATTTCCACTGTTGAGACCAAGATGGCACCTAACATCGCACTTTCTTGGCAAGCCAATGTTCGAAATCCATTCACCTTTTCCTTTATATTTTATAAGTTAAAAGGAACAAAACTAAACAAAACTGAAATAAATGCGGAAGTACATAATAAACGGTAATCTATATACTATTAACAATATCGAAATAGTTACCACCCAGAAACTGGTATCACAATCCACAAACATACTAAGAATATCTACAAGTATTGGTCTGAAAGAAAAGTAAATATGTCTCGAAAGAAAATAAAATAGAAATGTAGAAACATAGGAGGGGACGCCATGGACTGTGGATGCTAGCAGGACTACCTTGGGTCTGATGTATGAAGTATCTGCAATCGACCTCTCGATAAGCCACAACCATATTAAAAATCTTCATAGAAAGTGCATAGTTTAATATCAGTACAACCAACCCTATGTACCGGTATGTGCCGAACCTAACCTCGATGAAGAAGTGACGAGGATACGACAGGGCATTGATAATATAACCTACAATAGTATATAATAAAGTAGAAAGGACGTACGAAATGAAATGGAACAATATCTTGTAGAAAAATAAATATGAAACCCAGTTATCTTACCAGTATCCAACTATAACCGATCATTAAGAGAATTTCAATGCTACAGAATAAAATCAAAGTAGAAGATAAACATATAAATCAAAATAATACGGCACATATCCCGATCCCACCATATAATCTGTAACTATATGAGCATTCACCCTTATTACTCCTGTTGCAGCGTGCAACCCGATCCCACCAGTCCACCCTTATTGTCCTCAATATATCACCCTTATTCCTCCTATTGCGGCGTGTAACTTGATTCCACCTTTCTACCCTTATTAATCTTGTTGTGGCGCGCAATCTGATCTCAGCAGACAATCATATTTCACCCTTATTCCTCCTCACTATACCACCCTTGTTCCTCCAATTGGGGTGTACAACCTGATCCCACTATATTTGTACAAATCATACAATAAGAATAAGTATTTCATAATTTAGCTCAAAACCCGCCACAACATTATGCCTCAAACCAAAGTAAATGGAAATCCATTCTATTACGAAACTTCATCAATAAATACTACACAACTAGACGAACCAAAATGTGCCATGAAACACCGATAAACCAACTTAAACCAATAATGTGATACAATGATCTACGAAATAATTAATACCTTCAATAAATATAACAACATCTAACATGAAGCAACTAAACATAAAAGTACCAATAAGAATGTAGTAGTTAAGACATGAAAATAGTATATTAGGAACGGGAAAGGAACATGCTGAATAGATAATTTTGCGGTGCATAGGTACTTGTCACCTCACCTATACGCCACACACATGGATTTTCATATAGAAATTAAGTCGGGGATTCCTAATCCCTCAAGTCAAAGTTAGAAACAACACTTACCTCAATCCAATGGCCAACTCAAAGCTCAAATACCACTTGTTGCTCTAGATTCCACCTCCAATCCACTCGTATATAGTCATAATTAACACAATCACATCAACTATTGCTAAAGAAATCAATTCCAATGCATAATTATAACTTTCCCAACATTCTTCCCCAAAAGCCAAAAACTGATCCCGGGCCTGCTCGGTCAAAACTCTAGGTTTAGACCAAAATCCATTCACCCATTCACTCCCGAGCTTAAATATGTAATTAGTTTAAGAATCCGACCCCAAATCGAGGTCTAAATTCTCAGATTTGCAAAATCCCCAATTTTTTCAAAATCCCTAATTCTACCATAAAAGAACAAGGCTTAGGACTAAAATTCTAATGGGTGTAGACATAAATTGAAGGAAATAAGTTAAACAACACAAACCTATGATATGGTAGTGAAATCCCTCTTCAAAACTCGCCCTAGGTCAAGTTATTGTAGAGAAGATATAAATCACTGGACAGGTCTTCATCATATTCACGAGAAGCCTGTCATGTTCATAATGCATAGCAGTCGAAGGACTTCGTGCTCGTGAGATACCCATCATGTTTGCGAAGGCATAGTCCCCCCATCCTCCGCGTTCACGAGCCTAGTGTTGCGTTCGCGATGAGCAACTTTCCCCTCCCCAAGTCCCACGCTTCACGTTCACGATAACCTGGTTGCGTTTGCCTAGAAGGATTTCTCCGTCAGACTAACTTACTCTTCGCGAACGCGAAGAAGGAAATACCAAATGATAGCTGAAGCAAAAAACACCAGAATTTTCAAGTATAAAATATCTAGTAACCTATCCAAAACTCATCCAACCCCTCAGGGATCCAAATATAACATGCACACAAGTATAAAAGCATCATAAAAACTTGCTCATGTGATCAAATTGCAAAAATTACACCAAAATAACGAATTTAGCATCAAACTGCATGAAATTTTTAAGAAAGTTCAAAACTTCTATTTTCTCAACTAAAGGTTTGAATCATGTCAAATCAGTCTCGTTTCTCACAAAATTTCATAAATAAGGTATAAATATCATACATGACATGTACCAAGCTCCGGAACCATAATATGGACCTGGTATCAATCATATCAATTATTAACCAAAATTTTAAAATCTTTACATTTCCAGTTTAACAATTTTCATCAAAAATTTATTTCTCATACTAGGAACCTCAGAATTCGATTTCGGACATACTCCCATATCTCATATTTTAATACAGACCAACCAAGACCATCAAAATACGGGTTCGATTCTGATTACCCAAGACGTTGATCGAAGTTAATTAAAATTAACTTTTTAGGCCAAAAATTGTTATTTTATAAATTTTTCAAATAAAGGCTTTCCGGAATTACGTCCGAACTGTACACACAAATAGAAGAGAGATAAAATGAGATTTTTAAGGCCTCGAAATATGAAATCGAGTTCAAAAATAAAAGATGACCTTTTGGGTTATCACGAGTTAGAAGATTTCAAGAGATTGAGATGAAGTCTTGAAATGAAGAAGAAGAAAAAATTAAGAGAGAAATTTATGGGAGCCGTTTAAATAAAAAGGAATTAAAAGAAAAAGGAAAATAAAATACAAAAGAAAAAGAAGTCAACAAGTCACAGTTAACAAGATGAATGGACGGCTGAAACAACTTGTGAAAACACAAATCTGATTTTGCAAAAGCCAGATCCAATTTTGGAAAGTTGCAAATCTGATTTTGTAAAAGCCAGTATTATTCGCTGTTTGGATGGTGAGCCTTGCTATAAATAGAAATCATCTTTTTTCAAAATCAGAAAGAGCAATAGAGCGCAATGAGAGTAATCCACATGTTATAGTCTGTGAGATAAACATAGAGTGGCAGTAATATCGTAGTGAGGTATTCAAAGTAAGGAGTGTTATTTCCTTTGAAGTTTTAGTAGTCTCTTGACATTACCAAGTTGTAATGTTATAATGGTATAATATTACTTCACTCGAGTATTGTATTTTACCCTGTAAAAAGATTTGGTGTCGTTGTTATTCCCTCGTGTTATTATTATTATTACCATGAATATTATTCCTAGGTGGGATATTATTTTTCCAATAGTGAATAAGAGGAAAATGGGATCAAAATATCCCACCGATAGAGTGAGGGTTTTTCAGAGTGAAATATTCTATTGTAGTAAATAATGTGAGATGATCCTTACAAAATGATTGGAGTATGCTATATATAGGAAGAGAAAACCTCAATATAGTAGATTGCTAATTAAGGTAAGAATTCTATTGGTACATGTATATAACAATCTGGTACGGACCTATACAATTTTATACATATCTTATCCTTTAATTTTTATCCTGATCCACATGTCCTTGCGAAATTTTTGCTATTTCTTGAGTTTCATCGAGATTGTAATACCCTTGATATAGGTCATGTCAGGCCTTCGATTTTCTCCCTCGATGTGTGTATCCTTCACCCGGATCCGACCCCTCCTTTGCGTCGTAGAATCGGACTGATAGCGCAATTTAAGACTTCAAAATTAAGCTTCTTGATTTTGACCGTATACAGATATTCCCCGCATTTCTCAGAATAATATGATAAGAAACGATGTGAACCTCGATTTTCCCGAGCCTCCTATGATGATGTCATGTTCATGATGTAGGTGATTGAAAAAATCAAAGAATCTCGCCGGTCTATTTCCCTAATAACATTGAATGTATGCCAGCATTGGTCGGCTACTAGTACCGCTGAACCATCATTAGCTTTCTATAAATAGGGGGTTACTCAGTTGAAATAAAATTACACTTATTCCTTCTTTATCAACTTTTGCCTTTTCCTTTCTCTATCTGTTCCTTTAATAGCCTATTTTTATTGTTCAAATATGCGACTAAAAGGTCACATAACAGCAACTTTACCAGTTATGCCAAGACTCCTTTTTTAAAAGCTTCATTCCACTAAATGGGATTATCTTGGATTTTTGATGTTGTTGTTAGCTCGAAACAACGAGAGAAGGGCACTGAATTCTTCCCATATCGGTAGACATGCAAACTTTACGTTGTTGTCCATCTCTCTTAACTTCAATCTGGTGTGGTGGTTTGTTCTTTTTTGCTTTCCATAGAATGAGTTGGCACTATCATCTACTAATTTTTGCATCTCGCATTGGAACAAAGTTTCGAGGATGAACATCCTTGGATTGGTGCTCATGCATCTTTCAACCCCTTATGTCTTTTTGTTCTTTCTTAATGTATTATGGCCTAAAACTTCAATGGAATGCTCAATCTAGCCTACAAGAGATATAATCACATTTATTGAGAGCCTTCTGCAAAATGTTCCCAAAGATCGAAAGTGGTGTCCCCGAGAAAAGGATATTCGGAGATGATTCTCTCGATGCCGTGGCCTTAAAAGTGAATTAGGATCTTAGGCTTTTGTTTTTGCTTCTCTGTTCCCGCGTAAATATCCTTCGTGGATAATATGGTTGTACTTTGTAATCATTTCTTGGAAGTATAAAATGATCTTTTTGTATCTCTTTCGACCCATGCTGAATTTTATTCTGTCTTTATTCGTAAGAGACTTGACTTTATGATTTCAATGAATATCCCAAATATTGAGATTCACGCCCCTTTTCTCGAGAAATCGGGTTTATGACATTTGGGAGGACAATTCATTCTTTTTCAGAATTGGGTTTGATTGGAAGAGTCACCACCTAATGATTAGGGTACATTAGCACACAGAGAGTTTTGATTTGAGTAACCAGAGATAGGGTAAGGACTTGAAATTATTCTAAGGGGTAGGTTTGAGGCACCCCTCAGAATCCACTAGTGTGGTTCTCGACCAAACTATTATTGTGAATTTAGATACAAACAACACGTAGACAAATAAAACTACAAATAAGATGGGGTTTTCACATAAGGGTTTACAAACAAACAAAGTTGGAAAGAACTAAAAGAAAGTTGATTAAAAGAAATAGTTTGAACTTTTAAAAGAGACAAGAAATAAGGAAAAGGGGGTCCTAAGTTTATTAACAATATGGATCATCCCACACAATGCATGGTAATCACTCCTCAATGAGGGGAGACGCGTGGCATTATCGTGTGGTCATCATATCCATATATACTCTTTCCACCCCGTTAAGGTATTAAAGCGCAGAATGGTCTCATTTACTTATTGCATGCTATTACCCGTCCCAATCCTATTAGTTCCAAGGGCATTTAGGACTACTGATTCTAAAGGGGGGGGGGATGTTAGGCTTATTTGTGGTTTTAAAGGCAAAAATTCTAAGGTGATATACAAAACATGTATAGCAAGTTGGGGGAAAACACATAACAAGAAATGGCTCATATATACCCCCTTTAAACAAAGAAACATATAATTAGCATGACTAATACATCCTAGTTAACGTCTGATTAAGTACTAACCATGCAGGAGCATAAAGGTTGAGGGAGATTGATTTATTACATAATTCAGATAAGAAACCCAAATCAGGCTTGCCCGCTGGTTGTAGTCATTAATGGAACTGATTTAATTTATAACTTTACCCTAAGGGTTATCGTAAGGATCCTATAAGCATGGTATTTATTGAATTCGGAAAGCAATGAAATAACAATGTTTAAAGTAAACTGGCCATGTACTAGCTAAAGGGTAGTCAAATTGTAAAAATAAAGGCAAGTTTTTAACAAAGATTATAAGTTCTACAGCTAATAGTACCCGTCGTTACTTATTTCAGTTCCATATGTGAATGAAGCAGCTCAAGTTCGATTACGAGTTCCTATAGACATGCTGTCTACGCATTTGAACATGGTATAAAATGCAGAAGACTCGTTTTAAACTTATGAACATGATATCTAAGTGCAAAAATTGTGAACATGCTATATAACTGCAATTGATTGTTTAAGACCTATGCTCATGATATCTAAGTGTAGTTGATTGTTTGTGACCCGGGAACATGATATCTAAGTGCAGTTGATTGTTTAAGACCATTGAACATGACATCTAAGTGCAGAAATTGTTTAAGGCCTATGAACATGATATCTAGATGAAAATGGATATACAGGATTCAAAAGGAACTATAGGCATATTTTCTATATACATATGAAGAACTCAGACTTCCAGTTAAAAATGGATACACAGGATTCAGAAGGACCTATAGGCATGATTTCTATATGCATGCAGAATTAAAATACCTATAGACATGGTATCTACCCTTTTTGCATACATAGCTATCCACCCCTTTTTACTAACATCCCCAAGAGTTTATTATAAATTATTACAGCCCGTCATAAAGTAAAAAAAATACATCAAAAAATATTACTAAAATTACAACCAAAGAGAGTCTGATTCAGAATTTATGTCTGAAATATGAGGTGAATCAACTCCATGAGATCATGATCCAAAGCCTTTCTCCTATTAGAGTGTATCAATGTTCCCTAAGAGTCTCAAATGAACTCCTGGTAATGCTCACACCCAAATGTATTATCAGATTGGGACAAGTGCGATGTGGAAAGGCCAGCCCTCGAGTGTCCAAGTTCAGAGGGAACTCAGAGGATCCCAAGGCAAGGCTCATAAGAAGGGGGCAGAACTTAAAGGCTAAGAAATGTGCAACTGCATATCAGAATGCTAACGGGGAGTGTAAAGGGAAACAACTACAAATCAGCACACATAAGGGGTTCAGGGTAATAGGGAGATTGTAAAAAATCTATTGCTTAGGCAAGGGCAGATTCTAGGCATGCCCAGCAATGGAGAGTTTTAGCAAATCTATAAATATGCGAGAACACATGTTATTAGAGGCTAGGATCCCAAAGGATCAAGTTTGATTCGTGGACAATAACTTGCAATATTGCCATGCCTCAAACCATAGCTTAAACACGTAAGAGGTAGGGGTTTTGGATTCATAGTAGCTTAGGCAGAAAGAAATCAGTATGCTAGAATAAGTGTTGAACTATACATTAGCAGTACACAGGGATGCAAAAGCAGTAAATAAACACATAGTTCTGGTGCTAAAACTTAAATCAGGACATACCAGTTTCAAAGAAACCAATAGAGAGAAAGCAAGCAATAGCTCATGTAAAAGGCCACAGTATAAGCAAACAAGAGAGAATACTTTTGAGTGTAAGTGTTAGTTTAGAAAGACTACCACTTATGGATGTTTGTTAATGAAAGACTCATGTATTTATAGTGTGAAAAACAAGCAGAAATAAGGTAAGAAAATAATTAAGGATCTGGGTATCATTTAAAATCAATCAGTACAAGACCTCCTATAATAAAGGAATTTAAACGGTAATCAACAAAGAAATAATTTAAGGAAAGAGATCAAATAAGAATTTTGTGCAAAGTAGGCAATTAGGGGTAAATACATAAGAAATTACTTAAGGGCAGAACTTTGAAACACACGGTTACATAAATAAGGTAAAAAATCAACTAGTAGACAGTAACTCAAGGATCAGAGATTTTGTCCATGAGCGAACCAAGTCAAAAAAGCTAAGGAAAGTTTTTGACTTAAATCGAGTCACATGGAAATCAGCAAGCAAGGAAAGAAATCAATCAAACGTATACAAAGTCTGAAACTAATCAAAATTGAAAGCCATTTTAGAGGGAATTTCAACATATATAAAGAGCACACAAACATAATAGGTTATATTTTGGGCAACGAAAAATATCATGCCATTGCAAAATCAGTAGGTAATAGACGATAGGATCATGTGTTGGAAATCATGTATATCTATGATATGTGCGCTTTGGTTGTATGAGCATGATTTTCAGGTATAGGTTTTGATGAATGACAAACAATGAATTCAAGTGTCAAACAACGATATAATATGACAATCAATCAAATGGCGAGAAGCATACTGATGACGGAATTGCATGAACGAGCCAAAGAGTTCAAGACCGAAGACCCAAGACGTAGGTCGTTTGGTAGAACCAATGTAATAACAACGTTTAAGTTTTCTTATCCTTTGGCTCAACATTAGGTCATCATAAACATGCATAAAATACTTTATTAAATCACATTTTTCATAAACATGCATCTTTGTGTTAAACCAAAATGATTTGTATTTTAGTCAAAATGGTTTTTAAACATGTCTTTTAAATCTGGACCTAAACAATCGATTATATGCTCCTTACAATCGATTGTGTTTTTCAAAATAACAAACAATCGATTATACAGTTTTAACAATCGATTGTATTAAGACAGTGTGATGAAGTTTTTCAAAATAGCAAACAATCGATTGTCTACTTTTAACAATCGATTATTTTGAGACAGTGTGCAATCGAAGTTTTTAAACATCTAAACAATCGATTGTTTTTGTCATACAATCGATTATATTCATAAACAATCGATTGACATTTTCATACAATCGATTATATTTTGACCGTTCCCACAGAATCCTAAATTGATTTTTGAACGTCGAATACAATCGATTATTTAGTCCATACAATCGATTGTTTAGCCTAAAATCAGGAATCTGTTTTTTGAACGTTGGTCAAACAATCGATTGTCTACTCCAAACAATCGATTGTCTGAGCACAGAATCAGGGATTTTATTTGTCAATTAAGCAACGGTCAGCACCACTTTTTCACCTATAAATAGAGGTCTTTTGAGCTGATTTTAAACACACAACTCCTGCATATATTGATATACATATTGATCATTTTCAAGCATCATTTTAGAGCTTTTGTTGAGCCATTTGATAGACAACTTTGTGTTGTTCATAGAGCTTATTGTGTATCTCTTTATCCACTCTATTGAGAGAGTATTTGTGGTAAAAGAGAGTTGTTTGAGAAGAACACATCTTCTCATTTGTCGGGTTTGCTAAGTACCCAAAGTCTTAGTGGTTGAAGTCTTGGGGTGAGGTATCCTCAAGCAAGTGAAGTCTTAAGGTGCGGTATCGTTGAGCAACTGTAACGGTTTTTTAAGCACCCGTAAGCTTGACGAAGTTAGTGGAAATCTCGAGAGTGTCTCTCGGGGACTGGACTAGCCACGGATTGTGGTGAACCAGGATACATCGGTGCGTTCGTTCTTTATTATTTACTTATCGCACTTATTTCATTCCTGCAATTTTTTAAATTCCACAAGCTTACGCTAGATTTCATTATAATGCTATTCACCCCCCTCTAGCGTTAAGCATATTTTCTAACAATTGGTATCAGAGCCTAACTCTCTGAAAGCCTTAACCGGTTGAGAGAAATATATATTTTTCTGTTGAGAATATTGAACGCAGGAACGATGAATGAAGGACAATCCACCACTTGCCCTCCATTTTTCGATGGAACGAATTACTCATATTGGAAGGAGCGAATGATAATCTTCGTCAAATCAAACAACTTTCGTATATGGCAAATCATCATGCATGGTGAACAAATGACGACAAAAGTTGGGAAAGCCATGGTAAGTGAATACAACACCAAGGCAATCAATATGTTGTATAGAGCTTTGAATCAGGAAGACTATCGGAAAATTTCCCACTGCAAAACTGCCAAAGAGATGTGGGATAAGCTTGAGGTAACGTATGAAAGCACGTCTCAAAAAGCGGACAGCTGATATGATGAATCGACTGCCCGATGCCTCATGGCCAACAAAGAAGAAGAGGTAAGTACTTCCAACTCTCATTCATTTGAAGAAATGCAAAATGCTTATAATGAATTATACAGTGAGTTTATTAATGTTTCCAAAACTATTAAAGATTTGCAGAAAACACTTTCTTTGCAAGAAACAGATTTTCAGAAAACACTTTCTTTGCAAGAAAAAGAGTTTGAAAAATTGACTTGTGAAAATGAGAAGCTGAAAGAAGAAAATAAGTGTTTTAAAAATGACAATGGTTTTCTGAAAAATAAGATTGAAGTTTTGGAAAAAGAAAATAAATTTTTGAAAAATGACATTGTTGATTTCAAAATTAAAATCAAGGAATTGAATGAAGTCTCTTCAATTGATAAATGTTCCAGTTGTTCTTCTTGTAGTTCTTTAAAATTAGAGAACATAGAAATTAGGAACGCACTAGAAAAACGTAGTGTTGATAGTCCTAAAATTGAAGTTATCAAAAAGGATGATAGTAATGAGGTCGGACCACCTAGAAAGAATTCTAGGAACCTCGCTAATGAGTATAAGATTAATTGTTTTAGACCACCTAGAAACGACTCTAGGAATTTTGTTAATAAGTCTAAAACTAATCATTTTAGACCACCTAGACACAATTCTAGGAATTTTATGAATGAGTCTAGAAGGAATGATTTTAGGCCACCTAGGAATGATTCTAGGAATTTCAACGATTCTAGGGAAAACAAATTTTGATCACCTAGAACGCATTTGGCTCAACCTAGACATATGCATAATCCTAATGTTATATGTCACTATTGTAATCGGGTAGGACACATTGCACCCGTTTGTTTTGCTAAACATAGAGATTTATGTGTTGATTATAATTGTTATTATCCTAACCCCCAAGGACCCAAAAGAAGTTGGGTACCAAAAACCTATTTTTAGGTTCTTTTTGCAGGTGTGCTTGAAGACTACAATATTGTAGTGGATGCATCAAGCACGAAACCTTAATACATTAAGGGGGAACGTCGGTTAGTTGTCGTATTTTGAATAAAAACGCAATGAATTGATATGTGCAAATAATCTGTATCAGTTTTGGTTGATACATGCTTTAACAAGTTTTATTTTTTGAATAACAATTAGTATCAATTGGTTTTATAATAAATGATTGATTCATATTTTGATGAATATTTTTAGTTTAAATAACAATTGGCATAGTTGAGAAAAATGATCGTTATTATTAGTATGCCATTTACTAACTTTTTATATGATCTTGTCTATGACGATTGGTATCGTCAATGGTTTAAATAACTTTTGGTATACTCTTTTTGCTAATGCCAAAAGGGGGAAGAATATGGGCGATATGCATGCTTTAATTGAGGGGTAATATTCAATTAAGGGGGAATTATATTGAATTGAATTAGTTGCATAAATTGTATGTTGAGATATAGCATCTATTTAGGGGGAATTCAATATGCATATCTTCCGTTGTTTGTCATTATCAAAAAGGGGGAAATTGTTGGAAATCATGTATATCTATGATATGTGCGCTTTGGTTGTATGAGCATGATTTTCAGGTATAGGTTTTGATGAATGACAAACAATGAAGTCAAGTGTCAAACAACGATATGATATGACAATCAATCAAATGGCGAGAAGCATACTGATGACGGAATTGCATGAACGAGCCAAAGAGTTCAAGACCGAAGACCCAAGACGTAGGTCGTTTGGTAGAACCAATGTAAGAACAACGTTTAAGTTATCTTATCCTTTGGCTCAACATTAGGTCATCATAAACATGCATAAAATACTTTATTAAATCATATTTTTCATAAACATGCATCTTTGTGTTAAACCAAAATGATTTGTATTTTAGTCAAAATGGTTTTTAAACATGTCTTTTAAATCTGGACCTAAACAATCGATTATATGCTCCTTACAATCGATTGTGTTTTTCAAAATAACAAACAATCGATTATACAGTTTTAACAATCGATTGTATTAAGACAGTGTGATCTGAAGTTTTTCAAAATAGCAAACAATCGATTGTCTACTTTTAACAATCGATTATTTTGAGACAGTGTGCAACCGAAGTTTTTAAACATCTAAACAATCGATTGTTTTTATCATACAATCGATTATATTCATAAACAATCGATTGACATTTTCATACAATCGATTATATTTTGACCGTTCCCACAGAATCCTAAATTGATTATTGAACGTTGAGTACAATCGATTATTTAGTCCATACAATCGATTGTTTAGCCTAAAATCAGGAATCTATTTTTTGAACGTTGGTCAAACAATCGATTGTCTACTCCAAACAATCGATTGTCTGAGCACAGAATCAGGGATTTTATTTGTCAATTAAGCAACGGTCAGCACCACTTTTTCACCTATAAAAAGAGGTCTTTTGAGCTGATTTTAAACACACAACTCCTGCATATATTGATATACATGTTGATCATTTTCAAGCATCATTTTAGAGCTTTTGTTGAGCCATTTGATAGACAACTTTGTGTTGTTCAAAGAGCTTATTGTGTATCTCTTTATCCACTCTATTGAGAGAGTATTTGTTGTAAAAGAGAGTTGTTTGAGAAGAACACATCTTCTCATTTGTCGGGTTTGCTAAGTACCCAAAGTATTAGTGGTTGAAGTCTTGGGGTGAGGTATCCTCAAGCAAGCTAAGTCTTAAGGTGCGGTATCGTTGAGCAACTGTAATGGTTTGTTAAGCACCCGTAAGCTTGACGAAGTTAGTGGTAATCTCGAGAGTGTCTCTCGGGGACTGGACTAGCCACGGGTTGTGGTGAACCAGGATGCGTCCGTGCGTTCGTTCTTTATTATTTACTTATCGCACGTATTTCGTTCCTGCAATTTTTTAAATTCCGCAAGTTTACGCTAGATTTCATTATAACGCTATTCACCCCCCCTCTAGCATTAAGCGTATTTTCTAACATCATGAAGTTTCATAGGTTAGCAATATAGAAGAGAGATAGTATCAAATATCATACAAAAGGTCAAGTGTAAAGATCTTAGTAGAGTTTAGTGGAGAATCATAATTTCTTAAAGAAACAGAGGTTGAAACAAAGATTTCAAGACTCTGTTGAGAAATAGATGAAACAAATTCAGAAACTTGAAACAGTTAGGGTTTCTGAAATCTGACAATTTCAAATATGAAGAACAAGCATACCACATAGCCAATGTTCTCAAACTCGGATGAACCCCCTAAATTCTAGGGTTTTACCATCAATCAAGTGCATAGATGAGAGAACATGTAATCAAGGAAAAAGATACTAAGTGAAGTAGGTTCAGAGGTCTCAGGAAAGAACTGAGACCTTAAACATGCTCTTTCAGTAGCAGAAACTTGTGAGAAGCATAGTATAAGAACAACATGTGAAACACAGTTGAGGAACTCAAAGAAACATAGTAGAAGAACTGATAAGAAACATAATGGAAGAAACTAATAAGAACGGAAGGAGAAGAATATTAGAAGAAACTTAACAAGAACACAGTAGGAGAAACATATAAAGCAATAGTAGAGAAACATATCAAACCAGTAGAGGAAACTGATACGAACATGGTAGAAGAAACTTAACAAGAAACATAGTAGAAGAAACACACAAAGAACACAGTAGAGAAACGTATAAAACCAGTAGAGGAAACTTATAAGAACATTAGGAGAAACTTGACAAGAAACATAGTAGAAGAAGCACACAAAGAACATAGTAGAAGAAACATAGTAAGAGAAACACATAAAGAACACAGTAGAATAAACATCTAAATAACTCAAAAAAAAGGAAAACCCTAGATCAGAAAAATATAAAGGTTTTGAAAGCATAACATTTGAAAAAAATATCAAGAAATTATTTATTAATTTAGGGAAAACATGGATCTAGAACAGATCTAAAGAATATAAAAGAACCTCAAAAGCTAGAGTTTCAAAGGAACCCAAACGCTGAGAGAGGCATGGATAGATTTAAGCAAGTAGAGTCGAAGCCATGCTCGAAATGGACATGCTTTCCGAAGCAAGGCCGGAGATGGCCATAAAAATTGAATCCAAAAAGGTCTGGATGAAGCTTCTTCGTGGTCAGACCATGAAACTTTAGCAACCAAACGTGTATGAACCATGGAAGGCTGGTTTATGGTGAGAGCACCATGGATTCAGCCTAGGAGGTGGCCGGAGAAGGTGAGGAAAACTCATTGGAGCAGAGGGGAAGGGGGGAAGGTTCTAGAGAGAACCACAGATAGAGAGATAGAGACGAGTGAGGAATGAGAGGGGTTTGGGGGGGGGGTCGGTTGGTTTAATTTGGTCAGCACATATTTAGACCGTTGATTTAATTCCGACTGGATCGGGTAGATTTAGGGATTGGGCTTGGGTCATTAGGTTGGTTTGATTTGGGTTGGGCATCGGGTTTAATCAGGCTAGATTAGAAGGTCAAATCTGGCTATAAGTTAAATAGCCCTTGTTGCCATTTAATATATAAGAAATAGTAAATAAATTTTTGAAAACTAATTAAAAGCACTAATATTATTTATAATATATATTATCAATATTAAAAATACGAACTTGCATTTTATAAACATCAGACGAATTTAAACCTAAAAATGGCTAATATTGCAATAATGCAATTTTATCCTTAAAATACTAAAATAAATTTGTAAAAAATATCTTAGCTATGTTTAGTATAAATTTGAAATCCAATAAATGAATCACAAAAAATGATAATTTTGGTGACAATTAATGGGGGGGGGGGTTGATAAAATAGGGCAATAAATCTTCAGAAAATTAAGAAAAAATAATGCAACCTTGGGATATACTTATATATGCCTATATAGGATATTTTTAAATTATTTTACATAATTAAAAAATACTAAAAAATTGCTATCAATAGTTGCCCCTCTTTACCCTGGAAGGATGAAATAGTTACCGGGTAAAGATATAATGGCCGATATTGACTGGATGAAATGGTTTGAAGAGGTTTGGTTGTGCTCTGGATTGGAGCTGCCTGCATATTCCTGGTCTTATAGGACTCAGGCCATATGTAGTTCGGGATCCGTCGGCGGAGTATGCCGATGGAGAACTTTCAAGAACGAACGCAATATTTAGGTTGGGATGAACGATTAAGGTCAAAAAGGTTGCAGGAACTGGAGTGGGATTGTTCCTGCTAAGATAGTAGTTGCTTGCCGATGTACCTGCAAATAAGCAATACAAGCATATATTGTGCATAAATTTAAACATGATGCAAGTTCCTGTTGGACCATGTATGTTGTCTTTGTACGGTCAGGATGACGTCATCATACCATGATGTCCTGAGCCATGAAGCGTATAATAAAGGATTCACAAGATATGAAATGATGCTCTTGGGCTATAAGAATGATGCCTCCGAACCATGATTCCTTTGAATAATGATATGCAAAAGATTAAAGGGGTCCTCAGGCCATGATATGGTGTTCTTGCGCTATGACAATGCTTCCTCCAAACAATGTCGCCCTTGGATAATTTTGCGATCCTTCAACCCATGAAATGTAATAGGTAGCTATCTTTCAGCCCATGAAATGCAATAGGTGGTGATCTTTCAGCCATTCAATCGTAAATAAAGTGGCAATATTTCAGCCATGCAAGTATAATAAAGTGGCGAACTTTCAGCCATGCAAGTGTAAATAAAGTGGTGATCTTTAAGCTATGAAATATGTAGATGGAGACAGTGTATAATCTTGAAAGGCATAATGGTTGCCTTATGCAATGCAGAAAATGCAGATAGAGACAATGTTTAGTCTCGGAAGGAAGAATGGTAGCCTTATGCAATGCATAAAATGCAGATGGAGACAGTGTTTAGTCTCGGAAGGCAGACTGGTAGCCTTATGCAACGCAAAAATTCAAATGGAGACAGTGTTTAGTCTCAGAAGGCAAAATGGTAGCCTTATGCAATGCAAAAATGCAGATGGAGACAATGTTTAGTCTCGGAATGCAGAATGGTAGCCTTATGCAATGCAAAAATATAGATGGAGCAGTGTTTAGTCACGGAAGGCAGAATGGTAGCCTTATGCAATGCAAAAATGCGGATGGAGACAATGTTTAGTCTCGGAAAGCACAATGGTAGCCTTATGCAATGCAAAACTTTATATGGAGATAATGTTTAGTTTCGGAAGACAAAATGGTAGCCTTATGCAATGCAAAAATACAGATGGAGACAATGTTTAGTCTCGGAAGGAAGAATGGTAGCCTTATGCAACGCAGGAATAAAATAAAGTGGAAAATATGGTTTCTTAGCTGATAGCAGGTTGTGATATTGTGACTGCTGGGGATATTGTCACACAAGGAATATCACCGGCGTGCGTAGATAAATGTAATAATTCTGAGAGTCGTATTTTTGAAAATCGTTCATCTCATGAGTGTGTAGTATGTCAGATGCTTTCACAATCCAAGTGTCTGCATCCAAAGAAAAATCGTGAGTTTTGTAAAAGGGAGGTTAGTTCGTATCCCTACTAGCTTTGCTTGACCTGTTCGGCTTTGATCTGGTGATATGGTACGTATCATTGGGGGTAGCGTTGCTGAACAAGGTGATTTTTTTGATAATAAGCATGAATGAATTTGTAAAAAATATGACATATGTGTATATTTAAGAAATAACTTTAAATGAACCGACGACTGTGACGTGGCTCAAGACATAGCAACCTCTTTTGTTACAGAATTTTGAGGGCACTCCTCAAAATTCTGCCCCAGTTTAACGGGTTGATCCTCTTCAGAATTCTGCCCTAGTTTTCAATTGCGGGGAGAATGAAAATTTTATTGTATTGTGATCGAATCCATAAGAGTGCCTACGTATCCCCTCTTAAATAGGAATCAGGTCAGACGTAATTCAGATTACATCACATAGGAAAGGATAAGATAACACATAATAGCGTTTGATTGCGTCTGAATTGATTAGTTTTGGCCAAACTTCTCCGTCCATTTCTGCAAGCATAAGGGCTTTTCCTGTCAAAGCCCGGTGAACCATGTACGGACCTCTGCAGTTGGGCAAGAATTTTCCTTTGGCTTCATCTTGATGCGGGAAAATTTTCTTTAACACCAGCTGCCCCGGTGTGAACTGTCTCGGCTTGACTTTCTTAATGAAGGCTTTGGACATTCTGTTTTGATAAATTTGACTATGGCAAACTGCATTCAGTCTCATTCCATCTATAAGAGTTTGCTGCTCGTAACTACTCTTCACCGATTCTGCGTTGTCGAGCTCAGCTTCCTGTATGATCCTTAAGGAAGGGATTTCTATTTCAGCGGGATTGACAGCGTTAGTACTATAAACCAGCATATGGGGGGTTGCCCCGCTTGAATTGCGGATGGTGGTGCGATACCACAATAGAGAAAACGCTAGCTTTTTGTGCCATTTCTTATGTTTCTATACAATTTTTCTCAATATCTTCTTGATGTTCTTGTCGAAAACTTTTATGGCTCCGTTCATCTGAGGCCTGTAGGCTGTAAAATTCTTGTGTTTGATCTTGAAGGTTTCACACATGGCTTTCATTAGGTCACTGTTGAGTTTGAAGCTATTATTAGTAATGATTGACTCTAAAATCCCGAACCAATAGATGATACAGTTGCGGACAAATTCTGTCACGACTTTCTTAGTCACTGATTGGTTTGATGTTGCTTCGACCCATTTGGTGTAAATAGTTGATTACCACTAGGATGAACTTGTGCCCATTGGAAATGGCCAGCTCGATTGGACCAATAACATCATTTCCCCAAGCGGCGAAAGGCCATGGTGAGGTTGTTGCATTTAGCTTATTTAGTAACAGCTTTATCATGTCCGCATGTATCTGGCAGCAGTGGCATTTTCAAATATACTGGATGCAGTCTGTCTCTATAGACATCCAAAAGTAACTAGCTCGGAGGATCTTCTTGGCTAATAAAAAGCCGTTCATATATACACCACAGGTCCCGGCATGGATTTCTTCTAGCAGTTTTGATGCTTCCTTTACGTCGACACATCTTAGTAATCCCAAATCCGCAGTCCTCCTAAAGAGGATTCCTCTATAGTGGAAGAAATTATTCGATAATCTCTGAAGTGTGCGCTTTTGAGTAGTATTTGCAAGTTCTAGGTATTCTCCTTTTGTCAAATATTCCCAGATATCATGAAACCAAGGCTTTCTAGCTGCTTCTTGTTCAAGGTAAGCACAATAAGCTGTAGATCATTGATTTTTACTTGAATGGGATCAATGAAGTTTTTATCTGGATGTCACATGATGGATGATAGGGTAGCCAATGTATCGGCGAATTCATTCTGGATTCTGGTGACATGCCGGAATTCTGTCTTTGTGAACCTCTTTTTCATATCCTACACGTGATGCAGATACAAGAGTATCTTAGAGTTTTGGGTTGCCCATTCTTCTCGAACCTGATATATGAGCAGGTCCAAATCGGATATCTCTGATTACTAGCAGCTCTTGAATGTTCATGTCAATAGCCATCTTGAGCCCTAAGATGCAGGCTTCATACTCGGCCATATTGTTGGTGTACGGGAACTTGAGTTTAGCAGACACCGGATAATGCTGACCGGTTTTTGATACTAGGACTGCTCCTATGCCAACTCTTTTAAAATTTGTAGCTCTTTCAAAAAACATTCTCCAGCCATCATAGGATTCTACAATGTCTTCTCCTATGAATGATACCTCAACGTCAGGAAAATACGTCTTCAGGGGTTTGTTTTCTCTATCTACGGGATATTCGACCAGGTGATCTGCTAGTGCTTGTCTCAACTTCTGGGCTACCCAAGTCAAAGCACAACAGATGCATTCTAACAGGGAATACAGAGCTTCATATGGAGTGAACTTCTTGTTGAGATAGTGAATGGCATGTTCCTTCTCCCTGTCTCGTCATGCTGCCCCAGGATGTAACCGAAGGCACCATCTAATATTGTGATATAGAGTAGCAAAGTTCTATCAGGCTTAGGTGGGACTAAGATTGGTAGTGTTGACAGGTATTCCTTGATCCTATCAAAAGCTTTTTGGCATTTATCAACCTACTTGGTAGCAGCATTCTTTTTCAACATCTTGAAGATCGGCTCACAGATAACTGTGGATTGTGCTATGAACCGACTGATAAGTTATGCCTTCCCAAGAAACTAATCACGTCATTCTTGTTCTTTAGCGGTGGAAGTTCCTGAATATCCTTGACCTTTGATGGATCCAGTTCTGTTCCCCGGAAACTCATAATAAACCCAAGCAATTTTCTGTGGTAACCCCAAAATGCACACTTTGTTGGATTCAGTTTCAGGTTGTACCTTCACAATCTATTGAAAAACTTTCTCAAATCTTCCATGTCATCAGTGGCCTTCTTGGACTTGATGATGATGTCTTCTACATAAACCACAATCTCCTTGTGTATCATATCATGAAAAATGGTAGTCATACTCACATGTAGGTGGACTATGCTTTTTTAACCAAAATGGCATCATCTTGTAGCAGTACATTCCCCATGGCATAATGAAGGCCATTTTCTCAGCGTCCTCTTCATCCATCCAGATCTAATGATAGCCCATGAAATGATTGTCATGCCCCAAATCCGTGGGCATGACCGGCACTCAACCGGGTATCCCCAGTCGAGTGGACCTGGGTGCCTTTCCTATTCCCCACGCGTTACCCCACATTATTTAATGATAATTAACCTAAAGATACCAAATTTGAATTAAAAGAACGTAATAATTCTATTTTATAACCACACATTATGATTAACAGGGGACACCTTTTACAAAGGAAATATTTTATTAGCAAGGAACGTGGTACACAGGTTTACAGCGCCCAAACATACACTTTTATACATAAGTCCTGACCCACATACCACTGTCTACGGAGCCTCTACGAGAATGATAGTACAACACTTGCCGGTGACAAGGCCCCGACTATACCTTTACCAAAAGATACAACAACAGGAGTGGTGTAGGCCACACATAGCCCCAAAAGGAAATGGGCTCACCAAACACGAATACTGCCGATAGAGAGTATGAGGAGGAGCTACAAACGCTGAACTGGAGTTCCTGCCACGGATCCACCTACAATCATAACACGAATGTAGCGCCCCCGGCAAAAGGGACGTCAGTACACTTGAATTGTACTGGCATGTATGAACTAACTCTGTCCCAAGTAAACTCAAACCAAATTTCATGAACAAGTACAGAACTGAACAACAATAGTACAAGTACTACCAGGAAGCAACAACCAAACATTTCATAACAATTATTCACGTTGTCATACAAAGGGGAAATCAGTGCCCCGCAGGTTACAAACTCTCCTGCTGTCTCCTTTCACATTTTCAAATTTATCATTTCATGATCCATATTCATATCAATAGTGATATTGGATCACATTTCCTCCCTTATTGCCTCGTCCACCCATATTACCTCGGCCACCCTTATCACCCCATCCCACGCCTTATTTCTCTATGTTGCGGCGTGCAACCCAACCTCGCCAGACACTTTTCAATTCATAACAACAAACAACACAAGAACAAGTACAAAAAATTACCCATGGCACTTTGTTAAAATAATTCCAAAACAAGGGTATTAACATCCCACAACTAGCAACAACAATTTCCTCATGTTCATAAAAGTTGATACACAATTTAGATCATCACAACAATTTTTCACTACTAACCACACACATTATTCCACAATATTTCCATTTAAAGTGTTCCACATTGTTTCCATTTTAATTATTCCACATTGTTTCCATTTTTCCATTGTTCCACATTGTTTACATTCCCTCTATTCCACATTATTTCCATTTCCGTTGTTCTAATTACAAGTTCAACAACATTTACCACAAGGTACTACAACACAATTTGTACAACACGAAAGCTTCACAACGATTTTCACATGAATATCAACAATCAATAAATTTCACAACTAGCATAGGCGATTTCACGAGGATCACAGTTAGCCATACATACCTCGAATTGAATATCCTCTTTAACCTCTACTCCAATTCATCAAGCAATCAAGAAGGATCAATCTAGTTCATGATTAATACATAGACCTTTAGAATAGGAGTTCACAATTTAATACCTAGTTCCCTTTTTACAAGATTTTTGGGTTTTGAAGACATGCATGTGGATTTCTAACAAGAATTTTTAAAGTCAAAGTTTGAAACTCCCTCCCCTAACTTGAGTTCGAAAATTAAGGGAAAAGGGTTAGGGATATTACCTTGAAATCAGAGGGGAAGGTAGAAGCTCAAGATTTTCCAGGCTTTGATGATTTTTGAAAGATCAATTGATGAACAAATAGCTTTCTCTCTCAAGAACCCTCTCTTCCTCTCTCTTATTTTGTTCAGAAAATGTGATAAAAATGAGATGAGGTGTTTTATTAAAAGAGGGGTCGAGCCTAGAATTTTAAAAAATAACTGAGCGAACACGATCTGTGACGCCTATCTGCGATCACAAAACTGACATGCGGTCCGCAGAATGGATCGTAGAAATGGTTCAAGTTTCAAACCTCTCGGGTTGGGAATGCGGTGACTATGAGTTCCGCATTTGGGTTCTGCGGTCGTAGAATGCACTGTTGAACTGACCTTTGAATTTCTTCAAGGACAATATGCGATCCCATGCGGTCCGCATATTGATTATGCGATCGCAGATTTGACCGCATTTTCAACATCAAAATTTAGTTGCTCTCTAATTCATTCTGCGGTAGGAATGTGGTCTGCATAGCTGATCTGCTACCACATTCTGGGCCGCATTCTGACACTTTTCTGGAAAATTTAATTCTTTCAATTTTTAAAGGCTTTAATCAATACCAAGAACTCTACACATTCATAACACATAATGAGAGTAGACACCACGGTTTACTAAGTTCTGAGACAAAATTATTTACGGGACCTTACAACAATCCACAAATGATTGCAATTCATGCTTGGCATAATAATTTATCAGGACGTATATGTTTGGTAAAGGAAAGTCATCTTTCGGACTGGCCTGGTTGAGATCCCGGTAGTCGACACAAATTCTAACCTTCTCATCCTTCTTTGGTATAGGCACGATATTGGCTAACCATGTCACATATTCTACTCCCTGAGAACTTTATCTTTGACTTGTTTATTTCTTCTTCCTTGAATTTTCAAACTCATATCTGGCTTGAACTTCCTGTGCTTCTGTTTTACTGGTGGACATGTTAGATTAGCCGGCAGTTTGTATGCCACAATAGATGTTCTCAGACTAGTCATGTCATCGCACGACCAGGCGAATATGTCCTCATATTATTTTAAAAAATCTGTGTATTTCTTTTTTTTTCTGTTGACAATAAGTGAACACTAATTCGTGTTTCTTTGACATTCTCTTCATCTCCTAGGTTAACAATCTTAGTCTCGTCCAAGTTGGACTTTGGCCTGCTTTCAAAATTCTCGACTTCTTTAGCAATCTCTACCGGTATGTCATCTTCCTTTGAGTCTATGTCTTTTTGTTGCGTTGTCTCATTCCATCTCACAGTCATTTATTTATCAAGATAAATAATAGTAATGCTGTATAAATAAAGTAACGAGAGAAAATAATAAGAGTAAGATTTATAACGAAAACTGAAATACTTTAATAAATTCCACAACTATTTTTTAAAACATTGAAGATCTTATTTCAAAAATTAAAATGCGAAAGGAAAGTCAACTAGTAAAAATAAGAGATAGTGCATGATGCTTGTTCAGCCTTGCTACCTCGAGGATCGCTGGGTTTTGGTGGTTCTGATGGTCCAATTATTAAGGAATGTTCCTCTGCTTATAGCCTGAATGGAAGGGCCTTCCCCCCTCCTCCTAAAATACAACACAATAATCCATATCATCGTCTTCCAGGAACAAATTCCTCAATGCTTCCAGTGCTTCCTCTTCTTCTAACTCCCAGATAATTTTGGTCGGTTGGAAATTCTATTCCAAGCGTGGTATTGGCTGCTCCAATGGATAGTAAGAACCACGCCATGGTGGCACCAGTGGTTGAATTCCTCCCAAATATACTTATATTCCAATCCGAAGGTGATGCCATGTTTCTTGAGTTTGATGGGCTTAGCACTTCCTTGGAGGTTCTTGTCAAGTCCCTTGCTAGGTTCGTATCCGCTCTAGTTCAATATGCTTTTAAATTTGTTGTCCCATCATTTGTCCTTGTCAACACCGTTGACTCGCTCGATTTGATGATGAGTCTCCCCGCCTATCTTTTTTCTGTTTCCTATTGCTGGGATGGTTTGGCGACTATACATGGGATTGCTATCATCGACGTGAATTATTACCTCTTGGTGATTCCACTCAAATTTCATTACCTGATGTAGTGGTGACGCTACAGCCCTAGAAGCATGAATCCATGGTCGTCCAAGTAATAGATTGTATGATACTGGCATGTCTATTACTTAAAAATCAACATCAAACCAAGTAAGCCTTATTTGCAAACATAGGCTAATTTCCCTAATGGTGGACCTTTGGGAGCCATCGAAAGCTTTGACGTTGATGGCCTCGTCCTTGATATCGTGTAGTCTCTTTCAAAATATTGTGAATATTACCAGCAGACAAATTTTGAGGATAGACCCTCTGTCAATAAGGATTCTGGTGATAAAATAATCTTCGCATTGCCCGGTGATGTACAACGCCTTGTTGTGACTCAACCACTCTGGTGGCAGCTCATCTTCGTGAAAAGTGATCTTGTGACTTTCCAATACCTGCCCTACCATGTTTGCCATCTCTCCTCTAGTGATGTTTCTTGGTACATATGCCTTACTCAGCACCCTTAATAGGGTGTTCTTGTGTGTATCGGAATTCTGTACCAAAACAAGGATAGAAATTCGCGCCGGTGTTTCGTTCAATTGATCAATGACTGAGTATTCTTTGGCTTGTATCATTCTCTAGAGATCATCGTGCCCAGTTTCAGTGATGGTTAGTCAACTAGATTCCTACTTGCTTGACTCAGCCGAATGTTTTGGGGTATAAACCCTACCGGTTCTCGTTACACCCTGTGCCGCAACGGTTTCCCCGAACATGACCTTCCCTTTTATTCTTGCCTCGGCTGTGTAGTCCCAACGTATGGCATTGTTATGGAATGGTGTTACAACTAACATTGCCACTAGAATTGGCGTGGCTATCTTTTCTCCGAACGAAGCATCCACCTTAGGTGGTAAAACTGCAACTTTTAAGGGTATATGTGCATTTGCTGGTGACATACATTTGACCTCAACCTGTGCTAGAATCTTTGTAGAGGATGTTACTTCAAACTCAAGTGGCATGGACATGTTTACCTCAGCGTTCCCGCAGTGCTGAATCTGGACCACAATCAGATTAAGGGTGACTATTGGCTTCTTTGGATCATCACCTTCTACGATCAAACCAATCGATCCCTTGGGATCCCAATCATCCTCTATTTCAATCATGTGAATGCCTCCACCCATGTGATCTATAAAGGGTTATTGCGGACATTCGGATTAAGCTCCTTTGCCACGATAATCTTGTAATCAATTAAAGTATGAATCTTATCTTTCAGGGAGTGGCATTTATCAATGGTGTGTCCTTTCATGCTGGAATGGTATACACAGGACTTATTTGGATTAATCCACTATGAAGGGTTCTCAGGAGCAGCGGTGATGGGGGTGATGCAACCATCAGTTTTGAGTCTTTCATACAACTGGTCGATAGGTTCAGCAATAGCCATATCCTGTTTTGAGGGTCTTCGGTCAAAGTTTGGTCGAGTTCTAGGGAAGTTTTGGCATAGAGGGGGTGATTGATAGTGGGACGGTTGAGAATTGTAGGCTTGGTAAACGTGTAGGTTTGGAGTATCTGGGTGAAGTAGGATGATATGTGGGAGGTGGAGGTGATTGATAGGTGCATGGTGGAGTTTGGTAAGAGGGTGAGGGTTCTTGGTAGTTTGGTATAGGCTGATATGTGAGTGGAGGCATCGGGTAGGTTTGGTATTTGATGGGAGATTTGGTTCTCTGTGCAACCATTATGGCCCCTACATCCCTTTTCTTGGATGCACCATGATCACAGCCAACTCCGCACTACTAATGAATAACAAGAGAGGGCCGCAATAGCTTCTACCCGATTTTGGATCGGGATCGAATCCATAGAGAGCTAGGATTGGAGTTAAGTATCTATCTAGGTTAGAATTGTGAGCGTCTTCTTAATTGATCTTCTCATCATTTTTTGGGTTTTCTTTAACAATGTAAGATTATCAACTACTAATTATAACTAATTATTCTAAGTGAAAATTTCAAAGAATTGTATCTAATTGTTTAAAATGCACTAGGGTAGTGACTTTCACCAAGGTGGCTAATTGGAGGGTAATTGCTTCTAAGGCATGCTTGACATGTTTGGGGAAATATGCTATAACCATTGCATGGTTTTAGCCACTCTCACACCTCTTGGTAGAGAGATTGATTTTTCCCAATTGACTTTCTCAAGACCAAATGGGTAGGCAAATTTTCTCAAGCAACTGGGGTTCAAGTCGGGTTATTACTCTCTTGAGGTTTAACCCTTTAATTAGGACTATCAATTCTCTTGAGTCCATCCCAATTCCTTGTTGCGTCAATTTTAGAGACTTAGGCTCTCTTTCTCAAGAAGAACCAAGTCAGCTAAGCACAAACCAATATTGCAACTACAATTTATAAATTAAACCATAAAACTGACATTAACAAATACCCATAGTCAATCTAGGCTTAAATTCCAACACCCATCAATTACCCATAATAGGGTTGATCCACAACCCTGGCTAATGGGTTTAGCTACTCATGCTCAAAGAAGAAAATGGACAACTAGATGAAGAAAAAGAGATATTAATTCAAAACTAAAGAAAATACAGAGAATCTATGTTAAAGTTAAGCTAAGATGCCAAAATGGCTACAAGATAACGACTCATGAGTGCAGCTGCTGTTCTGTAATATCTGATGTCCTAAAATGGCAAAATGTTCTATTTATAATAAGCTGGAAAAATTAGACAAAAATTCCCCTGTGGGGTCAGTGTGGGTAGCAGAAAACGGACTGTGGTCGGACTAGGCTCTTGGAATTGCAATCTTGGCTCTCTAAACTCAGGCTCTGCGGACCATGCATAATGGACCGCAACCACAGAGGTCTCCAATATGGTCCGCATAATAATGATCACGTACTGTGATAACTTGAACTTGGGCATATGTCTTTTTTCTGAACATCTCTTCCGCGGACTACACATTATTGTAGTACGTCCGTGGAGCCTTCACCGCAGACTGCGCAGAATGATGTGCGTTGCTTGAAGCCTTAGATTCTAACTCTTTGAATCTCTCTAGTGCGGACCGCATAAAGAGTAGTGCGGCCACACTAGGCTTGTTCTCCTAAGTTTTGCCTTGTCTTAGGTACTTGAGCAAGTTTCACTCTTTTTGAGCCGATCTTTGACATTTCATCACTTTATTGATTAAACCTGAAATCGAACACAACATATGATCCTTTTGGGACTATTTTGTATGAATTTATAATCAAAGCATAAGCAAGAAGGAGCATGAAACACGTCAAAATCCCTAGTTATCAACTCCCCAAACTTAAGCTTTTGCTTGTCCTCAAGCAAAAAAAAATAAGACCCACCCCTTCAGGGAAAATCCAAGTATTTTTAGCTATCCTAAAGTAACCTCAACAAGCATCAATTGCGACCAAAAATTTCCCTCTACGAATGAGTCATTAACAATATTTAACCTTTAAAGAATCAAGGATCAAGTGTAGCACAAGAGCATCAAGAGTTGACTCATTACATCAAAGAACTCTCTCAATTCCTTCGGTCATTTTGGAACCCAAACTCACTTATCCTCAACTCTCCTTAAGCAAACCTCACCTTTTAGAGTATCAGCACACAAACCGAGGTCAATGCAAATTCACTCATCTCTCCAAGGAAAGGTCACAAGTCCGGCTCTAAGTACCATATGCTTGCCCCTCATGTAAGTATCCATTAATGCAAGCTTCATCCAACTCAAGATCATATAGGGCTTTTGTGGAGTCATTGTGAAGGCTTTTGGTTAGGGTAGGAAATGATATGGTCTAAGTGGATTTCATCTTCCTTTAATCACTTCTTTTGATTCATTTGGGACAATTCTCTTGACTCTTTGAGTCATTTCACCTCTTTCTAAGGGGTGAAAGAGACAAATTGTCACTCTTTCTTATGCATTTCAATTCGTTTCTCCTATTTCAACTTTCCACACCTTTCTTTTTTCTTTTTCTTTTTTTACTTTTCTTGAATCCCTCTTTATCTTTCTCATATTGAGCATTCTTTTCGTCTTTTGCTTTTTTTTTTCTTTTTCATTGCCTTCCTTTTTCTTCATTTTTGTGTCTTATTTAACTTTGTTGTCATCCTCGTCCCTCCCCCCAAACTTATACTTTTCCCATATGCTTAAGGAAAGATCGGGTGCCAAGAGAGAGTATCTTTTAGAACAGGCATACGCTTGTAACATGGTTCTTGAAAGAAAAAGGTTTAAGGATCAAAGGGGTTAAGTAGGGATCTTATCATTGGTAGGCTATGGAATGGTTCAAACTATCATTTGGATCAAGGATAGCCTATAATCACTTCTCAAGTCAAATTTCACTTAAGATTTTGTCTCAACAGACATTGAGGGCATGTTCTAGACTATTGGCTCGGGACTTGGACTCGTAATTCGATTTCTCACCACACAAGCTAAATGATAGCTAAACACATATAGTCGGGGTCCCACAACAACCTTATAATACAATTTGAGCACTCAATGGTCCCAAAAACCACTTGATGATTATCAGCCAACATAAGAGTCTCAAGGCTACGACTTTCACCATCCTACACACAACAATTTGTCTTTGACCATGGGTTCAAAGGTAAATGTTCTAGGCCAAAGTGAAGCTTTGATTGAGGTACCCTTAACTACAATATACCATAAACAAAAAGCAAAAACGGACTCAAACCCTCAAGAAGGTTGTCACGCCATCCATCATTGGGAAGAGCCACTCGGTTCACACAATACTCCACCTTTGAAAAGAACCATGGCACTAAGAAAAACAAAGGCTTATTGAAAACGTCAAAAACGAAACAAAAAAGCTACGAACATAAATAAGAAGCTAAAAACAAAATTTTTTTGCGAAAATAGAAAGAATATATACAATAGGGGATTTGAATGTATAACGGGAAATGAATATATACACTGAAGTAACTTTATATACATGCCAAATGAAAGATAAAAAGTGCGATAAAAGTAACTAAATGTAAGATTACATACATGCCAAATGAAAATCAAAAAAAGCATAAAATAAATCAGTATATATGTACAGTCATCCAAAGATAAAGGTCGCACCCCTTCAAATAAAAGCTGGCATTGTCCCTAATGCCAACTAAAACAAATAAGCACCAAAAATAAAATAGAGGAAACATATGAAGACTCCCTAAGCCATGTCCGTCTGCATAGGATCATGAGTGGCCTCTGGGTCCTCTGTGTGCTTGGGAACCTCAGACTGGTTTCCGGTATCCTGCTGCTTAGTTGTTGAGACTTGAGAGTGGACCTGTACTGGTTGTGGTACATCCTGTGGGTGACTTGAGGAAGCCTCTATTCGTTCTGCCAATTGCATGATGGCATTATATGCTCTAGGGATATTCCTCCTCTTCTTCAGAGGCCTCTGTGTCTGTTCCGGATCTGTGGCTGCTGCTAGAACAACTACTGGAGCTGGGTCCTCGAACAATAAGTCTAATGGCAGGTGGTCTGCCTTTAGTCTATCCACATCCGCCCTTAGCTCCTTCATGGACTCCTTGGAAGCCCGTTTCTTGCGAAGCTTCTTGTGCTCCTTGGCAAGCTTCTTCAAAGCCTTGCCCTATGAATCTGCTGCTCATGCCAAATCAGCCTGGGACCTGATGATCTTCTCCTAGTTCTCGGGAATCTTCTTCAAAGCATCCTAATAGATTGTGGGACCTCTAGGTTTATGGTGTCGACTGAGCCGCAATGGTGGATGTCAAGGTAGACAACTTGGATGATGTTGTATACATCCAGTTGTTCAGGTTCTGAAGCGTCTGGATCAATCGCTGGGTAGTGATGGGATGGGATCTCCGGGCCTGCTGATGTGGATAGAATGGGTGAAGATGTAGAAGGGCCTAGAGGCAGGTCAGCAGCAATGGAGGAAGTCTCAGTGGGGGGCCTCTATCACAACCGACTTTTCAGACTGGCCAGTTGGGCAGAGGCAGGCGCCTTGTAGTTCTAGTCCTTGGGGTTATCATTCCCCTTCGAGTTGTACTAGGAGAATGGGGTTATCGCCTTACCATTGACATCATAGGACTTCCTCTCCACCCCCAAAGTCGAAAAGTATATAGAGAGTGTGTTAGGTAAAACGTAGTTCCTATCGGTCTCAGCTCCAACTAAAAAGATAATGCGGGACATCACATTCCCCACATTTATAGGGTATAATAAACACAACCAATACAGCTCGGTGGAGAGGAAGTGTCTAATCATGTGTATTAGGGTCCAACCGGCTGCCAACTAAAGATACCAACCCCCTTCCCTCAAAGTTTAGGGTCCTTCACAATATTTTCACCCCAGCTGTCAACCACTCCAGAACGGTGCCTGGGATTGCCAAGTAATGAGCTAACTATGGATGGACCTCCTCGTTCATCTCCAACTTTTCCAAATACAGAGTCTAATCCTCTTCATTGAAGCCCAAATACTCATTCAGTGACTTCCCAATGAATAATACCGTTTTGTTTCGAACCTTGGTCACTTTGGAGCCCTTAACAATGTGGGCTACGTTGCAATAGAATTCTTTGACCAAGTTTTCATTTGTATCAATGCATTCATCCATGAAGTGTTCCCGGCCCACTGTAGTTCTAAATTGCCTCTAGATGTTAGGGTTGTGGGATAGTAAATCTTTGTCAATAAAACTCCGCTCCGGCATCAAATGTCTCACCGTCCACCACTCCCTGAATTTGTGGTAGGCTACCTGGATCACAAATCTATCCTCCCAGACTTCGGGCTTTCTAGTATGGTCAATCTCCCCAAACTAAGGTTCACCCCCCCCCCCCCTCAAATACTTCCTCTTCTCCTTGTACCTCTTCTTCACCTCCATCCGCACTCTCCCCGGATAATAAAGTTGTAGGGGAGGTAGAGTACTCACTGCTACCGGCTACTGAGCCCTCAGATGACTCACTGGGGACATAATCTACTGCTTGGGTAGGGGGTGATGGAGGTGTAGTATCATCGGTCAATCTCATTCATCTAGGTCAATCAGGAATCTATACAGGAACAGAATCTGAGGAAAGCTCCTGAGACGGCTCGTACTTACTCCCCGATTTGTCAGCTGCCCTGTCAGCAGCTTTTATCAACTTCCTTGTTCTTTTTATGCTCTCTTGAACATGGGGAGTGAGCTTGATCATCTTTTTCTTTCCACCTTGGGAGGATTCACCTCTCCTGGGTTGTTTTGATCTTTTTCCCCTTTGTTGTTTAACCATTATTTGCAAACACAAACATCTAACTTTTTTAGTAACAATAAAAGCAACAAAACCTATGTGCATACTGAATTCCAGAACAGAAGCAGATACAATTGTAGAATATAGTTGCAGAACATGGCATGTGCGGGCCGCACAACAAGGATTGCGGTCGCACAATGACCACTGCATATCGCACAAAAACGATCACAGTCCATACAGGTTGGAGGCACCAAAAACGGGCTCTCTAAATCTCACCACCGCGGCCTGCAGAAAGTAGCACCACGGCGGTGGGCCAGCACGGACCACACAAAATGTAATGCGGCCGCGCGGGGCAAGAGGTTAGTTTTTAGAAAATCATCATCGCGGTCTGCACAAAAAGGACAGCGGAGCGCATCAGAACACCGCGGACCGTACAACAAGGATTGTGGTCCGTGGAGGGTACTTAGTCATGGCACTGAGTTAGGGTTTGGGATTTTCCATTTTAGTTTAACTTTTTACCTGGTTTTGGGTTCTACTCATTTATCCATGTCTCTTTACTCACCAAGCACATGAGTATGAACATTTAAAGTAAACTAACATAAAATTTGAAGAAATACGGGTGGAGAAGCACTATAAACTAAAATAAATGAAAATAAAATGAAATTAAACAAGTAAACTAAAAAGAAGTGGGTGAATTGTTACCCGATATTGAGAAAAACTGAAGCAACACAATGCAATTAAGCAATTATGATGAAGAGAGAAGATGAACAGTAGTCAAAGGTGCTCTGAAGGTAAATATTTCGAAAAGGGTAACAGGAGACCCTTGAGGTCTATTTATAGAAAGACCAATGGGACCCAGCCTCACCTACCACATCGGCCGTAAAAATGGACTGTGGCCCGTGCTGGGTTTATTTAAATGAATTTTGAGAAGGCAGCCTCTGCGATTAGCACAAAATAGACCGCGGCCACAGAGGTCCACCGCAGACCGCACAAAATGTAATGTGGCCGCGGTGGCAAGCTTCAGAGACTCCTCATATTGGCTCACACCAGTGCGGACCGCACAAAGTGCATTATGGCCGCACTGGCAACATCAGAGACTGAACAATTTCTCCACTATGTTTTGCACTGCATCAACTCAAACCCTACAACATCTCATAACTAATCAGCCCAAAAATCAAACCTAAACTACAAAGAAAATCAAAGAAAATTAGAAGAAAAAGACTTGGGTTGCCTCCCAAGAAGTGTCTGATTTAACGTCGTGGCACGACGCATGTTACCATACCATTTGAGATGAATAAGCGCCACCACGTGGTTGTCATTAATCTTTCCTAGATAATGCTTGACCGGGGCCCGTTAACTCTGAAAAGTTCACCATTTTTGTTCTTGAGATCTATATCACCAAAAGGGGTCACGAATACAACTTCAAATGGCCCACTCCACTTTGATTTAAGCTTTCCTGGAAATAGACGTAACGGAGAATTGAACAAGAGAACGAAATCACCAACTTTGAACTCCTTTCCACGAGCATATTTATCATGAAGGTACTTAATCTTTTCCTTACACAAGGACGAACTAGAATATGCATGGAACCAGAATTTGTCAAGTTCATTGAGTTGTTCAACATGAAGATTGGTTGCAACACCCCACTCAAGATTAAGCTTCCTCAAGGCCCACATGGCCTTATGCTCCAACTCTAATGGTAGATGACATTCGTTCCCAAACACTACTGGTACAGTGACATGCCAATTAGAGTCTTGTAAGCGGTCCGGTAAGCTCATATAGCGTCATCCAACTTTTTTGACCAATACGTCCTATTAGCATTGACTATCTTGGACAAGATACTCTTGATTTCCATATTGGAGACTTCCACCTGGCCACTTGCTTGAGGATGATAGGGGTTAGAAACCTTATGATTCACATCGTACTTGGAAAGCAACGTGTCGAAAGCTTTGGTGCAAAAATGAGACCCCCTATCACTAGTAACCGCACGAGGAGTGCCAAACCTTATGAAATATTCTTCTTAAGAAATGCCACCACACTCCTAGCTTCATTATTGGGCAAGGCCACGGCCTCAACCCATTTTGACACATAATCAACTGCTAAAAAAATGCAAGTGTCATCGTACGAGCTAACAAAAGGGCCCATAAAATTGATGCCCCATACATCAATGCTATCAACTTCAAGAAGTGTATTTAGAGACATCTCATCTTTCTTAGAAATCCCGTCCGCTCTATAAGATTCATCACATCTCTTCACAAAATCACCTGCATCTTTGAACAAGGTTGGCCAATAGAATCCACAACTAAGCATATTAGAAGCCGTCCTTGCCCCTCCGTGATGGCCACCATAGGGAGAGGAATTACAAGCCTCCAAGATACCGAACTGTTCTTCCTCCGGGACACATCTACGAATCATACCATCAGTGAAAATCTTGAACAAACTTGGCTCGTACCAATAAAAATACAAGCTATCCCGCTTGAGCTTATTCCTTTGGTTAAAGGAGAGCTCATACAGGATTATTCCGGTCAGAAGGTAATTAGCAACATCGGCAAACTACGTCATATCGTTCATTGACATCGCAAGGAGTTTCTCATCGGGAAATGAATCATTTATCTCAAGGCCATCACAAGGTCTCCCTACCTCCTCCAAACGGGATAAGTGGTCCACCACTTGATTCTCACTACCTTTCCGGTCAACAATTTCTAGATCAAACTCTTGAAGTAGTAACATCCGTCTCATCGACCTTGCTTTTGAGTCTTTCTTTGTCGTCAAATACCTAAGGGGCAGCATGATTGGTGTGCACTATAACTTTTGCCCCATTAGATATGGTTGAAACTTTTCCATAGTAGACATCATAGCCAACAACTCCTTTTCGGTGATCGTATAGTTCCTTTGAGCCTAATTCATGGTCTTGCTTGCGTAGTACACTAGAAACATCTTGCTCACACGTTAACACAAAACCACTCCAACCACCACATCACTACCATCACACATAAGCTCAAAGGGAAAGCTCCAATTAGGTACAGTAATGATAGGAGTGGTGGTCAACTTTTTCTTGAGAAGTTTAAAGGCCTCCATGCGTTTCTCATTAAACACAAACTTAGCATCTTTCTTTAGAAACTTGCACAAAGGGTGTTCCACTTTGGAAAAATCTTTTATAAACCTCTGGTAAAAACTCGCGTGCCCAAGAAAACACCTCATGCATTTGACAGAAATCGGGGGAGGAATCCTCGAAATCACCTTTATTTTGACTTTATCCACTTCAGTTCCTCGCTTTGAAATTTTGTGACCCAACACTATACCCTCTTCAACCATGAAATGGAATTTTTGCTAATTGAGTACAAGGTTTGTGTCTTCACACCGGGCCAACACTTTATCCAAATTATTCAAACACTCATCGAAGGAATCCCCAACCACACTAAAATCATCCATCAAGACCTCCAAGATATCTTCCACCATGTAGTAAAAATAGCCATCATGCATCATTGGAAGGTCGCTGGAGCATTACACCATCCGAACGGCATCCGAGAGAAAGCAAATATGCCTTACAGATAAGTAAAAGTTATCTTCTATTGATACTCTAGGGTAATTAAAATTTGTTTGTACCTTGAGTAACCATCCAGAAAGCAATAAAAAGCATGCCCCGCAAGACTATCTAGCATTTGGTCAAGGAATGGCAATGGGAAATGGTCATTTCGGGTCAATTTGTTTAGCTTCCGGTAATCCATACATACTCTCCATCTGGTGACTGTCCGAGTAGGAATAATTTCATTGTTGTCATTGGGCACCATAGTTATACCACCCTTCTTCAGCACGCATTACATGGGAGAAGTCCAAGAGCTATCAGAAATGGGGTACACAACCCCGTAACCTAACCATTTGATCACCTCTTTCTTCATTACTGAATGTCAGCTAGGTCCATCCAATTGCCCTTTTTTCGCTTTTGAAGCACTGCCAAAGTGGCCTCAGCATTCATGTTAGTAAGGCAAGAAGAAAGAATAACCGGAAAATTAGAATTTAAGCCCACGAATTTGTACCTGAGGTGTGGATGAAGTGGTTTCAACTCCAACACTGGTGGCACCTCAATTGATGGCTTTGTTGGTGGAGTTTTCCAGTTTTCATGATCCAAAAAAAATTTTCTCAACTCATAAGAATAAGAGCCCATCCCATGTAGGTCACTCACGCACTCCACTCTGCTTGCATCATCATTGACATCCACATTTAATAGCATGGCCTCAAGAGGATCCTCCACGTTGATCATAGCACTGGGATCATCAACAATCACAGTTGTGACAAGGTCTACAAATGAGAAAACCTCGATGCTATTGGGTTGCTTCATCCATTTACAAACATGGAAGACAACCATTTCATCGCCTACTCGGAAAGTGAGATCACCCGCTTCAACATCAACCAATGCCTTCCCCGCTGTATGGAAAGGTCTACCTAAGATAATAAAAACCTCATAGTCTACTTCACAATCCAAAATGACAAAGTCAGCCGGCAATATTCAAGCACATCATCAATAATTCCCAACGGGCGCTTCATCAATCGATCCGCCCTTCGAAGCCTCATTGAAGGTTGTCTAGGTTTCCCAATACCTAAAGTCTTGAAACCCAAGTACGACATCAAATTGATACTAGCTCCCAAGTCGCATAAAGCTATAGCAAAGTCCTCACTTCCAATAGTACAAGGGATAGTAAAGACTTTGGGGTCTTCAAGCATTGGTGCCATTGAATGCACTAGCGCACTCACTTAGTGAGTCATCTTTATTGTTTCACAATCCATAGACCTCTTCTTTGTAACCAAATCTTTCATGAATTTTGCATATCCTGGCATTTGTTCAAGTGCCTCCACCAAAGGTACATTTATGGACAAACTCTTCATCATATCAATGAACTTCTTAAATTGATTATCATTTCTTTGCTTTGCGAGCCTTTTGAGGATAAGGTGGAGGTGGCCTAGGCAAGGGTTCCTTGGCTTTTGGCACAACCGGCTCGGGCATGTCAATCATGTGTTCCCTAGACAGGTTCACGACATCTTGAGTTCTACTTCGGCTTCATCTATGTCAATCCTCACATCATTATTCACGTTTTCTTCAACCACATCATCTATAATCAAAGGTCATTCATCATCCCGCAACTCAACATCATCATCTACAACTAGCTTTCTCTTGAGGCATTCACATCATCTCCTTTCCCATTTCTTGTTGTAACCGTCATCACATGATTATTGTTCCCGCCCTTCGGGTTCACTACCGTGTCACTTGGTAGAGCACTCTTGGGGCGAGTGTTTAAAGCTTGAGAGACTTGGCCTAATTGTACCTCCAAGTTCCGGATTGAGGTATTGTGTGAAGCCAATTGAGCATCAGAATCTTGGTTCTTTTTCATTATTTGCTTGAACATTCGATTATACCTATATCACTCCTAGAAGAACCAGGGCCTTGAGAAGTGAAAGGGGTGGATTGCTTGGTTGTTGGTGCATTGGGGGCCTTTGAAAGCCTTGCCCCTGGTTGCCTTGGTTCCTATCGTTATTACATCCGCCTTGAATATTGTTGTTTCTCCAATTATTGTAATTTCCATTCCAATTGCCTTGGTTGTTTTTTCGGTTCCCCCAATTATTATTTTGGTTGTTATTGTTCCAATTGCCACCTCTTTGTTGTTGATTGTTGTTGTTCCAATTGCCACCTCCTTGTTGTTGATTGTTGTTCTTCCAATTGCCCCCACCTTATTGTTGATTGTTGTTGTTCCAATTTCCACCGCTTTGTTATTGATTGACTTAACTTTCTTGGGGTCACCATTGTTTGTTTGAAGAGTTGCCTCTATTGCCTTGATAATTGTTAACATATTGAACCTCCTCGCATTGGTCATCATAACACGCACTTGAAAAACCACCACTATCATTATCATATTATTCACAACTCCCTTGATATTGTTGTCCTCTTTTTCTTTTCTTAAGCATATTGACACCTTCCATGGCGTTGACTTGGCGTGGATTTTTGACTTGTTGCAGTTGCGCCTTCGCCAATTGGTTCATAGTATTAGTGAGCTAGGCAATAGCTTGACCATGATCATGCAATTCTTTATGCAAATGGATGACCGTAGGGTCACCTTGAAACACGTTTTCTCTACTTTGCCATACTAAAGAAATGTCGGTCATTTCATCAAGTACATTACATGCCTCGTCATAAGAAAGTTTCATAAAATTGCCCCAGGCCAATTGGTTCACAATGCATTGACTTGTGGTATAGATGCCATGATAAAAAGTTTGTTGAATCATTGCCTCATTCATATTGTTATTCGGGCACTCTTTCACCATAGTACTATGCCGTTCCAAAATTTCATCCATTGGTTCTATTGGTCCTTGCTTGAAGGATAAAATTTCATCTCGAAGTGCCGCCATATGACTCGGTGAGAAGAACTAGCCTATAAATTTATCCGCCAACTCATCCCATGTTGTGATGGAATGGTTGGGGAATCCCTCAAGCCAATCTAAAGCCTTTCCCCGAAGTGAGAACAGGAAAAGTCTCAATCTCAGCGCATCCTCAGACACATTCGCCTGCTTGCTCCGCCAGCATGTATCTGCTAACCCCTTTAGATATTTGTAGGCATTTTAATCTGCAACACCCATGAAGTACCCACGCTGCTTAAGTAAGGTCAATATCACATTGGTTATTTGAAAATTCCTTGCCCGGATTCGGGCACGGGCAGGGACAATAGCACTCGCACACCCTTGATTCGGCAATATTCTGGGAGCCGCTATGGGAGGTGGCAGAGGATGGTGTAGAATATTAGCATTTGGAATTGTATTTGCATTCCGGCCATTTCGTTGTTCTTGAGATGCTAGAGGCACCTCATCTTGCTCAAGATCATCTACCTCCTCCCCTGCTATCACGTTTCCAAGAGGATCATTAGCATTTAAAGCCTTTTGGTACCTGAATAATCGATACTAACAAATAAGTGACAAAGAAGAAAACAAGAACAACACACAAAAATAACTAAATAGATTGCTAAAATCGTTAGCTCCCCAGCAACGGCGCCAAATAATTTATCACAGCCAACTCCGCACTACCAAAGAGTAGAAAGAGAGGGTCGCAATAGCTTTTACCCGATTTTGGGTAGGAATCGAATCCCCATAGAGATAGGATTGGAGTTAAGTATCTACCTAGCTAATAATTGTGAGTGTGTTCTTAATTGATCTTCTCATCTTTTTTTGGGGTTTTCTTTAACAGTCTAAGATTATCAACTACTAATTATGCTAAGTGAAAATTACAAGGAGTTGTATCTAATGCTTTCAAACGCACTAGGGTAGTGAGTTTTACCTAGGTAGCTAATTGATGGGTAATTGCTTCTATGGCATGCTTGACATGTTTGGGGAAATGTGCTATAACCGTTGCACGATTTTACCCACTCTCACATCTCTCAGTAGAGAGAGTGATTTTACCCAATTGACTTTCTCAAGACCAAATGGGTAGGCAAATTTGCTCAAGCAACTAGGGTTCAAGTCTAGTAATTACTCTCTCTAGGTTTAACCCTTTAATTGGGACTATCAGTTCTCTTGAGTCCATCCCAATTCATTATTGGATGAATTTTGAATATTTAGGCTCTCTTTCTCAAGAAGAACCAAGTCAGCTAACCACAAACCAGTATTTGCAACCACCAATTCATAAATTAAACCATAAAATTGACCCAAATAACAAATGCTCATAGTCAATCTAGCCTTAAATTGCAACACCCACCAATAACCCAGACTAGGGTTGGGCCACAACCCTAGCAAATGGGTTTAGCCACTCATGCTAGAAGAAGAAAATACAGAACAGATGAAGAAAAACGCATATTAGTTAAAAACTAAAGAAAATATAGAGAAGCTATGTTAAAGTTAATATAAGACGCCCAAAATGGATCGAAAATAACGTCTCACGAGTGCAACTATTGTTCTGTGGTATCTGATTTCCTAAAAATGGCAAAATGTACTATTTATACTAAGCAAGAAAAATTGGACAAAAATGCCCCTACGGGACAGTGCGGGCTGCACAAAATCGACTGCGGCCACACTAGGCTCTTGGACTTGCAATCTTGGCTCTCTGAACTCAAGATCTATGGACTGCGGCAGCGGATGTCTCCAATGCGGTCCGCACAATAATGACCGCGGACCGCGATAACTTGAACCTGGGAATATGTCCTTTCTCTAAACTTCTCTTCCGCGGACCGCACATTATGGTAGTGCGACCGCGGAGCCTTCACTGCGGACCGTGCAGAATGGTGTGCAGTTGCGTTACTTGAAGCCTTAGATTCTGACTCTCTAATCTCTCTAGTGTGGACCGCACAAAGAGTAGTGCGGCCGCACTAGGCCTGTTCTTTTTGGGATTATGTTGTAAGAATTTATAATCAAATCATAAGCAAGAAGGAGCATGAAATATATCAAAATCCCTAGTTATCCCACCACTAAGCCGTAAGGCCTTATTTGTAGCTTGCAAGGCCTCGAAGTTTGTAACCATATCGCTTTTATTCCTTCTTCGATCCTTTCACCCAGTTTGATAATGTAAAAGAATTTATGGTTCTCAACCAACATGAGTCTTTCATTATATTGTGGGTCCTGAGTTCGGATGAAAAATTTGTTCATTTGTTCTTCCTCTAAGGTAGATCTGACCTTAGCAGCTTCTGATCTCCAGCGAGTAGCATACTCTTGGAATGTTTCCGTGGGCTTCTTCTTTAGGTTCTGAATGTAGAACACATCTAGTGCATTTTCTTTGTTGAATCTGAACATGTCCATAAAGTCGAATTCCATACTCACCCAGTTCAACCATTTCTTCGGGTCTTGGCTAATGTACCAAGACAGAGCATCTCATTTTAGACTCCTCATGAAAAGTTTCATATGGATCCTCTCGTCTTTCCCTACTCTGACCAGCTTGTCATAGTATGTTCTCAAATGGACCCTCGGATCATATGTACCATCAAACATCTCGAACTTGCGAGTCTTGTACCCATTCGGCAGCTCAACATCAGGTTGCATGTAGAGATCTTCATAGTTCAAACCCTCAATTCCCTTGTTTCCTTCGACGCCTAGAATTCGGTTAGTCAGTTTCTTAAGTTCTTCAGCCAGGTTCCTGAAGAGAGAGTCTTTATCATCAGACTCGGGTGTGCTTGAGATGGGTTAGGTAGAGTGTGGCATGGTCTCCACATAGATGGAGGTGTTGTGATGGGTATGGAAGTGCTCATTTGTGGAGTTCAAGGGTTTCTGGAATGAGCAGCAGAGTATTGTTGGAAGTGTGGAAAGTATTGCAGTGGTAGTGAGGAGCGAGATGGTTTAGTGGTTTTGGGATATCTTGTGATGGTGCAATGTCTGAGTGTTTGGGAAATTAACGTCTCAGGTTGTGAGAGAAAATGACAAATTTGCCAAATGTTGAACCTAATCATGTTCTTCCTGGAATTTCAATAGTTTTTTTCTTGAGTTGGGATGCACTTTCTTTGGAAACCTGAGTACCATGAGTGACCTCTACCATGTCAGTTGAGTTTTCCTTTCTAGTGTTGTTTGAATCTTCCATCTTCCCTTTGTTCTTGTTTCTGACGGGACTAAGAGGGGGAGTGGGTCAAGGGTCCCTGGATCTCGTGGAATAGCATGATGATGCTAGAGTGCACGAACTAACCTTAGGAGAGGGGAATAAAACAAAAATTAAATACAAAAGGTAACAAATTAGTGAGGATTATAAGAAACTTTTGCGATATTTAAACACATTATGCAAGTGTAAATTGTGTCCAAATTTGGGAACCTCTTTGTGCCCAAGGTAGACCTAGCGACAAATAGATTTGGAGAACTTAGAATGCTAAATGCCTAGTTTTATTGATAGAAATTAAGACGAATCCCAAATCGACACTAAACAAGCAGGAATAAAAGTCATTAATGGCCATTGGCCTTATTACATTTGATAAAAAAAAGATAACTCCTATCTATTTTGTCCCAGAACGACCTTCCCCAGGTTGAATGCTCTCAATTATCAAATCCTCCAGTTCGCGTAGGTTCGCCAGTAAAAATGCCTTTCCTAGGTATTCTCCTCCCTCAGGTTTCTAGCAATTCGTGGCTCTCTTCCTCACTTTTCCTTCCAGTTCCAGCAAACTGTATTCCAGATATTCCAGCTTTTCGCTAGCTTTGGTGGCCCTTTATTTCCATTCATTTATTTGGCCATTTGATGAAAGACTCCTCCACTAGTCTAGCAAGAGTGGGGGTGTGCTAATCATACTGAAACTGGGGACCTTGCGCCTTATATTTATGTAAGACAAAGGGTTAGTCCCTTACCCTCCCCCCCCCCCACCAGACTCGACTATTTAATATCAACAATTGGCATAAAAGCATTTAGTTCTCCAAATAAATGCACAGATCGTGACAATGTCCATTTGGGTGTTAGGGAAATCCACTGGACTTTGGACAAGGCTGTCTAAAAGAGTTATCATGCGGCAACTTAACTGACTCGGTTAGGTTTGACCATGATGCATGCACAATTTAAAAAGAGTAAGGTTTGTACCGGGGTTTAGACTGGTACCCTTGAGCGGACAACTCAAGGGGGAAAGGCATGGAACCGTTGACTACACCGTTAATCGACTGGTTTTACTGCAAATATGCCTTTTCCAAATTTAGGGGGTGATAATATCGGAAGAGTGCAACCACTAATTATAATCGTTGCCATATGATTTTGTTTGGTACGAGTGGAGTATGATGCTGAGCATGATTATGCAATAGTTAAAAGCATGTAGTCATGTATTTGCACGTCTAAGAAAGCAGTAAATACAACAATTTGATAATAAAAAGTGGGCAATGAAGGAATGCAGTAAAGGAAAGAAACAAAAAGACAAGTCAGTTTTGAAATCGAAAAGGAAATTGAATGCTTAAAAGAAATAAACAAATAATTGCACGTAAAGAAGCATAAGTTCACAATAATAGTCTGAAATGGAGAAAGCCTAAAAATTCCTAGCAGAGTCGTCATGCTATCGCACCCCCTTTTTCTCGCGAAATCGGGTTTATGACATTTGGGAGGACAACTAATTCCTCTTGGGAATTGGGTTTTATTTGAAGAAGCGCCACCTAATGATTAGGGTGCAATAGGACACCAAGAGAGTTTTGTTGAGTAACTAGAGAAAGGGTATGAATTGAAATTATTCTAAGGGGAAGGTATTAGACACCCCTCAAAATCCACGAGTGTGGTTTCTGGTCAGACTATTATAGTAAATTTAGATGCAAACAACACGTAGACAAATAAAACTCCAAATAAGAAGGGGTTTTCGCATAAGGGTTTACAAACAAACAAAGTTGAAAAGAACAAAAAGAAAGCTAATTAAAAGAAAGAGTTTGAAATTTTTTTAAAAGAGACAAGAATTAAGGAAAATGGGGTCCTAGGTTTATTAACAATATGTATCACCCCACACAGTTCCAGGTAATCACTCCTCAATGAGGGGCTACACGTGGAATTATCACGTGATCATCATATACATATCTACCGTTCCCGCCCTGTTAAGGTATTAAAATGATCTCGTGTACTTATTGCATGCTATTACTCGTCCCAACCCTTTCAGTCCCCAGGGCATTTGGGACTACTAATCCTAAGGGGGAGGGATGTTAGGCTTATTTGTGGTTTTAAAAGCAAAAATTCTAAGGTGACGTACAAAACATGCATATCAAGTTTGAGGAGGGGGAACACATAACAAACAAAGGCTCAAATATATCCCCTTTAAATAAAGAAACACATAATTAGCATGGCATACACATACTAGTTAAGGTATGATTAAGTACTAGACAAGCAGGAGCTTAATGGTTGAGGTAGACTCATTTATTATGTAATACGGATAAGAAACCCGAATCAGGTCTGCCCGCTGGTTGTAGTCATTAACGAGATTGATTTAATTTATAACTTTTCCCTTAGGCTTGCCTAAGTGTTGGACAAGGATCCTACAGGCATGGTATCTATTGAATTCATAAAGCAATGAAATAACAAGGTTTAAGGTAAACTGGCCACGTACTGTTAAAGGGTAGTCAGATTGTAAAAAGAAGGGCCAGTTTTTAACGAAGAATATAAGTTCTACAGCTAACAGTCCCTGTTGTTACTGATCTTAGTTCCATATGTGAATGAAGTGGCTCAGATTCTATTAGGAGTTCCTATAGGCAAGCTTTCTAAGCGTAGTTGATATTTGAACATGGTATAAAATACAGAAGACTCACTTTAACTTATGAACATGATATCTAAGTGCAGAAATTGTGAACATGTTATTTAAGTGTAGTTGATTGTTTAAGACCTATGATCATGATATCTAAGTGCAATTTATTGTTTAACACCTAGGAACATGATATATAAGTGCATTTGATTGTTTAAGACCCATGGACATGCATCTATGTGCAGAAAATGTTTAAGGCCTATGAACAGAATATCTAGATGAAAATGGATATATATGATTCAAAAGGTCCTATAGGCATATTTTCTCTATGCATATGCAGAATTCAATCTTCCAGATAAAAATGGATATACAAGATTCAGAAGGACCTATAGGCATGATTTCTACATGTATGCAAATTTAAAATACCTATAGGCATGGCATCTACCCCTTTTACATACATAGTTACCCGCCCCTTTTTACTAACTAACCCCAAGATTTTATTATAAATTATTACATCCCGGAATAAAGTAAAAAAGATACATCAGAAAATATAAATAAAAGTACAACTAAAGAGAGCCTGATTCAGACTTCATATCTGAAATATGAGGTAAACTAACTCCATGATCATGATCCAAAGCCTTTCTCCCATTTGAGTGAGGCAAAGTTCCCTCAGAATCTCAAAGGAACTCCCGGCAATGCTCACACCCAAATGTATTATTAGATTGGGACAAGTGCAGTGTGGAAAGGCCAACCCTCAAGTGTCCAAGTTCAGAGGGAACTCAGAGAGTCCCAAAGCAAGGCTCACAAGAGGGTGGCAGAACTTAAGGTTAAGAAAGTGTGCAAGTGCATATCACATTGCTAAAAGGGAAAAGGAGAGGGAAATAGCTACTAAGAAGCATACATAAGGGGTTCAGGGAATAGGGAGATTGTAAAAACTCAATTGCTTAGGCAAGGGTGATTCTAGGCATGCCTAGCAATAGAGAGTGCTAGCACACCTATAAACCTGCAAGAATACATGTTATTAGAGGCTAGGATCCCAGGGGATCAAATTTGATTCATGGACAATAACTTGCATTATTACCATGCCTCAAACCATAGCTTAAACACATAGCGGTAGGGGTTCATAGTAGAACAGGCCAAAAGAAATCAATATGCTAGAATGAATGGTGAACTATACATAAGCACTACACAAGGATAGAAAAGCAGTAAATAAACACATTGTTGTATTGCTAAAACTTAAATCAGGACATACCAGTTTCAAATAAACAAATAGAGAGAAAGCAAGCAACAGGTCTTGTAACATGCTACAATATAAGCAAACAAGAGGGAATACTTTTGAGTGTAAGTGTAAGATTAGAAAGACTACCTAGTGATGGATATTTGTTAATGAAAGAGTCGTGTATTTATAGTGTGAAAATTATGCAGAAATAAGGTAAGAATATAATTAGGATCTGGGTATCAAATAAAATCAATTAGAAGAAGAACTTCTTTAATTAAGGAATTTAAATGGTAATGAGCAAGAAAATTATTTATGGAAAGAGATCCAACAAGCGTTTTGTTCAAAGTAGGAAATTAGGGGTAAATATATAAGAAATTACTTAAGGGTAGATCATTGAAACACACGGTTACATAAATTAGGTAAAAAACCAGCTAGTAGACAGTAAATCAAGGATCAGAGATTTCGTAATCTCTGGTCCATGAATGAACCAAGTCAGAAAAGCTAAGGAAAGTTTTTGACTTAAATCGAGTCATAAGGAAATCAACGAACAAGGAAAGAAATCAATCAAACCTATACAAAGAAATTCTAAAATCAATAAAAATGGAATGCCATTTTAGAGGGAAGTTCAGCACATATAAAGAGCACACAAACATGCTAAGCTGAATTTAGGGCAAAGAAAAATGTCATGCTATTGAAAAATCAGTAGGTAATAGACTATAGGATCATGATAGTCACATAGGTCAGCAATATAGAAGAGAGATAGTATCAAATAGAATACAAAAGGTCCAGTTTAAAGACCTTAGAAGAGTTCAGTGGAGAATCAGAATTGTTTAAAGAAACAGAGGTTGAAACAAACATTTCAAAACTCAGTTGAGAAACACATGAAACAAATTTAGAAACTCAAAATAGTTAGAGTTTTTTAAATTAGACAATTTCAAAGATGAAGAACAAGCATATCACATAGCCCATGTTCTCAAACTCGGATGAATCCCCCAAAATCTAGGGTTTAACCATCAATCAAGTGCAGAGATAAGAGGATAAGTAATCAAGGAAAAAGATACTGATTAAAACAGGTTCAGCGGTTTCAGAAAAGAACTGATACCTTTAACATGCTCTTTCAGTAGTAGGAACTCGTGAGAAGCATAGTAAAAGAACAACATGTGCAACACAGTAGAGGAACTCAAAGAAACATAGTAGAAGAACTGATAATAAACCTAATGGAAGAAACTAATAAGAACGGCAGGAGAAGCATATTAAGAATCATATTGGAAGAAACTTAGCAAGAACACAATAGGAGAAGCTTATAAAGCCACAGTAGAGAAACACATAAAACCAGTAGAAGAAACAGATAAGAACATGGTCAAAGAAACAAAGCAAGAAACATAGTATAAGAAATTCACAAAGAACATAGTAGAGAAACATAAAAAACCAGTAGAGGAAACTGATAAGAACATGGTAGGAGAAACTAAACAAACAAGGTGAGACCACCATAGATTCAGGCCCGGAGGTGGCCGGAAAAGGTGAGGAAAAGCTCATCAGAGTGGAGGGGGAGGTTCTAAATAGAGCCAGAGAGAGGGAGATAGAGACAAGTGAGGAATGAGAGGGGTTTTGGGAGGGTCATTTGGTTTAATTTGGTAAGAATGGATTTGGACCACTGACCAAAACTAATCAACGGCCAAGATTTAATTTCGGCGAGGTCGGGTAGATTTAGGGATTGGGCTTGGGTCTTTGGGTTGGTTCAATTTGGGTTGGGTATTTATCGGGCTAAATTAGAAGGCCAAATTTGGCTATAAGTTAAATATTCCTTTTTCCCATTTAATTTATAAAAAATAGTAAATAAATTTCTAAAAACTAATAATTATCAATTTAAAAATATAAAATTCCATTTTATAAACATGAGACGAATTTAAACCTAAAAATAGCTAATATCGCAATTATGCAATTTTATCCTTAAAATAATAAAATAAATTTGTAAAAAATGTGTAAAATTATCTTAGCTATATTTTAGTATAAATACGAGAATCCAATAAATGAATCACCAAAAATGATAATTTTGATGACAATTATTGGGTTTTTCTTAATAAAAGGGTGAAGTAAATTAATTTAAAAAAATTTGAAAAATTAAGAAAAAATAATGTAACCTTGGGATATACTTATATATTCCTATATAGGATTTTGAAGGTATTTTGCATATTCAAAAATAAAATAAAAAATTGAGTATCAACAACGAGCTTAGGACGTAATAAACCCTTTGGTTTTTAATCGATCAATACAATATACTTTGAGGTTTTTGTTGATCCTCGAGCTGAGCTGGAAGGTAATCTCGGAATGTTGAGATTCTAGAGCTCGAGATAGGTGAGAGGAAGGTCTCGATATGAAGTAAATCCTTAGATTTCCTTTCAGTCCCTAGGTGGGGAAATTCTCTACCTCGGGTAGCCTTTGGGCTTTTATAGTCGAGCATCCATTTGCTCCAACTTGTAGTAAAGATAGCCTTTAAGCCTTTTCACAATCTTCAAGTGTGTGATTGTTCAAACTCAGATAGCCATTGAGCTTAGTGATCGAGTGGATACCCTGCTCGAACTTGACTTATAGATTGCCCTTTATGATTTTTAACGAATTAATCCTTGATGTTTTTATCCTAATGAAAATATCACAATGTCAATGGTTGAAAAGATTAAAAAGTTGCTATTTGTGTGATTCTTAAAATCATTAATTTGATGCGGCTGTTTCTCAGCACACTTAAGTTACCTTTATAAATAGACAGATTCCACAACCTTGAAAACTTTATTCCCATATTATTTTCAAAGTCTTATTACCCTTTTTCAATCTCCTTGAGCTATCTCTTCTCTTCGCAATCAACACTCTTCTTTTTCCTGGATCTTCTGCATTGCGGAGGCTAAAAACTCTAAATTGGTTTCCCAAAAGGAAAAAGCTTCATTATCTTCTCGATCGGCCAAGGGTAAACAAGTAGTGCCTCCTCGTACCGAGGAATGTATTCCCCTGCCATGATAAATAACATCCGATTTTAAAATTGAGAAACCTGTTTCGACACACCGGCCGATGCAAGTCTATGTCTCGATATACTTCTCTGGTGACCAAGGCAGAGCTTAAGTAAGTAAAGGAAGATTCTAAATGGGACAATAAAAAAATAGTGTTTTCTTTCTCTGAGGAGGACATCACTTCGTATTAAGCGGGGTACCTAAGCGTATACACCTACCCATTTATGTTGGGCCCTACGATTCCGGATCAGGGTCCCATAGATGCAGTTATTAATGATGTTTACCAATGATACCGAGTGATGCTCGTCCAGGTCTTCCCCTCCTTCTGGAAAATCGTTTACTTAATCAGGTTCTTTTTTAGCCAAATCATGAGAATGCCCTTTATCCTCGATCATCTAATCAGACTATACCGTCCCCGACTTTATTATGGGGGCTTGATAAAATTGCAATGCTGATCCTTAACATCTCTCTTTGCTAGTATCGATGAGGACAAAGACCATGGGTGGATGACTCAGTGGCAATTGATGTGGCTCAATCCAGAGCTGAAGAAATTCCCAAGTGGAGTTCAAACAAAGTCCTTGAAACATCATCCTGAATGAAAGCACCTTGCCTAGGAGATCATTTGGAGGGCGAGGCCAAATGTCCTGAAACTGTCCTCTTCAGATAAGAGAAAATTCCCCAAGTGGATCACTTAGGGTGATCAATGTGAATGATTCACTTCCTGGTACCGAGTTCTTCGAGGGACAAATTCTAGATGCCCATAATATGTGGCCTTTTGAAGAGGAAGCAAGCCACAAAGGGCATGACATCTTTTGAGAATGTCTCACAGGGTTTGACGATGGTCCCAACCCCAATGCCTCTTTTGGTTTTGATGAGGCTCGTAATCTCTTTAAACAAGTGAGTTTCTTATTTTTTATGCATGCGCCTTTATTTTAGTTGTTTTAAATCTATCTTTCCTCTTTTTTCATGAAGGCTGTGGTGCTCTATTACAGGGAATTTTCCAAGTACCAAGCTGATCTTGCTCAATATGAGGCTGAGCTTAAGAAGACTTTAGAGGAGAGGCACGTTGTCAAACCCCGCTACGCTAAGAAAGAGAGGGAGATTTATGGTCTTCGAGTTGAATTTATGCAGGCATGCCCAGGTTGAGCCGAGTATATGGAGATGGTAACAATGCCCTTGAAGTTCTGTTACATACTTGTTTATTTTAGTGATTGACATTTTTAATTTCGCAGTTTTAGCACAAGGCCGACTTGGAGGCGCATCTTCGGGAAGAGCAAAATATTGAAGAATCCAAGACCTTGGAGTAGAGGCAAGGCATGGATAATCTTGCCTCTAAGAAGGGAACTCTAAGAGATCAGTTGGCTTCGCTTTAACACCAGCTTCGAGGTGTGAAGGAGGAAATCCTAGCTCGAGGCCTCGAAATCGAGCAGATTAAAGCTAGATCCACGGCCGAGCTAGCCAAGGCCAAATCAGATGTTGCGGTAGTTATGACTTCTTATCGAGCCGATGTCGAAGCTTCTAATTCTTGGTATCTACGGTAGATGGTAAGTTACCAAGTGCCCTTGACCATGCTAGGCGTCAATCCCTGAGGATGACCCTCGAGGAGATACATGCTCGCGGCTTTGATCTTTCAGCCAATATTAAAACGGAAAAGATTTTGGAAGAAGAGGCAGTCATTCTTCTTTTCGATGAAGATGATCCAGCTAGTGTTTCTAAGAGTAAAAGAGACAGGGATGAAGTCCTGGAGGATGAGGCTCAAATATGCGACTCCTGAAGATGCAATTGCTAAGGATGTGACTTCGAAATAGTCTTAGGTTGCTTTATTTTGTTTTATTGTAAGCTTCCCTTGTGTAAATATTTCTTGTAATCATATTTTAGAAATACGAGGGGAACTATTTATCTTGTCTTTGGTTACTGCTGGATATAACATTGTCTTTAATTATGAAAGACTTCATTTGAATGATTAGTCCGAGGATCGATTTGGGTTTCAGGGAATTACAAACCCTAGGTCTTTGTCGATGCGTATAATAATTTCTGGACTGAGTTTAACTCAATCCGTTGTAAGCTCAAAATATTGTGAACCTCGAGTCTGTATCGAAATGAAAGTGGAGTCTCGAACTATAAGTTTTTGGCCCTTAAGCTTTTCAAGATTGCCCCTTAGGTTCTTATATATCGACACTCAGGCTCTTCTAACCTAGCCTTAGGCTCTTTTAAAATTAGCTTTTAAGCTCTTTATATTGTGATGTTTCGGCCTCTAAAATGGCTATGTAATTTTTCCCTTATTTCGGCTAATAGACTTAGTGAAATTCTAGTTATGCCTTAGCATGTGTTTTTGTACCCTTTGGATTTTTTGAAGGCTCGCCGTATCAGAACCTTATTGGTCATTTACTTTGCGTAACCATAACCGAATACCTCTTACAGGTTTTCTGAAGTTGGGCGTTATCAAAGCCCTTAGATTATTCGAGGGCAAATTTATCGGACCCCTTAGATTTTTCGGGTGCTGAATTTATCGAAGCCCTTCATATTCTACTTTTGTAGCCTGATTTAATAGTTTTTTAATAGTTGGAGGCGTTTAATTTATAGCGGAAGTTGGACGTCTCTGAGCCAAATTATTTCGGTCGTAGACTTTTCATATAATCGTAGTCTTTTATATGGTCGTAACCTTTTCATAGTACCGTAGTCTTTTATATGTCCATAGCCTTTTCAAAGGACCGTAGTCTTTTATATGGCCATAGCCTTTAGTCCCTTACTTTTATGGCCTTGGCTTTAATATCAAGGGGATGCATCTTCGAGATGTTGTGAGCTCGAATGTGCCTCTTTAAGGTCTTATAAATTTGACGAAATGTGCATCTTCGAGATGTTACGCTGATGGTCGATAACAGTCCCTGAGTGTTCAGGCGCATTCGGGATTTTGGCCCTTGAGCCGTTAAATGTGAAAATAATAGGCTTCTCTGAGGCACAAAGTGTTTTTATATAATAAAAATTCTTCTTCAAATAATTGATAAATGCATACTTGTTTTGCCACTACGGGCTCGAATATTCTATGTGGATGAAGTTCTTTTGACCGTTTGGCCCATTGCAATGTTCCCTATCGGAGCCCTCCTTTTCATGAATTATTTTCTTCGAGGATATAACCTCTGATGGTGATGCCCCCAGTATTCGAGGTTGAGCAAAAGGAAGCCTTGAATACTTTGTTGAATGTTCCTTAGGTAGCATATAGGTGTTGCCTTGTTAAAAATCTCGCATGGTAAAACCCATTTGTGACAAAATCTGAGCCAAGGAAAAATGATTGCAACGTATGCTTCAAAGCCTATCACCTTCATGTAAGAAGGGGTGTCTTCGAGATTGTGAGCCTTTGAAAGCTCTTATTGTGCCGATCTTGTAAGATCCTTCACGAATGACTCCGGGGCCTTTCCTTGGGGATGATTCTTAATGCCTCGATATGACACTATGAGGCCGAGAAATTCACTCGTGCCAACTTTGAAGGAACGCTTCTTAAGGTTGAGCTTCGTGCCGCGTCGCCCCAAAACGTTGAACGTTTCCTGCAAATGAATTAAAAAAGAAATGCGCACAGGGGCCTAAACAATCGTATCATCAACATAGGTTTTTGTTATTTTACCTATCCATTCTTCGTACATCCTGTTGACTGGATGTTGATACGAAGTTTTTCGAGTTGGGGGCCTCCCTTTTTGTTTTAACAGGTTTAAACCTAGGACTGCTACTCAGTGTCTGTATGGTGATTTAGGGTTGAATCCCTGTCATATCTGAACAGGGCCAAGCAATGCGATCTATATCATCAATAATAAATTAAATGAGTTTTTTCTTGAGTTCAGGGGTTAATCCCGTTCCCAGGTGTACCTTTATTTTGAGCGGTTGACTTGGTAGCATCAAGCTGCTGGAGGACAATGAAGGACCTGATTATCCTACTTCCGTCTAGACTTGGAGCTGTGATTGCTACTTAGCCACAAATTTATCTTTATGGCTCGGCTTCTCCAAGGTCAAGGATTATGATATCGGTACTGCTTCATCAATCGCAAACATCTCTTTTGCAGCGTGCTATTCTCCGTAGACCATTTTTACTCCTCCTTTTATCGGTAACTTCATCATCTGATGGAGGATCGACGCTATTTCCCTCATTTTGTGTATCCATGGCCTTACGAGGAGTGCGTTATACCTCATATCACCTTCTATGACATAGAACTTGGTGTTCTGTATGGTCCCGACTACATTTACTGACAAAATAATTTCTCCCTTTGTTGTTTGACTTGATATGTTAAAACCATTCAGTACCCGGGATGCAGGTACAATCTGATTTTGCAGGCTGAGTTATTTCACGACCCTCAATCTGATTATGTTCGTAGAGCTACCTGGATCTACTAAAACACGTTTAACCTGAAATTCCAAAGGATATAGAGTTTCGAGGCGTCGTTTTGAGGCTGGGATATGTCCTTTGCTTCCTCATCACAGAATGATAGGGCGTCCTTGGGCACATAGCGCTGAGTCCATTTCTTTTTTATAATTGATACTTTGGTACATTTGAGTATAGGTCCCTATAGGACGTCGACTCCATCGATGATCACGTAAATGACGTGTTGAGGTTCTTCAGGTTCATTCTTCCTGTTTGTATCTCTTTCTCGGAAATGGTTCTTAGCTCGGTCACTAAAAAATTCCTGAAGATGCCCTTCGTTGAACAATCAAGCTACCTCCCCCCAAAGCTGCCTCCAATCCTCGATCCTTTGCCCGTGAGTACCATGATACTTACATATTAAGTTGGGATTCCTCCGAGAAGGGCCGGTCTGTATAGGCTTAGGCCATCTAGTATCTCTAACTTTGCCAATGGCTTAGACGATACCCGAGGCATCCACATTGAGGTTGTATTCTAACAATTTGGGTACCTATACCGGTCCCAAGCACCTGTCGAATCAGTTTTTCTCATGAGTCCCTGGTCATTTTGGCCTCGATCTACTCTTTTATCATTTTGAAGTATATTACGCCTTGAAATGTTCTTTCTATCTTCAATGTACGGTTGATATCTTTCCTTGTTGAATCTTGATCCCCGGTCTATGTCCCTCGGGGTCTTGCCTGCGAATCTGTTATGATGAACTGAGCCCGAAGGGTTCCCAGTCGGTCTTCCTCGGACCTAATTTTTGATTGATAACGATTGTGCACATCCAACCATGTCACTTCAGGATATTAAATCAAGTTATGATTCAACTGTCGAGATGCAATTGAGCTTCTTTCATTCAAATCTTGCATGAAGGCCTAAACTGCCCAGTCATCGGAGACTGGTGGTAATTCCATCCTTTCCATCTGAAATCAGGACACGAACTCCTTTATCATGTGCTAGACTTGATTAAGCCTGAAACCAAAGATTCCTTGACAAGAAAAAGTGTGAAGAATAATGTGTGTTATCAAAATACTAGCACTAAAATGATCACTATTATATTTAACCCTACGGTGGGCGAAAAACTGTTTACCTCAAAAAATATGAATACCAATTAAAGATAAGTTTTGATTTTAAAGATACGTAATATACTCTAATACTAATGGTTATACAAGTAACATGAAGCTTAAGTAAGAAGAAAAAGTGAACCAAATTAGTATTGTTGGTGCAATATGGGCCTCGATCTCGACTTTCTTGGGGGCCTGGAGGTCAGCTAAGAGCAATAAAGTATGAATAATAAAGTAAAAATAATAAAGCTAAAAAACACTTGTGAGCATGTTAAATAAGAAAGAGCACGGTATAATATTCTAATGCGGTGTATAATGTGAGATGATCCTTACAAAATGATTGGGGTCCCCTTTATATAGGAGGAGAAACCGCCAATAATAGTACATTCCTAATTGAGGTAAGAATTCTATTGGTACAGGTGTATAACAATCTAGTACGGACCTGTACCATTTCATACGTATCTTATCCTTTAATCTTTGCCCTGATCCACGTGTTGAGAAATTCCCGCACTTTCTTGAGTATCCTTCAGAGTTTACCACCCTCGATATAGGTCGTGCAAGGCCTTTGATCTGCTCTTTTGAGTTGTGTATCCTTTAGTCGGATCCGACACCTTCTTCGGGTCCCTTGGACTAGGACTTGTAGCATAATTTAAGACTTCAAAATCGAGCCCCTTGATTTTGACCATATATAAACTTAAATACATCTTTCAGGAGGATGCTCAAGATAACTCTTCGTATGCCTCCTTGAATAGTCTGTGGCCACCCACTTTAGATGAAGATTTAAGATTGGGCCTCAGTTCTTGCACTTTACTTTGTGAATTTCTTCATTTTCTTCTACCACCTCAAAGTGTTCCCAATCATATGAGCGCACTCTAGAAGTATGGGTATGATTTAACTTGAATTGAGAATTTGAGTTTGACAAATTAGATATAAGTGAAGAAGTATATTCATAGTTTTTCAAAAGGCTAAATTAGTAATTTATAAAAAGTATTATTTTTTTAAAAATATAGCCCAAAAAGGACTAATCTTGCAATCAACCCATTGGGAAACGGTCATATGACATTAAAAAAATAGAAATCTAGCCGTTAAAGCGGTCCGGACTTGTCCTCTTAATTGATTCTACGAGAATTTTGGTTGATCAGGTTTTACAGATCCAGTTAACCGGATGTATTAAGGTGAACGGACCAACCCTCCAAACCCAGCCCACCTGGCCCCTAAGTACTGGTCCGGACCAGTTCAGGTTTCAACTGGTCTAGGCTGGTATGGAAACGGGTCAACCCGGCTTGTTTGACACCATTATCTTAAACTTCTTCACCTATAATTTTAAACTTTTAGATTTGATACTCATATTGGTGGCAAAATGGATTAAAAAGTAATTAATCTACTCATTTATTCACTAAAAAATAGATTGAATAATGAACGTTTTAAAATAGATTCAAATATGGATAAAATTCTTATTATCCACTTAAAAAATAGATAACCAATGACTTTAACTTTTATATTTTCAAAGATTCATATTGGGGGTTCCTCAAGTGTGGGAGATTTGAAATTCTCCCAAAATAATCATATTTAAGAAGCCACTGATAAAATCAATATTCATATTATCCGACTATTAACCAATTTTCTATTCATGTTAAATATGGATCGGATTGGATAATTTATTTATTTTTTATATTATCCATTTTCAACTCAACCGTTTGCCACCCCGATATACTCATTAAGATATTTCCACTTCTGATCATCACTAGAAGAAGCAACCTAGCCTTTGCTCGCGTCGATTGCATGCAATATGAATTTGATATTCTTGAGGACTACAATCGGTGGCGGACCCGCCTTATAGTAAGGCGTTTAGTTGAACCTGCTTCATCGAGAAAACTAATTATTTTCACCTGTTAATTTCTTCAGAAAATCATGAAAGCAGATAACACTGTAAAACAGGAACCCACTTGGCAAAATGGCAGCTATAAAGCAGCGGCAAAGATTGTTGAAAGTGGGGGTGAAGGTAACAAGTTCGAATTTGTGTGTTAGCGGAAACTCCTTTTTTTTTCTTTTTTTTTTTGTTTGTGAATTCTTATCATGTTAAATTTCTTACCGTATAAGATTTTTAAGTTGGTTAAATATTTTTTTGTTAAAATTAGTTAATTTGTTGAAGTAAAATTTGTTATATAGATAAAAATCTAGAAACTAAAAGTAATTATTTTTTTAATTCTCAACTTTGATTAAAAAGAGAGTCAATAACTTTATTTTGAGGTCACATAATAGAACAAAACTGAGTAGTGTGCAAATTCTATTTACCTTTGCCGCTTATACAAGTGGCTACTATGCTTTTGTTAGGATCGGAAAATTAGGCGTCATGCAGAAGCTAGTAAAAGCAAATTTTAAACAACGATAAAACAGACAACAAAAGAGAAATATACCAAAAGAGATACATACATTAAATTTAATGTAGTTCGATCAAGATAATTTATTGTTTCTTGATGATTTGACATGATAGATTTTCACCTACTTGTTTCCAACATCAATTGCACGAATCATAGTAAAACTTAATTCAGAAAAAATCCTTTCAATATTCAATAGAACAAACATTGGGAAAAATCAAAGAAACAAGAATAATTGGACACTCATTAGGGAAAGAAAAAAAAAACAGAAGCAATTGGACAAACGTTGAACCATCCTTGCAGCTTGAATAGGATGGCAAAGTAGTGATTACTATTCCTTATAAATTTAAGGAAGGCAAAAGATTGTTGAAAGGATTATTGAAATGACAATTCCTCCTTATCTCTCCCTTTCCACCTGTTAGGACATCCAATTGACCCATGTGAATCATTGCAGCTGCAAATTTCTTAGCCCAAATTGAACTATATCTTGCATTGAAGTTCACCATTTTTGCTGTTGTAGGATTGGCCAACAACGTCTGATCAGAAATCAACAGTCCCTTTTTACTCTTTAACGCCGCGTAGTATTTGTTATCCAGCCTATTTGGTGTCAGGACATCAAGATTTGCAGGGTTCGCGGCTCCTGTCCCGTTTGTAAGCGCCTCAGGCGGGCAAATGGACTTCAAGAAGTTGGCGTATTCAGGATCAATTGGCAGATTTTGTTGGTTGTTTTGAGGGTAAAGGCGGTTAGCAAAAACAGCGCAGTGAGCAATACCAATGGAATGTGCACCAGATAGTGTCACCATTTCATCAGCGGACATACCTTTTCTAGCAAAGCTCTTGACGAGTTCCTTGGCATCGACGAATGGAGAAGGAAGATTGGTTAATGTTTCGGAATCAATGGAAATGCGACCATCGCGACGTCCAGCTTCAACATTATAGTATATTTTACCAACTTTATAGGAACTGTCCCGAGCAGCAAAGGCAAGAATATCAGCACAGGATACAATTCCAGGGCATGCAGCCTCAAGTTGTGCTTTTGCTGCATCAACAACCTCGAAACCACGTAAACTGTTCTTGTTAGGAATACCTTCCTTCTCTGAGTTTGGTCCATCCAATAATACTGATGCATCACACCCCTGATTATTATATAAAGAACACACAGTAATAAGGAAATGTAAATACCAAAAGAAAAATAAAAACACCAGCATGCATGTGAAAATGAAATCAGTAACAGATAATCAGAGCGGAGATAAGAGTTCTAGCAACAGGTCCAGTAATTCTGGTATGTCTATATATGCATAAATAATTTAATTTCCAGATACAATAAGCTGCCTTCTCTAAAATTTAGAACCCATAAACTCAAAAATTTGCATACGTACCCTGACGAAGCAGTCATGAAAATGTAGCCTGATAAGGCCAGCAGCAATTCCTGGATTACGCGATACGGCTTTGTATACAACATTCTTCACAATTGTTTCAGCAGGAGGACAGCTATAACTGTAGAAACCTACTCTAAGTGGTGGCCATGTTGTTTGTTTCCCATAGGCAAGAGATGATACTGAAAAAGATAAAATCAGGCAAGTTAAAAGTGCTAAAACAGCCATTTTTGTTAGACTTCTAAACACTATGGTTTTTTCTTAGTAATTGGCTTTCCTTAAGAGATGGATATAACTAATTATGAACACATTGGAGTATTTATAGTATGAGAAATTCTTTGAACCAATCTATAATTTCAGGAGGAACCGTTCATATATGTTACAAAAACAAAACATGAATGCCTGTAATAAACCGTTGAAGTATTCTTGAGATAATATTGTCTGACCTTTGAAGGACAAATCAACTTCCACCTTATTTGAATATATTTAGCTTCACGTCTTTTTTTCCTTTATTTATTTTCCATTAGTTGCCCTAGAAGTAGAAAAGGAAAAGAGGAAACAAGAATAGAAAAGAAAACATTTTTTATTTGTGTTGAAGTATCAATATTCCTTGGAAATTGACTAAATTAACTGCTTTTCATATCCTTAGTTTGGAACATGACTCTTGGCAACGGATATATTGATGGAGAGCATAGCGATTAGCATGCGTCATACTTGATGTGAATTGCAAAATCCCATGATCCATTGCGTCTTTTGAGCGCAAGTCGTGCCTGAAACTATTAGGCCGAGGGCACGACTGTCTTGGTGTCGCGCATAGCGTTGCACAAACAATCTCCTTAGTTTTGAGTGAGAGTAAAATAGTACTACTAATAGAAATCATTACAAGTATTCTGCAAAATTAATTAAAAACCAGATTTCTCTCTATTATTTGTTGTCATATATTAGGAGGTCATAGGCTCGAGCCGTATAAACAGCTTCTGCAGAAATACAGGATAAGACTGCGTGCAACAGACCATTGTGGTCTCCCATTTCCTCGGACTCTATATATAGCGGGAGCTTAGTGCTCCGAGCTACCCTTTCTGTAACAAATAAAATAGAAATGGTAATTTCTAGTTTTTCGTTTAAACCGCAGAATATCTTGTGTCATGGTACTGAAAAAGAATTCCCTTTTGGAGATTGAGTTGGTCAGTTTATTTTATTAGTTGGTTGCCAATACGTGTAAAATTTCTTAGTTCATAGCCAATATGTCATATTCAACTCATTAGGATAACTTTCTTAATTTGTAAATAGGGGTTTGACTTCTTCTCATTTTGTAGTATTTTTATTTGTGAATTTGGTTCACAAACGCCATTACTATTCTATAACAAGTAGAGAAAGAAAATAGAAGGAATTTTGATTCTTTATTCTTTTTTATAAAATAAAAAGAAAAGGATTCTGCTTATACATATTTCTTTCGAGAAAAGCTACCAAATAGATTACATTAGGCATAGCCATCTAATGAATTTATTGAAATCAATTGGAAACGAATTTACTGAGCTGTAGGTTGGCATGATTTTTGTGCTATGTATCTTTCCTGGACTTGCAAAAGATGAAGGATACTCTAAAATGAGTAGTGTTCTTCATGTCAGCCATAAAGGTTGACTGGATAATGTTGTATAGATGCCCATCTTGAAAGGCTCCATGAAGATTGAATGCTGATAGTGCACTGCAGTATGTTTCTTAGGTTCCTTCAAACCAGTATTTAGTAGCTGTAATTCAAAGTAGTATCTGGTGAGATTGCTATGTTGTTTCAGTAGTATTTTTGTATTCCTGGAGGCATGTATGGATGAATAATTGGTGCAAATGGTACATTTTCATCAGATTGAGCACATAAGTGCTAATACCACTGATGGAAACTACACTTGTGGAGTTAAACACAATTGTACCTACAGATATGAGTATTATCAGATGCAACTATACAACATGAACATATAGGCTTGCTTCTCTGTTCCTCAAGTAGTGGTTTTCTGCTGATCTCAAACTCTATAGGTTGTTTCTGCATTGTGTAAAATGTGGTTGATGTTCTCCTGCAGCTCATAAGGTTATAGGACATGATCCGGATGAAGTATTGGAAATACAGTAACCAAAATAGAATGGGTACACATCTGTTTTGCAGATGATTTATTATTATTTTGTAGGGCTGATCCTACTTCTATTCAGCTTCTTCAAGCTGCTTTCTCCTCCTTTTCTGTGGCTTCTGGACTCTCATCTAACAAAGCTAAGAGTGCCATATATTTTGCTAGTATATCTCTTGCTGAGAAGGCAGATATTCTTGAAGACCTGGGATTCAACGAAGGGCATCTCCCTTTCAAATATCTGGGCATTCCATTACACTCAAAGAAGCTGAACATACATCAATACTTACCTTTGATTGAGAAAATCACTGAAAAAATTACCTGTTGGTCTACAAAATTTTTATCCTATGCTGGTAGATGTCAACTTATAAAGTCAGTACTATTTGGAGTTCAAACATATTGGTCTCAGATCTTTATATTGCCAAAGAAGGTGGTGAAATCAATTGAAGCTATTTGCAGGTCCTTTTTATGGACAGGCAATGGAATAGTGTCCAAGAGATCACTGATAGCTTGGGACAAAGTGTGTCGACCTGTTACTGCTGGAGGGCTAAACATCATTGACATCCAGACCTGGAATAAAGCAGCTGTTTCTAAATTGCTTTGGGACCTTGCTAGGAAGAAGGATTGTCTTTGGATTAAATGGATTCATTTTTATTACATAAAAAATGATGACATTGAAACAATGGCAAGTCCAAAGAATGCTTCTTGGATTTCTAGGAAGATCATTGACTGTAGAACTCAAATTATGAACACTCACAGTCTACAAGGTGATCTCATATCTAGGTTGCAACAGGTATGTAAGGCTGGAAAATTCCAAATCCATATTCTCTACCTTTCTCTGTTGCCAGATTTTCCTAAGATGGACTGGAGGAACTTGATGGCTACCCCAAATGTTTTGCCTCGACACTTATTTACTATATGGATGGCTGCACATGGTAGATTACCAACTGTTGATAGACTCCTCCAATTTGGGATTCAGGTGGATGCAGCATGTGTGTTTTGTAACCATCACATTGAAGATTTTGAACATTTGTTTTTTGATTGCTCAGTCACAAACAGAATTTGGAGCAAGATTTGTCATTGGCTGGGATATCATAGAAGGCCTGTTTGCTGGAAATCTGAATTAACATGGATATGTAGCAATGCAAGGAGCAAACAGTTCAAAAAAGCTTTAATTGCTACTGCATTTGCTACTACTGTTTCATTGATTTGGAGAGGGAGAAATGCAATACGATTTCAGAAACAACCTTTTGATGAAAACAAATTGTGCAGAGAAATTGCAATCCTTATTCATGCAAGAGGTAGAAGATGCAAGACTTGGTTAAAAGGACTGCGACAACTCAATTATTATCCTTAGTGTGGTTAGTTTTATAGATGATATGTAATAATATAGCTTGATAGCAGTGAATGATTGTATAGCAAGGTCAAAGGATTAGGATGTGGTAGTTAGTCTATACTACCACAAAAGAACACTCCATTGTATATTTGTTGATATTAATAGAAGCAATATTCATATTAAAAAAAAATGTCCTATGTGCAGTATCCAATTGAAGTGATTGTCATCTTCTTGGTACAGAACACTTGCAGAGTTCTTGATACATATCACCTGCAAAAACCTACTATAATTCACTTCAATTTCGTTTGTTTGGTTGATATTAACTGAACCTCTAGTTTGGATGCCGTATGATTGTACTGACTGGATTGCCTCCAATTGGTTGTCTTCCAGTTCAAATGACTACAAAATCTCCACTTATCAGAACTTGCATAGAGAATGCGAATTCTGATGCTCAACTTTTTCTATCGACTGGGAACTAATTCAGTTTAGCTCATTTATTGACATTTGAGTTTTCAGTTTTGTTACCTTTTATGATTGTGTTCTTGATGTTTTCTCTGTCAAAGTTATTATTATAGAGCTTATATCATTTTCTTTTTGTCCAGGACGCAATAATGTCTAAAATTCTATCTGCGTCTCAGCCTGAAGATGGGTCCAGTGAGCCTCCTGAAGTTGATTTCTCATAAATATATTTGGAGGAAGTCGGTGTTAAGAAGACGCGCATTTATGGTCTTGGTTCTCAAGCTCCTTTCTATGGGCATGTTGGTGCTTCCTCCAGCTCGATATCTCCACCTCAAGATCTAGACTTCAATACTCGGGTGAGTGAATGTGTAGGACATCGTTTGCAAGAAATTAAGGAAGAGATGAAGCATGAGATGAGATCTGAGATCAGAGAAGAGATTAGACAAGAAATGAGAGAAGAAATGCGTGAAAAAATGAGACACGAAATCCAGCAAGAGGTGTGCGAGCAAGTTGATCAACTACTCCAAAACCGTCTGTCGGTCCTCATTGGTGCTTACCTACACCGCCTTCTCGTAGACACGACTCGTCGCCAAATGACACGAGTCGTATTTAGATTTATGTTAGCTTCTTTTATGTTAGACACGTCTTGGATTCTGCAACTCGTCGCCAAATGACACGAGTCACATTTAGATTTATGCTAGCTTCTTTTATGTTAGACACATCTTGGATTCTGCTTTCAACTTCATGATAGATATTATTATTTATAAAGTTTTAGTATGGTTTTTATTCTGTTTTTCGTTTTTTTGGGATCTTTTAAAGCTTTAAATGAATATTAATACAATTATTATAACCATATTTGTTAATGAATTTGAAATTTGTTTGTAAATTGCCTACAATTTACTAAATAGAACTTATCTATAGATAAAATTACAAATCGATTGCCAATGTGTTTTTAAAAATATACTATCGGATTTACCAACCAAATTGGTATCCATTTGTATAGTTGCTAGCATAATACTAATGGAATTTTTCTTGTTACTATATTTACCAACCAATTACAAACACAATTTAAATAATCAAAAACTAATTTTACTAACTCAATTTCTATATGTTAGTAAATTTACTAACGAACTTCCAACTGAATTTTTGTTAGTAAATTTACCAACGAAAATCTTGGACTCAAGATTCAAAAATTGCCAACAAATTTATTTGGTGTTTACTAACTAATTTTTAGTTGGTAAGTTTACCAACCAATTCAATATGGTTGGTAAAATTTACCATCGAGCCTTTTAGCAACATGCCAATTTCCGTTGGTAATCGGTTAGTAAGTCAAAATACCAACCAATTTGATTAATTTACCAACATTTTTTTTGTTGGTAATTGAGTTTTTTTTTTTTTTTTAGTGCTAGGTCTCTCCCCCTTCCCTTCTACAAATTGATCTCTGTCATATAAAGTAATGATATAACAAAGATTTTGACCCCTTCATCACTAAGCTATACTTTTTCAAGGAGATCAAAATATAATATATAAAGGTACAAATCAAATTTTACCTTGGATGTATGTTTGACCAGAAAATATAACTTTTCGGTTAAACTATTAAATTTTATGTGATGAGAGGTTATACTCCGTTAATGATACGATATCTAGATTTAGAACTTGACATCATGGATAACATAAGATAAAATCGGTGAAAAACTGAAAGTAATGCATATTTAATATTCTAAAAGATGTATGCAATAATAGAGGAATATCAAGCAAGAAATAATAATAGATGACATTTATGTAAATAAGGAGAACGATTCACCCAATATTAAATGAGATAGATGATTATTCCTTCTGACAATGATAAATGACAAACAAATCCTAGAATATTTAAACTAGTTTTGAATTTGATGAAGAAGTATGGAATAATGTAAACAAGAATCTTGATAAGTAAGTAAAGTTTGTATCTTTATTAGAGAGAGAATCTTCTTCCCAAAAAGTGTTCTTATCTGGTGAATATTACATGTCTTGTCCACTTATTTCTCTTTTTACTTATACAAGACATATCCCTAACAAACTCTAATAATACAAGTGAAGAGAATATCCAATGGAATATTGTCTTTAGTGTCTTATTTCAAATAATAACCGTTACAGCCATTTACACAACAATCGACCTCGGTCATGGTTGACTCTCGGTCACGAACCTTGATGCTTCCTCGTCAATCTCGACCGATCCTTTCCTTAATGCCACTTTACACAAAAAATTTTAGGGCAGATTTTGGCCTTTGAAGGACTAATCAACTTCCACCTTATTTGAATATGTTTAGCTTCACGTCTTTTATTCCTTTATTTATTTTCCATTAGCGTGCAATACTTGGTGTGAAATTGCAAAATCTCGTGAACCATAGTACAAGTTGTCCCTGAAACCATTAAGCTGAGGGCACAACTGCCTGGGCGTCGCGCATCTCATCGCCCAAACAACTTCTTAATTATGAATGAGAGTAGAATAGTGCTCATAGGAATCATTACAAGTAATCTGCATAAATTAATAATTACAGACCTTGAGTCCTCTCTATATTCTTTGTTTCTGCAAGAAAAAAATCGAAATAGTAATTACTGATTTTTCGTTTGACTGCAGAATATCTTGTGTCATAGTACTGAAAAAACAAGTCCAACTTGGAGATTGAGTTGGTCAGTTTATTTAGTTTGTTGCCAATACGTGTAAAATTTCTTAGTTCATAGCCAATATGTCATATTCAACTCATTAGGATATTTTTGTTAATTTCTAAATAGGGGTTTGACTTTCTTCTCATTTTGTAGTATTTTTATTTGTGAATGTGGTATCCACAAACTCCATTCCTATTCTATAACAAGTAGAGAAAGAAAATGGAAGGAATCTTGATTCTTTTCTCATATATTTCTATGAAGAAAAGCTACCAAATAGATTACATTAGGCACAGGCATCAAATGAATTTATAGAAAATCAATTGGAAAAGAATTTACTGAGCAGCACGTGATGTACATGATGGAGGGCGGGCTGGTGAGTGCGGATCCAACAGGATGGGCAAAGGAAAGGGTATACATATCACCTTAATCGAATCCTACATCAAATAGGAAGAAGAAAGTCAAGATATCTAAATATGATCGGATACTTCACTACAAAAAACCCCAATTGCTAACGAAATTTACCATCGCTCCGAATTTGTTGGTGTATTAGCAACAAATTGCTAACAAAAGGGTAACTAATTTATTTTTCAGAATTTAGTAACAGATTCCTAACGAATTACCAACAAAAATTTTACTAACTAAATAATTTAGTTGATAAATATGGCGGGAAAAATAGGCAGCTAATATAGCAACTGCGCACTAACGGATTACTAACTCAAATACCAACAAATATTTTTCGTTGGTAATATTACCAACGAAGTACATATCCGTCGTTAAATATGGTGGAAAAAATAAAGTATTATTTATTAACAGATTAGTAACGAATTACCAACCAATTATTTATCAACAGAAACATTTTGTTGCTGATTTTACCAACTAATTTAAAATGTATTTGTAAATTACCAACCGAATGGTATTTGTTAGTAAACTTGCTAACAGATACTTAATCGGTTGGAAAACTTTATTAATAGATCAAGATTTTGGTTTGTAATTTTTTAATAGATTGAAATTAATTATTAATATTACTTATGATACTTACATTATTAATTAAAGAATAAATGAAAGTATGATCGATCTGAATTGTTCAAGTACTTCAAATTATATATTTTAACAAAATCATAAATTAAAAATCATTTTATCTCAATAATTAAGTACCAAAAAATTATATATCTTTTAGACTTTTATTCGATTCTCCTAACACATGTATTGTTTTGAAATTATCAATAATATTTTGAGTATTATTTTTACTTATTTCTTAAATTCAATTTAAAGTATACGCTTTAATTAGTGTTATATTCAATTCTCTGTCTCTATATTACTTTCTTTATGTATACATATATTCCGGGTCGCTTCTGAGCCTTTATTGACTAATTCTTACGGTGTTTAACTAGTTTGTGCTCGTTCGGCTTCGTGTTGAGGGTTTTGTCTTATTCTTGATATTGGAAGTGTGTTTCAATTCGGAGCGAGGTGAGTCTCTTTTCTAACCTTGTAAGAGGGAAATGTCCCCATAGGATTTATAAACGGATAATTGTTGCTAAATGTGGGGGGATACGTGCGCACTATGTGACTAGAGGCGGTGCGTAGCTACTACTATATTAATTATTCGGATAGTTTAGGACCCACGATATCATGCCTTATTTATGAAATCTCTATTTCAATGATATCGCCTAGGATATACTTGGGACCTGAAAGAGGATAAAAGTAAATTTGTATACTTGTTGAACTCTTGTATGGTATAATTGAATATTTATGTGCCTTCGTGTGTATATATACCTGATATTTGCTTGATATTTGTGGATCGGGCCGATCGCCTCAGTATGAATAGATGCATCTATAGGCGGCTGTCGACCCTCGGCAAGTGCACAATTTATTTCTATTGGTTCGGGCAGTCGCCTCGTCATAACATGCGCATGATTATTGTGTGGAAACTTATACTCACATTTTCTCGTTATTATACACAAAAATAGAAACAGTAATCATTGTAAGAACATGACTTATGCCTCTTGCCATAAACTGCTGATACTAGCAGCTTTCTATGCATATAAAATATTTCATATATTATTTGACCTTAGTAAGTATCAAGTCGACCTCTCGTCTCTACTTCTTCAAGATTAGACGGGATACTTACTGGGTACATGTTACTTATGTACTCATGCTCCACTTCTGTACGTAAATGTACAGGATCTGAGGCAGGTGAATCTGGTTTATCACTCGGGTGCACACCAGTAGGCCATCTAGGACTTCTATGGTGAGGTGCTTCCCTTCATGACGATCTGCAGCCGAAGAATAGGCTTCTTTAATTTGTAATTTGTTTTCTGTCTATCCTGATTCATACAGTATGATAGTGTAGTGTTCTTTTGTGTATATTCTTCTAGTTCCCATAGCTTGTGACACCAGGTTCTGGCACACACATTAGTAGACAAGTTTTGGGATGTATCATTATATGTTTCCTACATTTCTTACGGTATTTGGTTTCCAAAACCCATTGGGATCCTTTATCTTTTTCTTAAAAATTATGATTTTTGATAAACTTGGAAATATTTTTCGCACTTGGCTTGCCCGGCAAGGTTGATGGGCGTCATCATGACCTATTATTAAAATGGGTCGTGACACCAATAAGAGTTTAAGTAGTAGTAAAAGAGTCAAGTCATATATGTAAGAGTCCTTCATAGTCTAAAACATTCGATTGTTTGTGATAAATATGAGTTATTATTCGATTCTCACTATTTTTAGGATCTATGATACTGGCGAGAATGATATTAAAAATAAAATATAATAATAATTAAGTAGGAGATTTGAGAAACAATTAATCTTTTTTCACGTAGCGTTTTTAATTAATTAATATCCAATGATTATCTATATTTAATTTTATCAAGAAGTTATTTCAATTTTAAAATTATTTATATATAACCTAAATAACTCTGATATTTGACATGGTTAGTGTACGCGCATCGGCGTGGATAATAATACTAGTTCTAATATTAATTAGAAATATTTCATTGCATATTCGAACATTAAATAATTAGCCATAAATTATGTTTGGACCTAGTTTATATTTAATAATTCAAACGTGAGTGCAATTAAAATATTATTATTTTATACAAATAGTTTGGTGCAATTAAAATTTATTAATTTGTATGATAATATAATAACCAAACGTTACATGTATAATTCATGTGATTAGTTAGTATTAACATAGTTTAATTAAGAATCAAAATAAAATTACGGAACTCAAATTAATATTTAGAGATTTTATGGGTTTTAAATTTCTAACAATTAAGATTTTTTAAATAAGTCTAAGCAAACAATTAAAAGACGGAAGATAAGAGTAAGGAAAAAATATATAATTTTCCACTATATATATATATATATATATATATATATATATATATATATATATATAAAAAAATTTCCACTATATATATATATATGTATATATATAATTAATTAATAAAACAACAAATTAAAGTAATAATTCTCAAAGAAAATTACATAGAGTGTACCGCCTAACTAATTACCCCTTTTCTAAATTACACAAATTTCAGCTGCGCATAGAGGGTACCACCTACCTTCCCCACTCTCCTAAAATTACAGAGAACTGGTGCCATTTTAGCTTCTTCTCTGTACCAATGATCACAATATGGCTAATCTTTTCCATTATCATTCCCAACTGATAGATAATCTCACAGTAGTCTCTCATAAGTTATCGTTTGGAAGCTTCTCAATTCCACAATTCAATATTCGGCGGGTAAGTGGTAAGTATTTTTATCAATCTAATATATCCAGTGTATTGTAGATATGTTGAAAGCTTTTGCTCATTATAATTGGGATTTGAGGCTTGATTATTAGTACTCTTTTTGTACTACTATCTAACGATGTTTAGAAATCAATAATGCTACCGTAATCCTTTTACATTATCAAGAAAGAAAGTTTGTTTGAAAAATGACATTAAATCACGAGTGGATGTACAGAAGGTTAACGAGAGGTTTGTATGATCCCGAATTCATAAGGGGTGTTGAGAAATTTATTGAGTTTGCAAAGAATCATTGTGAATGGAGGGATGGTAAGAGACTAAGGTGTCCATGTACCGAAAAAAGTGTCAGAACAGAAATTTTGAAGATGTTCTTGCTGTCCACGAACATTTATTGCGCGATGGCTTTGTACATGGATATCATATATGGTACTTTCATGGAGAAAATGAGGTTACGAGAAATATAAATCAACATGAAGAGATGCAAAATTGGGATCAGTCTATGAATACAGAATCAGTAAATGTGGGTGCAATTGATGAGCTTGGATCACCTACTTCATACCAGAGAATGGTCCTTGACGCCGCTGGCCCCTCATTCGATCCGACTGATAGGGATGAATTACCAAATCCTGCTGCGCAGAAATTTAATGATATGATAGATTCTGCAAATCAAGAGGTGTGGCCTGGCTGTGAAACAGATTCTCAATTGTCAGTTGTTACACGTTTATTGCACATCAAGTCTGCACACCATCTATCTGATATATGTTTTGATGACATTTGTCAATATATGAATTAGATGATTCCTCCGGATAACCTAATGCCAAATAATTTCTATGAAACTAAGAAGTTAATGCAGGAGATAAAAATATAATATATAAGGTACAAATCAAATTTTTCCTTGGATGTATGTTTGACCAAAAAATATAACTTTTTGGTTAAACTGTTAAATTTTATGTGATGAGAGGTTATACTCTGTTAATGATAAGATATCTATATTTGGAACTTGACATCATGGATAACATAAGATAAACTCGGTGAAAAACTGAAAGTAATGCACATTTAATATTCCAAAAGATGTAAGCAATAATAGAGGAATATCAAGCAAGAAATAGCAATAAATGACATTTATGTAAATAAGGAGAATGATTCACCCAATATTAAATGAGATAGATGACTATTCCTTCGGACAATGATAAATGACAACAAATCCTAAAATGTTTAAACTAGTTTTGTATCTGATGGAGAAGTATGGAATAATGTAAACAAGAATCTTGATGAATAAGTAAAGTTTGTATCTTTGTTAGAGAGAGAATCTTCTTCCCAAAAAGTGTTCTTATCCAGTGAATATTACATGTCATATCCACTTATATCTCTTTTTATTTATACAAAACATATCCCTAAGAAACTCTTATAGTACAAGTAAAACGAATACCCAATGGAATATTCTCTTTAGTGTCTTATTTCAAATAATAACTGTTACATGGTTGACTCTCGGTCACGAACCTTGATGCTTCCTCGTCAATCTCGACTGATTCTTTCCTTAATGCCGCTTTACACAAAATATTTACGGCAGATTTTGGCCTATATAGTAGTCACTCCTCTTATTGAGGCAGACCCTAGACGGACTTGATGAGCAGACCTTGTTCGCCGTGGTTGGGAAATTTGGACGAGCAAGCTGAGTAGTGGCGTTTCAGATGAGGTGCCAATGTGACCTTTCGTGAGCCGCAACCTTTGGGGGCTCATTGATTCAGAGTGACATCATGACATCATGCGCCATTATTATGCATTTTCCCAATGCCTTGTATCGTATCCCATACCTTTGCCATTTCGTTACCTGCGCTGGGTAATAAATGTTTGATTTCCCGATCCTAATGCTTGAACTCTTATAAATAGGGATATGAAACCATTCTCTCTTTTTTTTGCACTCTAAATATCGAATCTTTGTGTCTTCTTCTTCCTTCTTCATATAGAGTTCTTTCCATCTTTGCCTCACTAACGTATATCTGCTCTTCTTAATTCCGATAATACCAACTGCTTACAACCCTTTTTTACTTACAACATCCTCTCTAAAAAAATGGTGAACGTATCTTCTAATTCTGGTAGGGAAACTGACCCTGTTCCTTTGGCGGTGCGTATGCTTTCCCATGACGATAGTGTTTTTGTTGTCGTTGAAGACGAGAATTTTCCTAAGATGGAGGAGATAATCTCTCATAGTGAAAAAGTTGGATCTGATTTTTCGAAGGTGCTTGAGGACGGCCCTGAGATCTCGGAGGAGTCGATGAAAGAGGCCGAACTCGCTAAGTTAAGGGCAAAGTTCAAAATTCCTACCCATATCGATCCAATTCTAGTAGAGCACGATATGGTACGAATACACCGCCCTGGGTATTGTGCTTTCTACGCGTAGATTTCTATGTCCGCTACTCCTTTCTTATTCTCCCATTGGCTGAGCAATTATGCCACTATTATGGTATTTTTTCTGCCCAACATTTCCATACATCTACAACTTATCTACATGATTACGAAATATGCATAATTAGCTGGGGTCGACGTGTCACTCCGTCACTTGATGCATCTCTTCACCCCTAGTTTCCACAATGGGAAATTATTTGACCTTCGCCACCAAGGAAGCAAAGGTTTAGTGGTGAAGATGGACAAAAAGGCAAATCGTCAGTTTTGGCTTAACTACTTCTTAGTCATAACCGAGGACGTGGGGGCCAATGCGAGCGGGTTCCTTAAGGCTTGGAATTATGCCCATAAGTATCTCTTCTTCTTTTCTTTTTATATAAAGCATTGTTTAGTCGTGTTTTGACATTTCTTTCTCTCTTTGTGTAGCTAAGAATCGAAAACATCTATGATTGGGTTAGTTGGGTTCTGCCTCATATAGTGGGGATTCACGAATGGCCGGCCTTTCTCAAGAAGTTTGGGTATGCGCCTTCTATGACCCGCAACTTTGCCCATTTACATTTATACTGTTGCAACCTCCTAGTCGCTTGCTTGTTATTGTCTCATGTGGGGAATGATGAACTTATAATCTATTTTTTTCTAGACCGATGATCTTCGAGAAGACCGAGGGCTCCTCCTCCTGCATTACGTAAGAGGAAAACTACTTCTTCAAAGTCTGCTCCTGTTATGACTGTAGCTAGGCCTTCCCGGTTATCTCCTTCCATTTCGCCTTCTGCTACGGCTCGGTCGTCGACTGTATCAGCTACAAAAATCCTAACTTTCCCCTTGCATCATTTATTAGACGAGAAAGCGGAGTTATTGCCCAGCGAGGAGGGTTTGATTTCTCATAAAACGATATTGGTGGACATAGGCGATGGGACTATCTGAGTTGTGGATTCAGCGAGGGGAGATCATGAGCCGACGATCGTCGTGCTTGAAGATGTCATTGACTTGTCATTTGAGGTCTCACCATCAACAGAAGCCGTAGAAGGCATACCCTTTCACGATGCCAAAGCTAGAGTTGGGGGCCGTCTGTGGAGGTTCCGGATGCTCAGCAGCGAGATAAGCCATCGTGCTTGTTGTCGGCTGCCGCTTCTTCTTCGTCTGTCGATGGGAGAGATAAGGGTGTTACAAAGGACGGCTATGAAACAGTCTCTGATCTTGATGCCGATGGGGTAAGGATGATGAGCGAGGGGTTTATCTATCACGATCCAAACCAATGGGCCGCGATAGGCACCCGGTGTCTTACTCAACTGAGTACCAATGTAACGTATCTTTCTTATTGCATCATCATAGGTAAGTGGGCCAGAAGGGGCGTTATGAGATAACTAGAGCAAACATGAGGGGATACCAGACATAGAAGACCTAACCAGATATAAAAACTCATAACTGTGACATATGGGCCTATAAGGCTAATGTGATCCATTATATACTTAAAATATAGGCCGACAAGGCCATACAAGTATCATATACATGACATCTGACTACAATCCTCTAAGAGTACATACTGTTGATACCCAAATTTTACCTCATATATTTAAATATGCATATATATTTCAAAATAGTGCACATACATTATTATTAGATTTACAAACATGCCCAAGTATTTTTATAGTTTTTCTATAATTTTAAAGGCTTTTAATCCATTTATTCCTGCATTTGTTATTATACAAATATCCAATAATTATCTCTCATATTATTTTTATGATGATTTAATAATCTAAATTCATCATTTATTCCCATATAGTGCTTATATATTTTAATTGAATTTTTTATAATTATATTTGTAATTTTTAAGGCTAGACCAGCACATTATGAAATAATAGCCCATATATATGCATAACTATATTACCTATACAGAAAATGACTTTTTATATTTTTATAATATTAAGTAATTATTTCAAGTTATATTTATGCACAAATGATATTTTTATTATTTATTAATTATTTTATAAATTATTTTACTGATTTAATTGGGTATTTAAAATCTAGCCCCTAAAAACCCCAAATTTGGACTTAGCCTGACCCAATTACCCTAGCCCTATACATTTACCAGTCCAATACCCGCATACACGTCTAACTCAGACCCAAACCCATCCAAATTAACCCGCCTAGCTATAATCTAATCCTAGCCATTGATCTCAGAGGATCAACGACTCCCAATCAAATTCCAGGAGCGCACCCAATCTTAAAAGGTGTGGACTAAAAGAAGCTCGTGCAGAAGTCGTTCCCACAAAAAGCAGCCCCGAAACCCATTCCAAAGAAATTCAGAATGCTAGATCTTCTAAAATATAACGGTACCTCGGACCCTAATGAGCACATTGCCGCTTACACCTGTGCAGTAAAGGGCAACGACCTGAGGGACGACGAGATCGAGTCCATCCTACTGAAAAAGTTCGAAGAAATACTTTCTAAAGGGGCAATGATGTGGTATCATAACTTGGCCTCAAACTCTATAGACTCATTTGCCATGCCAAAATATTCCTTCATAAAGGCACATGCTGCGGCCATCAAGGTTTCCACGAGGAAGTTCGACGTCCTCAAAATTAAGCAAAGGAAGAACGAGATGCTGCGAGAACTTGTATCTCGCTTTCAAATGGAACGAACGGAACTACCACCGATCTCCGACGACTGGGCAGTGTAGGTCTTTACTTAAGGTCTGAATGAGCGAAGCTCCGTGGCTTCGAAACCACTGAAACAGAATCTAGTCGAGTATCATGTCGTGACCTGGTCGGACGCCAACAACCGATACCACTAGAAGATCAGGGTCGAAGATGACTAGCTAAGAGCCCCCTCGGGCTCGGTATGCCCAAGCAGGCTTCTGGTAAATGAGCCAAAGCCAAACAAAGAAAGATATCAGCTATACACAGAAAACAGAATCAATGCCCCAAGGCCCAACCCACCTCGTAGTGATCAACGGATATACCGTGGATACAATCCTCGGGGACTCTTCAATAGAGCCAAATTTAATAGGAATATAGGGCCAACGAAGTCACCTCGCTTATCATAATACAACTTCAATGTTGATATATCGGACATCGTGTTTGTCATCAGTAAAATCAGAGACGTCAGGTGGCCCAGGCCTATATAATCAGATCCTTCACAAAGGAATCATAACTTAGTGTTTGAATTTCACAACACTCACGGCCACAGGACCAAAGATTTCCACCAGCTCTGAGAAGAAGTAGTCAGACTACTAGATAAAGGTCACCTCCAAGAATTCTTCAACGAATAGGCCAAAAATCAGTTCCGAAAACGAGAGGTGGCTAAGAATGAGTTATTTAGTGATATCGTTGTTGCCTCATTAAGGGCTTACAAGTTAGGAGCTCCAACCCTGGGATCGTATTATTTTGAGTTGTTGAAGCCAATCCCCGAGTGTCCGGGGCGCCTTTCGGCTTTGGAGCTATTTTTTGCAAAAATATCGAGCTTTATTGAAATGCAAAATGCTTTTGGGATGTATTCTCTTATTACTTAGTACAAGTATACATATTATTGCTGTTGTGGGCACGATTGTTCTATGAGGACACGGTTCGTTCGATCGTTTGGCTCAGTACATTATTTTCCTACGGAGACCCTTCTTGGTGTATCTTGGCTTTTCTGAGTTAGTGACCTTCCGGGGGGATGCACCCTAGAATTCTAGGTTGATTACAAAAGAATCCTTGAATACTTGTTGAGTCCTCCTCAACTAGCAAATAAGTGTTGCCTCATTAAAAACCTTGTCGGTAAAACCCTTTTTAGGATAAAAACCCGATCGAAGGAAAAGAGTGCAACGCATGATTTTGTAACCAAAACGTCTTCGAGCTTGGTTAGATTTTTGACTCCCTCGGTCGGATGCCTGCATAAAGGTCAGAATGGAATATATATTAAAATACAATGGTAGATGGCCATACCTCAGTATGGGATGTGCTGACGATATTTCTATGTCTGATATGTTCTAGTCGCTTGTGACGAGCATGCGGTGGGTCACCTATTTTTAATCGAGCTTAACCGAAGTTGTAGTTTGATTACCCTTTGGATCCTTTGTGGGTGGAAGTATTGGTGTCGGGGCCACATCGTGCACCGCGAACATTTCTCTTACCGCATGTTGTCCCCTGTATAAGGTTTTAATCACATCCTTTGTCGGGAATTTCATCATTTGGTGGAGGGTGTATGGTACTGCTCTCATGCAGTGTATCCACAGCCTCCCGATCGTACCTCATGTCTCCTTCGATGATATGGAATTTGACATTTTAGGTTGGGCCAACCACATTGACTGGGAGGGTGATTTCTCCTTTCATTGTTTCACTTTCCATGTTGAATTTGTTGAGGACTCGAGTGGCGGGCACAATTTGGTCAAGCAGTCTGAGCTGCTTTATTACCTCGACCTGATAATGTTGGCCGAGCTACTGGGATCCAGGAGTACACATTTTATTTGAAATATATTTAAAGGAAATAAATTACTAATGCATCATTGTAGGATTGAGACAGGGTCTTAGTGTCCTCTTTGTTGAATGTGAGGGCATCCTCGGGTATGTACCCCTGGGTTCGCTTTTCTCTAGTGATGGATATTTTTGTCCTTCTCATCACAGGTTCCTGTCAGGCATCGATGCCTCTCAAGGACTAGCGTCAAAAACTCAAGGCTAGACGACCTCTAGGTCGGAAACTCCAAAATTATAAGCCCTCGATGAGGCAATACCAAGTTCACAAATAATGGCTCCCGAGCCAAGAAACCCTCGATCACTCGTGGACTGCCGTTAATCTCCATCTCTATTGACTTATCAAAACCCAAGGCCATAAGACCCCAAACGGGCAAACTCAATCTCGTAAGACCTACATAAGGCAGCAACATTATCTGTAAGACCTCAAGCAAGGCATGAATCATACTTGTACCAAATATCTAAAAACGGTTAGACCTCAAAGGCATGAAAATTTTGTAAGACCTTACTAAAGGCATAACCCAGATCTCAAAGTTAAGGCTATGTATCGAACCTTTAAGACCCTTAAAAGGCATACCCTCGATATAGACGCCAAAACTACTTCACTTGAGATCAAAAATGGTTGCAGCCAAGCACAAATGACTACGGTAATAAGGTTGTACCGGCCAAACTAATGTGACTTGGAGACGCCCGACCGTCGTTATAAAATCACAGGCCTTTAATTACTACGAATATACTTCAAAAAGAATCGGTTAAATAGGCTACTCTCGACATAGTCAAGAGAGCTTCGACCATGTTAGCTCCAAGTTACAGGCTTCGAGATACTCCACCTCCGAGCGAAACCTCTCGAGGTGCTCAATCATCGTCACAAAACAACTGGTAATCGAGTTTTTTATCAAATAGTCAAAGATTCGGGAAAGATTTATTTCAAAATAGTCCTTAACAAGGAAAAAATAAAGCCTATAAAAGGTCGCTTCGACCCAAGGTGTAAGAGCCACTATCGCCAGTCCAAATAAAAGGTCGCTTTGACCCATGGCGTAAGAGCCATTGTTGCTAGCCCACACAAATCAAAAAACTTACGGGTCAAATGAGCTCGAGTCGAAATCCGATTCGGAGACTAAACCCAAAATAGTTTACTAAAAATGCCTAGGAGTAAAAGCGTAATAGCTTAAACGCTAGCTTATACTAAAGGCTCACATCGGCCAAGTATATAAAAGCATGCCTAAATCAAAAAACATAAGGGACAAATGAGCTTGAATTGAAACTCGATTTGGAGACTAAACCCAAAATAGTTGATCAAAACATGCCTAAAACCAAAAAGATAATAGATCAAACGCCATCTTATTCTAAAGGCTCACATTGGCCAAGTATATAAAAGCCTACAGGCCAGCCTAATGAGCCTCAGGACCATATCGCGAATCTACGGATTCTATCAACTCAAAGACCAGTTCATCTGGCTAAATTCGAAACAGAAAGAGATACAGAATAAATAAAGCTGTAAGGTTTTCTTTTATGCACATACATGGAAAAACCACAATCTCTATCTACAAACATGCTTTGAGAACGCTATATACAGAATCAGAAAGCAAAATCTACGTCTCCCCTGAGGTTATGGCCCATCGGCCTCATCTTCACTATCTTCGGTGTCAGATAGAAGTAACCGAGCATCACGCTCATTCGCCCTCGCTCTCGCCAACTCTTCTGAGAGGGCAAATCCCCTAACACGGATCCCGTTGAGAATTTTCCTTAGGGACTACACCAAGCATATTCCTTGCCTCAGTCCATATGGTCAATATTCCTTCTCAGCTCAACTTGAGCATCAGCAGAGTCCTTCATATAGACTGCCACCTTCTGGTCAACCTTAGTTTGGCTCATTACAGCTTCAATTGGGGCATCCACAACCTCGGCCTTTACCATTAAAAGCTCTGACTCGAGTTTTGTAATCACATCTGTTCAAACCAAACTATTATCATGAGCTAAGCGAAGTCAAACTTCATAGGCCAAAGCTTTAGCTAGAGCACCCTTCTTTGCTGAAGCCTGAAGGTTCACCTGATCCCTCAGCTCATCATGCTAGCGCTTGGGTCGGCCAACTTCGCTCCAAAGGCGCTCTAGGTCCTACGTCCTTTTTTGCAACTCAAATGAGAAAAAGATTAGCCTCAGGAGCTAGAAGAAGGAACACGCACTCCCTTGGAATAGAAACTACCTGCTCCTCTAAGTAGCTCTCATAATTCAAGCTCCGTCTCACCTCATCCGCAAGTGTGCCAAGTCGACTTTCTTTTCATCACAAAGGAGCCTAAAGGATCTCTCCTCATCCAGAGCTTTCTGCATCCAGGCTTCATGACGAAGCATCCCGAATTTAAGCTTGTCAAAGTTCTGAAAAAGAAAACCCAATAAGGAAGAGAAGATGTGAAACTCAAAAGACCTATGCCAAAACTCACCAACCGCAAGGTTGACTCTACTGGCATCAACCAGTAGAGTCATCCGTTCAGAATCCCCGCAAACGCAAATAAAAGGAAACATAGCATAAAATCAAAGACAAGTCCATTGAATTCCCCAGTTATCATGAAGGCTTGCTTCATAGGTATGATATCATCAGTATGACATATCACAGGAAGCCCGAAGAAATTGATGTCAAATCGTATCTTATCACTCCTCTCCAAGAAACATGGGGACTATCTGTATACGGTGAAATCGGAGAGTCCAATTCCTCATCATCGAGGAGCCTCAGAAGATCATCTCCAAGGCTCGAGGCTACAAGGCTAGAATCGAGCTTCCTCCCTCGAGGTTCGTCGATGCTTAACATTTGGACAATGTTGACCCCGGCTGTGGTAGAGATGGGGACTTCCCAAGGTGTGCAGCTAGAGCCAACAAAGTCTGTCAAGCTAGTCCAAACCCAAATCAGGGCGTCAACTAGCTGTCCCGTCTCCATATCTTTATAATTAATGTATTTTATAATATGTTAGGATGTCTCCTCATATATAAAAGGGATCCTTGCCATTTTGTAATCATATGTTGCTCCATACTAAATACACAAGAATATATTCTTTGCTCTCTAACGCATTTTCTTGATATTATTGCTTCCATTTATTATCTTCATTATTGTTCATCATTTATTGCTTATCATTGGCCATAAAGATCCTTCGTTGATTTTATTATGACTGTTAGTCGCTCTTCAACTTCCTTCGATAGCTCCCAGCCGAGCACCGTAATCGACCTCGAGGCCCCCAAATCTACAAGCTCGAGGCCCCAATCGTTAACGTATCGGTTTGATTATCATCTTATTCCTAACTCTTATCTCGTTTCTAAGTCTCACACATAGCATCAACTGCTTAACAACTAGCATAAAAATAGATCGCGTATTTGTAGAGTCACATAATCAAATTTAATTAGTATTGCCATTTTTACGGTAAACACAATACCGCCTCATCGGAATACTTCACTAAATATATGAGACAATACTGTGAGGAAATAAATGCATAGGAAAAATTACACTATTTGACACAAACGCATTGATTATGTGCCTAATTTTGCTCTAAGAGAATAGAGGGTTCGAATCGCAACTAACATGTAGTTTTTCCAAATATTTAAGTGAGCCTCTGTAGTTAAAATTTGTGATTAAGTAGAATTGAACTTTGGACCTTTTCTAACTTAAAACTCAATAAAAGTAATGGGCCAAAGCTATTTACTGTCTAGAAATATGATAAATAACGTTAGTATTTTCGTTCTTCTATAAATTTTGATATCACTTACAAAATATTTTGCATATGCCCCTATCCCAAGTCCAAAAGATCTCTAAGATCATAAGTTATAAAAATATTTTTTTTCTTAAATTTTATATTCAATCAAACATTGTTATCTAAATTGAAACAGAAGATGAAAGTAGTGCTCAAAGGCTAGCAGAAATAATTTGATTTTATATTGTGGTTAAATTAATTAATTAATAAAGAACATTCATAGAGTGCTCCTCTCGATTCTTTGTTCTTTCTCCAATAAAATAACAAGATCCACTTGGTATTTGAGTTGGTTTCTTCATTTGATTAGTTGGTTGCAAGTTCGGGTATGACTTCTTGACTTTCCTCTTTTATCTTAGTGCACAAACTCCAACATCCCTATTGTATAACAAGCAGGGCAAGAGAAACTAGAAGGAAGCTTGATTCTTTGATTTTTTGGATTTAATTGAAAAAAAGGAGAGATTCTACTCTCATATATTATATCTCGAAGAAAGAAAAAATATTACCAAAAGTAGATTATACGTGCAAATTATTGCATCATTTAGCTATATTATATGTGTATGTAAGTTCGCTCCATCAGCAATGACTCATCTTCTCCCACTATTTCGAGAGTGCTCAACCATAACATACAAACGCTCGTTCATGGCCAATTTGTTTGGATGGTTGTTATGTATTGTATCGAATTATGTTGTAATTTTAAATAAAATATAATAATTATTTTGATTGTTATTTTAATTTTATTATATCGTATTGTTAAACTCATTATTATGCAATGACAAAAAGACCCCTTTCACGTAACAGCCAATTTGATTTGATTACATTATTACCTTACTCTTTTCTCATCTTGCCCTTACTATAATTCTATTTTATTCTTCATCATACTTTTTAATATAGAGTCCGTTAGGACATACTAAATTTTTCTTTTTTCTCGAAACAAATTTCATTTTTTTCGTAATCAGTGTCAGGTCATTAAATTTTCAATTTTCACTTGAAAATGTATTTTGAAATTTTTCTAAAATTTGAAAAACTCCAAAAAACTATTTTTCAAAATATTCACTCACAAAACTTAAAAATCGACCCGAAATTATATTTATGTCCAAACGCAACTCTTATTTTCAAATACCATTTTCGCTTGAATTTTTTTTTTTTTAATTTTACAATTTTTATGTCCAAACGCCCACTTAGTGTCTCTCATACTCTACTTTTTTTTAAAATATTATATGTCTATTCTTCAAATTAGTAATATGTGACATTATGAAAGAATAATAAATAATGCAATCGATTAAGATATTACATAGACTAAAATAATATAGTATAATAAGATACAATATAATACGATATATTAAGAAATAATAAAACGAGCAATTTGAAATCCCAATTATATATGCCAATAGGAATTTAACTTCTTCTCTTAGTCAGCTCTTGGTGGAGAAACTAGCTAATGTCTCAAAAAAGGAATCTCCTCCGTTAATTAGAATGGGCTCCCTCTTTCACTTTATTATTTTATTTTGCCTACCTTGAAATGGTAAAAACTAGCCAATAAAGATTTATTAGGGATTTTTCTTGTTATCAAATTTTAATATAGTGCTGCACTGTGGCCCGGGCCTGAATCGGACCGGATCGGACCGCGGTCTTGGTGGACCTAACAGATTTGGTAGGCTGGTCCTGGTGGTCCTGGGCCTGGTGCTACTTTTAGGTCCGTGACGGGCCGGTCCGCATTAATTAGCCTGGGACCGTCAGTCGGGCCTGGCGGGCCTAAACGTGCCCAACAGCTATATTTTTAAAAAAATGGTTTTAAAAATCACCAACGGACATATTTAAAAAGTAGCCATTTGGGCTACTATTTGACCCTTTGGAGGTTTAAAAATGGTCATTTGGCCCACAAACTTTATATATACACAACCCATTTCTCAACTATAAATACCCCCGCATTCTTTCATTTTTATTCACCAATTCATCAATATCTCTCAATCTTTCTACTACAATTGCTTAATTTATTGTTCAAAATTCGTGAAAATTTGTGAAGTTGTTGAATTGAAGTTTTCAAGTGTTCAACGATTTTTATTTTTCAAGAAGTTGTTCGGCAATCCGGTAAACTCGTTTCAACTCTTACGTTTTAATAATATATTTTTGGTGGTTTAGTTTGCATAATTATAATTAATATGGCATTTTCTTTGAAAAAAATATTTGGTAAAGGAAAAGGTAAATCCGGTGAAAGTAGTGGCCATAATACTACCCTTTCCCCGGCTCCCCGACCTAGAAAAGATAAGCAAGTTGAAAGTAGTCGCCAACCACACGTCCTCCTCTTCCTCCCGTAATGCAAAAGTATCAATTAAAATTAATGCTCAAACAATTTATAATGCTTATCAACTTGCCTTAGAGCATGCTAGGCCAAATATTCCAACCCCTACTTCGTCTAGCTCACAATCGTCTAAAAGAGCAGCGGGCTTAACAGCTCTTAAATCTTTGACGGAGTTCCATGGTTCTTAAGGTGATCATTATGATAAAACTTCACATCTAAATGAGCTTCAAATTTATTCGTCTCAGGTACTTGAAAAGGAGAATCCAGACGGCCTTTTGATCTTTGGAATGGTGGAAGTCAATGGAAAAACATTTTCCGGTTCTTGCAAGGATGGCTCGGGATATTTTATTAATTCAAGCTTCAACTGCTGCACCGGAGAGCGCTTTCAGTCAAGCAAGACTACAAATAGGAGATCATAGAGCGTCGATGAGGGATAGCATGGAAAAATCGGTACTTTTTAGAGATTGGATCCGCGCGGAAAGAAGAAACTTTGGAATTGCAGAATCACAACCTGCGATAGAGGAAGCATATGAAGAAATGATAGCAGAACTTGCGGAGGATTCGGCTTCACACGAAAGTGGTGATGAACAAGCTTCTTTTCCGCCACCACCAACACAACCTCCTCCCAACCTTAACGGATTTATGATATTTGTTAGAGATACAATATAGATTGTGATGTAACTTGTACTTTGGCACATCTTCTTCTAATTTTTTTTCTTTTAATGGTGGTATTAGTACTTTGTTGTGCTCATTCCATTGGGGGAAGGAAGACTAAGAAAGATATGTCATTTTGGGTAATAAAAATTATAAGACATACCCTTGAATATCTTTTTTCTCAATATTTCTTTTTCTTTACTTCGAATTATTTATAAGCTACAATATATATATATATATATATATATATATATATATATATATATATATATAATACAATATATACTACAAGAAAATATATACGAGAATATATATACATAACATACAACCTAAACTACAAGAAAATATATAAGTAATAACATATATACATAAGATACAATATATATAAGAGAACATATATACATAAGAGCTACAATATATATACTACAACAAAATATATAACTATATAAGTTATAATATATATACATAAGACACAATATATATACTACAAGAAAATATTTATACATAACATACAATATATACTACAAGAAAATATATAAGGGAATATATATATACATAACATACAATATATACTAATTACTACAATACAATATACAATGAAATATATATTATATATACTATACTAATAACTAGTATACTATGTAAATATATTCTATACTAGTATGTTGTATACTATACTAATAACTACTATATAAGATATTGCCTTAAACAAAAAAATTACAAAAAAGCCCGCCAGACCCACTAAGCCCGGCCCGCTAAGCCCAGGACCACATGGGCTTAGGACCGTCACGGGCTGGTCTCACCCACTGAGCCCACGAAGCCCGATACCTCCAGGCCCAGGACCGCCAGATCCCAGGCCCACGAAGCCCGGCCCACGAAGCCCGTTTAGGCCCGGGAGAAAATACATCACTATTTTAATATACTAGTTGGTTGTTATTAAAATCCTAATACGCTAGGTATTAGTTAGCTGTTACGTAACACCTGTATAAATATAATATTTTGGAGAGTGTTATAAATAGAATTTTATTTAAGGTGAACGTCTATCTAAAGAGATTCTAGGGTTTATTACTTGGTAGCTAAGTCAATCTTTCCCTATAAATAGAGGATTCTATTCCATTGTAGTTCATCCTATATTAATAAGAATTCCCTCTCTCTCTACTTTGCTTTGCAATATTGTTCTTCTTCTTTTATTGTTTTATAACACGTTATCAGCACGATACTTTAACCAATTGAGTAGAAGCTTTGGAATTAAGCATAATGATTGTCAATAGTTTTATGAACTTGCTTCATGATTAAATTTGGGATTTAAGGTAAGTATGTCACCATATTTTTCTCTTTTGTTCTATGCTTTGATTTTATATACAAGCAAAGACAACAAAGTTTGATTATAACTCTAATGGAGTTTGTAAGAAAATACAACTACCTGAAGGGTAAAATTTCTATGTCTTGCCATGATTAAATTTATGTATGATTGTGGGGAAACTATTGAAAACCCGTCCCATTGAATTTGCTTCATTCTCATTAACTTAAGAGAATGTGATAGCAGTATGTGATAAGTCTGAAAGAAGACAAAATAATTACTATAAATGTATCAATGGATGTGGACGTGGCAATAGACGGAATTATAATCGTCATCATTGTGGCAATGAGGACAATAATGATTCTCTAAATAATTCTTCATTTTGTGAAAGTATTATTTGTCATCAATTTGACATGAGATATTATAAAGCACATATAGATGATTATAATCCATTCATGATGTGAATTTGATAACATCTGAATTACAAATACATATTCATTCTTAGAAGAATATGAACGAGTTAGTGGTAGTGATGTCACGACCCAATTCCCAAACTCGATCGTGATGGCGCCTCTCGTGAAGACAAAGCCATCCAGAACAACGTAAACACCTCTTTTAATCATATAATTAACATTGACAGATCCAAACACGTGTAAAACAGTTTTAATTGCGGAAATAGCGACAATAGAAAGGGATACCATCCCGACTAATGGTGTATTCTGGCCCGGGCCTAAACAGGCCTGACGGTCTGGGCTTCGCGGTCCTGGGCTTCGTGTGCCGGGCTTGGCGAGCCTGGTGGGCCTGGCGGTCCTGGTGGTTGAGACCGGCCCTTGACGGGCTTAAGCCCACAGTGGTCCTCGGCCTGGCGGGCCTGACGGGGTTTTTTTTTGGCAGTATCTTGTATAGTAGTTATTAGTATAGTGTAGAATATATTTTATATGGTGTACTAAGTTATTAGTATAGTATATATAATATATATTTCATTGTATATTGTGTTGTAGTAATTAGTATATATTGTATATTATGTATATATTGTGTTGTAGTAATTAGTATATATTGTATATTATGTATATAGTGTGTTGTAGTAATTAGTATATATTGTATATTATATATATATATTGATATATATTATGTATATATTGTGTTGTAGTAATTAGTATATATTGTATATTTTTCCCTTGACTTCCACCATTCCAAGAGATCGAAAGAGCAGTCTTGATTCTCCTTTTCAAGTCCCTGAGACAAGCAAACTTGAAGCTCATTTAGATGTGAAGTTTCATCATAATTATCACCTTGAAAACCCCGGAACTCCGTCCAAGATTTAAGAGTTGTTAAGCCCGCAGCTCTTTTAGACGATTGTGAGCTAGACGAAGTAGGGGTTGGAATATTTGGCCTAGCATGCGGTAATGCAACTTTATAAGCATTATAAATAGCTTGAGCATTAATTTTAATTGATTTTTTGCATTAGAAACTGTAGCAATTTCCTAGTCTGAAAGATCTAAAGCCTTATAAATATTAGAATACAAAAAATGAGGACCTCCCAATTTCATTATAGGATTTAACATTGCAGCTACACCAAAAATTGGAGGGATAGGGAAAAAATATTTTTTAAATTTTTGTTTCATTTCATTTATAGCAAGTTCATAAATATCCCGACCCTCACCAAATTCAACAAGCAAATCAACTAGTGCGGCAATATAAACTAAACAGTTTGAAATAGTAGGATAATATTGTCCAGAAAATGCATTTGTAGCAACCTGAAAATGTTCTAAAAAATCTAAAAGAATTTTATCATTCGTCCAATCTTGGATAGTAAGAATTTCATCATCATCCTCACCACATACCCAAGAATTAAACGTTGCATTAATTGGGTTTCTATATTCATACGCAACTACTAAACTTTCGTACATACAATTCCACCTAGTCGGGCAAGGTTTAGGAACCTTTCTTTCTCTAAGGCCATATTCATCACATTTTTTAAAATACTCTCTAAGTCTAGTTCTACGGTTTGAATAAAATATCCAATTAAGAGCCATTCGAACCTTTTCAATTTCTATGTTTAAAATTCGCATACCATCACCAACAATTAAATGATAAATATGATAAATACATCTAACATGGAAAATATTACTAAATGCAGGATTTAGTGTTTTTGTAAGCATGCCTATTGCACTAGTGTTACTAGAAGCATTATCCATAGAAATTGCCATTATTTTATCGCTAAAGCAAAAATATCTACAAATATTTAAAACAGTGTTAGCTAACCTACCCGTGTGACGTGAATTAATTATTCTATATGCAATTATACGTTTTTGCGTTGTCCAGTCCTCATCTATCCAATGACTTGTAACAGTTAGATAATCACAATCATTATTTCTTCTACCAATATCAGTAGTAATAGTAATCCGATTAGCTGTATGAGTAAATAAATAGCGCAAATATTGTTCATATTCATGTTTGAATTTATAAATAGGATTAAAAACTCTTCCAATATAATGAACCCAATTAGGATTAGAAGCAAAGTATAGGTAAGCACATAACAGTAATCATCTTTGCTAATTCTTCACGATCTCTATTTGGCTCGTAATATAAAATACCTCCGGTGACAGTGTTAATTCCTGGTTGAACTAGATTTGAACCTGTACTAGGGTTAACCGCAGAACCTACACTTGTCCCCTCTTGCTGTGCTTGCATTTGAAAAAATCTAGCCCTATCTGTAGGGTGTATTTTTATGTGCCTAACCAAACTACCTGTGCCGCTACGATCTCCAGTAAATTGATGAACAAGTAATTTCCCACAAGTTTTACACTTCGCCTTATTTTGTTCTCCTACTTGAGTAAAATAATTCTAAACTAATGATGTTTCTGCACGTTTAGCAGGTTTGTGTACTAAAAGTTGGAGTTTCTACAGGTGGGGCCGGTGCATTACTTGAGTTATGAACATGACTAGTAGGTGTATCATCTAAATCTAGTGCTTGGGTTTCATCATCATCATTATCATCCTTATTTTCCTCTAAGATAGGTTCATTAGGATAAAGAGCATTCATAATTTCATCATCTAATCTATCACCTACTGCAACATCATGTAGAAATTCACTATCGGTAAATTGAAAACAAGGGTGATCACTATCAAGCATTACGGGAGGCGGAGTAGGACGTCTAGGTTGGCGACTACTTTCAACTTGCTTATCTTTTGTAGGTCGGAGAGCCGGGGGAAGGGTAGTATTATGGCCACTACTTTCACCGATTTTACCTTTTCCTTTACTGAATATTTTTTTCAAAGAAAATGCCATACTAATTAGAATTATGCAAACTAAAAAACACAAAATTATATTATTAAAACGTAAGAGTTGAAACGAGTTTACCGGATTGCCGAACAACTTCTTGAAAATTAAAAATCGTTGAACACTTGAAAACTTCAATTCAACAACTTCACAATTTTTCACGAATTATCAACAATAAATTAAGCAATTGTAGTAGAAAGATTGAAAGAGAGATTGAGAGATATTAAGTGATATTGATGAATTGGTGAATAAAAATGAAAGAATAAGGAGGTATTTATACTTGAAATATGGGAAACATTATAATTATATAAAATTTGGGGTTAAATTAAAGTTTAGGGGCCAAATGGCTATTTTACAAAGTTTCAAACGGCTACTTTTTAAAAGAACCGCTACTGATTTTTTTTTTAAAATAAATTTGAAAAAGAGCCGTTGGGCCTGCCTGGGCCCGCAGGACCGTCCCAGGCCCGCCTGGCAGTCCCGGGCATGGCGGTCCCAGGCCTGGCGATTTTTTCGCTTCTGGAGCGGCGCGTCACGGGCTTAATGGAACGGCAGGCCTAGGACTGCCAGGACCGCGGTCCCGGTCCCGGTCCGGTCATGGTTCAGGCCCGGGCCGCTTGCACCCTTAATCCCGACACAGCCCAAACAGGGGTGTCAGAAGTCATGAGCTTCTATAGAGTATAAGTATACAGAATATAATATCCGATACAATAGTTTGAAGAAAATATAAATCAGGTAAGATAGGGGAGACAAGGGGCTGTGGACGTCAACAGCTACCTCGTAACTCCAACTCTCTGCCTAGTCTAGAAGGAATGAGCGCTCAGGTGCGGACTCTGCTATGCCTGAATCTGCACACATGGTGCATGGAGTAATGTGAGTACTCCAACCCGGTGAGTAATAATAATAAATAATAACCGAAGGCATGAAAACACATAAATTCACAAGCCAATTCTATACCAGGCAGTAAATCACTTAAGCCGTAAAAATAGTAATGAATCAAATGAAATCTCCTTTTAAAAATAAGTAAATTGGGTAAAACGACAAGTAAATAGTGAGTAGTAATCTTCCCCTCGGGCCCAGTATCAACCGCTCAGCATAGTATCAGCCCCTCATGCTCACTCTCAGTCATTCAGCATAGTATCAGCCCATCGGGCTTAGTATCATTCACTTAGCATAGTATCAACCCCTCGAGCTCAGTATCATATCACATATGTACCCGCGCTCACAGTGGGTGTGCAGACTCCGGAGGGGCCGCTTACGGCCCAACCGATATATCAACATAAGGCCTGAAATCCTTCTATATCACTCATAAGGCCTGAAAGCCTCCTCACATCACTCACTAGGCTTGAAAGCCTCCTCAAATCACTCACAAGGCCTGAAAGCCTCCTCATATCACTCACAAGGCATGAAAGCCTCCTCACATCACTCACAAGGCCCGAAAGCCTTCTCACGTTACTCAAGCCACCTCGTGGCATCTAAATGTATCTCAGGCCCTCGGCCTCACTCAGTCCAGAAACCATCATAAGCCCCTTGGGCCTTAATAAAATAGTAGTGCTCAGCCCAAACAGCATTGGAAATATCATTTAAAGCTCAACATTCAATTAAAAGTGGCTAAGTTTGTAAAAACAGTATTAATCAATAGGACTGAGTTCAAGTAATATATCAAAATAGTGATGAAACAGTGATAAAAGTCTACGAAGGATTCAAGTAATCGGCATGAAGCCCAAAATATGGCAATAAGCCCAAATCAAGTTGATAACAAACACCTCTCAGTCAAATATGCGGTAAAAATATCAATCGGGACGGTCGAAGTCAAAATCCCCAGTAGTAAACAACCCCACGCTCATTATTAAGCGTGTGTTTCACCTCAACATAGCACTACGATGTGAAATTTCGGAGTTTCTAACCCTCAGGACATCATTTACTAACATTACTGACCTCGAGTCGGTCAAATCTCTAGCTCGCTATGCCCTTGCCTCTCAAATCGGCATCCTCGCGCGTCGAATCTGATCAGAACCATAATGAATATATCACAATATGCCCATGGAACAATACCCAATCGAAAACAATCGAAAAATAGCAAAACCCGAGCCCCGGCCCCAGTTCTCGAATTCCATAAAATTTTAGATCAACGGATTCCTTATCTCGCCACGAGTCTATACATATCAAGAACTCTCAAATTTAAGTTCAATTGACCAATCAAAATCCAATTTGAAATATCAAAACTCTTAGTTTCTTCCATTTTTAGATAAATTCCATGAATTTCTGGTAAGTTTCACAACAAAAATGAGTATTGAGATAAAAATATTACCTCCAATCGATTCCCCTCGAATCCCTCTTTAATATCCACCAAAACACTCTCAAAAATCCCCCAAGGTCAAGTGGAAAATTAGGGAAATGGGCTAAGTTAGAATTTAATAACTGGAAACAGCCCTCAGATGTCGCATTTACGACTCCTGGTTCGCAAATGCGACAAAATTATCGAAATTGCGAACGTGAGCCTCTCCTTCCTAGGTCGTAACAAGATCTCGCAAATACGAACCATGCTGAGGCCGCAAATGCAATCAAACTGTCGCAAACGTGAACCCTGCCTCAGGCCAGGCTCCTTTGCAAATGTGAGTCCTCACACGCAAATGCGAACCATTTCTCGCATTTGCGAAGCCTGCAACTGCTGCTGCATTTCCAAGTCTAAAACTTCTTGTTTAGCCATCCGAAATCACCCCGAGGACCCTGGGACCTCAACCAAAATCACCAACACATCCTAAAACATCATCCAAACTTGTTCCAATCATCAAAACGCCTCAAATAACTCAAAAACCATCAAATTACATCGAATTAAAGGGTAAGTTCTTCTAAAACTTCCGAAATACTCATTCGATCAAAAACCTAACCAAATCACCTCCGAACAACCTAATATTATACACACACATCCTAAATCACATAACAAAGCTACAACAACTCTCGAAATTCCATTATGGTCCTCTGATCAAAATCTCACCTATCAACCAGAATTCCCAAAATACTTACTTCGCCAATTCAAGCCTAATTCCACACCAGACCTCCAAAATCAATTATGATCATGCTCCTAAGTCAAAAATCATCCTCCGAATCTAACCAAATCACTGAAAATCACATCCGAACCCTCTAAATCATAGTTCAACATCTGGTTGACTTTTCCAAACCAAACCTTCCTTAAAGAGACTAAGTGTCTCATTTCCTACCAAAACCTCTCTGAACCAACTCGATCACATAAGATACGCATAATGAAGCATATGGAAGCTGAAAATGGGGAAAACAGAGAGGTAACTCACGTGATGACGGGTCGAGTCGTCACATCCTCCCCAACTAAATGGAACGCTCATCCTCGAGCAGGTCAAGAAACATACCTGAAGCCTTAAACAGGTGAGGGTATCTGCTACGCATCTCCCCCTCGATCTCCCAAGTAGCCTCCTCCACGGGCCGATGTCCCCACTGCACTTTCACCGAAGATGTATCCTTTGATCTCAACTTTCAAACCTCACGACCCAAAATAGCCACCGGCTCTACATAATAGGTCAAATCATCATCCAACTGAAGCATGTTGAAGTCCAATATATGGGACGAGACCCCAATATACTTTCAAAGCATGGATACATGAAATACCGGGTGCACGACTGACAGGATGGATGGCAAAGCAAGCATATAGGCCACATCCCCAATCCTCCTAAGACCTGAAAAGGCCCAATGAACCGCGGACTTAACATCCCTTTCATTCTAAACCTCATAACACCTTTCATGGGTGAAACCTTCAGCAAGACCTTCTCACCAACCATACAAGACACATCTCGAACATTTCGGTCTCCATAACTTTTCTATCGTGACTGAGCCGTACGAAGTCTCTCCTGAATCAGCTTCACCTTCTTTAAAGCATCCTTCACCAACTCTATCCCTAATAGCCTAGCCTTGGTGGGCTCAAACCAACCAACTGGTGATCTACAGCGCCTCTCATACAACGCCTCATACAGAGCCATCTGAATGCTTAACTGATAACTGTTGTTGTAGGAAAACTCTGCAAGCAATAAAAACTCATCCCAAAAACCTCCAAAATCAATAACACATGCACGCAACATATCCTCCAATATCTAAATAGTACGCTCGTACTGCCCGTCCGTCAGAGGATGAAATGACGGGCTCAACTCCACCCGTATACCCAACTCTCGCTGAAATGTCTTCCAGAACTGAGAAGTAAAATGAGTACCCCTATCTGAGATGATAGACACTGGAATACCATGCAATAAGATAATCTCCCGGTTAAAAATCCTTGCCAGCCGCTCCGAAGAATAAGTAGTACATACCGAAATGAAGTGTGTGGACTTGATCAGCTGATCCACAATCACCCAAATCGAATCGAACTTCTTCAAAGTCTGAGGCGGACCACTCACAAAATCCATATAGACTTTCTCCCACTTCCACTCGGGAATAATCATCCGCTGTAGTATGCCACCAGGTCTCTGATACTCATATTTCACCTACTGACAGTTGAGACACCGAGCCACAAATCCTACAATATCTCTATTCATTCTTCTCCACCAACAGTGCTGTCTCAAATCCCGATACATCTTCGCGACACCCGGATGAATGGAATACCGCGAGCTATGGGCCTCCTCCATTATCAAATCCTGAAGCCCATCCATATTGGGATCAAAAATCCGGCCCTACATCCTCAACGCACCATCCTCATCAATGGTCATGTCTCTAGCATCATCATGTTGAACCTTGTCCTTAAGGACAATCAAATGCGGATCATCATACTAGCGCTCCCCGATGTGATCATATAAGGAAGACCAAGAAACCACATAAGCCAACACCCGACTAGGCTCCGAAATATCTAGTCTCAAAAACCGATTGGGCAAGGCCTGAACATCAACTGCGAAGGGCCTCTACCCAACTGGAATATACGCCAAACTCTCCATACTAAGTTCCTTTCTACTCAAAGCCTTCCCCGGGTGATACAGAATGGTAATATCATAATCCTCATGTAACTCTAGCCACCCCCGCTACCTCAAATTAAGATCCTTTTGCATGAACAAATGCTGAAGACTGCGATGATGGATGAATACCTTACAAGATACACCATACAAGTAGTGCCTCCAAATCTTCAGAGCATGAACTATAGCAGCCAACTCCAAATCATGAACATAGTAGTTCTTCTCGTGGGGCTTCAACTGACGAGAAAAACATAAGCAATCATTCTACCCTCCTGCATCAATACACATCTGATCCCAACTCTTGAAGCATCAGAATATACCGTATAAGAACCTGAAGCTGATGGCAAGACCAATACTACAGTCGTGGTCAAAGCTGTCTTGAGCTTCTGAAAGCTCTCCTCGCACTCGTCTGACCATACAAAGAGAGCACCCTTTTGAGTCAACTTGGTCAAGGGCGGTGTAATAGAGAAAAATCCTTGAACAAACCGGCAATTATAACCTACCAAACTAAGGAAAACACGAATCTCTGTTGCTGAAGTCAGTCTAGGCCAACTCTGAACTGCCTTTATCTTCCTCGGATCAACTTGAATACCCTCAATGGACACCACGTGTCCCAAGAAAGCCATTGAACTGAGCCAAAACTCTCACTTGGAGAACTTTGCATAAAGCTTCTTCTCCATCAATCTCTGCAATACAACTCGCAAATGTTGCGCGTCCTCCTCCTGACTATTCGAATACACCAGAATATCATCAATGAAAACAACAACGAACGAATCCAGATTGGGTCGAAATACATTGTTCATCAAATGCATGAACGCTGCTAGGGCATTAGTCACCCCAAAAGACATAATAAGAGACTCATAGTGCTCATACCTAATCCTGAAAGCAGCCTTAATAATATCTGAATCCTTGATCTTCAACTGATGATAGCCCGAACGGAGATTAATCTTGGACAACACCTTCACTCCCTGAAGCTGGTCAAATAAATAGTCAATGCGAGGTAAGGGATACTTGTTCTTCACTATTACTTTGTTCAATTGCCTGTAGTCAATGCATATTCTCATGTTGCCATCCTTCTTCTTTACAAACAGAACCGGTGCACCCCATGGTGACACACTAGGCCAAATGACCCCTCATCTAGGAGTTCCTGAAGTTGATCCTTTAGTTCTTTCAACTCCGTTGGTGCTATATGACATAGCAGAATGGAAATGGGCTGAGTGCCCGGCACCAGGTCAATACCAAAATTAATATCCCTGTCCGATGGCATGCCCGGCAGGTCTGCATGAAATACATCAGGAAACTCCGTCACAACTGGAACAGAATAAATGCTAGGAGTCTCTGCTCCAACATCCCTCACAAATGCCAAATATGAAAGGCAACCCTTATCAACTATATGTTGGGCCTTTAAGAATGAAATCACCCTATTAGGAACATAATCAATCACACCACGCCAATCGATCCTCGGTATGCCCGGTATAGATTACGTGACTGTCTTAGTATGACAGTTTAGAATAGCATGCACAGAGCTTGCCATTCCATTCTCAATATAACATCAAAATCTACCATGCTCAATAACAATAGATTAAATGGGGTCTCCAAACCCCCAATAGTCACCAAACATGACCGGTACACATGGTCTACGATAATAGTATCAACACCGGGGTAGATACATGAACAGATAAAGCAAGAAACCCTCAGGACGTACCCAAATGATGAGCAAAATATGAGGACACATAAGAATAGGTGGAACCAGGATCAAATAATACTCAGGCATCTCTGTGGAATACTGAAATGGTACCTGTAATGATATTATCTGAAGCAATGGCATTTTTCTTGCCCTAAAGGGCATAAAAACGAGCTTTTCAATCGTTTGATCGACACCTCTGGGGCGACCATGGCTACCTGTCTCTCACTCCTAGCTGGCTGGGTAGGTGCTGAAGAAACTGGACAGAAGACAAGGGTTGACCCCTCTGCTCTAGCAGCACAACAAGGACACTACCTCCATATATGCTCGAACTCTCCACACTCATAACAACTTCCAGGTGCTGGAGAATGGGACTGAAGGGAACCTCCCGCACCGGAGTGACTAGCTGACGCACTCGGCCTAGAAGAACCCTGAATATATGGAGCACGAGGTGAACTCTATACTGAAAGAGCACTGAGAGAAGGCTGACTCTATTGAGGACCATGGTAACTACGACCAGAAGATGCCCCACGTACTGAGCGGGCCTGAAAGAACGACTCCTACCATGCTGGAACTGGCCCCTTGAAGGAGCACCACTGTAATTGCCAGAACCTCGAGACCTCTTGGCCTCCCTCTCCTCCCGATCCTGACGGCAAACCGCCTATTTCTCTCGAGCTATATCAACCACCTCCTCAAATGAAGCACCCAACACTCTCTCTCTCTCTCTCTCTCTAGTCATAAGAACACAGAGATGGTAGTTAAGGCCATCAACAAATCTCCTAATCCGCTTATGATCCGACGGAACCATCCAGACGGCATGACGAGCCAACTTTGAAAATCTCTTCTCATATTGAGACATAGTTATATCTCCCTGTCGTAGCCACTCGAACTGCCAGCGCAGCTCCTCTCTACGGGACTATGGGACTACGGTACATGCTTCTCCAAGAAGAGAGTGGAGAACTCCTGCCAAATCAAATGTGCTGCACCAGCCGGCCTACGCCTCTCATACGCCTCCTACCAAGTGAAGGCAGCCCCAGTAAACTGAAAGGTGGTAAATTCCACACCACTAGACTCCAGAATCCCTACTGTATGGAGCATCCATTGAGACCTATCAAGAAAACCCTGGGCATCCTCGCCCTCAGCACCATTGAATTTCGGAGTCTGGAGTCTACCGAACCTCTCGAGGCGATGCTGCTCCTCCTCAGGCATAGCTGGAACCCTGAATTCCTGCAATGGTCCAACTCGCTGAGCTGGAGGTGCCTCTAGAGTCTGTAATCCCTGCACTACCTGCTCAGGTGTGCGAGCAGCGGGGGTCTGAATGCCTTTCCCAGCCTACGAAGTAGTTGCTGCTGTGGTGGCTGAAACTGCCTGAGCCAGGCCGCTGCAACTGTCAAAATCTGAGCCAAAGTCTTCTGAAGACCCAGAATCACAATGCGCACAGCTGGTGCCTGAACTGATGCTGCTGGATCCTGGTCCTGAGCTGGGGAAACTGGAGGATCCACAGGTGTTGTCCCTGCTGCTCTGCCTCTACCATGACCACGACCGCATCCACAGCCTCTTGTGGCCTCAATGGGTGGTACTGGTGGTCTCCCGCCACATCCGGTAGTTCATATCCTCGCTATCTAAGAGATAATAGAATACAGATAAATTTAGTGTTCGGATTAACAAATTCACACGACAAAATTTCAAGAATATGAAGTTTTCCAACTAGTTCTATAGCCTCCCGAGGATAAGTACAGACGTCTTCGCACTAATCCGTGAGACTCCACTAAACTAGCTCATGACTTGTGAGAACCTAGGCTCTGATACCAACTTGTCACGATCCAATTCCCAAACCCAATCGTGATGGCGCCTTTCATGAAGATAAGGCCAGCCAGAACAATGTAAATAACTCTTTTAATCAAATAATTAACATTAACAGATCCAAACACGTGTAAAATAGTCTTTAATGCGGAAACAACGATAATAGCAAGGGATACCATCCTAACACAGCCCAAACCGGGGTTTCACAAGTCATGAGCTTCTACAGAGTTTACTATAAGTCTACAGAATATAATATCCAATACAATAGTCTGAAGAAAAGAACAATGAGGTAAGATAGGGGAGACAAACGGCTGCGGACGTCAACAGCTACCTCGTAACCCCAACTCACTGCCTGGTCTAGAAGGAATCAGCACTCAGGTGCGGACTCTGCTATGCATGAATCTGCACACATGGTGCAGGGAGTAATGTGAGTACTCTGACCCAGTGAGTAATAATAATAAATAATAACCGAAGGCATGAAAACACATAAATTCACAAGCCAATTCTATACCAAGCAGTAAATCACTTAAGCCGTAAAAATTGTAAAGAATCAAATGAAATCTCCTTTTAAAAACAAGTAAATTAGGTAAAACGACAAGTAAATAGTGAGTAGTAATCTACCCCTCGGGTCCAGTATCAACCGCTTAGCATTATATCAGCCCTTCGTGCTCACTCTCAGTCACTCAGCATAGTATCAGCCCCTCGGGCTTAGTATCAGTCACTCAACACAGTATCAGCCCTTCAGGCTCAGTATCAGATCATATGGGTACTCGCACTCACTGTGGGTGTGCAGACTTCAGAGGGCCCCCTTACTGCCCAAGCTCTATATCAACATAAGTCCTGAGAGCATTCTTACATCACTCGTAAGGCCTGAAAGCCTCCTCACATCACACACAAGGCCTGAAATCCTCCTCACATCACTCATAAGGCGTGAAAGCCTCCTCACATCACTCACAAGGCCTGAAAGCCTCCTCACATCACTAACAAGGCTTGAAAGCCTCCTTAGGTCACTCAAGCCACCTCGTTGTATATAAATGTATCTCAGGCCCTCGACCTACTCAGTCCAGAAAACATCATAAGCCACTCGAGAATCAATAAAATAGTAGTGCTCAGCCCAAAAAACTTTTGAAATATCATTTAAAGCTCAAAAGCCTATTAAAAGTGGCTGAGTTTGTAAAAACAGTATTAATCAATAGGACTGAGTTCAGGTAATATATCAAAATAGTGAAGAAACGGTGATAAAGTCCACGAAATATTCACGTAATCGGCATGAAGCCCAAAATATGGAAATAAGCCCAAATCATGTTGATAACAAACATGTCTCAGTCAAATACGCGGCATAAATATCAATCGGGACGGACCAAGTCACAATCCCCAGTATTAAACAACCTCGTGCTCATCATTAAGCGCGTGTTTCACCTAAACATAGCACTACGTTGTGAAATTTTGGGGTTTTAAACCCTTAGGACATCATTTACTATCATTACTCACCTCGAGCCGGCCAAATCTCTAGCTCTCTATGCCCTTGCCTCTCAAATCAGCCTCTCACATATTGAATCTGATCGAAACCATAACAAATACATCACAATATGCCCATGGAACAATGCCCAATCGAAAACAATCGAAAGATAGCAAAAATCTCTAAATTAGCAAAATTCGATCCCCAGACCCACAATCAAATTCAATAAAATTTTACATCAACAGATTCCTTATCTCGCCACGAGTCTACATATCAAGAACTCTCAAATTCGAGCTCAAATGACACGTTAAATCCCAATTTGATACATCAAAACTCAAGCCCTAGTTTCTCCATTTTTAGATAAATTCCATGAATTTCTAGGTGGGTTTCACAATAAAAGCGAGTATTGAGATAATAAATCATACCTCCAATCGATTCCCCCTCGAATCCCTCTTTATCTCCACCAAAACACTCTCAAAAATCGCCCAAGGTCCAGTGGAAATGAGGGAAAGGGGCTAAGTACAAATTTAATAACTCGAAACAACCCTCAGATGTCACATTTGCGACATCTGGTTCGCAAATGCGACAAAACTATTTGAATTGCGAACGTGAGCCTTACCTACCAAGGTCGCAAAGGCGACCAAGAGCTCACAAACACGAACTCTGCTGAGGTCGCAAATGCAATCAAACTGTCGCAAATGTGAACCATGCCTCATCCAGGATCCTTCGCAAATGCGAGTCCTCACTCGCAAATGCGAGACTGCAAATGCGAACCATTTCTCGCATTTGCGAGGCCTGCAACTGCTGCTGCATTTCCAACTCTAAAACTTCTCGTTTAGCCATCCTAAATCAATCTGAGGCCCCTAGGACCTCAACCAAAAGCATCAACACATCCTAAAACATCATCCAAACTTGTTCCAATCATCAAAACGCCTTAAATAACACCAAAACTATCAAATTACATCGAATTCAAGCCTAAGTTCTTCTACAACTTTCAAAACACGCATTCGATCAAAAACCTAACCAAATCAACTCCAAATGACCTCAAATTTTACACACACATCCCAAATCACATAACGAGGGAGAAACTCTCAGAATTCCATTCCAACCCTCGGATCAAAATCTCACCTATCAACCGAAATTCGCCAAAATACTAACTTCGCCAATTCAAGTCTAATTCTACATCGGACCTTCAAAATCAATTCCGATCACGCTCCTAAGTGACAAATCATCTCCCAAAGCTAACTGAATCACCGAAAATCACATACAAACCCTCTAACTCATAACTCAACATCCAGCTGACTTTTCCAAACCAAACATTTCTTAAAGAGACTAACTCATTTCCTACAAAAACTTCTCCGAACCAACTCGATCACATAAGATACGGATAATAAAGCATAAAAAAGCTAAAAATAGGGAAAACGAAGCGGTAACTCACGTGACGACGGGTCGGGTCGTCACAAGTGAATATATCACACTTACCTCTAAAAGGAGGTTTGAGATAATATAAGAAAATAATGTAATTATTATGGCATGAATGGCATTGGTCACGTACCTATTGTACGCCAAAATATTTTGGTAATGTGATTATTAAAGAATACCATTAATGAAAGAAACATATATTGTATATAATTTTGACCATAACCATAATGGTATAACTTGCTCTTTAAAAGAGATATTCACCACGTGGATGTTGATGGATCTGTGATAGTATAAAATTAATTGAGAGCTCTAGAAAAGCCAATTATTACTATTTTAGAGAAACACAATTGATTACCAATAAGGTATTGTGTTGTAGTAAGTCTCAAAGAAACTTAATTGAGTTTTTAAGGTATTCGCGAAAGCGGTTGATTATATTGAAACTATAAATAAAAGAAAGATTTAATATATTCTATTACTACAACTTGTAGTGGGATAATTTTATGTGAAAAATTACCCGCTTTATTCTTCAGCTTGTACTACACAAATAAAAGAATACCACAATAAAATGGATGTTTATTGATATAAAAACACATCATAATAAACGGAGTTTATTGATATTTGCACATTTCATGGTGTAAACCTGAAGTTTATCAATATTGATAATTAATTCAGTTAGTATAATTGGTTTAGCTATGTCAATTTAAGTATGATGTGAAAAAACAAAAGGGAGTTTACATGGGTAAATGTTAAAGAACTAGAAAGTTCTTTACGAATTCTCTTATATTGCTTGTTATCATTATTTGATGGACCAACTAAAATTGGGATTGAATCCCATGAATACTAGAAATATCAAAGGTGAATATGGGCTCATTCACCTGTCATGTGTACCACAAAAGATGCATCTATAAGATGGTTACATGTTATTATTAACCCGCTACATCGTAATTGCGAGGTAACTTGCTCAATAACTTGATTTAGTGCATAACTTTTAGTTTTTTTGTTCAAGATAGTTCATCTTGATAAGTTGGTTTACATCAGAGTTGATTAATGATTTATTGAGTGCGTCCACTTAATAGCTAAATAATTTCTTATGAGAACAAAGTTATCTATATTATTTGATATACGTCATATATCAAAGTATATTATTTTCTCCCATCACAAGTGGTTCAGGGTCAGGAACCAAATAATTCCATCTTATTATTATTGATACGCGGTGTATATTTTGATTAACACCATAACGCACAAAGATGGATTCTCAAAGTTGAGGAAACAAGTTAGTTTTTCTAACATGAAGGGGAAACATGATATGAGAAAACGTTACGTGGAATGAATTATTATTTGTATATCTAAATCCTCGAATACGATAATATAAACTTCAAGTTTATAAAAAGATAATTTGTTTGCAATATATTTCAAATCATGTCATGCGCATTTGTTGACCCAAAGAAACTAACTATATTCTCATCGCAAATGCCCATATTAGGTCCTAGAAGGATAACGTTGTTGGAAACACGTTCTCAAGGCTTTATACTAAAACGTGTGTTCTTATGTGTAGGTTTTGATGAATGACAAACAAGTGCAAATTGATATATGACGAAGTTCAAGTACAAGCGCACAATTGGTGGATAACGAGATTCAAGCACAAGACAAAGTTTTATAGTTTAAATGAGTCGTTCTTAATTGTGATCTTGATCCGACAACTTGACTCATGACATGGCTTCTCTCGTAAAACTATTTTTACAAAATCATGCATATTTAATTTAATGCTAAATGATTTTAAATCATGCATATTTACTTCAGTCAAAATGATTTTTAATCATGCCTCTAAAATCTGGACTAAGATAATCGATTATGATAATCAATTATGTTAAGCCAAGACTGCATGACAATCGATTCTGAACCTTATGACAATCGATTGTGATGAGGCAGTGTACATCAAAGTTTCTCAAAACTCAGAATAATCGATTGTGAAGCTAATGACAATCGATTGTGAAGAGACAGTGTCCATCAGATTTTTCAAAGTCACAAAATAATCGATTGTGAACATATGACAATCGATTGTGTTGAGGCAGTGTCTTCCAGACTTTTTCAAAGTTATTAAATAATCGATTGTGAGTATATAACAATCGATCGTCACGAGGCAGTGTCAAATGATTTTCAAAGTCTGATAAATAATCGATTGTTAACATTGCACAATCGATTGTGAAGCTGACCGTTGTCGTAAAGTTTTCAAATACCGTCAGGTAATCGATTAGTGATTTTGTACAATCGATTGTTGAAAATAAAATCTGGAAAAGATTTTTTGAACGTTGCTGAATAATCGATTGTTGATTTTGTACAATCGATTGTTGATATTAAAATCTGGAAAGGATTTTTTGAACGTTGCTGAATAATCGATTATTGATTTTGTATAATCGATTGCTTTGCGTAAAATCTGAAAATGATTTTTTGAACGTTACCAATAATCAATTGTTGATCTTGGACAATAGATTGTTAAGCGTAAAATCTGGGATTGATTTCTGGAACGATTGGCAAACAATCGATTGTAACTTCTTGACAATCGATTGTCACACGGTAAAATCAGCAACTCTTAAATGGCAATTAGGCAACGGTAATGCCAAGTTTTTCAACTATAAATACAGCTTCATTTCAGTGTTTTAAACACAACAACACACAAGTTGTAAAGGCTTGTGTCCTTAAGTTGTAAAGGTTTGTTGAGCACCCGTAAGCTTGACAAGTTAGTGGAAAATCTCGAGAGAGTCTCTCGGGGACTGGACTAGCCACTTGTTGTGGTGAACCAGAATACATCGGTGCGTTCTTTCCTTTTTGTTTACTTAACGCACTTATTTATTTCCTGCAAATTTCAAATTCCGCAAGTCTACACTAATTTTATTATAACGCTATTCACCCCCCCCCCCTAGCGTTAAGCGTATTTTCTAAGAAAAGTCTATGGTACACTTAAAGCATATAAACAAATCAGTTTCAAATAAAACTTTTTGAAAAAGAAGATGAGCAAATGATCAAACGGATCATAATAAGGAGGCAAGTGATCTAGAAGATCACATGACATGACACTTCACAAAATCTCACGATAGATTCAGTTACCTGAATATATGAATGAAGAGTTCTCTATGTTTTGTCTTTATGAAAAATTATTGGAACTGATATAAAATGTTCGTCGATGACATCTATCATAGCGCTAAGTATAGATGAAGATCTTAAGGTTGTCGAGACAGAGACAAACTATTGGCCAAATAGACGCTACACCAATTCTAATAAAATGGTTTAATATGAAAGACATGTAGTTTTGGACATGCAGTTCAAACACTTGAAAGTATAAAGTTAATGGTAAGTGCAATCAGGTTTCGATATCTTATTTGTCTAGCATGACATGAAAACTTGATATGCATCTAATGTCTATTATATGGTTTATATAACTTAACTTATATGATAATCCATGAAGGATTTAAGTTGCTTGAAACATATACAATTCTTGATCTTGAAGTACCGCTTCCTCAGTGCAATTTGTGCAAAAGCGTATCTTCCTATGACTATAAGCATGATAATATGATAGCAAGAGTTTTCACCTCTATGTGAAGATATTGCACTGATAATTCCAAGATCATATGAAGACAATACATCTATTAAGAATGATGATTTCAAGGTTCAACATAGTCATTCAAGTTAATATGGCTGATTTATTTATCAAATCGCTACCAAAGATCTTTTGAAGGTGGTGCACAAGATTAGAATGCAAATGCTTAAAGATATGAATTGATGCTCTCATCAGGGGAAGTTAATGCGCATTGCACTGTTTTCTCCTTACAAGGCTTTGTCCCACTAATTTTCCTTGTAAGGTTTTTAATGAGGCAACCAAAAGGCATATTGTTAGATATGTGTACTTTTTTCGTTCTCTAGAATTTTTTTTCTATTGAATTTTATTTAGTTAAGGTTGTAACGAGGCATATTATCTGTTGAATAGACATTCAACGGGGAGTGTTACAAATAGAATTCTATTTAAGGTGAATGTCTATATTCTAGAGAGATTCTAGGGTTTATTACTTAGTTGTTAAGTCAACATCTCCCTATAAATAGAGGGTTATATTCCATTGTAATTCATCTCATATCAATAAGAGTTCCCTCTCTCTCTCTACTTTGCTCTACAATATTGTTCTTCTTCTTTTATTATAACAGGGAGCTAATTATTACATCTTCTAAGACCCTCCTCTTTATCTTTATTTTTCTAATTTACGTTTCTTCCTTGAGATTTGGGATTCAATAATTAAAACAACAACAACAACAACAACAACAATAATAATAATAATAGTAATAATTGTTATGAAATAGAAGATTCTTACACTTCTATTTAAGGTGAATGTCTTTAATGTACTTAATTAGAGAGATTTTAGAGTCCTATTATTGGTAGCAAGATCTTCCTCCTCCCTATAAATAGAGGTGCTCTCTACCATTGTAATACACCCCTCTCAACTCAATAAGAAGAACTCTCTCTACTCTTCTCTCTATTGCTATTGTTCTTGTTCTATTGTTCTTGTCTTTTGCTTTAGTTTATAACACGTTATCAGCACGAGACTCTACCGTCTCAAGTATCATTCTCGAAAATCCAAGGTATTTTCCCTCTTCCTAATTTAATTTTCGAGTATGTCTGACATTATGAAAAGAAAGTTCGTTGCCCTTGAAATTTCGGGCAAGAACTATATGACATGGGTGTTGGATGCTGAAATCCACCTAGATGCTATGGGTCTCGGAGACACCCTCAAAGATAAAGAAAAAGCATCCACCCAAGATTGTGCGAAGGCCTTGATTTTCTTGCGCCACCACCTTGACGAAGGTTTGAAGATTGAATATCTCACCGTCAAGGATCCACTCGTTTTGTGGAACAGCTTAAAGGAGAGATATGACAACCTGAAGTTGGTCACTCTGCCACAAGCACGATATGATTGGGCCCATCTGAGGCTACAGGACTTTAAGTCCGTTTCTGAATATAATTCTACTATGTTCAGAATTACTTCTAAACTGAAGCTATGTGGAGATAACATCTCCGATTACGATATGCTTGAGAAAACGTTTACAACGTTTCATGCCTCCAATATGGTACTGCAGCAACAGTAACGAGAGAAAGGCTTTACGAAGTACTCTGAACTGATTTCTCTCTTACTAGTGGCTGAGCGAAATAATGATCTGCTCATGAGAAATCACGAAAATAGACCAACTGGGTCTACACCACTGCCTGAAGCAGATATGGTGCACTCGCATTATGCCAAACATAAAAGGGACCATGATCACGGTCATAAACGGGGTCAAAGCCAAGGACGTGGACAAGGAAGAAATTCCAAAGAAGTCCGTCACCCCCAAAAGAGAGATAACCACCGAAAGCAGAAACGGGGTCCAGAAGATCCTAAGGCAAATAGTTCAGAAACTATATGTTATCGTTGCGGTGGAAATGGGCACTGGTCTAGGACTTGCCGTATACCAAAACACTTGATTGACCTTTATCAAGCATCTCGAAAGAGAAAAGGCCCTGAAACAAATTTTGTCTATGACGACAATGAGGATATCACCCACCTGGATGTGGCAGACTTCTTTGAGCAACCCGATGGAAAAATAGACCACCTAATCGGCGATGGATCCGTGATGAAAGAAGATGGAGTTATTTGATTTTGTTCTACTTATTTGTATTAGTTAGTGAATAAACTAATAGTCATTAGCATTAGCTCGTATTAGTTAGTTCATAAAGCAATGTTAGCAGTAGTTCTTTAGAATACCTTCAATATGTTCAAATATCAATAAAACTTTTATTTTCCAGTGGGGGTAATCGACTAGCCTGAAAAACTAGTCGATTATCAACTATTTTCACATTAAAGTTGAAAAACAATTGATCAACAATCGATTGTCTTTGGCTAACAATCGATTGTCTTGAAACAGTGTGTTCTGGAATTTTTCAAAAATAGCCAACAATCGATTGTCTTTGTCTAACAATCGATTGTCTTGAAACAGTGAGGTCTGGAATTTTTCAAAAATCACCCACAATCGATTTTCTATATCTAACAATCGATTGTCGTTAGGCAGTGTAATCTGGAATTTTTCAAAAATAACAAATAATCGATTGTGTGTGTTTAACAATCGATTGTCTATGTTCCAACAATCGATTGTGTGTTTAATAATCGATTGTCTTATGAAAAACGCTGAAATTTTCAAACTGCATAGTAATTGATTATGGATAACATATCTGATTTTGTTAGTCAACTGTTAGCAGCAGATTTTGAAAATATTATGTGACACAAACGAATTGAAGTTGTTTATTCTCATGTTCGTATATTTTCTTTTATATCAAACCATGGGAATTAAATTGATTGAAGGCTCCGGAAGAGCAACTGTAACTCTGCCCAAAGGCATGACGTTTATCTTAGAGAATGCAATGTTCTCCTCCAAGTCTATGAGAAACTTGTTGAGTTTTAAAGATGTACGCCGGAATGGCTACAATATTGAGACAATGGATGAAGATAATCTCGAATATCTCGTCCTCACTTCAAAGAATGTCTCCGGCCAAAAAGAGGGTTATTGAGAAATTCCCGTCTTTATCTTGTGGCCTGTATTGGACAAGAATTAGTGCAATTGAGGCACATTCAACAGTAAATCTAAAGAATACTGAGTCCAATACATTTGTACTTTGGCATGATCGACTGGGTCACCCAGGATCAACCATGATGAGACGGATTATAGAAAGCTCATATGGGCATCCGTTAAAGAATTTCAAAATTCTTTCAAGTAATGAATATCCTTGCACTTCGTGTTATCACGGCAAGCTGATTATCAGACCATCCCCAACAAAGGTTGGGACTGAGTCACCCCAGTCTCTGGAACGTATACAAGGGGACATTTGTGGACCTATTCACCCACCTAATGGGTAGTTTAGGTATTTCATGGTCTTGATAGACGCATCCTGTAGATGGTCTAATGTGTGCTTGTTGCTATCACGCAACCTTGCGTTTGCAAAGTTAATGGATAATAGATGAGAATAATCTTGAATTCTTCATGAAAACGAGGCTGCCCATTCGGTTTGGGTTCACGCCATTTTGCATGCAGCAATGCTACTTTGTCGGCTGCCCGCCTCGGCTTAGGGTCACGCCATTTCGCTTGCAGCAATGCTAGTTCGTCTCTGACTGACGAATTATCACAAATATTCCCTATTGCAATTGGTTTTGGGTCATGAACCCAATATATCCCATTTAAGAAGCTTTGGATGCGCAGTATATGTGCCTGTAGCACCGCCATCCCGCACCAAAATGGGTTTGCAAAGGAGGTTAGGAATATATGTTGAGTTTGACGCGTCCTCCATTATTCGCTACCTCGAAACATTGACAGGAGATTTGTTCACTGCACTATTTGCAGACTGTCAATTGGATGAGACACTTTTCCCAAAATTAGGGGGAGAAGTTGGTGAAACCAAACGGGAAATTTTGTGGAAAAATGCATCATTATCTCATCTTGATCCACATACCTCTATTTGAAAGAAAGAGGTACAAAAGATTATCCATTTGCAAAGAATAGCAAATCAAATGCCTGACGCATTTACGGACTTGAAGAGGATAACGAAATATCACATTCACGCGGGAAAATGTTCCGATCCGTATTGAAGTCCCTATTGGACAAATATCTAGTGTCATATCCAATGAGTCAAATGCACGCCAGAAGCGTGGCAGACCATTAGGTTCCAAAAATCGAAATCCTAGAAAGAGGAAAAAGAACGATCTAAATGACACTATGAAAGAATCACATGAGGACGCTCATGATTTGATTAATTCTGAGATTCACGAAGAATCTATTGAGCCTGAGACTCTTGAAAATACGGAATGCAAGAATGTGAGGATCTCGAACCTCAGTCTGTGGTAGTACAAAATTAATTGAGAGCTCTCGAATAGCCAATTATTACTATGTTGGAGAAACACAATTGAGTATTGTGCTGTAGTAAGTCTCAAAGAAACTTATTCAGTTTCCAAAAGTACACGCGAAGGCGATTGATGATATTGAGACTATAAATAAAGGAAGGCTTTGATTCTCCTATTACTACAACTTGTAGCGGGGTAATTTGTATATGAAAAGCTACCCGCTTTGTTCTCCAGTTTGTACTACACAAACGAAAGAATGCCACAATAAAGTGGATATCTATTGGTATAAAACCCATGTCATAATAAACCCGAAGTTTATTGATAAGTGCACATGTCATGGTGTAAATTTGAAGTTTACCAATATTGATAATTTATGTTAGCCATCTCATTTTAAGTATGATGTGCAAATTCACATAGGTGAATATTAAAGAACTAGAAAGTTCTTTACGAATTCTCTTGTATCACTTGTTCTCATTAATGAACTGACCAACTAAAGAGTTCGGGTTGAAGCCCATAAATTCTGGAAATATGAAAGGTGAGTACGGGCCCATTCACCTGCCATGTATACCACATATGATGCATCTATGATATGGTTACATGCGCCATTGTTATTAACCCGCAGCCTGGCAGTGCTTGCGAGGTAAATCGCTCAGTAATCTAACTTCGAGCATAGTTTCCAGATTCTCTACTCAAGACAGTTCATCTTGATAAGTTGGTTTATATCAAAGTTGGTTTAGCAAGATAATTATTGAGTGCTTCCACTTAATAGCTAAACTGTTCATTATGAGAACGAAGTTGTATATATCAGTTTGATATAAGTTGTATACGAGAGTATATTCTCCCCTCACAAGTGGTTCAAGGTCAGGAACCAAATAATTTCATCTTATTACTAAGGTGCTGTGTATATTGACATAATGCACAAAGATGATTTCCCAAAGTTGAGGAAACATGTTAGCTTTACTAACATGAGAGGGAGACATGATAAACATTTGAGAAAGTGTTACATGGGATGAATTTTCATTTGTATATGTATATCCCCGAATATCATGATATGAACCTGTAGTTCATAAAAAAGGAAATGAAATTGCAACATATTGCAAAGCATGCTATACGCATTTACTGACTCAAAGAAAGCAACTAAATGGAATAGATACAATTCAAGAAGAATTGATTCCATATGAAAGACATGTAGCTTTGAACCTATAGTTCATATGCTTGAAAGTATAAAGGCAAAGGTATGTATAGTCAATTTTCGATATCTTATTTGTTTAGCATGACATGAAACTTTGATATGCAGCTAAAGTCTATTATGTGACTTACATGACATAACTTGAAAGATTTAAGTTGCTTGAAGCATATGCAATTCTTGGTCCTGAAGTACCACATCCTAAGTACAATTTGTGTATATATGTATCTTGCTATAACTATAAGCATGATGGCATGCATCTATGGAGATATTAAAGAGCTATTCCACGACATTATATGAAGATGTTCATATCTATCAAGAGTGATGATTTCAAGGTGCGGAATATTTATTCAAGTCAACATGGTTGATTTATTTATCAAATATCTACCAAAGATCGTTTTGAAGATGATGCACAAGATTGGAATGCAAATGCTCAAGGATATAAATTGATGTACTCATTAGGGGGAGTCAATGCGCGTTGCACTCTTTTTCCCTTACAAGGTTTTGTCCCACTGGGTTTTCCTTGCAAGGTTTTTAACGAGGCAACCAATAGGCGCATATTCAAACATGTGTACTCTTTCCTTACTTTAATTTTTCCCATTGGGTTTTGTTTTAAGGTTTTAACGAGGCACATCATTGAATAGACATTCAAGGGGGAGTGTTATGAAATAGAAGATTCTTACACTTCTATTTAAGGTGAATGTCTTTAATGTACTTAATTAGAGAGATTTTAGAGTCCTATTATTGGTAGCAAGATCTTCCTCCTCCCTATAAATAGAGGTGCTCTCTACCATTGTAATACACCCCTCTCAACTCAATAAGAAGAACTCTCTCTACTCTTCTCTCTATTGCTATTGTTCTTGTTCTATTATTATTATTATTATTATTATTATTATTATTATTATTATTATTATTATTATTATTATTATTATTATTATTATTAGAAAGTGCCAATGTACCATAACTTAAAGGGGTGTTTATGTATTAAGCCAATTATGACACTTAAGTATCTTCTGATTTGCTCCAAAAGTTGGTCAGAGAAAAAAATACTAAAATTTTATTATTTTTAGGTGGCATGTATTGTGAGTATCACAAGAAATTATAATACTCTTTCACTAGCTCATAATGTTATAACTTATTTTTGAAAATCTAAAAGAATTATGTTAGATATCATTGTCGGAAAATCTATTCCCTTCATTTTTGGCGTCTCTCAGAACGAAGAAGGAGAAGGAAAGATTTTTCTAAAAGAGGAACCAACTTAAGAATGAGAAGCTGTAACAGTAGGAATAGTTGAGGGAGTCAAAATAGCCACGGACGGAGCAGTAGTAACATGTGCGGGGAACTGAGGATCCATTGTAACAGACACGGGAAAATAAGCAAACGGCATTTTTTCATAAACAAAGTCAAAATTTTCATCAAACAATGAGAAAAGAGTTGTTGAGTAGAGCTATGGAAGGCAGCAGGCTTCTTATCATCAGAACATACTAAGGTAGCACTTTCAGGCTCGTGCATTGGAACAAAACTGGGAGTAGTAGTATTTTTGTCACCGAAAATAACATGTCAAGCTGGGGGATTACGAACCAACGAGCCTTCATCCCGTTCCTCTTCAATCTCAGAATTGTGTGCTATTTTAGTTTTTCTTTTTAATAAAGAACTCAAGATTATCTCTTGAGCCATTAACATAGAAAGTCTCAAAGCAGAAATCGATGCAGAACTCATACCTCGAAGGGAAAACCCTAGTAAAGAAAAATGTTAATAAGCGTCCAAGTAAGTACAAAAGCAAAATAGAAAGTAGAAGAGAAAGATACCATAAGTCTTCACTTTCCATCCAAACCTATTAGAAAGATATTCCAGCAACTTACTTCCATAGGAGCAACGATTAAGAATTTTTCTACCCAACTACGGAAATTGGGACTTCCTCAACAGTTTCCATGGTTGCTGAAATAGAAAAATAAAATATCTATGAGATTTTACTTTTTTCACAAAAAAATAGAAATAAAAAATATAAAAAGAAATTTACGTGCAAAATTCAACTTTCTGGGAAAGGCATGTTCTCTTCTCCGACTAACCCCTTTATGGAAGCAGCAATGAATCGGGCATACCAACCACGCTCCTTGTCATCTTCAGGGCTCACTAAAGCTCTCTTACTCCTGACCACGAGAGTAAACACCCCAGAACCAAATAACTTGGGGGAATAAAGATGAATCACAGGATAAAAGGTGAAGGGTAAAGCATCCAAGTTTGACAAGTATCTAAGGCATGCCACTGCCCTCCATACAATAGGACCAATATGTCCTAAACAAACATTAAAGAAATGACAAAACTCAATGATCATTGGTCAATAGGTGGTCTAAAACCCAACATAAAAGGAAATGTATACACAACTGAATAACCAACTTTGAACAAGGTGATCCTCTGATTTACATTATGAACTAAAATTAGAAAATCAAATTTCCAATGATAGTATCTCCGCACAAGAGAAATCAAACCCTCAGTAATCTGAGAGGGGTAAATATCAGCACGATTGTGAGAAGTCATAGAAGTACCTTGATTTCTAATCGATTCTCTATCAGTGAAGAAGGAAAGTTTAGCAGGGATAATCTCATCTACAGTGGGTTCACGAAGTGGTTCACTAGAATCTCTACTTCTAGCAGAAGATCTGCATGAAGAAGAAGCCCTAGTTGTAGAAGACGACATGGTAATGGTACTAGGTTGAGAAGAAGAACCACGGATAGATAGAGATCCAAAACTAAGTAATCAGCCACCTTTTCTACTTCTAGTAGGAGCAGACGAGGGGGGGAAGTTCATGCACTATAACAACTTTGCAAGGATCAGGATTTGAAAAGCCATAGTTTTGTGAAAGTAAAACATGCAAAAGAATGAAAACTATAAAGAACAAGGAACACTGTAGAAAGTTTTTCGTAAAAGCAAAGGCAAAGAAGTTATTTATATACGTAATCAACTATCATGTAAAGGGGGTCATGATAGAAACGTCGTGATTAAACAATTACTTCATGACTGATACATCCGCAAAAAAACCCTAAAAATCGTTGAAGGGTCACAGGTCCAATTAACGGAGGCCACATGGCACACACATTCAATGAAAGTGACATACGATCGGTTGGTTCTGGAGAAGATGTAATGGTACATGGGAAACGGCAGCAAAAATTTCCGCCATAAATACATACCACTTCCTAAATATTTAATTACAAAAAATTCGACAAGTTGGGAGTCTATCTGTACTGGTAAAAATAAATATTATACATGAATTTATGTGATTTATTGATATGAAAATACACATGTATCAGTAAGAAAGCGATAGCTGGAAATTCTTGGAAACTTGTAGGGCCTTTTTGTTTCAATCTGAGCACCTAAGAAATTATGGGGAGATTGTCTTCTAACAGCTACACACTTGATCAATCAATTTCCCTCTAAAGTATTGTAGAATGAAACATATATTATATTTTTTTGTACTCACCTTGATTTCTCTTACCTTAGACCTTTTGGTTGTCTATATTATAGTTCTATTCTAGCAAAAAAACAAGGACAAATTTGCACCCAGAGCTGTTCCCGAAGTATTTTTAGGCTACCTTTTTGGAAAGAAAGGGTATAAGGTTCTTAATTTGCAAACTAATCAAGTATTTGTCTTTAGGTATGTTAAGTTCTTTGAATCAATCTTTCTATTTTCTTATTGACGATTCCAATGCGTATAAGATTTTGCTACTCGTATTCTCTCAAATTCTAGTATAGTATATGATATTGTCCCACATAGATTGGAGAATCTAGCTACAAACTTATAATAGTCTTACTACGATTTGAGAGAATAAGATTGATGAAATTTTGTTGGTTGAAAATTTAAATTGCTTAAGTTGAAACAAAATAACTTTCGGAAGATTTATATTTAAAAAGAGTTAGGAATCATTGAATTCACTTGATAGCGTGATAATAATAAAATCTTAACTTCTACATGTATTTCTCTTAGGAATAATTGTTTATTGCTAAAATAATTATATTTTTTCACTAAGCAATAATCAATTAATAACACTCTGTGAGGTTATGTAAACCAATTGATATATGACTCATGACGATTAAATTGAAAGACAAGAGGCGTTGCTCTGATGGTAAGCAACCCCCACTTCCAACCGAGAGGTTGTGAGTTCGAGTCTCCCCAAGAGCAAGGTGGGAAGTTCTTGGAGGGAAGGACACCGGGGGTCTATCTGGAAACAGCCTCTCAACCCAAGGGTAGGGGTAAGATCTGCGTACACACTACCCTCCCCGGACCCCACTAAGTGGGATAATATTGGGTTGTTGTTGTTGTTGTTGTTGTTTTGACGATTAAATTGAAATAATTTTCTTGCCTGAATTGTGCTAAAAGATAGCAAAAACCTATTGCGATTACTTTTTACAAAAAAAAAAATCAATAATCTTGCCAACTACAACTCCTCCGTGAGAATTAGAATGGAAGTAAGCAAGATTAAAGACTTGGAATGATAGCTTAAAAAGAATTACTCTCATTCTATTATTTTACCCAATAGTTATCGTATACTAATTTTGCTCAGTAAAAATTACAAAATTGACATACAACTAACTTTGGAGAATAAATAGATAGAAGTGATAATAATTAATTAAAACTAATATTCCAACATAATACAGAAATGTGATTAGAAAGTTTCAGGTCAAGCATGTAGTAAAATTGAGATTAAAATTATAACAATATCGAGTTTCATCAAGTATCCCAACAAAAGAGATTACTCCATCATGGAGCATTTAAATTTCACAAAGAAAGGAATTCTTAAAATACTATCAATACTCTTAGAAAATCCCAAAAAACTACAAGAAAAAGTGAAATATATAAAGAGAGAAGCAAAGACCAAAACTAGAGAAAAGTTATTAATTAGGTAAGTATGATCTTCCTCCCCCCCCCCCCTTTCAACACAAATATGACATCCTTTTTATAGAAATCATATCTCATAAGGTGCCACGATGCCTCGTGGTTCTTTTGCCATGATACGTCATGCTTCTATTGCCACGATGCCTCGTGATTCTTTTGTCATGATGCGTCGTGATCTCTTTTTATTCCTTTACCTTTATTATGATATTTTTAATTCCTGCAAAATACTATTAGAAAATATAGATAATTGACTACACACACATACGTACATATATATATAATTTAAAATAATTTATTTTTACGTATATAATATATAAATATTTTATAGTAATAACTTATTCTGCACCTATGATTAAGTTATTTACTGCTTCTTTTCCTCAATCAAATGAGTCAGTTCCCCCAGCTCAAGACACTACATCTTTTCCAACTTTGCTCTATACCTGAATCTTCTTCTTCTATTCTCTCTGTTACTCCTATCAGGTCTTCGACTACTTCTTCTAGTTCTAGTAGAGGATCCCCTGTGGTTTCTCCGGTTCCCTTCTCTAATTCTCATCCAACCCCCGACATGTTCTCTCCAGAACAAGGGCATGTATTGTGCGTATCACAAAGGATTCACAATGCTTCTAAATATTTGTCTGATTACATATGTCATTCTGTTTTTACCCTAGCTCCTTCTTTTCATCCATTACATTCATTTTCTTTTTCATCTTTATCCCAAGAGAACTAAGACCTAGTCAATTCCATTTGCCAAATACATGAGCCTAAATCTTACCGATAAGCAGTATTGCACCCTGGTTGGCAAGCTGCTATGGCAAAAGAATTTGAAGTGCTGGAGTCCAACGCACATGGGATATTGTTGAACTACTGCAGGGGAGGAAGGTCTTACCTTGCAAATGGGTATACAAGGTAAAACTCAAATCAGATAGTACACTAGAGAGATTGAAAGCAAGGCTTGTAATATGAGGAGAAACATAGAGAGAGGGTTTAGACTATATCGAGACTTTTTTGCCAGTAGTTAAAATTACAACTATCCGATGCCTCTTTGCATTGCAGTTAAGCAGAATTGGAAACTTTATCAGCTCGATGTGAAAAACTTTTTTCTCCATTGCATAGCTGAGGAAGCCCATATGCGATTTCCTCCGGTGATGACATCCCCTTCATCTTCCTTGGTTTGTCATCTCGCAAGTCCTTGTATGGACTGAAACAGGCTTCTCATCAGTGGTATGCACATCTCTCATGTGCATTGGGTACCAGGGGTTTTATCTCTTCACTCAACGATTATTCTCTTTTCTTTAAAGCTTCCAGGGATGTGATTACTATTCTTGTCGTCTATGTTGAAAACATCTTGATTACTGGCAACAACTTGCGGGAAATCAATGAAATTAAACACTTTTTGGATTGAGAATTCAAGATTAAGGACCTAGGTGAAGCACACTATTTTTCAGGTTTGGAGCTTCTTCGTGAAAATTGTGGGCTGGTAGTCACATAACATATATTTGTAGTAGATTTACTTACTGAGTTTGAGAGTTTCGATGTTAGACCTGCTTCCACGCCTTTGGACCCAACGTTGAACCTCACTTCTTCTTGTGGTTCTCATTTCCCTTATTCAATTATTTGTCGTCGACTTGTGGGCAAGTTGAATTTCTTGATCAATATTCGTTTGGATCTGTCCTTCGTTGTCCAATCTTTAAGTCAGTATATGCAAGCCCCTTGTTCTGGACATTATCAGGTTGCATTGCATACCCTACATTATCTTTGCAAAGACGCTGGTTTGGGGCTTTTTATGACCTCGGATTACTCATTTCAGCTTTTGGCCTTTTGTGATTTCGGTTGGGCTTCTTATTTTGATACTCGTCGTTCTATGAGCGGATTCTTTCTCAGCTAGGTGGTTCTTCAATTTCATAAAAATCTAAGAAACAACCGGTGATTTCTCTTTCATCGGCGTATGCCGACTCGTACGATGCATCGGTTGGTGGCTGAAATTATTTGGGTCGTCCGATTGCATCAAGATCAATTGTTCCCACCACCATTGCTCGTGCATCGTTGAGATGAGAGATTACATGGCTTCCAAGCCAAAGCATAAGTGACATAGGCCTGTATATTCATTGTATATTTATTGTATGTTCATGGTATACATTGTAGTGGGCTGTGATGATTATTGATAGTGGACTTATATCTGAGCCCAAGTTTATTTTATATTCCGGCCGTCTGACACGACCCGCTGGTGTGATCCGACCCACTGGTGTGATGTATATATCTACATGTACAGAGATATTTTGTAGAGTCTCGGTTCATTTTTCTAATACACTCTCTCGAACTTCTGGAGAGTTCTCTCAACTACCCTCTTTCTCTCTCTTCTTCTCTCACTATATTCTTTGTGTTCTTCATCTTAATCTTCAAGTTTTCATGGTATCAGAGCCGGAAAATCTTCCGATCCTTCTCTGTTATGTGGTGTCGATACTTGCTGAAGTTTTTCTTCAGTTATCTGAGAAAAATACTGTTCGTATATTTTTCGATGAATGTTCATCGGATAATCGGGACTTTTCTGACTGTTTGAGGCTCCGATCATGCATCAGAAGATGTTTTGGGTGATTTTTCGACATCTCTGGTCTTATTCCGGTGAGTTCTTCAAAATCTAGTGTTTTTCGACTTTCGGACCAAGGGTTTTGATGTTATCCGATGATTTTACCTTCGGTCGATAGACGTTTTCGGTAAGTTTACGACGTTTGTGACCTGATTCTGGTGAGTTTCCGTTCATCTGCAATTTTCGGTGACCGGACTTAGTTTCATCCGGTGGTTGAAGGTCGTTCTTCTCCGATCGCGAAGAAGGAGGGTAACACTTTCTCTGTTCTGAGTGTTGTATATGTTGCATGCCAGTACTGGTTTGATTGTGGTCTATTCATTGAAACTATTTCTGTGTTGTTAAGTTTGTTCATTATTCATGGCTGATAATACGAATACTAATACCTCCCCCACGGACTCTACTAGTCCCCTCCTAATTTACTCCTCCGACGTTCCTGGTATGTCTCTTGTGTCCACTCCCTTTTCAGGCAGTGGTTATGGAGGTTGGAGGAGGAAGATGATTGTTGCCTTATCTGCTAAAAACAAAATCGGATTTGTTGATGGCTCATGTCCTCGACCAACCACTAATGTGGCTGAACAGAGGCTATGGGATAGATGTAATAACATGGTCATTTCCTGGTTGACTGCTTCCCTATCTCCTCAGATTGCTTATAGTGTGCAGTATTCCGATACTGCACAGAGTATATGGTCCCAAATTGAGAAAAGATATGGTACTCCTAACAAGAAAGGGAACTCTCTCACGCATCTCAAGGCTGTTTAAATGTAGCCTCATATTTTAATAAACTCAAAGGCCTGTGGGATGAGTTGGGCACAATGTGCACAAATCGTGGGCAGAGATGTGTGTGTGCTGCTAAAAATGGAACAATTCAGGAAGATGATGAAAACAAGGTATTCCAGTTTCTTATGGGGTTAAATGAAGCATACATGGGGGTTAGGAGTAACTTGTTGATGATGTAGCCATTTCCTTCCCTTGACAGTGTTTACAATATAGTGCTTAATGATGAGAAACAGAGACAAGTTCAATCTATTTCTCAAATCAGTCCAGACTCTATGCCTTTTAATGCTAATACAAATAAGCACTCAATTGGGTTTAATCAGGCCACAGTGCCCAATCCCCCTGATTTCAGACCCAGAGTTAGTTTTGAGCAAAGTAGAGGGCCTTATTTTGCAGATACTGCAAGAAATCTGGGCACTTAATTGATAAGTGCTATAAGATTCATGGGTTTCCTCAAAATATCAAATACAACAAGGGAAGGAAATCTGCTGCTGCTCATGTCTCTACTGGTGAGGAAAGTGTGTCTGTTAATCATGGGAATCCTAATATGTCTATTCCTTTTGGGGATCCTCCTGGCAGCCATCACCCTGTTACAAACATAGATGGCCAGAGTTCTGTGATACCAGGGTTGAGCAGACAGCATTATGATCAATTGATGAGCTTGCTGCAACAGACCCAGTTAGGGGATTCCATTGCTCAGACTCCTCCTCCCATGTGTGCTGCTAATATTGCTGGTACTATGTTGACTGAGAGTCTTGTTTCTGATTCCAAGTTATGCATGCTTACACACATTAATTCTGTCACCTGGATCATAGATTCAGGGGCATCTAATCACATGACACATGATAAAAACTTGCTTTTTAACATCATACCTTTGACGGTTCCTTATCTTGTAACTTTGCCTAACGGTTACAAAGTGAAAGTAACTTGTACAGGTTCTTTTGCATTAACTTCATCCCTTACTCTTCACAATGTGCTGCTGTTTCCTTCCTTTAAACACAACTTGATTTCTGCCCACAAGTTGGTAAAACAATTGCACTGTATAGTTTTGTTTACTCCAACTTCCTGTTTACTTCACATGATACAGGACCCTTCTCTAAAGAGGCTTCTGGATCTTGGTAAAGAGGAAGCTGGCCTATACAAACTGTCTTGGGTGCCACCTTCCCCTTCTTCCTCTACTGGTTCTTCATCTACTTCTGTATGTGCTTTGTCTAATTTTTGTAATTATGACAATGGGTCTGACAGCAAAAATATTGCCTTTCCTCCATTTGTAAATAGTTCCATTTGTAATAATGATGTTACCACTGGTATGAATTACATTTGGCATTTAAGACTAGCATATACTTCATTCGCAAATATGAGACATATTTCTGGTTTGTCTTTTCCATTTGCTTCTAAACAACCTTTTCCTTGTTCTGTCTGTCCTATGGCCAAACAAACCAGACTCACTTTTCCTGACAGCAGTATCAGTACTACTACACCTTTTCAATTGATCCATGTGGATACTTGGGGACCTTACCACACTTCTACTTCTTCTGGTTGTAGATATTTCCTTACAATCGTTGATGATTTCTCTAGGGCAATCTGGACACACTTAATGGGCTCTAAAAGCAATGCTTTTTCCCTGCTTAAATCTTTCATCTGTTTTGTTAAAACTCAGTTCAACATTGTGGTTCAAACTGTTAGAAGTGACAATGCTTTAGAATTGGGATCCAGCATTGAGGGTATATCTTTCTTTAGTAGCCAGAGGATTATTCATCTAACCTCCTGCCCTCGTTCACCTCAACAGAATGGTGTTGTTGAAAGAAAGCACAGAACCCTTCTTGAAACTTGTAAAGCCTTACTTTTTCAATCTGGCCTACCTGTGTCTTTCTGGGGGGATTGTCTGTTGACTGCTACTTATCTCCTTAACAGAATACCATCCAGAATACTTCACAATAAGTCTCCTCATGATATTTTGTATGGGAAAACTCCATCCTACTCTCATTTGAGGGCATTTGGGTGCCTTGCTTATGCTGCTGTCCCTATTCCTCAAAGGGACAAGTTAAAGCCTAGAGCCCTCTCTTGTGTTTTTCTGGGTTACCCATTTGCCAAAAAGGGTTATAAACTGTATGATCTGGTTTCCAAGAAATATTTTTTCTCCAAGGATGTTATATTCCATGAAACTTGTTTTCCTTTTAAGAATAAACCTTCTTCTGCTCACCCTTCTCTTTCCTCTTTTCCTTTTATTCCTCCTGCTGAGCATTCCACTGACACAAATTATACTATACATGCTTCCTCTCCTCCTTCCCATATATCTGATCCAACATATGATTCTCCTGTTCCTGATTTTACTGTTGCTGATCCATCTCCCCTTCCTTCTTTCAATCATGACATCTCTCCTCCTGTTTTACCTTCTTCACAACCTCTTCCTGCTCCTAGAAAATTCACTAGACAGCAAAATCCTCCTCCCTATCTTAAGGATTATGTCTGCCAACTCCCTGCCTTTTCTGGCTCCTCTTCTTATAATTTGGAATCTGAACCTTTATATTACTCTCAAGATGCATCTGTTTCAGCATGGCAGGATGCCATGAGACAGGAGTTTGATGCTTTGGCAGCAAACCATACCTGGGATGTTGTTCCTCTTCCTCCTGGTAAGAAACCCATTGGCTGTAAATGGGTCTATAAAATCAAATACAAACTGATGGTACTGTTGAAAGGTATAAAGCTAGGCTGGTTATTGGGGGTGATACTCAAGTTGAAGGGATTGATTTTACTGACACCTTTTCTCCTGTGATTAAGATGACCACTGTGAAATGTCTTATTGCTGTGGCTGTCAAGAATCACTGGCCTCTGTTTCAACTTGATGTTAATAATTCTTTTCTCCATGGTGATTTGGATAAGGAAGTTTATATGAAACTTCCCCAGGTTTGACAGTCTCTGCTCCTCTTTCTGGTTCTGTTTCTTCTACTTCTTCTACTTACTCTCCTCTGGTTTGTAAGCTCAAGAAATCCCTATATGGGCTGAGACAAGCATCCAGACAATGGTATGCCAAATTGTCTTCTGCTCTTTATTCCAGAGGGTACACACATTCTTTGAATGACTATTCTTTGTTCATCAAAGGTAAACCTGGGTCCCTTGTGATTGTGACAGTCTATGTGGATGATATTATTCTTACTGGGATGACAGTGATAAAATTACTACCCTGAAAATGTTTCTGGATGATCAGTTTAAAATCAAAGACCTAGGGTCTTTGCATTATTTTTTGGGCATAGAAATGTCAGTTGTTCCTTGTGGAATGATCCTTAATCAACATAAATATGTCTCTGACTTGCTGCATCAGTTTGACTGTACCAATGTATCCTTTGTTGTTTGTCCTTTGGATATTAATGTCAAACTTCATGCTGATTCTGGTGACCTTTTAACCTCTCATGATCAGTATAGGAGTCTTGTTGGTAAGCTGTTATTTCCGACACATACCAGGCCTGACATATGTTTTGCTGTTCAACATCTGAGTCAATTTCTAAAATGCCCCAGACTTCCCTATATGACTGCTGCTCTACATGTTTTGCGATACCTCAAAGGCACTTCTTCTATGGGTCTCTTTTATTCTGCCAGTGATAATTTCTCTGTTGTTGGTTATTCTGATAGTGACTGGGCTGCCTGCCCTGATACAAGGAGATTTGTTACTGGGTTTTGTGTGTTATTGGGTGGTTGCCTAATTACTTGAAAATCAAAGAAGCAACCTGTGGTTTCCTTGTCTTCTGCTGAGGCAGAATATCGAGCCCTTAGCAAAGTTGTTGCCGAATTATCTTGGCTGTCTCGTTTATTAGTTGATCTTGGTGTCTCTGTTTCTCTTCCATTTTCTGTGTTCTGTGACAGTCAGGCTGCTATTCATATTGCTAACAATCCTGTTTTCCATGAGCGTACCAAACACATCGAGGTCGACTGTCATTTTGTTCGGGATCAGCTACAGCATGGCCTCATTCAACTGTTTCATGTTCCTACCACTCGTCAACTTACTGATCTTCTGACCAAGCCTTTGCCTGGCACTGTGCTTCATCCTTTGCTGCTCAAGTTGCAAGTGATTTCCCCTTCCAACTTGGGGGGGTGTTGAGATGAGAGATTACATGGCTTCCAAGCCAAAGCATAAGTGACATAGGCATGTACATTCATTGTATATTTATTGTATGTTCATGGTATACATTATAGTGGGTTGTGATGATTATTGATAGTGAACTGATATCTGAGCCCAAGTTTATTTTATATTCGGACCGTCTGACCCGACCCGCTGGTGTGATCCGACCCACTGGTGTGATGTATATATCTACGTGTACAGAGATATTTTGTAGAGTCTCGATTTATTTTTCTAATACACTCTCTCGAACTTCTGAAGAGTTCTCTCAACTACCCTCTTTCTCTCTCTTCTTCTCTCACTATATTCTTCGTGTTCTTCAGCTTAATCTTCATGTTTTGTACATCTTCACTGTGACAATCAAGCAACCATTCATATTGCTCAAAATCAAGTTTTTCACAAACGAACCAAGCATATTAAGCTTGATTGTCATTTCATTGGTGAAAAATTGTAGGATGATTTAATCTCTCTGTCTTTTGTGCATTCTTCATCTCAACTAGCAGATTTACTTACTAAAGCGCTGAGTGGGCCTCTCCATCGATCCTTAGTAGTTGGGTGTCCAATCTAGTGTCTCCCACTTGAGGAGGGTGTTGCGCGAAAATTTATTCCCTCCATTTCCGGCGTCTCTCAGAATAAAGAAGGAGAACGAAAAATATCATAAAATATGTCGAAGACAGACTTATGTCGGAATATTTGTCATTAAGAGATATTAGTTTGATTAATTGTTTAGTGAAGCAAGATGTGGACACGTTGCTCTCATTCAACAGATAGTAAAAGAACCACCTGTTACTATCTAGAAGATTGTGATGAGAGTATGGGTGGAATACATATTTTCTTTTACAAAAGTTGTTAGGGTAGAATTCCCTAGGTCCTTCGTGAGTGGCATATGAAAATTTGTATTTATATATACACAAGCATATATTGTATAGGGATACACAACAAAATGAATACAAGAAATTTTTTATGATTTCCTTTGGGCATTAATTAGTAGGATAACTAACAGATTCAACGATAAGAATCGATGAGTCAATTTCCTTAATAAGAAAATAATAATCCATAAATCATTAAAAAGTACTAACCATTTTATCTCGTAGTCAACTCACAACTTACATTCTGATACCATTAGGCAAAATTATTTTTCTCAAGAGTTTCAAGAAGTTATATATAGCCTAAGTTTATGTTTGAGTTAAAATTAGAAATCACTAGGTAAATATTTTGCATATTCACTGTAGTCACTATTACTCTATATTTTCTTTCATGTCCTTTACTCCACTCCTTCGGGCATGCACCAGTTCAAAGTCCCTGCTCAATGGCAAGGCAGTCCATGCAAAGCTACTCAAATTTGGGTCCAAAGCAGACGTTTTCACAAACAATCACCTGCTCGCCATGTACTTAAAGCTCAATCAGTTCGATGATGCCCAACGACTGTTCGACAGAATACCTGAAAGAAACATCATTTCTTGGACAACGTTGATTTTCCACATATTCTCAAATGGGTATGTCTGGAAAAGCTTTGGTTTGTTTTAGATCAATGGTTCTTGAAGATGGGTTTGCTCCAAATGGTTATACATATGTAGCTGCTTTATCAGCTTGCACTAGCTTAGGAGCTGAAAGGACAGGGAAGGAGTTACATGGGAGGATGTATAGAACTGAGGAGAGCCTTAATAGTTTTGTGACTAATTGTCTGGTTAATTTTTATGGCAAATGTGGGTTGTTGAAGTCTGCAAGATTGGTTTTGATGGCAATTTGGAACCCAATTCTGTAACTTGGACTTCTCTCATTTCTTGTTATTGCCAGTGTGGGGAGTATGAGGAAGGGTTGAGGATTTTCTTGTTGCCTTTGACGGTAGGGGGGATAGTGAATGAGTTTTTCTGTGGGAGTGTGTTGAATGCTTGTGCTGCTATGAAAAGTATGCAACTTGGGATGCAAATTCATAGTCTGATTGTCAAGTCTGGTTTTGCGATGGATCAATTTTTGGTGACTGGTTTGATTGACTTTTATGCAAAATGTGGTGTATTGGACTTGGCACGTCGAGCTTTTGATGAGGCAGATGCACCAGAATTGCATGCTTGGACTGCAATGATTGGTGGCTGTGTGCAGTTAGGGGTGCAAGAGAGGCTGTTAACCTTTTCTGTTGGTTGCTCGACTCGGACTTGAAACCAAGTGAGCAAACATTTTCATCAATTCTTGGAGCTTTTGCAAATGTAAAAGAACTTCGAGTTGGGAAACAGATCCATTGCCGGATTTTAAATTGGGGTTTAACTCATTTGGTTTTGTATGCAATGCATTGTTAGATTTTTACTCCAAAAGTGACGAGTTTGAGGAATCATTAAAGCTCTTTCAAGAAATGAAAGAACATGATGTTGTTAGCTGGAATATGCTAATTGCTGGCTGTGTGAGCTCAGGTCGGCATGAAGATGCTATGAGATTTCTCAAGGAGATGTTGCTTGAGGGTCTCGAAGCGAGTCTTTACACTTACTCTAGCATTTTGAGCATTTGTGGAGATTTACCATCTATAGAGTGGGGAAAACCCTATGATAGTTATTTATGGCAGTTACTGTCTGGTGTTATTGCATGCTATTTTATTTATGGTTCTTATGTTTAGATAATTATTTACGCTATTTCTGCTGGAGTTACTAATGCTCTTTTGCTTTTGTTTTTGTTTTTCCTTCCCTTCATTGAAGCGAGGGTCGATTGGAGACAGTCTCTCTGCCCTTTCGGGTAGGGGTAAGGCCCGTCTACATATTACCCTCCCTAGACCCCACTTTGTGAGACTATACTGGGTAGTTGTTGTTGTTGTTTTTGTTGAGTGGGGAAAACAATCCCATTGTCGTGTCCTGAAGCCTGGATTTGATTCCAATGTGATTGTTGGGAGCGCCCTCGTTGATATGTATGCTAAATGCGGACGACTTGTTGATGCACGTAGAGTTTTCGACGTCCTTCCTATGAAAAACTTGGTATCTTGGAACACCATGCTTGTAGGATATGCTCAACATGGGTTTGGGAAAGAAGCTTTAGAGATTTATGCTACGATGCAAAGTAATGGCATTAAACCTAATGATATCACATTTCTTGGTGTATTATCTGCTTGTGGACATGTTGGACTTTTAGATGAGGGACTTCATCACTTCAATAGTATGACCCAGGTGTATCGAATCACTCCAAGGACGGATCACTTGGCTTGTATGGTGAGTCTATTTGCACGCAAAGGACAAACAAAAGAAGCTTATGGTTTTATAAAGAGCTTTCCAGGGGAACCAGATAAGGTGGTGTGGAGGTGCCTCTTGTCTGGTTGCAAAGCTAACAGAGACTTCATCTTGGGGAAATATGCCGCTGAAAAGATTTTAGGTATGATCCAGATGATACTTCAGCCTATATCATATTGTCTAATATATATGCGGAGTTACAGATGTGGGATGAAACGGCCAAGATGAGAAAGCTGATAAAGGAGAAATCATTAAAGAAGGAAACTGGATATAGTTGGACTGAGTTGCAGAATAAAATATATACATTCTCTGCATGTAATATTATGTCCCTTCAAGAAAGCTATCTGCATCAAGTTTTGACTGGGTTGACGGCCCAATTGTTTGATTCAGGATATGTGCCTGATGTCATATTCTCGTTGCAGATTGAGGAGTAAGTATACAAGATATCTGTATAGATTCATCTACCAATGATTGACAGGCGATAATTAAGAAGCTCAATATTTTAATTTGTTCTTAGCTGGAAATTTCTGTGTGAAAGGTCGACAATGTTAACTCCATGACTTATATGTCTCAAGCAAACTCGGTCTCCAGCCTGAATGGAGGAGAAGGATTACAGTTGGTAGACAGGCAGCATAGAGATAGTCTAACCATGATAAATCATCTTGGTAGATACAGGAAGACTCAATCAATCGACCCCAACTAGTTTGCTATTGAGGCATAGTTGATTGACTATTGAGAGGTCAACAAAATTTTCAAATCCTGAGCGCTAACTGTAGCTAGCAACACATCCATTCTTCGGCCTACTCCAGTCGACCATTCCAAAGATAATGATGCCCTAGCTGATATGAGCTTGCCTCCTCCTTGGTTTCAAATTTGAATCACATCTCTCTTTAAGAAATAATCGTCCCTGGTGTGGATACTAGCGGATAAAGTCCATGTAAAGCTTCCGCAGATATTATACAATCAGACTGCTATGGCTCTACATATGGTTTGAAGCTTCGGGTGCTCAAAGTCTGTCAAGCTTGGGTCCTGCTTTCTTCAACCAATTCACCAATACCATAGCTGTGATACTGCTCACTCGAGAACAATACCTCTCTAATATTGAGTAATCTTTGACATGTAAATTTGAGATGGAAATGACAGAAAATGCTGAAAACTTATTCAAGGTTAAGAGAGATTTAGTGGGGGCACAAAGAATCCTGTGGTGTAGGAGTACTCTTATCGTTCAATCAATATTGTCTAAATGGCGTCCTCAGTTCCATTGGAAAGATGCACGCATACAGAGTTACAGACTTAACAGAATATCTATTACTTCCTCTGTTTCAATTTAGATGATATAGTTTGACCTGGCACAAAGTTTAAGAAAAAAATCTGGTTCTAAAAGCTTAAGGGTAAAAGCTGTGGAGTTATAATATGTGTGGTTATAAAATGTATCATTAAAGGTAAAGAGGGTAAAATGAAAAAATCAAAGTTAAATTATTTCTCAATATATAAATTTGTCATTTTTCTTAAACGGACTAATAAGAAAAATGCGTTATTTAAATTGAAACCGAAAGACTAGTAACTTTTAGATTGTAATATGGAGAATCAATCATCATAGAAAAAGGAAGTCCCAAGTAAAACATGTCTTATGTGGTCGAAAGCACAAATTATTTCTTGCCCTTTCTTGCTAATAACTTGTTGAAAATATTTCCTTCTCTATTTGATAGACAAGTTGGTGTAATTTTGTTTTATTACCGAAGCTTCTTGTAAGCACAAGCATTGAGTCTCCATTTCATTCATTTGAGAAACTCCTCCATTCCTTAGTTGAAACTTTCATAAAGCATTATCTTTTAATAGTAATTAGTTATTTATAGATATCATTTGCTATATTACGAATTATAGATATCTTTTATGTAGTTATAAGATGTATTTAAGCTATTGTATGTTTGAATACAGTACCAAAAATAGGCTTGAATCAGGAAAGTCCAGCTAATCAGTTGTTCTATTCGAGTGTACTCGGCCGTATTCATGAAGTAAAATATATTACGGCTGGACAATTGTATTCGACTGTATTCAAGACATAAAATAGGGGATTACACTGTTTTTAAACTGAAAAGCGAATCAATTAACATAATAGACTCCTAATATAACTCAAAAAACTCAATTATAACACAAAATTTTTGTATTTTCAGTTATAAAAAAAGATTCTCAACCGAAAATTACCGCAAAATGTAGCGATTTTCAGAGAAAATTATAATACATCTGAATACATAAATTATATTAATTAAAAAAACCATATGAATACATTCATGGAATATAGCGAGACAGTGAATACAATGAAATACACAGAATATAACGGGATACATTGAAATGCAGTGAGAAAAAAAGACAGTGAATATAATGAAATACATAAAATACAATGAGATATATTGTTACAATGAAAAAAAAGACAATAAATACAATGAAATATATGAAAATACATCATGATACATTGAAAATACATTGAGATATAATAACAGAAAATCAAGTTGCTCAGCCCCAAAATCTGACGTCTTTGTTCAAGAACAAACTCTAATTTTCGGCGAATTCCGCCGTCGAGCAAAAACCCTGAATCTCACTGTTTCCACGCATCTTGTATATTGCTTTTGACACATGTTTGAACCAACGATAACCATTTTTGAATGATTTCTTGACTTTTCCTTCCATGGAATATATCTTGTATTTGGCCACCATCTTCTTCCTGTTAAGCTTCCGCGTTGAATACCATGGCCGATTCTTTGGTAATTGATAGTTACTGGATTTTGAGGTTTGGTATTTGTGATAAGGCATCATATCCATCGACGTTATCATCGCCAAGAGAAGTGTTGGTTGGCGAAGAGAGAATGACATGTATCAAATTAGATACAGAAAGAAAATAGTATAACTCAATAGCATATTTAATGGCTTAGGGGTAGGAGGTAACAAAATTAGATATTTTGCTATAAACAGTAAAAGGTATCAATAGAATATAATTTTTTTAAATGAAATTTATTTAAAATAAATAATGTGTTAACATTTGCTATATGAGGTAAAAACTCCTAAACTTTCTCTTTGGACATGGACTCTATGGTGGAGATTGTTATGAATCAGCCACAGCCCGATGAGGATATTAACACACACATGCAAAACTACCAGCTATGTCCATTTATAAGTAACTCATTACAAAAATGACCAATTCTTAAAATATTACTAATATTAGCCAATTAGCTATTGTAGAAAAAAGGTCAAATTTTTGCTTTCTTTTGAGTGGTTGTTATTATAATAGATTGGGTGCATCTTAAGGAGCTTGAATATCAGTTTTGGGATGATTTGGTGGAGTTTTGAGGTGCTTTGAATTGAAAATTTGAAGTAAAAACTGCACATGAAAAAAATAATATATGTATCATTTGTGTATCACATATGTATCATATTTATTGTCTATCACATGTATACATGTGTGTGAAATGAATGCATTATATATGTTTGATACATGTGACGCAGAAGAATTTTTGAACTCGAATAGATATGAATTTGATAGAAAACTAATCCAAACCACCTCCGGTCTTCTTCAAATTTTGTATATTGACGTATCAATATGTTTTCAATGAATTTCAACTATACTTATTGGAAAACGAATTGCTTAGATTTGTGGAATATTGTAATTATTCTTCTTTTTTTTTTTTTTTGTATTTCATCATCTTATTTGCTACCTCATCCATGAAATTTACTTTTTCCATTCCACCTTAAGAAGTAGCCCATTCTATTAGGTTTCCTGTAGAGCGAGGGCCTCTTCTTCCTGCCTTTTCTGTAAGAGACTTTTTTTCTTGCCTGAGTATGGGTCTATCTACCTTATTCTAAGATGTCTTACCCTTTCTTGTCCTGAGTCTTGGTATGCTTAGATTCCGGTTCCCCAGCCGACTGTTGAATCTCTTTTTGCCTATCTTGCATCTAATGTTGCTAACCACGCTTAAAAAGATGAAAGGAGATTTTTGCATGTGATTCTTTGAGAGAAAGAACCTTCTTTATTTGATTTTTCAATTTTTATATGTGCTTGGCTAGTTGGTAAATCTATAACTAATGGCTAGAGGTTGGTAAGTTGAGACTTATTTGGGACATTTGTGTAAATTTTCCCACATATGTAGCTATTGGGCTGAGAATATCTATAGGCCAAGAACAAACAATATGGTCAGACTAATTTGGGATCGGGTTGAGTGGCGAGCCCAAGAACTATTCTATTAAAAGAGTAGAAGTTAGTGATTTTTGGATTATGCGTATTGTTGAGAACTATGTTCCCCTCTCGTCTCCGTTCTTCTGGATTCTTCCTCTAGACTATCTCTTTTTGTTCTCCCCTGGCTTTCTTGATTCATCTTATCTGAATCTCCTTCGTAGTTCTAATTTTTGTTATTGTAATGATTGGTTCTTTGAGCTTATGAATTAAATCTATCATTTTCCTCATTTACTCTGGGTTGTGAATTCGGGTTCATAACAGAGACCACTTATGGATGAAAGCAATATGTTATACAAGTATAAACTTTTAAAAATTAGAGAGAGCAACAACATACCCAATATTATCTCATACACGAGGTCTAATGGTAATATGTATGCAGACCTTGCCCCTACCTTGTGAGGGGGGTTGTTTCCAATAGACTCTCAGCTCTGGAAAGTATAAGTATCACATTAATGAAAATATAGGAAAGAATAGACAGTACCAAAAAGCCATATAAAAGCAGAATAAAACAAGACAGGAAGGTGATCAACAATGAAAGAAAATAACGGTTAGTTATAAAAACATATTACCAACAGAAAGCGAGATTGTGTGCCAATACTACTCTTATGAACACCCTACACTATTTACTTTACTACCCTAAACCTCTACCTCCATACCTTCCTATCAAGGATCATGTCCTCGATCAGCTGAAGTTGCGTCATATTTTGCCTAATCACCTCTCCTCACCTCTTCTTTGGTCTACCTCTACCTCTCGGTAGGCCCTTCAATGTCAGCCTCTCACATATTTTTACCGGAGCGTCCGTGCTCCTCCTACTCACATGATCAAACCACCTATGTCGCGCTTCCGGCATTAACAAAAGTACAATATGCTTTTTTGACTCTTTTTTTTTCTGTAAAACATATGAAAAAATAAATAAGTGCTTGATTCTCCAATAAGAGGACACAACTATCTACTTCATTTGATCCTTGTCTAATACAGTTCTTTTATCTGGAAATTCGACAGCATTTATACTTCAAATAATAATTTGCAAGACAATTTGATGGTTGGCTTTCAAGAAAAGGTCAAGGCTAATCGCGAAAGAGTGATCGTTCATCCTTTTAGGCTTTCCATGGACACCTCACAAAACGAATAGTCTTAAATTAATAAAGCTCACTTAAGAAAAAAGATATTTAAAACCCCTCTTACTATCTAGCTTAGCAGCTCGACTTTTCAACCATAAAAGAAGACAGTAAAATAGAACAAGATAAAATAAATGAAGGTACTATAGTTGTCTAATAGTACAAAACAGTTGCACCTATATGGTAATTTAAAAAGTGTAGACAATGTTATTTTTCATACTTTTTCTAGCAGTAGAATTGTAAACCACATTCTTTGTTCTTCAGATTTGGAAACCTAACCAGCTTTCTCAAGCCCTCCAACGATAAGATCGGTTCTTCAAACAATGTTCATGATTCGGCCTTTCCTTGATTCCCCATCTCTAGATCTGGAGGCCTTTATTGAAAAAATAAAAGGGAAGGACAAAAACTGAACCAGCAATAGAAATGTACATGGGACAACAAGCAAAGTATGAGGAAATATATTAAAAAGCACATTTATTTAACTTAGTCAAACTGGACCTCTACTCGAGAAGTTTTACAAACTAGGAAATATATTAATATGGCTCGAGGCTCGGTCAAATTACCATTTTGCCCTCAAAAATCAAATTTAGAGGTTTCGGGTCGTAAGAACAAATGCATAATCCAAAGAGTGCATATTATTAGACATCAGAGCTTTGACCTAGTTGCGGGTAACTGATCCAGTTTTTTTGCATCAGACAGCTGATATCATGCATGTGCATATGGTAATCTCAACTCTATACTATTGACAATTTCTTATGCGTTAGCAGATGGAGTTAAAATCCAGTTCTATTTGATATTTAACATGTTATATGCACATCTATCAAATATAGGCTCACATACTCTATCAACAATGTCAAAGGACCTTGGTAGTTGCAAACTTTTCACGACTCCAACTTTTAATCAGTCTACATAAGTTGTCCCGGGCTTCACGAGGAGTCAAAGGACCAAGCAAAAAGCACTACACATGAAAACAAAAAAGAAACTACAGAATATTATCTCTACTCCAGACCGTTAATTAGGATGAGAGAATCACCAGTGACCAATCATGACTCTGAGCTCGCAGAAACAATTTCCTTCTCAAGCTTCATTTACATGCAAAGAAGAATGTTATTAGGCAATTTACACAAACATCTACTAGCATTATAATTGAAAACAAACATGCAAGAAGAAATTAGGTTTATTACTCTATAAAACCTCCTCTGAAATTGAATGGTTTAGTCTTAGTAAGAGGAATAGATACGAGCAAAATTTCTTATTTATCATGATTAGCAAAAGCAGTGGTTTCCTGACAAACAAAAGCATACTCTCATATTTAAGAGGCAAAATTAGTAACTTCAGGCTCTCGCTCTTTTACTGCAATCAGAGAACGGAATGCCACCAGAATAGAAATTTATCTAGTATCTCATGGGTGCTGCATTCATGGTAACTCCCATGCATGCTAAAAAAGTTTTTTATAATCCTACTATGGTTTCTATCTCTCTTCTATAATTATCTTTCCTCTAGCTATGTTCACATGATTAAATGCAGGAAAGACCTTTAGGTGGCAAAATCAAGAACAGAGGGAAAAAGGAAAAGGTGATAAAGTTCTTAGGGGCTTAAGAGTGGGATCTAGAAGGAAATGTACAAGAGCTAGATATATGACATCTTCTGAGGTCAACATTGCATAGCATAGAACTTAGGAGTAAAAAGTAAATGTAGCGAGTCAGCACAAAAGTAGATTTACCCTCTAGATCAACTTCAAAATGTAATTTTGATCAGGACAAGCTCAAGAGGTTATAATTTCAGGTTCATTATTTCTGTCAGCTGACTGCAATATAATCTTCAGGAGTATAACGAGTTAACTGCCCTACAGAGGGACTATAGTATAAGAGCAATAAAATATAAAAAACCATATAAGAAAAATGTTAAGATAACTAACTGGTACAATAGAGACAGACAATTGTATCAGAAGAAATTTGATAGAGGGTTAAATAATGACAAAATAAGTTAAGAAAATCATATTAAGCTTTAGAATTATCCGATAAAGGCCTTACTTTTATACCTGTTAGAAAGACATATAGAATAGGTGTATTGGTAAGTGAAAGTCAATGTAGTTGGTCAAAGCACTTCTTGAGCATTTGCCCAGACATCTATGGGGCAGCTCATGAAGAAGCAGACCTCTCCGGTATTACCAAATGACACAGTTGAAAAGTCACAAACGACTTAGAGTAAATGTAAACATGACAATACAGTACCCGCATAATGCTTTCCAACTTGCTCTGAAGATCATGATACTCTCGATTGATGTTTCTTAATAATCGCAAACACCTACAGAGCCAAGGGGAAACGTTTTGTCAGATAACCACCAAGACGTTTGGAATATGGCATATGAAACAATGAAATATTATTTGCAAATCAATTTTATGTTTTATTTTGTCCATTATATCAACACCAGTTTGAAATAGAGAATTTGAAGTTTCAAAAACTGGTTTGAGGACTATTTCAACTGCAATAATGGTTTTCACCGACAAACTTCAACTCTTTTCCAACTGAAATTCATGTCCAGACACAATTTAACTTCAACTTTAAATACTGGTTTTCCAACTCCACTGAGATATTGTCCAAACAGGACGACTTCGTGATATTTGCAAATTAGGATGACCAACAAGATGATTCTCATAGAGGGTAGTTAAGGATTTTTCTTGTTAGAGAAAGCACACTACTATCAAGTAAATCTATGCCTTTGAACCCTAAAGAGAAGAAAGAAAAGATATCAAACGGTAATGAAATTCTAACCATAATAAGAAAAGCTAACGCTGGAACATTCCACGTCACAAAAATAGAAGCAACAAGGTTAGTACCATTCTGATCATTTCAAAACGATTAATGCACATGCCCTCGCACAACTGACATCCACACACATGTAATTGGAAACCACGCAGACAAGTATGCATGAGGATACAAGAGAATAGACCACTCGCATAACCACCACTTCCATTAACCGGAACAGCCAAAACTTCACTGACTTCTAGATCTTCCCACGGGAAAACGTAGAATACACAGTTAATTATAACTTGAGATCAGTTACGGAGAAGTATTTTAAGTATTTGAAATGTTGATTAACTTGATTATACAGTTCTCAACTGCTCCAGTGTTTTAGAAGGCGAGGACATCTCTGAGGCATATTATCATTTATTATTTCTTGATCATTGAATATGCCTTAATTAACGATATAATATGAAAATACACTCAAAAGATAAGAAGAATCCCATGAAATGGCATGCAACTCTAATCGTGTTTTGCTTTCTGAGTAAAGCTTCATACAGTCCACATATGCCTAACAGCTACACGTGTTGTGAGCTTGATATAATCCTGTTTGCCAAACTAAGCATTAACATTTCCTCTTTGCATCAAGGGAAAGAAAAAGCTTTTCATGCATGCACTTCAGGCAAAAGGAAACAGGTGTATGTCTCAGGTAAAAGTCTAATGTCCATGCATATACCTTTCTGGTATTTCACCTCCACCTGATTTCCTCAAGAAAGTTAGAAAACTACCCCATGCTACACATCAAGGTGTACTCTTGAGTGCCTTTAAACAATTAAATTCTCTCCTTAATCTCATAATATAATTACTAGTTATCTCCAGATTAGACCTTATAGACAAAAAAGATGGCCACTCTTTCTTTCTTTCGTTTATTCTTTTCAAATGAAATGCAGATGGCTCCAATACATCATGCACCAAGCAGGGATTTGAATCCAGGGCTTGCAAGAATTTTGCTTCCCAAAACTATTATGTCCTAATAAAAAATAAAAATATAGCTGAGAGAAACAGTCATCCACCTTTGACATGAAAGAACAAGAAACAGAAGAGCTCAACCAGCAAAAGTTTCCAATTTTATCCTGGATAATACAGAATCTATACACACATATCAGAATATCTTGAACAAATATTTGATCTCCCTTTTCTTATGTATATTATCTCCACTATGATATCATATCTTAAAAGAGTCTGCCCTTGTCTTCCAACCTTAATATTAGATGAAAAGAAATAACACATAAAGTAAGATCACAGTTATGCAATATTCATACATGAATAAGAACGAACTTTTTCTTCTTTTCGCACATTTAGACTTGCACTATCCCAAAGTTGGTCTAAAATAAAGTGAACTCATATGTCTTGTAAGAGCTTTCTCTCCCAGCCTTATCATAAGAAGGAAAAAGAAGCAAGAATAAGCAGCATACCAATTATACAGTGTGCTTACATGTTATAAGAATAAACATAGAAAGTGGAAAACTAGAAATAGACTGTATCCTCCTTTGTCAGCGTAAGTGTTTTACAGAGTGAGTAGATTGTAATGATGACAACTAGATTCTTCTTTTCCATGAAAAGAAGAAGAAAGGAAAACATTTAATGTGTTCAATGGCAATAAAATGCATGGGGTTCCAGGCAAGATGAATCTCAATTTTCCTTTACTTAAAATTTGCAAGTTCAAGGGAATGCACTCCAAACTGTCCACCTAAACGGAAGCTATGGTTATAAAAAGAGAAGATCTATCAACCATCAGCTTTCTATCTCCATCAAAATTATATCAATGAGAATGAGATACCACAAGATCCCTACATTTCAAAACACATTGATCTTTGATGTGAAGAAGTCAACTTTGAGATGAATAAGGACATGTATTAAACAGCTTCCAATTCAAACAGATTACCTAACAAGAAAGCCAATCGTAAAACCAAAAAACAAGGAGTTGTATACAACTATCAAGCTGATGAAGAAAGAATCATACTCATCCTTGGATTTCTTGTTAACAGCCTTGGCAAAATCAGAACATACATTCGTAATCTTACAGGCTCCAAGGCTGCAAAATAAGTTGAGCAGTATCATTAGAATCATTCATGTAGCAAGTAATTATGAGGCAAAGACTAACCCAAGACTCCAACTGTGGCTTATTCAACAAAAGATTGATGATCCACCTTCAGAGAGTTTTTGGGGGAAAAAGTATTTATAAAATCCTCACTAAGATATGAACAGATAGCAATGATTAGATTAAACATTTCAAAAACGGCTTATTTTTCTGATATAAAATCAACTTTGCCTCAATTGAAAATCTGTTAGTGTTTCCTATCTGAATCTTCTCTGTCTATTCTGCTTTATGATGCAATGTGTATTACTTTTGATCCGCGAGATAAAATACATAAGACCATGTTGCAAATATCAAGTATCTACATAAGCTTTAAGCGAAAGAACATTTATGGCTACTCTAACAAAAAACAACTTACCACGCAGAACTTCCTTTCAGCTTGATACAATGCTCAATCAAAACATCAAAGTCCACAACTGGTGACTCACTAAAGTTAAAGAAAGAGAGTAACAAAAATCACAAATGTAGGTCAAAACACGAAATGTGCATATAACACGACGAAAACATACAGGGCCTCAGCCATGTCACGCATAACAGTGCGAGCATCGGATAAAAAGCTTGGAATTAGCTCCAGGAAGAAATAAGGACCGCTGTCCTCCTTCAACGAGTAGCAAATTTGGAAATAGCTATCAACCAAACCCTGCACAAAGCATCCCCAGTGATTGATATACCTTTAACATTCCACATCATTCAATAATACAAAAACTCAAGTAAACACCTCGAAGAAGGATCTCTGTCTTTATGTGAACCTAGAAAAACTTAAATAAAGACTCTAACTAAAGCAAAAACAAAAAAATTACTAATGTACATAAATGTTTAAGCCTACACTGTAGATTCTACAAGGACAAGCATTGACACAAAGGTGGAGTTACTCAATGTCACTGTTTCGAGGCATTAAAACAACCTCTTTGCTAAATGCAAGACAAGGCTGCAAATGTTATTAGTCCACTCTCCACTTACCATACTAATCGAGGAAGACTTTATGCAAGAGCTATTTAAGACCATAGAAAATTAGGTTCAAAAATTAGAAGAAAAAAATTACACTACTCTATCTGTCCCAATTTATGTGGCATATTTTTCATTTTAGTTTTCAGAAATAGAATGTCATACTTCCTTATAAAGAAATAATTTAACTTTAAACTTTTTTTTACTCTTAATTCGATGATTTATAGCCACACAAATGTCTATGACTTATTTTAGACCACAAGTTTCAGAAGGCTTTCTTTCTCACTTAAACTCTATGCGGAGTCAAACACTGCCATATAAATTGGGAAAAAGGAAGTAATAAACTACTAGAAAACGCAGCCTTATTGGTATACCTCATCCTCGAGGGACTGAATGCGGTCAAGTACTTGTTGAACGAGTGCGCCTTTATCCATTTTCTGGCAATTGGAAACCTAGAAATAGCAGAGAAAAATGAGAGTGGCCATAAGATTAAGAGAGAGAGAGCACGCATAAGACTATTGGTATACCTCCCTCCCTCCCTCCCTCCCTCTCTCTCATTAAATTTATACCTTAAAAACAAGAAATAAACACCTTACAAAAGGATCTCTTCAGTAGATGAACATTGACGAAATTTTACACAATTAAAAATAAAGGATTCTAACTAAAACAAAACAAAAAATTAGTAAGTACTTCCAATAAACATGAAGGATTAACTATTCTATACGTAATTTGAAGACGACATGTTTGATGCACTGTAACGGCCTTCACGCATAAATGCAGGTGAGAAAATAAAGGTTCGAAATACAGAATTACTGTAGAAAAAGTTTCTAGAATGTGCAGTGCAAATGACGTACCTCGTTTTCGAGAGACTGATAGATATCACCAAGTAGTTGTTGGCTGAATACGTCAGCATCCATTTTCTCGCATTCCATATCCTAAAAACAGCACAAAAACGTGTATATCTTTCACAAAACCAAAAAAAAGTATACGGTAGAAAGTTCTAGAAAGTGCGGACGCCATTGACGTACCTCTACTTCCATCGACTCCTGGACACGATCAAGGAGTTTTTGATGAATGCTTTTTATTATCCATTTTCGTTAATTAAAAACTCAAAAGTTGCAGAGAAAATTGAAGCTGAGTTGTGTAACATCTCTTTATATTCAAAATTGACACACAGATTTCATGAATATGGTGGTTTTGGTAAGAGGTTGAAGGAGACAAATTAAACAGCTTAATTCTTCCCAAAACTCTTATAGTTTGGCTGTTGCGTTTTCTGTTTGGTTCAAATTTTTGGCTCTCTAGCTGCAGGCTAAACTGATTAACTACTGTCGCTTTTTTCAACTCAATATTTCTTTTTTGGGATTTACTTCTCATAATTATTTAACAAATTTTTCAACACAAATATACTTTTGGGCAAAAGCTATTGACTTTATTAACCCGATTTTGCATAGTGTAGGGCCTATTAGTACTTTATCTATCAAATTTTTAACTCCTATAGCAAAATTTAATACTTTATTTATTTTAAATAAGTATTATTTAAAAAAGTTATATTATATAAATATCTTTTAATATTTATAGTAAAAAATTTAATTTTGATTAACTCCTACTTCTAAGCTACTAAATACGCTAATAGTTATACTATTTTCTTTCACTCTCTACTTTGATATATAGTATTTTCTTCCATACTCCCTAAAGAAATAATGCTCAATTTAAAAATTCTTCTCACCCACGTCACCTACTTCCCCAATTCTATTGGACGTTGCTTTCTCTTAAATTTTTTAATTTATACACGATTTGAGCCAACTTCAAACACTATTTCGACTTCCTTCTTCTTCTCTTTTTCTTATTTTCTTTCTTCTCCCTTCTTCTCTGTTGCTGTTTGAAAGCTATAAATATATTAATATTGAAGAAAGAAGAAACTAAGTGTTTGGATTCTGATAATGTGAATTGTGGAATTTGTTTTGAGGAATATACTATTTTTTCCGATCGATGTACATAACACATGGGTTTTTTCTCGACGGCAGATTCGCTGAAAATTGGGGTTTGCTCTTGAACAAAGACGATGGAGCTAGCAATATGAAAATGTTAAATTAATGCACTAATTATGTAAAGATTCTTTTACATTATCTATGCATTTAACATGCTACATTAATTATTTACTGTATTTTCTAGATTATTATAGCAACTTGCAGTGATTAGTTATATATATGAGATAACTATATAAGGCTAGTGCCTTAATGAAAGAAGAATTAATCTAAATATTCTCTCACACAACAGTTAAATTAAAATAAGTGGCATATATATATATATATATATATATATATATATATATATAAATCGAAGTATTAATCAATATAGACAATGAATCTGACCGGCTAACTATTCGATCACGTGAAAATCCTTAATGCAACTCTTATCATTAATAATAATCAACATAATCATCACAATTATCATAAGATGAGACAAAGTCTCTAGTTTTAAAATATTGGGGAATATAAGGTGGGGTTGTACATCTCAAGAGTGCCCAATTCACACCATCAAAGAAAGGATGTTGTTTGATTGTTGTGGCACCCATTGTGGACCCCATTCTCAGGGTAGGGTTCTTAACTAAAAGTTGAGTGATCAAGTCCTTGGCCATTGTTGGAACCATTGGTTCCTTAGGGAACTCAAAGGATCGAGTCACAATGTTTGATAGAGTAAATTCATTGTCGAGTCCTCTAAAAGGCGTCACACCATATAGTAATTCATACATGAAAATTCCTAGTGTCCACCAGTCCACTGAATTGCCATGGCCTTCCCCTGATACAATTTCTGGGGCTAAGTACTCGTGGGTCCCAACAAATGACATTGATCGTGCCTCGATTGGCTCAGCTACCATTCTTAGGAGTCGGTGAATCGTTCTTTTTCTTCTTCTCCTCTTGTGTTTGGTGTACAAGCACGAGACATGTGGCACGATACAATTTGGCAGAATGCACGAAGACGAAGACGAAGACGAAGAATTATATGGAGGTGAATTATTGGAGGATTGACCATTTGAATTATGATCTAATTTTGGACTTCTTTCTTGAACAAGGTGAGGCATTACTATTGAATCATCACATTTTAGTGAGAGATCAAAATCAGTTAACATAATATGACCATCTGATCTTACCAACACATTTTCAGGCTTTAAATCGCGATAAATTATCCCCATCATGTGTAAATACTCTAAAGCAACCACCACTTCTGATGTGTAGAACCTGTTACATCAAATAGACAAACTCACATGTTACATTTATTAGACATGAATAAGTTTCAGCTAATAATAGAAAGCACATAATAATAGGACACATTAAATATCATATTATATTAAAATATATACTTCCATATATATTATCTTAGAATTCTACCAAAGTGGTCCATAGGCAAACTGGACAAACATTCACATTGACTACTACGTCAATCATTCACGACATAAGTTAATAAAATATAGTTGAAATAATTACTTAGAATGGATAGAATTCCTCCGGACTTAATCAGAATTCTAGGATCGAGTCCTGGAAATGAAGAATTAATTAACTGATAAAGTAGCGCTTCTCCATTTTTTTGTTAGGTTTACCACCCGTTGTATTGTATCTTCATTAGAGCCCGACTAAATTCGTATTTACATAGAAAAATCATACACTAAAAATAAAGCGCTAACTAATTATAAAAGACACTTAATACCCAAGCTTGAACCCAAAATCTCTGATAATTAAGGATAAAAGTATACTTACGCACTCAACAACCTTTGGTTGCGCTTGTCCATTTTAACATGCATATGTGACATGTATCTAAATTAATCGATATAGTAGGTTTCGAATAACAGATGATTAAACAAAAAAGACAGTAATGATAGAGGAGAAGTACTAACCGGACGGCGGCTTCATCAAATCTTTTTTCCGGTTGCCGTTGCCGGAGAACATGAAGGTCACCACCAGGACAAAACTCAGTCAACAAAAGAGACCATTTATCAGTGTCCAACGTTGTATAAAGGGTAGGCAAAAAAGGGTGGTCCAACATTTCCAATATTTCCCTTTCTGTCCTAGCTCTACCTTCTTTACTCCTACTAACCAATTCTTCTTTATCCATCACTTTAGCTGCAAACAAACCCCCTTTATTTCCCTTTAATTCAACAAGATAAACAGAACCAATGTCACCTCTTCCAACTTTTTGAATGAAGCTAAAATCATCAAGGCTCAAACTCGCGACTTCTGTCTGGACACGACGCATGGCGTTCCAACATGGATCGTTAGACGTTGCATGGGGCTTTATGGAGGATGAAATGGAAGAATAAGCATTGTATATGGTGGTTTCCACCTCCGAGTTCACGCTAAGACGGACTTCTTCCACCTCTAACGTGGCCGAGCTAATGGTTGGAGATGGCGACAAGTAATCGTCCACGTGGACCGGAGATGTTAACATGGTTTTACAAGAGAAGAAGATAAAATAATGAAGGTGATAAGATGGTGGAAATATTGTTTGGTGAGTTATAATGGAGAGGAGAATGGAAAGAATTTCAATCTGTTTTGAAGGGTAGGAGAAGGATCAGAGAAATGTAGATTTTTGGGCCGGCAAAATGGTTGTGGGCCAATCGTGCCGGCGGTTGGAGAAAGTCCGGGCCCATATTCATGGCCCAAACAGTTTATTACTATATACTGGCTATAATTTAAGATTGTATTATATTAGATTAGTTTTGGTACCTCTTTGATGGCATATTGACCATTAGTTTAATTATGTATGTCTGAGCCATCTCAGCTGTAGTTATTGAAAGTGACAGATATTAAAATTAATTTACCAAAAATGTTCTTGAGGAATATAATGACATCCTACGGTAAAAACTTATCCGATGTTTACATCAAGTTAAGTGTTTCCACAAAAACTTTTATTATTTAACCGTAGTTAACTGACACATATTCTTCCTTTAATTCGTGACTTTTATGATTAAATTGATTGGTCTTATATAAACACCCCCCAAATTCCACCTGGTGGAAATGTACTGGGTAGTTGTTGTTGTTGGTCTTATATAAACACCGGTGCGGGTAAATATTTCAAGTTCCTTTATTAATGTTAACTAGTTTGTCATCTGGTGTTTGCAAGTTTTACAGCTCTAAAAGATTCAGGTTTGGTCAATTCTTTTGTAGCTCAGAACCTTGACTAGTGACCTACCCCCAAATTCCACCTGGTGGAAATGTACTGGGTAGTTGTTGTTGTTGGTCTTATATAAACACCGGTGCAGGTAAATATTTCAAGTTCCTTTATTAATGTTAACTAGTTTGTCATCTGGTGTTTGCAAGTTTTACAGCTCTAAAAGATTCAGGTTTGGTCAATTCTTTTGTAGCTCAGAACCTTGACTAGTGACCTATATATACTTAATAAATAATGTATTATTACATACTATTATGCTTTGCATGTCAATGCTTTCTCAGCAGATTCAACATAAAGTACAGTGCTAAAAGGAATAACTTATGTATTACAATATTACACAGAAATTGGTAGAAAGAGTCAAGGTAGAGAGACTGATTAGTGCAATTACAACCAGGCATGACAAACCATATCTACAAAACAAGGACCCCAGCCTGGATTCTCCCTACTGTACAACAGCAAAATTTATGCAAAAACAATTAGGAACTTCCATATGGAGAACTATGAGATCATATGCATACTGTATCATTTCATATTCAGGCATCAACGCTTAATCGTCCGAGGTTGAAAGCTTCTTAATATTGACTGTAGTTAGTACGTTGTTTACAGAAGAACACGAATATAATAAGCTGAAATATTTAATAGAATTTCAGCTAGTGAAGACCAGGCAAAACAATAATATGTAGCTATTTTACAACTTTGACTGGCTCAATGAATAGTCATTACCCATAGAAGAATGTCTCTTGTCAAATATGAGAATCAACAACTGTAACATCCAATCATTTGAGGGGTTGCTTTCATCATAATCTTGAACTGACTTGATCTCATACTATGTAGGTCTTCTGGGTACTTTTTGGACCACGCTTTCTTCTGGGATTAGAACTGATAGCACAAGAGAAGGCATTGAGAAGCTCAGAGTCTTCTTGAGTAATGAGGATCTTTGCAGCACTTGGATTAGCAAGGAGAAGCTTGGCGACGAGGTATCCAGCTATTGACCAAGTCTGGAAAAGGCGAGCTTGTTTCCCTACGAACCTTGCTTTTTTAGTGTCATAATATTCTGGCCACTTGTCTCGTGATATGCGCTTCTCTGCAACTTCAACAGCTTTGGCAGCAATCTCGGGTCTATTCATTTTAATCGAAGCAACAGCCAGCTATAAAAGTTACAAGAGAAATCACATCAACTTTGAATTCCTCCCACTATAACATTATCTACCATATATCAACCGTGAAATAGTTCAAAAACATTCAGCAGTATCTTTCTCTATCTTAAAAACGAACTTGTGCAACTTCATTAGATACTAACATGATAAAAGAAATAAGAGGAATGTAGAGATGCCCAAGATAAAAACAAGACTAAGAATGCACCGTAATACAACTCATTCTTTTTAACATAATTTTCAATTAACTAACGAGATATAACACACTTCCAACCAAGAGGTTGTGAGTTCGAGTCTCCCCAAGAGCAAGGTGGGAAGTTCTTGGAAAGAAGGATGCTGGGGGTCTATTTGGAAACAGCCTCTCTACCCAAGGGTAGGGGTAAGGTCTGCGTACACACTACCCTCCCCAGACCCCACTAAGTGGGATTATACTGGGTTGTTGTTGTTGTTGTAACGAGATATAACACAAAACATAGATGTAAGTTGTAACAATATGTTAATGTGAGCAACTTCATGCACTGCAGTGAAAACATCAGGTCGAGAAGGGTTTAAAAGATACTTGATAAAGAAAAAAAAAAGAAACAAAATGTTTTGATCTCCCAAACCCGATATCAGATTGACTACATGCACCAATTCTGAATTCAAGATCGAGAAAATGATGTTACCTGCCAAAGTAAAGTCGGCCAGGCACCTCCATTATGGTAGGACCAAGGACTGCATCAGAAACAAGAAGATAATGAGAGATGAAGAAAGATAATGGACTAAGGCATTAAGAGCCAATACAAGACAAAGAAGTAAACTTTACAATTTAACCGAGGTAGAAAATTACGTGTTCTTGGGATCACACCCTGTAATAATCTGCCACTCCTGACCCTCAAGAGCAGGGTAGCATATTTTAAAAGGCATATCAGCGACCAGATCTCCCCACTTCGCCTCAATGAGATCCAATATAGCATGTGACTGCTCGTCTGTTGTAAGACTGCAGACTATAGACCACAAGTTTCCTAGAGAAAAGAAACGGAAATCCATGTGAGCAGGTTGCAAATTTCCAATCAAATATCCTCCTTTATTTGGCATCCATTCCACCAGCCAAGGAGAAATCTGATCAGGGTAAATATTGAACTTGTTAACTGCATCATAGGAGTATTCCTCTGTCTTGTATCGGTAAATCTCATTTAGCTTTTTCATGTCAATCCAATAGTATTCTCTAATATGAAATGATAAGGCAACAAGACGATTATTTAATGCTCGGATAAGGTCAGCTGATCCATCCTCTGGTGTAAGCATTTCCCGAGCACAAAGCAGTGCTGAATGAAACAGCGCCTGCAACAAATTGAAATGTCTTAAACAACATTCGCAGGGAGCAAATTGAGATAGCCTAAAGCCAAGGTGGATCGCCTAAAGCCAAGGTGGATCTGACAGTACAAAAGCTAAGGTTGATTACGTTTTCAGACAAAGAACAAATACCTCTAATTGCATGACTCGTGAGTTGAGAGATATGGAAGAAATGCACTAACAAAAAAATGATTCTGAAAAGGAAGGAGGACGCAGAATACATAGAAGAATTTACATGCTCGTTATTGTCCATATTAATCATTCAATCAGGGTTGCATTAAACACTTCAAGGAAAATCCTTGGATTTGATTGACATGATGAGATGCACATGGGTTGCATCATTACAGTCTTCCATGAAAATGAAGGAACTACGATTAACTTAAGAAACTCTTATTTTCTGATCTAATATTTACACTAAAATGACCTTTAAAACACATACCTATGAATAAGGACTCCTATTCAGATGAACTAACGCTGTAAATCCATTCTTTCTCATCCCCCAGCATCCATAAAATCAGTAGAGTCCACTAAATTTCTGACACCCAATTGAAAGTAAACAATAAAAACGTCTCTATTAGACCTCAGATTGAATAAACAAAACGTCAGCACAAGAATCTTCTGGAAGATACATCTTCTGATTTGCACGCATTTGTTTACTTCTCTATTGAGGAAAATAGAAGGACCAAAAGCAATTTTCACTCAGTTCAGGCCCCACACAAGTCCCCGTGGCGAGCAGCTTCATAAATATCTATAAGGAGAAAATCTCAGTAGCACATCGCAGCAGAAGAAAACTTGGAATTACTCTAAGGTGGAGAATAGGCTCCAAAGCTTTTGTGACTGATCAATATTCTCAAATCTAGTAAAGGACTATACCAGCCACATTTTGTTCAACTACTTCTCCGTCCCATCTAAAGATTAATCTGCCATAACAGTTCTTTTATTACAGGGATAGAAATCAAACCTGAATCTCCAAAGGGTGACCATGAATTCCCATACGGCGATCTATCATGCATGAACCGTCAGTCACCAACAACGTTGGGAACATATCAAAGCCATCAGCAAGACATAATCTTAGTATCATTTTTATTCCAGTCTGAACATCAATTCTCTCCTGCACTGAGAGATCGCCAGAGCTCTTCCCATATGCACGTAACAAAATAATCCACCATAGTCCTGGGATTAACAGGTATAGTGGATAGAGGTCTCTGTAAGCACAAGAATGACAAGGTAAAGAAAACACAAATATACAGACTCCTTTTTTTCTGGAGAGATCTTTTTTCCTACCGGAATCAACTGGGGCAACACGGCCAATTGCTGCCTCTCCAAAGTCTGGGTCCAGTACCTCTTCTGTCGCAGAGTCATCACCATCCAACGGGACTGTCCGGACTTTGAAACTAGCGGGCATCAACCCTTGACCGGGACTGTGACAATCCATAGTTTTCTCCCAGCTCTGCAAAATGACGTTATATCAAAGTTGTCATTTTCATAGTTTTTTCCCTGAAGTCTGAACAAGATTGCCCAAGCCATATAAGGAGACCAAGGACCTCAAATCCCTCCGATGTCAGACAACTCAACATCCCTCCTCACGCCCAGATCTCTGGAGCGTGGAGAACATAAATGGGGGCCCAACATCGGTAACAATAATTGGGATGGGCCTGGCTCTGATACCATGTGAGAAAGCACGTGAGAAGAATGTAACTGATATTAAACATGATACAATGAGCCCTATATATATACACATAACATATCCTACTCCTAATAAACACTGGATTAGGCTACTCCTAATACACATTGGATTAGGGTTCTACTATTACATATTCTAACACAAATTACTATGAAATCAAGCAGGTTAGCGGAGCATATTGAGCACATTCAGGTATACAGCCTATGAAACATATTTTATTGAAACTGAAAACAACTTAGCAGGATGAACCCACAGTTTTAAATCTTTTACTATGGAGTTTAAAGGTAAATCAGCACTTGCACCATGCAGGCTAAATAGCTTCTGCCCCCCCCCCCCCCCTCCCTCCCTCTTCTTTTCTCCTCTGTTTTGAGAACCGTGTGAATGGAGAGTGGGCAGAAGGGAAGGAGGTCCATATGTGATATGACTACTTTCGTATACTTCAAGGAGACATTAATTTATGGTGGAATTGTTCCAATTCCGGTAGTTGAAGACAATTATATCTCAAAATACCAATGATGGCATAAATAAAGCATTTTATTTCTTCCCAAGCACTATTTATCATATAAGAGAAGCTATTGGTAGAAAGGTCCATTCCTTTACCAAACTATGATCATGCATTGCAAAAATTTCCTTTAAAAAAAATAATCAACTAGGACACGATCTTGAATTATTTGGTGCGTTATATCGTGTTAAGTATTCTGTGGATTCATCATAAGTAAATAATTTAACCACAGGCCTCCTCCCTTATCTGGTTTGGGATGCATTTCGCTTTTTCACTCTCACATAAGTTGAGCTGTATATTTTACTAATACAAAAATCGCCCAAGAAAAAAGATTGCAAAGAGGCGCACTCAATGCTTGTGAGTAAATCCCGGGCACATTTTTTTATACTGATGGTGTCAAAAAACATGTGCACACCTCGACTAATCCATCAGGTGTATACTACCTCCAGCACAAGCACCAAGTAACGATATCTACTAGGCTTAGGCAGATGAAAAGAAATCACCTAGCTCTTTGTCTCAACTAAGGTTTGAATTGTGGTCACCCCAGTGTTGTAAATAGCGCTCGCCTCGGCGCTAATAGCGTGAGGTGAGGCGAGGCGAGAGTGTGTCGCTTCAGAGTGATGTGGCGTTGCGATTTGAAATGGAGCTCGCTTCAGGCTTTGTTGCGTGAGGCGACCTGGTGGCGTGTAGCGAGTGAGGCGTCGCTATTTGTAAAAAGAAAAAAGAGAAAGGTATGCGTCTGACTTAAGTCGTGAAAAAAATAGTGTTTTCACCTGCGAACAGAAAAACTTCAAAGTTTAGGGCTTTTCACCTGCGAACCAAAGTTCTTCTTCAAGCTTCAAGGAAAAACACAGGTATGCTTCTTCTTTCTTCTTTCTTCTTCTGGTTTTGTTCGAGAAATAGAGCAGCAAACTTCTTCTCTCTTATTCTCTTCTTCTCTTCTTCTTTCTATCTTTTTTCTTCTGTTTTTTATCAACAAGACACAGGTATGCTTCTTTCTTCTTTCTTCTTTCTTCTTTCTTCTTTCTTCTTTCTTCTTTCTTCTTTCTTCTTTCTTCTTTCTTCTTTCTTCTTTCTTCTTTCTTCTTTCTTCTTCTGGTTTTGTTCGCAGAAACAGAGCAGCATATTTCTTCTTCTCTTATTCCCTCTTCTCTTCTTCTTTCTATCTTTTTTCTTCTGTTTTTTGTCAACAAAACAGAGCATGCGCATGTTCTGTTTCTCTGCTTCTTTTTTCTTCTCTTCTATTTTTTTTCTTCTGTTTTGATGTCAGAAACTGAGCAGGTTCTGTATTTCTGCTTTTTTCTTCTTCTTCTCTTCTCTTCTTCTTTTTATCTTTTTTCTTCTGGTTTTTGTCGACAGAACAGAGCCAAATAGGTTTTGTTTCTCTGCTTCTTTTTACTTCTCTTTTTCTCTTCTTCTTTCTATTTTTTCTTCTGTTTTTTTGTCAACAGAAACAGAGGTTTTTTTTGCTCTGTTTTGTCTTCTTCTTTATTTGCTGTTTTTCTGGAGCCAAAAATTTCATTATTATTCTTATTTCTTTGCTGTTGAATCAATTTTTGGTGTTATTCTATTTTTTTTTATTTTGCTCTCTTTTTTTTTGGACTTGAGGCAGTCTGGCAGTGTACTCTTCTCTTCTTCAGTGTACTGTTTTTTCTTTTTTGCTCTATTTATTTTTGTCTTCTTTATATAGTAGAATTAATTGCGTTGTGACTTGATAATTTTTGTCTATAAAACAACGTTGAAATTGCGTTATGACTATCTATTGAGATTGACATATTTATTAACATATTATTGTTATTGATTTTTTAGTTTTATATATATATATATATATATATATATATATATATATATATATATATATATATATATATATATATATATATATATATATATATATTGTTTTTTTTTTATAAATTGTCGCCTCACTGAAGCGAGCCCTCGTCGCTATTTGTCGCCGCGCTCTATCCAAAATACTGGGTCACCCATAGCCTTTTCCCACTTCACTGAATTGTGGCAGGGAGTCCTGGACAAATGCACAAATAAACTAACTCCTTGGAAGAAGGAGTACATTTCATATGTGGGCACACATAATGTACTTGATGGGGTTCCCACTTATCTGATGTCAATGTTTGTATTACCAGCTGGTGTTGAAAGAAAGCTGAACTCCTTAAGGAATAAGTTACTCTGGGAAGGTTGTGAAAGATGCATCTAATCAAATGGGGAAGGTTGTAAGGAATTAAAAGGGGGAGGATTGGGAGTTAGAGACTTGAAAATGCTGAATGCACAACAGAGTTTGCTCTTCAAGTGGATAGGGAAATATAGTTCTGAAGATGAGGCTTTATGGAAGCAGATAATTGAAGTGGTACGTGGAATAAAGGAGGGGTGGATACCATGATTAGCTAACTCTAACACAAAAGGGTGGATCTTGAAGAGCATAATCAGGTTATGGGATGAATTCTTTTCTCATACCAGTTTATAAGTGGGCAATGATGAGAGTTTCAGGTTCTGGACTAATAATACATGGATAGGCGATGAGAGTTTGGGAACCAGATTCCCAACTTTATATAGTAGTTATTCTATCAACAAGGTACTATAGCTGAATTCTATTCAGATTTAGGTTGGCAAGTTTATTTTAGAAGAAATTTGAATGATTGGGAGATAGAAGGATTTTGTCGTATGATGCAACAACTAGAAACAGTGCATATTGACAATAATAAAAGGGATTCTCTGATCTGGAAAAACAGCAAGGATAAAAAATTTCTATGTGAATAATTGCTCCAAGTTGTGAAGCAGACAGGTTATTGGGAACATAATTGGCCATGGAAGGTGATTTGGAAGAACAAATGCCTCTAAAAAAGTAGTTGTCTATGGTTGGATTGTAACTTGGGGGCCTGTTTAACTCAAGAAAATCTCCAAAGAAGAGGTTTTTCCCTGGCTAACAGGTGCAACTTATGTGAGGAGGATCAGGAAGCAGTTGAACATCTTTTTCTGCATTATAGAATTTCTTGGCAGTGCTGGGACCTTTTGCTGAGTAACTGTGGTATCTCTTGGGCAATACCTAACAGCACAAGGACCTTACTCGAGTGCTGGCAAGGGCAGGATTCAGAAAGGCTTGAAACCCTATATGCATATTTTTGATTTTATGACTAGATAGGAATAGAGCATGTTTTGAAGGACGAAGAGACCATATTTCTAGAATAAAGAACAAGTTCTTAGAGAATCTTTTCTTATGGTGTAAGGCAGTCTTATTGGTAGCAGAAGTGAGTGTATGCATTTTTTGGACCTGCTAGGGGCCACACAGTAGATATAGTCTTTATGTTCTGAATGCACTCCCTTTGTTATTGTACTACTTATACCTTTCTTGGTACTTTCTATCAATAAAACATTTACCTTTTTTTTTTATAAAAAAAAAAGGTCACACCCTTGAGTGCCCGGGTATACTACAAAAAGGCACAAAATGAAAACTTGCCAAAGAGCAACACAATTTGGCAGATTACCACCAGCTTTCTTAATCACCATTTACTACTAGGCTAAGTTGCACGGTTTCTACGTTTCTGGTGCCGCACCCGTCTCGACACGGGACGGGAGCGAGGTACGTCCCGGATTCGGTCAACTAACTTCGGATACTTTGACATGAGTCCATCCACAAATTTTAGGGAGAATTTGAGATTTTAATTTCTCAAAATTAAAAATAAACAGATTTAAGACATGAGAAATGGCATACCTTCAATATTGTAGTACTTTTATCTCATATTTGATGCTTTGTGTTTCGGAAAAATCAAGAATTCAAGAGGTCATGTTCTGAGTTCGGTTTTCTGGTAGCCAGTAGCAGCAATATAGATGGAGAGTTGGTGGAAGGCCTTGAATGGCTTTCTTTTTCTCTTTATAGCTCTATTCTTTTTTTATAATTTTGAATTTTTTTAGCCGAATTTGGCACCCGTATCTATACCTGCATCCGCACCCCCGAATATTAAAATTTAGATTTTGCCAAATCCGACACTCGAATCCATACCCGTATCGGATGCCCGTACCCGAGTCCGAGCAACTTAGTACTAGGGGTATTGTACACCTATCTGCAACTAGATCAGATAATCATTGCGGCACCACAGTTCAGCCACCCATAACCCAATCACACTGACATTGCCTGAAACAGTCTTGTGATATGCACTTCAAGTGCCTCCAACTAATTACAAAAGAGGCATCTCCGCCCAACTAAGGGAACTGAAGATGATAAACCTCCTCATATCATTTTCATATTAAGTGCTGCCAACAAATAACAGGAAAGGTTTGTTAGTTCCACTAAGTGGTCTTTGGTATCTGGGATAAGGATAATAATTCCGGCATAAAATATGGGATTAGTTTATGCTGTGGTTGAAATGTTTTTCTGTTATAAGTAATCGCGGGATTATTTATATCACAATTGGTAACATTTTTATTCCACATTTAAATGTGGAATAACAATCCTGAGATCAGCTAATCCCGCAATAAGACAACCAAATGACAAAGATACTATTTTCCAAATATATTCTCCCTAAATCTTTTAAAAAGGCCAAGGTTAAAATTCGAAATAAAAGTTTATCAAAGTTTATCTAGTGTAAAACCAAACACCTGTTTTATATTATACCCAGTATATTCCATTTTTAATCCAATGCACCAAACTTCGACAAGAAAAGAATATCAACTAAATAATCATGTTATTATCTAATCCTCGTATCATAAATGCTCACAGTATACTACCTGTATAACTTGTCCGCAAAGCAAATGACCCCTAAGAGAATTAGATGATAACAGCCTTTCACCCTGATGTGTGATAAGCAAAAAAATGAACACACCATTGATGAAAAGCTTAGGGGGTTTTCTTTCAGTGCCTCTTTGTAAAAGAACAGACAACAAGGAAATAAGGCAGTCATCATTTAGTTTAAACACACTATCACTATAACCTTGATAGATCAGAAGAAGACTAATATTTAACATACCCTTTACATAAAGGAAGGTATAACAACAACAACAACAACAACTACCCAGTATACTCCCACCAGGTGGGGTCTGGAGAAGGTAATATGTAGACAGCCTTACCCCTACCCAAAAGGGTAGAGAGGCTGCTTCCAAGCGACCCTCGGCGCATAGGACAGAATGAAAAGCTGCATTGGAAAACAAAGATAAAGTTAGGAACCAAGGCAAGACAAAACACAATAACAAAACAAAGCATAAGTAATCCTGCAAAAATAACGTAAATGATTATGTAAACATAAGAAACATAAATACCGTCGCATGCGACAATAACAAGCGACAACTACCATATTACCAACCAAGAGGGGACCTACGCTAAAACACTAGTCATCTACGGGTAACCCTACTATCCCACACCCAACCCCGGGTGGGGCGAACGAAGGACTCTAAGAGCCCCTAGCCTGCAACCCTGATTCTAGACCTCCAGACTCCCCTATACATAAAGGAAGGTATAACACAAGAAAATAATCCACAGATTTGTTATTTTACCTTGAAGTAGAAAATATAACGGAAAGTAAAAAACAGTGATCTAACTGTTGGCAGACATAAAAGATAATAAATGAATACCCACATTACAATCATTTTAAGAGGAAATATCAGTATCCAACCATTCATTCCAGAATTAGTCAAAAAAAAAAAAAAAAAAGAGTTGCATCCTAGAATACAACAACAACAACAACTACCCAGTATACTCCCACCAGGTGGGGTCTGGGGAGGGTAATATGTAGACAAGCCTTACCCCTACCCGAAAGGGCAGAGAGGCTGTTTCCAATCGACCCCCGGTTGCATCCTAGAATACATTCCAGATATTAACATGAATTTTCCCCAGGCATTTATCCCTGAATAAGTTAAATAAGAAGCGGTCGCATACCACTACAAGTATTCCTGCAACCATCTTTAATTACACAGCTGTCTACGAACATCCATAGCAAGTTTGCTCAATGAGATAAGAAACAAAATAATGAGATACAAGCAAGAAAAATGCAATAAGCAAATGTATGACTATATGAAAGAAAATATCGGTAAATGATCTTTTTGCACACACAAAACAAACTTCTGTGCAAGTTAAGTAGCATTTTACCTGCAACTGAAGAGTGTGAAGGATGAAGTTGCGAACAATCTCATATTCTCCCTTCAGCAGAAAAGCAATACCAGAAGGTATAAAATCACGGATAAAGACCTGATCGTAGTTTAGAACACCGACATTGGAACTAGTTGGGTCCTGAGCAGCAATTGTTCCTACAGGGCTACCACAATAATAAACCATAGAATCCCGTAGTAGTTCCCACGCTTCATCCTCAATGGAGTTTTCAGCTATTCTGTTCAAGGCATCTTGCACGGAGCCATTTGGAGGTAAACTCCCATTGGATTGAACATCCTCCTCTCCTACTTTAAGCTCTTCTACTGTCTCAAACTGCAGAACATTTGGTGTATTACCGTGAACTGCATCGAAGCTCTGGTCATTGTCAACAAACCATGTCCCAGTTCCATTTTCCGATGCAGTACTACTCACACTGTCAGCTTGCTGGCATTTGCAGTTCGCAGATCTTAAATAGGACTGAGCAATATTCCCATGCACAGGTTGTCTGGTGTTTAGAAAGTGATCGACCCTAATAGCACGATATGATGTGTTTGAACAGTTGAGAAAATTCACACACTTTGAAACCCTCTTCTTTCTGTATCTTATGAAGAATCTACAGGTATGTGATGATCCAAATTTCCTAAAAGAATGATCAGATCCAAAAGGACTAGGTTGTGAAACACCTATAACTTGAAGAACTGCTTCAGAAGTGGCCATCAGTCCTGATGTTGAGGCAACAAACAGCTTTTACACCCGGAATCCTTATCAACAATCCAATACCTCCAGTTCTAATGAGAGATACCTAAAAATACTGGAAATTCACAAGAGGGTTATTATCAGAATGAAATGATAACTTTGAAAAAATATCCATCAAAGGGATACCATAAATACCACTAATTCGAAATAACTAAACCAGCTAACTGATTACAATTGTCACACGTCATACTGCTGGTAGAATCTTGTCTACATACTTCGGCTCTATTGAATTATTTGTTGTCCAAAGAGATTAGCAAAAAAGACCAAGAAGACATAGTTGTACCAAGAGATTTACCAATTTATAAAGTAAATAGAATTAAATTCTGAGCATAACTTTATCCTTGTCATTGCATCTCATTTGGGAGCATAATCTTCCAAAAATCTACCAAATAGTATTTCTTATGGAGATAATAAAATTGCACTATTTGAAAAAGGAACAAGTTACTCTCAGCTACTTCAACATAGGAGACATTCAAAAGGAGGACATTATTTCATCAGATAACTAAATTAATTGGAATTCAAAATTACATGTCAAATAATTCTAAAGAATTTAGCATTTCCTCTTTTACCCGGCTCATATAAAATGAAGAAGATCACAACTCGGTCTAATAACTCCCCTAGCTGCTGATGAACAATAAATAATCTACATATGTTTTACCTTTAAATCTTCTATAATTCACTCATACTAAAATCTTCATTATAATTTTCATTTCGTACTAACATTTGACCAACAGTAACTCATCTAAAAATTCCATCTTTTTAATCAATTACTCATACCCCAATATGCCCAAAAATTTCACTTAATTACAAAGTGGGTATGCACAAAAACAAAAATTTTCTTAACCAATATCACTAATTACTTCTTAGAAGAAGGAGCAGAAGGAGCAGAGATGAACCCACATGGAATCCTGAACTGTGGCAATAACCCAACTGCCATGCATGAAAATCAAAAGAAAAAAACAACATTAAAGTTTCAAACTTTGAGCAATTAAGCGTTCAGTGAAGGTAAAATTAAAAAAAAAAAAAAAACAAATCTCATAAAGTTAAATAAAAATATCAGATTTTGATTTTACCTGGTAAAGAATTTGAAAGGAACTGGGACAAATATCTGAGATTTTTCTTTATTTATAACTTACAAGGAAAGAGAAATGAATATAGAGAAAATCAATGGCGGGCGTATAAGTTACAAGCTTAGTTGCAACTTGCAAGTTACGGCTACAAGCTACACAATGAACGTGAACAATATTTTCTTTTTCTTTTTTTCCCCTAAACAAACGTGAACAAATGGATTGATTGATCAATATATGGGATGAAAGAAAAAAATCAATATATGGGAACAATCTATGGTTAGTTATGTCTCTACGTCATTTAACTCTTTTATTTAAAGAGTCTAATCTAATGTTTCAGTGCTTTTCCAGTTCTATATTTTAGCTTGTATTTGATTGGGGTTTTTTTTCCTGAAAATAAATTGTGTAGCTTAAAGTTTGCAAGGAAAAGCAATTTTTTAATTTTTTGGGTTTTCATCTTGAATGGTATCCGTATTATACTTCCATTATATTCGAGATTCACATTATATAGGGCTTTACTCAGAAAAAATTATTTCTTATAAAAAAATTTTTATATTCAAAGTTCTAACTCGAAACCTTTCGTTAAAGAACGAGTAGCCTTATTTGTTGGACCATATCCATTAGTATTAAAGTTTCAAATCTTCGAACAGATATTTTAGAAGTCAAAAGTTACAAAAATAAGTGCAGTAGAAAATCTTGATGAAAGAAGGACATTTCTTGCTTTATTTTCTTTTTCTTGATAAATAAATGTAGCGTCCATGTCAACAGTCGCTCACATCAATTAATTTTATGGGATGCTTGTTATTTTCTACCGGTAAGATATATCAAGTGACTCTATAAAGCTTGGGAAAAATTAAATGCTTGATTTGCTCTTTCTAAGATTAAGATGATTAAATTTCAATACAACAACAACAACAACTACCCAGTATACTCCCACCAAGTGGGATCTGGGGAGGGTAATATGTACACAGCCTTACCCCTGCCCGAAAGGGCAGAGAGCCTGTTTCCAATCGACCCTCGGCGTATAGGATAAAAAAGGGGAATAAATTTCAATACATATCTGAATATTAAGATGGGTTGTAAGTTAAGATATCTAAATTTGAATACATATTTGATTATTAAGGTGTGTATTAAAATCTAATTACTAAACGATTAAGACTTTTGATTTATAATATTTAAATGTATAAAATTTATTTTTATTTCAAAATCAAATAAATTAATCTAATATGCTATCAATACAATATGTAATTTTTTAAAATATGATAGTTCATGGCGATTATGACTAACAGTAGTGCTTCTGAATACTGAATGGAGGTAGCTGTCACAACCCAAAATCCAAAGTTGTGATGGCGCCTCTCGTGAAGACACGGCCAGCCGACCCACTTCTAATTCACTTTAAGCGGTAAAAAAATACTAAGTCTTTAACAGAAATAAAATCCAAAGATAACTGTGTAAGTTGCGAAAAGTAAAAAAAAATCAACACAGCCCGACATCAGAGTGTCACCAGTCATGAGCATCTCGAACAATACTACAAGTCTGAGAGTCTACTTTGCTACTGCATTACTGAATCAAAAGGAAATAAAACAGAGGGAGAATGCACTGGAATGTGAATCGCCAAGCAGCTACCTAATAAATCTACGAAGACCCGTTAGAACTATCAACCCTCAATAGCAGGACCTGTAGTGCCCAAATCTGCACACAAGGATGTAAAGAGTAAAGTGAGTACTTAAACTCAGTAAGTAATAACAATAAATGAAGATCGAGCAACACAACAATAAGCTAAGGAGGCAGAACAAAATCATTAAATACAATTAAAAATTGAAATCTCATCTCATAAAACACGTTTTAAGCAGTCAAACAATTAAAGGAAAAGCAGCTAGAAAATTAAACATACAAGAACTTCCTCTCGGGCTTAGTAACCAAAACAGAATCAGCCCCTCAGGCAATATCATATAATCATATCATCCCCTCGGGCTATATCTCATATCACAATGGGTACTCGCGCTCACTGGGAGTGTGCAGACTCTGGAAGGGGCACCTTACGGCTCAAGTGCAATATCAAGCCATTTATTGGTATCATAAACGGGCTCTCGACCTCATATCAATATCAAGCCACCTCGTGGCGTACAATCTTAGGCCCTCGGCCTCTTTATCATAATTAGTGTATCACTGCTGCCGCGTGCAACCCCGCCTAAAAATATCCTCACAATACAGGCCATCAGCCTTACTCACCCAGAATCTCATAAGCCATTCGGGCAATAGTAAAAATATGCAGGTCAGCTCAAAATATCTTTAAAACATCATTTTAGGTTTCTAAAACAGATTAACATAGCTGGGTTTTAAAAACATTGAAAGATCTGAGTTGACCAAGCACAAATATGAAATAAAACAGTGAGGAAAATATCATTAACGATCCTCTAAGAGCTCAAACAGTTGGCACGAAGCCCAAATATGGAATTTAGCCAAAAGTATAATAATACCAAACAATTAGTAACAAATATTCAAAAAAATAGTCATTCGGGATGGACTAAGTAACAATCATCAACGATGTACAACCCCGCGCTTGTCATCTAGCATGTGTGTCACATCAACATAGCCGAACGTTGTGTAATTCGGGGTTTCATACCCTCAGAACAACATTTAAAATCATTACTCGCCTCAATCCAAGTAAAATCCTACTCTCTCAAATCAACCTCTGAATGCCTCGAATATAGCCACAATAATTCAATTCAGTTAATAAAAATTATAGGAGTTAACTCCATATGAAATTCTAAATTTTCTATTAAAAATTCGAAATTGCACTCAAAATTCGCCCGTAGAACCCACATCTCAAAACCCGTCAAAAGTTACGAAATATGAAACCCCATCCAACCACGAGTCCAACCATACAAATTTTACACCCGTCTAAAGTTACTAAATATGAAACCCCATCCAACCACGAGTCCAACCATACAAATTTTACCAAAATCCGATAATAATTCGACCTCCAAATCATCAAATCTTATTTTAAAATCCTGGGCCCAATTTCCCAATTTATACCTCAAAAATATGTAATCTAGCCGGGATATTCAATTATAATTTAATAATATTGACTAACAATGATCATAAGAGACTTACCTCAAGAGTGCTGAAACACGTTCTCAAATCACTAAAACTAAACGTGTGTTCATCTTTGTAGGTTTTGATAAATGACAAACCGACGCGCATGGAACATTGACATATGCCGAAGTCCAAGCACAAGAGAAACAAAGAACAAGATCAAGTAAAGCAACACATGAGTCGTTTTATATTGTGATCTTGATCCAACAATAGATTCAAGTCTTGGCTTCTCTCGTAAAATCATTTTTATCAAACCATGCATCTTTGTCTTAAAACAAAATGATTTTCAAACATTTTAGCCAAAATTAATTTTAAACATGTCTTTCAAATCTGGACAGAAATAATCGATTATGTTACTTCTGATAATCGATTATGTTAAGACAGTGAACCGAAATTTACAAAACAACAAAATAATCGATTATGTGTTTTAGATAATCGATTATGTTAAGACGGTGTAAACCGGAATTTACAAAACAACAAGATAATCGATTATGTGTTTTAGATAATCGATTATGTTAAGACAGTGTATAATCGGAATTTACAAAACAACAAAATAATCGATTATCCTATATAGCATAATCGATTATTCACTGACCGTTGCCAAAGTATTTTTAAACGCTGAAAGATAATCGATTATGCACAAGGCAATAATCGATTATGCTAGCATAAAATCAGCGTCTGATTTTTGAACGCTATCAGGTAATCGATTATGCAATTTGAATAATCAATTATTCTAGCTTAAAATCTGCATATGATTTTTGAACGATTTGCGGATAATCGATTATGCAAATCAGATAATCGATTATTCTAGCACAAAATCAGCAATTAGTGATTGGCAATTAAGCAACGGTCTTTGGGTATTTGAGGACTATAAATACACCTCAAAACCACTCTTTTAAGTACAACAACTGATTACAATTCTTGCTTAAGCTTACATACTTTCATATCAATCATTTCATATTCATTTCATAGCTTTTGAGAGCTAAATTCTTGACGAAGTTGTTGTGTTCTTGAGCGTATTAATTTTACTCACATCTGCTCTATAAGAGAGTCTTGTCTTGAGTGCTAAGTATTTGCATACACTTGAAGGGAAGTTCTAATCCCTTGTTGTAAGAAGGAAAGTTTAGTTCCTTGACTTGAAGTCTTGAGGTGAGGTATCCTCGAGCAAGTTGAAGTCTTGTAGAGTGTATATCTACGAGCAAGTGTAACGGTTTGTTAGGCACCCGTAAGCTTAACGGAGTTAGTGTAAAACTCGAGAGAGTCTCTCGGGGAATGGACTAACCACACGTTGTGGTGAAGCAGTATAAATTCGGTGTGTTCTCTCCTTACTACTTTAATTACTGCACTTACTTTATTCCTGCAATTTTAATTCCGCAAATTTATCTTGATTTTTATTAAAACGCTATTCACCCCCCCCCCCCTCTAGCGTTATGCGTATATTCTAACAATTGGTATCAGAGCCTAACTCTCTGAAAGACTTAACAGTTTGAGAGAAACAATCCATGGTTTCTACTCGTAACGTTTATGCAGGACTAGGTGAAGGACAATGCTTCACAAGGCCACCACTCTTCGATGGCACCAATTACACTTATTGGAAGGAGAGGATGAGAATATTCATCCAATCAAATAATTTTATACTGTGGAAAATTATAAAGAATGGAGAGCAAATACCAACCAAAAAGGTTGAAAATGAAATGGTTCCTAAATCCGAAGATGAATACGATGCGGACGATATCAGAAAAGTGGAGAACAACGCTGAAGCCATCAACATGATGTACTGTGCTGTAAACCCCGATGATTATAGGAAAATATCATGTTGCACAACGGCCAAACAAATGTGGGATAAATTGGAAATCACCTACGAAGGTACAGACCAGGTAAGAGAAGCTAAAATAGATTTTCTAACCCATGAATATGAACTTTTTCATATGAAGGAAAACGAGAAGATAGATGATATGTTCGAACGATTTTCAAAAATCGTTAATGATCTTCATGCTCTTAAGAAGACCTTCACGGATAGGGAACTTGTCCGTAAAATTCTTCAAAGTCTCACTCCGGAATGGCGCTCCAAAGCTGACGCTATTCAAGAATCAATCGGCATTACAAATGTCACAATCGACGGGCTTAGAGGTAATGTCAAAACCTATGAATCTACTATTCTTAACCCTCCTTTGGATGATCAAAGGAAACGAAGAATCGCCCTTAAAGCAAGCACGGCTCAACCTCAAAATGATGAGGATTCAAGCGACGAAGATAACGAGTTCGGACTCGTTATTAAGAAATTTTACAAGTTCATGCGAAAGAAGTATGAACGAAAAGGTAAGCAACAAGGAGACCAATTAAAGTGCTATGGATGCGGAGAAATCGGGCATATCAAATCAAATTTTCCAAATACCAAAAAGGAGAAGAAACCCGTCAAGAAACAAAGAGCATACATCTCTTGGGGAGGCGACTCCAGAGACGAATCAAGTAATGAAGAAGGAAACGAGACCGCAAACTTGTGTCTTATGGCACACGAAGAAACTCAAAATGAGGTATGTACTACTTCTAAGAACTATTTCTCTTTAGAAGAAATGCAAGATGCATTTGATGAATTGTATAAAGAGTTTATTAGCGCTTCTAAATCTATAAAAGATTTAAGAAAACAAATTTCTTCAAAAGAAAAGGATTTTGAAAAACTAACTCTTGAAAATGAGAAATCAAAAGAGGAAAACAAGTTTTACGGCAAAAGAAGCGCCGATAAACCCGAAAGCTCAAACAATGGTTGTACATCTTGCAAATCTCTAAAAGATGAAGTAGAAAAACTCAAGAGCACCTTGAATAAATTCAACTCCTCTCACAAAAATCTCAATGAGGTTCTTATAAACTTGAAATCTACTAAACATCGAATAGGTTTCAAAAATGTGCCTAACAAAAAGGATGAGACCATTCCTAAACAACCTAGAAATCACAATCCTAGGACCACTATACATCTTAGAACGAGCACTAGAAGAAATGTAGAACCATTTAGAACACCTAGAAAAGACTTTCAAAAATTGCAACCTAGAAATATTCAACCTGGAAATAATAATCCTAGAATCGTTATGCATCCTAGAATAAACACTAGGAGAAATGTTGAGCAATTTAGAACACCTAGAAAAGATTTTCGAAAATTACATCAAAACCATATTCCAAAAATTAGGGTGAATGAATTTAGATCCCCAAATTATTATCATCCTAGAAGAATGCACAATCCGAATGTCATCTGTCATTATTGCAATAAAATTTGACATATTGCTCCCGCATGCTTCACTAGACATAGACATTTCACTGCAGGTCAATCACACCACTATTTTGCACTTAACACACAAGGATCAAAAATGGCTTGGGTACCAAAATCTCATTAATTTGTTTTGTAGGTGTGTTTGAAGGGATCAAGTGTACTTTGGTACCTTGATAGTGGATGCTCCAAACATATGACCGGGGATGCATCAAAATTCCTTCAACTAAAACCCACGGAAGGAGGAAATGTTATTTTTGGAGACAATAACAAAGGAAAGATTATCGGCATTGGCTCGGTCGGTAAGGACGAATCCTCCTCCATTAAGCATATTTTGCTGGTTAAAGGTCTTAAACATAATCTCTTGAGCATAAGTCAATTATGTGACAAGGGAAATCTTGTATTGTTTGACTCCGAAGAGTGCTTAGTTATCCGTCGTAGTGATTTTAAAGTTATTCTTCGTGGTATTAGAATTGATAATATCTATATGGTTGATCTTGAAAATTTTTCATCAAGTTTTGTGAATTGCCTTTTGAGTAAAGAAGACGACATGTGGTTATGGCATCGTAGAGTAGCTCATGTCAACATGAATCTTTTAAACAAATTAGTTTCTCAAGATTTAGTAATCGGTCTTCCAAAACTAAAATTTGAAAAAGATTCTATTTGTGATTCATGCCAAAAAGAGAAACAAATAAAAGCCTCTTTTAAATCTAAAAATGTTGTTTCAACCACTAGACCTTTACAACTTCTTCACATGGATCTTTTTGGACCATCTCGTGTTGAAAGTCTTGGTGGGAATCTTTATGCGTTTGTAATTGTTGATGACTACTCTAGATTCACATGGACGTTATTTCTTGCTCATAAAAGTGATGCCTTTCAAGCTTTTAAAAATTTTCTTAAACGTGTTCAAAATGAAAAGAACACAACCGTCACTTCCATAAGAAGTGATCATGGGGGAGAGTTCGATCATAATCTCTTCGCGGATTTTTGTGACGAACTCGGTATTGAACATACCTTTTCGGCTCCACGTACACCACAAAAAAATGGAGTGGTGGAACGAAAAAATCGATGTCTCTAAGAGATGGCTAGAATCATGCTCGATGAGGCTAAGATTTCCAAAAAGTTTTGGGCGGATGCCGTGAGTATCGCAAGCTATGTTTTAAGCAGAGCTGTCATAAGACCGATACTCATGAAAACTCCCTATGAACTCTATAAGGGAAGGAAACCAAATCTTTCCCATCTTAGAGTCTTCGGTTGTAATTGTTTCATTCACAACAACAGAAAAGATAACTTGGGAAAATTTGACGCGAAATCTGATGAAGGAATTTTTCTTGGTTACTCATCGCGTAGCAAAGCATATAGAGTTTTCAATAATCGAACCAAAATTGTTGAGGAATCTCCTCATGTAGTATTTTGTGAAAATGATGCTCGCTTGGCGAGAAAGGATTTTTGTGATCATCTTGTAGATTCTCTAAACAAGATAAGTCTTCAAGACAAGGTGCAAAAAGAGAATCCAAAGGAAGTTCAAGATGAAGCTGTGGAACAATCATCGGAAGAAGAACCACCACAAGAGGAAGAATTGATGATGCCTAAGGCTTGGAGGACGTCTAAAGATCATCCTCTCGACAAGGTAATTGGCAACATTGAGAAAGGGGTAAGTACTCGAAACCTTCTTAAAGACACTGTAGGACATATGGCTTTTGTTTCACAAATAGAACCTACAACCATTTCCGAAGCAATTGGGGATGAGCATTGGACCTTGGCAATGCAAGAGGAGCTTAACCAATTCAAACGTAATGATGTTTGGGAATTGGTGCCAAGACCCGATAATCACACCATAATTGGTACGAAATGGGTTTTTCGAAATAAATTAGATGAAAATGGTATAATCACTAGAAACAAAGCTAGGCTTGTTGCTAAAGGTTATAATCAAGAAGAAGGAATTGTTTATGAAGAAACTTATGCACCCGTAGCACGGCTAGAAGCTATTCGTCTATTACTTGCTTTTGCCTCTTCTATGAATTTTAATTTATATCAAATGGATGTAAAGAGTGCCTTCCTAAATGGGTTTATTCAAGAGGAAGTATATGTTGAACAACCCCCGGGTTTTGAAGACTTTAAATCTCTCGATCATGTCTTCAAACTTAAGAAAGCCCTCTATGGTCTTAAACAAGCTCCCCGAGCTTGGTATGAACGCTTAAGCAAATTTCTTTTGGACAATGAGTTCATTAGGGGGAAAGTTGACACTACACTCTTTATTAAGAACAAAAACAATGACATCTTATTAGTTCAAATATATGTAGATGATATTATTTTTGGTGCTACTAACAATTCTTTGTGCAAGGAATTCTCTGAATTAATGACAAGTGAATTTGAAATGTCAATGATGGGTGAACTAAACTTCTTCTTGGGGTTGCAAGTGAAACAAATGAAAGAGGGAACTTTCATTTGCCAATCTAAATATTGCAAGGAGTTGCTAAATCGTTTTGAAATGAGCAACGCCAAAGCAATGGCCACTCCAATGTGTACATCCGACCATCTTGACAAAGATGAGAACGGTAAGGAAGTAGACACAAAGAAGTATCGAGGTATGATCGGATCCCTTCTTTATCTTACTGCAAGTAGACCGGACATCATGTTTAGCATGTGTTTATGCGCTCGATATCAATCATGTCCGAAGGAGTCGCACCTAACCGCGGTAAAACGGATAATGAAGTATCTTGTTGGAACTATAAATGTGGGACTATGGTATCTCAAAGGTTCTTCATGCCAACTTGTTGGCTATTCCGATTCCGATTTTGCGGGTTGCAAATTGGACCGCAAGAGCACTAGTGGCACTTGTCATTTGCTCGGTAGCTCTCTAGTTTCTTGGTTTAGCAAGAAACAAGTAAGTGTTGAGTTATCCACAACCGAGACTGAATATGTAGCCGCGGGGAGTTGTTGTGCTCAAATCCTTTGGATGAAACAACAACTCTCGGATTATGGTCTTAGTATCAATCATATCCCTCTTCGATGTGATAATACTAGCGCCATAAGCTTGACGAAGAACTCTGTTCTTCACTCAAGAACAAAACACATAGAAATTAGACACCACTTCATAAGAGATCACGTTCTCAAAGGTGATGTCGAAATTGAGTTTGTTGAAACCAAATATCAATTGGCCGACATCTTCACAAAGCCTTTAGAGAAAAAGTCCTTCTTCCGAATTCGTAGTGAACTTGGAATACTTGACTCCACGTTGATCTAATACATGCATTGCATTTTTCCTTTAACGATTACTGACTTGAGCGTCGGAGGCGCCTAATTCTTTTTTGCAGGTATCGTCTCAAAGTCAGGGGGAATAGAGTCACATATTTGCTGACCAAATGCAATAATCGATTTTTACAATACAACAATCGATTATTTAACATTTCCGTTTTGCAGGATTTTGGCGACCATATGCAATAATCGATTATCAATATCTCATAATCGATTATATTTGTGTTCTGTTTTGCAGATTGTTGGGCAAACTTATAACATAATCAATTATCCCAAAAGCCATAATCGATTATCTTAACATTCTGTTTGTCAAATGATTAGTGAACATATAGAATAATCGATTATCTATTTATCGCAATCGAATATTAACTAATTCTGTTTTGGAGGTCTAAGCCAAAGATTAAAATAACCGATTATCGGAAACCTCGTAATCGATTTTCCTTTACCGCTTCGACTTCGTCGGGTAGTACATTTCGTGACATAATCGATTATCTCAAAATGATAATCAATTATTCTCTGAATCTGTTTTCCAGACTGGGTCACCAAAATCGATTATCTGACCAACAAAATCGATTATCAACGTTCACTTTTTCAAACTTCTTACCGTTTATTGACCGTTTGGGACTTAAAATCTGAAGTTATTGTACAATTAAATGCCTTCATCTCCTTCACTCTATAAATTGGTGCTTCCACCCTTCAAATTCTTCACTCCAACATCACTCCTAGCTCCTAATATTCTTCCAAAGCCTTCAAAAATTTCTGCAAAGGCTCTCAAATTCCTTTTAAATGACGGGCAAGAATTCTAAACGCGCTCGTTCCAGCAAAAATATTGCCTTCCATTGCTCCTCCACCCGTTCACTGCTATTAAGACGGATCTTATTTACGGTTCGACAGTGAAGCCGAACTTATTCGCTTCGTCGAAAAATTTAAAAATCGAGAAATCCTTCCTCCTCGATTCTCCATTGATCGATTCCTTAGCCACATCACTCCTCCATCTACAGCAAATATCCTCATGCAAAGTCAACTTCTTGAATTCATATATCTTTAATCCTCTTACATTCACCCTTCTCTAATTCGTGCCTTCTATTCCAATCTCGGGAAGGACGAAGATGGTGAACTTGTCTCGAGCATCAATGGAGTTCCAATTCTTTTAAATGAGGAAAACATGCAAGTCCTCACTAAACTTCCACGAAATGGGGAAGACATTTCCCTCTATACTAGGGAAGAAGGTGTTTTATTTGATGAACAACTCCTTTTTAACCAACTTGGCATTGGCGAATTTATTGCAAGTCCGGAGCAGCGTCGCCCAACCATTACGCACATGCTCCCGGAATATCGTCTAATCTTTTATTTCATAACCCGCGTTCTAAAACCGTGCAAATTCAATCATACGACTCTCTCTCATGAGGATTCAAAACTCATGCACGCAATCATCACCGGGGCTCGCATCAATTGGTGCCAGTTCATCATGACTCGCATGTATGATGCAATTGGGGACGATAAGCCACTCCCCTATGCTTTTGTCATAATGGCTCTTTTTCATGCCTCCGGTATGGACACCTCCGTCGGTCCTCACAAGAAGGCAACAAAACATTGGGAAATTCAAGAATCTTCATTTCCCAATATCGGTGAACATCCGGCTCCTCCTCCAACTCAAAGACGTCGTCCTCAGGCCCCGTCCGTTGCTTCCCTCCAAACCATTTATGAGCAACTTGCCTCTTTGTCCACATCCATGACTCGTATTGATAGGAATGTCACCCGATTATCCCACGAGCTTCATGGATATCTTGACCACGTCCGCTATCCTTATGCCCAAGTTGCCCTTCCGGAAGAAGTGCCGGATGCCGAGGCGAATGTTAATGTTGACAATGAATAATGTCTTGTCTATTTTTTTCTTGCTTTCATTATGTCTCGTTTGAATAATATTCTGTCTATTTTTCTTGCTTTAATGTGTATTTTCAATACTGTTTCCTCAATAAAAGGTTACTTATTTTTGCTAATGTCAAAAGGGGGAAGAATAAGGGCTATGCACACTAATACATATTGGCATAAACTGAGGGGGAACTCATTCACATATCTATATACTTATCTTGGATTGTCATTATCAATTATTTAATAGGCATATCCCGATATTGGTTTGCCATTATCAAAAAGGGGGAAATTGTTGAAACACGTTCTCAAATCACTAAAACTAAACGTGTGTTCATCTTTGTAGGTTTTGATAAATGACAAACCGACGCGCATGGAACATTGACATATGCCGAAGTCCAAGCACAAGAGAAACAAAGAAGAAGATCAAGTAAAGCAACACATGAGTCGTTGTATATTGTGATCTTGATCCAACAATAGATTCAAGTCTTGGCTTCTCTCGTAAAATCATTTTTATCAAACCATGCATCTTTATCTTAAAACAAAATGATTTTCAAACATTTTAGCCAAAATGAATTTTAAACATGTCTTTCAAATCTGGACAGAAATAATCGATTATGTTACTTCTGATAATCGATTATGTTAAGACAGTGAACCGGAATTTACAAAATAGCAAAATAATCGATTATATGTTTTAGATAATCGATTATGTTAAGACAGTGTAAACCAGAATTTACAAAACAACAAAATAATCGATTATGTATTTTAGATAATCGATTATGTTAAGACAGTGTATAACCAGAATATACAAAATAGCTAAATAATCGATTATCCTATATAGCATAATCGATTATTCACTGACCGTTGCCAAAGTATTTTTAAACGCTGAAAGATAATCGATTATGCACAAGGCAATAATCGATTATGCTAGCATAAAATCAGCGTCTGATTTGTGAACGTTATCAGGTAATCGATTATGCAATTTGAATAATCGATTATTCTAGCTTAAAATCTGCATATGATTTTTGAACGATTTGCAGATAATCGATTATGCAAATCAGATAATCGATTATTCTAGCACAAAATCAGCAATTAGTGATTGGCAATTAAGCAACGGTCTTTGGGTGTTCGAGGACTATAAATACACCTCAAAACCACTCTTTTAAGTACAACAACTGATTACAATTCTTGCTTAAGCTTACATACTTTCATATCAATCATTTCATATTCATTTCATAGCTTTTGAGAGCCAAATTCTTGACGAAGTTGTTATTTTCTTGAGCGTATTAATTTTACTCACATCTACTCTATAAGAGAGTCTTGTCTTGAGTGCTAAGTGTTTGCATACACTTGAAGGGAAGTTCTAATCCCTTGTTGTAAGAAGGAAAGTTTAGTTCCTTGACTTGAAGTCTTGAGGTGAGGTATCCTCGAGCAAGTTGAAGTCTTGTAGAGTGTATATCTACGAGCAAGTGTAACGGTTTGTTAGGTACCCGTAAGCTTAACGGAGTTAGTGTAAAACTCGAGAGAGTCTCTCGGGGACTGGACTAACCACACGTTGTGGTGAACCAGTATAATTCGGTGTGATTTCTCCTTACTACTTTAATTACTGCACTTACTTTATTCCTGCAATTTTAATTCCTCAAATTTATCTTGATTTTTATTAAAACGCTATTCACCCCCCCTCTAGCGTTAAGCATATATTCTAACAAAGAGTTCCCATGATTTTCTCGCTCAAAATAGCCCAAAACCTAAGCTTGGAAGTCCAAAAATGAGAAAAATCTAGGATTGCTCGACTTATACACTGGCCAGAAATTTTTGCACCTGGGGTTATTGTTCATGCAGGTGCGGTTACTGTTCACGCACATGCAATTATTGTTCATGCACCTGCAGTAAATGCAGCAATTGCCCAAAAAATTCCAGCAGCTTTTAATTTCACTAAAAATGCTCTAACTCCATCATAGAAACTCGTATCTCGATGATTCTTGTTCCTATGAGTCACAAATAATAATATGAACCTAGTACTTTAATCAAAACACACTTCTAAGCTCATTTTCTCAATGTGATACCCATTTCACCTGGTAAACAACTTTCTCATGACTCGCGTTAAAAATCTCAATCACGACTTGATGAAATTAGACTAAAATTTCCAAATTAATCCGATTATTCATTAGTAAAATCTCGGAAGTATCGAAATAAAATTTTGATCTCTATAACTAAAAATGGATCTTTGGATCATTGCATATCTATGCCCCAAACGGCAAAATCTTCCAAAAACTCTTTTAAAACTTATCCGAGCCTCAGGGGACCGCAACCAAGTATACTAACAAGTTCCATAATATGAAAAAAACTTTGTCGATGCCTCAAATTACATCAATATGTTAAAACCGTGAATCACACCACTATTCAAGTTTAATGAAATTAAAAACTTCTAACTTCTATATTCGATGCCGAAACCTATCAAATCAAGTTCGATTGACCTAAAATATTTCACTCAAGTCATAAATAACATAACAAAGCTATGAAGATTTTCAGAGTTAGATACTGACCCGGATATCAAAAAGTCGACCCCCTGGTCAAACTTCCAAACTTAAATTTCCTATTTTCGTCATTTCAAGCCTAATTTAGTTACAAACCTTAAAATAAATATATAGATATACTCTTAAGTCCAAAATTACCAAATATAGCTATTGGAACCATCAGAATTCCATTCCGGGGTCATTTACATATAATTCAATATTCGATCAATTATTTCAACTTAAGCTTCCAAAACAAGAATGGTACTTCCAAATCTATTCTGGTTATCCTGAAAATCAAAACGCACGGTTTATATAAATCATAATATATCATTCGGTGATATCCATGCCCGAGAACTGGCGAGCGAAATACAAAAGTTCAAAACAACCGGTCGGATCATTACAGTAGTGATTAGTGGTAGATTTGGTTGATAGTGGTGGCTTAGGGTAGTAGCTAATGGTGTTTGATAATTGTGGAGATTATGATTGCGTATGGTGGTGGTAGGTGATGATAGTTAATAATGACGGGTGATGGTGATAGTTGTAATTGAGGAGGGTGGTAGTGGGTGTTGGTAGTTTATAATGATGGGCTCGTCTATAGTTGTTGATGGTAATGTGGTGGTTAGTTGAGATGAATGAGTATTGGTTGTGGTTGAGAATTATAGTGGTAGGCGTGGTGGGGAATAGTGGGTGGTGGTAGTCGATAATGGTAGCGTGTATGATTGAGAATGATGGTGGTGGTGGTGATGGTGATTGAATATGGTAGTGGTGAGTGGCGCGGTGGTAGTTGATAATAGTAGGCAGCAATTAACAATGAATATGGACGATAGCACCTTAATGAAATTAAGTGGACATTTGGACATAAGAAATGTAAAATTTCAAAAAAGAAAGGTGAATTTTTTTTAAGTGAAATGACATTTGAAAATCAGAGTTGTGTTTGGACGTGAATATAATTTTGGGTTATTTTTTAAGTTTTGTGAGTGATATGAGTGAAATTTTTTAAAAATAACCTTTTGGAGTTTATCAAAATTTCAAAAAATTTCAAAATTCATCTGCAAGTAAAAATTGAAAATTTTATGGCCAAATATTGATTTCGAAAAAAAGTGAAAAAAAATCGAAAAAAAGGATTTTTTTTATGTCCAAACGAGCCCTAAGTCTCTGTTATAAATCTTTATCATACAAACATATTATGCCCATTAAGTGATTGTAAAGATAAGAAAACAAACACAACAATTAAGTGATTGTGAAGTTAAAAAAACAAACACATTGAATGATTAAGTTCCGAATAATTAAGCTCCAGACTTAAAAATAAACGGACATAATGTCTGAAATTTAAATAATTAAGATTCAAACATATATTAAGTGCAAATAAGTAATACCTTAATGTTTTTTGTCTCTGTTAAAAATTGAACATGGCACCTCATGATTTAAATGAAGCTTTTGTTTTAGAGATAGATTATATACTTTAATTCTTTTTATCAAACGTTTACACTAAATTGTTTCTTATGTGTATACTTTTATAACTTAACTTTATTCAAATTGGATACATTCTCCTTTAAAGATGTAATTTTTTTTCATTCCATGTACCAAAAGTCGACTTTTTTTTTGCCAAATAATTTATCTCTGTGGTGGCTTTTTGTTCTTTTATTATTTTTCTCCATGTTCTCCTCCTATTTGTGTAAGGATGTTCTAAACTGAACCGAAATTAAAAATTGAATTGAAATTAAAAATTGAATCGAAATCAAAATTTAATGGCTTATTAGTATCAGGTTAACAGTTAACGGATGGAGAACGGATTGAAATTTTTTGATTAATGACATATCAGTTTGGGGGTGAATTATTCAATTTTCTTAACGGATAATTCGTTAACCTGTTAAGTGTGTGTGTGAATATATATATATATATATATATATATATATATATATATATATATATATATGACCCTTCTACTTCAGTCTTTCACTCTTCCAGTACTTTATCTCTAAGTTCTAACGCCTAATCCGTAAATAATCGGAATTATGATAACTATGTAACATAATCCTTGTTAATTACGTTACAAAAGGCAGAAAGTTCAGAATCAAATTAAGCATACAAATAATTTGGAATAATCATATAAATGAAGTAGTATTATATTATAAACATGTCTTTCTCAGGCATAATGCATAAAGGAAGCAACAACAGTTGACCAGTTGGGTCGTAGAAAGTTTTCTTATTGATTTTCCAATATTCTCAATTTTGGGAAAATGTTTAAGGCATGAATAATATGAAGTTTAACTTTTTAAAATAAATGATTGGCTACAGATGATAAAAGTTTCTTTCTCTAAATAGAAGTCAAATTGAGTTATAGAAAAGAAAGGATAAAAATAGGTACCATTATTTTTTTTTCTGTCCATTGAATTTTATGTTTGAGAAACATTTTCTCTAAGACAACTTAATTTCTGTTGCAGATATGTTTGGGTATCCGCCAACTTCTGGGAAAGCCAGTCACGGTGGGAGTTGATAACATCACTTAAATTAGGTCGAGCTAAATCAATACCAATTCGCTTGATACCTTATCGGGTGGATAACGGATTAATACACTTAAAAGTCGATCACTGATAAGCCAAACCGTTAAAAGTAATTAACCGTATAATTTGCCCGATAAACAGCCCTATTTTTGCGTGGTTGTAATTGCTTATGTATATTATTGACCTTTTGTACTGTTGGCCCCTACTATATAAGTTATAACCTAACATTAATTACAAATTAAGATACAGTTTAAAATACAAAAAATTAAATATAGAGTATTGTACATTACAACTTTTTTATAAGTAAAAATATGTAATGTTAAATGAAAAAGTTGTAGTAAAAAGAAAAGCAGGATAACTATTTTCTCGAGAGTGTAGTGGAATGATGAATTTATTTCTTCATTTTATTGACAATAAATCTGAATTCTCGTGGAGAATAAACGAATATACGAAATTATACTGACTAGCACATATGATTCGATTAAGGTCTGAATAATCAGGAATCCTATCTTCTTTTTTACCAAAAAAATCTGAACTAAATAATTTTCGTCTCGCCTGATCTTTTGTTACTGAGAGGTTAGAAGTAAATCTTCGCTTCCCAGAAAGAGAATGAACTTTTATTTGATCTTGATCCTTGTGGATCGAAAGGTAGACTAAATTGGACTTGCACCGCCCTCCTAATTATAAATCAATAAAAGAAGTAAAAAAGCATTGCACATAAAAGTTGAGAGAGAAAATTCTTATTAGATTTGGATCAATTACAATGGAATAGAACCTCTATATTTATAGGAAAAAAGTGACTTAGCCACCAAATAAAATCCCTAAAATCTCTCTAAAATATAGACATACCATAAATAAAATTCTATTTATAACACTCACCATTGAATGTTTATTTACCAGATTATGTGCCTCGTTAAAACCTTAACTAAAATAAGATTCAATGGGAAAAAAAATCTAGAGAAGGAAAAGGAGTACACATGTTTAGAAATACGTCTTTTGGTTGCCTCATTAAAAATCTTGCAAGGAAAACCTAGTAGACAAAACCTTGTAAAGAAAAAAAAGTACAACGCGTATTAACTCCCTCGATGAGAGCATCCATTTCACATATTTGAGCCTTCGCATCCCAATCTTGCGCACTAACTTCTTGAAGGTTGACATCGGTAGAGATTTAGTGAATAAATCATCCATATTAATTCCAATGAATATGTTGCACCTTGAAAATCCTCGTTATCACATTATCATGCTTATACTTATAGCAAGATATATATGTGCGCAAATAGCACTTAGAATATGGTACTTCGGGATCAAGAATCTTATATACTTTAAGCTATTTAAATCATTCAGGGTTGTCATATAAGTCATATAATAGACTTTAATTATATGCATATCAATTTTTTATGTCATGCTAGACAAATAAGATATTGAAAACAGATTGCACATATCATTGACTTTATACTTTCAATTGTTTGAACTACATGTCCAAAACTACATGTCTTTCATATGAAACTAATTCTATTCGAAATAGTTTCTCGAGACTTATGATCATCATAAACATTTAGCGCAATCATAAATGTCATCAACGGACATTTTATATTGGTTCCAACCTCTTTATTGTTAATTAAGACATAACATAGAGATCTCTTCATTTACATATTCAGGTAATTGAATCTCTCATGAGATTTTATAAAAGTGTTATGCCATGTGATCTCCTAGATCACTTTCCTCCTTATTTTAATCATTTTGACCTTTTGCTCATATTCTTTATTAAGGATTTTTTTGAAACCGATTTATCTATATGCTTTAAACGTGCCATAGACTTTGTCCTTGTAGGACTTATTCTAATAGGAGCATTAGTAGTGAGAATATAGTTACTTTTTTGGGTCAGCAAATGCGTAGGGTATGCTTTGCAATATATTGCAGTTGAATTATATTTTTATGAACCTCAAGTTCATATTATCTTATTCGAGGATCTAGATGTACAAATTATAATTGTTGTCCCAAGAACAAGTGAAGTTTTGAAGAATGAAAAATGAACTCAGTCATGGACCATGTCTATCATGTGAAGCACATTCATGATCAACCTATACACGTGAGATGCACGTGAAGGAGATAAATTCCATTGATCAATCAGCAATATCTCTTGATCTGATCGAAAAGGTTGCATATTAGATAAGGAGAGAAAGTCTCCTTATGAGAAGATAACACAATCCGGATAAAAGATAGTGTTGGAGTTTGAGATGTTCAAGGACTCAACTTTGATGGAAGATGAGCAATTGAGTCCCAATCTAACTCTAATTACTAACTCATTAAATAACAACGATTTTTCTCCTTTACAGGTGTTGCACATACGCAGAAGTTAAACTAAATTGATAGCAAAAGAGGAAGGCGATTTTGCAAGCAGTTTATATGAGGTTTGAGTATACACTCCTAAAGCTACTTGAACAAGATAAAAGAACCACTTCCATTGTATCTTTCTTTTATTCTAGTTTAATTGTAGTAGATGATTTATAATTGTACCTTTCAGCTTTTATAGAAGCAATTGCATTAGGTACTTAGAGTTTTCACGTTAGAGTTAATCTTGAAGTTATCTCAGTAGTTGAGGTTGTATGCTACAACGACATTAGAGTTAATCTTTAGGTTTACAAAGAGTTTTGTAAATGTTGTTTTGGCTCAGTGATTTTAGTGGAAGTTTGGAAAAATCCTGCTGCTTAGTAAGTCGTGGTTTTTTTACCTTTTTAGCCAGGTGTTTCCACGTAAAAATCTCTGTTTTCTTTAATTTATGTACTTATTATTTCACAAATAGTAGTGTTAGTACACTTAGAAGAATCGGGTTCTTCTACAGAAAAAATTAGGTACCACAGAAATCACCCTCCCCCCTTGTATGCTATTGACGTTTAGAACATCAATCGGTATCAGAGCAGGTTATTCTTGAAGAGGCTAACACCTTAGGAAAACACATGAAAATAGATGCACCCAAGAAGAAAAGAAGCCTGACTTTCAAAACTGCTGAAAGTTCAGATCTAGAAGATGATGAAATGGCTATGATCACCAGAGATTTCAAAAAGTACCTGATGAGAGGAAAGGACTCTTCAAGAGGTACAAGAGCTAAACGAAAGAGCGGCGAGAAGGAACAGGTTCAACCAAAAAGGAAAAAAGGATCAACAAAGGCTATGGTTGCTGCCTGGGGAGAAAAAACAAATGAGGATTCAGAAGATGAAGCTAGAGATGAACATGCACTTATGGCCATTGGAGAATCAGACGATGAACAAGAGGTAACTATTCTTCATCTCAAAGACAAGATTAAATTCCTGTCTAATGAAAGGTTGCCTGAGCTACTACTAGACTTCATTGACGAGTCTGAGATAATTAACAATGAAAAGGAAAAGATGTCTAGAGAATGTATGATCCTAAAAGCCAAGTGCAAAAATCTAGAGTCTAGGGTCAATGAGAGTGAAAATACTGAGTTGAAGAACTATGTTTTTGAACTTGACACTAGTTTCCTAGAACTTAGGTCTGAAAACTTAAAACTGAAACTAGGAACAGGAAAGAAGAAAGCTGATCACACTCATCTCACCCTAGAAGAAAACTTAGGAAAAATTAAGGATGAGTTGTACAGGAAATTTGAGCAGATAAGAGTATTAAAAGAAGATCTAGGGAAGGTAAAACATGAACTAGAGAGAACTTACTAATAAAACAAGGCTTCTGATGCACTCTCTTGGCTACAAGAACATCATAGTAGTAACAAAATAGGTTTTGGTTATGGGACTCAAGAACCTAAGTGGAATACTAAAACAAAGTACCTCACTCTTCCTGCAAAACAAAATTTGCACACATAGTGGCAAGACTGGCCATTACAAAAATAAATGTAATGCAAAAGAAAAGTCCAGTCAAAAGAACAAAACTTTTGTTCAAGGAAAAAATAGGCTGCCTGGGTAGGCTAGAAGGAATCTAATTTATCCCTTTGCCCATAGAAAGGGACCCAAACTAGTTTGAGTTCCTAAAATTAACCCTTGATTTCTTTTTGTAGCTCCAAGTGAAGGGAAATATCCAAATATCGTACATTGATAGTGGCTGCTTAAAACATATGACTGGAAGCAAGAACCAGTTTCTTTCACTTGAGGACTTAAAAGGAAGTAATATCTCCTTTTGAAATGGGAAGAAAGGTGAGATCACTTGGGTTAGAAAGGTAGGTAAGATAGACTCTCACTCTATTGAGAATGTCTACTTGATAAATGGCTTAAATATAACCTGATCAGTGTGTCACAACTATGTGACAGAGCTAACCTTGTAGCATTCACCTCTACTAAATGCTTTGTGATTAAACTTACCACTGACAAGATTGTTTTGCAGGGAAAAAGAGTTAATAATATTTACATTATAGATTTGTCTACTCTCTCAGAAAATGAACTAACCCGCCTAAGTGAGCTGGATAATAATCCCCTCATGTGGCACAAAAGACTTGGTAATGCTAGTCTGAATCAGGTAAACAAATTGGACTCTAAGGACTTGGTAATAGGGTTACCTAACATCAAGTTCAAGGAAGATAAAGTTTGTGCGGCTTGTGCAAGGGGGAAGCAGTTAAGATCATCCTTCAAAAGTAAGATAACGGTAAGCACAACCAAGTCATTGGAACTGGTCCAGAGGATCTCTGTGGTCTAGTGAGAACCATGAGCAGATGTGGAAAAAAGTATGTAATGGTACTTGTAGATGAATATTCTAGATTTACCTGGATACTATTTCTAACATATAAAGATGAAGCATTTGACATGTTTACCGCCTTTATTAGAAAAACTCATAAACAATTAGGAAATCAACTTGTATCAATTCGGTTTGATCATGGAACTGAATTTGAAAATTCTAAGTTTTCTGAATTTTGTGATGAAAATGGTATAGATCATAACTTCTCTGCCCCTAGGACACCTTAACAAAATGGAGTAGTTGAAAGAAAGAACAAGACTCGTGAAGACATGGCTAGGACGATGCTCCTTTCTAGTAAAATGCCCCATAACTTCTGGGTAGAGTATGTAAACGCTGCATGTTACACTATCAGTAGATGCATGACTAGACCGCTTGTAGAGAGACTTCCTATGAGTTACTTAAAGGGAGAAAACCAAATATATCCCATCTTTGGGCATTTGGTTATAAGTGCTTTGTGCACAATAATGGAAAGGACTCCTTAGGTAAGTTTGATCCCTGAAGTGATGAGGGAGTATTCTTGGGATATTCTTCACATAGCAAAGCATATAAAGTGTTCAATAAAAGAACTTTGTGTGTAGAAGAAAGTGTACATGTAGTATTTGATGAAACTAATATTCTTTCTGAGAGACAGAAACATGAAGATGAAGCCATTAGATTGATAAAAGACTTGACTAAAGCCTTCGCACAAGTCAAAGTGGCACCAACAGAAGGAATATGTGATGGAACAGGTTCTTCCATCCAGTGCAACCTGATAGGGGGAACTAATCAAAGAGGAATTGAAATTAATCCCTTAAAAGAACCTGTTCATGACCCTGTTCATCAGCAATAGAACATAGGAGAAATATCTAGCAGAAATCAGTTGGTTGTGAAACCTCACAAGTATCAAAGTTCTCATCCTATTGAGAGTATTATCACTGATCCAATATATGGAGTCAAAACTAGATCAAAATTAAAGAAAATGTGTGCTTTTGATGCATTCTTATCTCTTATTGAACCTAAAAGTGTTGCTGAGGCTTTGCCGGATGCAGATTTGGTAAATGCAATGCAAGATGAAATCAATCCGTTTGAGAAAAATCAAATTTGGCATCTAGTTCCAAGACCAAACGACATATCAGTCATTGGTACAAAGTAGGTCTTTAGAAACAAACTTGATAAAGAAGGAATAGTTACAAGAAACAAGACAAGACTGGTGGTCCAAGGCTGCAGCCAAATTGGAGGGCATAGATTATATTGAGACTTTTGCTCCGGTTGCAAGACTAGAGGCAAACAGACTCCCTATTGCCTTTGCAGCACACGTAGAATTCACTCTTCATCAGATGGACGTCAAAAGTGCCTTCATGAATGGCTACCTGAAAGAAGAGTGTTTATGGAACAACCTCTAGGGTTTGAGAGCAAGGAATGTCTTGATTACAAATTAGTCAAGGCTCTCTATCGAATCAAGCAGGCTCCAAGACCATGGTATGAATGATTGTCCAAATTTCTGCTTGAACATGGCTAAAAAAGAGGTAAAATTGACAGTACCTTATTCCTAAGGGAAAAGGGTAAGGATCTTCTTATAGTACAAATATATGTTGACTGTCACGCCCCAAAACCGAGGGACATGGTCGACGCTCGACCGGGTAGGCCCAGTGAAGCGAACTTGGATGCCTTTTTTATACCACGCGTTACCCCTTGATATCATTACTCATTATTCAAGTGAAATAGCCATTTATAATTAAACACATTCTTACGAGATATACATAATATATACGGTTACTTTGCTTGGTTTACAAGTTGTATTGCCCAACATACAAAATACATAAGTACATAGCCCACATTTCCTGTCTACGGAGCCTATTGGGATACAAAAGAGAGATACAATACTTGCCAGTAACATGGCTTCGGATATACCTTACACAAATACCAAAATAAGACTCCCGAAAGAAAAGTGGCATGAGCCACGTAGGGCCTCGAGAGGAAAGGGGGTCATCAATACAACTGACTGAAGTGGAAGAGTGCTACTGTCGATGGACTAGATTACCTGCTATGGAACCACCTACAATCATAACAACAATGTAGCTCCCCCAACAAAAGGGACATAAATATATTTGAATTTGTACTGGTATGTATGAACAAACTTTACCCAAGTAAAATCGATCAATACACAGATAACAAACAATAATAAAATCAACAATCAAATGCACATGAAAGGAACAACCAAAGCCAACAAGTTTCACAATCTCTCATTTTCCCCCTTTCAACACCATTTCATCACATCAATGATTTCATGATTTTCATATATATATATATATATATATATATATATATATATATATATATATATATATATATATATATATATATTCATTTCAATAGTGATTATGATCACTTTTTCACCCTTATTACCTCGTCCACCTTTATCACCACAACCCACACTTTATAACTTTGTGTTGTAGCATGCAACCTAATCCCACCGGATAATCACAATTTACACAACAACAGTTCACAGTTCAAACACCTGGCTTCAGGCCATCCATAATATCATTTCACAACAACAATTACAATTTCACAATGAATTCATCAACCTCAGTACCATTTCCATCATATCCAACAGCCCATATACAATTAAAGTCACAATAATAATTGCCCATGACAAGTCACACATGATATTACCACAGTTGTTTCAGTTGCATCAATTACGACTTCTTTCCATCATTTATTACAAGCTCTTACCACATAAACACATTCACGCACACACTTGATTTGTTGACATTTATTTCCACAATTATATCGAGATGCTTAACCAACAATGTTCAAGAAATATTAATCACAAGAATTCACAAATAGTCCATAAAAGTAACACATACCAATTACTCATACACCAAACAAGGTGACTTTACAAAGAATAAAATTAGCCATATAGAGTCGAATTTCCTTTTTAACTTTTACTTTCAATTCACCAACAGACTAGTACAGTCAATCTAGTGGCACAAGTTAACAAATATATCTTAGAATTGAATTTCAAAAATACCTCCTGAACTTACTTAGGTTACCAACCCCTCCGCTTTGCAAATCTTTACTCATACCCAATTCCTTTTACTAGATTTTTAGTATTAAAGAATATGCATGTATGTTTCAGCTTATATTTTTTTCAAGAATCAATGCATGAGAATCCTCATTTTTGTTTAAATCTGAAAACCAATAAAAAAGGGTTGGGGATTTTACCTGCAAGAATGATGATGTAGATAATTACTTGCAATTTCCGGTCCTAGGTGACTTTGAAAATCAAATTGATGAAGATTAGAATTTCTCTCTCAAGAATTCTCTCTTCCCTCTCTCTAGTTTTGTTCAGAAAATATTAAAAAATAAAGGGTTTGGGTGTTTTATCAAAGAAGGGGTCGGGTTTAAAAGTTAGAAAAATTAGAGCCCGAGTCAGATTTGCAGTCGCACTTTGCGATTGCAAAGTGAAAATGCAATCCGTAGAATGGATTGCAAAAATGCTCCCAAAAACTTGCGAACTGATTTGATTTGTGGCAATAATGCGGTCCGTATTCACATTTTGTGGTTGCATAATGCACTGTAGAACTGCCCTTCACAAAGGCCTTAGAAAATTATGCGACGACTTATGCGGTCTGCATATCAGTTATACGGTCACATAATGGACCGCATTTTGACCTTAATTTTAACCAAACCACTGACTCATTTTGCGGCAGAAATGCGGTCTGCATACTTGATTTGCGACCGCATTCTGGACTGCATAATAGCACTTTTCTGGAAAACTTTGATTCTTGAGTTTAAATGCTAGACCAGTACAATTTTACACATTCCTAACACATATTCGACTTGGCACTACAGGTTACTAGTTTTTGAGTACAAGTTTTCACAGGGCCTTACATCCCCCCTCACTTAAAATCATTCATCCTCGAATGAGGATTTTGGAAATCAGTTGGTTTTAAAACATTATATGCAAACTCCCAATTTTTCACTAACTCCCATATTTTTAGAAAATTTTGCTAGAGTTTACTTTGTAATTTGACTTATCTACCTGTGGGAGAGCCCCCGAAACATATTTCCCTGCACCATTACACAATTCATGTAATCCCTACAACTAGTTTACAATCCATTACCTCAACACTTGCACATATTCAATCATTTTTCATATTTTGCACATACATTAGTCACTTCAATGAGTCCCATACAATTCAACCACTTCAATACACTATATGCATTTCAATTATTCATTACCAATCTACACTACCATTAATCGTTCACTTATCACATGAGTTTTTTTTTACAAAACTTTCATTTACCAAAAAGGGGTTGCACATGACTCAAATAATCACAACACATACAATTCTTGCACAATTTGAGGAGTTACAATAGTAAAGCATTTAGGGGAAAATGGGGTATCTTTGCACCAAATTGAACACAACATTAGTTTGCTTAGAGATAAGAGTTTGCACGATCACTACTAGACTTGATCAAACAGGTGGGGATAATTTTCTTTCATTTCACTTTTCGATTCCCACGTGGCTTCCTCAACTTGTTGACTTCGCCATTATACCTTAACTGAAGCGATTTTCTTGTTCCTCAATTTACGGACTTGCCTATCAAGAATAGCAACCGGAATTTCATCACACTGCAACTCTTCATTAACCTCCATAGTCTCGTCAGGCACGATGGTGGATAGATCTCCAACCACTTTCTTTAACATAGACATATAGAACACCGGGTGCACTAATGATATTTCAGGGGTAATTCCAGCCTATAAGCCACTCGCTCTATCCTTTGAGCGACCCGATACGACCCAATATATCTAGGACTCGACTTCCTTTCTTCCAAAACTACATGACTCCCTTCATAGGAGATACCCTACCCTCAAGAACACCCAATCATCTACTTGAAATACCAATTATCTTCGACGTTTGTCCGCATAGGATTTCTGGTGACTCTGAGCAGTTTTTTCCTCTCCCGAATGATTTTAACTTTTTCCATAGCCTGGTGCACGAGATCTAGCCCTATCAATTCTGCTTCACCCACTTTAAACCATCCAATCGAAGATCTACACCTTCTTCCGTACAATGCCTCAAATGAAGCCATCTGAATACTAGCATGAAAGCTGTTATTGTCAGAAATTCTATGGCAAGAGATCATCCCAATTACCTTTAAAATCCAAGACACAAGCCCGCAACATATCTTCATGCATCTAAATAGTTCGCTCCGCTTGACCATCAATCTGTGGATAGAAAGCCATGCTAAGATTCACCTGAGTACCCAAACCTTGCTGAAATTTCTTCAAAAAATTAGCTATGAACTGGGCCCCTCAATCTGAGATAATCAAAGTGCCATGAAGCCTTACTATCGTCTTGATATACAACTAAGCATATTGTTCTGCAATATCATTAGACTTGACCGGCAAGAAGTGAGCTGATTTCGTGAGTCGATCCATAATTACCCAAATTGAGTCGAGCTTGCACCGAGTGTGAGGTAACCCTTCCACAAAATCCATGTTGAATCATCTCCTATTTCCACATTAGTATTTCCATAAGCTGAGTTAACCCACCAGGTCGTTGAATTCAGCTTTTACTTGATGACAATTTGGACATTTAGATACAAAGTCCGCCACACCCCTCTTCATACCGTTCCACCAATAAAATTTCCCTGAGATCATGATATATTTTCTTAGAGCCCGGGTGCATAAAATACCTGGAATTATGAGCCTCCGTCATTTCCCTCTACCGAAGATTACCCACATTTAGAACACATAGCCTACCTTGACATCGTAGTACACCATCGCCGCCGAGTGAAAATTCCGAAGTCTTGTTATTCAAAACTACCTCCTTCATTTGTGCCAATGCTGGATCAAGAAACTACTTTTCCTTGACTTCTGCCACAAGTGACAATTCTGCTCCATTATGCACCATAACATTCCCCTCGTCCGAGGTCGAAATACAAACCCCCTGATTGGCCAATTGATAAATCTCTCGAGCCAAGGGCCTCTGATCCACTCCCAAATGAGCCTAACTACCTATAGACTTCTGACTGAGAGCATCGGCCACCACATTCGCCTTTCCTGGATGGTACAAAATGTTCATATCATAATCCTTGAGCAATTATAACCACCGTCGCTGCCTTAAATTCTACTCCTTCTGCTTGAACAAATATTGGAGACTCTTTTGGTCTGAGAAAATATCCACATGGACCCCATAAAGATAATGCTGCCATATTTTCAAGGCAAACCCAACTGCTGCAAGCTCCAAATCATGCATCAGATAACGCTTCTCGTGATTCTTGAGTTTCCTTGAAGCATAGACTATAACCTTCCCATGTTGCATCAACACATACCCCAAACCGACCTTGGAGGCATCGCAATAAACCACAAATCCTTTTGTGCCTTCCGGCAAGGTCAATATCGGCGCTGAGGTCAACCTCGACTTCAATTCTTGAAAACGTTTCTCACAAGCATCGGACCATTTGAACTTAATTGCTTTCTGCGTCAGCTTAGTCAATGGGGAGGCGAGAGTAGAGAATCCCTCCACAAACCTCTGATAATACCTTGCTAAACCCAAGAAGCTAAGGTCTCCATCGGGGTCATTGATCTTGGCCAATCTTTCACCGCTACAATCTTCTGGGGATCCGCCTGAATCCCTTCACTGGAAACAACCTGACCCAGAAAGGTAACGGACTCCAACCAAAATTCACATTTCAAAAATTTAGCACACAATTGGTGCTGATGAAGAGTCTCCATGAATAAACAATGATGTCATCTATGAAAACAATCACGAAAGAGTCTAGAAATGGCTTGAAGATCCGATTAATAGCTTCCATGAAAGCTATTGGGGTGTTGGTTAGCCCAAAAGACATGACCAAGAATTCAAAGTGACCCTAGCGAGTTCTGAATGCGATCTTAGGAATATCCTGCTCTCTTATCTTCAATTGGTAATACCCAGACGTAGATCAATTTTGGAGAAGAACCTTGCACCTTACAATTGGTCAAACAAATCATCTATCCGAAGCAAAGAATATTTATTCTTTATGGTAACTTTGTTGAGTTGCTGATAATCAATACACATCCGGAGCGATCCATCTTTCTTTCTGACAAAAGAAACAGAGCACCCCACGGTGACACACTCGGCTGAATGAACCCCTTTTCTAATATATCTTTCAGCTGCTCCTTTAACTCGCTTAACTATGTTGTCTCCATTATGTATGATGGAACAGATATTGGCTGTGTATCTAGCAATACATCAATTCCGAAATCAATCTCTCTATCTAGCGGAATCGTTGGATGCTCGTCCGGAAACATTTCAGGAAACTCATTCATGACTGGCACGGACTCGGAGACAGACACTTCTGAAGTGGTGTCCAACACCCAGACCCAATAGTAGATACACCCCTTCTTAATCATCTTTGAAGCATTAAGGTAAGAAATAAACCTATCCTTCGGCACCACACCATTCCCATTCCACACAATATCCGGCTCATTATGGAACTCGAGCCTCATGAATCTCGTTCGGTAGTCAAGTTTAGAAAAGCACAATAAAGCCAGTCCATTCCTATAGTCACATCACAATCCACCATTTCAAGCTCGATAAGGTCAACCGTGGTAACACGACCACATACCGTGACAACACAATTCCTATTAACTCGCACGTCTGTAATAGAATCACTAACCGGAGTCGATACAGAGAATCGCTCATGAAGCTGTTTGGGTTCTATCGCAAAAATTGAAGAAATGAATGGGGTGATGTAAGACAAAGAAGACCCCGGATCAATAAGAGCATAACAATCAATGGCCTGAATAGACAAGATACTTATAACAACATCTGGAGAAGCCTCTACACTCTGGAAACCACTCAAAGCATAAAACCAGCTGGGTCCACCTCTACCACGAGCTCCACCACTAATTGCACTATGTCCTGCTTGAGCTGGAGGATGCACGAATGATAGGGCGGATGAAGAACCGAATGTCTGAGCAAACCCCCTACCCATGCCCTGACTGGGCGCACGACAGTCCCGCTAGATATGTCCTCTCACCCCACATCTATAGCACACCGGGATATCCAAATAACAAGTCTCTGTATGAAATCTACCACACTTGGGCAATGAGCCCTACCCTAATGCTATAATTTCCCTCCTGAATGACCGGATTGACGAGGTCTCTTATTGTCTGAACCTGGTCTCAAGTGATTGCTCTACTGATAACTGTTCACAGATGGCGGTGTGCTCACTGAAGACTGAGCATCTGACTGGGATGGACCTCTCCCCTGAACTGGTCTCCTTGAATGACCCACTGATCGGGCCCTGCTGCTACTCTCCCTTTCCACCACTATCTTTAATTTTCTAGCCTCGGTGGCCTGAGAGAATCCCACAATCTTGTAATAATTCATATCCAAGTGTAAGGCAGCTGTAGCAGCCTCATTCATCACCAAGGGACTAAGGCCCTGAACGAATCACCTAACTCGAGCACCCATGGTCGACACTAACTAAGGAGAATACTTGGACAATCTCACAAACTCCATGTGGCACTCCCAAACACTCATATTTCCCTTCTTGAGCACCTCAAACTCAGTGGCACGGGCTGCCATCAGCTTGGAAGGCAAGAAGTGGTCCATAAATGCATCTACAAACTCATCTCATTTAGACGGAGGATTTTCCTCCCCACAGGAATCCTCCCACATCTCGAACCACGAATGCGCTGCTCCCCTCAACCTGTATGAAGCCACCTCAACTCCTTCCGTGTCTGTAGCCTTTATCACTGGGTCTTATACATTTCATAAACGAAATCCTGTGGATTGGCCTCTGGGTCTATGCCTGTGAACTCTGGAGGGGCCAACCGCAGAAACTAGTTGACACTGGAGCTGGCGGAATCTCCCTGCCTGCTGGAGGATGCAGGGGCCTCATGAGATATCTAGGTCTGAGTGGACACTAGCTGGGTAAACATATGGATGGCTCATCTAAGGTCCCCATTAGAAACCCTAGGACTAGAAGTTGAAACTACATCACGATCAGGATCAGGAATATCGGCAAGAGGGATAGTAGAACCCTCTGTCGCGGTAGGAACAAGAGTACTTTGATCTGGAATAGATGGGCTAGGTAGATTCAAGACCGGGGAGTCACTTCACCCACTGTATCAAGTATATGATTCATAGATACACTCGGGGTGGCATTGGCATCAAGGCCGAGTCTAGCTCTCTTCTTAGGTGCCACTACTGAAAATTTTGGAACAGAGCACGAGTTAGACACAAATACTTTCACTTTTCACTTCACTGCACGACATAGATTAACAAAGAAAAGGGTAATTTCCTAAATGTTCTTGTAGCCCCCTACTTATAAATGTGTTCGACAACACACTGATAAGAAGGGCTCTGCTAGATATGGCTCTGAAACATCCTAGGGCTCTTTTAAAACCTTAGGCTCTGATACCAAGTTTGTCATGCCCCAAAACCGAGGGACATGAGCGGTGCTCGATCGGGTAGCCCTATTCAAGAGAACCTGGGTGCCTTTCCTATCCCATGTGTTACCCCGTGAAATAGAAATTTATAATTAAACATATTCTTAAGAGATATATATAACATATATGGTTACTTTGCGTGATTTACAAGTTATAATTCCCGATATACAAAATACATAAGTACATAGCCCACATTTCCTGTCTATGGAGCCTTTCGGGATACAAAAGAGTAATATAATACTTGCCGGTACTAAGGTTCTGTCTATACCTTACAAAAATCCAAGAATAAGACTCCTAGAATAAAAGCGGCATGAGCCAGGTAGGGCTACAAGAGGAAAGGGGTTCATCAATACAACTGACGGAAGTGAAAGAGTGCTACTATCGGTGGATAAGAGTACCTGCTATGGAACTACCTACAATCATAACAGGAATGAAGCACCCCGGCAAAAGGGACGTCGGTACATTTTAATTGTACTGGTATGTATGAACAAACTTTACCCAGGGTAATCAATCAATACACAGATAACAAACAGTAATAGAGCCAACAATCAAATGCATATGAAAGAAACAACCAAAGCCAACAAGTTTCACAATCTCTCCTTTTTCCCCTTTCAACATCATTTCATCACATCAACGATTTCACGATTTTCGTATGTTTTGATTTCAATAGTGATTATGATCACTTTTCCACTCTTATTACCTCGGCCACCCTTATTACCTCGGCAACTCTAATCACTACAACCCACACCTTATAACTTCGTGTTGAAGTGCAACCCGATCCCACCGGACACTCACAATTCACACAACAACAACAATTCAAACACATGGATTCACGCCATCAAGAATATTATTTCACAACAACAATAACAATTTCATAATGAGTTTTCATCAACCTCAGTACCATTTCCATCATATCCAACAGCTCGTATACAACTTAAGTCACAACAATAATTGTCCACGACAAGTCACACATAATATTACCACGGTTATTTCAAGTGCATGAATTACGACTTCTTTTTATCATTTGTTACACAGCTCTTACCACATAAATACATTCACGTACACACTTGGTTTGTTGCCATTTATTTACACCATTATATCGAGACGCTTAACTAACAATGTTCAAGGCATATTAATCACAAGAACTCATAAATAATCCACATAAGTAACACATATCTATTACTCATACACCAAACAATGTGACTTTATAAAGGTTAAAGTTAGCCATACATACTTGGAGTCGAATTTCCTTTTTAACTTCTACTTTCAATACACCAGCTGCCTAGTACCATCAATCTAGTGGCACAATTTAACACATATATCTTAGAATTGAAGTTCACAAACACATCCCGAACTTACTTAGGTTACCAAACCCTCCTTTTTGCAAATCTTTACGCTTACCCAATTCCTTTACTAGATTTTTGGTATTAAAGAACATGCATGTATGTTTCAACTTATATATTTCAAGAATCAATATATGAGAATCCCCCTTTTTTTAAATCTAAAAACCAATGAAAAAGGGTTGGGGATTTTACCTGCTAGAACGATGATGAAGATAATTACTTGCAATTTCCGGGCTTGGGTGACTTTGAAAATCAAATTGATGATGATAAGACTTTTTCTCTCAAGAACTCTCTCTTCCCTCTCTATAGTTTTGTTAAGAAAATATGTAAAAATGAAGGGTTGGAGTGTTTAATTAAAGAAGGGGTCGGATTTAAAAGTTAGAAAATTAGAGCCCGAGTTAGATTTGCGGTCACACTTTGCAATCGCAGAGTGGAAATGCGGTCCGCAGAATGGACCGAAAAATGCTCCCAAAATTTGGGCGAACTGGTTGAATTTTTTTATAGGAATGCGGTCCATATTCACGCTCCGCTGTCGCATAATGCACTGCAGAACTTCTCTTCACAAAATCCTTAGGAAATTATGCGAAGACTTATGTGGTCCGCAAATCAGTTATGCGGTCGCATAATGGACCGTATTTTGACCTTATTTTTAACCAAACCACTGTATTATTTTGCAGCAGAAATATGGTCTGCATACTTGATTTGCGACCGTATTCTGGATCGCATAATAGCACTTTTTTGGAAAACTTTGATCTTTATTTTTTAATGCTGGATCAGTACAATTTTTACACATTCCTAATACATATTCGAAACTTGGCACTACGGGCTACTAGGTTTTAAGTACAAGTTTTCATGGGGCCTTACATTGATGACATAATCTTTGGGGGCCTTACATTGATGACATAATCTTTGGGGCCACCACTAATAAGCTAATTAAAGATTTTTCAAAACTAATGGGGAGTGAGTTTGAAATGAGTATGATGGACGAGCTTAACTTCTTCTTAGGCTTACTGATCAAACAAAGTCCAAACAGAACCATGATCCATCAGCAAAAGTATACAAAAGAATCAAAAAGTTTAAAATGGAAGAATCAAAAGAAATAGACACACCTATTGCAACCGCCACTAAATTAGATATTGATGAACCTGGTTCATAAGTTGATCAAAAGTTGTATAGGGTAATGATTGGTTCACTCTTGTATCTTACTGCTAGCAGACCTGACATTATTTTCAGTGTAGAACTTTATGCTCGATTTCAGGCTAATCCAAAAAAGTCTCGCATGACTGCTGTCGAGAGGATACTAAGATACCTGAAAGGCACAATTGATCTGTATCTTTAGTATCCAAAAGGTAGTAATTTCAACCTAGTAGGATATGCTGATGTTGATTACATAGGAAGAGTACTTCAGGTATGGCACACTTCCTTGGTTCATGCCTTGTGTTATGGGCTACTAAAAAGCAAAATTCAGTGGCCTTATCTACTGTTGAAGCTGAGTATGTTGCTGTTGCTTCTTGTTGTGCTCAATTGTTATGGATCAAACAACAGCTGGTAGATTTTGGTATTGAAGTTGGTTGTATTCCTATATTCTGTGATAACACTAGTGCTATAAGTATGACAAAGAACCATGTTCATCATAAGAGGACTAAGCACAAAGATGTTAGACACCACTTCTTGAGAGATAACTATGAGAAAGAATTATTCTCCATAGAATTTTGTGCTATTGATAAACAAATTGTTGACATCTTCACTAAAGCACTGAGTAGAAAAAACTTTGAAAGGAACAGGTTGGAATAAGGGATGATTAAGATCACCTAATTGGTCCGGTTTAGAATGCACAATGAAAAAATGATAAGAATTTATTTATAAAAAAAATAGCTAGGAATTTTGAACTTGTGTAAATATCTAGATTAATTCTTACTTAGATTCATACTTTAACTAGTATACTCATGTGCCATGTGTTTATATGAATCACTAATCTCTTACAAAATTTTCTCTATTATGACATTTGAGGCATGATCAAGAGAGTTCTAAATGAAGAATCCGGTTCATCAATATGGACTCATATGAAAGCTTAGGTATGTTTTCCATTCTCTGCACAATTAGAAAGATTAATAGTTCAATCATAAGCAGAAGTCCTACACTTATCAAACTCCTTAAAACTCTATCCGTTGAGCATTGAACCAGTTCTTTCCATCTAGAACTCTAAAACCGTGATTTTTGCCTGATATCTAGGGAAGCCAAAGTGATCATTAAAATTTATGGAAATTCAGCTTGATTAGACTTCTATTTGACACTTGAAAAATCTGTCGTTACTTAATTAATGTCTAATTCTCTTTAAATACACATCATATCTCCAACCTTCTTCATTATTCTAAAACCGTCAAAAAATTCTTCTTCAATTCTAATTTCCTTCTTCTCCAAAATTCCCAAATTCTCTTAGGAAACGATCAATCATTTCTAATCCACAAGATCATCTTGGCACTTCTCCACCACTAACTCCCTCAAATTCATCCTCATCTATTCCACCCAATGAATCTCCAAAACCTAGGTTTCGAAGGCAGAAAATGCTTGCTCAAAGAACTGTAGCATCTGGGGCTCTGAGAAAGGTTTTTAATGAAATGCCAAAAGCTATCCAAGCAAAAGAAAGCCCAACTCAAAATTCTGACTCCAGCTCTGACCGAATCCTTTCAATCTGCGAGTGAAGGTGAAGGACATGGGTCTTCTGACATTGAGAAGACTCAAGAAACCCCTACTAAGGTAAGTTCATATGTGGTTGAAAACTTAGAAACTAGATTTGATCAGGTTGGACCCATTAGAGATGTTAAATTTTCTGAGTCGAGTAGGAGTGGAGGTAAAAAGAAAGGAAAAGAGATAGAGAGAGAGAGAGAGAGAGAGCGGGTGAAAGTGGTGATGAGTGGGGAAATAGGAAGGGAGAAGTTCTAGCTATAAGTGGGGATGCACAAGAAAAGTTAGAAGAGAGTGGCATAAAATCAGGGGAAAATAGTTTTGGGAAAGCTGCTGAGGGATTTGTTCATGTGAGCACACATAGAGATGAACTTGTTTCATCACTGAAGAAACCTTTCCAGAACTATTGAAAAAGGTTAGAACAAGTAATAACCCAAAGGTGCTCAAAGCTACCATACCAAAAGCTCTAAATGTTCCCAAGCCATGCAAGAAAAGAAAAGCCTCATCCACAACACCTACAACATCTTCAGTGCCTAAGGGTAGAGCCACAAGAAGTAGAGTAAAAAAAAGTGAAGCTTATTTACAAAAGGCATTAGAAGAAAGCAAGAAAAAGAAAATGGAGAAAGGAAAGGGGAATATTGGAGAACCCTTTGAGGTTGTAGAGGAAGAGGAGATGGAACTAGTCCATCAAGAAAGGGATACAACAGTGGAGGTTCCTACACCCAAACCTAAAAAGCCCAAGACTTCCTCCAAGAAGTCTTCTTCTGTACTTGTGTCTGCTGAACCCTCACTAGCCAAGAGCACTGTAAGCACGTGATTTTTGCCCTATATGAATTACTCCCATAAATTCAAAAAAAATAATTCTTTTTCAGTGTCTGCAATTTTTTGAATTTTTGTGGCATTTTCTGTTTATTGTTTGCATTTTTGTCTGTGTATTGTAATTAGTGAAAAATATAATATATTTGTGTTTGCATTTAGGGTCCTATTTTATATTTTTAGGTTAATTAGTTAATCAATTATGGCAAATATGAAAAAAATAACAAAAATAATTTATTTTGTATTTTTTACTTTTAATTTTTGAATTTGTTATAGTTTTCTTTTAAACTTAGGACTTAATTATTTTTTTGAAGAAGCAATTAGTCATTAATTTAATTTTTAAGATTAAATCAGATTTTTCTTACCATTTTATTTGTAATTAACAAATTTTGAAAAATGAGAAAGAAAAAAGAAGAAAAGAAAATGAAAAGAAAAGAGAGCCTTTAATAAGAGACCCAATTTTGGACCAGTCCAAATCAAATACCCACCCAAAACCCGTCCCTATGACCAGGTCCACTCCCCCCTAAATCTGGACCATCTATGTTATATGGTCTAGCGGTTAGGAATAGGGGTGGGGTTGGTATAAAACTGTCATAACACGCCCTAATCCCTCATACTACCCCCGTTCTATTCACCCTCCCTTCCTCATCACTGAGAATAAAAGAATAAGAACCCTAACCGCCGCCCCAAATTCCCAAGCCACCACCGGCGACGTCGACCCTAAACCTACCCAAATTAGCACCCTGGGACCGCCTTCCTTCCCTCACCCCAAATCCTCACTCAGGTTCCTTCAAACATCCCTGGAACCCTTCGAATTTAAAATAGAAGGATCAAACCCTAGAATTCCAAGGGTTCGAATCGGCGGTGTTTTGAAGTTTTTAAGGGTTGAATCTATTTCAACTGGGTGTTCTCGTTCAAGAACACACGATTGAAGTTTATTCCAGCCACAAAATCAGGGATCCGACGAAGTTCATTTCAAGGAGGTACGCTCGATTTCCTCTTATCATTTGTTTGGCTATCCACCTCTGTTTTCTATTTCTTCTCTTCTTTTTTGTTTCTTGAGGGTCTTTGTGCATGCATTCATTTTTTATCCAAGCTAGTCATCCCCTTTAGATTCGTCTTAGGTCGTTTAATTGCCGGGAAAATTCAGTTGAATTCGAAAGTGTATTGTTCAAATCATTTCTGTATTTTAGTCTTCAATAGTTATGTGACCATACATGTTTAATCTGAGATTTCTTTTAATTGGTAATGATAATTTGTAATATAATTTCTAGTATTACTAAATCGATTAGTCTAGGAGGTGATTGTTGAAAATGTTCACATTTTTCAGACTTTTAATTGGGCTATTGGTCCGTTTAAACTTTGGAGCTTGTCTAAACAACTTAGGAAAAGGGTAAGCCTAGGAGGGATTTAATATGTGCCCATTAGCTTGGGCTAATTGTGCTCACGCTATGATTGGCATGGGAGGGTACTTTTCAGATTTTGGAGGGTATTTTGGGTAATTAGGTAGGAGAATCTTGTGAGTAACCACTTTAGAAGCTTCTAGAAAGATAAAAGTTGACTTGCTTGGCGAGCATGCCAAAATTTGAGGGATTGTTAAATAAAAATAAAATTCAAAAGGGACTAAAAGGAAAAAATTTGAAATCTGATTGTTTATCCTAGTTGCTTGCCTATAAAGGCAGCTTATTCTTGCCTTTCAAGGCAGGGAGCTAAATGATAAAAAAACCAAAAAATCAAAACAGCAAAAATTTTCATCGAAGTTTGACTGTTCCATTGAAAATTTAGTGATTCATTTCAATTCTGAAAAAAAAAATTCCTATTCTGATATTCAAATGGGTGATGTTTGGTTATTATAGTTTTTGATTCAAGCTAGTTGAGGGCTGATCTTTCCTTAGTTAATTTCTGGGTTTAAGTGTCAAAACACTAGTTGACTTCCTGTTGCTGAAGCTGTTGTTTTGTTGTTGTGCTGATTCTTCACATCTTTTCCTTTAATCTCCAGGTACATATCTCTTGAAAACTGTAATTTGATGCTCAAGTTGAACGTGAAAACACAAATAATGGAATGTTTGGAGTTTTGATGTCCAGATGTGCTTACTGTTCATACATTTAATTATTATTTGATCTTCTTTTATATATAAGCTAGCTTGTTATGCTGAATGTTACGTGTGCTTAAGTTTTATAGTTTGCACAATAGATGAATCATGTTGAGTAGAATTAATAGCAGTTTATCTAGATTGACTGGCTTTTGATTACTGAATTATGTAGATTCTTTTTTTTTCTAGATGCAGGCTTAGTATTGCCCTCTAGTAGTTTTATTAGATGTAATAATTGAACTCTGGACACTCCTGAAGATTGGAAGTTATGAAAGACTAATTGTAGGACAGTATGTATTTTTCATGCGTTTCATAAGTTCATTATCATACTTGAAATGTTACTTAAGCTTTAAGTCTGGGTATCATGTGAGTGTGTTCAGATTTGACATGCGATTTGAATTAGTGCTATTCTATTGTTAATTGGAACTTCAGTAGCTAGTCATTATTAATTGGGATTCCTTGATAGTTTGAAGATAATTCTCCAGATTCATTGAGTTCTATTTCATTGCATTGTTTAAAGTTAGTTTGATGCTTAAGGATTTGAGGCTGCATGTAATTGACTATAAAAAAATGAAGCCCTGTTTTGGTGATAAGTTCTGTTTGTGAAATGTTGCTTCCTTCATGGCCTCGATCTCGAGTCCTGCGTTGTAGTATCGATATTTTCAAATTGGACCTACTACTGAGGTTTGGCCCAAACCTTTTTTTTTATAAAAATTGTTGGCTTTTTATCCACCATATGATATTAGGCTCCCCATGATTTGGGGTTCATATTGAGCCCAGGTTCGAAATGGAAATTGGACTCGCGTCAATGCTGAATTTAGTTCTGCTAGTTGTGATCGACCTTGAACTGGGCTGTAGAGTGTGGCCCAATATTTAGTTTGGGTGCTAAATTGAAGCTCATTCGCTTTATATAATTAACAGTCTCTTGTAAGCCATTTAGAGAAACTCTAGTTAGTTTAGAGACCTTTTAAGTAGAATAATTTGAGGTGCGCCATGCCGAACAAAAATGACAATTGCATGGCCCTCGCTTTAATTAACTTTCTTTCAAATTTTTAGAATCCGAGGCATACCATTTAGCAAATTTCCATGGCCCTCGCAAAGTTTAAAGGGGCGTAGTTGCTTTAGGTGCGTTGTTTTAACAATTAACTTCCTTAAACTCAGGTGTGCATTTCATGTGTCCCAAATCCAAATCCTAACAACCTTAAGTAAAATGTATCTCAGACTGTAGGTGTATTTCATGTGGCATAGTCCAAAGATGTTTTTTAGATGACGTTGAAATCTTCTTAAAATTAATTAAAAGCGGCTAATAAGTTAAAATACACATAGGTTCATAATGTTCATAAAATCAGATAATTAGGCCAATTATAAAAGTTGAGCGACCATGCTATAACCATGGAACTCGAGAATGCCTAACACCTTCTCCCGGGTTAACAGAATTCTTACCCGGATCTCTGATTCGTGGACTGCTAAACAGAGTCAATCTTTTCCTCGATTCGGGATTCGAATCGGTGACTTGGGACACCATTAATTATCCCAAGTGGCGACTCTGAATATTTTAATAAACAATCCCGTTCCGATTGACCTTTAATTGGAAAAACTCCCATTATTATACTCCTTTCGGGGGTGTAGGAAAAGGAGGTGTGACAGCTCTAACGATGATGTTTAGCTTAAAGCATATATATTTCAATGTATATCACCTTATATTTTACATTTGCTTCATGAATTTGGGTTGTTAAATGCTATTATTTATATTAATTTGAAGTGTTTTTATGTGTAGGAACGATTGGGGAGCAATTGGGGGGCGAAACGCGCGAGATTCTAGCCAAAACTAATGAAACCGGGAAATGTGTGAATTCGGGTGCCACAGGTAGAGCCCGACCCTACCTGTGGCACCGAAAATAGTAGCTCAAAATTGTGGGGCGCCGTGGAGGGCGCCTGCCGCCGGGCTGGGCGCCGGTGATGCGGATTTTATCCTGTTTTACTCGGCTTATATAGGCCCTATACCGACCCAACTCGTATAAAAGCAAGACTAACATATTTTTTTAGGAAGGATGCCACTTGGGTGATATACAACATACTTTGAAGGAGAATTCACGTGGAGGAACACACACCACGCTTGGAGGAGGCTTATAACTAGTTGTTCTTCTCTTCTCTTCCTTTAAATTCATAATTTATTAGTTCTAGAGTTTTTTATGCTACATCAACGTTGTAGTTTGAAGCTTGAATTGTTCTTATTATTTTATCATATTGGTTTATTTAATTCAATCTTGCACTTAATTATTTGATTGCTTGATCACCAATTGAATACTATCTACAAATATAGGGTTGAACTCGGGAGAGGGAATTCTAGATTGCATATAAGATTGAGTAGAGAAAGTTCTTAACCCTTAGGGTGAGGGGGTTTGTGGTTAGGATAGAAATATACCTAATCACCTTGCTTGGTTATTATACGGAAATTATAAATGCATTATTGTTAATTCTAATTCCATAGGAATATAGGCGTTAGATTAGCTTGAATAGGCGAGTTGTACTTCGGAAGAAGTCTATAAGCAATATTAACCTTGTAAACCAATAAACTAGATAAATTAATTAGACAATTTAGGTAGAAAACTCAACAGGATTGTTAGCTAACCCATAACTCTAGAATATTCACTCATATTGAATTCATCTTTAAGCTTGTCTATATTTTCTTTAATCTTCTAGTTTACTACTCTAGATTATCTTTAGTTAAATATTCATACGTTAGGATTCGCTTGAACAGATTAATTGTTTGGCTTAATTTAGTTGATAGTTAATCACAAGTTCATATGGGTACAATAATTAGACATACATTTCTATATTACTTGTCGACTATGTATACTTGCATGTGCATTTGGGAGCAACTGGCGACTCTAATGGGAATCGAACCCATAATCTTTGGTTAAGGGTTCAAGAATTTGAGCTTAGAATAATTTTTATATTTGGCTTTATATTTTATCTGATTTTATTTAAATGATTGAGCCTAATGTGCTAAATATAGCTTCTACCACTTTGATATTATCTAATCTGTATATAAACTACTACGAAACCCTTCTTCTTGTTGGAAACACGTTCTCAAAGCATTATACTAAAACGTGTGTTCATATGTGTAGGTTCTGATGAATGACAAACAAGCGCAAATTGACATATGACGAAGCTCAAGTACAAGCGCACAATTGATATATATAACGAGATTCAAGCACAAGACCAAGTTTTATAGTTTTACATGAGTCGTTCTTAATTGTGATCTTGATCCGACAACTTGACACATGACATGGCTTCTCTTGTAAAATTATTTTTACAAAATCATGCATATTTAATTTAATGCTAAATGATTTTAAATCATGCATATTTACTTTAGTCAAAATGATTATTAAACATGCCTCAAAAATCTGGACTAAGATAATCGATTATGTACTTATGATAATCGATTATGTTAAGCCAAGACTGCATGACAATTGATTGTGAACTAATGACAATCGATTGTGTTAAGGCAGTGAGCATCAGGTTTTTCAAACCTGCATGACAATCGATTGTGAACCTTATGACAATCGATTGTGATGAGGCAGTGTACATCAAAGTTTTTCAACACTCATAATAATCGATTGTGAAGCTAATGACAATCGATTGTGAAGAGACAGTGTCCATCAGATTTTTCAAAGTCACAAAATAATCGATTGTGCACATATGACAATCGATTGTGTTGAGGCAGTGTCTTCCAGACTTTTTCAAAGTTATTAAATAATCGATTGTGAGTATATAACAATCGATTGTCAAGAGGCAGTGTCTAAAATGATTTTCAAAGTCTGATAAATAATCGATTGTTAACATCGCACAATCGATTGTGAAGATGACCGTTGTCGTAAAGTTTTCAAATACCGTCAGGTAATCGATTATTGATGTTGTATAATCGATTGTTGAAATTAAAATCTGGAAAGGATTTTTTGAACGTTGCTGAATAATCGATTATTGATTTTGTATAATCGATTGTTTTACGTAAAATCTGGAAATGATTTTCTGAACGTTGCCAATAATCTATTGTTGATCTTGGATAATCGATTGTTAAGCGTAAAATCTGGGATTGATTTTTGGAACGATTCGCAAACAATCGATTGTGGATTCTTGACAATCGATTGTCACAGAGTAAAATTAGCAGTTCTTAATTGGCAATTAGGCAACGGTAATGCCAAGTTTTTCAACTATAAATACAGCTTCATTTCAGTATTTTAAGTACAACAACACACAACAACTGATCATATAATTGCCATAAGCTTGCATACTCTATTGCTTATCATTTTATATTCATTACATAAGTTTTTGAGAGCCAAACTCTTGTAGAAAGTTGTTGCGATCTTGAGCGTATTCTTTTACTCATATCTACTCATTAAGGAGTGTCTTGTTTGAGTGCTTAGTGTTTTGTACACTTGGAGAGAATTGTTATTCTCTTATTGTAAGAAGGAACTTGTGTTTCCTTGGTTGAAGTCATGGAGTGTTGTATCTCCGAGCAAAGGTGTTGAGACTTGTGTCCTCAAGTTGTAAAGGTTTGTTAAGCACCCGGAAGCTTAACAAGTTAGTGGAAATCTCGAGAGAGTCTTTCGGGGACTGGACTAGCCACGGGTTGTGGTGAACCAGAATACTTCTGTGTGTTCTTTCTTATTTATCGCACTTATTTATTTCCTGCAAATTTTAAATTCCGCAAGTTTACGCTAATTTTTATTATAACGCTATCACCCCCCCCCCCCTAGCGTTAAGCGTATTATCTAACAATTGGTATCAGAGCCCAACTCTCTGAAGACTTAACAGTTTGAGAGAAACTTCCATGGCTTCTACTCGTGACTCTTTTGCAGGAATAGAGGAAGGATAGTGCTCCACCCGACCACCACTATTCAACGGTACAAACTATACGTACTGCAAGGAGAGGATGAAAATCTTCATTCAAGCAAACAATTTTCTTCTTTGGAAGGTGATAACAAAGCAAAATCAAATTCCAACCAAAAAGGTTGAAAATGAATGGGTTCCCAAATCCCAAGAAGAATATGACGCGGATGATATCCAAAAGGTGCAAAATAATGCTAAAGCAATTAATTTATTATATTGTGCTGTAAATGCTGACGATTACAGGAAAATATCGTGTTGCACTACGGCGAAGGAAATGTGGGACAAGCTGGAAATTACGTAAGAAGGTACGGACCAGGTAAGGGAAGCCAAAATTGATTTCCTAACCCATGCTTATGAATTATTTCACATGAAGGTAGGTGAAAAGGTGGATGAAATGTTTGAACGATTTTCAATAATCGTAAATGACCTACATGCTCTCAAGAAAACTTTCACGGATAGGGAACTTGTCCGAAAAATCCTTAGAAGTCTCACTCCGGCATGGCGATCAAAGGCCGACGCGATTCAAGAGTCCATTGGCGTCTCAAATGTCACCATCGACGCATTAAGAGGTAATCTTAAGACTTATGAATCTACTATACTTAACCCTCTTGTTGATGATCAAAGGAGGCAAAGAATCGCTCTAAAGGCAAGCACAAGCCAACCGCAAGTTGATGAGGACGGAGACAACGAGTTTGGACTCGTTATCAAAAGATTTCAAAAGTTCATGCGAAAAGAGTATGAACGAAAGGGCAAAAAGCAAGGAGAACAAATAAAGTGCTATGAATGCGGAGAAACCGGGCACATCAAATCAAATTGCCCAAACATCAAAAAGGAAAAGAAACCTTTCAAAAAGCAACGTGCATATATATCTTGGGGAGGAGACTCCGGATATGACTCAAGCGAAGGAGAAGAAGAGGAAAGCGCAAATCTTTGTCTTATGGCACAAGAAGACAAGCAAGATGAGGTATGTCAAATCTCTTCTAAAAATTTCTTTTCCCTTGAAGAAATGCAAAATGCTTTTGATGAGTTATATAGTAAATTTATTAAAGCTTCAAAAACTGTTAAAAGCATAAAAGAAAATGCTTCTTCAAAAGAAAAAGATTTTGAAAAACAACTCTCTTTGAAAGAAAAGGATTTGGAAAAACTAATTTTAGAAAATGAGAAGTTGAAAGAGGAAAACAAGTTTTTCGGTAAGAGAAGCGCCGACAAGCCCGAAAGTTCTATTAGAAATTGTACTTCTTGCATGCATCTCAAAAATGAAGTAGAAAGGCTTAAGGGCACCTTAGATAAGTTTAATTCCTCTCATAAAAAATTTGAATGAGGTTCTTGTTAATTTGAAGTCAACCAAGCATGGCATAGGTTTTAAGAATGAGCCTAAAGAAAAGGTTGAAGCCAAACCCCAACCACCTAAGGCTCAACCTAGGATTAATAAAACAAATGCTCATCCTAGAAATAGCAATACTAGAACCAACATGCATGCTAGACCAAATGCTAGAAGGAATGCTGAACATTTTAGAAGACCTAGCAATGACTTTCCACCTAGAAATAACCACTCTAGAAATGATGCACATTCTAGGCCACACACTAGAAGGAAGTTTGAACCTTTTAGAACACCTAGAAATGGCCCTCAACCTAGAAACAATTATTCTAGAAATGCTGCCCATAATAGTAGGAGAAATGACTTTCATGAAATGCACAATAGCCATAGTGTCGAAAATAGAGTGAACAATTTTCGTCCGTCTAATTACTATGAACCTAGAAGGATGCATAATCCCAATGTGACTTGTCATTATTGTAGACGAATTGGTCATATTGCTCCTGCATGTTTTACACGACATAGACATATCACTCAATCGCATCATTATGATATGCCTAACCCTCAAGGACCCAAAATGGCATGGGTACCTAAAACGCATTAATTTGTTTTGTAGGTGTGTTTGAAGGGATCAAGTGTACTATGGTACCTTGATAGTGGATGCTCCAAGCACATGACGGGAGACGAATCCAAATTCCTTCAACTAGAACACAAAGAAGGAGGAAGTGTTATTTTTGGTGACAACAATAAAGGAAAGATTATCGGCATCGGATCGGTCGGTAAGGATGAAAATTCTTCTATTAAGCATATATTACTTGTTAAAGGTTTAAAGCATAATCTCTTGAGCATAAGTCAATTATGTGACAAGGGAAATCTTGCCTTATTTGATTCGGATGAATGCTTAGTATTTAGACGTAGTGATTTCAAAATTATCCTTCGTGGTTTTAGAGTGGATAATATTTATATGGTTGATCTTGCTAATTCCTCACCCGAATATGTGGATTGCCTTATGAGCAAAGAGGATGATACTTGGCTATGGCATCGTAGAGTAGCACATATAAACATGCATCTTTTGAACAAATTGATTTCACAAAACTTAGTTATTGGTCTTCCCAATTTGAAATTTGAAAATGACTCTATTTGTGATTCTTGTCAAAAAGGGAAGTAAACAAAAGCATCTTTCAAATCGAAAAATATTGTTTCAACTACTAGACCATTGCAATTGCTTCACATGGATTTGTTTGGACCATCTCGCATTGAAAGTCTTGGTAGAAATCGTTATGCTTTTGTTATTGTTGATGATTATTCCAGATTTACTTGGACTTTATTTCTTGTCCATAAAAGTGATGCTTTTCAGAATTTTAAATATTTCCTTAAACGTGTTCAAAACGAAAAGGAAACAACCGTCACTTCAATTAGAAGTGATCATGGGGGAGAGTTTGATCACAATCTCTTTGCGGACTTTTGTGACGAACTCGGTATCGAGCATACCTTTTCCGCTCCACGAACACCACAACAAAATGGGGTGGTGGAAAGGAAAAATAGATGTCTCGAAGAGATGGCTAGAACTATGCTCGAAGAGGCTAAGATTCCCAAACATTTTTGGGCGGATGCCGTGAGTACCGCATGCTACATCTTAAATGGAGTAGTCATAAGGCCAATACTCATGAAGACCCCGTATGAACTCTACAAGGGAAGGAAACCAAATATCTCCCATTTTAGAGTATTCGGTTGTAAAGTTTTTATTCATAACAATGGAAAAGATCAATTGGGAAAATTTGATGCTAAGTCCGATGAGGGAATTTTCATTGGTTATTCTTCACGTAGCAAAGCATATAGGGTTTTTAATAAAAGAACCGAAACTGTGGAGGAATCCCCTCATGTTGTGTTTTCCGAAAATAATGCTCGCTTGGCGAGAAAGGATTCCGGTTTTGATCTTGCAGGTATTTTAAATAGCTTGAAAGACAAAATACAAGAGGAAACGCCTAAGGAAAATAAAGATGAAATCTTGGAACAACCAACGGAGGAAGCGCCACAATTGGAGAATGAAACGAAAACGCCTAACGAGTGGAGGACAGTCAAAGATCACCCTCTCGAACAGGTAATTGGCGACGTCGGAGAAAAGGTAAGTACCCGAAACACTCTTAAGAAAACCACAATTCTTAAGAGATCACGATCTCACTTGGCCACACTAGTTTAAATTACTATTTCTTTACAAATTACTGACTTGAGCGTCGGAGACGTCTAATTCTATTTTGCAGGTATCGCCCTAAAGGTAGGGGGAATTATAAAGAAATGGCATAGAACAATCGATTGTTATAGCAAATAATCGATTATTTTACTGTGCAGAAAATCGATTAGCAAGTATCACTAATCGATTATTTATGGTTTATGCTTATTATGCAGTTTTGTTTAATAATCGATTTTTAACTGTTTAATCGATTACCGTCTCAGCCATTCAGTACTGTTTTCCTAAAACAATCGATTGTTTCAAAATATAATCGATTATTTTCCTAGTCAGAAAATTTCTGTACTCACTGTAACATAACAATCGATTACCATATTTGACAATCGATTATTTTCTGTCAGTATTTCAAAAATTTGTTACCGTTGGCTTCTGAAGATTCCTGCAATCGATTTGTGTCAGTTCCGAGATTCAGTCAAATCTTCAACAATCGATTATTTCATTTCCACAATCGATTGTCTAACGGTCAGTGCAATTTATTTTCACCGTTTCTGACCGTTTTGGCTTTCAGTTTTTGCAGATTTTCACCATCAATGAAAAGCCACTATCCCCATTATAAATAGGCACCTCATATCTTCATTTTATTCACTCAAATATCAATTTTAGCTTTCAAACTATCAAAACTCTTTTAAGTTTTCTTGCAAAGCTCATTACTTCCTATTAAAAATGTCGGGCCGTCACTCTAAACGTTCCCGTTCAGCTAGGCATGGTGCATCCTCTTCTGCTGCCCCACCTCCTCCAAATTACCCTTATCAAGATGGGTCCATTTTACAATTTAATTCTGATACCAAGCTTACTCGGTTTTTGACAAAATTTGAAAAGCGCGACATTCTTCCTCCCCGCTTTTTAACAAGCAAGTATCTTGAATCATACGCCCCTGCTGCCAACATGCTTAAAGAATGTCAACTTCTTGACTTTTTATATCTTACCTACCCTTATATTAATCCTCCATTGATTCAAGCGTTTTATTCAAACCTTCATGAGGATGATGATGGTGAGCTTGTGACAAATATTAATGGTGTTCAGATTCTTTTATCCGATGAAAACCTTCATTCCATTGCCCGTCTTCCTCGAAGTGGCGAAAACATTACTCGCTACATTAGAGAGGCCGGCGCCTTATTTGATGAGAAAGCTCTCCTAAACCAAATAGGTATTACATCTTATGATCCTAATCTATCCACTCGGCATCCTACTATCACGGGAATGCTCCCCGAGTATCGTTTGATTTTCTATTTCATCACCCGAGTCCTCAAACCTCGGAAGCATAATCACACCACTCTTTCCCAAGAAGACGCTAAGCTCATGCATGCAATAATAACCGGAGCTCACATCAATTGGTGTAAGTTCGTCAAGATTCACATGCGTGACGCCATCGAAGATGATAGACCTCTTCCCTATGCCCTCCTTATTATGAATTTTCTTGAAGCTTCCGGATTCAACACTTCCATTGGTCCTCTCAAAAAGAGCACCAAGAAGTGGGAAATTTCAGAATCCTCCTTTCCCCATGACGGCGATCATGTAGCTCCTGCTCCTCCTCCAACTCGTCGGTCGCGTCAGCCTCAAGAACCTACTTTTCAATCCATTTCCAACCAAATTGCTTCATTGACCACCTCTGTCGGTCAATTGACAAATGAGATCCATGGATATTTTGACCATGTTCATTATCCATATGCCGGCCTTGTTCCCTTTGAAGCAGTGCCGGACGATGAGGCGGGAAATAATGATGAATAATTTCTTTATTTGTCTTTCTATTTTATTGTTCTATGTTTGTATTGTTCCCATTATGTACCCGTATTTTCAATAAATAGACAAGTCTTTTTTCAATCCTTGCCATATTATTACATTTTTTTGCTAATGGCAAAAGGGGGAAGATAACGGGTATGCACTCTCAATTCTTATTAGCTTAAATTGAGGGGGAATTCATATATTGAGGAGGAACTAATTTTGCATACTTGTTGCATATATTTACTTGTCTTGAATCATCATTATGAATTGTTTAATTTGCATATCCCGCTTAAAGTTTGCCATTATCAAAAGGGGGAAATTGTTGGAAACACGTTCTCAAAGCATTATACTAAAACGTGTGTTCATATGTGTAGGTTTTGATGAATGACAAACAAGCGCAAATTGACATATGACGAAGCTCAAGTACAAGCGCACAATTGATATATATAACGAGATTCAAGCACAAGACCAAGTTTTATAGTTTTACACGAGTCGTTCTTAATTGTGATCTTGATCCGACAACTTGACTCATGACATGGCTTCTCTCATAAAATTATTTTTACAAAATCATGCATATTTAATTTAATGCTAAATGATTTTAAATCATGCATATTTACTTTAGTCAAAATGATTTTTAAACATGCCTCTAAAATCTGGACTAAGATAATCGATTATGTACTTATGATAATCGATTATGTTAAGCCAAGACTGCATGACAACCGATTGTGAACTAATGACAATCGATTGTGTTAAGGCAGTGAGCATCAGGTTTTTCAAACCTGCATGACAATCGATTGTGAACCTTATGACAATCGATTGTGATGAGGCAGTGTACATCAAAGTTTTTCAACACTCAGAATAATCGATTGTGAAGCTAATGACAATCGATTGTGAAGAGACAGTGTCCATCAGATTTTTCAAAGTCACAAAATAATCGATTGTGCACATATGACAATCGATTGTGTTGAGGCAGTGTCTTCCAGACTTTTTCAAAGTTATTAAATAATCGATTGTGAGTATATAACAATCGATTGTCAAGAGGCAGTGTCTAAAATGATATTCAAAGTCTGATAAATAATCGATTGTTAACATTGCACAATCGATTGTGAAGCTGACCGTTGTCGTAAAGTTTTCAAATACCGTCAGGTAATCGATTATTGATTTTGTATAATCGATTGTTGAAAATAAAATCTGGAAAGGATTTTTTGAACGTTGCTGAATAATCGATTATTGATTTTGTATAATCGATTGTTTTACATAAAATCTGGAAATGATTTTTTGAACGTTGCCAATAATCGATTGTTGATCTTGGATAATCGATTGTTAAGCGTAAAATCTGGGATTGATTTTTGGAACGATTGGCAAACAATCGATTGTGGATTCTTGACAATCGATTGTCACAGAGTAAAATCAGCAGTTCTTAATTGGCAATTAGGCAACGGTAATGCCAAGTTTTTCAACTATAAATACAGCTTCATTTCAGTGTTTTAAGTACAACAACACACAACAACTGATCATATAATTGCTATAAGCTTGCATACTCTATTGCTTATCATTTTATATTCATTACATAAGTTTTTGAGAGCCAAACTCTTGTAGAAAGTTGTTGCGATCTTGAGCGTATTCTTTTACTCATATCTACTCATTAAGGAGTGTCTTGTTTGAGTGCTTAGTGTTTTGTACACTTGGAGAGAATTGTTATTCTCTTGTTGTAAGAAGGAACTTGTGTTTCCTTGGTTGAAGTCTTGGAGTGTTGTATCTCCGAGCAAAGGTGTTGAGGCTTGTGTCCTCAAGTTGTAAAGGTTTGTTAAGCACCCGGAAGCTTGACAAGTTAGTGGAAATCTCGAGAGAGTCTCTCGGGGACTGGACTAGCCACGGGTTATGGTGAACCAGAATACTTCAGTGTGTTCTTTCTTATTTATCGCACTTATTTATTTCCTGCAAATTTTAAATTCCGCAAGTTTACGCTAATCTTTATTATAACGCTATTCACCCCCCCTCTAGCGTTAAGCGTATTATCTAACACTTCTCTCTAAGTCTTCTAAATCATGAAGGAGTGTGCACTTCGTGTTACTTCTTTTCTGTTAGATTCATATCCCAAATTTTAGAACGAGTTTCGGACAAGTTTCAAAGACGGCGAAGCTTCTGTCTTCTCGGTATGCTTCCCCCTCCCCCGGCTCGAGTTGCCCGCTCAGGTAAGTTAGGTCTAGAACAATAAGCCCAGGTTTTTAAACGTAGAGTAACTCAGCCTCATGCCGGATCCCTAGTAGGAGCATCTTTTGCATCACGTGCATTTGATTTAGGGGACTCAACACAGGGTTTGGGTCCGTCTAGAACAGGTGTACCCAAAATAATAGACCGGCCTGATTTATATTTTACGTGCTACTTTTACAATTATTTGCTCCCAGTTTGCATGTTCACCGACTTTTGAGTGATGGGAGAAAGTTTGAAAAGGAAAATAGCATTGTAAGGGTTAAGTGAGTTAATCACCTGTTTTGAAAGAGAAAAACCAAATGGTACTGAGACTCTGCCGAAATTTTGAGAAAAATGAACAAAAAACAAAGAAGAAAAGGTTTTGTTTTCGAAAATAGTTGGTTTTGTTTTATTTGCCCAAACTACGCCAGTTTGATTCTCACAGGGTGCGAGATATGTAGGCAACCCCCATCGGGTCCAACTTCCCTTTTTGTAAATATATCCCAAAAGAACAAAAACTTTAGTTTTACTGTAAATGATTAAGGTGATGACATTCTTGTCAAAAATAGCTGAATGTCCCTCAAAAGGGCACCGGAAGGCTTTTTTAGCAAGAACAACCGTCTTTTTCAAGGTTTTGGCCGGTTAGCCGACACGGCATTTAAATCTTCGCTTAGAAGTGCTGAAAGGCCGTTTTGGCAAAGCCGGATATTTTGAGAAATTTTGAAAAATGGTCATTTTTTTCTTTTTTAAATTAAAAAATGAGTCATAGTTTGCTTTTAATTAAAATCACTTTAATAAATGTGTAGGATGAGCACAATTCAAAATGATCTCAATTCATGAAGATATCCCTTTAGAGCTATATATGTGGTGGCATGACTTAGGCGACGACAGTAGGAAGGCTGTGACAAAAGCGTTGGGCGGTCTTACCGGGCTTTTGAAAGTTAACCCGAGAAAGGACATAATCGAGGCATTGATACCATTCTGGGACTCAGCACATAATGTATTCCACTTTGCCGACTTCGAGTTAACTCACACACTAGAAGAGATAGCAGGCTATGCCAGTTTCGAAGGGAATCTTTGAAATCAATACTCGGTAGCACCTAGAACAGTAACCCTTCACAAATTTTTGGACTTGATAAGCATCAGTCGAGACATCCGAGACGGAAATTTGGCCAAAGAATTCCGTACCTTCTACTTTTTGTATCAACGTTATGGTAATCCCCGTGGCTTCGAGATGCTAGATACCGGTCTTACTCACGCGGGAAACCAAGACAAGTGGGAAGCTCAGAGAGGACTAGCTTTTATAATATCGTTCCTTGGTATTTTGATTTGCCCCAGAAAGGACGAGAATATAGAGTTGGGACTCGTGGGGATAGCTGACTTTATGATGACAAAGGCAAATGAGACCATAAAGCTGATGATTTTGGCAAAAATTTACTAAGCCCTGACCCTTTGCCGAGAGGGAGGAAAGTTCTTCGAAGGGTGCAATATGCTATTACAATTGTGGATGGAGTAACACCTTTGCCATCACCTGAAATATCTAAATTGTGGTATCGCTAGTCTCGAATGCGTTGAAAACATGAAAAGCGAGTAGAGGGTTATGAGTTCCCCGAGGGTACAAAAGCAGGGCATGCCCACTTGAGATCCTTGACTGTAAACAAAATCGAATGGATGTTCGGGTGGCTCTCGGTCAGTGAAGTAATCTATAGGTCGGCTGAGTAGTGTTTTTTTCTATTGATGGGTCTTTGGAGTATCCAGCCTTATGCCCTGCATAAAGTCTTATATCAGTTATGCTGATACTAGACCATCCCATGTGACGAAGATTTGAGTCGGCAAGTCATTGAGATAGACCAAAATCTGCCTTTCTAAAAGGAAAAGTGCGCCAGATTTGGCATCAGTGTAGATTCTTAGAGCCTAAAACTCAAGTACAAGATCTATTTAGAGGTGAGTTGGTGCCTGGTTACCCTGCTTGGTATGGTAAAAGATACCGAGTTCATCAGTAGCCTGAAAGGCCCTGCAAAGAAACCCATGTTCAACAGTTCACCAACGGAGCACAGGTGCAGTGGGCCTGGTTGGCCTAGGAAAACGAGTACACGGCCACAATAGGAAAGCTGGAAAGGAAAATCAAAGTTCTTCAAGTTGAGAATGGTTTGCAATCCGTGACAGATGCGGATGAAAAGATAAGACTAGCCAAAGAAAATGAAGCCCTTCAAGCCCATATTCAGAAAATGAAAATAGCGGCAGTGAATCCCACCAGAAATGTAAAAGATGAGAAACTCATAGATAACCTGAGGCGGAAATTTGGGGAATATGGTTTTGACTTAAACAAAGCATAGGGTGAGCTATTCAGGACCCGAAAGCAACTGACAAAAAATACAGAAGAACGAGCACGTCTGATTGAGCAATTGAAAGAAAAGTACAACAACGAGGTTGCGGGATTGAAGAAAAGGGTCATCACTATTGAAAGCAAGATGGCTAAGTAGGAAAAGGTCGATAAGGCTGAAAGAGAGCACTGTTACATAACAATAGCACAACTAGAAAGAGATTTGCATCAATTTCAAGAGCTAAATCGCGTAGCCGAACAAACTTTAGAAGCCAGGACCCAACAGATTGGGCTATTGTTGCAAGAAAAGGATGTCAAAGAGAGAGAGTCCTAAGGATCAGTGATTACATCACGATAAAGTGCAGTAATTGTGAAGATATTACTAGATACATGTGTTTTGCCGCCGCAATAGCCTTTGTCCGACAGGTAATGGAAGACCTCCACTACCTCCAAGGGGATTTGGCATGCAAGCCTGTGGCGAGACCGAATGATGTCCAAGCGGGCCCCGGGAGAATTAGAGGCACTAATGTATTCATGAGTCTTTTAGTCTATTTGTGAAGTCAGTAATTTCTTTTATAGGAGTATGTTAGTTGGTTCTCGTGTCTGTTGTTTTCAAGAGTCTGTTGGTCTTGTTTTGAGTCGGAGTCTATTAATTTCTCTCTCAAGTCTGTTAGTTTTATAAATTGGTGGTTGTAATCAAAACTATTTTACTTTATGAAAATTGAAATTCCCGAAATTATTTTGTTTCCATACTTATCTTCCAGAACTATGCTCGGTATGATTCATGCGGAGTCATGATACGTAGGCAATCTCCGTAAGATTCAACCATTACCAAAAGAAAAGGAAAAAGAAATAAGAAAAAGAAAGGAGAGGAAAAATGAGAAACCTTGAGAAGGAAACAGCGACAAAATAAGAAAGAGAATAAAAAATAAAGAGGAAGCATGCAAAAACAAGCTGAATAAAAGAGAAAAAAAACAAGAGAAAAAAAGAAAAGAGAAGTTGTATATAGGGTAAAAGCCGAGATGACGCAAGCAGCCGATCCAACGCATGATAGAAACCGATAACTGCTTAGGTGCAATCATCCTCGAATATATGGTTGCCTATCTGTCAAACCCTGACCACTAACAAGTTTGTTGTTGTCTATCCAATTACAGACAGGTGGTTAGTTTTGTCGCATTCTGGCAACCCACCACTACAACACCCGTTCCAAAAATAAGTTGACTATGAACAACCAAGAGCCCGAAGCAAGTATCATCAATCCCTCAAGAGAGGTGGAATAGTTGGATATTAATGCAATGAAAGAAGAAGTGTATAAACTTAAACAACAAATGGCTTAAATGTACCAAGCATGGGTAAAGGGGCAACCACCACTAGCTTATACTGCTAACTCGGCCTTCATCCCGTCATTAGCCCAGTCGCATGATCATCCTACGACCGATCCACCCCAAGTTTTCCCATCTACCAACACTACCTAGGCACAACTTCCCAGACACAGCCACCTCCACCTTCCAAACCTGTTCCACACCCTTCTCCACCAGTTGTTACTATCTTCATGGCACCCCCACCCGCTACACTCCACAAATCCTCCATCGAACCTTTATTTCAAACCCATGACAACCAGTATTACCCCACGAAGCCCATTTTAAGAACCCCAGAACCCAATTTATATACTCCTCATTTTGATCTCCCTGCAGAAGCAGAGAAACCAGCCAAAAATCCTGAACTGGAGGAGATGTTCAGGAAAGTCAAAAGCTTAGAGAAATCATTCAGAGACATGTAGGGGCTGGGAGGTCAAGTAAGTCTGGCGTACAAAGATATATGTTTGTTTCCAGATGTGCAATTGCCGGTAGGGTTTAAGATGCCCAAATTTGATTTATACGATGGATATGGTGATCCAGTAGCATACTTGAGTGGGTTTTGTAGCAAAATAAGGGGAGCTGGAGGAAAGGACGAGTTGCTAATGGCATATTTCAGTGAATGTTTGAGTAGTTCAGCATTGGAATGGTATACCCGGCAAGAGCACGAAAGGTGGTATACCTGGGATGATCTAGCCCAGGCATTTTCCTGTCACTTTTAGTAAAATCTTGAAATTATCCCAGATCGTTTGTCCTTGACGAAACTTGAGAAAAAGCACAATGACATTTTATGGAGTATGGCTTCTTTTGGAGAGAGCAGGCAACAAGGGTTGACCCTCCAATGAAAGAAAGTGAAATGGTGGATTACTTCTTACAGGCCTTAGAGCATACTTATTTTGGTCACTTGGTATCGGCTGTGGGCAAGTCCTTTAATGAAGTGGTAAAAATGGGAAGCAAGGTAGAGGAAGGGTTCAAATCTAACAAAATCATGAGCTATTCAGCAATCAAAGCGACCACCCAGGCCATTCAAAGTGAAACTGGGGGAATAATTGGAAAAAAAAAGAAAGAGGAGGTAGCAACGATTGACTCAGGAGCTTGGTTCGGACCCAAGGGTTCATCACATTACAACCAGCCTCGACCCCACAACCAAACCTACCCCCACAGTCCATATAGCCCAACCACAACACTACAACCCCCAGACCCCCGTTTTTCTGTCCATCATGCACAAACATATACTCAACCTCCCGCCCATGCACAATGGCGTGCGCCAACCCCACAATTACTTACCCAGCTCCACGAAATGCCTATCTACCTCCAAGAGCCTACCAAAACCCCCGAGACCAGCTTTCCGGGCCAACCAAGCCTTTAAGAATGAAAGAATGTGGAAGAAGAAAACCTTCACTCCATTGGGAGAATCCTATACTAACTTATTCCACAGGTTGAGACAGTTAGATATGTTGAGGTCGATTGAAGCAAAGTTGTTGAATCCTCCCCCGAGAAATCTTGATTATTCTATCAGTTGTGAATATTGTTCTGGTGCACCAGGGAACGACGAAGCGAAATGTTTGCATTTGAAAAATTATATCTAAGAGCTCATTGATTCGTATCAGATCAAAGTACAAGCTCCGGAAGCACCCAATATTAATCAGAACTCGCTGCCCCCATCAAGAAACAAACATAATTGAGATGTTCCATAAAAAAGGGAGCCCAAAAAGCCTTCGCAAACTATCATGATGATCCGAGCCATTGAGGGGAAGCTGGTTGAAAAACTAACGAGCGAGATGTCAATGCTTAAGTTCAGTGGAACAAGCAGTGAGCCTTTTGCACCAAGAATGGGAGAAAATACAAAAGTAGTGGTACCAAGGGTGGAAAGCAAGCGTGTTGTGGTTGTGGAAGGTGCTCGCACAAAGATCGTCATCATCAAACCTGTAACTCAGCTACAAATAGCCAGCAGCAAGTTCGTCCCTTGGAATTACGAGTGAGTGACAGTGACCAACAAAGGGAAAGAGTTTAGAGAAGAAGTTTGTGAAACCCATGGATTGACCCATTCGGGGAGGTGCTTTGCACCCAGTTGAGAAAGACTAAACCCTCCATAGATAACCCAGTGTTGGTGAAGAAAGCTGTGACTAAAAAGGAAGCCAAAGAGTTTTTGAAAAAGATAAAAGTGCAAGGCTATTCTATTATGGAACAATTGAGGAAGACACCTGCTCAAATTTCACTGTTGTGATTATTAATTCATTCGGACGAGCACCATCAGACACTGATGAAGATCCTGAATAAGGCCCACATCCTTGACAAAATCTCAGTCAATTACTTGGAAAAGATAGCCAACAAGAATTTCAAGGTAAATAGAGTCACTTTTCTGATGATGAATTGCCCGTAGAGGGTACTGAGCACAATAGAGCCCTCTATCTCACGATAAGGAATGAAGATTCCGTGGTTACCCAGGTATTGGTCGATAATGGTTCAAGTGCAAATTTTCCCTCTCTCCACTCTCTGAACAAGATGGAGGTGGATGATGAAAGAATTCACAAGAACAATATTTGTGTACGAGGGTTCGGCGGTGGTGGGAAAGATTCGGTTGGCGGCATAGTACTCAAGTTGACAATTGGACCGGTTGACTTTACCATGGAATTCCAGGTGTTAGATGTGGCTGTCTCTTACAATCTGCTGTTGGGATGACCTTGGATCCATGCCGCTAAAGCGGTCCCCTCTACTTTGCATCAATGGTAAAATTTAAATGGGACAGATAGGAAATAGTTGTGCACAGCGAGGACAATCTGTATGCTCATAATGATGCCATCAGACTATTCACTGAGGTTGAGGATGACAAGGGGCCTTGGGTATATCAGGTTTATGGCACGGTATCGGTAAATAAAATTCCATAGAGGGAGTGTGTGCCAGTACCGAAGGTAGCTACTGCGTCAGTCATGATGGCCATTGAAATGTTGAGGAATGGCTTTGTCCCAGGAAAAGGGTGCGTTGCTTCAAGGTATCGTACAACTGGTATCTCTCCCCAAAAACATGGACACCTTTGGTTTGGAATTCAACATAAAGAGAGCCAGAAGGATGAAACAGAAAGCATGGATCCTTCCAAAGCATGTGCCGCGTCTCTTTAGATCATTTGTTAGGCCCGGAACCGAGAAGCGCGCAATAATAACAAGTCCAGTTCTGTGGTTGGTCCTGATAAGGAGTTTCTTGAAAGGTTTGAGAAGTTGTTTGAAGATGTGAATATGGTAGAAGCTGGAGAGGGCTCTAGCAAACCAGATGTGCAATTTGTTGGGCCCTGTGCAAAGATCAACAATTGGGAAGCCACTCCCCCCCCCCCCCCAACTAGGAAGGAGTTTTGGTAGTTTTCTTTGATTTTTTTTTAAATTTATCTGGATTATTCCAGGGTTGTAATTCAGATTCTATGTTTTGTCCGTTTGGAGGTATAAACCTTGTTATCTTTCAATGAAATGAAATGCAATTTCCCTTTTCGTCATTTCTGATGGATTGTATTTTCTTTGCTTTTCTTTTCCTTCTTGCACAATTCTTTTTATGTTGGTTTCAGTGACATGACATGCATAAGGAATCTTCGGCCCAAACCTGAAAGCCAATCTAATTCTGAAATAATAATTCAAGAGATAGAATGTGGTGATGAATCAGAGTATGATGAGGATAGGGCATTTGAAGAAATTAGTAAAGAATTAAGCCACTTTGAGGAAAAACCCAAGCCAAATCTGAGCGATACAGAGGCAATCAATCTAGGGGACCCAGATAATACCAGAGAAACTAAAATAAGTATACATATTAAGTCGCGGCTTAGGGAAGTGATAATCAAAGAATTACTTGAATACAAAGATATTTTTGGATTGTCTTATGATGACATGCCAGGTCTAAGCACGGACTTGGTGGTTCACAAATATCCCAGTGACCCGGCATTCCCTCCCGTCAAACAGAAGTTAAGGAAGTTTAAAACTGACATGAGCATAAAGATCAAAGAGGAAGTCAAAAAGCAGTTTGAGGCAAAGGTCATTCGAGTCTCGCGGTATCCCACCTGGTTAGCCAATATTGTGCATGTTCCAAACAAAGATGAAAAGGCCAGAGTGTGTGTCGACTATCATGATCTCAACAAGGTGAGTCCAAAGGATAACTTCCCACTGCCGAACATCCATATATTGGTTGATAATTGTGCAAAACATGAGATTGGTTCTTTTGTGGATTGTTACGCAGGCTATCACCAGATCTTAATGGATGAGGAAGATGCAGAAAAGACGGCATTCATCACGCCATAGGGAACATACTACTACACGGTCAAGCCTTTCGGCCTGAAAAATGTTGGGGGCAACTTACATAAGGGCAATGAAAATCATATTCCATGACATGATACACAAGGAGATTGAGATCTATGTGGATGATGCAATTATAAAGTCCAGGAAGCAGTTTGACCATGTCAGAGATCTAAGAAAATTCTTCCAAAGGCTCCTCAGGTATAATCTCATGCTCAATCCTGCAAAATGCACATTCGGTGTGCCTTCTGGAAAGATATTTGGATTAATAGTCAGCCGTCGAGGTATTGAGCTGGACCCATCAAAGATTAAAGCTATCCAGGAATTACCGCCTCTGAGGAACAAGACTGAGGTGATGAGTCTGTTGGGGAGATTCAATTACATCAGCAGGTTTATTGCTTAACTCACGACAACTTGTGATCCTATCTTTAAGTTGTTAAAAAGGATGTCGTGGTCAAGTGGACGGAGGAATGTCAGGAGGCATTTGATAAGATAGAGGGGTACTTGTCGAACCCACCTGTGTTGGTCCCACTAGAACCAGGGAGGCATTTGATTCTATATCTGACGGTTGCGGACAATTCATTCGGATGTGTGTTGGGTCAGCACGATATCACCGGCAGGAAAGAGCAGGTCATATACTACCTTAGCAAGAAGTTCACATCTTACGAGGTTAAGTATACTCATCTTAAGAGGACATGTTGTGCCCTAACTTAGGCAGCACAGAAGTTGAAACATTACTTGTCATCTTATAATACTTACCTCATCTCTCGCGTGGACCCGTTGAAGTATATCTTTCAAAAGCCTATGCCCACAAGAAGGCTTGCGAAGTGGCAGATCCTGCTCATAGAATTTGACATCGTCCACATGACTCGAACTCCGATGAAAGAATAGGCATTGGCTGACATTTGGCCGAGAACCCGGCGGATGAACAATATGAACCTCTAAAGACATACTTCTCGGATGAGGAGGTGATGCATATTGATGAATTGAAACAGGTCGAAAAGCCAGGATGGAAACTTTTCTTTGATGGGGTTGCTAATATGAAAGGCTTAGGGATAGGAGCAGTACTGATTTCTGAAACATGGCATCACTATCATGTTATGGCTCAGCTTCGTCTCTATTGCACTAACAACATTGCAGAATATGAGGCATGCATTTTGGGTCTGAGGTTAGCTGCAGACATGGGTGTTCAAGAAGTCTTAGTCTTCGGGGACTCGGACCTTCTGGTAAACAAAATTAAATGGAAATGGGAAACACGAGATTTGAAGATCATACTATACCGGCAATGTCTGCATGATCTTTGTTAATAAATTCAATTAGTAGAGTTCAGGCATATTCCAAGAATCCACAATGAGGTTGCTGATGCTTTGGCTACCTTGGCGTCAATGTTGCATCATCTAGATAAGGCTTATGTTGACCCGCTGCATATCCAAGTCCGTGATCAACATGCTTACTGTTATGTGGTGGAAAAGGAGCTTGATGGTGAACCTTGGTTTCACGATATCAAAGAATATATCAGGATGGGGGTATATCCAATACAAGCGACAGGTGATCAAAAGAGAACAATTTGTCGCTTATCAAGTGGATTCTTCTTCAGTTGAGTGTTATTGTACAAAAGGACGCCAAATCTTGGGTTGTTGAGATGCATAGTTGCTAGACATGCAATAACCATCATGATTGAGGTACATTTTGGAGTTTGTGAACTGCATATGAGTGGATATGTTTTGGCAAAGAAGATTCTCCGAGCAGGTTATTATTGGCTCACCATAGAGCGAGATTGTACCAGTTTCATGCGCAAATGTCATCAATGTTAGGTACACGGAGATTTGATCCATTCCCCACCATCTGAATTACATACAATGTATGTACTATGGCCCTTCATTGCTTGGGGCATGAATGTCATTGGGCCCATCGAGCAAGCAGCGTCCAATGGGCACATGTTCATTTTGGTGGCCATTGATTATTTACCCAAGTGGGTTGAAGCTAAAACTTTCAAGTTTGTGACCAAGAAAGCTGATTTGTGCATTCAAATATCATTTACCGGTTCGGGATCCCAAAAGTATCATCACAGACAATGGTACAAATCTCAATAGTCATTTGATGAAAGAGGCATGTCAGGAGTTTAACATTACACATCGCAATTCCACCTCATACTGCCCCAAGGTGAATGGAACAGTCGAGGAAGCCAACAAAAGCATAAAGAAGATATTTCGGAAAATGGTGGAGGGCTCCAGGCGATGTCATGAGAAGCTGCCCTTCGCATTGTTGGGTTATCGCACTACTATTCGTACTTATTAGAGGCAACTCCTTATTCGTTGGTGCATGACACATAAGCAGTGATACCAGTGGAGGTTGAAATCTCATCCCTTCAGATTGTCGCTGAGGCCGAAATTGATGATGATGAGTGGATCACGACCCACCTGGAGCAATTCACTTTGATTGACGAGAAAATATTAGCAGTGGTGTGTCATGGCCAGTTGTATCAACGGAGAATGGCCAAGAGCATATAACAAGAAGGTGTGCCCATGGAGGTTTGAAGTGGGTCAGTTGGTATTGAAACGTATTCTCTCACATCAGGCGGAGGCAAAGGGAAAGTTTGCCATGAATTGGCAGGGGCCATTCATTGTTACGAGAGTGTTGTCCAATGGGGCTTTGTATTTAACAGATATAGAAGGCAAGTGTGTAGAAATGGCCATCCATTCCGATGTGGTCAATAGATATTATGTATGATTTCTTTGGTTAAATTGTATTTGTTTGTACTTGGCATATTTTGAAGATTGAAATGACGAAGGCATTTTGTTCTGCTATCTAAACACTTTATCCTTTGTTACCCCCTTTGAGCCTTATTTGTTTCTTTCATATCCCTATTTCCGAATCAGTAGCAAAACTAGAAGCGCAAGCGTGAAAGATAAGTAAAGGAAAGCGCATAAGAAGAGAATGAGAAGAAAAAGAGGAAATATAAAAAAAATAGAAAAAGAAAAGAGAAGAAGAGGAAAAGGAAAAACAACAAAATAACCAAAACAACAAAAATAAAAGGAAGAAAGAAAATAAAAGAAGTAAAAAGAGAAAAAGAAAAATCACAACAACAAAGCAATTTCTTATATGAACTACGTTCGGCCTGATTCCTTTTAAGGATATGTAGGTAGCCTCACGTTTCGGTCCCCTCAAAATAAAAATCTAAAGGTCCCCAAGCAAAGAAACTAGGGAAGAAGTTGTGGTTATGTAAAAGATCTGATTCCAAAAGTTGTAACTTTGAACCCATTCAAGTTGTTTTGAGCCTTCGTGATACCCTTTCTTTCTAACCCTATCCAAAATCCCACATTGCAGTCCAAAGAAAGACCTCCCGACCAGTTTTCGAGAGATGCCAAGTCGAGCAAGTAGAGGTGATTCATATAAGTGGCAACACTCCGTTCTGAACAAGGAAAATAAAAATGAGAGAGTCTTATTGGCGAAAACCCTCAGGGGCACCGTAAGGCGATGGGAGTTGAGAGAAATGAAAATGAGAGGGTTTTATTGGTGAAAACCCTCATGGGCACCATAAGGTGACGAGAGCTGAGAGAAATAAAGTGAGAGAGTTTAATTGGAGAAAACCCTCACGGGTACCTTAAGGTGAAATGGAGTTGAGAGATGAATAAATGAGAGAGGTTTGTTGGTGAAAACCTTTCACGGCACCACAAGATGAACAAGGTCAAGGTTTGGTTGAAGAAATCGGGTTATAGAATTCCGGGGAAATAAAGCTGGCAACTGAGAGTTGATTGTCTGAACAGACTGGGCTGGTCAATCTAAAATGCATGTAATGATCATTGATACCTGTTGTTTCACTCAGATAAGTCTCTTTTCTGTTTTTCATTTTAGCAGTCATCAAAATTTGGACTCTTGTTAAAGTCATTGCATTTCATTTTCTTTAGGGTTTCCATTTCTCTAAGATGTTTCAAGGTTAATTTTGTATGAGCAAGAAAGAATTTAAAAGCTTAATACCAGCTCCCAAAAGTGCAACGCACAGTGTGGCTAGAACATGCCAAAAACAGCATGATGTAAAATGTGATATAAAGAATCGCTGGAAGCTTCATCGGTGGAAGGATTTGGCAATCTCAAGACAAATGCAAAGATTCTAATAAAGGGGTCATAAATATAATACAATGGTTCGGGCACACAACACTCAGTTCATCCAAGGTCACGATTCTAGAAAGTCAATCAGAAAGTCAAAGTGGTTCGAGGCTAGTTCGGGAAAGCTAGTCAAAACAAAGCATGACAGTGGGAAGACCACTTTCAGCAAGAATGCCAGAAACTAACCATCACATTTGAAACTAACTAGATTTTTCTTTGATTGAAAAAGGGACAGAAAGTTTCGGTTGTCTCAAGGAAAACCTCTGTAGGGGAAAAGCAAGCACTAGACAGGTATGACCATAATTTTCAGGACCCTCCTGAAAAATAGGACTTAGTTTAAAATTCAAAACAATTAAGAGTAGCAAGATCTAGCATAAATGTACCCCAAAGGAGTATAAGTCGGTTTCAAAATTTTTGTTCTGGAATAAGAATTCAGTTAGGAGTTGTCAGGACCCTCCTGGAGAATGGGACCTAGTTTTTAAAAATGATTAGCAAAACATAACACAAGTGCACCCCAAAGGAACACAAGTTGTCTCAAAGTTCGCGTGTTTTAAGATAGGACTCAGTCGGGAGTTCTCAGGACCCTCCTGAATAACGGGACTTAGCATTAGAATTTTCATCAGATAAAAATATTTAGCGTAAGTTCTATTGTAGGGTAGTATAATTCAGCCGTAAAGAATTGTCACTCTTAGGATGAAATTTGACTTGGATTGTCAGGACCCTCCTGGATAATGGGACGTAGCCTTAATATTTTCTTAGATGACAAGATATAGAGGAAGTAATGCCTTTAGAAGATACAACTTAGTTTTAAAATTGGTCGTTAGTTAAGAGTTGTCAGGACCCTCATGGATAATGGGATGCAGCTTTTATACTTTCTTAGGTAACAAGATATAGGGAAGTAATACCTTTAGAAGATATAATGTAGATTTTAAATTGTCGTTTAATTAAGAGTTGTCAGGACCCCACCTGGAGAACAAGGGAATATAGTTCAAGTTTTGGAAATCAGGCACCCACCTGGAGAACAAGGGAATATAGTTCAAGTTTTTGGCAATCAGGCGCTCACCTGGAGAACAAGGGAATATAGCTCAAGTTCTTGGCAATCAGGCGTCCACTCAGAGAACAAGGGAATATAGTTCAAGTTTTGGCAATCAGACACCTACCTGGAGAACAAGGGAATACAGTTCAAGTTTTTGGCAATCAAGCACCCACCTGGAGAACAAGGGAATATAATTCAAGTTTCAGCAATCAGGCGCCCACCTGGAAAACAAGGGAATACAATTCAATTTTTGGATCAGACACCCACCTGGAGAACAAGGGAATTCAATTCAAATTTTTGGAAATTAGGAACCCACCTGGAGAACAAGGGAATACAAATCACGTTTTGGAATACAGGAGCACGCCTGGATAACAATGGAATACAACTCAAGTTTTGGAAATCAGGCACCCACTTGGAGAACAAGGGTATGCAGCTCAAGATTTGGAATCAGGCACCCACCTGGAGAACAAGGGAATACAGTTCAAGTTTTTTGCAATCAGTCACTCACCTGGAGAATAACGGAATACAATTCAAGTTTTTGGCAATCAGGCGCCCACCTGGAGAACAAGGGAATATAGTTCAAGTTTTAGCAATCAGGCGCCCACCTGGAAAACAAGGGAATACAATTCAATTTTTGGTAATTAGGAACCCACCTGGAGAACAAGGGAATACAATTCAAAGCTTTGGTAATCATGCGCCCACTTGGAAAAGAAAGGAGTACAATTCAATTTTTGGTAATTAGACGCCCACCTGGAAAACAAGGAAATACAATTCAATTTTTGGTAATCAGGCACCCACCTGGAGAACAAGGGAATACAATTCAAAGCTTTGGTAATCAGGCGCCCAGTTGGAAAACAATGGAATACAATTTAATTTTTGGTAATCAGGCGCCCACCTAGAAAACAAGGGAATACAATTCAATTTTTGGTAATCAGGCAGCCATCTAGAAAGCAAGGGAATACAATTCAAATTTTTGGTAATCAGGCACCCACCTGGAACAAGGGGATATAAATTTAAGTTTTGGTAATCAGGAGCACACTTGGAGAACAAGGGGATATAAATTCAAGTTTTGGTAATCAGGAGGCCACCTGGAGAACAAGGGAGCACAATTCAAGTTTCAGCAATCAGGCACCCACCTGGAGAACAAGGGAATATAATTCAAAGTTTTGGAAATCAGGAGCCCACTTGGAGAACAAGGGAGCACAATTCAAAGTTTTGGAAATCAGGAGCCCACCTAGAGAACAAGGGAATACAATTCAAAATTTTGGTAATCAGGAGCCCGCCTGGAGAAAAAGGGAATACAATTTATGTTTTAGTAATCAGGAGTGCACCTGGAGAACAAGGGAATACGATTCAAAGTTTTGGCAATCAGGAGCCCACCTGGAGAATAAGATAACACAATTCGAGCAAAGCAAGGCATCCACCTGGAGAAAGGGAAAACATCTCAGATTACAATTCAAGTTGGCAACAAAGGAATTTCACAGGAAGAATACAAGTCAACGAGGCAACAAGGATCAAGAGAAAGTTTGAAGATATAGATATGATCTCTTGTAACTCATAGATCATAGTTTAGTCTAGATTCATGTTATTTTGACATGGTGTAATAAGGGGGTTCAATAAGCAGTAGCAACAGAAGCAGCAACAGTGAAATCATAGCTCCATGGTAGTCCAAGCTATCAAACATTCTTGAACTACACTAACCTGATTCCTTTATAGCTATAGATATGTAGGCAACCTCGGAAGCATGTTCGGTCAAATCTTTCAAAAATATTTCCCCACGGAGTATTCAAACGGGCAAAAAATTGCTCGTATACTCTCACTTTATCTTTGCACGAAAACTCTTCGTGTTTCCGAGCAAAGAGGGACAGTTGTGAACGCGTTATTTTCGCCCTATATGAATTACTCCCATAAATTCAAAACAAAATAATTCTTTTTCACTGATTACAATTTTGTGAATTATGCCATTTTTTGTTAATTGTTTGCATTTTTGTCTGTGCATTTTAATTAGTAAAAAATACAAAATATATGTGCATTTACATTTAGGGTCCTATTATATATATTTTAAGTTAATTAGTTAATCAATTATGGCAAAATATGAAAAAAATTAATAAAAATAGTTTATTTTATATTTTTTAATTTTAATTTTCGAATTTATTATAGTTTTCTTTTAAATTTAGGACTTAATTAATTTTTGAAGAAGCAATTAGTCATTAATTTAATTTTTAGGATTAAATCTGATTTTTCTTACCTTTTTATTCGTAGTTAAAAATTTTTAAAAAATGAGAAAATGAAAAGAAAAAGGGAGTCTTTAATAAGAGACCCAATTTCGGGCCTGTCCAAATCAAATACCCGCCGGAACCTTCCCCTCGACTCAGCCCAATTTCACCAAAACCCGTCCCCATGACCCAGCCCCCCCTAATTAAATCAAACAACCCCGTTTCCCTCCCTAATTAATCTAGACCATCTATGTTATATGATCTAACGGTTGGGAACAGGGGTGGGGGTTAGTATAAAATTGACCTAACACTCCCTAACCCCTAAGACCACCCCCGTTCCATTCACCATCCCTTCCCCATCTCTGAGAATCAAAGAATAAGAACCCTAGCCGCCGCCCCAAATCCCAAGCCACCACCGGCAGCACCGACCCTAAACCTACCCAAATTAACATCTTGGGACTGCCTTCCTTCCCTCACCCCAAATACTCACTCAGGTTCCTTCAAACATCCCTGGAACCTTTCAAATTTCAAGTCGAAGGGTGGAACCCTAGAATTCCATGGGCCTGAATCGGCGGGTTTTTGAAGTTTTTAAGGGTTGAATCGATTTTAGTTGGGTGTTCTCATTCAAGAACACACGGTTGAAGTTTATTCCAGCCACAAAATCAGGGATCCGGTGAAGTTCTTTTCAAGGAGGTACGCTTGATTTCCTCTTTCCATTTTATGGCTATTCGCTTCCGTTTTCTTCTTCTTCTCTTCTTGTTTGTTTCTTGAGGGCCTTTCTGCATCATTCATTTTTTATCCAGGCCAGTCATCCCCTTTAGCTTCATTTTAGGTCATTTAATTGTCGGGAAAATTCACTTTAAATTCGAAAGTGTTTTGTTCAAATTGTTTGTGTATTTTAGTTTTCAATAGTTATGTGACCATACCTGTTTAATCTGGGATTTTTTTTTAATTGGTAATGATAATTTGTAATATAGTTTCCAGTATTACTGACTCGATTAGTCTAGGAGTGATTGCCGAAAATGTTCACATTTTTCAGACTTTTAATTGGGCTATTGATTCGTTTAAGCTTTGGAACTTGTCTAATAAACTTAGAAAAAAGGGCGGGCCTAGGAGGGAATTAATCTAAGCCCATTAGCTTGGGACAATTGTGTTTAGTAGGCTATGATTGGCATGGGAGGGTAACTTTTAGATTTTGGAGGGTGTTTTGAGTAATTAGGTAGGAGAATCTTGTGAGTAACCACTTTAGAAGCTTCTAGAAAGCTAAAAGTAGACTTACTTGGCAAGCAAGCCAAAATTTGAGGAATTTTTAAATAAAAATAAAATTCAAAAGGGACTAAAAGCCAAAAATTGAAATCTGATTGTTTACCCTAGTTGATTGCCTATAAAGGCAGCTTATTCTTGCCTTTCAAGGCAGGGAGCAAAATAATAAAAATCTAAAAAATCGAAACAGCAAAAATTTTAATAGAAGTTCGGCCGTTCCATTGAGATTTTAGTAATTCATTTCGCTTCTAAAAAACAAAATTCCTATTCTGACATCCAAATGGGTGATGTTTGGTTATTAAAATTTTTTGATTCAAGCTAGTTGAGGGCTAATCTTTCCTTGGTCAATTTTTTGGGTTTAAGTGTCAAAAAACTGGTTGCTGAAGTTGTTGTTTTGTTGTTGTGCTGATTCTTCACATCTTTTCCTTTAATCTCCAGGTGCGTATCTCCTGAAAACTGTAATCTGATGCTCAAGTTGAACGTGAAAACATAAGTAATGGAATGTTTGGAGTTTTGATATTCAGTTGTGCCTACTGTTCATATAATAATTGTTATTTGAATTTCTTTTATATATAAGCTAGATTGTTATGCTGAATGTTAAGGGTGCTTAAGTTTTATAGTATGCATAACAGGTGAATCATGTTGAGTAGTATTAATAGCAGTTTATCTAGATTGAATGGCCTTCGATTACTAAATTATGTAGATTTTTTTTTCTAGATGTAGGCTTTGTATTGCCTCTAGTAGTTTTATTAGCTGTAATAATTGAAATCTGGACACTCCTGAAGCCTGAAAATTATGAAAGACTAATTCTAGGATAGTATGGATTTTTCATGTGTTTCAAAAGTTCATTATCATGCTTGAAATATTAGTTAAGCTTTAAGTCTAGGTATCATGTGAGTGTGCTCAGATTTGATATGCGATTTGAATTTGTGCTATTCTATTGTTAATTGGAACTTCAGTAGCTAGTCATTATTAATTGGGATTCCTTGGAAGTTTGAAGATAATTTTCCATATTCATTGAGTTCTAAATTAGTTTGATGCTTAAGGATTTGCGGATGCACGTAATTTGACTATCAAAAAATGAAGCCCTGTTTTGGTGATAAGTTCTGTTTGTGAAATGTTGCTTCCTTCAGAGACTCGATATTGAGTTATGCATTGCAGTTTCGATATTTTCAAATTGGGCCTACTATTGAGGTTTGGCCCAAATCTTTTTTAGAAAAATTGTTGGCTTTTTATCACTGTATGCTATTGGGCTCCCCGTGATTTTGGGGTTCATATTGAGCCCAGGTTCGAAATGAAATTAGACTAGCGTTAATGCTGAATTTAGTTCTGCTATTTGTATTCTACCTTGAACTGGGTTGTAGCGTGTGGCCCAATAGTCTGTTTGGGTGCTGAATTGAAGCCCATTTGCTTTAACTAATTAACAATCTCTTGTAAGCCATTTAGAGAAACTTTAATTAATTTAGAGACCTTTTAAGTAGAATAATTTAAGGTGCCGCATGCCGAACAAAAATGACAATTACTTGGCCCTCGTTTTAATTAACTTTCTTTCAAGTCTTTAGAATCTGAGACATGCTATTTAGAAAATTTTCATTCCCTAGCAAAGTTTAAAAAATATGTAGTTGCTTTAGGCGCGTTGTTTTAACAATTAACCTCCATAAACTTGGGTGTGCATTTTATGTGACCCAAATCCAAATCCTAACAATGTTAAGTAAAATGTGTCTCGAACTGTGGGTGCATTTCATGTGGCATGGCCCAAAGATGTATTTTAAATAATGTTGAAATCTTCTTAAAATTAATTAAAAGTGTTTAATAAGTTAAAATGCACGCAAGTAAATAATGTTCTTAGAATCATATAATTAGGCGAATTATAACAGTTGAGCGGCCGTGCTAGAACCACGGAACTTGGGAATGCCTAACACCTTCCCCAGGTTAACAGAATTCCTTACCCGGATCTCTGGTTCCCGGACTGTTAAATAGAGTCAATTTTTTCCTCGATTCGGGATTCAAAACGGTGACTTGGGACACCATTAATTATCCCAAGTGGCGACACTAAATCTAATAATAAACAATCCCGTTTTGATTGTCCTTTAATTGGAAAAACTCCCTTTATTATACTCCTTCCGGGGGTATAGGAAAAGGAGGTGTGACAAGAACAATATCTACAGTAAAAGCTAAACAAACAAAAGTTTCAGATGATGAAGAGTGGAGTTGATAAGAAGAAGAAGAGAATGAATCTGAGAGGGAAAAGGACAAGTTTTCCATATTTGGCAAAAGGAAGATTTTAAAAAGTAGATTTTTGAAAGACTTAGGTGAACCAGAGATGGTGCGATTGGTAGACTCTTTAGCTGCTCAAGTTTAGAAGGACATGGTCCTTCAGATTGAAGGTAGACTAGCCAGAAATGAACTAATTGAGTTTATGTCTAATGTTGTTGTTAAGGATGGAGTTGTTAGCAGCTTGGTAAGGGGAGTCCCCATGTGATTTGATGAAAAGAAACTGGGGGAGATTCTGGATATACCATCTGAAGGGTTTGATGATTATACTAGACAAAGGTGGCCATGTATGGACTCCCTCCCTAATGCCCTTGAAATTTCCAAGAGGTTATGTGATTAAGAGGATGTGAATGAAGTCAGTGCTATGCAGAAAAGTGAGATTAGGCCTGAGCATAAAGTTTTATTTGAGTTTGTTAACAAATGCTTATTATCTAGACAAGAGAGAAGACACACTGCTAACTACACGGATCTGGTTCTTATGGAGTGCCTTAAGAGAGGAAAGCAAATCAACCGGCATGCCCTCATTGTCAAATAGTTAGACAGGGTCATAAATGGCTCCAAAGCTCATGCTACTACATATGACTTCATACTGACTGCAGTTCTGGACAGGCTAAATGTGCCATTGAAGAAGTGGGAAATGGCCTCGAGCAAGGAACACTTTGGCATCAAAACTCTTCTTGCTTGTGACTATCTAGTCAATTCCATCCCTGTTGAACCTGGTTCATCTCTTAAGACACCCATCAACAATAAAGTTAGGAAACTGGTTTAGGAATATGGAGCTAAGGATGCTGAAATTGCTAGGCTCAAGGCTCGTATGGTTGAATTGGAAACTGAGAGGGGTGGTCTTAGAACTGAACTTTCCAAAGAAAAGGAGAAGAATGAAGGAATTCTTCAGAACGTGTTTAATCTTCTCCAAACTCAACCCTCCATTCCTCCAAGCCTTAGGACTTCTAGTACTTGTCTCCTGAACTTGTTTTTAGTTCCCCCCCCCCCCAGTGACCCAGATTACAGATGTTTTTATCTTTTTGTTTTTTCTCATGGTTGGATGTTTTTCTTTCTTTTTGTCGTTTGTTTGTGGAAACATATCTCTATCAATGACAACTGTTGTTTTTTCTTGTTTAATGATCATTATGCTCTTGATAGTAAATATGTGAGGTTGATTATCGGTTAAGGGTCAAATATATCATTGTACTATTAAAAATAGGCCATATTTATCCTCCGTTTGAATTTTTTATCAAATATGTCCCACCGTTATACATTAGGGCCATATATATATCCCTCAGCCGTTAAAAAGCCCTTCCATATTTTTTAGTAGCACGTGGCATCTTATGATTGGACCAGACGACCCGCCCCATTCCTTTAATTTAACCCGCCCCGACACAATTGTTAAATTATGACCCAGTTTGCCTATGCTCTTCAACTGGTCCTTGAAGTCTTCCTCATATGAGCACCATGAACACCACCATAACAACTTCTTGAACTCATCTGTTCTCTATTTTTTGCACCAGTTTGCTTCAATGTGTTTAACACAATATCTATGATTTGACATCCTGAAGTTTTCCCTCCCGGGTTGGTGTGTGTCCTGACTTCATTTCCGTCACCTATCTGTTTGCAAAAATGCCCCAAAGAAACTTGAGAGACCAAGAAAACCCAACACCCACTCTGAGAAGATCTCCTCTGTTTACTACCGCTGCTACTGGGATTTCTGATAACAAAGTCCACAAAAATCAGATTGAAGTCCCAAAAAACTCACAAAAATCCAGTACTGGCTGCGAAGGTCGCCAAGGTTGAGCAATGTAAATCTGCAGAATAATGATGTAAATAACATAGAGAGAAGGGTTACACGTAGTTCTACCCGAGATCCACCTGTCAGTAAAGTTTTAGGCTATGCTTCCGCTGACAATTCAGTTGAAAAAAGAAAAGGTGAGTAAAAGAATGGGCCAAAGATCCCTATACATGCTCAAGAGACTAGTAAAGAAAGTTTTGTTGGCCCATCATCTGAAGTTGCGGTTTGTGGAAAGGATGATAATGGCACGGTAAAGAAAAGGAATGGGTCCGGGCGGTTTTAATTAAAGGAATGGGGCGGGTCGTCTGGTCCAATCATAAGATACCACGTGATACTAAAAAATATAGAAGGGTGTTTTAACGGCTGAGGGATATATATGTCCCTAAAGTATAACAGTGGGGACATATTTGATAAAAAATTCAAACGGAGGATAAATATGACCTATTTTTAATAGTAAAAGAATATATTTGACCCTTAGCCGTTTGATTATTGATGATAACATCATGTTTGTACTTGCAGTTTCCCCAGTGGCCATGAGTAGTTATTAAAATCTGGAATTCATATTGTGTATGCAACTTTTCAATGATGCCAAAAGGGAAAAGAAATTGTGCTTGTTAAATTCTAAAATGAGTGATGTTTATAACCTAATTTACTTAGTCATTAATGGTAAGTAACTTTTTTAAGTTTAGTGTTAATAGTTATGCTAAGTTCTTATTGGTTCCAATGCACAGAGTTTGTCATCATCAAAAAGGGAGAATTTGTTGGCCCAAGAACAGGTGAAGTTATGAAGAATGACAAATGAACTCAATTATGGACTAGTCCATCATGTGAAGCACAGTCATGATCAACCTACATACATTGCATGTGAAGGAGATAAACCCCATTGATCAAGCAACAATATCTCCTGATCTGATCGAAAAGGTTGCATATTCTATAAGGGGAGAAAGTCTCCTTATGAGAAGAGAATACAATCCGGATAAAAGTTAGTGTTGGATTTTGAGATGTTCAAGGACTCAACTTCAATGGAAGATCAGCAATTGAGTCCCAATCAAACTCTAATTACTAACTCATCAAATAATAGTGATTGTTCTCCCTTACAGGTGTTGCACATGCTAAATTGAGAGCAAAAGAGCAATGCGATTTTACAAGCAGTTTATGTGAGATTTGAGTGTGCACTCCAAAAGCTACTTGAACAAGATAGAAAAACCAATTCCATTGTATCTTTCTTTTACTCTAGTTCAATTGTAGTAGGTGATTTATATTTTTACATTTCAGCTTTCATAGAAGCAATTGCATTAGGTACTTAGAGTTTTCAAGTTAGAATTAACTAAAGTTGTCGCAACGGTTGAGGCTATGTGCTACAATGGTATTAGGGTTAATCCTTAGATTTACAAAGAGTTTTGTAAATGTTATTTTGACTCAGTGATTTTAGTGAACGTTTGGGAAAATCCTACTGAGTAGTAGGTCGTGATTCTTTCACCTTTTGAGCTAGGTGCTTTTCACGTAAAAATCTATGTATTCTTTAGTTTATGTACTTATTATTCCGCAAACAGTAGTGTTAGTACATTTAGAAGAACCAGATTCTTCTAGAGCGAAAATTAGGTACCACACAAATCACTCCTCCCCTCTTGTGTGGTATTAACGTTTAGAACATTAACAATTCATACGTAACTTTTTCTCAACTGTTTACCATATATCCCATTTATATTAGAAAAACTAACTCGTTTCCTCAATTTTGAGAACTCATCTTTGTATGTTATGGTATTAATAAAACTATACACCGCACATCAATAATAATAAGATGGAATTTTTTGGTATCTGACATTGAACCAATTGTGAGGGGAGAAACTAATATATTTTGGTATATAACGTATATGAAATCGATATAGATAACTTTGTTATCATAAGCAATTGTTTAGTTATTAAGCGGAGACATTCAATAAATTATTTTGCTAAATCAACTATAATATAAACTAACTTATCAAAATGAACTATCTTGAATAAAAATTCTGGAACTCTAAATCAAATTATTGAGCAAGTTATCTCGCAACACCATGTTGAGGGCTAATAATAATCGCACATATAACCATCTCATAGATGCTCTTATGTTGTATACATGGCAGGTGAATGTGGCCATATTCACCTTTGATAATTTTAGTATTCATAGGATTCAGTCCAAATTTTAGTTGGTATATTAATTAATGAGAACAAGTAACATAAGAGAATTCGTAAAGAACTTTCTAGTTCTTCAAGATTTATCCACGTAAATTATCTTTTATATTTGAATATCATACTTAAATTAACATGGCTAAATCGATTGTGGTGACTGAATATATTATCAATATTAATAACGTTCAGATTTACACCATGACGTGTGTAATTATCAATAAACTCCAAGTTTATTATGATATGAGTCTTTATATCAATAAAAATTCACTTTATTGTGGTATAATTTTATTTGTGTAGTACAAATTGGAGAATAAAGTGGGTAACTTTTTACATACATATTACCCGCTACAAGTTGTAGTAATAAAAGATATTAAATCTTTCCTTTATTTATAGCCTCAATATAATCAATCATTTTCGCGTATACTTTAAAAACTGAATTAGTTTCTTTGAGACTTACTACAACACAATACCTTATTGGTAATCAATTGTGTTTCTCCCAAATAGTAATAATTAGCTCTTCCAGAGCTCTTAATTAATTTGGTACTACCACATATTCATCAACATCCATATGGTGAATATTTTTTTTAAGGAGAAAGTTATACCATTATGGTTATGGTCAAAATTATACACAAGCTATGTTTCTTGCATTGTTGTTGTTCTATAATAATCACATTGACAAAATATTTTGGCGTACAATAGGTACGTGACCAATGATCATTCATGCAATAATAATGACATTATTTTCTTATATCAACTCAAACCTCCTTCTAGAGGTGAGTGTGGTATATTCACTACCACTAGAACATTCATATTCTCCCAAGAATGAATATGTATTCATAAATCAGATGTTGTCACATTCACGTTATGAATGGACCATAATCATCTATATGTATTTTATAAAATTTCATGTCAAATCAATGATAAATATTACTTTCACAGAGTGAAGGATTATTTTGAGAAATCTTATTATCCTGATTATCACAATGATGACGATTATAATTTTGTCTATTGCCACGTCCATTTCCACTGACACCTTCACGATAATAATTTTATCTTCTTTCATACTAATCACATATTATTATCACATTCTCTTAAGGGAATGAGCATGAAACAATTCAATGGGACGGATTTTCACTTCTTGTGCTCACGATCATATATGACTTTGATCATGGCAAGACATGGAAATTTTACCACTTTGAGTGGTTATAATTTTTTAGTATCTCCATCAGAGTTATAATCAAAATTTATTTTCTTAGCATGTCAAGAAGTTGCATATCGATAAGATGAAGGTGGTAGAAATGAGGATGTTAAGGTGCATGTGCTGGCATACTAGGATGGATAAGATTAGGAATGATGATATACGGGAGAAGGTGTGTGGCTCCCATTGATGACAAGATGCAGGAAGCGAGGCTTAGATGGTTCAGGCATGTTTAAAGGAGAAGTCCAGATGCTCTGGTAAGGAGGTGCGAATAGCTGGTTGTTGCATGAGAAGAGGTAGAGGGCAGCCTAAGAAGTATTGGGGGGAGGTGATCAGGCAGTATATGGAGAGGCTTCAGATTACTGAGGACATGACACTTGATAGGATATGTAAAGGTCAAATATTAAGGGATAGGTTAGGAGGTAGTGGAGTCTTGCCTTATGTCATAACTTTGTGGGATTAGTATAGTAGGGATACTATTTCACTTCTGCTTTGTATCTTTCTTCTGGATTTTATGTTAGTTCCTATTTTACCTATTTTTCTTATTATTCTGTGGTGTTACTAATTTTTTCTGCTTTTATCATTTTATCCTCTTGAGCCGAGGGTCTTTTGGAAACACCTCTTTATTCCTTCGTGGTAGGGATAAGGTCTGCGTACACACTACCCTTTTCAAATTCCACTACCGGGATTTCACAGAATTATTGTTGTTCTTATTATTATTGTTGTTGTTGTTGTATTTATGATCAAACTATAGAATAAAAGGGAAAATACGGTAAAATATATACCTTAAATCCAGAATTTAATTATGAAGAAAGTTCATGGAATAATTGACAATCATCATGCTCAATCCTAAAATTTCTATTCACTTGGTTAGAGTCTAGTGTTGATAATGTGTTATAAAATAATAAAAGAAGTAAAAGAGCATTGCAATGAAAAGTTAAGAGAAAGAATTCTTATTGATTTGGGATCAATAACAATGGAATAGACCCTCTATATTTATAGAAAAAAAGTAACTTAACAACTAAGTAGAACCCCTAAAATCTTTCTAAAAATATGAGTATTCACCATAAATAAAATTTTATTTATAACAATAACAATAATATTATTTAAAGTGAAACAACGCGAGTATTAAAAATCATATGTGAATGGAGTTAGCAACAAGGGTATGCGGGGTTGTTTTGACATTTTTTATTTCCAGTATCAACAACGATATTTCATTTTCCTGAAGTATAAATTATACCACACATTTTAATATTTTTCATTTCCATTGTAAACAACGATGTTTTTTTCACCAATTGGATTTATCGATTATTTCATATTGTTAAGCAAATAATAAAGAAAGTAAGTGAACTTCTATTATCTTCAAATGGAAATCAGTGTAGAAGTCATGGGTGTTTAACATCCTTGCATTCAAACTTCAAACCTAGGGTTCGAAATTCGGACTCGCGGTGATCTGAAACTTGATTCTAAGTCGGTTAAAGTTTAAATACAATCATTTCCACGTTTGTGCACTTTGCGCCTAAGTTTTTGTGCCGGAAGTCCATATACCCATTTTTGTGTTTTAGAATTTGAAAGGGGTTTTGGCATGGTGTGGCGACATACCCCATAATGAGCGGAAAAAAGGGTCATTCGCATCTATATTCGTTTTTAATTTACATTTTAATTTGGATTTACTTTGTTGAAAAGATTATAAATGTAATCGCTTTTTCACGTAACTTTAGCATACGAGGCTAAAATAATAAAGGCAAGTGTGTTGAATCAATTGTGCTGAAATTTTTGCTGAACTTAAGCATAGTAGCTGAAGTTTTGTTCTCTATTTGCTGGAATCTTTGTTTGTAATTCCACTAGCTGAAGTTTTTTTGTTCTTAATTTATTAGTTTAGTCATTAAGCTTTTTCAAAAACTTCAGCAGAAGAGGCTGAAGTTATTTAGTTCATTTATAAAAACTTCAGCACTAAATAAGGTGAAGTTTTTTTGTCCTGGATAAGCTTTTTCAAAAACATCAGCAGAAGCTGCTAAAGTTATTTAGTTCATTTGTAAAACTTCAACACTAAAAGTTGAAGTTTTTTTGTCCTAGATTTATTACTTTTATCCTAAAGTTTTTTCAAAAACTACAGCAGAAGATGTTGAAGTTGTTTAGTTCATTTATAAAAACTTCAGCACTATATAAGCTGAAGTTTTTGCAAAGGTTTTCTAATATACTAGATAAATACTCAGATTGCCAACAGTATCTAAATCATAAATTTTGAAAATAATAAACATGAAAAGAACACAATTATTATTGTCTACTAACTTACGTACGTGAAAATATTCACAAATTATTATCTACTTACTTACGTAATTATTTATAATTTATTTCTAAATAATCTGATAAACATATTTATGGCAATCTTTTCATGAACTGAAGTTTCATGGCAGCACCAACAACAGCTGAAGAAAGAAGAAGAAGAAGAAGAAGAAGAAGAAGAAGAAGAAGAAGAAGAATAAAAGAAGAAGAAGAAGAAGAAGAAGAAGAAGAAGAAGAAGATGCAGGAGGAGGAGGAGGAAGAGAAAGGAGGCTGAAGTTATTTAAAAGGCGGATACAAGTTAAAACTTTTTAAAAAATGGGTATAAATTAAATGGGGACAATCAAATAGGGCTCCCCGTGCAATTTTAACAAAGAAAAGCCCTAGTTATAGATATTAGCATTAGATAGCGGATAAGTATATATCATAACACTAATGTGTATATCAACATGTACATCACAACTTTCTTTCCTTTCTTTGTGTATATTAACATGTATATCACAACTTTATTTTATTTCTTCGTGTATATTAAAATGTATATCATAACTTTATTTTCCTTCTTGGTATATCTAAAATATAAAATTGTAAATAGAGTTGTCTACTATAATTTATTTTTATCTTCATATTCAAGTGTATAACACAAAATAATTATATTTTTTATACATCACAATGTATAACACATTAAAAATGTGTATACCAAAATGTATATTACAATTTATTTTTATTCTTTGTGTATATTAAAATGTATATAACAATTTTATTTTTCTTTGCTTGTATATCTCGCTGTATAACACATAATTTCTTATAGATATACATAAAAATATATACAAAAAATATGTTGATATACAGGATGAGAATTCCCTAGAATAAAATCAAATCTCAAAAGAATTGGGTTGGAAAGGGGAACAGCGAACGCTAACGCGGGTCTAACTAAGAATCTCTGCAAATTCTATTTAATTGAAATACTTTTGAAGCACACAAAATTTATTTGGAAGAAAAATTCCTAAATTGAAATGGGTTTGTTGTTAATGGCGTGGAAATGGGCTATTCACTAGAGGAACCTTCCACCACTGTCTCCTTCAATTTCTCTATACGATAATCCAATATCTATTCTAGAGAAACTTACACAAATATCTTAAATAAATTTCAGTTTATTAACTTCTAGCCATTAGTTATTAGACTTATTAAAATTGGTTAATAAAAATTGAAAACCAAATAATAGGGTTCTTTTGCAAAAATCTCCTTTCATATTTTAAGTGTGATTAACAATATTAGATACAAGACAGAAGGAAATTTCATGGAAGGAATAACAAATAAGGTGATAAAATACAAAAATCTATACAATATTTCAAAAATCTAAATAAAAAGAATTTTTTCAATGGGTGTAGTTGAAATTCATTAAAAATATATGAATAAGTCAATACACAAAATTTGAGGAAGATTGGAGGTGATTTGGACAGGTTTTGTATCAAAATTTGTAATTAAATAGAGTTCAAAAAATTTATGCGGCACATTTATCTCACACACAGGTCTACATGGATATACATGTGATACATAGTTGATGCAAATATGATATATATATGTGATACACAAATGATACAGAGTGTGATATACATATCGTTTTTTTTCATGTTCAGCTTTTACTTTGAAATGTCAATTCAAAGCACCTCAAAACTTCACCAAATCATCCCAAAGCTGATATTCAAGCTCCTTAAGTTGTCTCCAATATATTCTAATAACAGTATAACACCCATTCAAAACAAAGAAAAAATTTAATTTTTTTTGCTACAAATAGCTAATTGGCTAATTTGACTAATATTAATAATATTTTATCAATTGGCCAATTTTTGTAATGAGCTACTTATAAATGGATATACCTGGTAATTTCCATTTGCTTTACCTAGGGGTGGCACTTTGAGCTCAAACTCATCTAACCTGCCCAACCCATCTAGAGATTAATGTGTTGAGGTACAAACATTTTAGCTCATGGGCCAATTTAGGCCGAGCCCAAGTTAACCAATTATTTTTTATAGGAGAAAACCTCACTTTATACCTATTAATACTAAACTATTTACCCTTTAATACCCAAACCCAAACTATTTACTACTCCTACTCGTGGGACTTAAACTATTTACCGGTGACTCTACCTACGCTTATCGTGCTGGGAAGGTAGACACTGGAAAGACTACAGCAAGCACGCATGCACTAAGCACGCCTACTGTATCTTTTTAGTGTTTTAGTCGATGTGAACTTCGAACAATCCCTTTTTATCTAAATAAATCTTATTTACCCAGTTACAATGAAATAGAAGTGGAAGAAACCTGGTAAGCAGAATAACACAAAATATGAAATGGGGAAGGAAGTCTGCACGAGAGGGTTGGGGCTTAGAGCTATAAATGGAGTTCCATTCTTCCTCTTTTTTCTTCTTCTTCTTCTCTAAACCCATTAGTTTTCTAGAGTTAACACTCTGACTTCCTTTCCATTTCTATTATAGGTTTCAATTCTAAAATAATTTTCTAGTATTGTAGTATTCTGGGGTTCGTCATCAATGGCAATTTACACTTGTTGCTCAGTAATACCTTCTTCTTTCTCTTCATCTAAACTTGTTTTTGGAGATTTATTGTGCGCAAATTCAAATCCACTATTGAAGGACCTTGAAACTCATAACTTTGTTTGTTTGAGTTTTTAATTATTTTGATCCGATGTTATATGGGTTTGTTTGGAAAGTTGATTGGAGGTTGCAGCTGAAGTATTAGTCAATTTGATGGAGATTATGTAGTAAATTTTAGAAGTTTGGGTTGAAATATAGTTGAACAAGAGAAGAAGAGGAATTTGTATTGTATATTCAAATAGTATACAAATATTCCATTTTGATATACAATTCATTCCAACTATATACCCTTTTAGTATAGCTATATACTATATTGGTATCATATGCTAGTTGAATCATTTTTTTTGTATTAGTAGCATTTATTAGTACAATATTTAACTTTATTTTAACAATAGTAATATAGTTCAATATCTTGAAATACTTTATTATATTAATATGTGGTACACTATTTTTTTATTTTTCTCTTTATGCATGTGTGTTATATCATAGTAGTATAGTCATTTAGTTGTCAAAAATTAACCAGTAAAATTATATACCATGTTGGTATAGTTATATGTCTTATTAGTATCATATGGTAGTTTGAACATTTTTTTGGTTGTTTTGGCAGTATTTTTAAGTGAATTATATTCTAAAATTGTTTATATGAACGTGATTTACGATGCTGGAAAATTTTTGTGCTGATAGATATAGATTATGTGTATTATGTAATAGTTTTTATAATTATAGGCAATTGTTGGAACGACCCATATAACTATATACCCTGTTAGTATATGGAATGAGCAAGTTACTTTGCGAAAATTTAGCTTGCAATGCGAGCATGTAATTTTCTCATACTTTTATTGTATCTTTTAATATTTTGGTACAGTAGTATAACCACTGATAGTTGTAGTAATATTCTAGAGCAATCATATACTCTGTTGGTATACATGTATACCATATTGGTATCATGTGGTACTAGAAGTCTTTTTTTTTCTACTTATATTTTTATTGCATTTTCCAATATTTTATTATCATTTCTATTCTAACTAGTATATATGGAGATTTAGTGGTCGTAGATTATACTGTCTTGCTCCATCACTGGTTGGTGTTACTGCTAATGGTAGAGTATGTACTAATATTTGTATGGAAGGAGATCAAGGTTTGCATGACAATCACGTGGAATTAAAAAGGGAACAAAAAATAAAGAAAAAAATTAAAAATAAAAAAATAAAGAAGGATTCAAATTTGAATGTGAAATAAGTTATGGTAAAAATAACACCAATACGATTTGGGCAAAGTAAATGAATAAAAGAGAAAAAAATAAAAAAATAGGAAGAAAATGAGAAAAAAGAAAAGGAGAAAAGAAAAAAAAAGAAAAGAAAAGAACAGAAGCACAAAATAAAAAAGAATTGGAGAATAAAGAAAAAATTCCCCATAAAAACTATTACGATAGGAAATTAATTAGTTTATGGGTAGAAAATAAACGGGTAGATAAGTGTAAATAGTGGGTAATTGTGTAACTGTGTCAGAACTCCTTTTATAGCTCATTCCGACCCATTTAACAGCCCAAATACAAGCTATAAAACACACCCAAAATAAATGATCTCAACCCAAACTATCTAGAAATTTACTTAATTGCCTCAATTTTTTTATTTATTTTTTGTATTTTTAATTTTCTGTTCTTTTATTTTTCTACATCACCCCCCCCCCCCCCCACAACTCCCAAATTTTTTTTACTTTTTCTCTCGATTTTCTATTTTTTAATTTTACTGTGCCACCCTTCCACCCTATCCCCAGAGAAGCAAACCCCCTTTTTTTTGTATTTTTATTTTTATTTTTCTACACCCTTCCTTTACCCCTACTCCTTGTCCCCTACCCCATACTCCCAAAATAAAATTTTATTTTTTTGTATTTTTTTTTTTATTTTTTTTCCTGCACCACCACCTACCTAACCCCTTGACTCTCCTTGCAAACCCCCTCAAAAAAAATTTTAAAAACGTTTTCTTGTAATTTTAAGTTTTTATTTTATGTATTTTTCTGCCCCACCTACGCACTCCAATCCCCACTCCACCCGTAATATATTTTTAAACTTACATATTTTAAGTTAAAAGTTTGCGTTTATGCAAGATGTGTATGATTCTAAAACATGGGTCAAGTTGGATGGGTTGGGTTATGACCCACTATTTAGCCCATCTTAACCCAAGTATACTTTAGGCTGAGTTGGGCAATAACTCATTTATTGACCTAACCTATCTTAACCCACCCAAATTCAGTCCAACCCGCTCATTTACCACCCCTAGTTTTACCCATCACACTCACCACTGGGCAGACTCAAAATCGTTGAAAAAAGTCATCATCACGAAATTATCTATTATTGTCACCTAATCCCCGAAAAAAGCCTAACTGATGCTGGATGATGGGTTGCTGAGTGATTTGTTTGAGAGAGGTCAGTTGGTTGATGGTCTTTTTTTTCTTGCGTCTACTAATATTAACTTTCGTTTTACTTGATCCAGACTATAATGGTGCAGTATAACTTTAAGAAGATCATGGGGAAAGAGAAAAGACATATCAGAAGAGACTAAATAAGGAACTATGTTATGAAACAATAAAAGAAGAAGAAGAATATTGTAGATAAAAGTAGGGAGAGAGAATTCTAATTAATTTGGAATAAATTATAATGAAATAGAACCATTTATTTATAGGGAGAGAGTGACTTAGCCACCAAGTAATAAACCCTAGAATCTCTCTAAATATAGACATTCACCATAAATAAAATTTTATTTATAACACTCCCCCTGAATGTTTATTCAACATATAATATGTTTCGTTAAAACCTTAACTAAAATAAAACCCAATAAGAAAATTTAGAAAAGGAAAAGGATTACACATATATAATAATACGCCTTTTGGTTGCCTCGTTAAAAACCTTGCATGAAAATCCAGTGTAACCAAATCTTGTAAGGGAAAAAGAGTGCAACGCGCATTAACCCCCCTAATGAGAGCATCAATTTACATCCTTGGGCCCCCGCATCTCAATCTTGTGCACTAGCTTATTGAAGGTTGACGAAGGCAAAGATATGGTGAATAAATTCGCCATATTAACTCCAATGAATATGTTGCGCCTTGAAAATCCTCGCTATCACGTTATCATGCTTATAGTTATAGCAAGATACCTTTGTGCACAAATTGCACTTAGAATGTGGTCATTCGTGATCAAAAACTTCTCCAAGAACTACATATGCTATCATCATTTTAAATCGTTCATGGATTGCCATATAAGTATAGTCAATAGGCCACATAAATAGAGTTTAGATTTATATCAAGTTTTCATGTCATGCCAGACATATATACATAAAGGTGATATGACACACCATTGACTTTATACTTTTAAGTGTTTGAACTCCATGTCCAAAACTACTTGTCTTTCATATGAAACCAATACTACTTGAATTGTGTCTCTTTCATTTGGCCAATATTTTTGTGTCTATATTCAATAGACTTAAGATCCTCATCTATCTTAGCGTTATGATAGATGTCGTCGACAAACATTCTATATCGGTTCCAATATTTTTTTCATCAAGACATAACATAGAGATCTTTTCATTCATATATTCAGGTGCCTATATCTATCATGAGATTTTATGAAATGTTATGTCACGTGATCTTCTAGATCACTTGCCTCCTTATTATGATCATTTTTATCATTTGCTCATCTTTTTCATCAAGAAGTTCAATGTACCATAGACTTTGTTTTTCTAGGACTTAATAGGAGCATTTGTAATGAGAATATAGTTACTTTCTTTGGGTCAGTAAATACGTCTGTCATACTTTGCAATATATTGCAAATGTTTTATCTTTTTATGAACTTCAAGTTCATATTATCTTATTCGAGGATCTAAATGTACAAATGATAATTCATTCAACGTAACTTTGTTCTCAGATGTTTATCATGTCTCCTCCTCGTGTTAGAAAAACTAACTTGTTTCCTCAACTTTGAGAATTCGTATTTGTGCATTATGCTGTTAATAAAAATATATACTGCACATCAATAATAATGTCAAGACCCAAAATCCACTAAAGGTCGTGGTGGTGTTGGACACCGGTGTCAGGCAAGCCAATTGAAAAACTTAATAAAATTCTTGATTTAATAATTTAGAAAATACTTCTTTTATACGATTAAAACAATACTCAATATATTCCTCTGAATGAATAATGAAGTATTTAAACAACTTTTAACTCTAAATAAGCCCGAATACATCCCAAAACTAGGTGTCATAAGTACATGAGCAATTTCTAAGAATAAAATAAAAAGAAAACAAATAAAGTACAACAGCTGTCCGGAATACAATTGGACAGAAAAGTAAGTAGGATCCCGAGAGAGATTATACTAGTTGTCAGTCTCCTCGAGGAAATACAGCTAACCTAGTCTCCGTGTCAATCTCTAGCCATGTATAAACCTGTGCAACAAAAATGTACAGAAGTGTAGTATGAGTACGAAAACAAAGCGTACTCAATGAGTATCCCGTCTAATCTCGAAGAAGTAGAGACGAGATGGTCAATTTCGACACTTACTAGTGGTCCAATAATGATGTCAATAATACAATAAATCGTAAATTTCTATAAGCATGATTTTAATCTAATAGAAGGAAACGAGAAAACATTAATTCATTTATAGGAAATTTTCAAAAAAATTTCTTTGCATTAGTAATCCAAATAATTTCAAGCCATGAAGAGGCAATAACAACTTAATAAGTTCAAGGCAACAATACCAGCATGCACAAATAACTACCGTGGGACGTACGATCCGATCCAACATAAAACTAAAATATGCACTGGCGAGGGTCAAACGGCTCGAACCATAGATGCATCTATTACCCCGCTCGCGAATCATCCATGCGACGCAGTCAAATATAAATAAACAATACCCGGATCACGAATCATCCATGCGATGCAGGTACACATAGCATGCATTCAAAAAGTCAATCAAGACTTTATTAGGAAAAATAATTACACAAAGAAATAGCAATTCTCTTTAACGGTCAAGAAAATGATGTTTAATCCTTTGAAATTTATTTATTGTTTTGATGTGATTTAAGCAATTCAAGCGGTTAATAAGTTTACAAATATTCCAAGTATAATATGATTTTGGGTCCTAGACTACCCGGACTTAAACATAATAGTAACTACGCACGGACTCTCATCACCTCGTGCGGACGTAGCCCCCACAAATATGAGCATATAACCAATTAATTCACCAATGGGGAAATTTCCCTCTTACAAGGTTAGAAAGGGGACTCACCTTGCTCCGAAGTTCCATAACCGGTATTCGACGCCCTTTCGAAGACTCAAATCAATGCAAAACAAATGCTCCAAAACTAGCCAATAATTATATAAACCCAATAATATTTGTCCAATCACTCATCATAGTCTAATTTATAACAATTCCTAACCCCGAACGAAAAGTCGACAAAATTTCCATCGGGCCCACATGCCCGAATTAGAAAATTTTTCGAAGAAAGTTGTTCTCTACTACCTAAAAATCAATAATATATGATTTCTAGTTTATTTCATAACAAATTTCAAGGTTAAATCTTAGTTTTATTAAAACCCTAGGTCTAGTTATAACCCTTTAATTTTACCTAGTTTTTGGTGTTTAATCTACCTAATAAATATGTATTTAAACAAAGGATGGATGAAAATAACTTACCTCACAATACTATGTTGAAATCCCCTCTTTGGAAGCTCTCAAATCACCCAAGTGTAGAGTAGAAATGAAATAAATGCCCTATGTCCCGTTTTTAAAAGCTCTAACCAGTCATCTGATGTTGCATCTGTGACACCAGGCTCGCAAATACGAGGTCGCAATTGCGAAAAAAGTTTCACAAATGCGAACTGAGCCCTAGCCTGCCTCGATTGCAAATGCGATACATGGGTCGCAAACGCGGACCCTGCTGGGTTCGCAAATGAGAACACTGTCCAGCCCGACCATATAACAAATGCGAAGAATTTCTTGTAATTATGATGGCCATCTTGAAATTGCAAAACCTGCAACAGAAGCGAAAAAATACCAGCAAAACTGCTGTGTTTTCTTACCTCTGTACACTCACACAAGTCCTACAACAATGTGCAAACTTGCTCAAGCAATCAAATTGCCTAATTAACACCTAAAACCACGGATTTAACACCAAAATGCATAAACTCCTCAAGAACACCCAAATTCCTATCTTTTTAACCAAACGCCCGAATCACGTCAAATCAATCCTGTTTCTCACCAAATTTCACGTAAAAATTCATTACTCGGGCTAGGGACCTCGAAATTCGATTCCGGGCATACGCCCAGGTCCCATATTTTTCCACGGACTTTCCGGGACTGTGAAATCACGATTCTGGATCTATTTTCCCAAAAAGTTGACCAAAGTCAAACTTGGTCCTTTAAGAGAATCTTTAAGAAACAATTGGACATATTTCACTCAAAATGCTTCCAACTCCCGAACCAACCGTCACCGCAAGTCGTAAATTAGCTAATGCAAGTACGGGATGTTTTATTTAGGGGAACGGGGTTCTAAAAGGCAAAACGATCGGTTGGGTCATTACATTCTCTCCCACTTAAACATACCTTCATCATCGAGCATGCTGAGAACCACACTGAAGTAGTCTGAAATCACTATTTAACACCTCATGGACCTTACCGTGCTATCAAAACTTAGTTGAGCACATTGGCTCAATCAACTTTGAAGATATTCCCTTTTTATTCAAGAAAATAAGCGGAGAGCCCAATTCTAACATCTGAAATTCTCTGCCAGGCCTGCTTCCAATATATGAACAGCGTATCAATAACTACACCCAACACCGAAACATGAATGCATACCTTAGCTGAATTCACAACTTGCACCACTTTACTCACAGAACGACAATAACATCCTCTGATCAAATTAATCAAAATTCCACGAATCTGATGCCCTCATTGCACCTCATGACTTATATAGGTCTTTCTATAATTCTTACAATACCGCCATGATGGAAAAGATGTGTAGAAACTCATAACCGGCTGCTGAATCAATAATCATTGGGTCTATAGCCCTGACAAGAACTATCAACCTATTCCGAGCCAAATAATGGTCTTAGCTCCTTAGTATACTTCATATAATCATATTGCACTAATCCTAAATTCGATGATCTCGCCTCACCCAGTATGAACTGCTCAGGCAATAAGCCATCCCGACATGACCAAAATCCTCATATGATGCTACAATATGCCAATAGGCTACCGTATCAAATGCGATACAATGGAAAACGAATTCTGGAAGGAACTATTCATCTCACGCACTACCATGGACTTTCCTTAGAAAATGGGAAACAAAGCATATAAAAAATAGAATATAGAAAACTATACTCACATCACACTGTTTCGGCGAAACGTGGTACAAATAACATACCCATGGTAGCGTGCCATCCGGTCCACACTTAGAATTCACATAAGGAGATATACATCGAGCTAAATTTCTCATTACAACAAAATACCGAGTATCTGTCACAAGCACGCTAAGTGCAAATATCATCCCCGAGGGAACATATAGCGCTATAAGCTACAAAACTCAAGCACAAGTGAGGTGCGACATACAATCTGAATCTCAAGAGCCTTTTTTCTCATATAACATCATTTCTATGCAAACCCTCAACACATAAGCAATTTCTCAAGCCGCCTCACAACTCACACGGTGCAATGTATCACTGCATAAAATATCTGACATCGAAATAACACCCTGACTACTCCTTTTATAAGGAGCGCATTACTGAAATGAACACGTATAACCTGACATAGAGCCCATATTCATATTTGAATCCATCCACTGACCTCAAGCCATTCTGATCATCACTAAACTAGGGTGATTACCTTCCAAAGGTCCATAATAACTCCTCTTTCGCTCATAACATATAGGAACATCCATCATATTTGGAGAAATCATCCGCAATCCACCACCCAATAGACTGAGTGCTCCAGGCAACTATTCTTAAGTCAAAGATATTAACACAACCTTTATACTTGGTTTAAGTGTTTAAACAATCAAGTGACTACCTGCCAATACTTATATAATCTTCCTGTGGGATGCACTCCCATCACCTACCATAATAATTAACCGGGTCGTACCCCTGAACTATTGGTCGCACTATCGCTGAGAAGTGACCAAGAATCATTAACTAGGATGCAAAGCCTTGTTCATAAAACACCAATCTCAGGGGACACTGAGGACAATACCAACTTACTTCAAACATCGAAACTCCTTTCCTGCTCATCCGAGTTCGTGGCATCCTTGTCAACACCGAACCGCAACCTTGATTCTCACTTTCAAATTCGATACCACTCACTGCACCTAACACGCCAACATACGATAGATCACGCTTTTCATCATAGCTTCGGAACAACTATTAGGCTAACACTTCATCATATAAAAGCTTTTCACTTAACTCGCTTCAGGAGAACCATAGCAACACACAAGTGAATTCTCATAGTCGGGGAAATATGTAAATCTCTAAGTAGTGGTCTACCCCACCATGACCTTTCCTGGATCCGCCTCCACATAACATGCCACAATAGTAAAATACTTCCTGAATAAAACTAACTATGGTAGCCGACAAGCCTTGCACGTCGCAATTCACTTGCATAACTTGATCACGCTGAAAGAACTAATCATTACCCGCAACATGCCAATTCGACTATGGCTAACTAATCCCTCTTCTTCCAATTTGTCCTTGATTGCTATAAAAACAATGATAAACCCATTCAACACTTAACACTCGCCATCTGCACTCATCCTGAGTCACCATGAATCACGAAACCATGTTGTCTCAAATCCCATGAACTATTTCGTACCTCCCAATTGCTACATCGCAAGATAAAATATCATATAATATTCCGTGCCTCTTCTCATAGGCTGCTATCAAGCTTGATTCTTAACTCTACCCATAGGCTCCAAATGATTAGGCACCACACTTTACCCCTTTGAATCCATTAGGACCGTCGTTGAGAGCCACCCGCTCTGACTTGGCCTCGAATATAATCAACTTCATGAATCTTCTAGCACATGAATACCCAAACACCTGGAAGAATCACTTCCCTTGAAACCTATACAAGGCATAAATCCTGAATCTTTCCCTAAGTCAGAACATAAGGCAATAAGGCCAACCATATCACCCTTTAACGATTCCTTTGCTCAAATCACCACTTATGTTATTTTCCCATTGCTAAAATAACTTAACTATACGCCAATAACCCGAAACCTCACAAGAAGATAACTATACAACCCAATAGTAGGTGGTGGAATTCTCTCACTTGGCTTGAAGCCATTTATTACACAACTCTGGAATTCACCAGGATTCTTAATCTCTTATTGACACAAACTTGTGCAATCAATCGCCTAAATTCTCAAAATCTTTTTGTAAAACCCCTTTTTATATTCTGAATCATCAAACACATTTGCACAACCGATCTCTTTGCTGTATAACCAATAGAACCTTTTCACAGAAGCTTCGCCAACCATGCGACTGCTCACCTGCTCACAGGAATAACCTACCTGTAAAAATCATTCTCCGACATCGTCCAACACTACTACACGGGGTACAATCACTACGACATCAATAAACCATCCGGAGCCCGAGTTCACTCTTCAGCTGCACAAGTCTAGTCAGCGCTCGTGGATATCAATTATCGATGGGGCAACATTGTTCTAATTCAATGTTATATTGCATCCTTCTTCATTCAAGCAGCTCCTTCCCATTATATTGAATCTCCTGCCACATAATAGCCCATACTTCAAATTAATTCGTACTCCCCAATCACCAATCACTAATATTCTCAAATCGATCTAAACTCTCCTTAAGGCACGTAGTCATCCCACCACCAATCCCCTATGCAGCTCCATCGCTCTCCCACTTTGGGAAACTCACTTCTTTAATCAACTACTCGACTTGCGCTTATTATACATGCCCTTCTAGAAGTTTTAAACACCTCCTGACACTTCCCACATGTTTCTTTCCTTATACTTTGCTGCTCAATTGTTGCCTTAAATAAATCCATCTTTGTAGAACTTGAACCCATGAATCGCTACAAACCTTAAACCATTCCGAAGATCATGTTTCTCGAGCAGTCAATCCTACGGACACCGATTCAATCCTGCATCACCTCACCCCGCGATATCTAACAGCCGTTTCTTCAATACTGACCCCTAATATCCTACTCCAGAGGCAAATTGTAGAAGATCATAACAACGGCGAACTTAATACCTTCAATAAGGACAACAACACCTCATCATAGAAGAAAACTCCACCACATTTGAAAATACCAAGTATCGTTTGCCCATCAATCCAAACCTGAACATTTTTAGCCTGATTGCCTTTCCCCTACCGGGAATAAAACACTGAATCTCTAAATCATGCATTGAGTAAACCTCCCTTCAAGTCATTCACTACCCCGACACGTAGGCAAATATCCTACCATCATAATAATACTGCGGAACAATTGTTCATAAGCATCATGGAAACTTGTGACTAACCTTAAATCTCTCAGAAGTACCGCTACTGAGTCGAAACAAAAGAATATCCTTCCACGAGGCAATGATGATAGCTCAATAACCCCGCAGGGAGAAGCACACGCACCACATTCGTAGTGCTATTACAATTCTTCAATTCTCGATTTATAACAAGCGCTTCGCGTCGCATAAGATTGAGTAGGAAAGAAACAAAGAAATAAACCTCATAGGAATCAAATCGCACGATAAGGAATCAAGAAGGGAAGTACTCCTAACAGCCCTGTAGCCTCCCGAAGATAAGTACAGACGTCTCCGTACCAATCTGCAAGACTCTACTACACTTGCTCATGACTCGTGAGACCAAAGGGAACCTAGGGCTATGATACCATATGGTCACGACCCAAAATCCACTAAGGGTCGTGGTGGCACCGGACACCGCTGTCAGGCCAGCCAACTGAAAAACTTAATTAAATTCTAGTTTTAATAATTTAGAAAATACTTCTTTTATACGATTAAAATAATACTCAGTATATTCATCCGACTGAATAATGAAGTATTTAAACAGCTTTTAAAATTTTGAATAAACCCAAATACATCCCAGAACCATGTGTCATAAGTACATGAGCAAATCTAAGAATAAAATAAAAAGAAAATAAATAAAGTATAACAGCTCTCCGGAATACAATTGGACAGAAAACTAAGTAGGATCCCGAGAGAGACTATACTATTTGTGGGTCGCCTCAAGGAAATACAGCTAACCTAGTCTCCGTGTCAATCTCTAGCCATGTATAAACCTGTGCAACAAAAATGCACAGAAGTGTAGTATGAGTACGAAAATAAAGTGTACTCAATGAGTATCCCGTCTAATCTCGAAGAAGTAGAGACAAGATGGTCAACTTCGACACTTACTAGTGGTCCAATAATGATGTCAATAATACATTAAATCGTGAATTTCTATAAGCATGATTTTAATCAAATAGAAGGAAATGAGAAAAAAATTAATTCATTTACAGGAAATTTTCAAAAAATATTTCTTTCCATTAGTAATCCAAATAATTTCAAGCCATGAAGATGCAATAACAACTTTAATAAGTTCAAGGCAACAATACCAGCATGCGCAAATAACCACTGTGGGACGTACGGCCCGATCTAACATAAAAGTAAAATGTGCACTGCCGTGGGTCGAACGGCTCGAACCATAGATGCATTTATTACCCCGCTCGCGAATCATCCATGTGATGCGGTCAAATATAAATAAACAACACCTCGCTCGCGAATCATTCATGCGACGCAGGCACACATAGAAGTATGCATTCAAACAGTCAATCAAGACTTTGTCAGGAAAAATAATTACCCAAAGAAATAGCAATTCTCTTTAACGGTCAAGAAAATGATGTTTAATCCTTTTGAAATTCATTTATTATTTTGATGTGATTTAAGTAATTCAAGCGGTCAATAATTTTACAAATATTCCATGTATAACATAATTTTGGGTCCTAGATTACTTGTACTTAAACATAATAGTAGCTACGCACGGACTCTCGTCACCTCGCCCTCAGAAATAGGAGCACATAACCAATTAATTTTCACCTATGGGGATATTTCCCTCTTACAAGGATAGAAAGGAGATTCACCTCACTCCGAAGTTCCATAACCGGCAATCGACGCCCTTTCGAAGACACAAATCGATGCAAAAAAAATCTCCAAAACTAGCCAGTAATTATATAAACCCATTAATATATGTTCAATTACTCATTATAGTCTAATTTATAAAAATTCCTAACCCCGAATGAAAATTCGACAAAATTTCCCTCGGGCCCACGTGCTCGGATTCTAAAATTTTTTGAAGAAAGTTGTTCTCTACTGCCTAAGGATAAATAATATATGGTTTCTAGTTCATTTCATAACAAATTTCGTAATTAAATCTTAGTTTTATTAAAACCCTAGATCTAGCTTTAACCCTTTGATTTTACCTAGTTTTTGGTGTTTAATCTACCTAATATACATGTATTTAAACAAAGGATGAATGGAAATAACTTACCTCACAATGTATGTTGAAATCCCCTCTTTGAAAGCTCTCAAATCGCCCAAGTATAGAGTAGAAATGAATTAAATGCCCTAAGTCCCGTTTTTAAAAGCTCTGACCAGTCCTCTGATGTCGCATTTGTGATACTAGGCTCGCAAATACGAGGTCGCAATTGCGACAAAACGTTCGCAAATGCGAAATGAGCCCTAGCTTGCCTCGATCGCAAATGCGATGCATGGGTCGCAAATGCAGACCCTGCTGGGTTCGCAAATGCAAAGAAATGGTTCGCAAATGCGAACATTGTCCAGCCAGGCCAATATCGCAATTGCGAAGAATTTCTCGCAATTGCGAAACCTGCAACAGAAGCAAAATAATACCAGCAAAACTGTTGTGTTTTCTTACCTCCAACGATGCCTGAATGTCACCCGAGCCCTCGAGGCTCCACTCCGTATACTCACGCAAGTCCTACAACAATGTGCAAACTTGCTCAAGTAATGAAATCGCCTAATTAACACCTAAAATCACGGATTTAATACCAAAATGCATGAAATCCTCAAGAACACCCAAATTTCTATCTTTTCAACCGAATGTCCGAATCGCGTCAAATCAGTCTCGTTTCTCGCTAAATTTCACAGACAAGACTACAATATTATACCAACTTGTACCGGGCTCCGAAACTAACATAGGGTCCCGATATCAATGTGATAAAGCATTTTTCCTCTTTATTAAACTCTTAGGATTTCAATTTAATGATTTTCAATAAAAATTCATTACTCGGGCTAGGGACCTCGGAATTCGATTCCCGCATACGACCAGGTCCATATTTTCTCACGGACCTTTCGGGACTGTCAAATCACGAGTCAGGTCCATTTTTCCAAAAAATTGACCGAAGTCAAACTTGGTCTTTTAAGAGAATCTTTAAGAAATAATTAGACATAGTTCGCTCAAAACTCTTTCAACTCCCGAGCTAACCGTCCCCGCAAATTGTAAATTAGCTAAAGCAAGTAAGGAAGGTTTTATTTAGGGTAGCGGGGTTCTAAAAGGCAAAACGACTGGTCGGGTCGTTACAAATAATAAGATGGAATTATTTGATCCTCAACCCTGAATCACTTGTGAGGGGAGAATGTAATATACTTTCGTATATAACTTATATCAAACTGATATAGATAACTATGTTCTCATAAGCAATAGTTTAGCTATTAAGTGGAGGCACCCATTAAATTATTTTGCTAAGCCAGCTGTGATGTAAACCAACTTATCAAGATGAACCATCTTGAGCAGAAAATCTGGCAATTATGCTCTAAATCAAATTATTGAGCAAGTTACTTCGTAAATACCAGGTTGCAGGTTAATAAATAATCGCACATGTAACCATCTCATAGATGCATCTTATGTGGTATACATAGCAGGTGAATGTGCTCATATTTACCTTTTATATTTCCAGCATTCATTGGATTCAATCTCCGTTTTAGTTGGTATATTAATTAATAAGAATAAGCAACATAAGAGAATTAGTAAAGAACTTTCAAGTTCTTAAATATTTACCCGTATTAACTCTCTTTTATTTTCACATCATACTTAAATAGATATGGCTGAATCAATTATGCCAACTGAATAAATTATCAATATTGATAAACTTCAGGTTTACACATGACATGTGCAATTATCAATAAACTCCAAGTTTATTATGATATGAGATTTTATATGAATAAACATCCATTTTAGTATGGTATTCTTTTATTTGTGTAATACAAACTAGAGAATAAAGCGGGTAGTTTTTCACATATATTATATCCCGTTACAAGTTGTAATAACAGAAGATACTAAATCTTTCCTTGTTTATAGTCTCAATATAATCAACCGTTTTCGCGTATACTTTGAAAACTGAATAATGTTCTTTGAAACTTACTACAACATAATACCTTATTGGTAATCAATTGTGTTTCTCCAAAATAGTAATAATTGGCTCTTCCATAGCTCTCAATTAATTTGATACTACCACATATTCATCAACATCCATATGGTGGATATCTCTTTTAAGGAGAAGGTTATACCCTTATGGTTATGGTCAAAATAATACGCAAGATATGTTTCCTGAATTATTGTTGTCATTTAATAATTACATTGCCAAAAAATTTGGCGTACAATAGGTACGTGTCCAATGACTATTCATGATATAATAATGGCATTATTTTCTTATATCATCTCAAACCTCCTTCTAGAGGTGAGTGTGGTATATTCACTACTACTAACATGTTCATATTCTTCCAAGAATGAATACGTATTCATAAATCACATGTTGTCACATTCAAATCATGAATGGACCATAATCATCTATATGTGCTTTACAAAATCTGATGTCAAATCGATGACAAATATTACTTTCACATAGTGAAGGATTATTTTGAGAATCCTTATTATTCTAATTATCACAATGATGACGATTATAATTTCGTCTATTGTTACGTACACATCCATTGATACTTTCACAGTAATAATTTTGTCTTCTTTCAGACTTATCACGTATTGCTATCACATCCTCTTAAAGGAATGGGATGGAGCAAATTCAATGGGACGAATTTTCACTTCTTGTGTTCACGATCATACATGACTTTGATCATGGCAAGACATAGCAATTCTACCACTCCTAGTGGCTATAATTTCTTACTAACTCCGTTAGAGTTATAATCAATTTTTTTCTTTGCTTGTATTTAAAATTAAATTATTGAATAAAAATACGATAAAATATATACCTTAAATTCAGAATTTAATCATGAAAAAAGTTCATGGAATAATTGACAATCATTATGCTCAATCCCAAAGCTTCTACCCAGTTGGTTAGAGTCTCATGTTGATGATGTATTATGAAACAATAAAAGAAGAAGAACAATATTATAGAGAAAATAGGGAGAGAGGATTCTTATTGATTTTGCATGAATTATAATGAAATAGAACACTCTATTTATAGGGAGAGAGTGACTTAATCACCAAATAATAAACCCTAGAAGCTCTCTAATTATAGACATTCACCATAAATAAATTTCTATTTATAACAAACTAGGCTTTTTTAGAATATGGTTATATAATACTAATTCTTTGTCAAACCTAAAAGAAGGCTAAAAGTTACCAATTCTCTTTATGTGTTGTCATACCATGCCAAACCTTTACGGGCCGAAAAGACCATGGAGCTCAAATAATTGTATAGTTAGAACTTGTAAAAATAGTACGGTATAACCATTTTTTGGATTGGTCCTTCAAAAATAGCCAGTATTTACCAAGTTAATAAAAATAGCCACTATTTTACTGCAACAGAGACTGGTTCAGTGTAATATACTGGAGTTCGATGCACCTATGTATGGACTCCACCATATTATGCTGGACCGGTATACTTTGCTGGCTCTAGTATAATATACTGGAGACTAGAGCACCAGTGCTCCAAACTCCAGTATATTATGCTGGACCGGTATACTTGCTGGAACTCCAGTATATTATGCTGGAGTTCTAGTATATTTATTCTGGAACTTCATCATATTATGCTGGAGATCCAGCATACTTATCTTGGAACTCCAGTATATTATATTGTAGTTCAAGTATACTTATGCTGGAACTCCAGCATAATATATTGACGTATTTTTGGAGGTTTGAATAATACTTTTGCTCAGATTTATCTTTACATGAAAAGTGGCTAAATTTCGATTATTTTTGAAACTGGACTATTTTTGAATGACCAGTTGTAAATCAGGCTATTTTTTAGTTTCTCCCTTAGAACTTCGACAGGGCCCAAAGATCATGGAGCCCAAGCAACTACTCCTATATGGTTTGCGGGCATTTGCATCTATACCCACTTTTTGTGTCACGTTTTAACTTGTATCTGTTTTGCAAAAAAAATTGCAAGCATACCCGTTTTTTTCGCATAACTTCTACGTGGCTGAAGTAGCAAAGACAATCACGCAAAACTTTAGCATTCTAGTAGCTGGACATGAAGTTCAGCTCTAGAGCAGAATTTTTTGTTTTATAACTGGCGAAGTTTAGCTCTAAAATTGAAGTTTTTATTTTTGTAACTGGCGAAGTTTTCTTGGTTTATACAATTTCTGATCTGAATAAAGCTATTCTTACTCAATGTAATACAGGGTCAAGGTTTGTTCATTTCTCTATTCAATTTACTTTCAATAATGTTGTAGAATTATTTAAAATCTTGCCCATACGTTTGAGCTCATATCATTAAGTGAAATTGTATTATCTTCTGTATCCAACTGTTGACAGATGAGATTTTTCACTACTTTTATATCATTGTGGGACGGCAAATATAATGTTTAATTTTCTTCATATGTTGATAGTTCTGTAAATATTAGTACAATAATGCTACTAGAATATATACGACGATGACTCCTGAGGAATTGAGTGAAGCCACAGATGGAGAGATATTGTTATATCAACGTTAAATTCCGAAGAGATATAGAGATCATTAGGAGAAGGATGAGACTTAAGTTGTTTAAAAAGTGGGTACAAGTTAAAAAATTTTATAAAATAGATATAGGTTAAATAGGAGCGACCAAATAAAACCCCCCGTGTAATTTTTATTATGGTTAGCTGGATTTGGAAGATTTCATACAATAATATTCATTTATTACGAACAGACAAAAGTATTATTGTCACTAATTTTAAAAACTAAGTTTACACTAATGTCCAAAAAAAGTAGATCGCTCACTCTCGTGATCAATGCTTTAGTTTCGTGCTTTTTCCCCCCTTTCACAATAATAGAATTGATTAGGAATGAAAGATGTTTGAAAGAAGGTAAATATGGTCCTCGTAGAGGCAGAATGCGAGAAGTAAGATTCAAATCATTCGAGCATATTCAGAGGAAGAGTACTGATGCACCGGTAAGAAGGTGTGTGTGCTTGACCGTGGTGGGCACGAGAAGAGGTAGAGGGAGACCTAAGAAGTATTGGGGAGAGGTGATCAGGCAGGTCATGGCGCGACTTAGGATTACTGAGGATATGACCTTGACAGGGAATTGTGGAGGTCGAGCATTAATGTTGTAGGTTTGGAGAAGTTGTCAATATCTCTACAACGCACTAGAGTGAGACTACTGATTAGGCAGTTAGCAGTTAGTCTTAGGATGCTACTGATCAGCTATTGATGCAAGGTTTTATCTGTTCGATATTAGCATACCTTCCATCTTTTCGTATTTCTAATATTTCTTATATTGCTGTTATTGTGTTATTTTATGTTATATTATTTTATATCACTTTATTATGAGTCTATTAATACTATTAATACATCGTCTCTTGTTACTTTCTTGAGCCAAGAGTCTCTTATAAACAATATCTCTGCCCCTTAAAGTAAGGGTAAAATCTACGTATATATTATTTTTTCCAAATTTCACTTATGAAATTATATTGAAGTATTATTATTATTTCATAATAATAGAATCAGTTGATGAACGATTGAGAATTTGACTTTTATTTGATTATCTTGCCGAGAAATACATAATTTTTACCTCTTGTATACTTGGTTGTGTGATAAGTAAAATCACTTATTGCTGAAAAAAGTGTTAAAACATAACTCATAATGATTACAAAGTCTTTTCTTTACAACTTCAGTCGTTCCTGTCTAAAATAAATAATTGTTTAAATATTTTTGTACAGATTAAAAAATGTACATTTTAACATTAATCAGTAATAAAATTGTTTATATTAATTTTTATTATCTTACATAACTCTTATAACATATATTCTAATACTATTTAATCTAAAAATAATATAGAAAAAATAATTAGTCCAATCTTAAAATCTGAAAAATTACTTATTTTAGACCATTTAAAAAGATTGAAAAATTACTTATTTTGAACCGAGGAGTATTATTTTAGACATATACTAAAGTAAATTTGATTAATCAAGGCTGCTCTATATCTGATTATGGTTATCTTTAGCAGCTTTATCAAGGCAGAATATTTTATTTCTAATTCTCGGCGAAAAGTAGAGAATGAATATTGTTGTTCTTCCCCTAACATTAGGCAGTGCCGTATTATTTAGGCCTTATGCAACTAGAGAACATAATCCATTTTTTACCAAATATTTTTGCCATTTGAGTCATATATTATGTTGAACTGGTCAAATTTAAAGTGGTTAGTAACCAAATCAACCACTTTAAGCCAATATAGACAAAGATATTGCAAGCCATCTCATGTTCATTTCTAAACTAAAAATAGTAAATTAAAGATATTAGGCTCTGAAACAGTTAATTAGTTTTTTAAGGATACTCGTGATGTTACAAGCCATATAAGTAATTTACATGTAAGATATAAAATTTTCAATAACGCTTATAGTTAGGGGAGTCTGTGATTCGATTTGGACGGTTATTTTGTGTCATGTTAATTTTTCGGTTATTCTATTGTGTATAATCAATATTAGACATTTTGAAACCGTCCCAATCATACAGGTTATTCTTCGGTACGTTTCAGTTAATTTTTGTTATTTTTTTAGATGTCATGTAATAATCATTAGTAGAAGTAGAATGAAATACCATACGTACTTTAATTTATAGGACTTAACACAACTCTCTTAATATTTTTACATTTTAAAGGGTGATGAATTAAATAATTATGAAAAATGGCTAGAGTATAGATCTATCCACTACTGGAAAGTGCACGATTAGCCACTAATAACACATGTATTTACTTTAAGTCACTGCTTAAAATGTCTTCAGCCTCTAGCCATTCTGCTCATGTCCTCAGGACTTCAGGACTACAAGTTCTTAACTTTTGAAATTAACCTTAGGATTTCATGACTACATATCCTTAACTTTTGAACTTAAATTCTCGACTACATGTCCTAGCTTTTGAACTTGTAACTGTAAGTTCAGAAGTGTCCTTAACTTTTGAGCTTGTTAGTCTAAGTTCAGGACCTATTGTCCTTAATTTTTGGGCTTCTTAACCTAAGTTCAGGACCTATTATCCTTAACTTTTGAACTTGTTAGTCTATGTTCAGGACTTCAAGAACTAATGTCATTAACTTTTGAACTTGTAACTGTAAGTTCAGAAGTGTCCTTAACTTTTGAGCTTGTTATCTAAGTTCGGGACCTATTGTCCTTAATTTTTGGGCTTCTTAACCTAAGTTCAGGACCTATTATCCTTAACTTTTGAACTTGTTAGTCTACGTTCAGGACTTCAAGAACTAATGTCATTAACTTTTGAACTTGTAACTGTAAGTTCCGGACCTATTATCTTAACTTTTGAGCTTGTTAGTTTAAGTTCAGGACCAAGTGTCCTTAACTTTTGAACTTGTAATTCTAAGTTCAGGACCAAGTGTCCTTAACTTTTGAACTTAAAAATCGAAGTTTATAATCAAGTATCCTTAAATTTTGAACATGTAACTGTAAGTTCATGATTCATAACGTAGCCGAAAACCAAATGCTATTTATATCTTTTCACAAAAAAAAAAAAATTACAATTTATGAGACTTGTTGGTCAGAGTATGAGTTAAAAATGAAATCCATGGAAGAATGTGACAGAAACAATTGAGATTGCTGCAGTCAAGTCTTTCCATTGCAAAATGAAGCTTAACCTTTGATGATTTGAGAAGGAAATCTGATGTATCCGTCAGTCAAACATATGAGAAAGAGTCTAGTTGCATAGTTCTTCTCCTGAAAGAGATAGAAGAAAGAGTAAAACAATTTTTTTATATTAATTTTAATAAACTAGTAGTTACTATTGCTAAGCATTAAAATGTTAGATAAAAAGTAAATACCACTTTAAAAAGTAGTTATCCCACATAATTTTTACTCAACTACTTTATAATAACGTAAAAGATTAAACAAATAAATATAAAGAAGATATACGTCACTCGAGTGAAAAGATATTAACCAAGCTGGGACTGAAACTCAAAAAATAAAGTCTACAGAAGATTGAATATTTAAAAATAAATTTAAATCATACGAAACAAATATAATCAATACATTGTAGTTGCTACTCATAATTACTACAATAACTTGTGTCTTGTTAGTGAATATGCAAGAAATAATTTAGTTTCAATAGATGTAACATAGTAGGCTTGGGAATTATGATTTTGAGTTTATTACTTTTTGGCTTGTAATTATTTTCATAATTCCTAGCCACAAGGAAAATTTAATGTATTATTCTTTTTAAATTTAATATATAAATATATTGTTGGTTAGTTTCATTGTATAAATAGTAATAAATAGCCCTAATTCCATATGTATTAAGAGTAGAATATGTATTGTATATATATGACTTATTGTAGCATTGTCAATTAATTAATCAATAATATATTTTTCTTGTGCTCTCTCACATGGTGTTAGAGCATCACTGATAGGAGATCGTTGTGTGTCATTCCAACGGCATCCGAGAAGAAAGAACTCGGTCACCGAGCAATTTTTTGGTAACCTACGTAACTGATTGCATCAAAGTCATTAAACCACCACAAGGTTCCCAAGAGAGATCCGACCAAACCCCAAAAGAGTTCACCGGAAAATATCCACCCATACGCCGTCACGCGCCTGTTCGGATTCTGCTTCTGGCGCCGCGTCTTTCACACACGCCGACGCGTGTGACCTCTTCCGGTAAGATTTTGAAAATAATTCTTTAGGAAAGTTTGCTCTCCTCATTTTTTCGAGCCTACCTATCAAGTTAACATTAGATTTCGATGACTTTTTTTATTTTCCGGCGAGCTATAATATTTTCGGTGAACAGTAATAGTGAACCAGTTATTTCCAAACAATTTTCTGACTTTTTCCGCCGTGAATATTATGATGTCTTCTTAGACTCACAATTCATTGGATCGAATGCATTAAATCTAATCCAGATGATTTCTTTACTAGATTATATTGAGTTCCTTTAGTACAAAGCACGTAAATAGACATCTTCAAGATTAGCCTCAGTTGTTCCAACAAATAGTAGCATGAATTGTGTCTCCTAATATTCACCTTCTGAGTCTTGGGTCATTGATTCAGGTGCATATGATCATATTTCCGGTAACAAATCTCTTTTCACTAGTATCTCATATTCTCAATCTCTTCCAACAGCCACAATTTTCAATGGTTCTCAAGCCATGGCAACTGCAATAGGTCAAGCATCTACACTTCCTACTTTACCTTTTGACTCGATTCTTTATGTTTCTGGTAGTCATTTTAATCTCATAACCGTTAGTCGCTTAGCCAAATCACTTAAGTTTGTTGTTTTATTTCTTGATGATCTTGTTTTTATACACGAACGCAATAGAGAGCGGATAATTGGTACCAAACGTGAATCAGATGGACTTTATTACCTTATCATTGCAAAATCACATAGACTCGCATCTAGTCTTAATAACTTCTTTCATTATTGATTCACCAGATTTATTACATAAATGGTTAGGACATTTCAATTTGTAAAAACATTAAAAAATGGTACTTGGCTTATTTCACTTGTCCACTCTAGAGTGTGAGTCGTGTCAACACGGTAAGCATACCCGCTCCCATTTCCTGCGGCGTCTTGATAATCGAGCAGAGTCACCTTTTTCGTTAGTACATTAAGATATTTGGGGTCCTAGTCGGATTAGTTCTACCTTGGGATTCCGCTACTTTGTTAGCTTCATTGATGATTATTCCAGGTGCACTTGGATATTTTTGATGAAAAATAGATCTGAGTTGTTTTCTATTTTCTAGACCTTCTACGTTGAAATTCAAAATCAATATTTATCCGTACATTTCATAATGATAATGCCCTAGAGTATTTGTCTTCCCCATTTCAGCAGTTTATGAAATCCCCATGGGATTATTCATCAAACATCTTGTACATACACATCCAAACAAAATGAGGTAGCTGAAAGAAAGAATAGACATCTTATTGAAACTGATCGTACCCTACTCATAGAATCTTATGTTCCGCTGCGTTTTTGGGGGGGATGCAATTATTGTATCTTGTTATCTTATTATCATATGCCGTCTTCAGCTATCCAAAATCAAGTTCTATTCTCTGTCAGGTTTCCCCACTTATCTTTATTCTCTCTTACACTCTGTGTCTTTGGAGTACGTGCTTTGTTCATGACCTTACTCTAGGAAAAGATAAGTTAGATTCTCGTGCTTTTAAGTGCATATTTCTAGGTTACTCAAGAACGCAAGAGGGAAATTGATGTTATTCTCCTTACCTTCAGCGATTTCTTATGTTTGCTGATGTTACCTTCTTTGAAACCCAATCATACTTCACAGGTCCAGTTAATCACTTAGATATTTATGAGGTGCTACCTATTTCTTCTTTTGGAGATTCAGTCCCTATCTCCCATTCATCTTCCTCCATAGCTCCATCGCCTACAGTTTCAGTTACAACACCACCACCTATAGCTCCAGTATCACCACCAAGTCCAATGCCACCACCTAGTTCAGTTCCACCAACTATAGCTCCAATGCCACCATCTAGTCTAATTCCACCAACCATAGCTCCAGTGCCACCACTTAGTCCAGCTCAACCTTCTACAGCTCCACCACTCCTGACTTATCATCATCGTCCACCCCCAGCATCAGGTCTAGCTGATTCACGTCCTGCAGCTGACTCTGCTAATACCGCAAACTTGTCTCCTCGTAATCAACCGATTGCACTACGAAAAAGTATACGATCCACACTTGCATGACTCATAGTGAAGCTGATCACTCTGTATTTTATCAATATTCTGCTTCAAATATCTGTATTTATCTAGTCGTTTATGTTGACGATATTGTTATTACCGGTAATGATCAGGATAGTATTAGTAAATTGAAGCAACATCCCTTTTAGAACTTTCAGACTAAGGATCTGAGCAAATTAAAGTATTTTCTGAGTATTGAGGTCGCTCAGTCTAGCTCAGGTATTGTGATCTCACAACAGAAGTATGTCTTAGATATTTTTTATGAGACAGGAATGACCGGTTGTAGACCTGCTGGCACTCCGATTGATCCAATAAACTTTTGCCATGAAGGGGGAGCCTCTTAGTGATCCTGTAAGATATAGGCAGTTAGTTGGTAAATTAAACTATCTCACAATGACTACACCTAACATTTTCTTTCCTATGAGTGTTCTGAGTCATTTTATGGATTCTCCCTGTGATAGTCATTAGGATGCAGTTGTCCGCATTCTTCGGTATATAAAATCAGCTCCAGACAAATGTTTATTTTTTGAGGATCGAGGTCATGAGCAGATCGTTGGATACTCAGATGCTGATGGACAGGATCACCTTCTGATAAATGTTCTACATCTGAATATTGTATCTTAGTAGGAGAAAATTTGGTATGTTGAAAGAGCAAGAAACAGAATATGTTTGCTCGGTCTAGTGCAGAAGCAGAATATTGAGCAATGGCTATGGCCATATGTAAGCTAATTTGGATCAAACAGTTGCTCAAAGAGTTGAAATTTGGTGACATTAGTCAGATGAGACTTGTGTGTAATAATAAAGTTTCTCTCCATATTGCGTCAAATCTAGTGTTCCATGAGATAACTAAACACATCGAGATTGACTATCACTTTGTTAGAGAAAAGATATTCTCAAGAGATATTGCTACAAAATTTGTGAAGTCGAATGATCAATTTGCTGATATTTTCACCAAGTCCCTCACTGATCCTCGTATTAGTTATATATGTAACAAGCTCGGTGCATATGATTTATATGCACCAGCTTGAGGGGGAGTATTTGTTTCATTGTATAAATAGTAGTAAATAACCCTAATCCCATATGTATTAGGAGTAAGACATGTATTGTATATATATGGCTCATTATAGCATTGTCAATTAATTTATAATATATTTTCTCCCGCACTTTCTCATATTGTTCACATGTAAATTTATTCGGTATAGATTGATATTTTTTGATTAATTTTCATAAAATAAGAAACCTATTTTAACTATCGATACGGTTATAAATTTATCTAGAAACCTATGGTTTTATTAAAAGAAATTTAAAAATCGGTTTGGTACAATATGATTCGATTGTTTTAATCAGTTTTTAAATGTCCATTGACACCCCTACTTATAGTATAGTCAAAATCATTATTAGCCGTATTCCTAGAGTATATGGTTAGTTTTCATTAGGACGCCCTAATTTTATGCTATGAGTAAGTACAATCAATATAGCCGAAAGTACAAGAACTACCAAAATTCAGGCTCAAATTTCTTTTTCATAACGTGGAATTGACCGGTGGCTAAAGTTGTAATGGCTAGAAAGGGACATCTAACCAATCTGATGCATAATATATTTGATTTCTTAGCAATAAAATATCCGCAATTATGACCACTTCAGTTCAATGGGTCAAATGAGTTACGTGCTATACTCCAAATAACTTATGGAAACAAGAAACATGAACGAGGCAAAGTAATATAATGAAAAGACAAATACATCAAACAAACAGAAATGTAAAGGTGCATTTATTGATACATCTTTCAACTAACTTTTTGTAGAAGGGGTTATGCGTTGTAGTTGTGGATGATTCAAACCAACTTAAATAAAGCTACATCAATAATTTACATAGCTGATTCCTACGTGCTTAAAATTAATTTTTTGAATGATATTATTTTTTTTGGTAATTAATGAATTTTATTATCAAGTAATATTTATATACTGATTCTTTCTATAGCCTATTCCGGATATAAGCCCCAAACTAAGCTATTTTTTCTGTATCTTTATTCCTCCTAAAATAACTTTCTACACATTTCAATGAACAATAGGATAGTAATTTAATTCTAGTAAACTTCCCTTCAATTGTTGTTTCACATACCCTCTACGGTGCAGATCGTGTGCTAGTAGCCTTGTAATTGTTTCAACATTTCTTTGTGTTGCCTGAAAAACTCTTGCATTCCTCTTTTTCCATATATAGTATATGCTCCCAGCTAGCATCATCATGTATATATCAACATTTACACTTCTTCCATGACAGTGTTGCTCAGTCCATTTTAGTTCATGCTCCTATGTTATCACCTGTTTATAGATCCTCAGCCATTCCAGCATAGCAGTCCACATTTTTGTAGAGAATAAACATACAAAAAAGAGATGATCAATAGTTTCTGCTTCTGTGTTGCATATTGGACAAGTATCATCTTCTACAAAACCCTATATTCTCAACATGTCTCTTGTTTGAAGTCTCCTATGAGCAGCCAGAAACATAATGAATATCTACTTAGGTAGTCTACTGTTGTTACAAATGAGCCTTCTCCATGAAACTTAGCTAAATTCTCCTCTCTGTTTCAGATACATAGTTTTGATAGGAAATATTTCCAGTCTTAGCACATCTTTCTCTGTATACCCAGCTTCTTCAAAGTATATCTTGGCTTTAAAATTCTTCCGAATCACCCAAGATGCTTGTTTTGGCTCATCTCTCCACCCTGGATTATATTTCTTATAGTAAACATGGACCCATTGCACCCATATTTTGTCCTTCTTGCATAAATTCCAGAATAGCTTGTATATGTCAACTTTATTCCATAAGCCTATGTCCATCAAATTCAATCCGCTTGCTGTTTTTGGCCAACATTATCTGTCTTAGGCTATGGGTGCTTTCGTTGTAACCTCAACACTTCTTGTCCATAGAAACCTTCTACACATACTTTCAATCAAATGGATTAGTTTCTTGGGAAATAATAATATCTGAGACCAATACACTTGGATGAAAAATAACACACTCTTAATAAGTTGGACTCTTCCTGTATAGGATAGAAATTTAGTAGTCCAAGATTGAATTCTTCATATCATTTTATCAAAGAGTGGTTGACATTACAGTAATGACATCCTTTTAATACTCAAAGGTACCCCCGGATATCTCACTGGAAGGATACTCTTAGAGAACCCCAACATTTGTAGAATTTCCAGTTGGATATCATCTCTGACTCCTCCAAAATAGATTGAACTTTTTTTCAGTGTTAGCCACTAATCTTGATGCTTGTGAAAACTCTTGGAAACATTGATACAATAGCTTTACTGATATAGTATCACCTCGATAGAATAATAACAAATCATCAGCAAAGCTTAGTTGAATCATGTTCATCTTGGCACACTTAGGGTGAAAGTTAAAATTTGAATTCCTCTTTAATGCCTTAAGCAGTCTAGTAAAATACTCTATATCCAATTCAAATAGATATGGAGATAAAAGAACACCTTTACTCAATCCTTTTTTAGTTTTGAAAGGTACTGAATGATGCCTATCTATAATGATGGAACACACATCTCATAATCTAATTCTCAAACTTCCTTGGCATTTACATATTCCTCGGTACTTGCTACATATAATTCTATTCAATAAAGTCGTAGGCTTTCTTCATATCCACTTTCAACATGCATTTAGGTGATATATCTTTCCTATCATATCCTTTAACAAGCTGGTAGCTCATTATTACGTTATCATTAATTGATATTCCTGGGAAAAATGTAGGTCGCCTTTTATTTACTATGTCATCCATTATATCTTGCAATCTATTAGTTAACACCTTCGAGATGACTTTATAGATGAGAGTGCAACAAGAAATTGATCTGAAATTAGTAACTTTAGATAGATTTGGTACCTTAGGAACCAGGGTGACTGTTGTACAATTGATAGGCTGGTAAAAATTATCTTTTAAGAAAAACTCTAGTACTGCTTCAGTTATCTTATCCCCAACCACATGCCATGCTTTCTTGGAGAAGAGTGCATTAAATCCATCGCATCCAGGTGCTTTGCTATCACTGATCCCCATTAGAGCACTGTGTATTTCTTCCTTAGATACTATTGTTGTCAACTGCTGCTGCTGTTGTCTGTTTATCAGTGGACCTTCTCTCATGATCACTGTATTAATAATAGGAAGTCTTTCAGCTACCGATCCCAGTAGTTGTATATAGAGCTCAATTACTTCCTCTTCAATCTCTTGCTTTGTCTGTATTACTTCCCCATTGCTTCTTGTTAAGTTCTTAATCTCGTTCTGAGAATATCTACTCTTCATGCTTGCATAGAAGTAGGTAGTGTTATCATATCCTAGCTTTAGCCATTTTACTCTCGACTTTTGTTTCATGATACTTTCCTCTACCCTCAGTAATTTCTCCAATTGCATCTTTAATTCCTTTTATGAAATAACCACGTTCTCAGGTTGTCTAGGACTTCTCATTTGTTCCTATATTTTACATAGTTGCTTCCTACCGTCTGCAATCATATCTCCTAAAATGTTGTACTCTTTAGTATTCAATTCTTTCATAGCTTGTTTCACCCTTTTCAATCTATTCCATACATCTTTTATTACATTATCTTCATTACTCCCTTTCCATGCTCCTTTAACAATTTTTAGAAAATCTTTATATTCAGCTAGATGATTCAAAAACTTGAAAGGTTTGGGGACTATTTCTTCCTTTTCTATAAGTGTAACACTCAAATGTGAGTGATCAGAACATCCCGGATCCATTACCCACACCTCTAGATAAGACATTTTTAGCATCCACTTTAATTAACCAACGCTCTATCTATCCTCATTTCAACCAAACCAGTATCATCTATAAAGCTATTAAAGTCTCTCACCTCTATGTCTTAGACATGATTACCAATTGGTCTATCATCCCCAGATCTTATGGAATTATAATCACCTATGATAAATCATGGTCTTTGTTGTCTATTGTTAATATCTACTAAGTCTCTCCATATGTGTCTCATATCATCCAGTGTATGCAAGCCATTGATTGCAGTAAATTCAAACCTCATATTCATGCTTTTGATGTAAACTGCAGCATTAATAAACTGAGAAGACATACCCAACCCCAGGCATTCTATCTTCCATTGATGTTGTGCTCATAGTTAGCTAGCGAGTCCCACCCTGTAGTGATTTTTCTTATTATTTGATCAGACTTCTGCTCCTTTATTTTGTGTTCAAGTATTGCTATGATATTTAGTTTATTACTTCTTAACCTCTTTCTGTCTAGGAATCTTATTCAGACCCCTAATGTTCTATGTTACCAGCTTCATACATGTATGAATAAAGCATGTGAATACCCTTCAACCCCTGTTGTACCACTATTCCTACTCAAACTTTCACCTAATTACCTTGGATTTATTAGCTGCAAACCAGATTCTGCCAGTATATTGAACCCATTAATGATGTTGATTGAATTCTCTCCTGCTTTTTCCTTGCTTCGAGCTATTGATTTCCCAGTGGATTTTATCCAATTCCGCTCTTCCTCTCCTCTAGCTATCCTTGCAGGTGAGTTAGCAGGTTTGTTGGTTTCCTTATCACCCATTGTTACTTGACTTCTCTTTGCAGGTGCTACATCATTCTGCTCCACCTTGTCACTATTTCTATCTTTAGGTTGTCATTCCTGTTTTTTATTTTGCTGCTTATGTTTAGGCTTCTGCATAGGTTTCCCATCTTTACCACATCTGTATCCAACTTGCATAAAAACTTGACATAATTTCGCAATCCAGTCATAAGCTACTCTTTAGACAAATTCTCTTCTAGTTGGATCTGTTACCTTAATGGCCTTAGGAAGCTCTTTCGTTACATCTATCTCAATTAACACTCTAGCATAGGTGATTCGATCCAATTGAGTAGTACAAGCATCTGCATATAATGGAAGCCCTAAACTACTGCTTATCCTGCTTAAATACTTAGTTTCCCAACAATTTAATTGAAGGTTAGGAAATTTTACCTATACAAGTACAGTTTGCAGAACATCCTTACTAAAATCAAAGTTTTTTTACCAAGCCTTCATGATTATTGGATTAGTACCCAGTATATGTGGCCCTGAATACAATACTTTATCTCTATTTTATATAGATTAAACCTTACTACAAGATATTCCTCATTGTGATAGTAGACCTTTGGCTTAGTTGTAAATTTCATGCCGACGCAACAAATCGTTCCATAGCTCCTATTGTTGGAGTTGTTCCAACAACATAAAGGATCAAAGCTTGCTTCCATTTTCTTGTCTCTTCCTCTACTTCTTCCTTGCATAATTCAACAATTACTTCTCCATTTTTGATGGTCGGTGCAATTAACTTAGGTCCATGCCTTTTGCTACCAATTTGTTCCCCACAAACAAATTAGCCCACTTCTTCTGTCCTACCTTTGTGTTCTCATATGCTAATGGGCTCTTACTCTTATCAGTTTCCTTTTATCCTCAATTTTTCTACTATTACCAATAATTTCTTCGGATTACTCGTAGTCAATCCATCTTTCTCTACACTAGTATTACCATTTGCTTTTTGATTACCAGCATGTGTTCCTAAATTATTTGCATGCATAATAATTTTTCCTAAGCTAGGTCTTCCGATTTGCAGTTGATTACCAGAAATTACCTTTGTATTCACAATCATCGGTACATGACTCATTGCATGTGGCGTTTTCAGACCTTCCTTTGTGGCTGATAATAGCGGCCACTGTTCCATTGAAATTCTCGTTACATATGTGAATTCTAAACTCTGCGTTCCAGTAATTTGTGAGCTACTAGTTCCCGTATAGTTTCCTAGCTGAATCGTCGTCGCATTTTCCTCGATTCCCCCCCTCCCTCCCCCACATTGTTGTTCAGCTCATGTTAGTAAGAGCATGCTATCATGCACCGAGAGAGAGAAAATTTGAATGATATAATTGTTCTGATAGTATTAGCTAGTTGATGAGATTGTAACAAGATCTTCTATATTTCATGCATGCACACATTTTGCCAGTGTGTGTATATATATAACATGATAAGATATATTTATAAGCTTATGTATGTGTGCACTTTATATTTCAGCATATAAGTAAAAATGGGCATTTTTTGTGGTAATTAAAGAAATTTTATTATCAAACATACCACAAACATAAAAAAGAAAGAGCTGCGAGAAAGCCGCAATGTCTTACCTGCCTAATTATCATCTCTGAAACAAATGGCGTGGAGTGGCCAGTTTTTAAGATGCTATTTAGTATTTGGCCAGCAATTTCAATGCTAAGCATATATAGCCACTACTTTGTTATAATTAATATGAAAAGATGTTTTTACCCTTTCTTTATCTCTTTTGATTTCAACCCTTTTTCATTATCAAAATCTCAAAATCCTTGCTTCTCTCCAGCACTTAAGCTCTCGTTTATTCTCTAAAAAATTGGATACTCAAAATCAATTGGGTGTTCAAAATATATGTTGGAAAACACCTTAGTGAGTTGATTCTACAGATTTGGACCATTTGTGATCTAATTTGCTATAGTTTGTCGAAAATTTGCGAAGTCCGATTTTGGAGAAGACGATCACATGTGCTTTATTGATTTCGTTAAAATTGAATCAAATTAACTATTGGGATGTGTTTGTACTACTATTGGAAAGTAGTATTCCTTACTCAAATTTGTTTTAAGACCATTAAGCAATAAATAAAATAAATGGCACTAGAGTAAATAAGGAGAATGTTTAGCCCTCTGTTGAATGAGGTGGATGAATCCTTCTGTCAATGATTAATTATAGATAAATACCAGAATATTGGGACCCTTATCGGATCTGATGAAAATGTATGGAATAATAGACAATCAAATCTTTTTAGAAAGGTAATGTTTGTACTCTATCTAGAGAGAAAATCTACTTATGAAAGAATGTTCTTATCCGAGAATATTATATGCCTATCACTTGATCTCTCTTTCTATTTACAAGGGATATACCCCTAATTAACCCTAAAAGTACAAATATAGAGAATATTTAATGGCATATTCCCTTAAAATCATATTACTAAACTAGCCATTATTGTTTTTTCTGACACTTGATCTTGGCCATGATCAACTACTCGACGGTGAATTCTATTGGTTACAAGTTGACCTCGGCCAAATTAACTAAGACTGTCCAACTAGAGTATAGCCAGAAGAAGATTTTTTTTTTGTATTGAAAGTGTCTTCATATAGCAATCCATCGCCTCAATGATAAGACTTAGAGTAAACGAACAATTCAAACTCCTTATAGAAGGCAGTTCAGTTTGATAACTTGATAAGCTGTATAGACAGAACAAAACCACTCTTTCAAAGGTGGAATCAATTTCAACCAATTCTTCCTAGCCTAACAGTCTATTTGTGGAGGTAAATAATTCAAAAAGTCTCCTTACCAGACCGAACATCCTGTCATCGCTTTCTGATACAAGGAAGTTGGACTAGTTATTAGACCAACTATCTCACGCTCTCTCTCTCTATCAAACCCAGCCAAAGGAGCACATCTAGTTGAAAGACTCTCATTCTTATTTAGAATGGGAAGATCTTCAGTTCATAAAAAGTTAAGCTTAAGAGCTTTATCCAAAAGTAATGAGAAGAGACTTTTAGAAAATCCCCATGCCTTCTCCGGAGACAGAGATACTGCTACCTCCGAGTCTAACAATCTAGTCTTCTAGACTTTTCGCTTTTAGAATTCTCTTTCTCTCTGATCCTTCATCCGTCCTTTATCCTATCCGATTCGATTTAGCTTTCTTTTAGTTGCTATATCTTTATTTTGAAGAAAGGTGCTGAAATATAGTCGGTGAATCTCACGTCTAACCGAAAAGTCCTTTCTTCTTCCAACTTTTCGATCTTCCCATTCATTCCCTGTGTGCCCTTCTTCCCCAATTCTTCTCATTCTACCCACGTATTCTCTATAATAATTTGTAAATCTAGATTGGATAATTGTTCTCGGATAGCACCCACGCCAGTAGAGATTTCTCGATTGTGAAATATATCAAAACCTTTTTTCACTCCCATGCCGCCACACAGGGGGAACATGGGGACGTAAAAAAGGAGTCCTGTCAACTTGTTCCGACCTACTTTTAGTAATACCGTTTCCTGTCGAATATCCTTGGGCAGATTTTGACCCATATAAAGTTAAGGACACCGTGTCCTAATATTTATACAACACTCATGAAGTTAAGGACATCATGTCTTTAACATTTACACTATACAAATGAAGTTACAGACAAGATGTCCTAAAGTTTGAAACAGAAGGTGCTAATTCAGTACACTTTGTCCTTAATATTTACGCAACACTCATGAAGTTAAGGACATCGTGTCTAGCACATAAGTATTTTTGTTGGAGCTAGTTAAAATTTATTAAAACACTGACTAAAAAGTAAATATATTTTAAACAATAAATAAAAAGTAAATACATCTCTAATTTGTGGTTAACTGTACACTTCCCCTTCATTCCTGCACTCTTTTGCTTGTTTAAAAATACCATCAAGTTCCTGCCAGATATGGCCATTTTAAAAATGTATATGATTTTAGTAGTTATAAAAACTGACCTTAATTATGATTTTAGTAGATTTTACTTGTTTTAAAGAATTCTCTCTCATACACACGCGTATTTAGTGATTTTAATTTAGACCCCTTTTTTAGACAAGCCATGATAATTAGGAGTAAATACAATGAGGATAATTTGGTAGAGTTTGGAGAATTACATTAATGAGGATTATGTGAATTTGGAGAATCAAAATAAGAGTGATCAAGATATGGAGTATTAAACTAAGAAAGAGCACATTTATAGATTTGCTACCTTAATCTTGTAACTTTAAACAAAAACTTTTGGCATGCAAATAAATTCATGGTTTCCTTTTTGTTAATAAATATTACTATAAACCAAAAAGAGAGAGAAAAAGCTTTGAATGTGTTTTTGTACAAGTCTTCTACGTACTTGTCTACTTTTACTCCCATTAGAACTCTACATTTAATGGGACAAAAAGGAATTACTTTTTGGCGTTTCTCCATAAAACCAACAACAAAATTGTATCAAGTAAATTAAGATCTTGATTTTTAGAACTAGTCCAAATACTCTTTTGGCCGGTCACCTATATGGTCCCAATTGAATCTATTCCTAGATAATTAAACTGAGCAAATAAGACAACAACGTTCTATCTTTACATTTGTTGTTGAATCTTCTAAGGTACAAATCTTGCTTTACCTCCTAAATTTGAACTTTATTTCATAATTTTTCTTTTTGAATCTTTTATTAGAATTTTTAATTTCGTTACTATCAACTTCATCTTACCTATTAAATTCAAGTCATGAATTCAAATGATATCAACGAGTATGGTGAGATGAATGAAATTTCTTCATCTTTAATTACAAATTTTGGGTTCTAAGCCTCGAAATACACCAAAAAAAGATAAGTCAGATGTATTAAGCTCTCGTTATGTGTAAGATTCGGGGAAAAGTCGAATGACAGAGTTCTATTATACATAGTTCTAAATGCACCCAAAGACAAACAACAAAATAAGAGTGCGTGCCCTAGCAAACAACTTTGAAAAAGCCATAGTATTTACTTCTACTTTTAACTCCTCTTTCCTTCCCCATGCATTAATTTGTCAACCCCCTACCCTACTCAATATAACTGTCGACTTCTGAACTTCTTTTTTCACAATATGGTACTATATGTATATAACAACAACAATAACTATACAGTATAGTCCCACAAAGTGGGATTTAGGAAGGGTAATATGTAGACGAACCTTATTCCTACCTGAAAGGGCAGAGAGACTGTTTCCAATCGACCCTCGGCTCAGTGAAGGAAAGGAAGAACAAAAACAAAAGAGCATTAGTAACTCCAGCAGAAATAGCGTAAATAATTATCTAAACATAAGAAACATAAATAAAATAGCATGCAATAATATCATACAGTAATTATCATAAATAACTATGATACAGTACTATATGTATATAATGCACAAATAATGAAGTGTTCATATTAATAGGCAACCCCATGAAGTCTTTGAAAAATCAGTGTTCCTGACTCTTTTTGTAGCTATATTCACTGGTACATTTCTGAATTTATGCATAATCTTTATTTCATTCCTTTTTTCTCTTGTTCCATTTTGCGTTCCTTATTATGGTTATATACATACCGTTTCACTTTTGTCCACGTCTTTCTCCTGCATGATAGGGGTAACGTGAAAAGTTTTCTCTAATTAAATGTTTCCATTAAAACTATATATGCAATTATTAAAGACAGTTGGAAAATTTCTTGATCTTTTTTGTGGGTCCATTGTTAAAATCTTGAATTTTCCTTTTTAAGTTTGTATCCTGAGTTACGCTACTTGGGATTGGAAATATGGACTAATAATGTATATGTTAGTAAATATATAATTGTTTCATTTCTTAATGATTTTGCAATAATTAAGATTGCAAGAAAATTGGATATTTTCTCTTAATTTTTTGTTTCTTTTCACAGGTTTGATCAAGTGAATTTCAATCTTTTGTGGGTGGCAGAGAGTTTAGTGAAACAGAGGATTTAAAGGGTTTTTTTCTTTTTCTTGGAGAGGGTAAAAAATGGAGGGAACATTTGGCCTGCCGGATGAGCTGGCCAAGTCACTGAGCCGGCGGTCCATGAGTAAGAGCGGTCGAAGGCCGAGTTTTGGATCAATAAGTGGAAGGGGTTGGGCATCAGCTAGTGTTAGAGAAGTGTTTAGTGCAGCAACAGGAGGTGATGTATTTCAAACAAGTGCAAGGGAAAATGATGATGAAGAAGAGCTTAAATGGGCTGCTATTGAGAGGCTTCCTACTTATGATAGGCTAAGGAAAGGGATTTTGAAGCAAACATTGGATGATGGAAAGGTTAATTATCAAGAAGTTGATGTTGCCAATCTTAGGTTGCAAGATAGGAAACAACTCTTAGAAAGTATTCTTAAATTTGTTGAAGATGATAATGAGAGGTTCCTTACTAGACTCAGAGACAGGACTGATAGGTAAGTGCACAAATTTCCTTGATCTCAATGTGTTTTCATTGAAGGGGAGCATTGAAACAACGATAAAGTTGTCTCCATGTGTCCTTTAGGTCAGAAGTTCGAGCCGTAGAGTCAGACACTAAGGCTTGTGTTAGGGTAGGCTGCCTACCCTAACACTCCTTTGGGAATTTGGGGTGCAGTCTTTTGCCGGACCTTTCGTAAATGCAGGATGTGCATCGGGCTGTCGTGCCCTCAGTGTTCTATATTGTTTCCTGGTTCAACATTATGTGTTAATCAAATGATTTTTGTTTTGCATGAAACAGAGTTGGAATTGAGATTCCGAAGATCGAAGTTCGGTTCGAGCATCTTTGTATTGATGGAGATGCATATGTGGGATCGAGAGCACTACCTACTCTCTGGAATGCTTCCATCAATTTTGTGGAGGTACTATTTCTTCTTCTAAATGTAATCTAAGTAGTACATCGACAATAATGCCTTTCTCACTTTTATTATACTTGTTAAAAGCTTGTAAAATTTGGTACTTGTACTGGTGAATTGATTTGTTTTTAATGTTCAAATTTGATAGGGGTTTCTTGAGAAGATCAAGATTGTCCCTTCAAAGAAAAGGGTTGTCAACATACTGCGCGATGTGAATGGAATCGTCAGACCTTCAAGGTATGTTCATTAAATGAAAGTTGCATTAAAAAGTGAATATATGAGTCTAAATTTTTGGGCAGTCAAGGGCTCTAGGTTTATTTCAAGTAGTGCACCATTGGTTAAAGAAAAGCAACATATTTTCCAATTAGCATATCGCACATACTTTACTCAGTGTTATTTAGCATGGTTGGGACGGGCTTGGAGCTCATATATTGATTCTGTGGTTTTTGCATTTTACAGGTTGACGCTACTTCTGGGGCCTCCGGGTGCTGGGAAAACTACATTGTTAAAAGCACTTGCTGGGGTGCCAGACAAGGACATAAGAGTGAGTGACTTTTGAATTTTCATCGCGTGACCTGAAAGTTCTAATTAAGTGGTATTTTGTTGACATTGTATTCTTTTAGGTGAATGGAAGAATCAGTTACTGTGGTCATGAACTGTCAGAGTTCATCCCTCAAAGGACATGTGCTTATATTAGTCAGCATGACCTTCATCACGGCGAGCTGACAGTTAGAGAGACGTTGGATTTTGCAGGACGTTGTTTAGGAGTCGGAACAAGATATGAGCTCCTTACTGAATTGTCAAGGCGCGAAAAGGAAGCAGGAGTCAAACCTGACCCTGAGATAGACGCATTTATGAAAGCTACAGCTGTTGCAGGCCAAGAATCTAGTTTGGTCACAGACTACGTTCTTAAGGTTAGAATCCTGATTGCGCTTGTAACTATTCCTGCATGTATAAATCCACCTACAACTGATTATTGAAGTGAACTACAGATACTTGGGATGGATATCTGTGCTGATATATTGTGCGGTGATGAAATGAGAAGGGGTATCTCTGGTGGACAGAAGAAGCGGCTCACAACAGGTATGTACAATATCGCATCAATCAAGGGAAGACCATCGACGTATAAGCTTTATTTTTTTATTTTTTTTTCATTTTTGGCGGGCGGCCCAAAATAATTACAGGCAGTAGCCCAAATATCCAAATCATATACATTGATTGTGTATATGATACGTGTATTATATGTATATTTATGCTTAATATACAAAACCTGTACATTTGCCGGCTATTATTTTTTGGGGCTGCCCAAAAATGTCCTCTTCATTTTTCCCCCTGTAGCGTCTATCCAGCTTTCTGAGTTTCTTCTAGCGCATGTGGCTTGTGACAACATTTAATGTGAAATTGGTTTTTCACTGAATGCAGGAGAAATGTTGGTTGGTCCTGCTAAAGTTTTCTTCATGGATGAAATATCAACTGGCCTCGACAGTTCTACGACATTTCAAATTGCGAAATACATGAGGCAGATGGTTCATGTCATGGATGTAACCATGATAATCTCTCTTCTTCAACCTGCGCCAGAAATCTATGATCTTTTTGATGACATTATATTGCTTTCTGAGGGAAAAATTGTCTACCAAGGTCCACGTGAGAATGTCCTGGAGTTTTTCGAGAGTGTTGGATTTAAATGCCCAGAGAGGAAGGGAGTTGCTGACTTTCTGCAAGAGGTTACTTCTTTAAAGGAGCAAGAACAGTATTGGTTCAGAAAAAATGAACCTTACCAATATATCTCAGTGGCTGAATTTGCGGAATGCTTTAGTAATTTTCATGTTGGGCGACAGCTTTTTGATGACCTTGGAGTTCCTTTTGACAAGAGCAAAGTCCATCCTGCTGCACTGGTCACTGAGAAGTACGGTATCTCCAACATGGAACTCCTCAAAGCATGCTTATCGAGGGAATGGCTATATATGAAGCGGAATTCCTTCTTATACATATTCAAGACATTCCAGATTACTGTGATGTCAATAATTTCCTTCACAGTATTCTTTAGGACACAGATGAAAGTTGGTCAGATCGCGGATGGAGGCAAATTTTATGGGGCCTTGTTTTTCAGCCTCATCAATGTGATGTTTAATGGTACAGCAGAGCTTGCACTTACCGTTTTCAGACTTCCTGTGTTCTTTAAACAGAGAGATTCTTTGTTTTATCCAGCCTGGGCATTCGCTCTTCCCATTTGGCTTTTAAAAATTCCCCTTTCTTTCATGGAATCACTGATATGGATCGTACTTACTTATTACACCATCGGGTTTGCTCCTGCTGCAAGTAGGTATGTTCTCCATTCACTCGTGGCAACCAAAATTTCTTTGTGGTAAAATGTGGCATATTTGTTATGCTGATGAGTCATGATATCTGGTCAATGTGAATTTATGTTGCACATGTAACAATTAGTTTAGGAACTACATGAATTCAAACTTACATACATGCGCCTACAAAATTTTCAGGTTTTTTCGCCAATTCTTGGTATTTTTTGCTTTGCATCAGTCGGCTCTGTCTCTCTTCCGTTTTATTGCTGCACTTGGAAGGACTCTAGTAGTTTCTAGCACATTTGCAACTTTCACGATACTCATAGTTTTTGTGCTTGGTGGTTTCATTGTTGCAAAAGGTCAGTTTTCTGTTTTTGCTGTTGGGAATTTGCAAAACTTCTCAGTTCTGATAAAGAGTGCTCTTTCTAGTCTTGAACTATAGGTGCAGAGAATCTACAAATTTGACAATTTCACTTGCATGTCCAATTTTGCGAGTTCAATTTTTTAAAATGCGTGCTTATGTATTGGTGCAGATGACCTGGAACCATGGATGAAATGGGGCTACTATATATCTCCTATGACATATGGACAGAATGCTATAGCTATCAATGAGTTTCTGGACGAAAGATGGAGTACCGTAAGTTCTAACATTAGTTTATAAATAGCGACATATATTTGTTTGACTTCTTCCATCAACATGATTATCTTGACACATCCTATTATGCTCTTTGCAGCCCAACAATGACCCGAGATTTTCCGAACCAACAGTTGGCAAGGTTCTTCTCAAGGCAAGGAGCATGTATACAGAAGACCATGTTTTTTGGCTCTGTGTTGTTGTCCTATTTGCATTCTCGTTTTTGTTCAACTTTTGCTTTATCTTGGCACTGACATACCTAAACCGTAAGTGGCAGATTTTATATACTATCTAAAGTTTCAGAATCTACTTTTGGTTCTGATCGGTTCATGTAAATGAAATGCAGCATTTGGAGACTACAGATCGGTTATTTCCGAGGATGACAAAAGTAAGAAATATAAGCGAACAGGGTGTAGTTCAGCATCTTCAGCTCCAACGACTGAAGGTTGAGGCTTTTGTACATTTATCCTTTCCTTACTTTTAGCATTTGTTATATTCTGAATACCTGAATGATTATTACAGGTATAGCTATGGACGTCAGGAACACTAACGGCTCAAGTATTGAAGAAGCCAAGAAAAGAGGAATGGTGCTTCCTTTCCAGCCCCTGTCCCTTGCATTTAATCATATCAATTATTATGTTGATATGCCAGCTGTAAGTAACATTTTCATGGTATTTAAATATTAACTTTGTTATTATTCAGTTTTTACTAATTATCTGGTAATGGAGAATAGACGCTTCCCAAGGAAGTTCTAACAATCTTATGGGAGCCAATTCCTGTTAGTCAGCAACTCTTTAGACCTACAAGCCGACTTCTCTAGTCTAAACGAAAAATGTGATACAGCAATAACATGTCATGCTTGCAAAGAACTGATAACGAGGGCTATTCAGAACCTTTTATTTGATTTGCATGATTAGCCCCATTCATATGTTCATTTTTGGCTAACTAGTGGGACCTGACAATCGAATAAAGATTCTAAGCAAAGTTTTTAAACGAATAAGCTTTCTTGAGTTACCAAACAATCTGTTGTATTCTTGAGTCAATATTATAAAGGAGGGGGGGGGGGGGGGGGGGATGGAATATGAACTTCTGGTGGCTTATGCGGTTCTGGTACTTTATCAGGAAATGAAATCCCAGGGAGTTAAGGAGACTCGTCTTCAATTATTACGAGATGTCAGTGGTGCTTTTAGGCCTGGAGTTCTTACGGCCTTAGTTGGTGTAAGTGGTGCTGGAAAGACCACGTTAATGGATGTTTTAGCTGGAAGGAAAACTGGTGGATGCATTGAAGGAAGCATCAACATTTCTGGTTATCCAAAGAATCAATCAACTTTTGCTCGCATAAGTGGTTATTGTGAACAGAATGACATTCATTCTCCACACATTACTGTTTATGAGTCGCTGCTATACTCGGCATGGTTGCGTCTCTCTCCAGATGTAAAAGAATATACACGGAAGGTGGGCTCTCTTGTCTTACTTTGTGCTTCTGAATATCCTCTTGAAGATTGTAGTCTCCATGAAAGAACTCAACTTTATTTTTCTGTTACAAACCCTGATAGTTTTCGTAGAAAAGGAGGTCAACAAATGACTTCAATTTTGGTCTTGTTTTAGAATTTTGTTGAGGAAGTAATGGAGCTAGTCGGGTTGAATCCGCTAAGGGACTCCCTAGTTGGTCTTCCGGGGGTAGATGGTCTCTCAACTGAACAAAGGAAGAGGCTGACCATAGCCGTAGAGCTGGTAGCAAATCCATCTATTATTTTCATGGATGAGCCGACATCAGGACTTGATGCTAGAGCTGCAGCAATTGTGATGCGAACTGTGAGAAACACTGTGGATACAGGGAGAACTGTTGTCTGCACTATCCACCAGCCAAGCATAGATATTTTTGAAGCATTTGATGAGGTAGTTAGTTAGTCCAAGCAATGTTCGATTTCATATATTGTGAATACCCGTCGTTGTGATGCAACTGATCTTCTCATAATCATGTCGAACGATTTTCTTGCAGCTGTTATTGATGAAAAGAGGAGGACAAGTCATATATGCAGGGCCTCTTGGTCATCATTCTCACCTACTGATCGAGTATTTTCAAGTGAGTATCATATCTTTATCAAATTATGGGGTTTGATGTTCTATTAAAACAAGTTAGCAACTAAAGAGCTGTTCTTTTCTCAGTCTGTTCCAGGGGTTCCTGGAGTCAAAGAGGGATGCAATCCTGCTACTTGGATGCTGGACATCTCGGCTCCGGCTGTTGAGGCTCAACTTCAAGTAGACTTTGCCGACATTTATGCCAACTCTGAGCTGTATAGGTAATTTAGCAACGGGATCTTTGCACAAATATCCGGCAGAATTCACAGTTTAGTTTTCCTAGCCAGTTTACATAGATCATACACTGTTATACACATATTATGTATGGATTAAACATCTATTATACATTCACCAACAACAACAACAACAACAACTACCCAGTATACTCCCACCAGGTGGGGTCTGGGGTTATTATACATTCACCAGACATTTTCAATTTACGCAGTTGGGTGGACGGCTATTTATGTTAATTCTTCAATAGAATATTGAATAGTTTTATTTTTATTTTACTTCTGGTTTGGTATTTACTAACCCTTCGACCCTTGTTACTTGGTTTTCTCAGGAGGAATCAAGAACTTATCAAAGAACTAAGCATTCCTGCACCAGGATCCCAAGATCTTCACTTCCCCACAGAATATGCCCAACCGTTTTTCAAACAGTGCAAGGCTTGCTTTTGGAAACAACACTTATCCTACTGGAGGCATCCGCAGTATAATACCATTCGGTTTGCTATGACAGCAATGATAGGAGTAATATTTGGAATCATTTTTTGGAATAAGGGGGACAAAGTGTGAGTCATCTTCCTTGAGTCCTAAAATTAACATTGTGCAATAACTATCTTTCTATTCTGTCATCACTTTTTATCTTATAGACTAATTATGATAACAGGTCCAAACTACAAGATCTGTTAAATCTGGTTGGAGCTATGTATGCTGCTGTTATGTTCCTTGGTGGAACTAATACTTCAGCCGTGCAGTCTATTGTTGCTGTAGAAAGAACAGTCTTTTATCGAGAAAAGGCAGCAGGAATGTATTCTGCACTCCCTTATGCATTTGCTCAGGTAAGACTAACATAAATTAAACATATACTGTACTATTTCTAGAAAATCAACTGGTCGTTGAGAAGTAATTTGTACTTACGCTATGCAGGTGGCCATAGAGACTATCTATATCGCGATTCAAACTCTAATTTACAGCCTTATTCTGTATGCAATGATTGGATTCCACTGGACAGCTGGAAAGTTCTTTTTGTTCTATTTCTTTGTTTTTATGTGTTTCGTCTACTTCACAATGTATGGAATGATGCTTGTTGCACTCACTCCAAACTACCACATTGCTGCTATCGTAATGTCTTTCTTCCTCAGCTTTTGGAACTTGTTCTCTGGTTTCCTCATTCCAAGAACGGTTAGTAAACAAAGATCTGCATGATCAAAACAGTACTACCTACTAGTATTAGAGTCGCGCATTTTTCTGATGAAATCATAATTGCATATGCAGCAAATTCCGATATGGTGGAGGTGGTATTACTGGGCTTCTCCAGTGGCATGGACAATATATGGCCTCGTAACGTCTCAAGTAGGCAACAAGAACAACCTCGTTGAGATACCAGGCTGGGGTGAGGTACCATTAAAGTTGTATCTGAAGGAAAACTTTGGTTTTGAGTATGACTTCCTGGGAGTTGTTGCTGCAATGCATGTTGTTTGGGCAGTTTTCTTCTGCTTTATTTTTGCCTATGCCATCAAGTTCCTGAATTTCCAAAGGAGATAAATGAAACTTGAAGTCAGAATAGAAAGTCTTGGGCATACATAGAAACATGCATAAGCTAGGCAAAGAGAGAAGTTCTCGGAGAATTATAATTACTCTTGATAAATTTCAGAAAATTTTTGCCCAGTAAGCTTAGTTCAAGGTGAAACTATTCTTTTGATTATGTCAAATTTTTCATTTTTTATTTTGCTGTGCAAATTCATCTACTTGTTTCGTTTTAAAACTCTTTCAACTTTTTAAGTTCTCTTTGAGAAAATGACCATTTTTGCATAGTGAGCAGCTTATCTAATGCGCGCCGGAAGGGTAGGACTGCAAGTTTCCAAGAGAATTATTCTTGGTTGAAGCTAACTTCTACAACAGATGTTTATTTAAGTCCTATTTCTGTGGAGACAACAGGAAGTCCTATTCCAAGTCTTTTTTTGCAATATCTAATGTAGCGGAGAAACTCCTTAGTGATGGATGATTTTTTTTCTTTTATATATGGGTGTAAATAATACTTTTCTAGAAAACAATATACAACGACATCCGTAAAAAATAATACAAAGATTTGGAAAAAAAGTTAGGCTTTAAAATAATAAAGGTCCTGGACCTAAAGCTGGGAGAAATTAAAAAATAGCTAAATTTACAAATGGTCATTCAAAAATAGCTCGGTTTTAAAAGTAATTGAAATTTAGTCACTCTTCATATAATGATAAAGTTGTTAAAATCCGGAAAAATATTCCAGCATAATATATACTGGAACTCCAGTCTAATATACTGGAGTTTCAGTATAATATATCGGTCTAGCATAATATACTGGAGTTTGGAGCACCGATGCTCCAGTCTCTAGTATATAATACTGGAGCCAACAAAGTATATCGGTCTAGCATAATATGCTGGAAGTTCATACATAGCTGAACCGAACTCCAATATATTATGCTGGACCGGTCTCTGCTGCAGTAAAATAATGGGTATTTTTTATTAACTTAATAAACACAGACTATTTTTCCAAAACCTAATTAGACCGTGCTATTTTTACCCTAAAGCTACGTACAAGCCGAATTGTGATAATAAGCTGGCACCGTTTGTGCATTATCGTCCATACACTACTGACAGTAAGCTTTGCATGAAATAGAAAAAAATTTGGTCTTTTTTTGTTTCAGCCTGCGCTAAAAATTATTTATAATAGGTAGCCAAAAAAATGTATAAAATTTATATAATTTTTGTATATAACAAATAAAATATATATATATATATATATATACAAAAAATAATTTTCTGGCTATTATTTTTAGAATGACTATACAGTGTCAGCTCCCAAAAAACAAAAAATTTAAGCTCCTAATAAGTTCTCCAAAATATCCTAAAACCCGTTCATGTTGCAAAACAAGAGAAAACATCAATTGTCCCACATGATTAATTTGGGGGTAAGGATTTTCGACTTTATAAACATATACCAAAAGAAAATAAGTTAAAAAGTGGTTTGTATGTACAATGCCTACTTAAAGTGGATAATATATAGTATTCTATCATGTTATATTGCTATATATTAAAAGCACTAGGACTTTGGTAATTGTAGATTTAACTAGTTTAAGGTTATTTTTTTGAGATTATTTTAGAGACTTCAACAATTAGAAACTGAAATAAATAAAGTGTCACCTCTCAAACAAGTTTAAACAGACAGGCAATCCACATAATTCAACATGGATCAAAGTATGCACCATATCATTCAACAAAAAAAAGGAATCAAGGTAAGCAGATGTTCTAGGTTCGAGCCACAGAACCGTCTATTAGGGGCGGTGCCAGGATTTGAAACTTATGGGTTAGACGTTGCAATCCTAGCGATGTCCTCACCATTATGAACTTGAAAAACAACTCCATGTTCCTCAAGTTGCAACAGAACAATTTGGTGTATGTTAAATTTTAAGAAAAAAGAAAATACTTATACTTAAGCAACAAACAATACTTTTACCTGTTGTTGTTTCTCCTCTGAATCTCCCTTTAACTAATTGCTATATAAACTTGAGTATAAGTATCTTCATTTTCCAACTTTAAAATGTTCAAGTAAAAAAGGAATAATACACAAAAGTGCATGTAGTATAAGTTTGCCAATTTTAAATTTTTGCTACTTTAAATCTGTCTGTAGTAGTAGAAACTTATAAATTTGAACGGTTATATATAATCAAGAAAAGACAAAAACTTGAATCTGTTGGAAACTCCAAAATCTGACAAAACATGGTATATATACTTGCATAAATATTATTGCCTTAAAACTCTAAATACTCATTCTTGGCTTTATTATCATTTGCGTGTCATAAAATGAAAGCAATTTAGTAAAATATGAACAAGAAATGTAGATAGAGAGAAGGAAGAGATTTTCTTCTTCAATTGAGTGTTAAATTCCATTGCAATTACATGGTCTTTTATAGGCATAAAAAGTAAAGATGATGAACATAAAATAGGAGATTTAATCTTTAAGATATTCACAATATGGACATCCAATGTAGCATCCAATATAGTATCCAATGTACAAATTATTCATAACACTCCCCATTGGATGTCCATAGATAATGTGTCTCGTTAAAACCTTACTAGGAAAAAACCCTATGGGAAAAAAAATTCTAGTAAAGGAAAAAGAGTACACATGTATAGAAATATGCCCTTTTGTTGCCTTGTTAAAAACCTTGCAAGGAAAACCCAGTGGGATAAAACCTTGTAAGGGAAAAAGAGTGCAATGCGCATTAACTCCCCCTGATAAGAGCATCAATTCACATCCTTGGGCCTTCGCATCCCGATCTTGTACACTAACTTCTTGAAGGTTGATGTTGGTAGAGATTTTGTGAACCAATCAGGTATATTATCACTTGAACGAATCTGTTGCACATTGATATCACCATTATTTTGTAGATTATGTATGAAAAATAACTTTGATGAAATGTGCTTTGTCCTATCTCCTTTTATGAATCCTCCCTTCAATTAGCTATGCATACTGCATTATCTTCATACAAAATTGTGGGTCGTTGGTCACATTTCAAACCACATTTGTCTCGAATAAGATGTATTATAGATTTCAACTATACACACTCTCGACTTGCTTCATGAATAACAATTATCTCAGCATGATTAGATGAAGTATCCATGATTGATTGCTTAGTCGATTGCCAAGATATGGCAATGCCCCCATATGTAACACATAGCATATTTGAGATCAAGTTTTGTATGTGTTAGATAAATACCCCGCATCAGCATAACCAACAAGATCAGTACTGTAATCATTACCATAAAATAATCTCATATCGGTAGTCCCTTTTAGATACCGAAATATGTGTTTGATCCCATTCCAATGCCTCCTTGTAGGGGCAGATCTATATCTTGCTAAGACATTAACTAAAAAAGTTATGTAACGCCTTGTAGTGTTAGCAAGATACATTAGTGCATCAATTGCATTAAGATATGGTACTTCAGGATCAAGAAGTTCTTCATTATTTTCATGAGATCGGAATGAATCTTTATTTATATCAAGTGATCACACAACCATCAGGGTACTCAATGGATGTACTTTATCCATATAGAATCGATTTAAAATATTTTCAGTGTATGTTGATTGATGGACAAAAATTTCATCTTTCATATTTGTAGACCAAGATAAAATTTTATCTTTCTAAGATCTTTCATTTCAAATTCTTTCATAAAACAGTCTACTGCTTTATGATGCTCCCCGGGAGTTCTAATGATATTTCAATCATCAACATATACGGCGATTATAACAAATTCAATTCATGTCCTTTTATAAAGGCACAAGGACAAATTGAATTATTCATGTACCCTTCTTTCAACAAGTATTTTCTCGGGAAATTATACCATATGCGACCATATTGTGTCAATCCGCATAAGGATTATTGAAGCCTTATTTAATAAATTTCTTGAAAATCATAATATGCTTCAGAACAATTTAAATCCTTCAATGATTTCTATTATACGCATACCATTATCCACCACAAGAGAATATGTCTTTATATAATCAATTCCAGGATATTTTCAATCTACCTGTAACACAAGTCGTCTTTATGTTTACCGACTTGATCTTTTTCACACAAGAACACATTTATACCTCCACTGGGTTTATACTTTCATGTGTTGGGACTATCCGTTCAACTTTACATTTTTCAGGTGAAATCAATCTTGATTGCGTATTTTATTTTATTTTGGCCAATCATTTATCTGTCCAGATTTCATGACAGATTTGAGCTTAAGATCCTCGTCAATATTAATAATATTGAGCGCTACATTATATTAACAATATCTTCGACGATCACTTTATGTCGGTTCCATTATTACCTAATAAAGACATAACTTATTGAGATCTCTTTATCTCATTATTTCAGGTACTTGAGCCTCTCCCATGAGGTCTTATGAAGTTTTATTTCGTGGTGCTCTTCTAGAGCATTTGCCTCCTTATTATGACCATTTTAAAAATTTGCCCCTCTCCTTCTTCAAGGAGTTTATCTTTGGAACCGATTGGTCTGTTATGCTTTATGCATGACATAGACTCTGTCCCCCATGGACTTTATTCTATTTGGAGTATTAGCAACTGAAATATGACATTTAGCTTTGGGTCAGCAAATGCGTCTGACAATAATTTGTAAAATGAATTATCACTTGAACTTCAAGTTCGTATTTTTTTGTACGAGGATCTATATGTATTCATAATAATTCATTTCATATTACTTTCTCAGCTGCCATTTTCTTCCCCTAATGTTGGGATCACCAATAAATTTCACAACCTTCCGTGGGAATCCATCTTTGTGCACTGTGGTGGCATAACTAAATCATATAGCACATATATATTTCTATATAGAAATTATTTGGTTCCTGACCCTGAACCAATTGTGATCGGGGAAATTTTCATAACTTGGCTAGATGCGAGCAAATGCTGCTGTATATTAAATAATACATCTCATACAAAATTTCGTTTTTGAGGGTTTTGTTCTCATAACCAATGATTTAGCTATAATTGGAGGCATACAATTTTTGCTAAACCAACTTGGATTTAAACCAGTATTATTAAGATAAATCATCATAATTTATATTCTGGAACTGTGCTCTAATAATTTGAGCAAGCAATCTTGCAAAAACCAAACTGCAAGTTGATACAAATGTACATGTGACCATAGAATAAATGCATCTATTAAAATCATATAATAGTAAACGGTCCACATGGCAGGTGACTGGGCCCATATATTTATCACCTTTTATTCGTTTCAGAAATCAAGGGATTCAATCCCAACTTTAACTGGTATATCATGAGAATTAGCAGCACAAGAGAATTCTTGAAGGATCTTCTATTCTTCAATATACGCCAATGGAATTCTCAATTAATTTTTTTCGCATCATAATTGAACCGGGATGGTCAACCGGTCATGCCAACTAATATCTATTTTAGTAAACCTCTAGTTTACTTGTTGCATATGTTTCTAGCATCATGCTTATATTTGTGTAGTACAAATAGAAAGAAAATCGGATAACATTTCATATTTACCAGGTATGATTATAGAAATATGAAGATATTCAATATTCCTTTCATATATAGTCTCAACATGTCAACCACTTTGACTTATATATTTGAAACTCGAAAAGTTTCTTTTGAGACTTTTCAATATCAATATCATGAATAATGTTATTCATCAGGATAGTAACAAATTAGTTCTTTCGGATCTTTTAACAACTTTTGTACTACAAGATTTTTTATCATATCATTCATATGGTAAATGTCTCCTTCACAAAAACTTATATCATAATAAATTGTCATGGTCAAAATCATCATAAGCAAAATCATTTCTTGCTTTAATTTTTCCTTTAATAGCTTTTATAAGGCATGCCAATATATTTTGGCATATCACATGTACGAGACAATGACATATTCATGTAACCACACAATAATATTTATTCTCTTTATTTCACTCAAACCTCTCTCAAGGGCGAGTTGTGTGGTATTCATCCAAGCATGCCTTGCATGTGTTTATTCATTACTTTTATCACATATTACCATATTCACATATAGGAATTGGTCTGTATTTTCAATGCTTATCACAAGTCACATTTTCTTTAAGGAATGGATCATAATCAGTGACGTGCTTTATTAGTTTCATACCAATTTGATGGTAAATATTGTCTTCACATTTTGAAGGACTATTTTGAGAATCTTTATTGTTCTCCTTTTATAATCATTGTGATGATTATTATTGCTTTGATCTTTGGAATGATCACGTTCATCATTCAACCACTTCTCTTTATTCAGACTTATTATGCGTCGTTGTCACATTCACTTCAAGAATGGAGCAAATCAAGTGGGACAATCTTCATCCCTTTAATGAAAAATATATTATTTTTCTTTAGTCATCACTATATCATTAATATGGTACAGTGGGACTCAAACCCAATGTCTTACCAATATAAAGGCATATTAGGCCATAATGAATTGGGACTCATACCCAACTCTTATTATTATGGCGCATCAGGATTTAATCCCGATGTCTTACCCTCAATCAATGTATAATATGTTAAACGATATTGAGATTCATTTTCAAGCCTTAATTTCAATCACATGCTAAGAAAGTTGTACACAAGTAATTTTCAACTTAGCAAATCAAATTTGCTTTCTTAAATAAGTAAAATCTCAAATCATTGTAAAGCTTTATCAATTATTTGTAGCATCTATAAAAAACAACCGTTTGTATGTCTAGTTAGTGCATGCATCATTAAATATTCAAGTTAATTAGCATAACTTAAAGTGTACTAAATACATGTAGGACAATACTGGCTAATATGAATACTTTTATAGCACTAAGGTCTTTATCAAGCAATTTTAGTAATAATTTGGCTAAGTGATTTGACATGCTACATAACTAGTATTGTTACTTTTCTAGATTGACCATATAAAAGAATTATATGTGCACCTAAAGAATATAAAAAATTTAATATCGTAATATCTGTACCTACATAGCATCTCCATGTGTACTAATATCCTGTATTTAGGCTTGTCAAAATAAACAGTTAAATGTAGCTAGTGTAGTATATCATGTTATACTACACAATAATGTATAATCACGCATTATATTAGGTGTACCCAAGTACTTAAGCATGTAATTAGATATACTTGAATTCAATAAGAAAATAGACTTGAAAACAAAAACAATTTCAAGTAACCTCATTATTACTAACATGTTTTATTTCTACAGAGAAGAAGATGAATAATCAATAAAAACTTCTTGGATTTAGTTAAAGTAGGATGTAATATTTTAATGATGCAAACACTATTTATATTCATATTTTGGAGACGTACTACTGTCAAGAAAATATTCTTGTTATCTAAGTTTATTGTTGATTACTTCTATTTATATTTTAATAATGCAAATCAATTAAGAAGCAATTTATTAAAATCATTACATCTTTATTCATAAATAAAGAGATCATGGTGAAGTATGAGTATCTTTCTCTTTCTATTTTTTGTTTTTAAACATAATTGAGAAAAACTAAGTATCCAACATAACATATCATTATTCTTACAAAAGAGAGAAATATGTTGTACTTCATAATTTTAAATGAGAACTTTAAAAGAAGATAACTTACTGTGATGGTTAGAGGCTCGTGCTGATAACGTGTTATAAAATAAAAGCAATTTAGTAAAACATGAACAAGAAATATAAACAACTTAGTGAAACATGAACAAGAAATGTAAATAGAGAGAAGGAAGAGAATTTCTTCTTCAATTTTTGTGTTAAATTCCATTGCAATTACATGGCCTTTTATAGGCATAAAAAGTAAAGATGATGAACGTAAAATAGGAGATTTAATTTTTAAGATATTCACAATATGGGCATCCAATGTAGCATCCATTAGTATCCAATGTACCATCCATTAGTATCCAATGTACAAATTATTCATAACACTGTATGCATAGAAACCTCCACTATATATTCTTCCCTATTAAGTTCATAGTAATGCAACCCAAGATTTCCCCTTTCTCCTCTAAAGATTCAAGCTCAGCCAGATAACCAAAAGAAAAACAAAAAACAAAATAAAAAAGAAGAGAGTTAGATTTCTTAGTTGCATACTGCATTCATATTGGTTCTATTTCATACACTGTACATATTTATTTAAGTTCACTGATTATTTAGTGCTATAATTTCACTAGATATTCCATTGAGCGTAACTTAAGTGACACATTTTTGTTTTTGCACTATTCTAGAACAGCATTGAAGGAAATATTCAAGAAAACTTGGTCCTGGACAGGGCAAAAAATCTGCATAAATGGCTGGATCAATAAGGGAAAATGAGTTAGCGAGGTCAATGAGCAAAAAGGCAAGTTTTGGATCAGCAAGTAGAAAAGGATCATGGGCTTCAGCAAGTATTCGCGACGCGTTTGGTGCAGCAGGAGTGGATGTTTTCGCAAAAAGTGGGAGGCAAGATGATGAAGATGAACTTAAATGGGCTGCAATTTAAAGGCTTCCAACTTATGACAGAATGAGGAAAGGAATTTTAAAACAAGTATTGGATAATGGAAAAGTTGTTCATGAAAAAGTTGATGTAGCACACATGGGAATGCAAGAAAAGAAACTTATGGAGAGTATATTAAATGGTATTGATGAAGACAATGAGAGATTCCTTCTCAGGCTTAAAGATCGTATCGAAAGGTGAAAAAAATTACATGAAGTGGTTTTTTCAGCCTTTTCAAGAATACTAATTAAAAAGTATAAGATAATAAACTTTGTCAAACAGGGTTGGGATAGACATTCCAAGAATTGAAATCAGGTTTGAGCACTTGTCAATTGAAGGAGATGCATATGGTGGCAGCAGAGCACTTCCAACACTATGGAATTCAACCATCAATTCATTAGAGGTAGTTAAAGTTTGCATATTCCAAGTCTTTTGTATATCTAAGACATTGATCAGAAGATATCCATTCAAGTAAAAAAAAAAAAAAAGAGGATCCGCTATGCGCGGGATCTAGGGAAGGGCCGGACCACAAGGGTCTATTGTATGCAATCTTACCCTGCATTTCTGTAAGAGGGTGCTTCCACAGAAGTATCTATTCAAGTAATGATACTTAAGTTTGAGGATTACTCTTTGTATTTGATGTTTAATAGGGAATTCTTGGTCTTCTGAGGCTTTCACCGTCAAAGAAAAGATCTGTTAAAATCCTGGATGACATTTGTGGAATTGTAAAACCATCAAGGTACGATTGACTTTGTTCTAATATTTAGGCCTCCTTTTACGATATCTTTTGACATATTTGAGTTTCTGACCATCTGTTATCATTGTTTCTTGTTAAAAATTTGAATTACTATTATTAGGATGACACTGCTTCTTGGACCTCCAGCCTCTGGCAAAACTACATTGTTGAAGGCACTTGCAGGAAAACTGGAGCAAGATCTTAGGGTGTGTATTTTCCATAAAACATATCATTCTTGGTGTTCATTAAACGGACACCGTGATAACATATTGACATATTAATGTAGGTAAAGGGAAAGATCACTCACTGCGGTCACGAACTCAAAGAGTTCATACCTCAGAGAACTTGTGTTTATATCAGCCAACATGATCTTCATCATGGTGAGATGATAGTAAGAGAGACATTAGACTTCTCGGGTCGCTGCTTGGGAGTTGGTGCCAGATATGAACTGCTAGCAGAGCTCTCGAGACGAGAAAAAGATTCAGGAATCAAACCGGATCCTGAGATAGATGCATTCAAGAAAGCCATATCAGTAGCTGGACAAAAGACCAATTTGGTCACTGACTCTATTCTCAAGGTCTGCTTTCCCCTCATATAATATGAAGTTCCATTTTTCTTCCACCTATGTTAAAGTGACTAACAAGATTTCTGCACTAGATACTTGGATTGGATATTTGTTCTGATACAATGGTGGGTGATGAAATGAGAAGAGGTATTTCTGGCGGGCAAAAGAAGCGTGTAACGACAGGTATATGATGAGTTAAACTAGTTGGTTTCTGTCATTACTTAATTCTGATGTGATAACATATTATTAAAGGTTGTTATTGGATATAAATGCAGGAGAACTGTTGGTTGGGCCTGCAAAAGTTTTCTTTATGGATGAAATCTCGACTGGTCTTGACAGTTCAACAACATTTCAAATTGTCAAATATATGAGACAGATGGTTCATATTATGAATGGTGACAATGATAATATCTCTACTTCAGCCAGCCCCAGAAACCTTTAATCTATTTGATGACATTATCTTGCTTTCAGAAGGGAAAATTGTCTACCAAGGTCCACGTGAATACGTTCTTGAGTTCTTCGAAGTGTTGGATTTAAATCTCCTGAAAGGAAAGGAGTTGCGGATTTTCTTCAAGAGGTTACTTCCAAGAAAGATCAAGAACAATACTGGTCCAAAAAGAATGTTCCTTATCAATATGTATCAGTGCATGACTTTGTTGATCACTTCAAATCTTTCCATATCGGGCTGAAGCTTTTCGGTCAAGTTCAAGTTCCTTATGACAGAAGTAGAATCCACCTTGCAGCATTGGTGAAAGAAAAATATGGTATCTCTAACAAAGAACTTTTCAAGGCATGCTTGTCAAGGGAGTGGTTGTTGATGAAACGTACCTCCTTCGTCTACATTTTCAAGACTGTTCGGATCACAATCATGGCTATCTTTACATTCACTGTATTCTTTAGAACGAAAATGAAGCACGGTGAAGCAGAAGATGGAGGAAAATATGATGCACTGTTTTTCAGCCTTCTAAATGTGATGTTCAATGGCATAGCTGAGCTTGCAATGACTATTTTCAGGCTACGAGTCTTTTTCAAACGGAGAGATGCTTTAGTGTATCCAGCTTGGGCTTTTGCTTTGCCAATTTGGCTCCTCAGGATCCCCGTCTCACTGATGGAGTCAGGAATATGGATCCTTCTCACATACTACACTGTTGGATTTGCACCTGCAGCTGATAGGTATGTCCACTATAATCTCTTGTATGTTACTCCCTCTGTTTCAATTTATGTACTCTTAGTTTGATTGGGCGTGGAGTTTAAGAAAACTAAGAAAGACTTTTGAATCTTGTCGTTTTTAACTAAAGATTTGTGTAATCGTTAATGTACCAAAATATCCTTGAATCTAGTGGTCGTAAATATGCCACGTGGAATGTTGGAGTTAAAGAGTTACTAAATATAGAAAGAGATATTCTTTTTTAAGCAGACAAAAAAGGAAAGTATGATGCATAAATTGAATCGGATGGAGTAGTTTATTCCATGCTATGATACAGTGATAGATCCTATCTGATATGTCAAATATTCAAAACTAATAACTTCATCAACTTTGCCTCTCTGCCCAAGGGTAGGGGTAAGGTCTGCGTACACACTACCCTCCCCAGACCCCACTAAGTGGGATTATACTGGGCTGTTGTTGTTGTTAATAACTTCATCAACTTGAATAGGTTTTTCCGGCAGTATTTGGCCTACATGGGCATTCATCAGATGGCTTTGGGACTCTTCCGTTTCATTGCAGCCCTTGGAAGAACACAAGTTGTGGCCAACACACTTGGTACCTTCACATTGTTGTCAGTTTTTGTCCTTGGTGGATTTATCATTGCCAAAGGTTAGTAACTGAAACTAGATATATTAGCTAATGAAGTAAAACGAGTTAATCTTTCCATGATTGGAATTTCATCATACGGTGATTCTGACATAAGCAACTGGTTGTTCCAATAGATGACCTCCAACCTTGGATGAAATGGGCCTATTACCTTTCTCCCATGTCATACGGACAGAACGCAATAGTTTTTGTTGAATTTCTTGACAAAAGATGGAACAAGATAAATTAGCATGGTTACATCTTAGATATTCATTTTTTATCTCTATCTTTAGATATTCTTGAGCCAAGGGTCTATTGGAAATAGCCTCTCCACATTACAGACCCCACTTGTGGGATTCCACTGGTTCATTGTTGTTGTTGTTGTTGTTTATCTTTTAATATTCTAAGAATATTTTACTCTTTTTCAGCCCAACGAAGATCCAAGCTTTCCAGGGAAAACAGTTGGAATTGAGCTTCTTAAAGCTAGAGGGATGTTACAGAAGACACTTGGTACTGGATTTGTGTCATTGCACTTTCCGTGTTCTCATTGTTTTTCAACCTTTGCTTCGTTGCAGCACTCACGTACTTAAAACGTAAGAAATTATACTTGGTAGTGATTTTATCACTATGCTTGGACACTATCTTTTGGTTTTGACCGTCCTTTAGAACTTGATTGCAGCTCTTGGAGATACTAAATCCATTATGGTGAATGACCAAGAGACTCAAAACAAGGAAAAAAAGATGAAAGTAATACCAGACGATGAAGGTTCAAGATTAAGACCATCTCTTTGTTTCCAAGAATTTGAATTACTATATCAAAGAATGCCATTGAAGTGCTTCAGCTGCTTATTTATGTGTTTTAACATTTCAGGAAAGAACACTTCAGAAGATGTAAAATCAAATAGTGCAGATAGTGCAACCAACAAAAAGGGCATGGTGCTGCCATTCCAGCCTTTGTCCCTTTCATTTGAACATGTGAATTACTATGTCGATATGCCTGCTGTAAGTTCTTGTATCTTCTCCACTTATTAGGATCTAACGGTGTAAAGTTTTGTTTGGCCTCTTCTATAATGAATCCTGCATCCACCCTTGCTTGTATATAAACAAAACTCCTAACTGGTCAGTGAATGATAATCAGGAAATGAAAAGTCAAGGAATTGAAGAAACGCGACTCCAGCTTCTACGAGATGTGAGTGGTGTTTTTAGACCAGGTGTGCTAACAGCATTAATGGGTGTGAGTGGTGCTGGAAATACTACTTTGATGGATGTTTTAGCTGGAAGGAAAACTGGTGGATACATTGAAGGTAATATCTGTGTTTCTGGCTATCCAAAGATCCAAGTGACCTTCGCTCGAGTTAGTGGATACTGTGAACAAAATGACATTCATTCTCCACATGTCACTGTTTATGAATCTCTTCTATACTCTGCTTGGTTGCGTCTTCCTTCAGATGTCAACAATGAAACACGATGGTATAGTTTGTTCCTCTTACTAGAATATGTCAATATCTTCCTTTTCATCAGGCATTGACAAATCTCTTGTTTGGTTCAGATGTTTGTGGAGGAAGTGATGGAGTTGGTTGAGCTTACATTATTGAGAGAGACTCTGGTTGGACTTCCAGGAGTTGATGGATTATCAACTGAACGAAGGAAGAGGCTTACTATAGCCGTAGAGTTGGTTGCTAATCCTTCAATCATCTTCATGGCTGAGCCTACGTCAGGTCTGGATGCTCGAGCTGCTGCAATTGTAATGAGAGCTGTAAGGAACACTGTGGATACAGGGAGAACTGTAGTTTGCACAATTCATCAACCAAGTATTGACATATTTGAATCATTTGATGAGGTACTAACTTCTTGAATCTAGTCCACATCATCCATAACTAGTTCATAGATTCATCACCTTGGACTGGATTTATCATGACTACAATGTCACTATCTATGCAGTTATTCTTGATGAAGAGAGGAGGACAAGTCATTTATGCTGGACCCCTCGGTCGCAATTCTCAGCACTTGACAGAGTATTTTGAAGTAAGATGATACTACATTTTGTAAAATTGTTACCATTATATTATAAGTCATTGGTAGTCATGCAAATGATCGTTTATACCAACTTTTTCAGTCTGTTCCTGGGGTTAACAAGACCAAAGATGGATAATATCCTGCTACTTGGATGCTTGAGGTCAGCGCTGCATCAGTTGAGTCTCAACTTGGTGTAGACTTTGCAGAAATATTAACCAACTCTCATCTGTACAGGTATGAGAATATGACAAAAGAAACTGATCCATTACCATTATTCATTGTTCTATTCCCTACATCCAACTCTTGCTCATACTAAATCTTCTTCTCAAGTTCTCCAAATTTGCAGGAGAAATGAAGAACTGATTAAGCAACTTAGTACTTCAGCACCAGGATCCAAGGACTTGTATTTCCCTACTAAGTACTCTCAGCCCCTATTGACTCAATTCAAGGCATGTTTCTGAAACAACATTGGTCTTATTGGAGGAATCCACAGTACAATGTCATCAGATTTTTCATGACAACAGTCATCGGAATTATATTTGGCATCATTTTCTGGGGCAAAGGAGGAAAATTGTGAGTCATTCTCCTAAAACTTGAACTACTAAGCTTCAATCTTTTAGCACTGAAAGTGGATCAACTCTTAACCAAATTATTCTTTCTATCAGCGAAAAACAACAGGACCTTTCAAATCTTATGGGAGCAATGTATGCTTCTGTTCTGTTTCTTGGAGGAACAAACACTTCTGCTGTGCAATCTGTTGTTGCTATTGAGAGAACAGTCTTCTATCGCGAAAGAGCAGCAGGGATGTTTTCAGCCTTACCATATGCTTTTGCTCAGGTATATGAACTGGCCATCTAGTTTATATGGATTGTAAGCATCAGTTATGCCAACAAAGTCAAGCTCATTATTCGTTCCTTTACAGGTGACTGTGGAAACAATCTATGTCGGAATCCAAACTTTCCTTTACAGCCTAATTCTTTACTCAATGATTGGATTTGAGTGGCAAGCTGACAAGTTCTTCTGGTTCTATTACTACGTGTTCATGTGCTTCGTCTATTTCACACTTTACAGAATGATGCTTGTAGCTTTCACTCCAAATTATCAGATAGCAGCAATTGTCATATCTTTCTTCCTCAGCTTTTGGAACCTCTTCTCTGGTTTCCTCATTCCTAGGATGGTAAGTGAAATCTTGATATCCCAATTATTCTTCTTTTCACAAACTAAAAAAAAAAAGACAGCCTGGTGCACTAAGCTCCCACTATGCGTGGCATACGGGGAAGTACCGGACCAGAAGGGTATTTATTGTACGCAGTCTTACCCTGCATTTCTGCAAGAGACTGTTTCTATGGCTCGAACCCCTGACCTTCTGGCCACATGACATCAACTATTAATCTAATATTTGTGACATGTTTATACTATGTTGCAGCAAATTCCAATATGGCGGAGGTGGTACTACTGGGGTTCACCGGTTGCATGGACAATATATGGTCTCATTACATCTCAATTGGGAGACAAAACAGAACTTGTTCATGTTCCTAGTCATGATAATGCTCCTAATTATCGTCCATTGAAGGATTACCTCAAGGAATATTTGGGTTATGATTTTGACTTTCTTGGTGCAGTTGCTGCAGCACATCTTGGTTGGGTACTTCTATTCTTCACTGTTTTTGTATATGCCATCAGAGTTCTCAACTTCCAAAAGAGATAAAAGTCAAGAAAACCTCCAAATTTGAATTGTTCAGCTTTATACACAACTAGTTCTATTGTTCTTTTCTTCATCTCTTTTAGGATAATTCAAGGGAAATAATGTATGTAGTATTTATCATCTTGTTTTTGTTTGCGATAATTGTAAATTTTCATTCTTCCAAATTTGTACTAATTGCTGTTATTTATATGAAACACAAAAAAAACAAAGTTCATTCAACTAGTACTGGTATTGCATACATTTTTCATCTTCTGCTTGGTTTCAAGCTTAATATTTAAGTTTATTTGAAAATAAATAAAACTCTCTCTTACAGTGGATAAAGCATTGCATCGCTTCCTCCTCTGTGTGCTTTGAGATTCAAGCTTAATTTCTGAATTTCATTGGGAAACAAATGAACCAACTCTCTTATTTTGGATAGGATTTATGTTATCTAATTGTTTAAAGACATTTTACAATTATACGTTATCACCAAGTGATTGCAATTTAGTTGGAGTAGTATTTTTACCATTTAATGAGATTGTGAAAATATTTCTACATCTGCCATACATAGAGCTCAAACTAGGAGAGGATATTGATCAACTTCAGCCTCGACTACTGACTGAGGGTGTTAAACAGGCCGGGTTGACCCGGTTCTGGACCAGCCCAGACCGGTTAAACCTGGAACTGGCCCGGACCGGTTAGAAGGGTTGGGCTGGGCTGGGTAGGGGATTGGTTCGTTTAAGTTTTTGAAAATGGATAACCGCCCCGGTTGAACCCGGAGGAGTGAAGAGTAACTATTACTGGGTTAACCGGCCGAGACCGGCCCGGTTAAACGGCTAACTTTTATTTGTTTTTTTTTTAGTTTTCGAAATTTGTGGGCCCCACTGACCGTTGGCAACAGTCAGACCTTGATTTGGTCCGTTGGCCAACGGAAATATTACATAAATAGCTTTTTTTAACCCTTTTTCAATTTACAAAACTAACCTTCTCTAAAACTATAAATACCCTCAGCCCCCTCCGCCACGCACTCTTCTTCATTTCTTCCCTCAATACTCGTTTCTCAATATCAATTTCTCTCATTCTCTAATTTGCAAGACTTCAAGTCTTCAATTCATCATTTCATCTTCTAATTTTATTTGGCTCTTTTTTCTTGAATTTAATTTATCGTGTATCATTCGAAATTTGAAGTTTGAACAATTGACGTTCAAAATTGAAATACTTGCTTGACGTTTGTTAAATTATGCCTCATACTTCTAGAGTGTGCTCATATGTTTGGCAACATTTTGAGGTGGTAGAAGAAAATGAAGAAGGTCATAAATTAAAGTACAAGAACTGTTGTCAAGCCTTAAATTTTCGTTCAGAGTCTGGCACATGCAGTTTAAAGAGGCATATAAAGTATTGTCTTGAGAGTCCTTCGAAAAATTCGTATTTAAGATTTTTCAATAATTTGTATAATTTTAAAATTATTAGACATATTTATGCTTAATGTTTTAGTTTTTTAGATTAGTTTAAGTATTATTAATTTATTATGCATGAAAATTTTGTTTTACTATTTTTTTGTTAATTTACTTTTTAATGCAAACTTTAATTTTGAAATAAATATAGTACTTGCAAAGTTGCAATTTATAAGTGCAATTTTTTTCCATCTTCCTTGTATTCTTTATGTTAATAACTTACAATATTTATACAAAATTCCAAAAAAAAAATTTTAAAAACACTAAACCCGGCCCCCTCAACCCATAACCCTTACGGTTCAATTTTTACCCGTATGAACCCAAACTCGTTACCATGTTAAGAACCCACCCAGAACCGGCCCGGACCATAACCCATACGGGCCCAAAAAATAGAGGCCCGCGCAGATAAAACAGATGAAAAAGGTAACTGATGAACTCTATATCTTCAAGATAAAAGGGGTTTTGGCTTACCCCTGTTATGTGCTTGATTTGCACCAAAAGTTATACAGATGCAATCGACAGCACAAATTTAGCAAAACAAAAGCCATAATAAAGCAATACGAGAAGTAGCATAAACTTGCATAAAGGTTTTTGAGTTTCATAAAAGCTGTGGATATGGACAGAGTGTTACACAATTCACAATCCTTTACTTTTCTTTGTACCTTTCTTCCATCCTCCTATCTACACTGATTTCTTTCTGATTTTATGTGTTCCAAAGGGCCGACGGCTGGAGGGGTTCTCCCAAACTGCAATGAAAACTTTAACCCTTAATCTCCCTCAACAGGGTTGACAGGAGCATCTACGAAATCATGAATCTCCTTTTTACTCTTGATTAAACATTTTCTTTTGGTGTCATTATCAACTTTATCCAAGTCCTCCGCTATTCCCAAGTAACCATAGAGCAAAAGTTCCTCAACTTCACCCCCCTTCACGTTTCTGTTCATGCCTTTGCCCTTGGTAGAAGTTGCTATTCCAAAGTCTGTCCTTCCGTGTTCTTCTCCCATTAAGTAGTAGTGAAGTTTTTCTGCATCCTGAAATCCAGGAATAGTGCCCAAGAACTTCACCAGTAATACACTACCATTACTAGGCTTCCCCAAACAAACCTTCATTCTACCACCGCTAAAACCTTTACCTGCAGTTGAAGAGAGAATATTGTCATCAAACACAATGATACAAAGAGGTTGGCTCTCTAAGAACTGAAAGAAACTTCCTAATCTGAAGAATACGTCAATGAATTGCTGCTGATATTAGATGAAAGTAGGGCTTCACCCTTACCATAATAACATCACCCTCTTGAGGCACAAAACTCAAAAACCAGATAAGCCAAAAAGTTGTACAGCACACGCACCTCTCAGAAAGTCCTCCACAGCTTCAGTAGTCATGACTTTTAGCTCATCTAGGCCAGTTACAAAAGCAGAGCAATTATGTATAACAACCACTGGTGGCCAAAGAATAAGATCTTCTTTTTGGGCTAAAGCAGTAGGGGCAGGAACAGCCACTGGCGCCCATAATTTTCCCTCAGGGGGTGCATCACTGTTCCACCCCATTAGGACACATATTGCATTGTGAAGACCCAAATGTTTTGCTTTCAACCCCACCTTTTTTGACATAAAACAATGTTTCGCCAAGGCTCGAGTATCTGTGAACTCTTTTGATTGACTGAGAAAGTACAATTATTTAGCAATTGCAAGATAAAAATAGTACACGGCAATATATACAAGATAAATTCGGAGAACTAGTTGGGCCATGCAAAAATGTCCATGCGAAGACAAAACAAAAAGTGATATCACCAACCTACTCCAGCACAAAAAAGAAACATTCAAAAGTCAAGAGGAACTACATCTTCAGAAGCCTATAACTATATCTAGCTTTTCTTTTAATTTATTGCTATTGCCTATGAAGCTTGTTTTTCTTTTCTTTTATTATATCTTGGCGGCACAGTATCTCCATAACCTTGTTTGTACTTTTTAATGTGAGCTTGCTCATACTTTTCTATATCTTAATAGAATCTGCAGATTCCTCTTACAAAGAACAATGTATTCAGCTGCTTAGTGGAAAAAACATAAGCATACAGAGTATGATGTCCAGAAGAATTTGACCCCAATTAGAACTAAAAACTACCCCCAAGTACTGCAAGAAACTTTGTCCACCTGCAGAAGAAAAAATGAATTTAACAGAACCTTCTTCAGTTTCAAATTTTATCTTCTTCTTGCTGCCACTATAACTTTATTTTTTTGAATCAGTAACACATTCATGTCTTGGATAAAGAAACAAGCGCACGGTTATGCACAAATTTTGTCTCCAACATATTCTAGAACAGCAAATGGATCTTTGTTACGTTTCTTCAACATAAAAAATAAAAAGAGATGAATTCCTAGACCCCTTTTGCTGCCATCAGTTCAAAGTAGGACAATGCTTATAGTTGAAGTTCAAGATTCAAAAAGATTTAGATATGTTTTTCTATAACTGCTTTCTATTTTCTGAGAGGAGTACCCTGCAAATAAATGTTTTCTATTTTCTGATCGGGTTTCCAGGAGAAATAGCGCACTACCCAGCCTACCATTTCACACTCAAAATCATTTTTTTAAAGAGGTTCTTGACCAGTTTGATCACTAAAACCAAACCCAAAACTTCATGTAATCCTGTTAAGCTCAAGGAAAATCGAGAGAAGAAACGCAGGCTTTCAAGAATTTGACATTGAGTTCCGTATCAAATATAATTTGATATTGATCTGACCAAAGCATAGAAATGGGTTGAAGCAACTAAGATTTGCCATCCTCATAGAAGTTACAGAATATATGTTAACGATGTTACAGTTCTGCTGGGCCATTCCCACAATTCACCTGATCAAACAATATCCTATGAGTTCTACATAATAAGAACTGAATAATTGGCAGAGAGAACGTAAATATTTCCTTATTTTGGACCCATGTCATAACTTGAGCATCAGCATAATTTGTAATTCCATTTAATAATAATAATAATCCAAATAAGCCACTAAAAGATAGCAAAACCAATTTCTAGAATTCAAAATACGTTTATGGAACATGATTCTTGAATAATGTAAATGACCAGATGTAACTGTATTCTCGATATGAGAGAGAATGCCACATAGCGATTCAACTAGAACCATACTTGATTCTGCATGCAACACAATTTCACATAAGCGATTATAACCTAGTTAAAGAAATTCAGAACATGTGACATTTTGAAGCATCCAAATGGCAACATATAATATTTATACTAATAAGCCATAAGCTTAAAGTTCAAACACTAAAAAGGAGACAGACCTCTTGGGACAAACAATGCAGTATAAGCCACCAGCCCTCCCTTGCTCCTTGTACCTTTTCTGAGTAGAAACACTCTCACTCAACTTTTTGGTGGAATATAGGAAGAACTTGTTTACCAGTTGCTTAAATTCAAGTGAGTCTTCAGGCAACTCAGTTTTTGCACAAGCTATCTGATCCTTTAACCCTTCAACTATGTGGTCAGATCCTTCTGTATTTTTATCATCTTTGCCTCTTATCCAAACATTTTTTGTTAGATGGAATTTCCGATTACATTGAATTGAAACATAAGGTCTCAGTGAACTGGGATGCTCATGCACCTTTTGCTTTTTACCAGGATTATATGGTCTAATAAGGTGCCTCTGCCCCTGATTTGTTGAACAGTGATACGACAATAAGCCATCAGCGCTAGTAACTCTACCATAAAGGTCCCCGCTGTATGTCTTTTCTGCTTTTCCAAACCATTCGTCATCCTCAAAGCTCTCAGGTGACAGTAAGCCACTGCTGTCTTGATCATCCCACACCTCGTTTCTACAATCTAAATCTTGATTTCTGATAATGTTTTTCTTCCATTTACTGCACACAACCTGTCTAGACTTATGCCCCATTGTTTCTTCATCTAAAATGTGTTTCCTCTTTACTGACCTAATTGGATAACAATTGGTACCAATTACACCTGATTCAATTTTCTTTAATTGTATCCTATCTCCAAGCATTTCCATTTCATGTCCGTGCCGTGTTGATCTCCTCCCCCTCTCAACATAGGATATATGATGTCCATCCTTGCTACTATGGTAATCCAGTTGCCTACGAGGAATCTCTTCATGACAGGGAACATCCAAATTTTCTATGTCTGATTCTCTTACATTTCGCATATCAACATTAGTATCACCAGGATCCACATAAAACTGACCTTGGCTTGATCTCACTAATGATCTGGCATCCAGAAGGTTCATTGAAACTGATTGTTTGGTCAATGAATGGTGATCCCATGAATGACTGTTAATGACATCTCTTCGAGGAAACTCAGCATCATCAGTATTCTCTCTAAGGGGTTCCAAATAAATTGGTGCCCGAGCATGCTTTTTGTCAAGTACTGCTTGTCCGAGCATACTAGTTCTTTCATATGAATGATCATAATTACAAGCACCTCTTGGCCTACCTTTAGGATATAAATAATCCATATCGTCACCCGTAGGAGGACTAACTTTATCATACTGGTAGCTTGTCCGCTCCTTATGCCCAGCTGCATATTCTTCAAGGGTATTATAACTGTGATTTTCACCATATTCATTGAAATATGATGGTTGTCTAAGCTTTATGGAACTCCTTGAATGAATATCCCCAAGTAAATGCATATCATCTTGAACCACAGGGGCGTAATTCATCCTAGAGATTCCAGAGGATGTGGTCACATGCTCCTTATACTGAGAGGAGGCAGCAAGATTCTTAGATCGGGATGCTGACTCCAAGTAGTGCGAAATATCCTTGGGATGAAATCCAGATCTTTCCTCTCTTTCAATCATTTCAATCGCTGATAATTCATCAAGAAGGAAAGGATCAGGGTAATGAGAAACCTCATCTCTAAGCCTAATCTGTTGGGGTTGCACATGGACCGATAAAGGCCTCCTTGCAGTCTCCACATATTTTGAGGTAGATTGAGAGTCAAAGGGCAAAGTATGACCTCCTTGGCTCGACTCATCTTCCAAATCAAACAGCTTCTGTCTATCCAAGCCACGATGATGGATACTGCCCGAAATTCTCTCTCGATTGGCATTACGCTCTTGAACACTTATAGCACTATCATATTCATAATCATAATTCACACCAGCGCCCCCAGCTTCGTATCTGTCTTCATCATCAAAAAACTCATCATATCTTCTCCTTATCTCATCCCTATTACCCGAAGAAGCCTGATAATGATGTCGAGGCTTCTTCTCATGCACGGGTCGATAAGCAAGCGACTTCAACTGAGGCTGCATTTTGTAAACTCTATCTCTAAATTCTTCATCCCTCTCCATCAACCCACTCCTAGATTCAGGCTTAATTATATCACCTCTTTCTATTAATCCACTCATCAATTGGGGTTCCATTATATCACCTCTTTCACTAAAATCTTGATCTCCATCCACTAACACATGCCTCAACCGGGGCTCCACCACATCACCTCTATCACTAAATTTTTCCTCTCTTCTCATTAATCCACTCCTCAAGTGGGGTTCCATTATATCACCTCTATCAAGTGGGGTTCCACTCCCCCACTATGAGGCATGAAGTAAGGCTCAGAACCCAATTGAACTCCATGATCATGCATTCTTAACCTCTCAACCCTATAGGCTCGTCCTGCAAAATCATCATACTCAACGCGCCCCATTTATTTATTTTTTTCCTTCAGGACTGCTACAGTACAGGACAAGTGCTCCCTAGTTAGTACAGAGGGTGGGAGGTAAGGGGACAGTGAGCATATACACAAAATATCACTTCTTCATAACACATTGAAGAAACTATAGCATCAGCAATGTCAGTTCGTTTTTTCTTTTACCCTTTTTCCTTTTTTTTTCAAGTTGAATCCACTGAAATAATAAATTACTACATATATTTAAGTAGTCGTTTTTTCTCTTTATAAGATCAGATTTTTATCTAAACCCTAACCCTAACCTAGTGAGAGTTAATAAGACTTATTAACCTTTACTTCATGCACGGATAAGGAAGATCCATATTGAACCTTGGAAAGTGAAGTGGAGACGCCATGAACGGTTATAGTAGAGATTATCAACCGGCAATACAGAAAATTGTTGGCGAATTTGAGGGAACTTCCTATATGTATATATAGGCAAGAAGTGTTTTCTTTTTGGGTCAAAAGTAATTATTTTAAAATTTAAGATTTAAGATATTTGGCCGCTTTTAGAAGGAAATGGAATTGTTCTATATAAATAATTTTTGAGAAGCCAAAAAAAATAATATTTTCTAAAAATATTTTTTTGATTACTAATTATTGCTTAAAATATTTGTTAAATTGATTGGTCAAACACAATTGGAAACAGACTCTTTACCCTTTCGGATAGGGGTAAGGCTTGTCTACATATTACCCTCCCTAGGCCCCACGTCTGGGTAGTTGTTGTTGATTGGTCAAACACAAGTTATTTCGTACCAAATTACTTTTTAGAAATATATTTTTGAGAAAATATATTTTAATAAAAATTAATTTTAAAAGCTTACCGGCTATTAATTGAGAAGTGAATGCTAGAAATTAGAATTGGGAGCATCCCCACTCTATATAAGTGCCTTAATAACTAAAAAAAATTATGTTAAGAATTTAACTATACCCCTTAACTTTGCTAAACAAACTAAATAATGAAACTGCTAAACATATCCTCCAGTGTTTTTTGTAAAAATTATATGTAAGGTCTATAGTTTCAAACAATATTTATGGTAGTATTAGTGGAAGAATATTTACTGACTATAGTTACGAAAGAAAATTAATAATAGTATAAGTGAAGATGCAAACAACTGTCTGTAGTAGTACTCCTAAAAAATTCTGATTCGGTTATATAGCGCAGGGAACAATCTAAAGAGTGGTCAAAATCTAAATAGTAGCCTCAAAAGGATCATTTGTGAAAATCGGGAGAAATTTAAAACTAGCCAAATGTATAAGTGGTTATTAAAATTAGTCACGATTTCAAAAGTAATTGAAAATTTAGCCACTTTTCATGTAAAGATAAATTTGAATGAAAATATTGTTCAAATTTTCAAAAAATACTATAGCATAATATGCTGGAATCACATCATAAGTATACTGAACTTCCAACATAATATGCTGGAAGTTCACACGTGTGCTCCAATATATTATGCTGGAACTTTTAGCGTTTTGGAGTTCCAGCACAATATGTTGGAAGTTCATACACAAGTGTCAATCTCCAGTATATTATGCTGGAAATTTTCATGTTACAACAAAATAGTGGCTATTTTTTAATGACTTCGCAAACACAGTCTCTTTTTTATGGTAAGGAACTCCCATTTTCAACCGAGAGGTTGTGAGTTCGAATCTCCCCAAGTGCAATGTGGGAAGTTCATGGAGGAAAGGATGTCGGGGGTCTATTTGGAAGAGCCTCTCTACCCCACGGTAGGGATAATGCGTGCGTACACACTATCCTCCCCAGATCCGCAAAGTGAAATTATATTGGGTTATTATTGCAAACACTGTCTATTTCTGAATGACTGGTCTTAAAACTGGCTAGCTCGTACTATTTTTACGGGGAAAATCATCGTAAAAATTGCATGGAGCGTCCTGTTTGGTTGCCCACATTTAATCAATATCCATTTTTTTTAAGTTTTAATTTGTACTCTCTTTTTAAACAACTTTAACCCCTTTCTCTTCCTACTTCTCCTCCTCAAAGTGAGAGTACACTTCAGTGATAAAAGTATATGGCAAAAATAGGTCATTCAGACGCGAAACCTCCGCTTTTTGACCGTAATTTCGTGCTTTACCAACGCATTCAATGAATTCCACTATGAACCTGGAGCGGGCGAAGACATGCAACCACTCGATACAACTAGACTTTATCCTTTGCGATGACATAGGTTCATTTATTTTTTGCATTAAAAGGTTGCAAGTCCAAAAGTTGTTAAGTATTTGAAAACTATAGCCTTATAGCAGTCAAACAAACATCTGAAAGCTCCTTAATATGTTTACGGTTGTAGCATTCTGCAGTGCGTCAGTTATCCATAAGTAATTACAAGAAAATAATTGATAAAAAGAGTATACTGAAAGAGAAAAAGATATAAACAAGAGACAAACCTTCCAACAAGCTAAAAAGATATATGGAGCATTCACAATGTAGTAGGATAAAGTTCAAATTTAAGAAGGCTGAAGTTCGTCAGTTACAAAACAAAAACTTCAGCTCTGGAGCTAAATAAAATTTCAGCTCTAGAGCTAAATAAAAAATTCAGCTCTTCGACAATTACAAAACAAAACTTCAGTTTTGCAGCTAAACTTGAAGCCCGACTACGAGAATAATAAAGTTTTACGTGATTGTCTTTGCTACTTCAGTCCTATATACTAAAGTTATGCAAAAAATGGATACACTTATAATTTTTTCTTTTTTACAAAACAAACATAAATTAAAACGTAACACAAAAAATGGGTATAGACGCAAATGCTCTAAAATCGCAAATGTTAGGCCCAGGTACATTAGCCAAAAGCCCACAACATTGTAACCCACATAATATGCCCACCCGGTTGGCAAGTCAGTCGGATCGGATCCAGTAGGAACATCAGCATCTTCAGCTCGTACGAATTCAACAGAGAGAGACAGAGAGAGAGAGAGAATGCATTACTGGATTCGAGCATCTTCTTCGGATTTCGCCGGAACGATTCCACAACCTCGAAGGTAAGATAAAATTTTGCATTTCAATCTGTCTTCATTTGTGTCTGAATCATTTGAATTTGATGCTTATACGAAACTTTTGTTGCCAATTATCAGTGGACACACTGCAGTGAATATCGGCAAATCCAAAGTTGTGGTGTTCGGTGGACTACTTGACAAGAAGTTCCTTAATGACATCAGTGTCTATGATATTGGTAACTTGATTCCCTCCTAATCAGCTACTAACATTTAATTCTATCTTCACATGAGGTGAAGTTGGTATTTAGGGATGACAATGGGGCCGGGCGGGCGGGTTGAATTTTATCATTTTGAAACAAAGCAATCATTTCAACTACAATTTTACATTCTTCTTCACCAGCACGAATATTATTTTGATTTATAATTAACCAATTTACATAAGTCTCACCAAAATGATATTATATAAGTCAATATATCGTATTAATACTAGGAAATGATAGTAACCCATTTATTTTGAAAGATCAGCATAGTGGTGGCAAAATGGTTCAAAGGAAACAGTTAACTACTCATATTATCCACTAAAACATTGGTTGGATACTGAACTTTTTAAAAATGGGTTAAATATAGATAAGAACCATTTTATCCATTTAGAAAATAGATAACCAATGAGTAAGGAATGGATAACTAATGGGTCTAACTTTTACATTTGTAAAGTCTCAAATTGGGATTTCTCAAGTTAGGAAGACTAAGAATTATCCCAAAGGTGATCATATGCAAGAAGTCATGGATAATATGGTTATCCATATTATCCGTCAGTTAAACCATTTTTTATTTGTATTAAATATCGGTCGGGTCGGATAATTTATCCGTTTTTTCATTACCCGCTTTCGCCCCTAGCCATATCCGACCTGACTTGCCCGTTTGCCACTCCTAGATCAGCATAGTACTCTCTCAGTTTTATGTTTATGTGATTCTATTCAATTCCTTATTTTATAAAATAATAAAATGTCAAGCTAGTTTCTTTTAGAAAAAAATTTAAAGAAAAAAGAAAAAAATTAAGTGGTGCGGGGCGGGGCGGGGCGAAAATTGAAAAAATAACTATGTAGGGGGGAGGGGTTGAAGTTTTTGTGGGTTTTGCCGCATTCGTCTCGCCCTGCCCCATTGCGATCCCTATTAGTATTTAAACATATCATTTGGCGGAAAGCACTAATAGTGTAAAGACTTTTGTACAATTTCAGTAAATTCTAACCTGAGATAGTAGATTAATTACCCATTTTACCACATTACCAGTTAATGCTTATCAAGAAATTGACTTGTAATTACGGAATACATGATGTGATTGTGTAAATATTTTTTACACTGTCATTGCATAGAACTTAAACTCTATTAGAATCAGTGTGAGATTTAGAGAACCTATAGTTTATGAATTTGTATCACAAGGTCGGAGTAAGTGTGAGATTTAAGGAATCTTTAGTTAGTTTTATTAGAGTAAATGTTCTCTTATTACCCTTCGTGGGCCGAGGGTCTATTGAAAACAGCCTCTCTACCTGTTAGGTAGGTGTAAGGTCTGTGTACATACTACCGATGGCGGAGCCACATTGTGACACCCCTGCGCTTGAAAATTACACTATTTTGTTAGATATATTTTTTTCTTTTATGTATATTTACTATACGTTGACTCCCCTTGACTTTTCGATGTATCTAATTATTTATATTTCCCCAGACCCCACCTAGTGGGAACATACTGGGTTTGTTGTTGTTGTAGGAATAAATATGAGGTATTTTTTGGGTTGTTATAATAAGTGTGAGATTTAGAGAACATTTTGTTAGTTTGGTTTAGATTTGTATGTCATGTTGGAGTAGGGTGAAATTTAGAGAACTTATAGTTAGTTTGGTCAGAGATTTATGTTTCAGTCTAATAACCGTGAGAGTCAGAGAACCTTTAGTTTTGCAGAACGACTAATTTTTCTTTTTAAGATAAATCATTGAGTACTTCAATGAAAAAGGCCGGATGGAGCGGAACAGATATGTAAAATATTAATATGACCAATGAAAACTATTTTGGGATTGAGGCGTCTTCTGTTGATATTTCCTCTGTGACATTGCATAATATAGTTTCTGGAAGCCAATGTGGTTGCTTTGTATTGAATCAATCAGTAGTTTTTATATTCTAAATTCACAACAACAACAACAACAACAACAACCCCCCAGTATAATCCCACATAGTGGGGTCTGGAGAGGCTGTTTCCAAATAGACCCCCGGCATCCTTCCCTCCAAGAATTTCCCACCTTGCTCTTGGGGAGACTCGAACTCACAACCTCTCGGTTGGAAGTGGGGGTTGCTTACCATCAGAGCAACCACTCTTGTTTTTATATATTCTAAATTCATATGTTGTTAATGTTTCAGAAAACAAGTTGTGGTTTCAGCCAGAGTGCACAGCCAGTGGTTCTGATGGCCAAGTGGGTCCCAGGCCACGAGCATTCCACGTTGCTGTATCAATTGACTGTCATATGTTCATCTTTGGTGGGAGATCTGGAAGTAGAAGGTATGCAGATGCTACATAACTCATATGTTGTGTATTACAATTGTTGCTTCTGCCAATGCCTTTAATTGGGTATCCTCATTTTCAGGTTAGGCGATTTTTGGGTTCTGGATACTGGTAAGGATTTCTTTCTACCTTGGCTATGTGAGCTGCTATGCAAAGAAAAATGCATCATTATTTTTTATTTCTTCTTTTCACTAAATTGGACATTTGTGATAAGTTCACAATAATCTCATTGATATTACACCAAGTTGTATCACTAAACAGTGCAGGTTTACATCTAACCTCCTTTCAATTATACAATATTGGATAGCACTTTTGCCTAAAATATAGTAATGATCAACAAGGAGTTGTTAACCATCCATAATGGATTTTCAACTCCTTCAGAAGAATTCCTTTCTCTCTCAAATCAGCCAAAAGATGCATAGAGTATCACCCTTCAGCTCCTTCCTAGTGTCCATCTTCCTTTACCTCCAGCGCTCCAAAGTTTCCTCCACTGCTCTCAGTAGAGGGGTTTGAAAAACAGAGTATGCTATCCGAGTAAATCTGCCTCTAAGCCGTGTATAATCCACATTCTCACTGATCAGCGCTTGCTTGGCAGAAACAGCACAAGTTAACCCGACTCCTCCCCTGCTAGTTATCCGCTGTTAGTATGGCGTTCTAAGCTGCAAACCATGTGAAGAAAGTATATTTCACTGTTATCAGACTTGGGTCTTGATTTTTTTATCTCTGCGGTGCTAGATATATGGCAATGGTCAGAGTTGACAAGTTTTGGTGACTTACCTTCTGCAAGGGATTTCGCAGCTGCTTCAGCCATTGGAAACAGTAAAATTGTTATGTAAGTTTGTCTTACCTTCTGCTGGTGCTTATGTCTTATCCTTCTTTCATTATTTTTGGCGTTGATTTGCTTGCAGGTATGGTGGCTGGGATGGTAAAAAGTGGTTGTCAGATGTCTATATCTTGGACACAAGTACTGTCTTTGATAGCAACTCTAGGTTTTCTCTATCCTTTCCTTGTGTTAGATAACAATTTATCTATAACAGTTGGTATGATTATTGAACAGTGTCTCTTGAGTGGAGGGAGTTATCTGTTTTGGGAACTTTACCGCCACCTAGATGTGGCCATACCTCTACTATGGTCGAGAAAAGATTGCTTGTCTATGGCGGTAGAGGTAAATGTGGATGATGATTTATATTTGGCTTGGAAATATCATGTTTGTCTCTGTAATTTGCTATTCAGCTATTTTCATATACTGTAAAGGTTTTATGCTGCTTAGAAAATCTTGAGGTCTTCTACTTATTAGGTTGAGCCCCCCCCCCCCCACCCCCCCCAGTCTTAATTAAAGCAGTTTATCAGCAAATTTAGTCTGACTTAAGCATAAGGGAAAATTTCACGGACACTTAATATGGTGAGTGAAGTTAGGGATTTAAACTTGCACGTCTATGCTACATCCTAAACTAATGTTGAAGGGAATGAAGCTCTTAAATGCCCCAAAGTCAATGGTTCAGTGCATGGGCGTCCAGAGAAATTGTCTTGAAAGATTTCAATATAGCAAGGAATTTAACAGAGTATGAGATCCATTAAGGAGAAGTCTGAATCTTTGTACGTTTCCTTACCGTAAGAAAACCCTTCTCAACTTGTCTATTTCCTTTTCCACTTTGGAGGGCATGGAGAACAAACACATAATATATGTAGGCACGGAATCAAGTTATAATAATACATTTACCATTTTCTAAAATGCATTTAACCGTTCAGTTGCAATTTTCTCTGAAGGTATGTTTGTTACAACTTACATATGCTGGTGATGCTTTTACTTTTCATCTTTTTGTAGGGCTAGTTGGCATTGACATCTTTAATTGGTTTTAGTTTTAATCTACATGTGTTCAGATACTTGAATCTCTTTCTTAATATATGGACTAAAGTGGTTATCTTTACTTTTGGGTAGGAGGTGGAGGGCCAATCATGGCTGACTTGTGGGCTTTGAAGGGCCTAATTGAAGAAGGTATACTTTACCTTGAAGCTTCAAGTTATTATCAGTGGACTTCCTTTTTTACTAGTGATGTTTCCTTTTTCTGGTAAATTATCATCGGTTTTGTAAAGAAGAGAAGATGCGATTTAACTTCATCATGTTGCTTCTTGAATTGGTATGTCATACATTTTCAGCTAATATTTCATGGCTGTGCTTATCCAGTCTTTCAGAAATAGGAACAAAATTTTCCTAGAAAATATGAGTTTGGCTGCCCTTGATGAAATACTCTAGTTCGTATAGCTGGAATTTCTATTTTTCATTTACTGCTTTCCAGTAATTAATCAGCATTCTTTTGGATCACTCGCATGTTATTTGTACCCTATCATCTGCTGTAGTTAGTTTGAATTGGTTTTGTCTTTCCACTTCCTCTTTTCTGGACTTTTCTCTTGAAGCTTTTATGACTATTTTTCTTGTTTAAGCACTTAGCTATATAAAAACTTCTGATTTTTCCGGAAGGAAGAGAACGAAAGCCCTGGATGGACCCAACTGAAGCTTCCAGGTCAAGCTCCTACAGCGCGTTGTGGACATACATTTACATCTGGAGGACTCCATGTAAGTCCTTTCATGGTGAAAGTCATGGCATGCAAAACTATGCAAGTTAATAGTTGGAATATAAGGAGATAAGAATGAGTTAACACTGTTCTTGGGGTGTTGATGTTTATCAGCTGCTAGCTGTGTTACATCTGTCTTGGCAATATCTTTGAAAATCTATTTGCAGCGAAAACATAATTAGCACGTCTGACGCGTGCAAATTTTACTGGCAGTTTTGAGTTTATTGAGGTGGTATAATTTCTTTTAGCACATATAACCCCTTAAGAAAAGAATATTAAAATTTTGTTTAACTCACTTTGTTTACTCTGGTAGTAAAACTAGAGGAGCCGAAACCCTTTGCAAGTAGATGTGTTGTTGCCACTTTGAAGAGTTCTAAAAGAATAGTGGTGGAGATAATATCCAAACTTCTGTAATTCCTTTCCTTCTCTCGTATATATATGTCCATAGAAACTTCATAGTGTCTATACATACCTCTTCACCTAGGAGGAGTTAGTGCATGTAAGTTCAAGTATTCGATTGTTCCTGAAGCCCAAATTGGCAAAGCCTGGTTGTTTCGATATCAGCAGTAAAGGTTGTTGTGAATTATGTTGAAATTCTTGATGAACTTCCCCAGGTTGTACTTGACATATCCACTCAATTACGGTTGCATTAGAGTGGCAAGTATAGTTATTTAATGATTGTACGCTGTCATTACTTTTTACTTTACTTTATCCCAAATAAAAGAAGAAGAAAAACGGTCACTTATGTGTTATGGGTAATGTAATTATTTCCACTTTTCACTTGATACTGTTCACTCAAACCTTTCCCTGCTTCCAGCAACCATAAAAGAAAAGAAAAGAAGAAGCATTCTGACCTATAATTTCTCTGCAGCTGTTGTTATTTGGAGGGCACGGAACTGGTGGTTGGTTGAGTCGGTATGATGTTTACTACAATGATTGTGTTGTTTTAGACAGGGGTAAGCATGTATCATCAATACTTTTTAGAATTACTATAGCGCTCCATGTACTGGTATAGGCTTTGTGACTTGTACTGCATTACAATTTTTGGTTTTGTTCTATGATGGAGCTTCTTTTGCATTTTCATGCCAGAATAATTTTGATCCACATTAATAGAATTCTGTAGCCACCAATCAAAAATATATTTCTATAGCTTGTACATACAAAAGTAATTTGGAGATGTAAAAGACTTAACTAGATTAACAAATGTTTCCACAATTGTGAATGTATGTTTTATAGAAGATAGAGGCACATAGGGTGTGTTTGGTAGGAAGGAAAACAAAAATTGGAAAATATTTTCCAATTTTTCCATGTTTGGTTGGATTAAATGCTTCGGAAACCATTTTCCTCGTGAATTCATTTTCCTCCAATTGGAGGAAAACAAATTTCCCTATGAGAAAATATTTTCCAAAACTCTTCTTCAACCTTCCCAACCTTATTCCCCATCCTCACCAACTTCACCGCACCCCTACATCATAATATCTATCAAAAAGAACAATCACAAACAAACAAGGGAAAATACTACTTATTTTTCTTGGAAAACATTTTCCTTCGTACCTAACACACCCATAGTTAAATGATCTGGAAACCATTCATGATTGTTGTAAATGGTCAGTAAGAGTATTTTACTCTAAAGTTCTCTGTTTCCAGTCTCTGCACAGTGGAAACGCCTAGCAACAATGAATGAACCGCCAGCTGCACGAGCATACCACTCGATGACCTCCATTTGGTCACGATATTTACTGTTTGGTGGGTTTGATGGGAAATCAACTTATGGTGATCTCTGGTGGTTAGTTCCAGAAGGTATTGAGTCTCTTTCAAGTACAGCTTTGTGTAATCTTTCACTGTTAATCAGAGTTCTTCTCTTTTCAAAAACTTGTGTTAGCTTGTTGTGCCACCAACTTAATTGATTACTTCCTTCTTAGCATACTGTTGTTCTCCATCCATTTATCCTCTGCTGTTTATTTCTTACTTGCGTGATTTTATGATGTTGACTATCATTTTATTAGATCATTTGAAAATTGATATCAGGAATTCGTCCATATCTTCTCAACTTCCAGCTTTTTCTTAAAGTTTGCACAATAGCCCTGCTTGAGTTGGTCAATTTTGTATGAAGATATGCCAGGAAAAAGACTTCCTTTTTAATCAACTTTCATGCAGAGTTTAACCGCCCATTTAAATGGTCCTAGAGTTGTACGAGTTGTATAATGTTACACAGCTTGGCAATAAAGAGTTAGCTCTAAGCTAATGCATGTCTTGGAAAAGTGAACGAACTTCTCTTGTATTATAGACTTGATTGCACTACCCTCTCATTCTTTCAATTGACATCTTGTACGTATGTTTCTTCATAATGTATGATCTTTAGATGATCCAATTGCTAAGCGCGTAACGGCTTCTCCTCCCAAGGGCATTCATGAAAGTCAGGATGCTTCAATGACAAGTATGGAGAAGGTAAAGGGCCATGGATTTTCATTTTTTATAACTCCCCTCTCAGTTCAAATAATAATATGTGTATGCTAGGAGACCATACCATTGCATTGGACATATTAGTTCCTTTTTGCTGTTATTTGGAATTTGGAGCTTAAACATCTCGATGATGTATCAACTAGATGCAAATCGTATTTGACTTGTGGAATGAACTGGTCAGTGGAGTCTCTGCATAAAGTTAAACATCAAGCAAGGATTACTGAATGATACCCATGAAAAAGAGCCGCTTAGCCCTACTTACAGAAGTTGAATCACTTACACTTCAAATGTGCTTGGGCACCAGCATGAATTGGCACAGCTCACTCACTAGATGTAGGTGGTCATTCCCGCACCCCCTTGAGTGTACTTTGATTTCCTTTCACACTATGGAGTCATGCATCCAATCTTTGGAGATTTTGTGTGGCATAAGAAGTTGTAATCATACTTGAGAAATCCTTGAAATGGTGTCAAACTTGACCTTTTCTAGAAAAATGAAGGTAAAATGTGATGGAACTCCCTTTGGCCCTGAATTGGAGTTTTGAGCACAAAAAGTACAAGTAGAGTTGGTGTAGTAGAAAATGATATTTTTTTGGCTTCTTTATATTCTAGGAATAATGGTTTTGCTTGACATGAGGGTGTTTGAACTAGTGTTGGAGGGCTTGCAGCGCAGCTGGATGCCAACGTTTTTTTTTTAAATTTTAAAAGAAATTAAATCTACTTTGTCGTTCAAATTCTGTTTGTTTACTTGCAAGTGTCGCTTTGAACCCCATTTACTTGTTCTATAAAAAAATTAGGCATCAAACAATTTTTTTTAAATGAAAAGGAGGCATCAAACAATTTCTTACTTGATATTTTTCTGAGAGTGAAGAAATGAGAGAACAACCTTGCAGAGTACAAAGTCAAGATAGTTGTTTATGAACAGTACAATAAACTTATCCACATTTAGAGAATGATAAAACAAACCTTATTCTTCATATTGTTCAACTTGATTTTACACTGAATTAATCCGATAACTTCAAATTTTGTGGCACCTCAGCTTTGACCATTGGCCCAAGCTTCACTGGGTTTTCTTTAATCAAGTGATTGCTTGACGATACTGTTTATCTGCATGCATGATTGCATGTATGTCTAAGTCTTCTTTTTAAAATCTTTTGATTTCCTTGGGTATGTATTTGGGGTGGGGGTGAATAAGTGGGTGGCAGTTGTTGAGGGTGTGGCAATCTTTTGATTTCCTTGGGTATGTATTTGGGGTGGGGGCGAATAAGTGGGTGGCAGTTGTTGAGGGTGCGGCTTTTACCACTGCTATATCTGTCATCCTAGTAAGTCTCTTTATTGTGATTGTGCTTTGATATTTTAGATGTATATTTACAATCTCAATAAGAATAAAATTAGATGAGTGTGTTGATATTGCTTCTACGACGGACAAAGGATATATCCTGGTTTAACTCTCTCTTACTATTAATAGGAGAGGCAAATGCAAGAAGATGCTTTGGCAGAGTTGCAGAAAAGGATAGGAGTTTCAGTCTCCATCTCCAATTCCAATGCAAAGAAAATTGTAGATGAGTTGGAAGATACAGAATTATTAGAATTGGCATCTAAATTGGTTGGAGAGGGAGCTTTCAGTAATAAAGAGGTTTGTAATTTCTTTGCTCAGTGTATATTATGCAATATGTACACACACACAAGGACATGCGCATGCACCTGAGCAAATGTTTAAGTTACTTAATCTTGTATTGTTTGATCACTGAAGGTTGTACAAGCACTTCGTGACCATTGGTCAAGGTCCTTGCCAAAGTCAATTCAATTAAAGGAGCTTAACCCATTACTTCGTGACTACCAGCGCATGATTACCCGCTTTCAGAAGTACGAACATTGTCTTGTACATTTTTGCTTTATGTTTACATCTAGTTAAGTTCTGGTTTTTCTCATAAATGTGAAGAACTTACATATCCTGGAAAGATGATCAAGTCAGACTACTTCTGCGAGTGATGAAAGTAAATGTAAATTTCACTAGTGAGGTATAAAGTGCTATTGCATTGTTGGTTTACAGTAGTATTTCAAGTCAAGGCGATGGATCACTATCACTATATATAGATGCTTTCCCTGGATAGTGTTCAATGGCACCTGATATGTCAGCAAGGGTTTACTAAGAGATCTTACATGTTTAATGGGGTGCTTCTTATGTCTTTCCTTTAGCATTCACATTTACATAAAAACTCATGTTTCCCCACGTAACCAAGTCGCTGATAAACTTGTTTGTTAGCAGGTGTTTTGTTTATTTTCTTTTGAAGTTTTCTTGTGTTCTACTGGTGTGAGACTAAATTTTGGGGCTTTATACTATAGATTTTTGGATATGATGATGAAATTTTAGAATCTCCTTTCAACCAGCATGACGCAAGTGTATTGACCCTGACTTTTATCAATTTTCAGGACTCGGAAATAAGTTAATCATTGAATTTAAATGAAATCTATGGTGATCTGCTATCAAATCTAAGTAAAATTTTGGTCTTTCAATTACTTTTTCCCGTTTTATGAATGTGTGGACAGTTGAAGGAACAAATTTCCGCTTGAAGAGGAAAGAAAAAAGAAAATAGAGGGGGAGGGAGTACCTCAATTGAAATGCTGTTCACCTTCTCACAGTATAAGTTTTGATCATTTGACATTATAGGGAAAAGCTAAGATCACTCTTACAATCCTCGAATGCTGGATCGATGGGGAAAGAGACTTATAGATTCTATCATATAAAAAATATTAGTCAGGTATGAGTTCTTCTAAGGTTCTATTTGTTAGTCTTGATGTTATTTACATCTGAATTTTTGGTTGCTTCACTTCTTTATCATCTCTCTAATATATTGCTCAAGTGTCCTTGTTTTTGTTTTTATTTTTCCTTTCCTTCACTGAGCCGAGGGTCAATTGGAAACAGCCTCTCAGCCCTTTTAGGTAGAGGTAAGGCTCGTCTACATATTACCCTCCCCAGACCCCACTTTGTGGGACTATACTGGGTAGTAGTTGTTGTTGTTGTTGTTGTTGTTGTTGTTGTCCTTGGTGCTTGATATTCTAATTTGTTAAGTGCTGCAACTAGCTCAAGTTTCCTTGGAGCTTGATATTCGGACTTTTAATGTAATCATGCTAATTATTTGTTAAGTTTTCTACTTTCCTCCTACTTCATGTATCGTTTCCAGTAGTTCGTCATGATTACTGAAGTTAGCGACAGAGTGCTGCTTACTTGCCAATTCGTGTTAAAGTAGATCTATTTTTGCAATCATTCCGTATCAAGACTGCTTTGCATGTGAACATTAACATAAAGCTTTGTGGACAAGATGCTGAAAAGATACTTAAACTAAATACCATTTCCTGTTAGGGAAGGTAAATGTAAATTATCATGCTATAGAGGAGATATTAGTTATTACCACAAACCAGAGGTTTAGTTATCGACCCAGTAAGTGCATTGTTTTCGCTAGTCTGTATTTAGTTTGCGTAAACAATAGAAGCAGACATCTGAGTGAAAACCAAAGTTGGGTGTAAACTTCATTTTTTTGAACCCCTCTTTGCCTCTTTATCTGATCTCTCCTTTCTTAAAATATCTCCCTTCGTGCATTTGCTTGTATCTATGATCTTTTTGTCGCGAGCTCTTCACTTTTATCACCTTTTCTCCTAGTAATAATGTCATTTCCTCTTTACTGGTCAGTTTTCAGTTAGAATTTTCATTTCTGATCTGCAGCTACGTATGGATGATATACCGCATCTGCTAGCTGAGTACAGACAACTCGTTGTGGATATAGGAGCAGACTACAAAGACGCCTAAAATCTTGAATGTACTCGTAAACGTCCAACCTTTTCTGGCATTTTGTAAAAGTCTGTATAACCTCTATATTTCATTGTTTTTGTTTGGACAACCAACGGCGTTATAAACATAGTTATGAACTTATCATCCTTTTTATAGTAGAGAATTCAAGCATTGCATAAAGCATTTCTCTGTAAATCCTGGACTTGTCGCTTGAGCTATGCCTTTGGCACTACAAATAGGCATTTATTACGACACTTGGAATTTACATACAGTGACTTAAAGGACTAAAAGGAAGCCAAACAAACTTTGTGTCTCTCTTTTTCTTTTTGCTTGCAAACTAACTCTTCAACAACAGTGAATAATCAAACCTCAGGAAGGAAAATTTGATAACATTATTCGAAGGGACATAAAAACAAATTGTTTCTGTATGATACATGGAGAAGATGTGAATTATTGTTTAGTGTCAGCAATGGGCAGTGCCCGAGTTTAACAGCACTAGCCTTTGGGATTCAAAACCTTGCTTAGTTCCTCCAGCTTTCCCATTCTGAATTTCTCACTTTCCTTCACTAGCTAAAAGATGACAATACAGCATCCACAAGTCAATTAAATCAGGAAAAAGAATATATGGTTGTAATGAATTATGAATTCTCAGTTTATCACCTCTACTAAAGTGGAGGTTAGCTGAGTTTTCTCGTTATTCTTTTCGTTGAATGCCTCTAACACTTCTCTATATTCTTTCTCCTATTGCCACAGGAAAATATCATTTAAAAATAATCAATTTTAATAATAAGGAATGAGGGAGCATTAGGGGAAGATCTATATTAAGTAGTAAAACTAGCAATTGAACAACGAATTTAGCTATATAATAAACAAATAGAAAAGTAAAAACTAAAAGAGTAAGCAAATACCTTCTTTTGACAGGTCTGTCCAAGTGACTTAATATCACGGTTAACCACGTCAATTTTCTTGCGTACCATTGCAACTTCCTTTCTCATTGGATCCGTTAACACTTCAAGCTCCTTTTGAAAAATATCAAAATTATTAATAAGAAACAAAAAATCACAAAATTTCATCTCATAATATTACCTCTGGTTCATATTATAGATTCTTGCATACTCTTTAAGAAAGATACTTAAAAAATTATAATACTAAGTATCACTTTATAACATCTCACCAAATTAAGGCACCACTAATTAAAGAGATTTGGAATTTTTTTTTAATAATAAATGGACAAAACGACTAATATCAAAACGAGGAAGCAATTTTGTTGTAATTTAATTACCTCCCAAACACGAACCAAACGCTTAGTTTCTTCTTCAGCACGAGTAAGTTGAGTCTCAACTTTACCTTTCACCTCCATTTTCTTCCTCTCAATCTCCTCTTCTCTTGCTTGAAATGAAGCCAATGCCATTTTTGTCATCTCTTGATCTTCATCGTTGTCGTCCGCAGTCGTCGTTGAAGTTCTTCCACTGCTCCCAACGCTTGGTAGGGTAGTCATCATTCTCCTTACAATTTCACCTATTCTTTGTTTTCATCTTTTGATCCCTTTTTATTAGTGTTATTGCTTTTGCTTCAATTCTAACCTCTCTTTCACGTTTCCTTTCTTGACTTCAAAACAATATCTTGAAAGGCTACACATAAATACGTGTTATATGACTAAGTTTCATGTCAACACTGCCCAGAAATGTACTTGCATATATAAATACTGACTTGTCTTTGTTAAGTTTTAAAAGGATTAATATGCAAATGATAAAATAGGCTTTTGCTTGAAGGAAAGGGTAGCCTAGGTGTTATTTTAGTTTGTTATTTTGACTCATTCGAGTGTTTGTTACTTCAGAGCCCTGATGGGGTTGTTTTAGTCTGAATTGCGAGGCGGATCCACGATTTAAAATTATTTTTATGATCTTTGGATGGTTGTTATCTGTTATTATTGTTATATTACATACGATGTTTGTTTTGATTATTACTTAAATTTTATTGTATCATATTGTTAACTCTGTTGTTGCGTAACGACAAAAAGTGTCACTTTAGGAAACGATATCGATTGGTGTGGTCACGTCGTTTTCTTATTTTTTTCTCTTATTTGCCCTTTATTATTATTAAATAATTTTATTTCATTTTTTAAATTAAAATATAATAATAACTAGTTCGTAATCAAATACTTATAAATATTTAATAACTTTTTAATAGACATACAGGGTTTACGCAAAAATTTTGTGGTTCGCGTGAATTTACAGAACCCACCACTGCAAGTGATTGTCTGATTGATCAACCACTCATCCATGACCATCCATACCTTTTTCCTTGTTCTGTTTGGTCCTTTTTTTTTTACTTGTTTCTTATTGGTTGTTAAATTGGTTGGTTCTGTTACATCCTTTATATTTTGTGAAGGTGTTGATGTATCCTTTTTTTCTTTTTATAGAAAGAATTCTAGGAAATCTTTTCGATTTAGTAGAAAGAGGTAATGATGTTTCATGAATAATGATTTCAAAGAAGTAGGGGTGGTAAAATGATTAACAAAAAATAGTTAATACACTCATATTTATGCGCTAACAAATTGGTTACATAATGAATTTTTTAGAAACGGGTGAAATATGGATAAGAGGTGAAATCAAGCAGAGGTGGCAGGCGTACTTTCAGGACTTACTTAACGAGGAGGGGGATCGTAACATAGAGCTAGGGGAGCTGGGGGCATTCAGAGCAACATAGAGACCTTGGGTACTGTAGGCGCATTAGGGTGGAGGAGGTCATGAGGGCTTTGCGTAGGATGAGTAGCGGTCGAGCGACCCGGCATGACGAGATCCCGGTGGAGTTCTGGAAGTGCATGAGTAGGTCAGGAGTGGAGTGGCTCTCCAGGTTGTTCAATGCGATCTTCAGGACCAAAAGGATGCCGGATGAGTGGAGGTGGAGTACAGTGGTGCCCTTGTATAAGAACAAAGGGGACATCCAGAGCTGCAACAACTATAGGGGTATCAAATTAATAAGTCACACCATGAAGGTTTGGGAGTGGGTGATTGAGGCGAGGGTGAGGGAGATGACATCTATATCTGGGAACCAGTTCGGTTTCATGCCGGGTCGCTCCACTACAGAGGCTATCCACCTTGTCAGGAGGCTGGCGGAGCAATTCAGGGATAAGAAGAAGGACCTACACATGGTGCTTATCGACTTGGAGAAGGCGTATAACAAGGTCCCAAGGGAGGTGCTATGGAGGTGCTTGGAGGCGAAGAGCGTGCCGGAAGCCTACATCAGAGTAATCAAGGACATGTACGATGGAGCTAAGACTAGGGTTAGGACGGTGGGTGGCGACTCAGATCATTTTCCAGTGGTTATGGGGCTCCATCAAGGTTCGGCGCTGAGTCCCCTCTTGTTTGCCTTAGTGATGGATGCTCTAACCCGACGTATCCAAGGGGATGTGCCTTGGTGTATGCTATTTGCTGATGATATAGTATTGATATATGAGACAATGGTCGGTGTTATTGAGAGGTTAGAGGTATGGAAACAGACTCTCGAGTCTAAAGGTTTCAAAATAAGCAGATCTAAGACAGAATACCTGGAGTGCAAGTTTAGCGCTGAGCCGAGCGAAGTAGGCAGGGACGTGATGATTGGATCTCAGGTCATCGCCAAGAGGGACAGTGTCCGATATCTTGGGTCTGTGATTCAGGGGGACGGAGAGATTGACGGGGACGTCACTCATCGTATAGGGCAGGGTGTTCAAAGTGGAGGCTTGCATCAGGAGTCCTGTGTGACAAGAAAGTTCCACATAAACTCAAGGGGAAATTCTATAGAGCTGTGGTTAGACCTCCGATGTTGTATGGGGCGGAGTGCTGGCCCGTGAAGAACTCTCATGTCCAGAGAATGAAGGTTGCGGAGATGAGGATGCTCAGGTGGATGTGCGGGCACACCAGATTAGATAAGATTAAGAATGAAGTTATTCGAGAGAAGGTGGGGGTGGCCCCGGTGGATGAGAAGATGCGAGAAGCGAGGCTGAGGTGGTTCGGACATGTGCGGAGGAGGAGTCCTGATGCCCCGGTGAGGAGTTGTGAGCGGCTGGAGATTGTTGGCAGTCGGCGAGGCAGAGGGAGGCCTAAGAAGTATTGGGGAGAGGTGATTAGGCATGACATGACTAGAATGCAGGTTTCCGAGGACATGACCCTTGATAGGAAAGTCTGGAGGTCTAGTATCAGGGTTGTAGGATAGGGGCTCCTAGAGTTTTTCGTACTCCTCACCCGGGGTTGGGTGAGGGTCGGCAGGGTTATCCATAGATGATTCGTGTTTTAGCTTATGTCTCCCTTATGGCTGTTAGCTATGGTAGTTACTGTATGATATTAATGCATGTTATTTTATTTATGTATCTTATGTTTAGATAATTATTTACGCTATTTCTGCTGGAGTTACTAATGCTCTATTGTTATTGTTTTTGTTTTTGTTTTTGTTTTTGTTTTCGTGTTTAGTGTTGTTTTTCCTTTTCTCCACTGAGCCGAGGGTCGATTGAAAACAGCCTCTCTGCCCTTTCGGGTAGGGGTAAGGCTCGTCTACATATTACCCTCCCCAGACCCTACCTGGTGGGACTATACTGGGTAGTTGTTGTTGTTGTTGGGTGAAATATGGATAAGAATAATATTATCCATTTAGAAAATGGATAACCAATGGAAAATTAATGAGTCTAACTTTTACATTTGTAAAGCCTCAAATTGGGGGTTCCTCAAGTTAGGAAGACTTAAAATTCTCCCAAAAGTGATCATATACAAAAAGTCATGGATAATATGGGCTATATGGGTAACCCATATTATCCGCCGGTTAACCCGTTTTTTATCCGTATTAAATATTGGTCTGATCGGATAATTGATCCGTTTTTTCATTATCTATTTTCAACTCCAAACCATATTCGACCCTACCCGTTCGTTTGCCACTCCCACAAAGAAGTAAACCTTTCCTATTCTAGTGTTATGAACAAAAGTTTGGTTTTGTTTATAGTTCAATCACCTAATTTCGGGTTTTTACACTTTTGATAAAGACAACTCAAAATTTCTTTAATATGGTATGATATTATTTGTTCTGGGTCAAATCTGTTATTTTACTTTTTTTTGGTCGAAAAGAAATACTTATATATTAAAAGATTAAAATATTACATTAATACAGGGAGCAAGATGCCTGGCATGCATTTTAGTACCTAAACTAGTACTACTAAAATCTACTACAAGTACCCCTACATGGGATTCATTGCTAGACATAGCATAAGTATTACAAACAAAAAACAAAGCAGATGTCATTTGTGGAATAATACTGTTGAAAATATGGTTGTTCTTGTTAACGAGCCGCCTGTGCATTGTTCCCGCTAGATCATCCTGACAAAAAGTGATGTTGCGACAAAAGAGATGCAACTATTGGTAACTGCCTGTTTGGCTCCATATTTAGCTAGACTATCCGCAATACTATTTTGTTCCTTGTAGACATGTTGGAGAGAAGGCTTATCCAGCTTTTGAAGCAATAACCTGCAATCATATAGAATGTTAGTGTGTTGCACATTAGGCGTATTTAACATACCAATGAAGTCGTTGTTGGAAATAGGAGGCTATATATATATATATATATATATATATATATATATATATGTATTATTTGTGGAAGAGAGGATTGATGATTTAGAAGCTTGATTGATCTTGAATGCTTTGCTTATTGCTTACAAATGAGGGGTGATACCTCTATTTATACTACACAATGGAATAGTCTAGAACACTTCATCATCTACTAGTATCTAGATAATTCTTAAGTGTTCTCATGATAATTCTAGACTTAGATATTTTACAAGATTATTCTACACACTTTGACTACTACATCTTACAATAAGTTTCTAGATAATGGACTACAATCTTGACCTAATATACTTGGATACTTGCAAGCCCAAATCCAAAACACATAACCCAAAATCAAGTTTATTTTTCAACACCCCACTTAAACTTGATTTCGTCACTCTGAGCATATTCCGTAATCTCTGAAACGTCTCGTGTTTTAGAGGCTTTGGGAAAATATCAGCAACTTGGTCAAATGACTTCGCGTACTTTATCTGCACCTCTTTATTTGTAACACACTCCCTGATGTAATGGTATTTCGTATCGATGTGCTTGCTTCGATCATGGAAGACTGGATTCTTTGCTAGAGCAATCGCAGACTTGTTATCCACATATATCTCTGTAGCTTCCTTTTGAGAAAACTTAGGCTCATTTAGTAACTTCCTGAGCCAAAATGCATGACAGGTGCACGATGTTGCTGCTACATACTCGGCTTCACACGTTGACAGAGTCACAATGGGTTGCTTCTTCGAACTCCATGTGAACGCCGTATCTTCCATATTGAACACGAAACCACTCGTACTCTTACGATCATCTATGCCTCCGGCCCAATCACTATCACTGTATCCAACTAGCATGAAGTGATCAGAAGGCGAATACAACAGACCATAGTCAATTGTACCTTTGATGTAGCGAAGTATCCTCTTTGCTGCCTTCAAGTGATTTATAGGTGCTTCCATATATCGACTTACTAGTCCAACTCCGTAGAGAATATCTGGCCTCGTGCAGGTTAGGTACCTCAGACTTCCAACCAAACTCTTGTATTATGTTGGGTCCACCAAGTATCCTTCAACATCTTTTGACAACTTGAGATTGCAATCCACCGGTGTGTTCATCGACTTGCAGTCATTCATCTTAAACTTCTTCAGCACCTCCTTCACATAACCTTCTTGGGATATGAATATTCCTTCTTTCTTTTGTTTCACCTCGATCCCAAGATAGTAATCCATAAGTCCAATGTCGGTCATCTCGAACTCCCGAACCATTGCTTTCTTGAACTCCTCGAACATTTTGGGATTACTACCGGTGAATATCAAGTCATCCATGTATAAGCACACAAGCATAACATCTCCATCCTTGCTTACTTTGGTGTAGAGGGCATGCTCATGTGGGCATTTTGTAAAGTCATTCTGCTGGAAATACTTGTCTATCCTGCTATTCCATGCACGAGGCGCTTGCTTCAACCCGTATAAGGCCTTTTTCAATTTCAGCACCTTATTCTCTTGGCATTTCACGATGTATCCCGAAGGTTGTTCTATGTAGACTTCTTCTTCTAAGTGGCCATTAAGGAACGCGGAGTTGACATCCATTTGATAAATCTTCCAATTATGCTGAGCCGCAAGTGAGATCATCAATCTTATAATTTCTAGACGAGCGACAGGAGAAAATACCTCGTCATAGTCTATGCCGGCTTGTTGACTATATCCCTTCGCCACCAACCTTGCCTTGTATCTTTCAACTTCACCTTTGGAATTCTTCTTGTGCTTGTACACCCACTTTACACCAATAGCCTTATGCCCCTTTGGTAGAGTAGCGAGATCCCACGTATGATTCCTCTTGATTACTTGAATCTCCTCGTCCATGGCACGTTTCCACTTCTCGCTTTTTGCTGCGTCTTTATAGCTTAGTATATTAGACTTCATATTGGGCACATAATACATGCTAGAGATAAATTGATGCCTTCCATTTTTCAAGCGGATGATGATCTTACCTTTGCCTTTAACCGAGACTTTAGAGGAATCTCCGAAGGTGATATTTCCACTTATTGCCTCGTCTAACTCCACAAACATGCTTTTGTCACCGCACATATGGTTGCTTGCACCCGTGTCGAGATACCACAAATTCGATCCTTCGTTGTTTCCACCTTTGCATGCTAGTAACAAAGTGTTTTCCACGGCTTCGGTATCTTCTTGTGAAAAATTTTCTCTTTCTTGCACGTAATTGTTTGACTTCTCGCATTCCGAAGCATAGTGGCCAAATTTATGACAATTATAGCATTTAGTTTGAGAGTTGTCATACCTTGGCCTTCTACTTGTGTAGCCTCTCCCGCGACCTCTTGCCGAGTGAAAATCTTGGCTTCTTTTTTCATTTTTGTAAGAACTATAACCTCCACGTTTGATATATCCTCGCCCTCGTCCTCGGCCACGTACTTGACCATGACCTCGTAGACTCGTTTGATGAGTCTTTTCACTACTCTCTTCCTTGAAAGAGAGTTTTCTTGTAAAGCTTGCTCCAAAGGCTCCTTATTTTTCTTATTGAACCTCTCTTCATGGGCTTGTAGTGAACCCATGAGTTCATCGATAGTCATTGATTCTAGATCTTTAGATTCTTCGATGGCTACGACTATATAGTCGAATTTTGAATCTAATGATCTAAGAATTTTCTCAATGACTCTTACATCGCTTAGAGTTTCACCATTCCTCTTTAATTGATTGACAATCGCCAAGACTCTTGTAAAATAATTGGAAATTGATTCAAAGTCTTTCTTATTTAAGGATTCGAACTCACCTCGTAGGGATTGTAGTCGAACCTTTTTTCACCTTATCAACTCCCTTGTGAGAATTCTCTAAGATCTCCCATGCTTTCTTGGCGGTGGTTGCACTTGCAATTTTCTCAAAAGCTCCATCATCTACATTTTGTTGGATGATGGAAAGGGCCTTTTGATCATTGATCTTGTCTCGCTTTTCTTCTTTCGTGAGTGAGCCCTTGTCTTTAGGCTCCTCATAACCTTGCTCCACAATCTCCCATAGGCCTTGTCCACCTAGGAAGGTCTTCATTTGGATGCTCCATCGATCATAATTATCCTTTGTGAGGCGAGGAAACGTGATGACATTGTTGGCCATCATCTTGTCAAACCAAGCTCAGATACCATTTTGTTGGAAATAGGAAGCTATATATATATATATGTATGTATGTATTATTTGTGGAAGAGAGGAATGATGATTTAGAAGCTTGATTGATCTTAAATTCTTTGCTTATTGCTTCATTACAAATGAGGGGTGATACCTCTATTTATACTACACAATGGAATAGTCTAGAACACTTCATCATCTACTAGTATCTAGATAATTCCTAAGTATTCTCATGATAATTCTAGACTTAGATATTTTACAAGATTATTCTACACACTTTGACTACTACATATTACAAGAAGTTTCTAGATAATGGACTACAATCTTGATCTAATATACTTGGATACTTGCAAGCCCAAATCCAAAACACATTACCCAAAATCAAGTTTATTTTTCAACAGTCGTGGGCATCTCTTTCCATGATGATTGGTGTATATCGGTGGTGCACAACAATCTTCAATCCCATGAGTAGTGACAACAGTTCAGTGTGGATGGTGGTGGCTGGACATGATCCACCTGTGAATCCCATGACCCAGTGCCAATGGGTGTTGCGAAAAACCCCACTTATTCCATGGCTGTTTTGAGCAGGTAAAGACGAACCATCTATGTTGAGTTTGTAATGATTTGGTGGGGGGGATGTCATTTGATGTAGAGATGTACAGTTAGTTTTGTTGAGCTGTTATGTTGTTTTAGAAAATAATATCCAGCCGTTGTATTTAGAATCCTAGAAATATTAATGTTCAAAATTTTTCGATCCAAGAGCAAGGTGGGAGGTTCTTGGAGGGAAGGATGCCGGGGTGAAACAGCCTCTCTACCCAAGGGTAGGGGTAAGGTCTGCGTACACACTACCCTCCCCAGACCTTACTAAGTGGGATAATACTGGGTTGTTGTTGTAAATTTTTTGGATCCAGTATGTTTTGATTACAGATATTCCATATATGCCAAATACCAAAAGAGAGAAATATTGAGCTGGGAATCCTATAGGGAGTTGATTTTAAAGGCATATGGATGAGTCTATATCGCCATTGAGAATTATAAGTGGGATTGAGATGTTCCAATATTAGGTGTAGTATGAGGGATTACGTTGAGATGTGCCCACAGCTGGGTTGGAGTTTCTACATCCATTTATAGGATTACTGATGACTTATATTTGTAGCGAGCCATTTGTTGCTTGATTTAACAGAGAACATGCCATCTTTGGTCAGATCCCAAATAATCTGATTATAATTGTGGTGGAAAAGTGTCATGTATATACTCCGAATGTATGTTTTTACATCATTTGGTATTTTAAACGGAAGAGTATCAAATTGCCATTTATTTTTATAGTAGTAGTCAAATACTAACTTGTGTAGTTCTTGGAGATGGAAAGGACCAAAGATACAGGAACGAAGTGTGAAATTATATTTTATCCATGGATTAGTCCAGAATTTGACGTGGTTGTCATTTGTAAGATTCCATTTATATCCCAAGCAACAGTAAGACCATCCACGAATGATATTCTTCCACGTGAAGATAGGAGAGTGTTTTGTCCCCTTATTATGGCGTATACATGTATTAAGTAGAACTTGTGCCCAAAGTTGTTATGGATTTAGAAAAAATCACCGGGCAAAGCTTGCATGTAAAGCTTGATTTTTTATGAGTTATTGTATGCCCAGACCACCTTGGTCTAGTGGTTGGGTGACACTATTCCATTTGATAAGGTGGAGTTTTTTTTTTTGTGGAATTGTCCCCTAAAGAAAATTTCTTTGTTATCGATTTAAAAGAGATAAGATATTGTTAGGGAGTGTGATATACTTCATGATGTGATTGGGCAATTGGTTTAAGGTAGATGGAATAAGAGTAGTGCAACCTGCCCTGATAAGAATTTTGTTTTCTACCCAGTTAATTTATTTTTGAAATTATCTAGGAGAAATTGAAAATAATTTTTGGATGAAATTTTAACAAAGAAAGGGAAGCCCAAATATCTACCAAAGTTTATCCCTTCTTTCATATGGAATAGCTATAAGAAAGATATTTTGTATTTAAAGGGCATACTTTTGAAAAGAATATTTTCGATTTCTGGAAGTTTATAGTTTGGCCCGAGTATTTTGTGAATTGATGTATAGTGTTGATGATGGAGTCACAAGTAGCTGGACTTAATTTTGGCAGCTAAGGTAATATCGTCCATAAAAAATAGGTATGATATTGAAGGTTCTCTAGGAGGTATAGTAGTTGGATGCCAAACACGATAATCGAATGCCATATTTATTTGTCGAGAGAGAATTTCAAGAAATCGTATGAAGAGATGTGGCGATAGCATATCTCCTTTGCAAATAATTAGCAGGATTACCGTTGATTAAGATTGATGTTGAAGTTGTTGTAATGCAAGATATGATGAGTTGGATGAATTTTAGCGGGAATTAGAGGGTAATTAATATATAGTGGATAAATGACCATTCTAGTTGGTCAAAAGCTTTCTTAAGATCAAGTTTGAGAAGCATGTAAGAAGTTTTTCCTTTCATTTTTTGAAAACGTGATATTAATTCCTAGACAATGATTGTATTGTCTGCCGCTCGATGATTATTTGAAAGCTAGATTGGGTTGGATGTATAATGTGTTGGAGAATTGGTTTACGCCTATTAAAAATAATTTTTGCGAATACTTTATATATAGTGTTACACAGGCTTATGGGTTTGAATTAGGATACTGAAGAAGCATTTTTGTTTTTTGGAATTAGGCAGATAATGGTTTTATTGATGAAGGGGTCTATCTTATTGTCATTAAAAATTTTATGACACAATATTTGACAGAGCTTCCAATCATATTCCAATATTTTTTGTAGAAATAGCGGTGTAGTCCATCAGGGCCTGGAGTTTTAAGTGGCGCGAAAGAGTTGATAGCGTTGAGGATTTCATGATCCTATAAGGGTGTGTCCAAATGTTATTTTTCTAACTAGGTGACTGCATTAAAAGGTTGAATTTGCTGGTGTATATAGTAAAAAATTGATTGTGTGGTAAAGAGTATATGATAATAGTTAGTAATGTTGGCTTTGATGAGTGTTTTCTATGTAAGCCAATTACCCCCAAGATCTTGTAGAGCAGTTATTCAATTATATCTTCTTCGATTTAGGGTTGATAGATGGAAAAAAATTGTGTTGGTATCATTTAATTAGTTGATGCGGAATTTTAGTTTCCAGAATTCCTCCTCTTGCCTAAGAATTTGTTTGAACTCGGTAATTAATATATGTTCCAAATTCTGGAGGAATATGCTTGTGGTATAGTTGACTGAGGATTGAATCCCCCTAGTCGAGCTAAAAGTTTGCGATTATGTTTGAAAATATTTTTAAAAGTGGATTTATTCCATTCTTGAATTTTTTATTAAATTATTCAATAGCTGGGAGAAGATAGGGTTGATCATTAACTAAGACGGGAAATATTGGATGGGATGCCCAAATAGTTTCAAAACGAAATATTTCTCTTTCTTAGGTGACAGACGATATTTAGTTGTATTAGAAGTGGATAGTGATCGGAATGAGTTTGTGGAAGGTGATGGACAAGAGCATTTGAATAATGATTTATCCAGTCGTAATTTGCAAGAAAACGATCAATTCGTTCAAGAATATTATGTCTATAAGATCAACTGTTGGTCCAAGTATATCGGCTACCCTTATAACCTAGGTCACTTAGATGGCAATAATTTATACAATCTAAAAACTTATTAGAGCGTGAATTACTAATTGTTCGTCCCATAAATTTATCAGAGACATGGGATATTTCATTTAAATCGCCACCAACAAGCCAAGGCCCTTTATAGTTGTCAAACACATAAGATTATTTCAAAGAATTTTTTTATTGTTTACTTAAGTCCTAGCATATATAACACTACATAACCATTTAAAAGATAGAGGATTTATTTGAATGTGGCAATGTATTTCTTGCTGTGTGGTGGCGATTGGCTTCATTGTAACCTCATCAATAGGGGTCTTCATGGTTCGATTTGGATCGATTTTTCCCTAAAAAGAAATCAAACCAAGTATGTCGATTTTTCAAATATTTGAATCAAACCAAACCAATTAAATCGGGTTTTTCAATTCGATTTATGTTAGTTTTTTTATTTTTCGGTTATTTGTCGGTTTTTCTTAAATATAAGACATACGCTACTAAACACATATTTTCGCGACCACATTTTCAATGTAACACTATCAAATCAATTGTCCTTTGAGAATCTATTATTTACCAAGATATATTGGTGATAATAATTTAAGGACTCAATTAATAATATGTTATTTTTAATGCGAAATGGATTCTTACACTAAACAAAAGAAAACTACCAATCAAATTAGAATGTAAAGGTAAAAAATTATATTAAAATTGCAAACTATTAACATTTGCCATAAATTTTTTTAAACTTTGTATAACAATATACATACATACATATATATATATATATACATATATATATATATATATACATATATATATATATATATACCAAACCAAACCAAAAAATATCAGTTTTTTTGGTCGGTTTGGTTTAGTTTTGTGACGGCCCAAAGGATCATCACCTATTTGCTTGTCAAATTCTCTACTACCGAGGCCTTGAAAACCTCCTTTAGAGTGTGTGCAGTTCGGGCTCGTAGCCGAAAAATTTAAATATGAAATTTTGTGAAAAATACTAAGTTTTAATGTTAAAATGAATAAATTTGACTTCGGTCAATATTTTGTGTAAACGAACCGGACCTGTGATCTGACAATCCCAGAAAGTCCGTAGGAAAATATGAGACTTGGGCGTATGTCCGGAATCGAATTTCAAGGTCCCAAGGCCGAGAAATAAATTTTTAATTGAAATTGTTTTCTGAAATTGTTTATGGGAATTTGAAACGTAAACTGATTAGAAAACGATAGTATCGGGCCCGTAAGTTAGTTCCAGCGCCTAGTACAGGCCTTATATATGACTTGAGTCATTTCTGTGAAATTTGGTTAAAAACGGACGTCGTTTGACATAATCCAAACCTTAATTGGGAAACTTGATGTTTAAAGAAGTTTTGAGAAATTTCAGTGATCTTGAGGTGTAATTCCATGTTTGTGATATTATTATGGTGATTTTATTACACGAATATGTTCGTAGAATATTTTTGAAGTTGTATGTTTATTTGGATTGGAGTTTCGAGGGCTCGGGTGAGTTTCAGGTAGGTTCGGAGATGCCTTAGGCCTAGAAATCAGATGTTGCAGGTTCCTGAAGTTGCAGGCCTTTGAAGCCACTTGTGCGGTCTGCGAGAAATCACGTGCGAGCGCGGAGGGGTCAGCGCGGCCGCGGTCACTTTTGTGCGGTCCGCGGTGGAGGCTATGCGGCCGCAGTCGCTTTTATGCGGTCTGCACAGGGTGTTGAACTACAGGTCTTCAGGTAAGCCTGTGCGGCCGTGGTCCATTTAGTGCAGTCCGCACAGGGAGTCTGGCAGAGGTATAAATAGACAAGAATTTCAATTATTTTTTATTTTTTAAAACTCTAAAAACATAAGAGGCGATCTTTCAAGCAACATTTATTCTCTAAATCAATTGTAAGTTATTTTTAACTAGTTTTCATTAATCACTAATATCTTTTACTATGATTTCAACTTAAAATCAAAGATTTTCATAGGGGAATTAGGTGTTTGGCTAGAACTTAGGTTTTTTTAAAAATTAGGGATTTGGACCTCAATTTGAGGTCCGATTTCAAAACAAATTGTATATTTGAGTTCGTGGGGAAATGGGTAATTGTATTCTGGTTTGAACCTGGGTTTTGACCACGTGGGCATGGGGGGCGATTTTTGACTTTTGGGTAAAACTCTAGAAAACTCATTTTCATGTATTGGAGTTAGTTCATTCAGTATTTATTGATGTAATCAAGTAATTTGTAGATAGATACGAGCGTATTAGCGGTGGAATCAAGGGTAAAGCTATAGTTGAGGCTTGAGTGGTGTTCAAGGCATTGAGGTAAGTGTTCGGTCTAACCTTAGTTTGAGGAATTAGGAGTTGAGTCATATATTCTATTTGCTCCTTGTTGATTACGACGTATAGGCATGGTGATTGGTATCTATACGTTGGTGTCAAGCATGACTGTGAGTCTTAAATGGAAAGTTGTTGTATTCTTAAATGACATTACATATGCCTTAACTAATGATCCACAATATCGATCAAAGATTTATTTATCCTCGTAGATCCTATTTATGATTGAGCTTTTTCAGTAATCAAGCTGAGTTAAGGTTGGTTATACCTGATTTTTCAGTAATCAAGCTGTGCTCCCCTAGGCGTAGACGAAGTGTTGGAAGTAGAAGAATTGCATATTTTCCCATTTTCGGATTGGTTGTGGGTCTTATACGAAAAAGAGCATGTGATTAGGTTTGGAGGACAACAGATGTAAATTTTCCTTTCGAATTCCTCCTTCTGGACAAAGCCCTTTATTGTGTGGAGCCCAGCACGAAATAGACGGGTCTCCTTGTTGTAATTCATTGCTAATGCGACTTCTTGTTGAAACACATTGTCTTGTGCGACTAGATTGGGAAGAAGAGGTTGGGATAGTGATGATGAGTGTGGAGGAGGTGTCAGGGGCGCCAGCATTAAAGGAGAGGGGTTGGGAAGAGAATATGGTTAGATCCAAGGGGTTGAGGGAATTAGTGGTGTTGGTGGATAAAAGGGCATATATATGAGGTTTGGGTAGAGATGAGTGGTGTCCCAAGTGGGTGCTAGTGGGTTGAGAGGTTGATATGGTGCAAGGTAGGCAGCTTGTATCATAGACCAGTGGTACATGCCATAAGTTTCTGTCCCAAAGTGCATCCCCTCCGTGATTATTTGTGCAAGATCCCTTGGATTGTTGATTAGTACTGTGACTTCTTGATTGTCCACCTCATTGTGAAAGTGAGAGCATGATTTTGTAGACCCACCTATAACCAAGAGGTTGGGTTGGTCGTTACATGAGTGTTTGAGGAGTAAATATGGTTGTGTTTGGTTTCATTGTTAGTTGTGGAAGAGGTAGTGACTGAGGAGTGTATTGGTGAGTGAGGTGTTGGATTGATTATCTCCTGTGTAATGTTGAACGTCTGTGATAGTGAATGAAGTTATTGGGGATCATCTTTGATATTAGAAGAAGAAGAAAAATGATTTGGCAGTATGGTACATGGGAGATTTGGTGGTGGTGTGGAAGAAGGAATTATATTAGTGGTGCTAAGCGCCAGTGGTGAATGATGGGATGAGTTCTGAGATATGGATTTGGTTAGATTCTTGGTGTTACTACGGTTTGGGGAGTCATCGTTAGATGATTGCATGGGATAGGTTACTGGATTGCTTTTTGTCGAAGGAAATGTTTGATTGGCATTAGGGTTTTGGTGGTAGTGTGTGGTAAGGTGTGATTAGGGTCTAGGGTTTGTATTAGTGGTGATGTTGTTGATTTGATATGGGAGAGGGTTTCTTCATGGCAGTAGAGAGCACATGTCTCTCTAGGTGTCCTGCATGGATAGAAGGAGACTTAGAGGATTGGTGTTTGGTTTGGTAGGGTATTTTGTCAGAACTAGGTGTTAGTGATTGCTTAGTAATATAGGGATTATTAAAATATTTTGTCAATAAGTATCATTAACAATTTTTAATTTAGTTAGGTCAGTTTTTGTTAATGATTGGAATTTATTAAAAACGTAATTAGGTGAATTAGAGGCCGTTATTGTAGCTATAGTTTTTCCTTTATTAGCATTATTAAGGGAGAGATCAATAAAAGGTATGTTATTAGGGTTTGTCGACATACCTGATTCTGTATGGGCCCTGTTGAAAATAAAATTAAAATAAACTTGATTTTGTAATAATTATTGGGCTTAAGAAATTATGAAAAATAAAGAGCCCAATTAGCCTATTTTCTAGAATGTGCGCCCATTTGGCCCATGTTCTAGAAATGTGCTCTAGAAATATTTTTAGAATAGTAGAATGATATAGATAAGTATGGAGTGATCTAGAGAGTGGATATTTTTGTAGAATTGTGTAGAAGGTGATTCGTAGCCATTAGATTAAAGTTGTGTTGAATAAATCTTGGCCATTGATTGAGGAAGTGGCCAAGTATAAATAGGTGTAGGATTGTTCATTTTGTATCAAGCCAAAAAAAAAAATCAAAAACAAGTTTGAGTAATAAAAGTTTCTCTTCTCCAAAATCTTTCTACTCTTCCAAAATTCCCTTAGCCTAAAAGCCTCCCTCCAAATATTAATAGCAATCCTCTTCCAACAAAGTGGTATCAGAGCCACAAGATTCTAACCAAAAATTTCTAAAACCATGGTAAATGGTGTTGCATCCTTCCAAGTTCCTATGCTCAACAAGAGCAACTATGGTAATTGGAGTATCAAGATGAAGGCTCTCCTAGGTGCACATGATGTTTGGGATATTGTAGAGAAAGGCTACAATGAGCCTCGAGATGAATCTACATTATCCCAAACTCAAAAGGATGGTGTGAAGGATTCAAGAAAGAGAGACAAGAAAGCTCTCTACCTCATCTACCAAGCATTGGATGATGATGGGTTCGAGAAGATCTCAAGTGCAACCACTGCTAAGGAAGCGTGGGAGAAACTCCAAACGTCTTACAAAGGTGCCGAGCAAGTGAAGAAGGTACGTCTCCAAACATTAAGAGGAGAATTTGAGTCTTTACATATGAAAGAAGGGAAGTCCATTTCTGACTATTTTTCAAGAGTTTTGGTGGTTTCAAATCAAATGAAAAGAAATGGTGAAAATTTGGAAGATGTTAGAATTATTGAGAAGATACTCCGGTCATTAACTTCCAAATTCGAGCATATTGTCATAACAATTGAAGAAACTAAAAATTTGGAGGAGATGTCGATTAATCAATTAATGGGATCCTTACAAGCAAATGAAGAAAAGCATAACAAAAAACAAGATATAGTGGAGCAATTATTCAAGATGCAAATAAAAGATAAGGAAGAAAATATCGGAAATGGACGAGGTCAATATGGAAGAGGTCGTGGTCGTGGACGAGGTCGAGGCCATGGACGTGGATGAGGAGGTTTCAACAACAATGAAGAAAGAAGAGAATACCCAAGTCGTGGGAGAGGCAACCAAGGTGCAAGGTACGATAAATCTCAAATCAAATGTTATTCTTGTCAAAATTATGGACACTATGCTTCACAATGTAGAGGGTCTCAAACCAAAGTCGAAGAGACCGCCGACCTTGTGGAGGATAAGGGCCAAAAGACGTGACCCTACTTCTAGCATACAAAGGAGAAGAAGGGAGACAAGACAACACTTGGTACCTTGACACCGAGGCGAGCAACCATATGTGTGGAAAGAGGAGCATGTTCGTGGAGCTCGACGAATCGGTGAGTGGTAATGTTTCTTTTGGTGATGAATCCAAAATACCAGTGAAAGGCAAAGGTAATATCCTAATCTGCTTGAAGAATGGAAATCACCAATTTATCTCAAATGTTTACTATGTGCCCAACATGAAAAATAATATATTGAGTTTGGGGCAACTCTAGAGAAGGGCTATGACATTCACATGAAAGATCATAATCTTTCCATAAGAGATAATAAAAATAATTTAATCACTAAAGTGCCTATGTCCAAAAATAGAATGTTCTTGTTGAACATTCAAATGATGTTGCAAAGTGTCTTAAAGCTTGCTACAAAGATGTATCTTGGCTTTGGCATCTTCGATTTGGGCACTTGAATTTTGGAGGCTTGGAGCTACTATCCAAAAAGGACATGGTGCGAGGACTACCATCCATTAGCCACCTCGATCAATTGTGCGAAGGATGCCTACTCGGAAAGCAATTTTGGAAGAGTTTTCCTAAGGAGTCAAGCTCGAGAGCCCAAAAGCCATTGGAGCTCATACATACCAACATATGTGGTCCTATCAAGCCAAGCTCCCTCGGTAAAAGTAACTATTTCCTTCTATTTATTGATGATTTTTCTAGAAAGACATGGGTGTATTTCTTGAAGCAAAAATCGGAGGCATTTGAAGTATTCAAGAAATTCAAAGCGGCAGTGGAGAAAGAAAGTGGACTACACATAAAGGCCATGAGATTCGATCGTGGAGGCGAGTTCACTTCTAGAGAGTTCCAGAATTTTCTTGAGGAGCATGGAATAAGGCGTCCACTAACGGTACCACGGTTCCCCCAACAAAATGGAGTGGCGGAAAGGAAGAACCGGACAATTCTAGACATGGCGCGGAGTATGCTAAAGAGCAAGAAGCTACCAAAGGAATTCTGGGCCGAAGCAATAACGTGTGCAGTCTATCTACTCAACCGATCACCAACAAGGAGCGTGTGGGGAAAGACACCACAAGAAGCTTGGAGTGGAAGGAAGCCAGGAATATCCCATCTAAGAGTCTTTGGAAGCAAAGCATACGCACATGTACCTGACGAGACACGGAGCAAGCTCGATGACAAAAGTAAGGCGTTCATCTTTATCGGGTATGATTCCAACTCCAAAGGCTACAAATTATATAATCCAGATACTAACAAGCTTGTGATAAGTCGGGACGTGGAGTTTGATGAAGAAAGAGAATGGAAGTTTGGTTCTCACGAGGACTTTAATTCCATTATTCCAACTGAAGAAGAAGAACAAAGATCTACAACAGAGGATGCCCAGCGAGAGCTAACTAGTCCACCTACCTGGCCAACAGCAGTTCAAGATGACTCGCCACCATCTTTTCTGAATGAAAGGAGCGAGGAACACGCAAGGAGTTTGGAAGACATTTATGAAGACACTGAAAGGTTAGAGGACCTAACTCTTCTTTGTCTATTTGCTGATTGTGAACCAGTTACCTTTGAAGAAGCCGTACAAAGTAAGAAATGGCGAGATGCAATGGATGAGGAGATCCAGTCCATCGAAAAGAACGACACCTGGGAGCTTACTTCACTTCCAAAAGGGTAAAAGGCGATCGACGTCAAGAGGGTGTACAAGGCAAAGAAAAACTGTAAGGGAGAAATCAAAAGATACAAGGCGAGGCTTGTTGCAAAAGGATACAGTCAAATAGCTGGCATCGACTATGACGAGGTATTTTCCCCTGTAGCCCGTTTAGAAACTATAAGACTAATCATTTCTATGGCAGCTCAAAATAAATGGAATATACACCAAATGGATGTAAAGTCGGCGTTCTTGAATGGAGTCCTTGAGGAAGAAGTTTACATCCGACAACCTATGGGCTATGAGGTGAAGACGCAGGAAGACAAAGTCTTAAGATTGAAGAAGGCGTTATATGGACTAAAGCAAGCACCAAGGGCGTGGAACAGTAGGATCGACAAGTACTTGCAAGAAAATGACTTCGCCAAATGCCCACATGAGCATGCGCTCTATGCCAAGATGAAAGATGGAGATATCTTGATCGTTTGCTTGTACGTGGATGATTTAGTCTTTGCAGGAAATAACCAAAGGATGATCGATGAGTTCAAGCAAGCGATGGCTAAAGAGTTCGAGATGACCGATATTCTCTACGCCACCTTCCTCATAAGTCGCTACATGGAGAATCCGACTACTACACACTTGAAGGCTGCAAGAAGAATTCTCCGCTACCTTAAAGGTACAATCAACTTTGACTTGTTCTATTCAACTTCTAATGATTATAAGCTTGTTGGTTATAGCGATACCGATTGGACCGGAGACATTGATGATAGAAAAAGTACCATGGGCTTCGTTTTCTTCATGGGAGACACTGCCTTCACTTGAATGTCCAAGAAACAACCAATTGTCACTCTATCCACATGTGAAGCTGAGTACGTTGCCGCTACCTCCTGTGTATGTCATGAAATTTGGATGCGAAGTTTGCTAAAGGAGCTCGGATGGCCACAAGAAGATCCAACTACAATTTGCGTGGATAATAAGTCGACGTTGGCTAAAAATCCGGTGTTCCATGATCGGAGCAAGCATATTGACACACGCTATCACTACATAAGAGAGTGCATCACAAGAAAGGATGTACAAGTAGAGTATGTGAAGTCCAAAGACTAAGTTGTGGATATCTTCACCAAGCCACTCAAGCAAGAGGACTTCATCAAGTTAAGAAGTTTGCTTGGAATGACAAATCAAGTTTAATGGGGGGTGTTGAAAATAAAATTAATATAAACTTGATTTTGTAATAATTATTTGGGCTTAAGAAATTATGAAAAATAAAGAGCCCAATTAGCCTATTTTCTAGAATGTGAGCCCATTTGGCCCATGTTCTAGAAATGTGCTCTAGAAATATCTTTAGAATAGTAGAATGATATAGATAAGTATGTAGTGATCTAGAGAGTGGATATTTTTGTAGAATTGTGTAGAAGGTGATTTGTAGCCATTAGATTAAAGTTGTGTTGGATAAATCTTGGCCATTGATTGAGGAAGTGGCCAAGTATAAATAGGTGTAGGATTGTTCATTTTGTATCAAACCAAAAAAAAATTAAAAACAAGTTTGAGTAATAAAAGTTTCTCTTCTCCAAAATCTTTCTACTCTTTCAAAATTCCCTTAGCCTAAAAGCCTCCCTCCAAATACTAATAGCAATCCTCTTCCAACAGGCCCATTGTTGAAAGAAGGCATTGCAAAAATTGCTGATGCGCGTGATTTTGTCTGAGTTTTTTTGGAAATTGTACTATTTTCCACTCATTAGCTGGTTGTGTGAGGGAATTTGAACCATTTGGCAGAATTGTTGAAGTTGATTGTAATGGAGAAGGAGAGTTTTGGATGGTTTTTGGCAGTGGAGAGAAAGAACAAATATTTTTATTATGTTTATGCTGGTCTCGAGCATATTCAATCCTTCGTAAAGGATTGTTTGCCTATGGTTGCCAATAAGAATATGAGTTTTTAATGGCTGATTTAGAGGCACTTCAACACAGAGCGGGGGATAACGACCCCTGGCTGTTGAAGTAGTACATGTATCAATAGTTAGTAGTTTCCGTAATTTTATTACCTACTCTTTGTAAGATTTAAAAATCATAAAATTCAGTATGTAATTTAGGCAGATGCAACCAAATTGCAGAATATTGTAACATGGTTTCAGATTCCATGAACTTTAGCGTATATTGACGAACAGATAGAAAATGATATAAAACAAACCAAGGTCCGTTATGCAAAGCACACTGTATATTCTCCTCTTTTTAAAATTTAACTAGGAAAAAGTCTTATCCAATCAATTAGAGGTAGATTTTCGTGGGTTTCCATTGTGTGTAGATCTTTTTTGTCGAAGAAGTTGATGTCAAACTTTGCGACCAGAAACCATAACAATGACTGTATGTTTCTATGGCGTGTAAAGTCTACTTTTCTCCTCCGGTGAAAGAGGGATAAAGAGATTAGGGACTGGTTGTGCCTCAGTTTCATCAATGAAATCAATGTTTGTGGGTGGGGAGTATGGTTGATGAATAGATGAGGAGACTGTATCATTTGAAATTAGTGTATTAAGGTAAGAAGGAAGGGTGGTGACAGTGGTATGTGGTGGAGAATTTTGGGGGTTCGATGTTCATGGCTCCTCCATGTGTGGTGTTTGATTGGTGGAGAAGTGGTGGTGGTAACGAAGAAAGATGATTCATAAGGAAACAAGTTGTATTTTGAGTAATGTGGTAGAGAACATTTTTCTATTCACTTTTGGAGAAGCACAACCTTGGTTTTAGTTTATCCTCCGTCAATACTTTTCTTGTTCAACACTGGGTAATTTATATGAAGAGCTTAAATTTTTAATATTTAACACCATGTATCATTTAAAACAATTAAAATTATTTTTACAATAGTTGGCTGCATATATATTTATCAAATACTGAAAAAAACCAAGAGGTAGAACAAGTGACTGGACGTAAATAGGAAAAAGAAATATTTTAATAATCATGATTTTTTTGTACAAAATGTAGTACAATTTAGATTTTATTCAATTTGTGGCCGAGGCAACCAATGACATAGGTTGTAAATATCAAGTGGTTAGGACCTTTTCACAAATCCAAGAAATGTCACTATAAATGTAATATAAGTGCGTGAGTCAAAAATTATCTCTAATATAATTAATTTATGTTAGTATTAAGGAGGCCTTCACAGGCTACCATGTGTCATCAATACGACTCTAATGAAGGCCTGCCCAAGGTGAAAGTGGTTCTAGAAATAATGAAGTTTCGGTAAAAGAATCAGCAAGGATTAAGGTCGAGGAGTTATAACAGGTAGTTTCAAGATAGGACACTAAAAAAATTATTTTAGTGGATATTATGTAGACATGTACTTTTAGGATTTCTAGGAATACATTCCCTACAAATAAATAACAACACAATGATATGGGACATAAGAGATTTTTTTAAAAACACATTGACCTTATAGAGAGAATCTGGTTCTACTACAAGCATACAAAAATAACCTTTCTACTAAGATTCTTGTCTAGCATTTCTAGTGAATCCAAGAACAACCTGAGTGTTCAAAGGCTCATCAATCATTCATTATTATCAGAAAGAATATCCATAGATATCATCCCTTTTCGGGTGACTCACACATTTTTATTTACTTAAATTCTATTTATTACTATTTAATGCTATATTCCATTTTTTGGATCATTAAATACGGTTATTATTGCTTACATTCATCGCCATCCGGACAAATATATAAATTATTTATCATAAAACTGATAACCTTGTCTTTAGGATATTATTATTATTATCTAAGATTGACTCTTCGTTATTTAAATCTAATTGGTTGAACAAAGATTTATATTTTTGGTCAAACAGTTTGGCGTTGTCTGTGGGGATTTAATAACTAATTTTTAGTTTCCTTTAGATCTACAGCTAACGTGATTCACTAACCTAACAAACCCAAGGATCTTTCTCTTTCTTTGCACATACAAAAACCTACATGGAAGATAACCAAGGAGAGAGGACTAAAGTGACAGGCGATTTCCTTAGCAACCTCATGAATGCTATCAAATGAGAGCTGTGAAACGTTAGGCGATAGACACCTACTGTCTCCCCTAGGCGCAAGAGGACGCCCCCTCCCCTCATTGTAGCATAACAAAACCAAATGAAAGAAGGGCCTCCATGTCCATAGGAGAAAGGACGCCATCAGCCATGAAAAAGCTCCTCGAAGCATGGTTGACCGATACACTAGTAAGTGTGCTCAACAAGCCCACTCCATGCAAGACTACATGGACAGTTAGAGCCCACATAGTGAAACGAGCAAAGGAATATAGCGAACAACTAGAACCTCCAACACTAGGTATAACTCAAAATGTTACGAACAGTGCATGTAAAAATGTCTTCGTCGCTATTCTAAGAGGATGGAGGAAATGGAGAATGAAAATATAGCACTCAAAGAGTAAATGAAAGAACACCAAGAATGAATCGACAAGATACTAGGCACCCCTAAGCTATTGCCAAAGAGGGACGCTGGTAATTTCATGGAGCATTCCATAACAAAGACTTCAAAATGCCGACGTTTCTCAGGACATATGATGGAACGACGTCGAAGATCATATGACTCACTATGTCATCACCGTGAAATGCAATGACCTTACCAAGGAACAAGTGTCCTCTATTTTGATGAAGAAATTTGGCAGGACTCTGATGGGTCTGGCATTAACATGGTACTCACATCTACCAACCCTCTCTATAGAAATCTTTGAGGAAATGGTCGATAAGTTCGTAATTGTGCATGTCGGAGCTAAGAAAGCTGAAATAAGAGTAAACGACATATTCGCCATCAAGCAGTCTTTGAGAGAGGTACTGAGGGACTTCCTCACCCAATTCAACATGATACGGATGACCCTACTAAATGTGTGCGAGGGGATGGTGGTCGCAACTTATCAAAACAGGTTGAGTAGAGATAGTTTGAGAGCGACTAGAAAATTGCTGAGCCGGTTGATAAAATATCCTCCAACCACCTGGGATGAAATCAATAATTCTTACTATGATAATGTCTGAGTCGATAAGGACGGTGATCACGCCCAACTCTAGTCCTAGAAAGGAGAAGTGGTCGCTGAAAATATAATCCGGTCTAAAAGTCCGGAGTGGAATTCCACAAAGAACTAAGGCTTAGCTACAACGATTTGATACACGAAGAAGACAAGTTTGAATTTTTTTCTAAATTACAAATATTGAGATTTATATTTCTAACTAATTAACTAGAAAATAGTATAAAGCAATAACATTATCAACTAACGAGATAAAGGGTAGGAGACTAAATTAAGCAGGTCTAGATTTATGATTTCCCCAATTGTCGGAATCCTTCCAGCTATGTTTCCTACAATTTTACTGATGTATTATCTACTTCTCGTGAGCACTTTAAGTGTCGTAATTATTTCTCAAACAACTATAATAATTTACAAGACATATTCTCTCGAACGACGCAAGTTGGCTTTATTTAACCGCTCACTATGACCACATCAAGAGTTTGTTATCTCTAAACCTACCTTTAAACCCGATGTATTGATTTCTCACATATGTTAGGAGTGACGTTGTTCAATAATTACGTAAATATGTACTCTCTCTCGAGCAGTACATAGTAAATAAGCATAGTCAATTAATGGTGATTCAATTAACATCAACAAACACGTAGTCGAACAAGTAGAGAAATTCAATGGCTCAATTATATAAAGACATAACAGTATTCATCCTATAAAAGGTTCCATCAAAACCCTAAATTGTTGGAAATCATGTATATCTATGATATGTGCACTTTGGTTGTATGAGCATGATTTTCAGGTATAGATTTTGATGAATGACAAACAATAAAGTCAAGTGTCAAACAACGATATGACAATCAATCAAATGGCAAGAAGCATACTGATGACGGAATTGCATGAACGTGCCAAAGAGTTCAAGACCGAAGACCCAAGACGTAGGTCGTTTGGTAGAACCAATGTAAGGACAACATTTAAGTTATCTAATACTTTGGCTCAACATTAGGTCATCATAAACATCCATAAAATATTTTTATCATAAACATGCATCTTTATGCTAAACCAAAATGATTTGTATTTTAGTCAAAATGGTTTTTAAACATGTCTTTTAAAATCTGGACCTAAACAATCGATTATATGCTCCTTACAATCGATTGTGTTTTTCAAAATAGCAAACAATCGATTATACAGTTTTAACAATCGATTGTATTAAGACAGTGTGATATGAAGTTTTTCAAAATAGCAAACAATCGATTGTCTACTATTAACAATCGATTATGTTGAGACACTGTGCAACCGAAGTTTTTAAACATCTAAACAATCGATTATTTTTGTCATACAATCGATTATATTCATAAACAATCGATTGTCATTTTCATACAATCGATTATATTTTGACCGTTCCCACAGAATCCTAAATTGATTTTTGAACGTTGAAAACAATCGACTATTTAGTCCATACAATCGATTTTTTAGCCTAAAATCAGGAATATGTTTTTTGAACGTTGGTCAAACAATCGATTGTCTACTCCAAACGATCGATTGTCTGAGCACAAAATCAGGGATTTTATTTATCAATTAAGCAACGGTCAGCACCACTTTTTCACCTATAGAAAGAGGTCTTTTGAGCTGATTTTATACACACAACTCCTGCATATATTGATATACATATTGATCATTTTCAAGCATCATTTTTAGAGCTTTTGTTGAGCCATTTGATAGACAACTTTGTGTTGTTCATAGAGCTTATTTTGTATCTCTTTATCCACTCTATTGAGAGAGTATTTGTTGTAAAAGAGAGTTGTTTGAGAAGAACATATCTTCTCATTTGTCAGGTTTGCTAAGTACCCAAAGTCTTAGTGGTTGAAGTCTTGGGGTGAGGTATCCTCAAGCAAGTGAAGTCTTAAGGTGTGGTATCCTTGAGCAACTGTAACGGTTTGTTAAGCACCCGTAAGCTTGACGAAGATAGTGGAAATCTCGAGAGAGTCTCTCGGGGACTGGACTAGCCACGGGTTGTGGTGAACCGGGATATATCGGTGCGTTCATTCCTATTTATTTACTTATCGCACTTATTTAATTCCTGCAATTTTTAAATTTCGCAAGTTTACGCTATTTTATATTATAACGCTATTCACCCCCCCTCTAGCGTTAAGCGTATTATCTGACAATTGGTATCAGAGCCTAACTCTCTGAAAGCCTTAACCGGTTGAGAGCAATATATATTTTTCTGTTGAGAATATTGATCGCAGGAACGATGGATGAAGGACAGTCCACCACTTGCCCTCCACTATTTGACGGAACAAACTATACATATTGGAAAGAGCGGATGAGCATCTTTCTCAAAGCAAACAGTTTTCGGTTGTGGCAAATCATCAAAAACGGTGAACCAATGCCAACAAAGAAAGTTGGAGAGACCACGGTTCCAAAGAAGGAAGATGAATATGATGCCGAGGATATCAAGAAAGTTGAAAATAATGCAAGGGCCATCCATGTATTATATTGTGTGGTGAATCCAGATGATTATCGAAAAATCTCTTGCTGCACAACCGCCAAGGAGATGTGGGATAAGCTCGAGATCATTTATGAAGGTACGCCTCAAGTTCGAGAAGCCAAAATTGATTTTCTAACACATAAATATGAAATCTTTAAAATGGAGAAGGAACCCATTGGTGTTATGTTTGAACGATTTTTAAGAATCGTCAATGATCTCCATGCTTTCGGGAAAGTTTACACGAACAAAGATCTTGTTCGAAAAGTTCTACGGAGTCTCACTCCCGAATGGCGCTCTAAAGCCAATGCCATCCAAGAGTCGATGGAATTCACGGATATCACGATTGATGGACTAAGAGGTAACCTCGAAACTTATGATAGCACAATTCTTAATCCTTATCTTGGAAACAATTCAAATTTTGCCTTCAAAGCCTCATCCTCTAAACGAGAAGAGGTAAGTGATTCGGAAAGGGATGATGATAATATTTCAAATGATATAATTGAAAAGTCTTGTAAGTCTATGAAGAAGGACAAGAAAAAGAAGAAACACCATAGCCGCATATCACGGGATTCGAACAGCTCAGGCGATGAAACCGCCGCATTGTGTCTCGTGGCAAACGAAGAAGAGGTAAGTACATCTAACTCTCACTCGTTTGAAGAATTACAAAATGCCTATGATGAATTGTTTGGTGAATTTGTTAATGCTTCCAAAATGATAAAAGATTTGAAGAAAACACTTTCTTTGCAGAAAACACTTTCTTTGCAAGAAATAGATTTTCAGAAAACACTTTCTTTACAAGAAAAAGATTTTGAAAAATCCTCTTCTTTGAAAGAAATAGATTTTGGAAAATTGACTAATGAAAATGGTATTCTTAAAAATAAAATTGAAGTTTTAGAAAAAGAAAATAAATTTTTGGAAAATGACATTGTTGCTTTCAAAAATAAAATCAAGGAATTGAATGAAGCCTCTTCTATTGGTAAATGTTCTAATTGCTCCTCTTGTAGTTCTTTAAAATTAGAGAACATAGAACTTAGGAACGCACTAGAAAAACGTAGTGTTGATAGTCCTAAAATTGAAGAGAATAAAAAGGATATAAGTAATGAGGTTGGTCCATCTAGAAAGAATTCTAGGAACCTCACAAATGAGTCTAAGATTAATTATTATAGACAACCTAGAAACAACTCTAGGACTTTTGCTAATGAGTCTAGAATGAATAATTTTAGACCACCTAGACACAATTCTAGGATTTTTGTAAATGAGTCTAGAATGAATAATTTTAGACCACCTAGACATGACTCTAGGAAATTCAACGCTTCTAGGGGGAACAACTTTAGATCACCTAGAACGCATTTGGCTCAACCTAGAAATATGCACAATCCTAATGTTATATGTCACTATTGTAATCGGGTAGGACACATTGCACCCGGTTTTTTTGCTAAACATAGAGATTTATGTGTTGATTATGACTATTGTTATCCTAACCCCCAAGGACCCAAAAGAAGTTGGGTACCAAAAACCTATTTTTAGGTTCTTTTTGCAGGTGTGCTTGAAGACTACAATATTATAGTGGATGCAGCAAACACGAAACCTTAATGCATTAAGGGGGAACGTCGGTTAGTTATCGTATTTTGAATAAAAACGCAATGAGTTGATATGTGCAAATAATCTATATCAGTTTTGGTTGATACATGCTTTAATAAGTTTTATTTTTGAATAACAATTAGTATCAATTGGTTTATAATAAATGATTGATTCATGTTTTGATGAATATTTTTAGTTTAAATAACAATTGGCATGGTTGAGAAAAATGATCGTTATTATTAGTATGCCATTTACTAACTTTTTATATGATCTCGTCTATAACGATTGGTATCGTTAATGGTTTAAATAACTTTTGGTATACTCTTTTTGCTAATGCCAAAAGGGGGAAGAATATGGGCGATATGCATGCTTTAATTGAGGGGGAATATTCAATTAAGGGGGAATTATATTGAATTGAATTGGCTGCATAAATTGTATGTTGAGATATAGCATCTAGTTAGGGGGAATTCAATATGCATATCTTCCGTTGTTTCTCATTATCAAAAAGGGGGAAATTGTTGGAAATCATGTATATCTATGATATGTGCGCTTTGGTTGTATGAGCATGATTTTCAAGTATAGGTTTTGATGAATGACAAACAATGAAGTCAAGTTTCAAACAACGATATGACAATCAATCAAATGGCAAGAAGCATACTGATGACGGAATTGCATGAACGAGCCAAAGAGTTCAAGACCGAAGACCCAAGACGTAGGTCGTTTGGTAGAACCAATATAAGGACAACATTTAAGTTATCTTATCCTTTGGCTCAACATTAGGTCATCATAAACATGTATAAAAATTTTTTATCATAAACATGCATAAAACATTTTTATCATAAACATGCATCTTTGTGCTAAACCAAAATGATTTGTATTTTAGTCAAAATGGTTTTAAACATGTCTTTTAAAATCTGGACCTAAAAAATCGATTATATGCTCCTTAAAATCGATTGTGTTTTTCAAAATAGCAAACAATCGATTATACAGTTTTAACAATCGATTGTATTAAGACAGTGTGATATGAAGTTTTTCAAAATAGCAAATAATCGATTGTCTACTTTTAATAATCGATTATGTTGAGACAGTGTGCAACCGAAGTTTTTAAACATCTAAACAATCGATTATTTTTGTCATACAATCGATTATATTCATAAACAATCGATTGTCATTTTCATACAATCGATTATATTTTGACCGTTCCGACAGAATCCTAAATTAATTTTTGAACGTTGAAAACAATCGACTATTTAGTCCATACAACCGATTGTTTAGCCTAAAATCAGGAATCTGTTTTTTGAACGTTGGTCAAACAATCGATTGTCTACTCCAAACAATCGATTGTCTGAGCACATAATCAAGGATTTTATTTATCAATTAAGCAACGGTCAGCACCACTTTTTCACCTATAAAAAGAGGTCTTTTGAGCTGATTTTATACACACAACTCCTGCATATATTGATATACATATTGATCATTTTCAAGCATCATTTTTAGAGCTTTTGTTGAGCCATTTGATAGACAACTTTGTGTTGTTCATAGAGCTTATTTTGTATCTCTTTATCCACTCTATTGAGAGAGTATTTGTTGTAAAAGAGAGTTGTTTGAGAAGAACATATCTTCTCATTTGTCGGGTTTGCTAAGTACCCAAAGTCTTAGTGGTTGAAGTCTTGGGGTGAGGTATCCTCAAGCAAGTGAAGTCTTAAGGTGTGGTATCCTTGAGCAACTGTAACGGTTTGTTAAGCACCCGTAAGCTTGACGAAGATAGTGGAAATCTCGAGAGAGTCTCTCGGGGACTGGACTAGCCACGGGTTGTGGTGAACCAGGATACATCGGTGCGTTCATTCCTTTTTATTTACTTATCGCACTTATTTAATTCCTGCAATTTTTAAATTCCGCAAGTTTACGCTGTTTTATATTATAACGCTATTCACCCCCCCCCTCTAGCGTTAAGCGTATTATCTAACATAAATAACAAATTAGCTATCCATAATAGTATGAAAAAATACAATACTAGAATTTATAACCAATAATAGAAATAGGAAGAAGGATGTGAGAAACTTGTAGAAGAATTCTCCGCGTTGCTCTTAGTTTGTTCTTGCCTCCTTAGGTCGAATTCCTGGTCTCCTTAGCATCCTTCGGTCTAAATTATGTCAATGATGCTCAAAATACCTTCTCATGTATATATACCAAGTAGGATCGAGCCCAAACAATTATACCTTCTCCTACGCGAAAATGGACACTTTTCCAGGTCCGGACGTCCGCAGCCGCAGATTTGGCCGCAAATTTTGGCCATTTTCTGCCTCACATTCGTGGCTGCACATTTGTCGCGCATTTTTCACCCTGTTATGTTTAGAATTTCGGAAAATTTAAAACATGAAAGATGTATCCATTGAACTATATTTCCAACCATATATTGTAGAGCTCAAATGGAGTTCTGAGCTAAAAGTTATGTGAAATTTACTAAATAGTGCCCAATATGCCTACTCGATTCTTCATTCCTTCTTAACTATCATCCGTTGATCTCCAAACACGTTCCCTACTTAATTCCCTGGGCTTTTACTCACACTGCAAAGCTCTAAATTACTTGAATTCATTCCATAACACCTACATAGCTCGGAATCACTCCTACAAGGCATAAAGCACACAATTAGTGCAAAACACTAGCGATTAAAGATTAAACTTAACTGAAGTGAAGTGAATTGGAATGTAATAATCCACTAAAAAACATAATTATAGCCTATCATCAGACGACCTCAACGGACCAACTCAACGACTCGTCTCGGTAAAAGCCAAGTCTAGTAAAGAACAAAGATACAACATCAGGAGGGATCACCAAGTCTCACGACTTAACACAGAACGACATCAGCCATATGAAAGGGCCCCCACCCTACATTCTCTCCGTTATGAGGAAGGCCATCCAGGCCGAGAATGGGGACTCACCGGAATGAGAGAGGTATGCCCCCTTATTATCTGCTCACAATTTTTGTATGTCAACTACAGAAATAGTCTGTGCCCTAGAGAAATTAGAATGAAGGTGAAGTATCCACCAAAGATGAGATCCATCCGAGCACCAAAAAATCCGACGCCCTTTTCGAGTTCCACCAGGAGTTCGGACACAAAACAGAAAATTGCATCTCTCTCAGGCATGAGATTGTAAATATGTTGCGATAGGGACACCTCATAAAGCTGCTGAGGGACGCAGGGAGAAATAACTTTGCCAGAGGACGTGAACACTTGTGGTTATAGCAAAAGAGTTCGGTGTTTATTATTTTTTGTTTATTATTCCATGTTCTGTAACAGTTTTGTGATCACAATTAATCTGCACTCGCGCGTACAATCCATTTAAAAGAAGAGAAATTTTTATAAAGTACTATCTTTTAGTCGTAATTAGCTATTTATAGATACCATTTGCTATATTATGGATTGTAGATGCATTTTCTATTATTATAATATGTATTAGATGTATTTAAGAAACTCTATTCATGAGTACAGTAGCAAAAATAAGCATAAATCAGGGAAGTCAAGCTAATCAGTTATTGTATTCGAGTGTATTCGACTCTATTCATGGCGTGAAATATAGGATTACAACTGGACATATTATTGTATTCGACTGTGTTCACGGTGTGAAACAGGGATTACACCGTTTTTAAATGGAAAGTGATTCAATTAACATAATAGACTTCTAATATAACTCAACAAACTCAATTACAACACAAAAATTTTGTATTTTCGGTTATAAAAAAGATTCTCAACCAAAAACTACCCTAAAAATATAGTATTCTTCAGAGATATTATGTAATACATGTGAATACATAAATTATATTAATTAAAGAAAATATATCAATACATTCATGGTATATAGCGAGACAATAAATACAGTGAAATACATAGAATACAACGGGATACATTAAAATATAATGGAAAAAAAGATAGTGAATATAATGAAATACATCGAATACGATGAGATACATTAAATACAATGAAAAATAGACTAAATACAATGAAATACATGAAAATACAGTGTGATACATTGAAAATATAACTAAATATATTAATAGAAAATCAAGTTGCTCAACCCCAATGAGCCTCTGAATCCGATCCAATAAATTACCAATTGGTGCCTCAGTTTTCGAAATACTCCTCTTAGCTTCATTTGAAAAGCACTAAATACATCATCAATCAGAGGTATACAGGCGATTCGGGTAGTGTATCCAAAACCCTAGGATCGCGCTGAGACCGTGAACGGAAAAAAGAAGGAATCATGATGTTATTTGTAGTGTATCAAAAACCTAGGATCGCGCTGAGCCCGTGAATGGAAAAAGGAAGGAATCATGATGCTGAGAACACAACCAATGAAGCGAAGGGCACAGAGCAAGCAACCTGAAGATGGCACTTCGAACTCCGACAATCGTGGGGTGCTTGGCTAATGGCAGATGATGTGGGTGAGAGGAATTTAAGATTGAGCATCGTGTTTTCAGGGAATGTAGGAAGAGAATGGCATGTATCAAAGTAGAAAGACAAAGAAAATAGCTTCCATAATTTAAGAAATCTGCAATAAAAGGCGAAAAGTCAAATCAGAAACAATTTGGTCAGTGTATTTTTGAAATTAAGGATTGCAAGAAATAGGGAAAATGAATGCATTTTTTTTATATAATATCAATGTCAGCTTAATTTGACTTATTAGGGTCATTTTAAGCAAGGCTGAATAAGAAAGAGATGAGGTTTACAACGACTGCTCAAGTAGGGGTTACCCCGAAAGGCGACACATGTATAAGAATTTTTCCAATTAAAGTGAGATTATTCGAGATGGGATTAATTATTTATTTCAAGAGTCGCCACTTGGGATAGGCTTGGCTTTTGGTGTCCCAAGTAACCGGTTTATTTAAGAATCCCAAATCGAGGAAATTTCGACTACCCAATTGGAGTCTGCGAACCAGAAATTCATGAGTAAGGAATTATGTTGACCCGAGGGAAGGTGTTAGGCACCCTCGGATCCCGTGGTTCTAGCACGGTCGCTTAATCTCATTATAAGTGGCTAAAATATGATTTGCTATACCTGTTAACCCGTCATTCCAGATTATTAACCGCTTTAAACATCTTTTAGAAAAATTTGTAATGTCATTAAAATACATCGCGAATCGCGTCACGTAAATGCACCCGCAATTTTAGACATATTTTAATTCCATTGAGAATAGGATTTGGGTCACATAAATGCGCACCCAAATTTAGGAAGGTATTTTATTAAGCACGCGTGCCTATAGCAACTACGTCTTTGACATTTATGGGAAGGCCGTAAAATTTTCTAGACGGCACTTCCTATTTTTCTATGTGTTTTACTAAATTAAGGAGCCATCGTATAGTATTTGCTTGAATTAACGCGGCTCACATTAGTTTTTAGAGGGCACCCTAATCCAAGCTAAGTTTTCTACTCTTGCGAGTGCTTAAATGCACTAATTGTTCTAGGTATAAACTATGTATTGAAACACCACATGATCTTAGCCTCGTTCATGGCCAATTAACACATAATACAAATTTTGGGCCAGCCTAGGAGTGTATATAGATCATGCTGTAATGTTAACTATTGTGATTGTTTTGGGTTATTAATCACTCAGCCCAGAAAAACGTATTGGATTACAATGTTTGGGTACTTATTGGGCCTCTCGAGTGAGCCTAGTGCTGATTTGAACAAAAGAGCCCAATTGTTAACAACCAATTTGGTTCAAAATTATATACAACATTGAATCTCTATACATTCACAAAGGAAACACCAACAACCATTTTTATATCAATTTCTAACCTTGAAGTCGAATTGAATGATTCATATACTCATTAGTCAGAGTGTATGAATCCAATTCTAAAATTCAAGTGTGATTCAAGCTACACTATAGGGGACAAATCCGAAAACAAATTGTTACTAAGCATGATGAGATTTAAATAAACTGAAACGCTTCACAACATTTTGATTTATTTTACATGATTATCATAACCACTGCTTCCTAAGTCCAATAGCTCTAAGTGCACAGGATCAGCACTTGAACCAACTAGACTAAAATTGGAATTGATTGTTAATTAAACACATACATGAAAAATTTAGTCGAATGTTCAATTATTACACATTGAAATAGTCCCAAATGTCCAAATTATTACAAATATGGATCAGTCTAGCACTTAACTACAACATGATGATCATTCTATACTACACATATATTCAAAATTAAATAAGGGAAAATGGGGGGGGGGGGGGTAAACTTTAAAGTACATGTAACAATTAGAGATCTTCACATTTGGAAATATATGCCTCACTTGATCTTCATATATATATGAACAGTGAATGTACCTGTAATACAGCAGAAGGAGCAATCCTATGAGTAAAATAGAAGAGAGCAGCTAAACAAACAACAGCCAATCGCACAGTATGCCTAGAGTTTCAACAGAATTGTGAGAGAGTTGAACTCAAAATGATCAAATTTAGCACTGATAGTATTTTCAGATACGAAATAAGTATTTTAGCTCTAGTATTAAAGAGAAAGGTTCCGGATCCCTTATCAATGCCCCACATGATTCATTTATAGTGAAGCTGTTAGGGCATCACATTTTACCTTGTTTTCTTTTTTAGTCCTTAACTCAAATTGCAATATGCCTAAGTAGTCCTTCAACTCCTAACTTGTGCCTCAAGTTTGAGGCAGGAATTGTGCTTTAGTCCTTTCTAGAAGGTTCTAAAGGATTCCTATCAGATTTTACAGGTTCAAATCCCTTTTATACCCTCACTTCCTTTCCTAAATTACCCACCCTTGAACTTTGACCTTGGTCAGTTCTTTTGACCCTAGTTCAGTCACAATTGACCTTGGTCAATGTCACGGGGGCATTTTTGATCAAGTACAAAACCACACCCGCGCGGCAGTCAAGTCTCTTGCTTGACTCAGCCTTTCCGAAACACTTTGCCAATTTTCAGCAAGTTTGGCCTTAAACGATTTTCAAGTAGCAATTCAATAATTAAGAACACACACATATACGGGAAAATCCTAACCTTCGCATTAATAACAAAATAATACAAAGGACCCTCACTTTGTTATGAACTATAGTTCACTCACAGCCCACTTTTGACGAAGAACACAAGTCGTTCTTGGCCAACACTAAGATCTGCCCAAGCTAAACCTTAGCCCATTTTTGAAACCTTAGAAACCCTAACTTTTTTTCTTATTTACCACATAGAATTTCACAGGAAATTCCCTCTTACTTGCTATGAACACATTCCGCTCACAGCCCACTTTTGGCAAAGAACACAAGTCGTTGTTAGCCAACACTAAGGTTTGCTCAAGCCAAACCTTAGCCCCTTTTGAAACACTTAGAAACCATCACGTTTGTTTCTTGTTTCCCACATAGAATTCTACACGAAATTCTACATATGTCTGCCTAAGTTAAAGGCCCTATTTATAGAATATAGGCAGCCCTTAAACTTGATAGCACATGACACTTGTCGTCTATAGCTTTTGCCACTTGTCGGGCTAACTTTAAATCTTGCTCCTAACATGTAGTTAACATACCCAACTACTTAGGAGACATTATACATGAAATATGGTCATTATACAGGCAATAATCAAATCATAGGATAATGGGAGATCATGGCTAATAACAAGCTAACCGCCAACCGCTTTCCATGTGCATTGCATGTGCCATTTCCTTGGCCAGCTGAATTTCGCTCCAAGGCTGCCTTGTGGCATGCCTTAGCTAAATTTTACATTGACCCATGCCAATGTCTTGCCCGCTATCTGCTGCCATGATTTTTCCGCACGCGCCCGGCGCCGCTGCCGCCCGCACACCGCCTTGGCCTAGTTTTCTGCCTTGTCCGTGCCAACCCTCATTTCCCCTGTGTCATTGCTTGTATTTTATTTCCCATAGCCTTGTCTTAGCAATTGAAAGCCTTTTCCATCAACCCGTATTTCCGCCTCGCCTTAGCTTTCCCCGCACATAGCCGCCACAACCCAAAAGTGCCATGCCACTGATTTTGGCCGCATGCCATGCCGTGTCGCCCAAACAATGCCCATGCAGCCTCGTCAAGCCTTTTCCAAGCGCACCTTGACCATGTTAAGGCCTTGACAATACTTTCCCGCAATATCCCGTCGACCGCACTATCGTTTTTCCTGCACATAAGCCAATGAAAAGGTCATCACGCCCAAATCCTTGCCAAAGCCGTGCCACGCCCGATGACAAAGAGTCAGGTCCTAATTGTTAGATAAAGCGCTTAACGCTAGAGGGGGGGTGAATAGTGTTATACTAAAATTTAGCGTAAACTTGTGGAAATTAAAATTTGCAGGAAATAAATAAGTGCGTTAAATAAACAAAAAGGAAAGAACGCACCGATATATTCTGGTTCACCACAACACGTGGCTAGTCCAGTCCCCGAGAGACTCTCGAGATTTTCCACTAACTTGTTAAGCTTACGGGTGCTCAACTAACCTTTACAACTTAAGGACACAAGCCTTAACACCTTTGCTCGGAGATACAACACTCCAAGACTTCAACCAAGGAAACACAAGTTCCTTACAACAAGAGAATCACAATTCTCTTACAAGTGTATAAAACACTAAACACTCAAACAAAATACTCCTTAATGAGTAGATATGAGTAAAAGAAGTAAGCTCTAGATCACAACAACTTTGGACAAGAATATGACTCTCAAAAGCTTTATGAAATTGAATATAAAATGATAAACAAAAGTATGCAAGCTTATAGCAATGTAATGATCAGTTGTAGTATGTTGTTGTGTTTAAAACACTGAAATGAAGCTGTATTTATAGTTGAAAAACTTGGCATTACCGTTGCCTAATTGCCAATTAAGAGTTGCTGATTTTACTCACTGACAATCGATTGTCAAACCCCAACAATCGATTGTCTGCCAGTCAGATCAAAATTCAATCCCAGATTTTACGCTTGATAATCGATTACTTTCAATCCATAATCGATTACTGGCAACGTTCAAAAAATCCTTTCCAGATTTTACCACAAACAATCGATTGTCCAGAATCAACAATCGATTACTCAGCAGCGTTCAAAAAATCTTTTCCGAATTTTAATCAAAACAATCAATTATACAGAATCAATAATCGATTACCCAATAACGTTCAAAAAATCTTTTCCGGATTTTAATCAAAACAATCGATTATACAGAATCAATAATCGATTACCTGACGGTAATTGAAAACTTTACGACAACGGTCAGCTTCACAATCGATTGCACAAAGTCAACAATCGATTACTTATCAGTTTTTGAAAAACATTTTAGACACTGTCTCTTTGACAATTGATTGTCCAATGTAACAATCGACTATTCAATAAATTTGAAAATCACTGGAAGACACTGTCTCAACATAATCGATTACCATTAGTTCATAATCGATTATTCTGAGTTTTGAAAAACTTTGATGGACACTGCCTTAGTCGTAATCGATTGTCATTAGTTCACAATCGATTGTCATGCAGGTTTGAAAAACCTGATGCTCACTGTCTTACTCACAATCGATTGTCATTAGTTCACAATCGATTGTCATGCAGTCTTGGCTTAAAACAATCGATTATCATAAGTACATAATCGATTATCTTAGTCCAGATTTTTAAGGCATGTCTAAAAATTATTTTGACTACTGTAAATATGCATGATTTAAAATCATTTGACATTAAATTAAATATGCATGATTTTGGATAATAGTTTTATGAGAGAAGCCATGTTACGAGTCAAGTTGTAGGATCAAGATCACAATTAAGAATGACTCAATTAAGCTATAAAACTTTGTCTTGAGCTTGAATCTCGTTGTATATCAATTGTGCTCTTGTTTCTTGAACTTCGTCATATATCAATTTTCGCTTCGTTTGTCATTCATCAAAACCTGTACAAAAGAACACACGTTTTAGTATATTGCATTGAGAACGTGTTTCCAACAATTTCCCCCTTTTTGATAATGGCAAACATTAAGCAGGATATGCAAGACAAGCAATTTATAATGACGATTCAAGACAAGTATATACATGGAACAAGTATGCAATTTGTTCCCCCTCAATTTGAGAATTCCCCCTCAATTTAAGCTTATAACTTGAGAGTGCATCATACCCGTTATCTTCCCCCTTTTGCCATTAGCAAAAATAATAATAAGATGCCAAAGATGAAATAAACCTTGTTTATTTATTGGAAAGAAGGTGTGATTATTTAAAGAGAGTATAATAGCTCAAATGATAGCATTACAATCGATTATTGATATGAGATAATCGATTATTAGATGAGGGAAACAGATTTTTATGAAGAAGACTCGATTCTTGCGCGTCATGCTTTATAATTCCCCCCTACTTTTAGGGCGATACCTGCAAAAAAGAATTAGACGTCTCCGACGCTCAAGTTAGAAATCATGTAAAAAAGATGCAATGCATGACTTAGATCAACGTGGAGTCAAGGATCCCGAGTTCACTGCGGATTCGGAAGAAGGACTCTTTCTCTAAAGGCTTTGTAAAGATGTCTGCCAATTGGTTTTTGGTTTCAACAAATTCAATTTCGATATCGCCTTTGAGAACGTGATCTCTAATAAAATGATGTCTAATTTCAATGTGTTTCGTTCGCGAATGAAGAACGGGGTTCTTCGTCAAGCATATGGCACTAGTATTATCACATCTAAGAGGGATATGATTAAGACTTAGGCCATAGTCCAAGAGTTGTTGTTTCATCCATAGGATTTGAGCGCAACAACTCCCCGCGGCTACATATTCAGCCTCGGTTGTGGACAACGCAACACTTACTTGTTTCTTGCTAAACCAAGTAACGAGAGAGCTACCGAGCAAATGGCAAGTGCCACTAGTGCTCTTGCGGTCCAATTTGCATCCAGCAAAATCGGAATCGGAATAGCCAACAAGTTGGCATGAAGAGCCTTTGAGGTACCATAGACCCACATATGTAGTACCAACAAGATACCTTAAAATCCATTTTACCGCAGTAAGGTGAGACTCCTTCGGACACGATTGATAACGAGCGCATAAGCACACGCTAAACATGATGTCCGGACGACTAGCAGTAAGATAAAGAAGAGAGCCAATCATACCTCGATACTTTTTGGTGTCGACTTCCTTACCTTTCTCATCTTTGTCTAGATGATCGGATGTGCTCATGGGAGTTGCCATTTCTTTTGCATTGTTCATCTCAAATCGTTTCAGCAATTCTTTGCAATATTTGGTTTGACAAATGAATGTACCTTCTTTCATTTGCTTTACTTGTAATCCCAAAAAGAATGTTAACTCACCCATCATAGACATCTCAAATTCGCTTGTCATTAAATCAGAAAATTCCTTGCATAAAACATTGTTAGTAGCACCAAATATAATATCATCTACATATATTTGAACTAACAAAATATCACTGTTTTTATGCTTAACAAAGAGAGTTGTGTCAACTTTCCCCCTAATGAAGTCATTTTCCAAAAGAAACTTACTCAATCTTTCATACCAAGCTCGGGGAGCTTGTTTTAAACCATAAAGAGCCTTTTTGAGTTTGAAAACATGATCGGGAGATTTAAAATCTTCAAAACCGGGGGGTTGTTCAACATAAACTTCTTCTTGAATAAAACCGTTTAGAAAAGCACTTTTCACATCCATTAGATATAAAATGAAATTCATAGAAGATGCAAATGCAAGCAATAAGCGAATAGCTTCTAATCTAGCTACGGGAGCATATGTTTCCTCATAGTCAATACCCTCTTCTTGATTATAGCCTTTTGCTACAAGCCTAGCTTTGTTTCTAGTGATTATACCATTTTCATCTAGTTTATTGCGAAAAACCCATTTCGTACCAATTATGGTATGACTTTCGGGTCTTGGCACCAAATCCCAAACGTCATTGCGTTCGAATTGGTTAAGCTCCTCTTGCATTGCCAAGGTCCAAAATTCATCCCCAATTGCTTCTGAGATGGTTTTGGGTTCAATTTGAGAAACAAAAGCAGTATGTTCTAAGGTATTTTTGAGAGAGTTTCGGGTACTTACCTTGTCTCCAACGTTGCCAATTACCTGTTCAAGAGGGTGATCTTTGATCGTCCTCCACTCATTTGGCACTTTTGTTTCTTTTTCTAATTGTGGCGCTTCTTCCATTGTTTATTCCTCAGTTTCATCTTTATTTTCCTTGGGTGGTTCCTCTTGTATTTTGTCTTTCAAGCTATCTAAGATACCTGCAAGATCAAAACCGGAATCCTTTCTCGCCAAGCGAGCATTCTTTTCGGAAAATACAACATGAGGGGATTCCTCCACAATTTGGGTTCTTTTATTAAAGACCCTATATGCTTTACTACGTGAGGAATATCCAATGAAAATACCTTCATCCGACTTAGCATCAAATTTACCCAATTGGTCTTTGCCATTGTTATGAACAAAATATTTGCAACCAAAAACTCTAAAATGGGAAATATTTGGTTTTCTACCCTTATAAAGTTCATAGGGGGTTTTCATGAGTATCGGCCGAATTACTACTCTATTTAGAACATAGCAAGCGGTACTCACGGCGTCCGCCCAAAAATGTTTGGGTATCTTAGCTTCGTCGAGCATGGTTCTAGCCATCTCTTCGAGACACCTATTTTTCCTTTCCACCACCCCATTTTGTTGTGGTGTACGTGGAGCGGAAAAGGTATGCTCGATTCCGAGTTCGTCACAAAAGTTCGCAAAGAGATTGTGATCAAACTCTCCCCCATGATCACTTCTAATTGAAGTGACGGTTGTTTCTTTCTCATTTTGAACACGCTTAAGAAAATATTTAAAATTTTGAAAAGCATCACTTTTATTGGCAAGAAATAAAGTCCAAGTAAATCTCGAGTAATCATCAACAATCACAAAAGCATATTTATTTCTTCCTAGACTTTCAATGCGAGAGGGACCAAATAAATCCATATGAAGTAATTGCAATGGTCTAGAAGTTGAAACAATGTTTTTAGATTTGAAAGATGCTTTTGTTTGCTTCCCCTTTTGACACGAGTCACAAATAGAGTCATTTTCAAATTTTAAATTGGGAAGACCAACAACTAAGTTTTGAGAAATCAATTTGTTCAAAAGATGCATATTGATATGTGCTACTCTACGATGCCATAGCCAAGTATCATCCTCTTTACTCATTAGACAATCAACATAATCGGGTGAGGAATAATCAAGATCAACCATATAAATATTATCCACTCTAAAACCACGGAGGATAATTTTGAAATCACTACGTCTGAACACTAAGCATTCATCCGAGTCAAATAAAGTAAGATTTCTCTTGTCACACAATTGGCTTATGCTCAAGAGATTATGCTTTAATCCTTTAACAAGTAATATATGCTTAATAGAGGAATTTTCATCCTTACCGACCGAGCCGATGCCGATGATCTTTCCTTTATTGTTATCACCGAAGATAACACTTCCTCCTTCTTTGTGCTCTAATTGAAGGAATTTGGATTCATCTCCCGTCATATGCTTGGAGCATCCACTATCAAGGTACCATAGTACACTTGATCCCTTCAAGCACACCTACAAAACAAATTAATGTTCTTTAGGTACCCATGCCATCTTGGGTCCTTGGGGGTTAGGCATATTATAATGATGCGATTGAGTAATATATCTATGACGTGTAAAGCATGCAGGAGCAATATGACCAATACGTCTACAGTAATGACAAGTCACATTTGGGTTATGCGTCCTTCTAGGTTCATAGTAACTAGACGGATGAAAATTCCTTACACTATGACTATTTCGCATTTCATGAGAATTATTTCTCCTACTATGAGCTCTAGGATGGGCAGCATTTCTAGAGTGATTGTTTCTCGGTTGAAGGCCATTTCTAGGTCTTCTCAAAGGTTCAACATTTGGCCTAAAATATGCATCATTTCTAGGGTAACTATTTCTAGGTGGTAAGTCATTTCTAGGTCTCCTAAAATGTTCAACATTTTGTCTAGCATGCATATTGGTTCTAGGATTGCTATTTCTAGGATAAGCATTTGTTTTATTAGTCCTAGGTTGAGCCTTAGGTGGTTGGGGTTTGGCTTCAACCTTTTCTTTAACCTCATTCTTAAATCCTATGCCATGCTTGGTTGATTTCAAATTAACAAGGACCTCATTCAAATTTTTGTGGGAAGAATTAAACTTATCTAAGGTACCTTTGAGTCGATCTACCTCATTTTTCAGATGCAAGCAAGAAGAACAATGTTTAGTAGAACTTTCGGGCTTATCGGCGCTTCTTTTTCCAAAAAACTTGTTTTCCTCTTTCAGCTTTTCATTTTCTAAAACCAGTTTTTCCAAATCCTTTTCTTTCAAAGAAAGCTGTTTTTGAAAATCCTTTTCTTTTAATGAAGCATTTTCTTTTATGCCCTTAACAGTTTTTGAAGCCTTAATAAACTCAGCATTTAATTCATCAAAAGCAGTTCGCATTTCTTCAAGAGTAAAGAAGTTTTTAGACGAAATTTGACATACCTCATCTTTGTTGTCTTCTTGTGCCATAAGGCAAAGATTTGCTGCTTCGTCTTCTTCTCCTTCGCTTGACTCATCTCCGGAGTCGCCTCCCCAAGAAATGTATGCACGTTGCTTTTTTAAGAGGTTTCTTCTCCTTTTTGATGTTTGGGCAATTTGATTTGATGTGCCCGGTTTCACCACATTCATAGCACTTGATTTGTTCGCCTTGCTTTTTGCCCTTGCGTTCATACTCCTTGCGCATGAACTTTTGAAATATTTTGATAACGAGTCCAAACTCGTTGTCTCCTTCCTCATCAATTTGCGGTTGGCTTGTGCTCGCCTTTAGAGCTATTCTTTGCCTCCTTTGATCATCAACAAAAGGGTTAAGAATAGTAGATTCATAGGTCTTAAGGTTACCTCTTAGTGCGTCGATGGTGACGTTTGAAACGCCAATGGATTCTTGAATTGCATCGGCCTTTGATCTCCATGCCGGTGTGAGACTTCTAAGAATTTTTCGAACGAGCTCTCTATCCGTGAATGTTTTCTTGAGAGCATGTAGGTCATTTACGATTATTGAAAATCGCTCAAACATTTCGTCCACCTTTTCACCTTCCTTCATGTGAAATAATTCATAAGAATGGGTTATGAAATCAATTTTTGCTTCCCTTACCTGATCCGTACCTTCGTATGTAACTTCTAGCTTGTCCCATATCTCCTTTGCCGTTGTGCAACACGATATTTTCCTGTAATCCTCAGCATTAACAGCACAATATAATAAATTAATTGCTTTAGCATTATTTTGAACCTTTCGGATGTCATCCGTGTCATACTCATCCTCGGACTTGGGAACCCATTCGTTTTCCACCTTCTTTGTTGGAATTTGGTTTCCCTTCATTATCACCTTCCAAAGGTGAAAGCTATTGGACTGAACGAAGATCTTCATCCTCTCCTTCCAGTACGTGTAATTTGTACCGTTGAATAGAGGTGGTCGTGTGGAGCACTGTCCTTCATCAATTCCTGCAAAAGAATCACGAGTAGAAGCCATGGATGGTTCTCTCAAACTGTTAAGTTTTCAGAGAGTTGGGCTTTGATACCAATTGTTAGATAAAGCGCTTAACGCTAGAGGGGGGTGAATAGTGTTATACTAAAATTTAGCGTAAACTTGTGGAAATTAAAATTTGCAGGAAATAAATAAGTGCGTTAAATAAACAAAAAGGAAAGAACGCACCGATATATTCTGGTTCACCACAACACGTGGCTAGTCCAGTCCCTGAGAGACTCTTTCGAGACTTTCCACTAACTTGTTAAGCTTACGGGTGCTCAACAAACCTTTACCACTTAAGGACACAAGCCTTAACACCTTTGCTCGGAGATACAACACTCCAAGACTTCAACCAAGGAAACACAAGTTCCTTACAACAAGAGAATCACAATTCTCTTACAAGTGTATAAAACACTAAACACTTAAACAAAATACTCCTTAATGAGTAGATATGAGTAAAAGAAGTAAGCTCTAGATCACAACAACTTTGGACAAGAATATGGCTCTCAAAAGCTTTATGAAATTGAATATAAAATGATAAACAAAAGTATGCAAGCTTATAGCAATGTAATGATCAGTTGTAGTATGTTGTTGTGTTTAAAACACTGAAATGAAGTTGTATTTATAGTTGAAAAACTTGGCATTACCGTTGCCTAATTGCCAATTAAGAGTTGCTGATTTTACTCACTGACAATCGATTGTCAAACCCCAACAATCGATTGTCTGCCAGTCATATCAAAATTCAATCCCAGATTTTACGCTTGATAATCGATTACTTTCAATCCATAATCGATTACTGGCAACGTTCAAAAAATCCTTTCCAGATTTTACCACAAACAATCGATTGTCCAGAATCAACAATCGATTACTCAGCAACGCTCAAAAAATCTTTTCCGGATTTTAATCAAAACAATCGATTATACAGAATCAATAATCGATTACCCAATAACGTTCAAAAAATCTTTTCCGGATTTTAATCAAAACAATCGATTATACAGAATCAATAATCGATTACCTGACGGTAATTGAAAACTTTACGACAACGGTCAGCTTCACAATCGATTGCACAAAGTCAACAATCGATTACTTATCAGTTTTTGAAAAACATTTTAGACACTGTCTCTTTGACAATCGATTGTCCAATGCAACAATCGATTATTCAATAAATTTGAAAATCACTGGAAGACACTGTCTCAACATAATCGATTACCATTAGTTCATAATCGATTATTCTGAGTTTTGAAAAACTTTAATGGACACTGTCTTAGTCACAATCGATTGTCATTAGTTCACAATCGATTGTCATGCAGGTTTGAAAAACCTGATGCTCACTGTCTTACTCACAATCGATTGTCATTAGTTCACAATCGATTGTCATGCAGTCTTGGCTTAAAACAATCGATTATCATAAGTACATAATC